>CM029132.1:11058119-12390619 GCA_016859345.1 Istiophorus platypterus | reverse complement strand
AATGAACAGCAAGGCCTCTGAGACGGAAAAAAAGTTCTCAAACTCGTTCATGATTTCAACACATGAAGTAGAAACTTTAAATTCTTGATGCCTCTGGCATTGTTCAGGTTTGATTAAAATGCTAAAAAAAAAAAAGATTCACTTTACTTTTTAAATTAAATAAAACAAGGAGGGAAAAAAATTAATTCTACAGCTTAACCATACTCATGTGTCTAAAATGCTGAAAATTTTTCTCTATGCATTCTAATTGGTTTAAACCTGTTTTCTATCAAGGGGGATTTTCATGCAAGAAAGGGTTAGAGAGGAAGGAGATGAGAGTATAAAGTAGGAGTGAATGACAATGAGTTGATGATATATGCTTGGGCTGTATGCTGCCATCGTTGGCTCTAAAGCCCCCTGAAGGTAAAACCTACTCAATGCTGGACACACTGATACCCTCTGTACCAAACCCCTCGACGTCATGACACAGCACACTTCTCAAGATTTTTATGAACGAGGGAGTGAGAACAAGGCTGGGAGGAGAAATGAATGAATGAATGAAGGTGAAGGAGAATTCCAGCAACCCACCAACAATATCAGCCAAGCATGTCGCTGCGGAACATATCTTGCATTTAAACTGATAACAGCAGTCGTTCTAGGCGGGAATAGGCGTACTCAATTATTGGAGCAAAGCGAAAAAGCCACCAAAAATCCCAATCATGAAATCCTCCTGGGAATGCAACAAAGGGAATTTGCTTGCGTTGATCGTGTGTGTGTGTGAATGGGTGCGTCCTTTGACATCTGACTCAGTTTGACCTTTACTAAGACAAGCCCCAGTCACAGGAGGGCCTGTGTGGGCTGGCCATTCGCAAACAACGTGGGAGAGTCCATGAACAACTACGCACATGTGCATTGTTAATGCAATTCTCAGAATCATAGACAATGTCTGGATTTCATAGAGACAGCATTTTGAGTATATGCAAAGCTAATGAACTTTGCTGACGAATGTTTGAAGGAGTGAGAGAATATTCTCTGTAGGTGGTGGATGATAGCTGGGAATGTTTTCCTTCTCCTTTAATTCTCTTCCTCTGCCTCATATTTAACTCTTTTTGGTTTCAGTTCAATTAAATTCAATCTTTTTTGGGAAAATATCTGACCAATTAGCTCAATTTAAATCATTTTTTAACATATGCAATATTACTAGCACTACAGGTGGCTCGGTCATGCTAAATAGAAATGGTCTCTCTGTCCTTTGCAATAAAGATAAACAGAAAATGGAGCATTTGGAAGAAAACAGAAAGAATTAATGATGGAAAACAAATAAACAAGAAGAAAGAGAAACAGGGGGGCAAAAGGCAGAGAAATAAAACAGATATGCAGTTAAAGAGGAGAAACCGAAAGAGATGCTAAGTTTCAGTTTTGAGTCTGAGAGTAATAATCCGACAAGCCATGACAGAAACTTTTTAACCAGCTGCTTCAGTCTCATGGTACCACTCAACTCCACCAGGCCCTATCATCTACACATGGAAGACAGAGAGGGATGAGGGGCTGGGAAAGATTAACAAAGAAAGACAAAGAATAGGATGCAGGAATGAGAAAGAGCAAAGACTGTTCTCTTGTCTTTGCATAACCATTTCTTATTCCCTGGTGGGAGACAACAATGAGGCCTCAACCCAAACACATAATCTATTGTAGTCCACTTCTGTATTCTCATGGGAAGAACTCAGATCAGACCGTTAAGTGGTTAAGCACTTCCTGGCCTGGATGTGAAAACGTTGCAATGATGAGGATTTTGGACATTTCATCCAAACATGATATATACTGTATGTACTATTTTCCGACTTACATTATCCTAAGTGATGAGCTTATCAACAAGTCCTCCAACCTAAAAGACCATGTAAGTTGTCTTTCCCCACCCTCAGATATGGTCCATAAGAGCGTACCAGCACTTGCATAGAGGATCTTCGTCATCATGGTTACAATAATAATCTTAGTTAATGTTGTGGATCGGTCAAGGTTTGGTTAGGTTTAAGCACAGAAAAAACCTGGTTAGGTTCAGTAAGCAATTCTGTGTACAGCAATAAACGCATGGTTAAGGTTGTGAAATGGCCGTGGATAAAGGAAACAAAGCTGACTAACCATGTCACATAGTAAAAAAACAGCGGCCTCCTGTGTCCTGTGTTTTGTCAACTCATAACATTTTTGCACAGATGACCTAAAGGGTCGCTACTTAGGGGAGGACAGTCTCAGTTTAACTGTTAAATTTGTGAGTCTAGATAATTAACCAAGTAATTAAAATATGGTGTGCGCCATGTCGTGTGCAGCAGCAGTTTTACCTGGCAAATGAAATTCAGGAGAAGCACCGACCAGATCAGAGATAACAAAGAGTCTCTGGCCCCATCCACCACTCAACAGAATGTAGTGAAATGAAGGCAGTAACTGTATTTTTTTTAGCTGCTTTGATAATCTTTGTTTTGTCCCATCCACCCACTCACACACACACACACACACACACACACATAGTTCACTGCTAGCCAAGTGCAAATGTTGGCAACAAAACAGACAACTACAATAGTAATAATTCTTCAATCACTGAGAGCCACTGGAGTGAGAAATGTTTGAATAGAGACTCTGTTAAGCTACAGTTGACTACAAACAAAGAGAAAGTATAGTTTTGGTGAGCAAGCAGTCGATGCATCAGATGGACACTGGGTGGCCTTAAGAGCCACCTGCATAGTTTCCAACTAACCGAGCAAATCAAATCAGACGTAGCTGCTCTCTCCTTCACCTTAAATGGACCCTGTTCCATACAGTCGGTGCACCGCTGGAAGCCAGGCCCTCCCTTGTGTGCCGACACCCTAATGAGTTTCATGTGAGGGGCATTAAAACGGCTGCTAGACCAGTGAAACTGACTGGAGCTGGGAGGGGGGGGGCACTCTCTGATCCCCTCACAACAGATGCAAACATAAACACAATCTCGAATTCAATAGAAATGAATACTCTCAAGTTTAACCATTAGTTCTATTTCAGTGGTTGCATTAGAAATTACATCCCTCTTACTCTTGTATATTTTTAGGCCTAAAGAGAATATATTTAGAGGTTTTTGAGCAGAAATTACAAATTATTTGTCAAGCCGACCAATTACAACCAACTACACAGGCTGGTTCATTTTTTCTTTCAATTATAATCCCATGCTCTGATGGTGACATCTGTGTGCAGCATGTAATTTCAGCCAAGCAGTTTTACAACCTTTCCCCAAACACCAGAGTTGGAACAACTCCACATCAGTCTAATTAGCCACACCACCAGTTAATATGAACATATTTTACAAGTACAACAGAGAAAGATGTATCATAATATCACAGAGGCAGTGAGATTTCTGTTGCAAGAAACATAGATGATATGGATTAAATTAACTTAAAAAAATAAGGCTATCTGGAACCACAGCCAACTTCATATCACTCATGGAAATTTAGCCCCGATGATGGTGATTAAGATGTTATCTAAAACAAAAGGTTTTATCTTTTATACATTCATCTTAAAGTTAGCCAAACTATTTTGTCTTGGAGGTACCCCTGTCAAAAACTAAAGTGCTGAACAAGATTTGGCCCATTGGTGAAGCTAGCTGTGAAGACAGGGTGTCAACAAACACATCAGGATTCAACCTCTAGTGACCATTTATGTCAGACAGTATCTAGAGACCGCTAGCAGAACTGCATTGGAAAGCAGTTTCCATTAGCTTCAACACTCCGAACTGCAGAAAACCACTTGGATGTTGCTGTACAAGCAGACCAAGCTTAACCCAAACACATATCACCTGAGAGGTTGCTCATAACAACTACACTGTCACACAAACGAGTCACTCTTCAGTTATCATAGCACATACACACAAACACAGGAGCATGCACACATGGACACACACACACACACACACACACACACACACTACTAATGATTGAAACTACTTTTAACTTAACTGGAATTAAATGCTGTAGTGACTTTAAGGAGGAGAAGAGTCCTGCATGTTTGCACTTAGTAACCAAACTCTGATTTGACAGAATAACAATGATGCTACATGAAAAACAAAACATTGATGCATTTCTTTATCTGCAGCTGTTTTGTGGAAATGAGAGACATTGCTCTGTGTGGCATCCTGTCTGAAGGTTTCCCTGTCTGTCCCTCTCTCATTGCTTCTCTTTGGCACCGGCTCCAACTGTATTTTTTGTGGGGCCAGTGTGCCACAGGCCACAGTGTGGAATGACACACAGAAACAGGGACCTCACTCACAGACACTGCTTTCATTCAGCAAATGAATCTGAATCCACAGCAAGCAGGACCTGTCCTAAGTACTTAGATGTAGGTCAGTCATGGAAATATAAAGGGTTAAAGTACAATAAGCTCTGCTGCAGTGAGCAGCACTTGAGCAAAGCCCATTAATACAGTCAGGTGACTTGAGTACAGGCTGATGGTCAATGGACATACAGTGACACAACCTCTAAATCTTTCCTCCTCGCTGCATCTTGGTGTAAACACCATCCCGTGGTAGAATGGGGAAAGAAAGGACCAGGAGCAAATAACCAGGCACAAAATATAGAAAGGGGAATGAAAGACGAAAAACATAAGAGGAGAAACAAACAACAGAGAGACTGCACAGCTAGTCATTACCCTGCAAGCAGAGAATTCATTCAAAACACGGGAAAACGGAGAGACTCAGGCAACACAAACACAAACTGCAATCCAATCTCTGAAGGGTCACAAACAACTCTGTTTGACTATTGCCCCATAAGCTTCTTATTATTTTGTTGTGATGGATTTCTCCTCTCATTTTGTGTTTTCCATTTTAACCGTCAGTCAGTTTGCAGCAAACAGGAAGGCTGGCAAGTCTGTGCCGCTGACCCTGATGGCCACAGTACAAAGAGGGGGCTTGTTAGAGAGCCGAGCTCGTCTTCCATTCACCCGGACTTACAGCTACTCAAAATCTGTGTCTGGTTCCCTCACATACCTCCTCATTTTTCCACTAAACATGGTTATGATATGAATATGGTTGTGAATGTGATGCACGCAGTGACTTTTAAAGAGAATCAGGGGCGATTTGGTGGTCATTTTATAGTTCCACCATCCCAACCTATTTGAGTGCCTGCGTCCAGTCTTCTCAAGTGTCCCAGATCAAGATGCTTAATTGCTTCCAGCTTAAAGAGTCGCTGATCCTGTCCTTTGTCTTCTCCAGATGGGGGCAAATGAAAAGACAAATTCCCTACATGCTTCAATCCCTCCAGCGGGAAGCTCGTTGACTGAACTGTCCCTTTAATTCTGAGAGCTGCTACGTGTCTGGATCGACCAACAGTCCCTTGTTTCTGCCCAGTCTTTGCACTTGTTGGCGTTGACGAGAACAAGTCTGGCACCTGCTGAAATGCTTCACCGGCCATCACCATTTATCAAGCCACAATAAAGGCAGAAGGCAGCCCTTTGGCACCGCGCTCTGAGTGCGTAAAACAACAGCGCAAAACAGAGCTTTCAGCTATGGGTTAAATTGTGTTTTGCGCCAAACAATGACAAAGATTACCAAGCATTATTTTGGACATGCTCTTTTCTTTTAACCCTTTGATTTGCAGACATTAGACACACTGTTGAATTCATAACACAGCCTATCAAAGTGAAGACCCCCCCCCCCCCACACACACACACACACACGCACACGCACACACACACACACACACACACACATTCATTCGCTTTTTTTAAAATATCACTATCATCACCACTTACGCACAGAAGGTGCTATCTCGATTTTTTTTTTCCTTTACCTTGTCGGTTGTACTCTCCTGCCGCGCCGACCAGGGTCGCTGCCCAGGAGGCTACGAGGAGCCGGCACAGCACCGTGAGCAGGATCAACATCGCACCGTCGGGACTCATCCCGATTCGCCTCCTGTGCGGGTCCAGGAGGGGAGGCGGAGGTCCGTCAGATCTGATTGCAACACCAAAGTCCGGGACCTCTGGGTTTCAGCTGAGATGCATCCTGATCCAGATCCTGGCTTCACAGGTTTCTCTGAGTTGAAAAGGGCGCAGGGTTCGGTCCGAGATAATGACAGATAAGTTGGGGTGACTCTTTCTAAATATAACAAACGCTTCTTAAATTTATATTTTTTTGTTATTCAGTTATAGGCTACTCTTTTTCCCGTAGGTACGGTCTGCACAAAGCGCAGAGAAGTGCAAGCATCCGCTCAACGCAAGTGCGGGTTGTATTATCCACTAAAGAAAAGCGACATGGTGGAAAAACAACAGATGAATTGTTTTAGTTCTATTTGCGTCCCAGTCAAAAACTGCGCGCTAAAGTAATCCAAGAGTAGCGGAGCTTCGTGCAGGAATAATGCCCAGTGTCCTGGTCGATCATACGCAGACGCTTCACTCCAAGCCCCGCTCTGTGCCCCGGTGTCGCCGAGCCCGTCCCGCCCGCAGAAGCAAACCTCTGCCCGCCTTCACTTCCAAAACCATCTATGAAAAAAAAAATAATTAAAGCAAGAAAATAACGTTTATATTCCGGAATAACAACAGCAACAAAATAATAATAATAATAATTCGACGTGGCTCGGGCGCGGGTGAAGGCGGAATTGTGAGCGGCTCGAGGATACGCTGCTGTAGATCCGGAGCACTGACTGGATGGAAGGCAAGAGCCCCGCCCTCCGGAAAAGGCAGCGCGAGAGGACAACAGGTAAGAGGATGATGTGACGAGGACAGGTACAGGACAAAATGGGTGACCTCTCGTTTCTGGGTATTCCTGCAATGATGACACAAGTTCCTGGACTCAACGAGGGGTTGACAGGGGCTTCAAAAGTTGAATGACTATGGAATATTTGAATTGCCTCGGTTATTTTGCTTCCAGTGACCATCAACAAAAGTAAAGTAGCTAGATTGTGATGTCTGTTTCACATAATGAAAGCAAAAGCAGTTTAAAGGTTATACTTTAATTCCACACCAAAGAGCAATATGGAGGAGAATTTTCTCTCCTCGTTATTACTCTGTGGTGTGGTTTTGTTAATCCACCTGTCAGTGTGTTTAACAGTGGATGTGAGGTAAGTGGTAAACATGCCTTAACCGCAACAATAATCCACAGGGAGGTTGATTTCAGCCAGTTGTTGTTAATTTGTCAGGACAAATTACACATCGAAAACATTCAGCCCTGGTGCATTGAAAACATAAAGCCATGTGATTTACGGCAGCAATGACACACAGTTATTTGAAATGCAATAAACCGCATCCTCCATATTTAAAAATTGCTCAAGTCTGTTTTTTTCCTTTTAAATAGGTATTTAATTAATTAATTTTGCAGCTGTACAGCAGCAGTACTGAAAAAACATGTACGCTCTCATTCCCACCTCCTCCCTCTCCCTCCGGGGAGGAGAGCAGCATGGCCGGCAGAGCTGATCGGCCAATTTCACGGGGCGGGGGTGCAGACATGTACCCCAACTCTGGGACAAAAGGGAGGGGTCGCAGAGGAGCCTGGATTAAAGGATTTAGTAGATGAGGAGGGGGAAGGAGGAGGACAAGGGTCAGAGGTGAGGGAGCGATGATAAAGAAAAAGCCAAATGGAGCTAAGAATTGAGCGGCGCCTTCTCTAATCAAGCCCGATTAAGCTCACACTGTGCCTGTCTCATCTCTACGCGGTCAATGACTTTTGAATGACGAAGCATCACTCACTATCATAATAGATGTCTTCATTTGTAACGGCTGTAGCAGCCGTTGGAGCTCTGGGCACTCTCACAATCCCTACCCTACCTTCACCACTGACTTCTGGGTGGCAAGCATATTTATCAGTGTCAAGGCGGGGATCCAGATCCCCGTCTGGGTCAGTTTTTGTTTAGAGTAACTACAGTTCCTCATCTGGGATAAACCAAATGAATATGGATGGCTGGCTTAGATTCAGAATTTATGGATGTCTTTGGTAGAAATCCAAAGACATCTCTAGAAATATTGTCGCCACCTTCTGGACAGGTGAAGCAAGGATTAAAAAAGGTGATCCATATAATCAAGGCACTTGTAAAAATTTTGCAGGGGAAAATAGGGGCAGTAAATAGGGATATCAACGAAAAGAAGATTTCTTTCAGATATAAAACAGATAGATGAGCAGAGACAAACACAAAGCGAGTTGCATTGACACAGTCGATGTTGATTGAAGCCTTCAAACCAATCCGGACACACTGGTTCAAATTGAAGCACAAAATTTGCATAAATTGGCTGCTCAGATTGGCATAAATTAACCAGAAGCACATACCAGTGAAGAGTATGGCCTTAAAGGGATTGCCACGGCTGCTTATCTGTCGCCGCACATTAATATTCAGACCCTGATGTAAGGAAGCTGCAATCCGTGACCCTGCACTCCTTTGGTTAATGTTTGGGTATCACTGTGCATGCCTGTTCATGCATTGTCACAAGTCCATAAATGTGCCTGGGTGCACAGTATGTGTGTGTGTGTGTGTGTGTGTGTGTGTGTGTGTGTGTGTGCGTGTGCACGTGCGTGTGCACGTGTGTGTGTGTGTGTGTGTGTGCGTGCGTGTGTGTGTGTGAGCCTGGACACATTTTTACAAATTTCTTGTGTGAGACGAGACCAGATAGGGGCTTAGGCCAAAGGTTTTGCATGTGTCTATGTGTGTACATGTATCTACATGAGTTTATACTTGTGTGACTAATGGTTGGGGACCACTGGTTGAAGCTGGGGGGATTTTCACGGGTGAAGAGGCTGGCAGAGAAGAAGAAAATCAAACGGAGGAAAGAGCTGGAGAGAGACCAACAATCCACCTCCTACAGAAAATGTAATGATATAGCACTAAATCACTGAGTGAGCTGCTCCTTTATCAGCTTTAGGCCAAGGAAACAAACAAACATACACATGTGACACTGACCTCATCCTCAGACATTAGGAAAGACACATTGACTTTGTTCTAGAAGATGAAAATATTGTCTGTTGTTAAGTATGTCTCTGCATTAAATTTAGCAAATCTGTGACCAATCTATTTGCTGGGTAAGTAATTCATGCAGACATGCTTTTTAATTCTGTTCCAGTACTTATCATGTGTTAGTGTCCGTGTGTGTGGGGCAGACGGACCACATGCACTGTCTCACACACAGAAACACTCATTTAGTTAAGAGCTTTCATTTCCCTAATTAAACCCAAGACGTAATACACTCTGATTTTCTGTCTCCCTCTTCTCTCTCTCTCTCTTCTCTCTCTCCCTCTCTCCGCATCTTCTAGCCTCTCTTGGCCAAACAATACTATTTCTCATCATACCTTCACCTTCTGTGCTGTATTTGCACACATTTTATTAATCAAACTGTCAATCTAAAGGACTCAAACAAGACACAGCAGAAATCCCATGCAGAATGTGTATATTTGACCTACAATGTCTGACTAAAACAGGTTACAAGGCAAGCTTGGAGTCAATCCCCACCCTGTGTGATATCCACTATTCGTATTTATATCACAGCTGGCTTGTTGCCAAATGTTTTACCCCCTATCCCTCACTTCTGCCGAGGAGGAAATGGAGCAAACAGGCCAAAATATTTTACGCTAATCTCCAACAATGGATTCTGCTTTTTTAATCGAGGGTGAGATGGAAGGGATTCAGGCAGTGGGTCTGAAATGTTGTTCTGAGCCCAGGTAAGACTGGAGATATGGATCAATACTCAAGTAAAGCATTTGATTAGCCGCATTCCACCAAAATGGTCCATGAATATGTGTGTTTTTGCCTAATCTCTTCAAGATACACAGCAATTTTAATCTGCCACAAGAATGTTTATAACATGATTGATATAAGATTTCAATAAGTGTATGACATGCAGATGAATCAATGAATCCACCATATGATATAAGTGTAAACATATGATAGAACAACCTTCTCTACTCCGGTCTCCAGCTTTGAATAAAGGATGAATTATAATACAGTGGATTATTTTATACCAAAGGGCTTTGTAGCTTAGGAGAAGAGCACATGCTTTGTTTAAATGAGATCCAGGCTTCAATTCCTGTTAGCTCCACTTTGGTTCCTTCCAAAGAAGATGAGGCTTTTCTTTGGGTCACATAATATTAAAAAATACTACATATTCAAGGTTGGATTACATAAAGGCTTTCATAAAGGCTGTAACAACTTATAACATTCTTAGCTCTCATATATCAGACTTAACACACTTTGTTGCATCTTTTTATTTTAGTTCTTAGTAACAGAATGGTAACTTCGGTCGGGCGTAAGTCCATCTATGTGATCTAGAATGAAATACCCCTGTGTCTACAAGATGGATTGTAAAAGTTAATCTGTCATGTTACATAATGTATTTGTTGGTTTTCTAAATAATCATTAGCATGTTCATTAAATTGCTCAAAAAATAATGGTAGACCACATGCCTTAAATGTGTTAGGCCCTCAGATCAATCACTGGCATCTCCACCTCATTTGATAATTGCTCGCTTTCATTATTTGTGGATGACGCGTTAAAAATACATGGAAAAGAGAAAATTTGGCTCCATAGTAGAGGAAATGCTTTGCAAGTATTAGGTCCTTGGATCACTCCTCAGGCTCTTATCATCGTAAATATCATTTTTCTTTTTTTTACATAAGAGGCATTGAAAAGGTATTTGTGCAAGGGTATGTAGCTCAGTGGTAGAGCGCTTGCTTTGCATGTATGAGGTCCTGGGATTAATCCTCAGCATCTCCACTTCTTCTGATCATATTTGTCCACTTTCATTGTACTCGGGTAAGGATTTGCAAATATGACTGACGCAGGTGATGTATTATTGTAGTGGAGTCCATGCTTTGCATTTTTGAGGTCCTTGGATATATTCTCAGTATCTTGGCCTCAATTCATAAGTATCCTTTTTAATTTTTGACAAAAGAGGCATTAAAACCACAGCGAAAAGTGGGGATGTAGCTCAGTGGTAGAGTGCATGCTTTGCATGTATGAGGTCCTGGGATCAATCCCCAGCATCTCCACTTCTTATATAAAAGGGGGGGGGGGTATAAGCAGGAATTACAACTTGTAATGGACTTGCTTGAGTCTCAGGTAAAAGCTTTCATCAGCATTTGCAACCTTGCACCACTGTCAGGCCAAAACCTTTTAAAGGAACATAATGGCTTGATCTCGGCTTCTCTTAAAAGTGACATATGGGGGAATCTGTCACATTACATTATATATTTGGTGGTGTTCTCAATACTCAGTGGCATGTTCATTAATCTTGCACCACAAATATTGGTAGAGTACATGCCTTGAAGGTTTGATTTCCAGGGATATATCCCCAACATCTCTACCGCATTTCAAATTTAATGTCCTCTTTCTTTTAAGCAGATGACACATCAAATCCAGCCCTCATACAGGGGGTATAGCTCAGTGGTAGAGCACATGCTTTGCATGTATGAGGTCCTGGGATCAATCCCCAGCATCTCCACTTCTTCTGGTCATACTTGTCCTTTCATATTTCTCGGATAAGGATTTGCAAATATGTCTGACGCAGGTGATGTATTTTTATAGTGGAGTCCATGCTTTGCATTCTCGAGGTCCTTGGATATATTCTCAGTATCTTGGCTTCTTTTCATAATAAGTATCCTTTTTAATTTTTCACAAAAGAGGCATTAAAACCACAGCAAAACATGGGGATGTAGCTCAGTGGTAGAGCGCATGCTTTGCATGTATGAGGTCCTGGGATCAATCCCCAGCATCTCCACTTCTTATCTACAAGGAGGGGGGGGGGGGTGAAGCAGGAATTACAACTGGTGATGGACTTGCTTGGGTCTCAGGTAAAAGCTTTCAGCAGCATTTGCAACCTTGCGCCACTGCCAGGCCAGAAAGTTCTAAAGGAACATAATGGCTTGATCTCTGCTTCTCTTAAAAGTGACATATGAGAGAATCTGTCACATTACATTATATATTTGGTGGTGTCCTCAATAATCAGTGGCATGTTCATTAGTCTTGCACCACAAATAGTGGTAGAGCACATTCCTTGCATGTATGATGTGACTGGGATCAATCCCCAGCATCTCAACTGAATTTCAGGTTTAGTGTCCGCTTTCTTGTTTTTGCAGATGAGGCCTCCAAACCACGCCAGAAAGAGGGGATGTAGCTCAGTGGTAGAGCGCATGCTTTGCATGTATGAGGTCCTGGGATCAATCCCCAGCATCTCCACTTCTTCTGATCATATTTGTCCACTTTTGTTTTTCTCGGATAAGGATTTGCAAATATGTCTGACGCAGGTGATGTATTTTTGTAGTAGAGTCCATGCTTTGCATTTTTGAGGTCCTTGGATATATTCTCAGTATCTTGGCCTCTATTCATAATAAGTATCCTTTTTAATTTTTCACAAAAGAGGCATTAAAACCACAGAAAAAGTGGGGATGTAGCTCAGTGGTAGAGCGCATGCTTTGCATGTATGAGGTCCTGGGATCAATCCCCAGCATCTCCACTTCTTATCTACAAAGGGGGGACTAAGCAGGAATTACAACTGGTCATGGACTTGCTTGGGTCTCAGATAAGAGCTTTCAGCAACCTTGTGCCACTGCCAGGCCAAAATGCCTTAAAGGAACATAATGGCTTGATCTCTTAAAAGTGACATATGAGAGAATTAGTCACATTACATTGTGTATTTGATGGCGTTCTCAATAATCAGTGGCATGTTCATTAGTCTTGCACCACAAATAGTGGTAGAGTACATTCATGGCATGTATGATGTGACTTGGATCAATCCCCAGCACCTCAACTGAATTTCATGTTCAGTGTCCTCTTTCTTTTTTTGCAGATGAGGCCTTCAGCAACCAGGGGATGTAGCTCAGTGGTAGAGCGCAATGCTTGTATGAGGTCCTGGGATCAATCCCCAGATCTCCACTTCTTCTGATCATATTTGTCCTTTTGTTTATTTCTCGGATAAGGATTTGCAAATATGTCTGACACAGGTGATGTATTTTTATAGTGGAGTCCATGCTTTGCATTCTCGAGGTTCTTGGATATATATTCTCAGTATCTTGGCTTATTTTCATAATAAGTATCCTTTTTAATTTTTCACAAAAGAGGCATTAAAACCACCGAAAAAGTGGGGATGTAGCTCAGTGGTAGAGCGCATGCTTTGCATGTATGAGGTCCTGGGATCAATCCCCAGCATCTCCACTTCTTATATAAAAGGGGGGGGGGTATAAGCAGGAATTACAACTTGTAATGGACTTGCTTGAGTCTCAGGTAAAAGCTTTCATCAGCATTTGCAACCTTGCACCACTGTCAGGCCACAACCTTTTAAAGGAACATAATGGCTTGATCTCGGCTTCTCTTAAAAGTGACATATGGGGGAATCTGTCACATTACATTATATATTTGGTGGTGTCCTCAATAATCAGTGGCATGTTCATTAGTCTTGCACCACAAATAGTGGTAGAGCACATGCCTTGCATGTATGATCATCATCCCCCACCTCAACTCTGAATTTCATGTTCAGTGTCTTTTTTTTTTTTTGATGAGGCCTCAAAAAACTAGCCAGAAAGAGGGATGTGTAGCTCAGTGGTAGAGCGCATGCTTTGCATGTATGAGGTCCTGGGATCAATCCCCAGCATCTCCACTTCTTCTGATCATATTTGTCCACTTCCATTTTTTTCGGATAAGGATTTGCAAATATGTCTGACGCAGGTGATGTATTTTTGTAGTAGAGTCCATGCTTTGCATTTTTGAGGTCCTTGGATATATTCTCAGTATCTTGGCCTCTATTCATAATAAGTATCCTTTTTAATTTTTCACAAAAGAGGCATTAAAACCACAGAAAAAGTGGGGATGTAGCTCAGTGGTAGAGCGCATGCTTTGCATGTATGAGGTCCTGGGATCAATCCCCAGCATCTCCACTTCTTATCTACAAAGGGGGGACTAAGCAGGAATTACAACTGGTCATGGACTTGCTTGGGTCTCAGATAAGAGCTTTCAGCAACCTTGTGCCACTGCCAGGCCAAAATGCCTTAAAGGAACATAATGGCTTGATCTCTGCTTCTCTTAAAAGTGACATATGAGAGAATTAGTCACATTGCATTGTATATTTGGTGGTGTTCTCAATAATCAGTGGCATGTTCATGAGTCTTGCACCACAAATAGTGGTAGAGTACATTCATGGCATGTATGATGTGACTGGGATCAATCCCCAGCACCTTTTCAGGTTTAGTGTTTTTTTTTTTTTTGCAGATGGGGCCTCAAAAAAAAAAAAGCAAGAGGGATGTAGCTCAGTGGTAGAGCGCATGCTTTGCATGTATGAGGTCCTGGGATCAATCCCCAGCATCTCCACTTCTTCTGATCATATTTGTCCACTTTTGTTTTTCTCGGATAAGGATTTGCAAATATGTCTGACACAGGTGATGTATTTTTATAGTGGAGTCCATGCTTTGCATTCTCGAGGTTCTTGGATATATTCTCAGTATCTTGGCCTCTATTCATAATAAGTATTCTTTTTAATTTTTCACAAAAGAGGCATTAAAACCACAGAAAAAGTGGGGATGTAGCTCAGTGGTAGAGCGCATGCTTTGCATGTATGAGGTCCTGGGATCAATCCCCAGCATCTCCACTTCTTATCTACAAAGGGGGGACTAAGCAGGAATTACAACTGGTCATGGACTTGCTTGGGTCTCAGATAAGAGCTTTCAGCAACCTTGTGCCACTGCCAGGCCAAAATGCCTTAAAGGAACATAATGGCTTGATCTCTGCTTCTCTTAAAAGTGACATATGAGAGAATCTGTCACATTACATTATATATTTGGTGGTGTCCTCAATAATCAGTGGCATGTTCATTAGTCTTGCACCACAAATAGTGGTAGAGCACATTCCTTGCATGTATGATGTGACTGGGATCAATCCCCAGCATCTCAACTGAATTTCATGTTCAGTGTCCTCTTTCTTTTTTTGCAGATGAGGCCTCAAAACTTAGCCAGAAAGAGGGGATGTAGCTCAGTGGTAGAGCGCATGCTTTGCATGTATGAGGTCCTGGGATCAATCCCCAGCATCTCCACTTCTTCTGATCATATTTGTCCACTTCCGTTTTTTTTCGGATAAGGATTTGCAAATATGTCTGACGCAGGTGATGTATTTTTGTAGTAGAGTCAATGCTTTGCATTCTCGAGGTTCTTGGATATATTCTCAGTATCTTGGCTTATTTTCATAATAAGTATCCTTTTTAATTTTTCACAAAAGAGGCATTAAAACCACAGAAAAAGTGGGGATGTAGCTCAGTGGTAGAGCGCATGCTTTGCATGTATGAGGTCCTGGGATCAATCCCCAGCATCTCCACTTCTTATCTACAAAGGGGGGACTAAGCAGGAATTACAACTGGTGATGGACTTGCTTGGGTCTCAGGTAAAAGCTTTCAAAAGCACTTGCAACCTTGCGCCACTGTCAGGCCAGAAAGTTTTAAAGGAACATAATGGCTTGATCTCTGCTTCTCTTAAAAGTGACATATGAGAGAATCTGTCACATTACATTATATATTTGGTGGTGTCCTCAATAATCAGTGGCATGTTCATTAGTCTTGCACCACAAATAGTGGTAGAGCACATTCCTTGCATGTATGATGTGACTGGGATCAATCCCCAGCATCTCCACTTCTTATCTACAAAGGGGGGACTAAGCAGGAATTACAACTGGTCATGGACTTGCTTGGGTCTCAGATAAGAGCTTTCAGCAACCTTGTGCCACTGCCAGGCCAAAATGCCTTAAAGGAACATAATGGCTTGATCTCTGCTTCTCTTAAAAGTGACATATGAGAGAATTAGTCACATTACATTGTATATTTGGTGGTGTTCTCAATAATCAGTGGCATGTTCATGAGTCTTGCACCACAAATAGTGGTAGAGTACATTCATGGCATGTATGATGTGACTGGGATCAATCCCCAGCACCTCAACTGAATTTCAGGTTTAGTGTCCTCTTTCTTGTTTTTGCAGATGACGCCTCAAAACTAAGCCAAAAAGAGGGGATGTAGCTCAGTGGTAGAGCGCATGCTTTGCATGTATGAGGTCCTGGGATCAATCCCCAGCATCTCCACTTCTTATCTACAAAGGGGGGACTAAGCAGGAATTACAACTGGTCATGGAGTTGCTTGGGTCTCAGATAAGAGCTTTCAGCAACCTTGTGCCACTGCCAGGCCAAAATGCCTTAAAGGAACATAATGGCTTGATCTCTGCTTCTCTTAAAAGTGACATATGAGAGAATCTGTCACATTACATTATATATTTGGTGGTGTCCTCAATAATCAGTGGCATGTTCATTAGTCTTGCACCACAAATAGTGGTAGAGCGCATGCTTTGCATGTATGAGGTCCTGGGATCAATCCCCAGCATCTCCACTTCTTCTGATCATATTTGTCCACTTCCGTTTTTTTCGGATAAGGATTTGCAAATATGTCTGACGCAGGTGATGTATTTTTGTAGTAGAGTCAATGCTTTGCATTCTCGAGGTTCTTGGATATATTCTCAGTATCTTGGCTTATTTTCATAATAAGTATCCTTTTTAATTTTTCACAAAAGAGGCATTAAAACCACAGAAAAAGTGGGGATGTAGCTCAGTGGTAGAGCGCATGCTTCGCATGTATGAGGTCCTGGGATCAATCCCCAGCATCTCCACTTCGTATTTACAAGGAGGGGGGAGATAAAGCAGGAATTACAACTGGTGATGGACTTGCTTGGGTCTCAGGTAAAAGCTTTCAAAAGCATTTGCAACCTTGCGCCACTGTCAGGCCAGAAAGTTTTAAAGGAACATAATGGCTTGATCTCTGCTTCTCTTAAAAGTGACATATGAGAGAATCTGTCACATTACATTATATATTTGGTGGTGTCCTCAATAATCAGTGGCATGTTCATTAGTCTTGCACCACAAATAGTGGTAGAGCGCATGCTTTGCATGTATGAGGTCCTGGGCTCAATCCCCAGCATCTCCACTTCTTCCGGTCATACTTGTCCTTTCGTACTTCTGGGATAAGGATCTGCAAATAATTCTGACGAAGGTGATGTATTTTTATAGTAGAGTCCATGCTTTGCATTTTTGAGGTCCTTGGATATATTCTCAGTATCTTGGCCTCTTTTCATAATGAGTATCCTTTTTAATTTTTCATAGAAGAGGTTTTAAAAACTCACCAAAAAAGTGGGGATGTAGCTCAGTGGTAGAGCGCATGCTTTGCATGTATGAGGTCCTGGGATCAATCCCCAGCATCTCCACTTCTTCTGATCATACCTGTCCTTTCATATTTCTCAGATAAGGCATTAAAAACTCACCAAAAAAGTGGGGATGTAGCTCAGTGGTAGAGCGCATGCTTCGCATGTATGAGGTCCTGGGATCAATCCCCAGCATCTCCACTTCTTCTGATCATACCTGTCCTTTCATATTTCTCAGATAAGGATTTGCAAATAATTCTGACGCAGGTGATGTATTTTACAGTGGTGTCCATTCTTTTCATTCTGAGGTCCTTGGATATATTCTCAGTATCTTGGCTTCTTTTCATAATAAGTATCCTTTTTAATCTTTCACAGAAGACGCATTAAAAACTCACCAAAAAAGTGGGGATGTAGCTCAGTGGTAGAGCGCATGCTTCGCATGTATGAGGTCCTGGGATCAATCCCCAGCATCTCCACTTCTTATCTACCATCAGGGGAAAAGGCAGGAATCACAGTTGGTGATGGTCTCGCTTGAGTCTCAAGTAAAACCATCCAGCAGCAATTTCAACCCCGTGCCATTGCCATGCGGAATGGGTTGAAAAGAACCTGAAGGGTTTATCTCTGCTTCCTTTTCAAGTGACATATGAGTGAATCAATCACATTACATGTGTATTTTTTGCTGTCCTCAATAATCAGTGGCATGTTCATTAATCTTGCACCACAAGTAGTGGTAGAGCACATGCCTTGCATATATGATGTCCTTGGATCAATCCCCAAAATCACCAATGCATTTCAAATTTAGTGTCCTCTCTTTTATGTAGATGACACATCAAATCTAACCCTGAAAGAGGGGATGTAGCTCAGTGGTAGAGCGCTTGCTTTGCATGTATGAGGTCCTGGGATCAATCCCCAGCATCTCCACTTCTTCTGGTTATACTTGTCCTTTCATACTTCTCGAATAAGGATTTGCAAATGTGTCTGACGCAGGTGATGTATTTCTATAGTGGAGTCCATGCTTTGCATTTTTGAGGTTCGTGGATATATTCTCAGTATGTTGGCCTCTATTCATAATAAGTATCCTTTTTAATTTTTCACAAAAGAGGCATTAAAACCACAGCAAAGAGTGGGGATGTAGCTCAGTGGTAGAGTGCATGCTTTGCATGTATGAGGTCCTGGGATCAATCCCCAGCATCTCCACTTCTTATCTAAAAGGGGGGGGGCAGGAATTACTACTGATGATGGACTTGCTCGAGTATCAAGTAAAAGCTTTCAGCAGTGTTTGCAACCTTGCACCACTGCATAGCCAAATGAGTTGGCAAAGAACCTAAGGGTTTACCTCAGCCTTTCTTAAAGTGACATATGGGGGAATCTGTCACATTACATTACATATTTGGTGGTGTTCTCAATACTCCGTGGTATGTTCATTAATCTTACACCACAAATATTGGTAGAGCACATGCCTTGCAGGTATGATTTCCAGGGATATATCCCCAACATGTCTACCGCGTTTCAAATTTAATGTCCTCTTTCTTTTATGCAGATGACACATCCAATCCAACCCTGAAAAAGGGGATGTAGCTCAGTGGTATGATGTGGTATGATGTGACTGGGATCAATCCCCAGCACCTCAACTGAATTTCAGGTTTAGTGTCCTCTTTCTTTTTTTGCAGATGACGCCTCAAAACTAAGCCAAAAACAGGGGATGTAGCTCAGTGGTAGATTTCTCAGATAAGGATTTGCAAATGTGTCTGAGGCAGGTGATGTAATTTTGTAGTGAAGTCCATTCTTTTCAATTTCGAGGTCCTGGGATCAATCCCCAGCATCTCCACTTATTATCTAAAAGAGGGGGGGGCAGGAATTACTACTGATGATGGACTCGCTTGAGTTTCAGGTTAAAGCTTTCAGCAGTGTCTGCAACTTTACTCCAATGCATAGCCAAAAGAGTTGGCAAAGAACCTAAGGGTTTATCTCAGCCTTTCTTAAAAGTGACATATGGGGGAATCTGTCACATTACATTATATATTTGGTGGTGTTCTCAATACTCAGTGGTATGTTCATTAATCTTACACCACAAATAGTGGTAGAGCACATGCCCTGCATGGATAATGTATTATATCCTGGGATCAATCCCCAGCACCTCAACTGAATTTCATGTTTAGTGTCCTCTCTCTTTTATGCAGATGAGGCCTCAAAACTAACCCTGAAAGAGGCGATGTAGCTCAGTGGTAGAGCGCATGCTTTGCATGTATGAGGTCCTGGGATCAATCCCCAGCATCTCCATTTCTTCTGATCATATTCTTCCTTTCATATTTCTTGGATAAGAATTTGCAAATAATTCTGACACAAGTGATGTATTTTGTGTGCTTTGCATGCATGAGGTCCTTGGATATCTTCTCAGTATCTTGGACTCGTTTCATAGTAAGTAGCCTTTTTAATTTTTCTCAGAAGAGGCATTAAAAGCTCACCAAAAAGAGGGGATGTAGCTCAGTGGTAGAGCGCATGCTTCGCATGTATGAGGTCCTGGGATCAATCCCCAGCATCTCCACTTCTTATCTACCATTAGGAAAAAATCAGGGATTACATTTGGTAATGAACTCGCTTGGATTTTCAGGTAAAAGCATTCAGCAACATTTCAACCTTGCGCCACTGCCAGGCCAAATGAGATTGAAAGAACGTAAAGGGTTGAATTTGGCTGCTCTTAAAAGTGACATATGAGTGAATCCGTCACATTAAGTTGTGTATTTGTTGGTGTTCTCGATAATCATTGGCATGTTCATTAGTCTTACACCACAAATAGTGGTAGAGCACATGCCTTGCATGTAAGATGTCCGGGGATCAATCCCCAACATCTCGTCTTCTTCTGATGTTATACATCTAACAGTTCAAATGGATTGAATAGAACCTGAAGGGTTGATCTTGGCTTCTCTTCAAAGTGACATATGAGTGAATCCATCACATTACATTGTATATTTGTTAGAGTCCTCAATAATCAACGGCTTTTGTTTTAATCTCGCTCAAAAAAATAGTGGTAGAGCACATAGCTTGCATGTATAATGTGACTGGGATCAATCCCCCATATCTCCATCACGGTTCATATTTAATGTCCTCTTTCTTTTTTTTCAGATGGGGCATCAAAACCAAGCCTTAAAGAGGGGATGTAGCTCAGTGGTAGAGCACATGCTTTGCATGTATGAGGTCCTGGGATCAATCCCCAGCATCTCTATTCCTTTTGATAATATTTGTCCTCTTTCATTTTTTCTCTGATACGTAATTCAAAATATATGTTAAAGAGAGGATTATTTGCATGTATGACGTCCTGGGATCGAACCCCAGCATTTCCCCAAATTTTTTTTAATAACAGTTGTCCTTTTCAATTTTTCACACAAGAGGTGTTAAAAAAATCTCTTGAAGAGGGGATGTAGCTCAGTGGTAGAGCGAATACTCTTCCTGTATGATGTCCTTGCATCAAACTTCAGCGTTCCACTTCCTATCAACAAAGCAGAAATCACTTTGGGTTATCCCCTCAGTTGACTCTCATGAAATTGAGAACTGCAGGTGCTTTTCAAGGTCTCCTTAGGTAAAAGCATTAACCAGAGTTGCAGTCTTGAATCACCTCCAAGGCAAATAAACCCATT
The DNA here is from genome assembly GCA_016859345.1 of Istiophorus platypterus. Classification (NCBI taxonomy): domain Eukaryota; kingdom Metazoa; phylum Chordata; class Actinopteri; order Istiophoriformes; family Istiophoridae; genus Istiophorus; species Istiophorus platypterus. The sequence continues at coordinate 12,369,862 of CM029132.1, read as the reverse complement.
TTTATTTTCAGCAGCTCTTATAACTCACAAATACAGATTTATTCTTTTTGGATTGCAATACATTCTATCAGGCCTCATTTTTCCAAATTTTCCTCAGACTTATTCTTTTTTCATAATAGAGACACACTGTGTCATTATAAAAACAATAATATGAAATGCAGGAGTTTTGTTTCACATAATAAAATGTTAAACTTTGTTACTTTTCTGTGTCAGGCTCTTTGAATCTCCCTCCTGTCATTTGTCTTTGTAAACTCTAACAAGCAGAGGATGGGAACAGGATAAGTGAAAAGAAGAAATGAAGAAAAAGAAGAGATGGGGTTGCCTTTGTTCTCAGAACTACATAAAAAAGACCAGTAAGAATCTGAAACCATTTTGGTATTTTTTTCTTTTTCACCTGTAGAAAGAGAATACTTACCCCAGAAACACAGTGGCTTTTAGCTTCACTTTGCCTTTAAATCCCATGAATCCTTTCATTTTGTATCCTCTCATTCTGTATTACAGGTATGCATGTCATACATGCATGTCATGTTGGATATAAAGTCATTATTTTGGAGCAATCAAAAGTTCCCTCATATCAGCATCCCTAGGTTGTACCATTAGTCTGTCAGGTTAACTTTTTCCATTGTTACATGAACACAGCATGACTGATGCTTCTGAGAAACATCAACACATGTTGGGTGGGTTCTTCTGGGGTTGAAGCTGCACCTGCTGAGGTGTCACAACACAATGCTTGGCAAAGGAAACAGTCGTCTCGCGTCACCACACACAGTGTGTTGTGCAAATTTTCATTGTTAAGGTGTCTTAATCAGTCAAATATTAGCACATGATTGCAGGCATGTCTTTCATACAGCCATGGGAGGAATCCATGTGTCATCCATCCCTTGCTGTCAATTAAATATGTTCAAACAATGCTAAACAATCAATTATTTCATGTCACACACATATAAACATACAATAAACACATATAAGCATATCATCTATAAGCAAACATTTACATGAATGCACACAGACTCACATATAGACAAACAGAATATCCTAATAAGTCTTGTCTAATTAAAGGGATCATTTCAGTTATAATTACCCTGCACATCTGTTGGATAGCCATTCTTAAGTGTGAGCTGAAATAAAATCATTAGCCTCATCCTTCTTAGGATCACAGAGTGCTTTGTAAGACACTCATGCTGCTATCCAGCAATGGCTGATTGAATACAGTTAAATCTAATCATCTAATGCACCCTGACCTCAGGTATATTTTACTTCTGCAGAAATTACAATTTTATTTTAAATACATTTAAATGTTTTAATGTTTCGCAACCAAGAGTGTGTGGGAATAAGTTAGCAAGTGATAAATGTTTGCTAAAGCTAATTTATACAAAAAATTAAATAGTTTGCTAAGAAAAATTTGTTTACATGGTTAAAATAGATAATTAAAAGTAATGTATAAACAAATAGTTAACTAAAACTAATGGAAGAGAGGTTGAAATAGTTCAGTTTTATGAAAAAATACTATTGTAATGTACTCTTTTATATCCACTTAATTTTAGTTCATCTCATCATATTTCTCATTTCTCTTCATATGTTTGCTTACATTACATTTGATTGAAGGCATGAATATGTCCAGATGTTTCACCCATGTGCTGTAGGACAGATTAACAGGAGATATGCTCACAACACTAATAAACTAAGATGCACATCCATCCTGTTGTGACTATGATGAAAGAATAGTGTTAAATATAAATTATTTACCCAGTATCATACTCATTACGCTAAAGGAAGGTAAATTTTTGCAACACAGTGTTCCTCTAACCTAATTTCTTATGTGTGACATTCTGGTAAACTAATTCCAAAGCAGATGGTGCTATCAATTATTGAGCCTCTGAAGACAACTCTGCCCTCAATCAGATTAAGTAGATTATGCCAACATCAACTCCCTTATGATCCATACTCAGTTTCTTAGTTCAACATACAACATCAAGTTGCACACCCCCAACACCACCTCCTTAGCTCTCTTTTAAACCATGTTAAACAGTCTTCTTCTCTCTCGTGACTAGGATCTATCTATCTATCTATCTATCTATCTATCTATCTATCTATCTATCTAAAGATGCTCTTCTAACAAATCTTAATGCATCACAGTGTATTGTACATGTTAATGTATGCAATTTTCATATCTGACCTAAATACACCACACATTCAGCGTTATCCGACTACATACCATGTTGGAGTCACTGCCAACGTATTCCGTTTTCCGCCCAACCCAATGTAAATGTCCCCTTAATCCTGTTAACCCACTCTAACGGTTCAGAGAAGCTGAGAGAGTAGGAGAGGGCCTGGGGCAATTATGACATCGTACGCCTCCACCCTGCTGCGATCTAATTGAAGAAACAAGTGCTCAGTACAAAGTGAAGCTCCTTTGCTCACTGTGACATTAATACATGAATAGTGTAAAAAAAAAAGGAGTGTGGAGTGGAGTGTGGGGCCGGAGAGGAAGAGGAAGCAAATTTAAACACAAACACTGAGTTTAAGTTGTTGTTTTCAGCTACTCATATGTGGAATCATCTGATGTGCAAGTGAGGTCCAGCAACCAGCCAAATGACTTCAGAGCTGTTTTACTGACTTCAAATTAATAATTTAGCCTACAGTGCAGTGGTCTATGTACCATTTCCCATCTTGCACTTAATTGGAAAGGCAATCTCAAATTAAATTCAATTCTAATCATCCATCACAGGCATTTTTTCTTGTATCACAAAACTAAATTTTCCGGAATATTTCCAAATATTTGTCCATCACAATTTGCATGATTTTCATGTAGACATTAAAATAGAATAAAACAGAGTTACATTCCACCTTTTCTGTCAAGGGGGGGGGCGTATGACTACCGTTGTGGTAGAATACATTTCTTAGACCATTTTACTATGACGCATGACTGAGACTGGGGGACAAACATCACAAAAGAGCTGCGCCTGGGTCCAGAATAGTGCTACATTTCTTGTATTTAAGTTATTTAAGCTAATTTCAGGCCTTTTTTAAAAAAAGAAATATTACAAGTAAAGCTTAGTACAGTACATATATTAGTGCTCCAAAGGTTCAACATATCTGCTTTTCATTGTAACAAAAGCTTTTTTAAATAGAATAGAAATAGAATTAAACTCCCCATCATCCATTGAATGTGAATTTCAACACATCACTGTGTTGTGTGTGCCAGAGAAGCTGGCATTGGTCACTGGATGATAATATGCGACAAGATGTATACATATACATAACACGTGAGGCAATTGGGGTCATTGCTTCTTAATGATACAGTCTGACCTCTAATAGCATAGGACGGGCCTATTTAGAGTTAAGCTGTTCTTGATAACATGTTTTGATTCTTGCCAAGCTAGAAAAAGAGTTTAATGAAAAGGAGTGAGGGAGTGGATGCACTGGACATCAGTAGCAGCAGCAGTTGAACAATCCAGATTTTTACAGCACATATAAATGTAATTTTCAGTGAGGAATGACATTCCAGTTACACCACAATGGTAGATTTTGCTATAGATTTTCTTTTTTTTTTTTTTTTTTGCAGAAAAATGCTTGTTCCCAGTGCCGGGAGATAAACTGCTGTGGGTGGCTGATAGCACAGAGATTTAAACCCTTTACTGTAAACGCTACCACAGCTTTTGATTCTGGCTGGGGTTGTCTCAGTTGGCTTTATCACTCCGCTGCAATGTGGGCCTGAGCAGATGTGGAATATTCCCATTTCATAGGCAAGAGCCTTTTAGTTTTTCAAGGTCTTTTCGTGTGAAAGCATTTTTTTTGTTAGAGGGAAAAGAAAGCTTTGGCTGTTCTCGAATCAGAGCTATAAAACTACTGTGTCCAGCTTCAGTGCCGACACCCAAACCAACTTTTTCCCACTAATTTGTGTTTATATTCTCCCCAAAACTGAAAACATTTTAATTTATACCAACTGTACAGCTCTGTTCATCCTAAAGATACAACTGATATTGTAGGCCTGCTAGTAGCATGGCTACAACTAATGACTTTCCCATCATGCCTCAGCTGTACTTTGTGGTTAGTGCTACTTAAAAAATGTGATTATGCTAACGTGATAAACCACCATGGTTAACATGGTAATCATTACACCAACATGTCCTCGGCACATCAGCATTATTGTGAGTGTGCTGATGTTGGCATTTAGCTCAAAGCCCCATCATGCTAAAGAACAGCCTGAAAGAGCCACTAGCGTCTTCATTGCATTAAAATTGGGAACTGTATTCACTAGGTCTGCTTCGGTTGTAGTATTACTCTAAAAATGCCACATAAAAATTGAGCTTGACTGGTTTTGTTATTGGAACTGATTTGGGTTTTGTACTAAATGCATCTGCCTAAATGCTTAATCTGTCCAACTTGTCATACATTCACATACACTGTCAGTTTTAACACAACAGTATAGTTAGAAGATAAACAACTGCATTTTAAGCCTTGCACACTCATTTACAGGGAAAATTAAATCGCAGTCAGACTGTGTAAGATCACATTGGAATAATTACACAGCAGCCAGTTTTTGAAAGGATAAGAGATTATGTTATATGGAATCAGATCGTTTCATTCAGCTGACTCAGTGGTTGATTACACAGATTATACTGTGCTGAGGATCACTGATGAAATAATTTACTGTGCTTATGTGTGGCTGTCTTCAACTATAATAATCTTCAGTCTGACATGTTGAGGACTTTGTTAGAATGGTCTCCACTACTGTAAATATTATTTATACCCAGTAATTTTGTCCGAGAAAAAAAAAAGTGTTGGTCTTTTTTTGACATATTCAGTAGGTAGCTCAGGACATAAATACAATAAAGACGGAATACACACAGTGTAAGTAGGCTCTTTTATGCTGTTTGAACAAGGCTGTTTCTCACCCTGTTTACTATAACATCCAAGCTCATTAAAAAGTATCAAGAAATGGATTCCCTATATTTTTTACACCTCAAAGAAACAGCAACGCAGTTTGATGAGAAAACAAAGTTTACAAAAAAAACATATTACAATGCACCTTCAAAACTACTCTTTGAAAAGGCCAGTCAGAACTTCCATCCATCTGTCAATCCATCCATTTTCTGCTGCTAATCTGGAGTTGGGTTGGATTGGCAGCAGGTTAAGCAAGGCAGCTGCCTGGAAAACCTCCAGTGGAAGGTGTTAAGGAGGCCTCCTCCACAATAGAACAATATGAATTATAGCAAAGCGGAATGAAATTCAGTGAACTGTTGAATCTATCACATTTCGCCACATATCTGACCTTGGCAGTACATAGAGAAGAACTGATTGCATTGTGCAAGCAGCTTGCACAGAGGGGATGTAGCTCAGTGGTAGAGCGCATGCTTTGCATGTATGAGGTCCTGGGTTCAATCCCCAGCATCTCCATAACTTTTTTTTTCACCTTGGTACAGTGGATGGAGAGGCCACTGAAGTTCACTGAACTCATTTTCATGTTCATGAAACCAGTTTGAGACAACATCTGCTTTGTGCCATGCTGCAATTTCATATTAAAAGTCACCATCAGAAGATGGTAAATTGTGGCCACAGAGGAAGGCAAATGGTTTGTGACAATCCCCAGATAGACTGTGGCATTCATATGAGGATTGATTGGTCTTCAGGGTTCAAAAGTGTGCCGAGAAAACATTCCCCACACCATTACACCACCGCCGCAAGCTTGGACCGTTGACACAAGGCAGGTTGGGTCCATGGATTCGTGCTGTTCATGCACCAAAATCTGTCCCTATTCAACGTGATGTTCATTTGAAATGCTTCGCTACTCACCACAGTTGCAAAGAATGGTTATCTGAGTTGGCGTTGCCTTTCTCTCACTTCCTGGATGTGCTCTAATCTTTGAATAAGACACAATTCTGAGTAAGCTCTACTGATCAGTTTTCGGAAATGATCAAATCAGCCCATAACTACGATCACCTTTTTTTTTTCATTCTGATGTTTGATGTGAACAGTAACAGACCTGTATCTGCCTGAGTTTATGCTTTTCACCACTGCCACATGTTTGGTTGATTGGATAATTCCGTGACTGAGCAGGTGGACAGGTGTTCCTAATAAAGTGCTCGGTGGGTGTAGATACACACTGTCAAAGATTGCTTTTTGTAAAGACTTTCACCGAAAAAAAAAATGTTGCACCTTTGCATTTCCTCCACATTTACTAAACCTGAAAGAAGCAAAATAATTGATTTCAGGTGCTTAGAATAAGATCATGACATTGTCATTGCTTTGGAGTTTATTTATTTATTTATTTATTTATTTATTTATTTATTTATTTATTTATTTATTTATTTGATGCAATGGTGGTGAAGTAGCTCATGAATGACATCCTGGGTTCAATCCCCAGCACCTGCACCTCTTCTAAAAAATAGAACAAAGAAGGAATCCTTCTCATTTAGTTCCTCTATACCTTTGTGTAACACAATACTACAAGATACATAATGTTCAAGGGTATTTTACTAAAAAACATTCACAAAATAATGCTGCCAGGTCCTATTTAAGGAATGAATAAGGAAGGAATGAACACCAATGTCAGCTGCTCTTGCAAAGAAATTATTAAATCCACATTGTGCCTGCAATAGCCTTCTTTAGGGCTATCTGACCCCAGTAACCCCCTCCCCCCCAACTTAATCTTTTCATTCACCAGATGCACTATGGTTTAATAACTATGAAGTAATGTGAAAAAATGATTTTATGTAATATAGTTTCATCATATCCTTTGATTATATCACCTATTCGTATCTCCATCATTCCCCCTCGTCTCTTTTGTCCCCACAGGCCCGTTCTTTAAGCAAACTGAAAAAAAAGAGGTTGAGATGGAATGAAGGAGGTAGAGAGAAGGGGGTTGAGACTAAAGAAAGGGGATGAAGCAGAGAGTATGGAGTGGGGGTGGAATAAGGAGTATAAATAAAGAGAAGGGGTAAATTATTTCTTGGCTGGTTATCTGGCCCATGAAAAGGGACAGTGCTTGGATGGATGACGTATGCAATGTTGGACTTAGAACACACTAACATCAGGTCTTTTGATAAAGGACATGGTTCAATAATCAGCACATGAATATGGGTTGATAATTTCATCAGGAGGGAGAACAGGTTTGTGGAGGGACAGAGGGAGGGATGAATCAAGCTGGGCTTCTGCTCACATGACAACAGCTCTTTCATTTTAAGTTTTCAAACCTGGGGATAGAGGGAAGAAATTCAGAGGAAATTAAAAAGGAAGAGAAGGAATGACAGTGGGGTACGAGGGAGGAGGAAGAGAGTGGCATCTCTCCCTCCCAAACATCTGCTGACTGACTAGCAGGAAAGGAGATGAGTGGAGTGGAGAGGAGAGGAGCTAAAGTTTGTTTGAGAACTAAAAATACACACAGCAAAGTGGGTACAGCAAAAAAAAAATCATACATTTAAATACTGCATGAGATTAGAGGATAAATTATGGAACTGTAAGTCTTTTTCAGGAAAATAGGGTCCATCTCTCATGAGGAGAGGGAATTAGAGCACCCGTCTCACTCTGGCTAACATCTCTCCTCCTACTGTATGTCTGCATGAGGGAGAGAGAGAGAGAGAGAGAGAGAGAGAGAGAGAGAGAGAGAGAGAGAGAGCAGTGTGGTTCAAAAGCAATTTTTGGTCTCTCACTTATTAAATTATATATTTTTTAAAAATATCAAGTATTTGTTAATGATATTTGAATAGCAGTAGTGGTTTGCTCCTACTGCATATATCTATCCTTGTCTACCTTCCAGGAAGCCGTCAGAGAATGTATCACGTATCACTGCATTAAACACACAACTTTTCCTTAAAACTGTTATCAGCTGAAATAACATGAATTTCAATCAGCTGGATTCCAGTTTTGTATTTCTAACAAAAGGCAAACAAAAGACAAAAGGGGTTGTATGTAACAGCCTACATGTGCACAGTGCAGCACAGTACCAACACTGTAGTAAGTGTTGTGAATTAACTTGCTGCCTTCAAAACAGAGCTACACAGATCACAAAAACTGCTTATTTTCTTGGTTTCAAAAACTTGATTGCACTTTATTGAATTTCTTGTAATAACGTCAAGCAATATAATGCAGTCAAGCATATGACGTTGTCACTGTTCTCTGGAAATACACAGAGATGAATGCTTGACAACTTCCAGCAGCCACTGATGTTTATGATACAGTCGCCCCTACTGCATTTTGATGACAGTTTATATCCCATGGGATGTGAGATTGAAAAGATTTGTTTTGACAATGTCACAAAAAATTTGTGTCCATATGTTGGAATTTGTGTTTTTCCACTGACTGTTTGATCAGGTAGTTTCTCAAGGGTAAATTTAATCCGACTGACTTGGTTGCTTGTGTTACCCCTTGAGCAAAACTTGGAGATCATGGAGATCGCTGATCTATTCCAGAAGTGTGTGTGTGTGTGTGTGTGTGTGTGTGTGTGTGTGTCTGTGTGTGTCTGTGTGTGTGTCTGTGTGTGTGTCTGAGTGTGTGTCAGTATAGTGACTCATGCAATCTGTTGAACAAGGCAAGAGTTGAGGGGGAATCATCCAGGAATAAATTCACAAGAGCTTATGCGCAGCTTTTACCATTATTTGGATAGTATATCATTTATTTTACTTGATATTATTTCATTCACTTCAATCAGCCAAATTATGCTTATGTTGAGTCAAAAAAGATGAAGGAAATGGTTCTGATCTGAATTCATCTCATCAGTGAAAGAAAAGGGCCCTGTTGTTTTGACACATAATAACCTTTTTATGATACTGGTCATACACATTCATCACAACAAGAAAAGGTCTTTGTTTTTGGGCTCCTGGGCACCACTCATTTAGTGCCTCTTTCATCTATACTCTTTCCTGTATTCCAGCTTCCATTTCTTCTCCATGTCTTCATACCTTCCTCTATTTCTCCTCGCAAGCTTCTCCTTTGAGATCCTTCAACTCCCTGAAGACAGTCAGACAGGGAAGCAGGCTTTGGGGGAAGGGGTGATGGAAGTGGGGGATGGAGGAGAGGGTGTGAAGAACAGCGTTCCCAGGGTGCCAACGCCCACACATGTGCATGTCATCTTACATACATGTACACACACACACACGCACTCACACACACGCACTCACACACACGCACACACACACACACACACACACACACACACACACACACACACACACACACACACACACACACACACACACACACACAAAAACACGCACCGGAGAACCAGCTCTATAAACACCATACCCACTGGCACACACACCAATGCTCGCACACAACTGCTGCCACTCTTTTCACCCAAAACCCCCTTCTGAGGCTCTTCTGTGGTTTAATTGGTGTAATTATATTTGCATAAGGCTGTCCTGATTCAAGTAACACACACACACACATGCACACACACGTACACACATACACACATGCACACACGCACGCACATGCACACACACACACACACACACACACACACACACACACACACACACACACACACACACACACACATCTGACAAGTTTTAATAGGCAGAATAATTGAATGTGATTCTCCCACTAGTGCCCTGAAGGGTCTATCTGTATATTTTGAGAAGGATCAGGGTTCCATACATTTACTTAGACAAACAGGGGGGCATTTGCCACTAGCTCAATTGTAAATTAGATTTTAAAGGTTAATAGACTTGAAGGGAGCATTCGGGGTCATCACTGTATAGATGATTGAGAGGTAATATTCTACTTCCACAAACCTGAAACACAGAAGATAACCTCCTTGATTGTATCAGCCTATTCAGAAAATTGTTGCTATACCTTTTACATGCACAAATCAACACCTCTTTTGAGAAAACAAAATAATGAAAAATACAAAAATAATAAGGGAGAGGATTGAAGTAGAAATCATTATCAGGTTACAGGGTAAAATGTGGGGCTGAATGAATGTCTGCTTCTTGTCCAGAAGGAGCAGCAAAAAGCAGCATAATTACCAGCTAAGTCATGCAGCTGAAGATGCTGATTAAAGTTGTTACAAGAGACATTTTGTTGTTGTTGTCTTTACAGCTGCAATATTTGGAAGCAGCCTTGAGGTGGTCCCTTAAAGGATTTATTCAAAGGGTAATTAAATATGATATAATGCTGTACTTTATATTTACATTTACGTTGTAGTACTTAAATTATCACATCCAATTTCTAAATTAGTTTTGTGCAAACATGCATGGTCACATAAGATCCCCTTACCTACACTGGGTGCTTCCACTTATTACATTACTTTACGAATGAGTTCAACGTGTGGCCTTGATATTATATACAGTAGATATGTTAGGAATGGGCCTAATCTAATTCACTTTGAAGACTGAAGCAAGAAGATATTCTTACAGATAACACTCAAATCCTGTTTTCTTATCAGATTTAAACTCACAATATTTTCCATTGTTAAAGTGCTTTTGAAAGGATTTCATATGACAAAAATTTGATTCCTGTAATAAATTTTTCAAGGCCCTGAGAGAAGGATCCCCTCTTCAAGATACATGAAGAATAAACTCCAGAACATGCTGGCAACCAGAAATGTATTTAAGGAAATTAAGCCTCCAATGAACTTTTGTTACCCTCAATAAAATGTTATATTTTAAATGACTGAACACTCCAGCTTTCAGAATTCCCCTCCATGACTCTTGCTAAACTCACTTTCATTGCTATGAACAGTTTTGATAGTTTTAGTTATAAAAATAGATGAACTAGTAAATAAGCCTTTTTATGAAAAGACCATATATGCCAAAAAATATTATTCCAAGCAGAGTTTTTATTTTCCATCTCACTACATGTCTGGAAAAGATGTTTGATATATCAACAGACCACCAATCCATTTTTAAAGCCCAGGAAAGCTGACAGCTTCTTGGCAGTCTAATACATAGGTTTCCAAACATATTTGTTTATGACTCTTTAAAACCTGCCATGCCAGTAAGGCTGCTGATGTAAATACAGATGACCTCAGCAAACCCAGTAAAAAAAAAAAGCAAGCATGTGAAAATTCACCTGTATTACATTAACTGGGCTCTGCAAAACCCTCAGTGAGTGTAACTCCATCTCCTCATGTAATGACCCTGTACCTAAAGCATTTTTTTAAGATGATGTTCAACAATGTTTCAATAAGTGCTAATAATCAACTGTTTTTCATGACCCCTCAAATTTATTTTACGAGCCCTTAGTGGGTCCAGAACCCCAGGTTGGGAATGACTGCTCTGGCAGATACTCATAATGCAGTGCACTCTTTCATTGTTAAACATCCTGCCGGCTCAAAGGCAACACTATGGGTTCAAATCATGCCAGTATCATTCCCTTTCTCACATATCACTGCTGTCCTACATTACACAGAGACACAACTTGCATGTTCGTAGCTTTACAATTGAGTTATATGGAGCCAGTGATATACAAGCAAGAAAGGTTTCATTACTGTACATTTAATGCAGTGAAATACCTTAAAGATATTCATAAAAACTGATTTTTTTTTCATATAATTTGCCTTCAAAATGACCTCCTATTCTTTACAACAATACAATGAAATATCTCATAGACGATTTGAACAGTAAGAAAATGACACCCAATCTTCTGCACCTCAAAGCTATTTCAGATGATCTCTTAATGTTTTACATAATGCACTGTTGCATTTTTTAGGCTTTTCTTTTTTATTCCCTTTTATTTTTGCTTTGTTAACCATATCTCCCTTCCCCCTCCCTCTCTCTCTTTCACTCTCTTTCATTTATGAACTCACCTCGCTATCCACCCCCCTCCACCTCCTCCTCCTCATTCTCCACATACACCAAACCCCTCACCTAAAAATGAAATCTGATTTTCCTTCCCTCTCTCTCTCTCTCTCTCTCTCTCTCTCTCTCTCTCTCTCTCTCTCTCTCTCTATGGATGAGGGTCTCTGGGTCTTTTGTTCATCCACCCGCTCATGTGTCCTCCTCGAGTTGCCACAGCAACCGGGTGTATACATACATACTGTTGCTCCAGGAGAGAAATCGAGATGGAAAAGAGAATGGGATGTGGAGAGAGGGAGAGAGAGGTTGAGAGGGATGATATTGAGTCAGAATCAGAGGGGAAGGATAAAGAAAGCAAAAAGGACAAAAAAGGGTAGAAAACTTGATTGTTTAAGAAAGAGAGAGGAGGAAAAGGGGAAAGTGAGGACAAAGGGATGCAGGAATGAATGGATATAGGGGGATATAGAGGAAGGTGCAGATACAATTTTCCTTACAGTTGTAAGAGCAGTATTTTTAACCGGTTTAGAATATTCTCATCTGAATTAGATAAGTCTCTTAATCCGACCATAAAACAAATTCATAAATGTAGTTCCTATTTCAGTGCTCAGCGGGTCTTCATTTTCTATGTATTCATTTGGCAGAAGATAAGTGATTTTTTTTCAGATGCAAAGCAAAGTTTAATCTAATCTCCTGCTCTGGAACTTATCCTGTGTGTTTCATATCAGCGACTGTGTGTAAAAGAAGAATTTAAAGCTTAGTGCGTTGCAGTCGCACACGGCAAAATGATATGGATCAGAGCATCATAGCAGTTAAATTGGAAAAGGCACTGCACTCAAAAATGCAATTCAACTGTAGTCCTCTACAAGCTTGTGATTGATGTCTCTTCTTTCTGAGCCTGCATAGGGGCTCTTAACTTATAAGTTTTATTTTAAAGTTCTATTTAATTAAGTTCTCATATCATTAATATGTCTTACTCTCATATTGTTTCTTTTTCAATGGATACGACTTATAATAAAATAGTAACATAAAACACAAAAGGGAAAACAACTAAAAAGGAAGACAAAATGGAGTTTGTGGGAAAATCTCAAATGACGTTGAATCATGGAGGAGAGATACAAAGTTAGGAAAAAAACAAGAAACAGCTTTAGGAAAAGGGAAAGAAGGAGAGAGAGACACACACATAGAGAGACAATGAATATCAGCATCCTCGTCAAGGCAGCATCTTCCTCCACCCAGTTGTCTGTGTTTGCTGTATTAGAGGCCCTGTAGGAATCCAAACCCTGCAGACGAGCAACCATCTGCCATCCTGGCTCTGGTCCAAAGCTGCTCTGTAGAGCCAAGATGGTGCCCAATCACACACAGTCAGATGAATATATCTGAAACTCACAGTCAAACAAGATGCTTTTTATTACATACAATGCAAATGAAGACTGGTATAAACCCCACTATAGGCAGATCGTTTAATACAGTTAACCCCCCGACCCCCGCCCCCACCTGCTAATCAAACTGATATTGTCTGAACAGTTTGCCAAAAATGCTACATTAGGCAACCCTGTCAGAATATCATGGATCGAAAAAAGGAATTTCAGGCAACAGAAAGTTTCAATAGATGTGAATTCTAGATTTATTTGAGGAAAACTAGTGTCAGCAGAAGAAATCAGCCACACTGCAGTAAATTTACTGCCACCATTTCAATAAAGGTAGTTAATTGAAGAACATAAAGACCAGACTGTAAAAGCAATGTGAAAACAAGCAAGCCACCCACACATCATTCATATAGCGTTTAAGCTAGAAAGTTCTTTACAGGAAAAACTGAGGTAAAGGGAGGAATATAGAGAGGCTGTATATGTATATCATGGTCTTATGATTTATGACATGATGAGGTCAGCTATTATGAGGTTGTTTCAGATGGGTTCGACTTTTTCTCGATGACAAACGAGGTAACAAGGTGAGTCCTGACACTGGCTGACATTTACTTGCAGCTACAGGATGAACGGGCACCCACTGACTGGTTTGTGGAGTTGGTGGTGGTCTGCATGTACGGCTGGCAACCTGCTTAAATGAGGACTGATTGGCTGAGCTGAAGCTGATAAAGAATGATGAATGGGGCTAGGAGGAAGTGATGGAGAAGGAGATAGAGAAGCTATCAGTATCATAGTGATTAACCATGCAAAGTGAACACAGGTAAATGCGCACACACACATACACAAACACACATGCGCGCACACACACACACACACACACACACACACACACACACACACTGAACTAGGGAAGGATCGTGATCTGATCTCAAGCTAATTCTGAACCATGCAGACTCACTGGCATCAGTCCACCTCACGATACACACATACTCACACACACACACACAAACCCAAACACAAACACACGCACACACACACACACACACACACACACACATACACACACACACACACACACACACTGGCAGTTTTCCATTATAATAATCTCTTTTCCCTCTCATGCATATACATACCCACATGCTCAGAGGACACAAGAATATGACACCACCCAAAATGAAACTGTATAATGGTTAATCCCTTTATTTGGAAATAATTGTTGTTTCTAGGTATCATGTAATAATCAAATGTTTAAAAAATTATTTCGAATCATGCCATTTATAGTTAGAGCATGCATTTCTAAAATATGGTGTGATTGCTGTTTGCTGAGGTGCAATGCTGAAAAATCTGAAGGATGAAAGAGTGGCTGAAGTATGAAAAGGTAGAAACTAGGGGTGTTACCAGAACCTTCAAGTAAGAAAAGCATGGAAGCATTGATTGAATTGAGTGAAATGAGCAGAAGTGCGCTGAATAGAGTTGCAATTTGAACTATAATAAACAATGTATGCTCACTGTAAATGATTTAAGGTCTAAAGGCTGAAAGGGTTTAACGGTGAGCTGAAGTGTAAGCAAGCAGCCAAGGGCTTTTGAGAGGCAGGTGCTTGAATTCTTTGATGGTTGCTAAGGGGTTGCTATGGTGTTACTGGCATTTTGATTGGTACCGAGGGATTTTGCTGTCTTCATTTAAAAATCCCTTTTTCTGTTCGAATCAGTACAATTTAGAATGAATAGATGTGTGTTTCTGTCTCTCTCTCAGTCAGTACTATGCATCTTTTGTTATGCTTCTAAATTCTGTTCTGTACAAGTGGAAACTAAACAGTGTGTGAATACTGTAGCTTTGTTTAAAAAGTGTAAACTTCATAATGATAATGAATGTTTATGAGGTAAAAGTGATGGAGCAATGTACTCATGGACACTGGAGCAACATGGTTTACGAATATATGTAACGCATCTGCATAGCTCAAAAAAGTAAACAGGGAAATAGTTGCTTATTCAGCAGAACATATGGTACAGACTCAAATATGTCAAGAACCTTTATCCCACCTCCCCTCTGACATATATAATGTACATTTCATTTAATCAGATGTTACTAATCCTGCTTGTTTGAGACTGGAGTGTGTTTAGTTTATATCATAATGTCTTTGGACCTATCGCTGTCTTTACCAAGTCAGGGGGATTATATGAGGCCCATGTTCAGTGTCTATATAATTACAGATTACATGTGATTACACAGCACGCACAGACATGTGTAGCTGTATAATCATTCTCTTGACATGTGGTGTAAGTCAGCATATTTCATTTGTCTGTCTTATCACTGACACTGGAACAGATTAATACAGAGTATGTAATCACCTTACAATCAATTTGTGTATCTGTTTGTGTGTGTGTGTGTGTGTGTGTGTGTGTGTGTGTGTGTGTGTGTGTGTGTGTGTGTGTGTGTGTGTGTGTGTGTGTGTGTGTGTGTGTGTAGCTGTACTAAAGCCTCATCCATGCAAAATCAACATTATGCTAAACAAGGTCAGTCCTGGGTCAAACGCTGTATGTTACATGCACATCTGTGTGTGTAGGCATGCATGCACAAGTGTAATTGTATATACTTAAGAATATGTGAGGATACACAGCTTTTCACATTACACATGAGACTTTGTGCATATATATGTGTTAAACAGTGTCCATGTCTCAGCTGGTGTAATGTAGGAAAAAGCTGAGGGGTTGGTATCCCTCAGAGGGGCTTGTCACATACAATGAAGATGCTGTTAATAATGTGTGTGTGTGTGTGTGTGTGTGTGTGTGTGTGTGTGTGTGTGTGTGTGTGTGTGTGTGTGTGTGTGTGTGTGTGTGTGTGTGTGTGCACGTGTGCGTGAACATGTGTGTGTGTGTACATGTGTGAGTGAGCGTGTGCATGTGTGCACTGGAGTAAGGGGTTTATAATCTGTGAGATTAGTGCTTGAGGATTAAGACTGAGATTAAATTCAACACCAAGCACAGACTCCTCCTGCAGAAAAACAGTATTGTATGTGTGTGTGAGGTCTTGTGCTTTAATTAATCACATGATCCAACATGAGACATGTGCATTGATTGGTACAGAGGTGGTTTAGGCTTAAAGAAAGTAACTGAACCCTAATATTTGCATTCAGTGCATGTACTGTTAAATGTAAAACACCAATTGGGAGGAGCTTTAATTTTATTTAATCAACAGCCTGAATGCTTGAGCAGAGAAAATCATCACTTGGATGAAGTAGGTTTGTCTTAACTCCAAATTTATCACATTAGAGGATACCATTAATGGCTAAAAGCAAAAAAACAAACACTGTCAGCTCCAGCCAAACACACTGTATACACATCAGCAAATACAATACAAAGAAAACATCATTTTACTTGCATGATGCAACTTAAGAGGCTTTTCCACACAGGTCCAAAGTCAGCCTGCAGCCTCAAAAACACTCAGACTCAAAAAAGTACCCATGAGCAACATCACTCAAAGCATATCCACTAGTGCCTTCTTTGAGAGAGAGAAAGAGAAATGTCTTTTCCATATTTACTACCTATAAAAAGTCCCTCTGCACTTCAGAGCAAACAAACATATGTTGAGGCTCATGCACAAACATCTTCATATTCTCTTAAGTTTTTCTTTTTTACTTTTTTTAGTGTTTTAATTAGAAAATACCAGGATTCTCATCTGCACAAATTGTTGCTAATTGCTTCTTTCAGACTGAAGAATACCATTTGTTCATCAGGTAGAGCATGTTTGTGAGACTTGATCATTAGCAGGATAAATAAAAATACTACAATCTAAAAAATTTCTCTCCGTAAATTGGCAAGCCAGCACAGATATATTTAACTCCCCATACAGTCTTATTATTTAAAACCAGTGTGTTTTCCCTTGTGAAGAGGGGACATTTATCTGTTCATGACATCCACTACAGGTCTGGACCTCTTGTCAATTTTGCTCATACCTAAGAGAAAATTCCAAGTACAAGAAAATGAATGAATGCCACCAATTCTCTTACAATGTTGGCACGTGACACTTTAGAGTAAATCTGTTCATACCCTTGGTTCTTGCATGCGACCCGGTGTCACAGAAATCAAATGTGAAGTAAAAAATATCTCCCAGAAAAAATAACTGATGACAAAATTCCCTCTCATGTATTTCTCTGCCTTAACTGTAAACCATCAATCTAGTGCATGTTTGCACAGGAGAAAAAAAATAAATTTGTTTTTAGGAACCTTACTTTCTCTCACTTTCCAAGCACACAAACAAACACACACACACACACACACACTCACACACACTCCACA
This sequence comes from Istiophorus platypterus, assembly GCA_016859345.1. NCBI lineage: Eukaryota > Metazoa > Chordata > Actinopteri > Istiophoriformes > Istiophoridae > Istiophorus > Istiophorus platypterus. Next base: position 12,352,464 of record CM029132.1, on the reverse strand, counting down.
CACACTACACACACACTACACACACACTACACACACACACACACACACACGCACACACAGTACCTCCAATTTGACCTTTAAATATAATGTCAGGTTGTTTTTTTTTAATATATAAATCTTTGTCGAAACGCTAACGTAACCTGAAATTGCCCTCAGGCTCCTTTTCACAATGTCACAATCAATGTTTCCTGACATTTTGTTTGGATGTGTCCATGCATTTCATTGTGTTGTCAAACCAGCCACCAGTACACAGACAGGTGAAGTAATTTTTTTCAGACTGCTGCTCCTCCCAGCACCAGCTTGTATTTGTCCAAAATCCATATATCTGCTTTTTTTTTTTTTACTATTTTGTACGAGTGGTCTCTTTGAATGGTTTAATTTCTGTGGTTGTCTGGAATATTGGTCAATATAATTTCTACAAAACAATGTGGTATAATTATTTTTTACTGTATCAAAATACTAAATATACTTGTATAAATAGTGTTGGAAAGCCATTTGATTTCACAGAATACAAGCATGTCTGTAAACTGCAGAAATCAATACACATCTGATCTAGCTATCCCAGCTAATGGAGGGTAGTTGCTAAAAGAATTGACAGTATGTGTACAGTAGCATTAAATCAACATCAGCAACTGAAACCTAGAAATTCTTCAAAATGATAATAAAGTATTTTAAAAAAATACACAATAAAGCAGAGGTTACTATAGCTATGTTGTCAAACTGATACAAAGGAGGATAATTCTTGGCACAGAAATATTTTTACAGAAATGACCTATTGGAAAATTGAATGTAACTTTTGAATAGTCAATACAGTGCAAAGTACAGCAGAGGCAACACTGTCAGCATCAACAATGGCTTGGTCTGCATTCACACACACTCATGCACAGTAAACAAATCAACAAACTAAGGCAATTCTGTGGCGCCCTGTGGATAAAGTGAATCAGACTAAGTGAATTGAGATAAAGCGTGCAGTGTCTTGTCAAAACACACACACATATAAACACACACTTTTCCTCTCTTTTCCTTCTTGCTATCGTATTTGTTTGCTTGCTGACAACCTGTTGCTTCATTTCCTTTTGTGCCTCAACCAAAAAATGTTGGACCTGCTTGCGCCTAATAATATACCAGCACGATTATATATCTATTGAACTGCAGCACTATAAATGCCACTTCAGTCAGCAATCAACAAGGTCGTCAACCCTGTCATGGTGGGTTCAGGGCTGCAACCTGTCAACAGGGATCGTGATTGTGGCTCAAAGTGTCAGACCAATGAAGGAGATGATGAGGATGAAGGCACCCTCCAGATGCGACTGTCATTGTGTGGAGCTGTATCCTTGACTTTCATGAGCAGAAAGTCAACAAAAGTGATTGCATTCATTTGTCTCATTTGTCTGGGGGTTCATGATTAAAAAGGAGGTGCAGTCAAGATAATGATTCGGTTGTTTTTTTGCGCCGAGGAGCAGCTAATGTTAGAGAAATAGCATTCATTAACCAGGAAATGAAAATGTAAAAAAATACCTTATATTGATTAAAAGTCTAAAAGAAGTTCACCTTCACCTAAATAACGAATCATTCTGTTTATGCAGCACAAGTCTGCCTGCTCTTTGGTGTAACCAGCCCTCTGCTTGCCTCAGGCTGTCCTCAGAGTCCTGGTAGGGTGAACCGTTAAAGGTTAGGATTTGCTCTGGGGTTGAATGCATCAGTTAGAAGGGGGTCAAAGTACAGGGTCAATCCGAGCCAGTTTATATCATGTATTCTATTGTTTCTCACTTTGCATTACCTCACTTTTAGTGTACTACAGCCAGTACTGGCTCCTATTTGATTTTCCTAGTGATCATGTTAAAATGTTAGAACTGGGCTTGGCAGTATCGTGTCCAAATATATAATCCCTCTGGTGTGACTGATGTTGATTTTTAAGGGCATTACTAGTCTATGAAAGGGTTTTTGAGAAGCCTTTTGAGAACTGTCATGCTTTCTCTAATTTATTACACTGCAATATTTGTACATTGGTGTTCTTTTGTTTTTCTTGTGATTATTGGTGCTGTGGCACTGTGGACATTTATCATGGGAGCTCCCATCAAGTACTGAACTTTGTCTAAAACTGAAATACAGCAACTGAGCCACACATGAGCCACTTTTTGCCTCAGATTTACTTTAGCTTTGGTGGATAGCTCAGGATATGTATGATATTTTTAGAAAAGTCGTTATCTTTTCCCCAGTCTAAAAATCTGAAGTCAGTGATGGCTCAGCAAATATCGGGGTTAGAAGCACAACTGATTGCAGGAGAAAAGTGAGAAAAGTAATAAGATTGAAGCAGGCTTAGGATGGCTTTGTGATCATCTTGCTGCAGGAAACAAAAAGTACTTTAAAAACACAACGGACTATATCTGTAGTTGACCTGTCAATGTACAGCACCAAGAATCGCTGTTAAGACCCCGCATTATTCCAAGAATTAATCTGTTTACAACATGAAATACAACCTAATACTGTTAAGAATGCACATAGCAGTATGTTAACTGGCTCTTAGGCATCAGTGCATTCGACACAAATAAGAATATTAGGACAAATGTCATCTTTCCAGACACCACAACACAGTGACACTCCAAAACCATTCAACTGAGCCACACTGATGCCTTAATGCCAGAATGTCTCATAACAATGGGATTTAAACAGCATTAATACCCATGTTCAAAAACAACTCCCTTTCTATAATCCTCTTCCTTGATTCACCCTGAGCACACCCAAATAATCAGCTTATGTCATAAAACTATGGCTTTTTATTTAAGTTCACTATTAAAGATTGCATTGATTCATTTTCCTTTCAAAAAAATACAACTGCACTTCCCATAAATAGATATAGAGGACAGAAACTAAGTGTGGATGTCAGATTTTGTCAGAATAGCTCCATTCACTCTTTTATATTGTACTTGGTCATCAACGAGAGAGGTTTCATTGCTTTTGCATGAATCAGCCAGAACTGAGTCGCACTGACTATACTTTTTAAATTTCATTAGTTCAGACACTGGCAGTGTAATCCACCTGAGCCTATTACCCTTTGTTTGGACATTGAAAAGAATCGCATTAAAACCTTTCACAGCCCCAGTTGTATCTGTTTTTGGCTCAGATTCGATCAATGGGGTTGATTTAATTCACAGCCAAGACAGTCAATATCTGTAAGTAATGCTAATTTAGATGTAAATGATCCATCCAAATAACACATGCATGGTCAAGGTCATGTAAGGATGGAGGGCTTTTGATATGGAAACAAGGAAACAACAGCAGAAGTAATGCAAGTGGTACTTAAGATGTTGAGTAGTTTAATGTAGACTCTACCATACGGTGACCTTAAAAAAAAAAACACATGTATACTGCTTTGCAGCTTGAGGAATTGAAATTAGACTTGTGTTTTTGTTTTGATAGGGGAATTCATTTGTGTTTATTCTTTGTTTTTCGTTTTTTTGTTCTTTTAACATATTTCTGTGTTTTTATTATACAGTTTATAGCAACTTATAATTTTTTAAAAAATGTTTCAAGGGAATCTGGTGCAAAACCCGCAGGTGTCTCTCACTCTTTCATCATTTTACAGTTCACTTTCATCATCTCCACTGTAAAATATGGTGATTCATTTTTTCTTGAAGGAAGAACCATAAAAATTTCTGGTTCATGTTGGAGACAATCAGTTTTAATCAGTGCAGTCTGTTGCACACACATTCACTGTAATCCATCTGATCGTTGTTGACATACTGTATTTCAGTCCAGACAGACCAATATTGTCATGCCCGGCAAAAAATATTACTGTGGAATACAAGCACTGCCTCTATTACCTCCATAAACTCATTTTGGACAGAAATTTACATTACAGGTGGAGGTAGGGAATACGAATATTCACTGTAATCTAAATCATTGTTACAGATAGAAAGGTGACCGTGGTAAACTCATTGGATATAGTCTGCAACAGACAGGCACAAGAGAGTACTAGATCTTACCTGTAGCTAGCATTACAACAGTCTATTTGATGATTTTTTTACAGGGTCTGGCTCTCCTGACAGCTTATTTTTTTGTTTGCATTGTCATATTGGCCTACATGTTGGTATTGACATGTTTCCATCTACCAGATTACAAAAACCTCACACTGAGCTGATTAAACATGAATAAAGTAGAAGGACAGGCAGCTCTCTGGGGAAAAAAAAAATCAGAGATCTACTTTAAATACAGGGACATCTCTCCGGATAGGAATTAAATTGCAGGACCAGGGGGTTTGCTGAAAAAGAGTCAGTTATCATGACTGTATTCATTACTGTGGAGGGGGTGAAAAATTATCAACATGCATGCTCTGCATTGGATTAAAGTCACTGACCACACCTCCCTTCCTCTAGACAAATTAATATAGTCCAAATGAGGCTTTAGAAGGACTCGTGTGCATTATAAGCAGCCAATTTGTCCTTTCTTGCAATTTTCTCTTCACCTCCAAATCAACAGAAGCATTTTCTGAGTTCAATGTTGCTATAGAATATTTACAGTAAACAGAGTCACACTAATCAGTGTCTCCTTGCTGCAGGGAAAAATAACCTCTAGCTGCATGGAATATACAATTTGAGAGAAAATAGCCAGATTAACCCAGACATTTTTCAATAAAAGTCGGTAAAAAGCAAATAAAATATATAATAAATAATTGTCCTGTCAGTCTCGAAAACAACACGCTGCTCATGAAGTGATTTACATACTAAATGATTCCCGCTACTACAACAGCCAATCCCCAACCAGCCACTTAACCACACAATAATTCCCTAGCAGAGGCAGTTGGACAATAGATGTTGGAATAACTGGGACATATGTGGCCACTTAAATGGATTAGCTGGTAGGACAATAGCTAACACACATATTGGACTTGAAATCAGCTAATTCATTCTGTTTGACAATAGTGAAGCTGACTAGTTCACTCCTGAGGTAACTGATTGTGAGAGTGTATGTGGGAGGAGTTGGGGGAGTGGGCTCCAGCCAACAGCGGGGTGAACCCCTCTGACCTCAAAACACAAGTTTAATCCCCAAGGAGGAGCCCCTGGTGTCCCGACGATACACCCTCCAACACACCCCACACACATGCAAACACACAGCTGGCCAGTCATGAGACACACTCCCTACGGTGTGGGAACAAACCCTCTTGACAGCAGGCAGGAGAATGCAAAGGATGGAGTGTGTATGTCTAAATGTGTGTATGTGTGTGTGTGTGTGTGTGTGTGTGTGTGTGTGTGTGTGTGTTCCTTTCTTGTGTGTGCCCGTGCATTTGTGTCACTCGGTTGCTTGCTCATTCACCTGCATTTGATCACCCATCATTTCTCTTTGTGTGTGTGTGAGTGTGCGTGTGTGTGTGTGTGTGTGTGTGTGCGCGTGTGTGTGTACGTTTCAAAGGGGGAGCTCAGAGGACAACCGCTAACAATGATATCACTTCAGCCTCCATAAATCTCTTTCTACCTCCCACAGGGCGAGGAGTGGTGGGAGCAAAGAGAAGAAAACAGGAGTATCAGGAATGAAAGAGAAGGGTGTTTGCGCCTGGTGGGTGATGAGTGTGTGAGAGAGAAAAAGGGAAGGATGGAGGGAAGAAGGAGGACAAGAAAGACGTGCTGTTCTTGGCACAGTTCAAGCATTTATATCAAGGTTGGGAAGGACAGAAGACTGTATAGGCAATGGATATCAGAGGAGACAGAGACTTCCTGTGATCTGTGCTCACAAGGGATCTCTCTGTTTTTCTTTTTTCTTTGTTGTCCTTTGTCTTTCCCTTTTTTTGTCAGCATCAAAAAAAATTGTCAGCACTGGTTGTTTTTTTTTTCTTTTAAATTCCTTCTTTGACACTGGCTTAACACTGTTTCTATCCGGTTTCCTTCTGAAGCTCAACAATCTTCTCTTTTGAGGAAAAAGAATAGTAATTAAAGCACTTATGGTGTCCTCTGCACTTACTGGTGCTCTTGATAAAAACAAACAAACATCAATTACAAGGATGGAAAATTGCCTTCATCTATGGGTAGGGTATGGCATAAGAATCCAGTTCTAGACAAACAAGTGGATGTTTGGATGGTTACATAAAATAAAAAGCCTAGTTAACTAACACATAAAAATACATCAAATTAACACTTTTCAGGGTTTTTTTTCTTTTCTTGTAACCATGACTATAATATTTGGCAAATCTTAAAGATGCATCAATTAATTTTTATGTTAAAAATTGATCAAAAGTCTATATGTAATTTACAAGGCAAAAAAACAGAGAAATTTCAACGACCTTTGCAGTTCTATTCAGCTCTACCGATCGTCGTAGAGTCTTTGAGATCATAGTGTTGATATTAAGACCTGCAACTTTCCTTTTCTGATTCTCTTAGTCGACTCTGTTTCCAGCAGCAGTAGGAAGCAGTTTCAGTGCCCTACTTTGGCTGCACCTGATGGCTAATGCATAACTAACAATGTTAGTGACAAGTTTGTGGACATAGTGGAGCATTTAGGAGCTAAAGAGCCAGATATCTCCTTCAGGGGAGACATCAGAGATAAAACGAGAGTGAATGTTGGACTTACAGTCATCATTTGGCCAGAAACATGTTTCGAGATCACTGCTAACTGTCTATTTTTATGCTCTATATTTGCTGGGTGTGTGATAGGGCAATGTTTGCCGCAAAGTTTGCCATATGAACTCACTTTACATGTCAGTGTTGTGTTTGCTGCCCTGTATTGCCCAAAACAGCAATGATTGCAAACCTAACTACAACCTTTAGTGTTGGGTCGTATGAACCACAAGCCACAAGATTTTCCTAATCTCAACAAGAAGTTTTTGTTCTTGAACTTAACTAAATCTTATCAATATAGGCAGTAAAGAATAGAACAGTCATATTTTTAATTTTGTTACAGTCATTTTTTTATACCACCTGAAAATACTGAAAAATTATGCCTCTTGGATGACTAGGGTCTAGAGCAGAAAATGCTTATATGGGTTGTTTTGGAAGGAATTAAAGAACAGTATCATATGATTTAGAGGACCTGTTGCTTTTTTATCCTGTTTTTCCTTTTTTTTTTAAGTTGGGCATCTTCTGAAACTAGTGAAGAGCCTATGAGTAAGATGCCTAGCCCTGATAGTGCAGGTGTAGTGCACTTGTTTCCCCCGCCTCTCATCTTTGTCAATAGTAAAACAGCACACGAAGCTCCCCAGGAAGTAGAAAATTCTAATTTTCTGTGGACAGACCACACTGCCTCATTTCTATGTTATTGTCCTTTTTTCTCTCACTTTTTCTCCTTTCCACCTTTTCTCTCTCTCCCTTTCTTGCTCTTGGTCTTTCATGTACAGATCAGAGAAGCCTGCCACTTATCACAGGAGTCTAGAGAGGCTTTTCCTATAAAAGCTGCCGTTACAAGCCTGATTTAACAGGGCAATCACACAAAGGCCCCTCTATCTCCCTGGCTTTCCCGTCTATGCGATATCCCTCCCTCTTCTTTTTTCAAGCAGAACTTTCTCCATAGAGTGATAATGTCACTCACTCATAGACTCCCATTCTCTTTTGCACACACACACGCACACACATATTGGCCTGCCTCAGCTCTTGTTCTCTCACAATGGGATTAGTGGTGTGATTCCTCCACTCCTTTTAAGTGGGCACACCACCAATCCACTTATGATGAACTCAACTGAATACTGAAAAGAGTGAAGAGGACGGGAGGACAAATGAAGAGACGAGGGAAAAAAAGAGGAGGAAAAAGGAGGCAAGGAGAGGAGAAGATGATAGAACATACTGAAGGGAGAAGAATGGAAAAGGAGGGAGGAAAGGAGGAAGGTGGAGATGGATGCGATTACAGGTAGGCAGGGGTAGAGGTCAAGGAAAATTAATCTCGTTTGTGCTGTTTAAATTTTGTCATCTAACTCCATTTAGATGAGAAGTTTATGTCCATTTGGAAAAGACTGAAGGGAGACGGAGAGAAAAAGCAAAGAAAGAGACGAAACAGAGAATTAAAGAGTGTTAGCAGTAGACTCGTAGCCAGAGGTGAGGCAATCACTGCATAACTCCAACAAGCACCAATACACGCACACACACACACACACACACACACGCACAGACACACAAATGCACGTGTGCACATGTGCACACACACGCAAGCAAGCACGCACACACACACATATACACATGAGTGGACTTGTTGCCAGGGTGACAAGAGGCAGCACATGCCCCGCCCTCCCCCGCCGCGTTTCACACAATGATGTCATCGGTTGCCGCCGGCACCGGGCAGGCCTTTGGCCAATAGGACAAAGGCACCAGAGGGTGCAGCCTGTCATTGTTTCTTTCTTTTTTTAACTCTCTCTCTTTCAATTTCATCAGGTGCTCGCTCTGTCACCCTCTCATTTTCTCTCCCCCTCTCTTTTCTGAGTTATTCACCTCCACAGCAGGCGGCCATAGAAGTAGAGGGCTTAGGTCTTTCACTGCTGATGAAGAGTGAAACAGATCATAACTGCTGGAAGAATATTTCATAGCAGGAGAGGCTACAGTGATTGTTCTAGTCCAATTAAGGGAAGGCTTTAACTCCAATTTTGTTTTTTTTCAGTGGTTCGCCTCCTGACAGAGTAAGAGTCAATGGCCACAGCTGCATCCTGTGAGGCTGTGATGCAGGTTATAAAGAAACCAAAACTGTTGCATAGACAAACCAAAGTACTGGACAACATAACATTCCGACTCAATGATGACGCTAAATGAGTGATTAAGGGTTCGCAAAAGCTCACAAAGATCATGGATGCATGAAAGGCAACTTGGATCGTGATCAATCCAAGAGTTCTTGAGATATTGTACTAAAAAACAAAAAAATGTCCATTTTATGGTGGCCCTAGAGAATGTAAAGTCAAAAACATAAAAATCAATGTATACTTGATGTTTACTGACAGAGATTACTCAACAAATATGTATCAACACGATTAATTGTACTTCCATTTCATACTGTAAAGAGAGAGAAACTGTGATGAGACTTTCCTCACCAGCGAAACTTTAGTAAACATAACAAAATCATCTATTTTGTTGTTTTGCTGCATACAGCCGCACCAGATGAGAAAAAACATTCTGTAATGCTGTTGTGTAGGTATGACAAATGAATGAAAACCAGTCGATGCTTGGAACTTTGAAAGGACTTTATGAAAAGAGCTAATCTTTGCAAATGCACAGTTACAGTTCTTTGAACACTGCTGAAAACTCTTTGTGATGCAGCTTCCATTGTTTGCATCTCACCTTCATCTGACTTGAGAAAAAAGTGCTGCATCACACTGACAACAGTGGGCCCTCAAGGGCCCTCAAAGCAGAAATGTTTTTTTCTCCCCTCCAGGCTTTACAGGGATGGATGCCCTTTTCACACTATGTTGAGGACTATGAGTTGCTCACTATCTGCTGTCACAGTCTGGAAACCACTCTTGTCAGGAGACATTTCCCTTTTACATGCTGATCTTCCTAAAAGAAATAAATAAACTACCAACATGTTATTTCTGCTTCTACTGGCGTTTTATCGTTTGTAGCATTTTAGGGTTTAGTCAGCTTGTTATTTTCTGATGCTTGAACGAGCAGGAAATATTATTTTAATGGAAATGAACATGTATGGAAACCTATTACCTAAAGTGCCTTTTTCATTTTCTGTTATCTTTGGAGGTTTGTTCCAATGTGTACGTGCTCCCGCTTTTCTATAATCCTGATTTATTCTAATATGTGTTTGGTTTAACCTGGTTTTATTCTCAATCTTATGACTATCTGTCCCTACTTTCTGACCATAATTCAGCCATTTACTGTTTGCTGTGATCTCATTTCAATGGGATGAGTCTCTCATCTGTGCCATTAACTTGTGTTTCTACTGTGCTTTTGTCAGAAGGGAGAAGTACAAGCAAGAGTGTTGTTGTGCCTTATTGCCCCATAGCTGAAGCCTTCAAGGACTCTTCACGGTAGATAAGAACATTCTCCAGAGACACACACACAGACATAAGCAGATAAGAAACCATCATTTAGGGTGACCGTACATTATGCAGCCCAGTGTGTTCTGTGTGTGTGTGTGTGTGTGTGTGTGTGTGTGTGTGTGTGTGTGTGTGACACCGTGTGTGCCAGGTCACTGAATGGAGCCACCGAGGCGAGACTGATTGCTAATTATTGCAATGGATGTTTGCAGCATGTGGAGAGAGGATGAGATAATAGAGGGAGCAGACAGCAGAGAGGGCTGTCAAAGGCCTCCTTGTAAAACATAATATATATATATATATATATATGTAGGTTCTAATAGATACTGGTCAGTGCTAGCCAAATAGGATGTGTCAATGTTTTTTCTCAAGTGTGACCTCTAAATAAATGACATGTTGTGTCCTTGATTGGAATTTCAACTTCAACAGCATGATTCCACAGTCACACTTGTTTGCAAATGTACAGTCTATGGATGTTGTGTTACAATACAGAAAGTTGCTTGTTGACCCCTCTGACAGTCCCTGATAACACTTTCCTTGTTGCTAAGCAGAGACAGGAAGCAGGTATGCCCAGAGGAGACCCCTACAGGACCTTCTTCCTGTTAGAAATTTAACAAATGGTTGGCTGAAGTTGAGTTAAATCTCTTTGCTTGCTTACCTGACACCTACTGTAGCCATAACAACTAGTGTGGGAAATCTCAAAACTGACGGCAGACCAGGGCCAACCGGAAGATACAAAGTACTCTACATCCTGTAAAGAACTGTTATGAAATAACATATTTCGGCTTGCTGGTTTTTGTTTTTTTTTTGCCTTGAACTGCTGCTGAAAAGGTTAAAAGTACATAATTGTTTTCCTTAATATTAATAGGATGCTCTAATTTCATATCCTTATGCAACCTCCTCATGTTTTTGTGGGGGTCGCATAATTCCTCTAACATAATGGCATGGATTAAAAAAAAATTAGAGGGGACAATATGTAAGGTCCAAATGCAGAATCTCAAAAAACTAGAATATAAACCATGTGGACAGTAAAGGTTTGGTGAAAACAATTCTGTATGCAGAAAGCAGAGCTTCTTAAAGCCTAAAAAATAAAAAAAGATGAAAATGAGAAAATGTGAGTGAATTCCATCTCCTACTATTTGTTGGGGGGGGGGGGGGTCATTGAGATGAGCGAGAGGTAGCACTATTTTTCCAGTCAGCTGCCATTAAAGCCCTATAGAAGAGACGGCACAGCCAAATGTAAAATCTTTCATGCAATATTTTGAGATTCTTTTTAAATTTCTTGAATTTCTGCAGAATGCAAAAACTGCAAAGGCACATAGGTGGATGAAAACCCACCTATGCAACCATAACTAAAATTAACACATTATTCCACATTAAAATGATAAGTCCTATTCATAAGCAATAAAACACACTGTGTTCAGTTTAAAGCACTCAAAGGTTTTGGTGCAAAAGCCTAACTTAGTCTGGTATGATGAGTAGCTAATTGAGGCTAATGCTAGCTAATGTTAACAAGCTTGGGATGTTATACATATTGCCATACAACATATACTGTGTGTATATTACGGTATCGATTTCACTGGCTTTAGTATGCTTTACCCTATGTTTTAGCAAAGGTTTTGTTTTAAAACATTTATAAAATACTTTTTTTTCCCTACTAATTTATTTATCAAATGAAAAGGCTAAATGAGGGATGGATAAAAGGGAATTTTTTTTACTTGGTGAATTATTGACATGATTGTCACATAAGAAGTAATTTTATGGAAGAAATGAATTAATGTTATAATAAAGAAAAAGGAGCATTTTTCGGAAGCTTGAAATCAGCTGGTTGAACTGTAACCAGAGTAACTGAACTGGTTGAAATCATCCATCTAAACTCATGTTCTCTATATTGTGGAGGCCAATGGAACCAGTAGGATTATGTTATTTATTCCACAACCATCTCTTTAGAACTTGAATCACTATTAAGAGCATACCGCAATCAAGACATGGATATTCAATATAAAAATGAATTGGAAGCTGTAAGTGGTTCTTTTATGTTTTTGCCAATCCCACAAATCACTGCACACTGGGGAAGCTTGACCGATAAAGTGTATCTAACTCTGAAATAATCAAGCACACCATATTACTGATAGAACTTTTAACAAGAAATCTGCAGCATATGGCATTTAGAAGTAGTTCTCTCTTACATTTCTTTATCAGGTTATGGTTGGTGTAATGCTCGACTGTGTGATAAAGATTAGAAAGTACTTATAATAATCCAAAAAGGATATACAGAAAAAGTGTATAAGTGTATACCTATGTGTCCTTAGTCTTTTTTTACTTGGTCATGACAAATAAACATATTTGATTCAACTCTTCCAGTTGGTCAAGGAAATGATGGACAGGATGCGGCCTGTCATGATGAGGAGAAGTTGATCAATGAATGGACAGGAAACAGGAGAACCGGCATGTGTGCATGGACATAAAGTCTCATGAATTAACTTAATTGTTTTTACTAAACACAGACACATGTCATATGAGCTCTCATCTCTTTTTCCCTCACACAAACACAGCTACACTAAAAAGAAGCATCTGTCAGAACAGATGCAGAAGAACACAGGGTTCATTTAAAGGTGATTAGAAGTGCCTCTCTGCACCTAACAGAAATCAATGGCTTAAGTCAGGAAAACAACATCATATGACAGAGGTAGCAATGCTTGAAGCACATTAGGAAGAGCAGAGTTCACTGGAGATAGAATGACAGATGGGGGAAGTGAATGTAAAAAAAAAAACAGTGACATGAAGGAAGAAAAGTGTATATGTACGTATTTGTTGGTAAGGGAAAGGATGTGTCACTAAAGTGAAATATTATGTAAAAAGAAAGAAAAATTTTCCACATGATATTCACGAGTACTGAGACCTATTTGAGTTCAGCCTTGGGCTTCTGTTCAATAACTGAGCATTCATTCAAAAAAAAAAAAAAAACAACCTCTAAAACACCAAAACACTTTGGTCCTGGTCAGCTTTGTAAAAGCTGTTACATGGGACCTTCAGCTCCTGTTTATTTTGAGTCATACAGACCTTAAAGAAGTGTGGAATAAAGGATGATTATTGCTTATCATACAGTGGTGGAGGTTGGTCTAGGTCCCAGAGCAAATACGGGGAACAATGTCCGACTGAGTCTAAAAGAAAGCCTGAGGCTGATTATTGAAAAATGACATGATTGCAGACCCACACACACATGCACACACACACACAAACACACACACACACACACACACACACACACAAACGCACTGATTTCCACATTCTTGTAATTAAGACAAAGTGCCCCATTAGTTTTCCATTAATGACTGGAACAACTTAATGTCCAATCAAGTGATTTGGTCCATTCTTCAATTTTGGTTTCTATGGCAACAAACCTATTGAACCTCTGAATGCTTGACTAACAATGAAGAGACTGCAGAGAGAATGTACTCCATTATGACATACTCTGCTGTTAATCAAGAGAAAAATTAACACTCTAACATATTAATAAACACTATTAAATATGCAATGTATTCAATGTTCTACACTCACTGTTGTCTGTCTCATCATTTCAGTTCAGTGCTATTCAGTTTGCCTTACTGAGTGAGTAGGGTACAGCAGTGTCCTGTGGTATGATCAGGTTTTTGCAGTTTCTGATACTGTATCATGTAAACTCTTCTACAGGTTTCTGATCAATGTCTGCTATCAGTGTAGATAGCTCTTAAACTCAAGTAATTAATATCTATTGAGAAAACAAGGAATATGATGATGAACAGTATAAGTTATCACATGTACGTTTCTTATTCAATTAATGTATTTTAATCACTAGAAATGAAGAGGAGAAGTCAATTCCACATGCAGTGTTGCCAGATTTGACACCAGATCTCCCAAGTGATGATATTTTTTTACAATTACAAACACACACACTCCACATTGTCACAACGAGGCCTGCATCTAGACAACATTACCATTATCAGTAATGGGTATTAGGTTTGTCCCATTGTGTTGAGAAAGAATTTGCCCCCTTGTAGCCCCTCTGACATGTTCTGAATACAAAAACAAGTAGAAAAATAAATGATCATCCCATCTGGTTGTCTTTTATTCACAGGCTATGAGTATAACAAATCCAAAATATCATTATTTTGCAAAAAGATTTCTGCCAAAATATTTCGGATAAGTCTAAACAGAAATCTCTTCACTTATTCAAAAGGATTGATGCTGCTATGAGTCTTTCATCATAGAGCTATGACTTGAAGAAATCCCTTTGAGCCTTGTTGTACTGAACAGAAATGACTTTTGGTTTTGTCAGTCATCAGTCCTCTGTCATGTGTGCCGAGCAGTCAATTCCCAAACCCGATGCCTTGTCTATCTATTCATCGTATTATTGAAGCTGTGGCAGACTGGACACAGAAACGTGTCCCTGTCAGGCTTTATACTAACCGAAGAAGAGCAGGAGTCAATTAATTGAAATGTAGCCTTTAAAATTTCATTTGGGGAAACCACCTAAGAAGTTCAAAAAAGGAATGTCATTAGTTTTGTAGGACTACACTATTATAAGCAGGTACATAAGGAAGTAATGATGTTATGAGTTAATTTAAGTTCAGTGTGACAAACATATCTTAATTATCAACAAAGACAAGATGATGCTTTTAACTGGGATAGAACATTAGTGTGTTTGTCAATGTACTTATTGTTGTTTGGCAGAATATGATAAGAAATGCCTGGAAGTGAAGTAAAGTAAATCCGGTCTACAATTTTTAGATTATAAATCAGAAGAATCAGTCCTTATCTATTCACACTCATTCTCCATATTTTCTGTCTTAGCAGGATTATTAAAACTGGCCAATTCGCATCAGTACCAAAGGACTAAGGCATTTAGCTCTATCTATTTTGAGATGGCTAAGCGCCTAGCCTAGTTTTCCTTTGTGAACTGAGCAGTTTTCAGTCCAAAGTAATTAGGCAAACTCGAGAGCCCTGTCAGCGAATGCATTGAATGCAATCCTGCAATGAGAATTTAACCAGTGTGCAGATTTTCTACCTTCCTGTCTCCATTCAACAAATCTTTTTCATTCTTCCTTTTACTTCATTCCTTTTTTCCTCTTGTGATGAAATGACAGAAAGTGTGATTAACTGCTGAAATCCACCTGTTGGCCCCCTCTTTCTCTTACACACACACACACACACACACATATATACAGTGATGCACACAAAAATTCAAATTCATCATTCATGTTTCATGTGAGGGGCACTGAATAGTGCCGCTTGGAGAGCCCAATTTCCATGACAACAGGTCTGAGGATTAGGGTGAAAAACTGTCACTCCAGAGTAATTGTCAGAGCCCCCTGATTCAGAAGAACTGGAGAGAGGGGTAAGGAGCGAAGGACGGGGATGGAAATGGAGGAATTTGGGTTGGTTGGTAGGATCAAGGGAGAAATGGTGAAACGGGTAATGATCCTGCTTAAGATCACTTTGACCCCACATCCTCACGCATTGTAAATCACTGTAGATGTGAGGTAAACACCTATAATGTAACTGCATAGTGGTATGGTATGAAGACACTCAGAGAAGGATTAAGAGAAAAAGTGAGAAGACAGGATAGAAGATGGTGGTGCAGAGGAAGACAGGGGATAAAGGAAGAGGGAAAGGAGACTATTGCAAAATGTGAAGCATCAAAACTGTCCAGCAGGTCCTCAAGCAGCTGCAGCTGTTAATCTTTATAAGGGGAGCAAAACGCGCCCCTAAAATAACTTACTTTGCACTATGATGATCTTGCACTTGAGTTAAATGCTAGAATCATTAAATAGATCATAGTGAAATGCTGGGGAACCTTAAAAAATGTATTGATTTATGGAAAAAATACCATCTAAATTTATGGATATATATATAACCCATGTGTATATGGGTTGTATATATCCACATGGCCAACTGCGATAAACCTCTTTATAACTCTGAAGATCCTTTAGAGACACATTTCAGGTCATATAAATAAATACTCTAATTCAGAAAATAATTTGTGTCTGATCTGCTTCAAGAACTTAGTCAATAAATATTGAAAATTTATCGAAGAGTCCATATTCTATGAATATGCAAATATTTTTCATTTCACAAGTTTAATTGCTGGAAAATGGTGTCTTCCACTTCACTGAAAAGTTCCCTCTCAGTGTATGTGACCTGGAGTTTCGAAGTTTTCCCATCACATTTGTGTAAGTGGCATATTGGACCAGGTTTTCCTCCCAAAAGAGAGCTGTAATGATACAAAATCATGCTTGTACATGCATGTCTTAATTTCAGATTAAAGGTGAGTACACACTTTCCCCCTTCAGCAGACAAATGTGAGAACAAACAAAGCACATTCATTATTCTGCACAGTGAAGCTCAAACATCCAAGTGAAATAATAACAAGCAAAACACATTTTTCAGTGATGGAGGATTTTAAGAGTAAGTTTTATACTATAGGATTTATTAAGATTGATTATTTAATGATGAATTTTTGTTTCTCTTATATCAGAAGTATTATGGCCGAACATGCATCTGAGTTAAAGATGTGGCCGTTACACCCCAGGTAGCTTGAAAACATGGCACTCTGCCTCTAACCATAATATGACCATGAAGAATCCTCGGCTGCAGAAGTAATTTTAGGGTTTCTTGGAACACCTGGAGGGGACCGGAGGCAGGTTAAAGGAACACCTTGATGGTTTAAATTCTAAATTCATTTTCCTTCACCTAATCTTTTTATGACAGAAGGATTGCTTCCCACAAATTTCATATTCCTTTTTAAAGCAAAGCCAGACAGCAAAAATCATCCTCTGTGAGCATATGATTTCTGCTATGGCAGCTTGTCAATCTTTCTCTTTTCTGAAGTTTAAAACGAGCTTTATATATTTTGGCACCTCTGCGCAAAAGCCTTTATGTACTAATTTCATCTTTCATTTTCATGTAAATCTGACAGGTTCTCTCAACCTGATCCATATGCTTTATTGCCGCTTAGAAGTGATTTCTTTTACTACGCACAAATCTTCAACCCGCCTGCATATTTAGTAGACATGGCGCTTGTCATTCAGCACAGCCTCTTCTGTTGATCGGCTTGGAACAACTTTTGCATGGGTGGATGCAGCCTCCCTCCAATTAGCTGTTCCTGTTCCTGTTGTTCTAAAGTTAGCAGCCGTCCATGTTCATCTCAAAACATCTGCTATTTTTAAGTGGAACTAATGAAATGACAGTTTTTGTTCCACTGCAAAGCTGTGCTAACTGTGTCAGTGGACTGTAATTTTTAACATTAGGTTAAAATTTTTTAAACTGAAAGCATTTGAAAAGCACTTGAAAACCCACATCTATTGGCAAAACTCTCCCAAGAGAAGCGCACTGAAATTTTACAGTACATGTCCAGTGCAGTATGTGAATTCCTTACCAGTGTTACACATTGGGCAATATGCAAACGCACACATGCAAATTACATGAATCTTTAAATTATGATCAACAGGAGGATCCAGATTCATAAATATGTTAACAGGGACGACCCACAGGACACTACAGTTTATATATAAATAAACAGACACATGACAGTGACCTGACCATTATGCAGCCTGGAGGAAGACAGTGGGCTGACAGAGACATGGGGAGAGATCGGTGACATCGTTACCATGATGTACTCAGCTCCACTGTCAACCCTTCACCTCATACATACGTGTGAGAGAGAGAGAGAGAGAGAGAGAGAGAGAGAGAGAGAGAGAGAGAGAGAGAGAGAGAGAGAGCAGTGACTGTAGCACCCTCAAAACGGCCCTTGGATACAAAATGTAATAGCATTAGTGAGTTCTACAGTGCTTCTGCTGTAAAAATCTTGAAATACAAGCTTCAGGTCATGTTTCCACTGATACCACTAATGGCACAGTAATATCCTACCATAAACCTATACGTGCGGAAAGAAAGTGAAAATCTATTACCCAAGTGAAAAATTGTTGTAAACCCCACAAATGGCTACAATTCCTGATCACCAAATCAGTGGTATTGATATTGATTGGTATCTTCTATTTTGATTCTGGAAAGAGGAAATTAAGATTACAAATTACACTTTTTTATGGACATTAGCATCACACAAACCACAGCTGGCTCCATTTACAGTCTAAGCTGCTACTTGTTCCTTGTCTGAATGTGGAATAGAGAGCCATGGGAACAAAGAGCAACAACAGCATGGATTGTTGGAAAGTCAAATGACACAGCAACAGATCCGATGAGACCATATTGTGCTGTAACTGTTACTGTACAGAGCTATACTGTCTATACTGTCCCTTGGCAGGCATAAACAGGAAGTGCTTCCTGACATCTCATCATACCACATATGGTGAGAGACCACAAAGAAGACCAGCATCCACATTTGCCTACATCAGCAACAAAAGAGTACACCATGTTTGACCCACATATTGAAAGTTGGTATTTCGAGCTGAAGTCATGTTTTTGTTCTTCGTTATTTTGTACCAGATGTGGTAACAGCTGATGGAATGGGGCAGGGTTGGCTTCACACATACAGCATGTGGTCTGAGACGGGGATTGATAAACACGGTTTCACTCCCATCCCACATTTGGCTGCTTGGAGTCATTTTTTAATGCCTCTGGATCCCATTTAGCGAAATTTTTCAGTGTGAGGGGTAGTCCTATAGACTTTCAATGATCTCTGCTGCATTCAGTGTTAATGCAGGAGTCATGCAGACTGTGGGCATTGTCTGCTGACATATATGGGATGAGAGCTCATTATGGTTTTGAAGTGACAGTAAACTTTTTCCGTATTAAACCAAGCCACAATTTCTCTCTATCTTCACCCAAGTGCTGTGAGAGCCTGAACATACCGATAAAAGAGTTCAGTAATGCTGTAGTGTACCCTGCTTAGTTAAAAATCATGCTGAAGAAATACTCAGCATGTTAAAAAGTGAAACCAAGGGGCTCTGACCAAGCATGAATGTGATGTGAAGATGTAGAGTAGACCAGGTAGACAGCTGACTAAATAGTAATATCTTGGATCCAAGTGGATAGTTATCTTTTAATACACAAAAAGTTTAAAATCTGGGCCTTTTTTTCAAACAGATGCATGGTTTCACACTTTAGTGCTTGGAAAAATGACCATAAAATCTCCCTATTAGCTTGTTGTTGTGGGCCCATATTTTACGACTTTACATACAACCTCATAAGTGTTACTGAAATGATAGCAATAGTAAGGCGGATTTTTGATAGTCATTTATCATAAATACAGCAAAGGGCTTAAAAGAAACCACATCAACAAAACGGGTGAAAAACCAGTGATATAACAAGTCCTAAGGATACAATAGAATTATTAACAAGATCATAAGACTACCAGGAGACGACCTGACCAGAATAACATCATCTAACTCGCAGCATTAGCCCTAGAGATGTTGCTGTTCAGTTAAAAATGAGTCATCCATGGGTATGAGAACTCTCCCCACAGTTTTCCTCCAGAGAACATCAGTCCCGTTCATGTGGCACATTAGAAACACTGACTTATTGATGAAGCTGCAGTCACAGGATCATCAGGAGCTTCTGTTGTTTGGTAGACAATCTGTTTCCTCTGCCATTTTCTCAAGTGGCTGACGCAAAGGCCCTTATAATAAGCTCACAGCTAAGATAAAACACTAGCTAAGCTTAGATGACACTTGAAACCAACCATTAGAGGATGTTATGGGGTTTTGCTGTCGACTAAAAGAGAGTCAGCATGTTTTCGAACATCAGTATAAAGGGGTGGTATCAACCCTTACACCCCCCTCCTGTAAATAAAATGCTCCCTGGCAGAAGACCAATTGAAACTCGTCATCCATCACCTCATTAGAGAGGGAAGTGTCCCCAGGCTTTCAGTTGGAAGTTAGACTGATATGTAATAGATGATTATATTTGATAATGTTGGATGGTATTAGTTACAAACTGAGAACACAGACAGAGAGCTGCAGAATTAATTGTTCTTGCAGCAGTCGTTCACCAACCAAAATTTATTATACAAAAGAAAGAAAGAAATTGTACACAATTGAGAAACAAAGTCTAAAACATGGGCTAAAATGGTCACTATAAAAACTGTTTTAACCGGAATTAAATGTGATTTAAATAGCTCTGTTTTTGGTCCACATCAATTCTTGAGTGAAATACCTTGCTCTTTATCTGCCAAATGCTCCACTGTTCTCACCAGCTAGTTGCTAAGTCTGTCATTTGGTGCTGGGAAGGGAGTGTACTGTGGATGGTTTTTTGATTAAAAAAAACAAAAAACAAAACAGCAGGCTGCTGCAGATAGAAACTGAGCTGATGAGCACGGTGAGACTGAACCAGAACAGTAAAGCTGCGAGTCTTAAAACCAAAACAATAATCTGAAAGATGCTATAAAGCTCTTGAGAGCCGTGGGGAACTGGGGAGGCTCGTGATAATTTTCTGTGGTTTTTCTGTGGCCGTTTTCACATTATGCACAGTCATTTGATTCATTGCTAATATAAAAATGTTGACTTTAGCAGCTTTAAGGGATTATGCCAAGAGGTTTATTATTTACAAAGTCTGGGCTTTGTTTTTCTTAAACTCACCATGGCACCTTGTCATGCTGGCATTACTTTTTAAACCATTTATTTATGTATCCCTCCAGGAAATGTGCTGATGTATGGACATGAAAGCACTCATTAATATCACTCAGGAAGACATGAATGGCCTTTGATGAACAAACAAGGTCTATTTGTAACAGGAACTGTGGTTCAAGATGGAGATGGCTCATTCTGTTGTCTGGGAAACATCTCAGCTGATTCATCACCATTGACCAAAACATTACCTCCCTAGATAGCAGAACTCCCATTAGACCAGTAAGCCATAAAGGCTCTGCACCCATCCTTTTACCGTAAAGCACTAACAACTAGGTTCCCCTTTTTCGGCCCTTGCCACTGTCACCAAGTGCTTGCTCATAGGGGAACATTGGGTTTCCGAGAATAATATTGTAAAGAGTACTGTCTAAGCCTGCTCTATATGAAATGTGCCATGAGGTAACCTCTTTTATGATTTGGTGCAATACAAATAAAATTGACCTGACTTGACTTCCTAGAGCAATTTCCCATAATACTCGTCATTACACTATGAGCCAAACAGCTTGTCTGTGACAATAAGACAGGATTGGCTCTGGAATAGATCTCATGTGGATGAAGCACGTTTTTTTCCATATTTGTACCAGCCAAAGCAGATTTAAAATTACTTTGACTGAACATTTTCATTTTTCAGTGCGCACACCTCCACAGAGGTTCAAACTAAAACTTCATCTGCCCTGAGCATGTGCAGTTGGCACAGGGTATAAATCTTTAAATGCTGTGATAAAGACATAATTTCATGAAAATAATTCCCCATGGAGAGAAAAATCATTCTTGGAATGGTTCAACAGTTTTGGTGAATACACTCGGGTAAGAAAATCAACCTGCCAGTATCTTCCCTTGTCACTAGTTTTTAAGTTATATTTTGTTTGTTTAAGTCTAACCCCATGTAAAAATACAAGCTTGTTAAACAAACAAGATATGATGTGTTAATTACCTAGTGCAGAAACAAAGCAGATATTGTATGATGGATATCACACAAAATTTCAGTTCATCAAAAACCCAAGTTGTGAAACTACAATTGTGCCTGCTATCCACTTCCATCATACCCTCTTCAATTAAAACTACCCAGATGCACTGAGGGGATTTTCTAATTTCATGCCCCTATTCCCATTTTAGGGAATTAAGATGGAACTTCTAAACTCTGCAAACAACTTAACACAACTGACTTAACATTAAATTAACCTCAATCACACAGTGAATGAAACTAAACTGAAAAGTAAAAGTTAAATAGTGTGAGAACCACACTAGACTGAAAAAGCAACTAGTGTGCAAAATAAGAACTAAAACTACTGGGCAAACTTTCCCCAATCCCCCTCAGTAAATCAAAGAGGCATAACGGATTAGTGCACTGTTGCAAAGCTCCTATTGACCTAGAAGTATGTGTGTTCATCACAACTAAATTAGGAAGCACGTGTGTATTTTATGACATGTGTGTATAGATTTGCAAGTGTGTGTCTGTGCGACAGCGCGATTAAGCTCGAGTCATATCGGTGCAGCTAATCCCCTTACATGGGCCTTCACATTTAAACTGAAAAGTCAACATCATTCTCAGTGGAAGATCCCCGTGGTGAAATCTATGCATCCCAGTGGTAACCTAAATCAAAGCATATACATACCAGATAAAATTAGAGCTTTGAGCAGTGACAAGCAGGTGGGATGAAGAGAGGAGGCATGAAGAGGGACTGAATGAATGGGAAGTCGAGGGTGTGAGGTGTGTGTGGACATGTCTGATTAACAGTTTAAAGAGGAGAACTGCCAGGGCCTTCAAGAAGCCACTACCTGCCCAGCGACATTAAGCCATGATCATCTGGTCTCACACACAAACACATGTACAAACACACACACACACACACACACACTTTCCTATAATATCCTTTCCAAAACTTTCCTCACTCCAATGGTTTAAAACTCAAACCGGACCTTGCAATGTATAGTACACACACACACACCTCATTTATCTCCCATAAGCAGATGTGCACACTGACAAAGTAATATGTTGCACAGTTTGTGTGTGTGTTTGTGTGTGTGTGTGAGGGTGTGTTATTTGACTGTGTATCAGTCACATAAAACAGCTCCTTACAAAACCCCTTCAATACACCACACACATGCACAAAGACAGACGAAAATACACACATCAAAATTATATTTCCCCCACTTCCCTGAATCCCTACAACCGGGCATGATTGTACACCCCCCCCCCCAACACACACATTTGAATAGCTATCCTCGTTAGGACATTGTATTTCCATTCATTGTGGACATCCTAACCCAAACCAGTACCTAACCCCAGTTCAAACCCTACCCGAAACTTAACCAGGACCTAAGAAATGTTGGGACGCATGAGAACACACACGGGAAGGACTTGAACCGAACAGACCAACAGTCGGGAACAAATTTCCATATCACATTTCCTTATTTCCCTTTTGATTACTATGAGTTGTGGTGTTTATTTTTCCGTCTTCGTCTCTTCGCAGACACCAAAGACTCCATGCAAACACTGCTAAACACTGTCTGACACATGAACCCCATTGTAATCTGAGTGTGCTGCTTTCCAGTCTAAATTGTCTCTACGCTTTGCCTTTATCTCCATGGTTTCAAAGAAATCCATCCTGTAAATGAAACACTGAACCAAGGCGTGAGCTAATGACTTTTTAACTACTTTTATTATTGCTCAGCAAATTATTTCCTCAATTAACTGATCAATCATTTGGTTTATAACATCATAACATAGCGACAACCCCATATATTCCACGCTACTAAGCTATAATGATTCATTAGTCCTGGATTTTTTAAATTTATTTTTAAAGTGTGTCCAGCTTTAAATTAAAAAAATTAAAGTAATTAAACGCACCGAGTGATTCATCGCAGTACCAGACAATCTTTGACCGTAAATCTGCGCTTTGTGTCCCGGCGCCGCTTGAGCCCGACGGAGCAGCGGGAAACGGAGACCGCGCCACCGGACGGTAGGTGCAGGTCAGCGGCTGCCCACTGCCGGAGACCCGGTGACCCGGAGACCCGGTGACCCGGAGACCCGGAGACCCGGTGACCCGCCGCCCGGGAAGCTGTTAGCTAACAGCTGCTTGTTCGCTTAGTCGCACTTAACTGCGGTTTTCCTGGTCGTTTATGTAACAGTTCCGGCAGAGGCACCTAGCCTAGCTAAGGTAACAGCTAAAGTTGGCTAAGCGTAATTCAAGTTAGCGAAGTCAGATAAGAAATATGACTGTACGTATATGTTTGGCGTTTAAAAAACATATTTCTCGCCATTTTGCGTTTCTAACTGCTACTTCTCCACTTGGCTGTACCGCTTTCTTGTTTATATTCTTTTTTAGTTGCTGTTTCACAACAACCTTTTCAACTTGTCCTCTTACGTCCTCTCCATTCATCTTGAAATTTTATCAACGCTGATAAAACTTAATTTTTATGCCAACAGCCATCATGGCTCATCACACATAGATTATGCAAACGCACGTTTTACTGTCACGTAGCGCTGATCAGTGCAAGAAATGTTCAGAAAAAGTCAGTATACATATTGTTTTAATAATATTATGTATGAGATGCATTTAGGCCGGAAAAGAAGTTGAACCGAAAAGGCAACAACCCGAATGCTAATGTGGCAAATATTAGTCATAATGTATGTCTACGGGGCGAAATCCTATGAAATGTATTTATATTTGCACAGAGATTGGTGTAAGAAATGATGCAGGATCAAAGGGGTGAACGTGAAAGATGTGTAATCTGGCTGGTGAGAAGGATACAGTTTGGTTTAGAAAAGGGGGGACCGAGTCAGAGACAGATGAAAAGGGCACAAGATCAAACGACAAAACACACACAGTATGCTCTTTATATCAGGACTTACCGGTAAAATAGCCCTCCTCTGTGAAGATCCGAACAGAGCAGGGTTTCAGGACAGTGGATTTCAGACGCTGGATGATAAAGAGCGCTCAGAGCTCAGCTTTTGATAGGAAGGGATTAGAAATGTCAATGGCTTTTACTCTGATGAAAGCAGTCAAGGCTCTCAGGAGTTTTTTTTTTTCCATGAGACTTGGTACATTGGTCGATGTTTGCTTTTGAGCATCGGCAGGCCAATATGATAGTGTTTGTGTATGTTTCTATGTGAGTGTGTGTGTGTTTAAACCATGTGACAGACAAATGATGTGAAGCAGGGCCCGGTGGCAGATTCACGGTAACATGACGACAGAAAGCTGAAATATTCCATCTGCCCTTAAACTAATTCATGACTACGAAAGGGAAAGGGACTTCGTAAACAAAATTCTCCTCTGCAAGCCCTTAGAAATGCAGCACCCAGACCTTGGACACAGGCTCATTAAAGCATTTTGCTTTTGCTTATGCTATTTCCACCCTTGGTCCATTCAAACATTGTGTGAAAAGGTTTCCTCCTTGCAAAGTAGTTAGGCTCTAACAGATATCTATGTTTAGGTATTGGATTAAAAATCCCAAGTATAACACTTCAAGATAGTTCTATTTAGGGCCCCAAGTAAAGATTTTTTCACTGTTAATCAATCTGTTTCCTGTTATACCTCTATACCAGTAATGGTGGCGCTAGGGACTGGAAACAAAAGGGCAGATTCATACACACATACAATACATTCCTAATGACAGGGTTCAGATGGAGTGACGACTCTGTGTCTTATGTCTTGGGGGTTTTCCCTTCTTCCCCCCTCTGGCCACATCCGCTGTAATGCATGATTAACTGTTGCTTTTTGGCAGTTACACAGATTTTTTTCCATCTGCTGATGTTTTTGAAGCTGTAAAAGGGGAAACAAGATAAGCGTTTTGGGGTTTTTTCCTGATATATAGGGATTAGGTAAAAGGTTTATTAAAGAGCTTAGTGGTCTGGACTTTTTTTTTTCTTGGCTGGACCACAACAGCCCATGATATAGTTACATCATTAGTCAGTCAAATTGCACATGACTAAATGTTGTAGTTCCCTCCATTGGTCATTGTGTTTTCAAAAATTTTCTATGCATCTTCAGGGGGCGTCTAAAGGCAGTCTTACCAAATTAGCGTCTTTGTCACTAGAATGAGCGACTTTTCTTCATAAAAGCACCTAGTGACAAATCTAGTGACTTTTTGGACACACCTCAGCTACTTGGTGTAGGAGAAAGTCACCAGTATGGCCCCCACAAGCGAGAGATCAAGCTTTTCCCTTTGCCCCTTCTATGTGTTGCATTCAGTTGACCACACAGCAGCTGACACAGACTTTAATGAGCTTGTAACTTTCTCTCTTAATGATAATTTTATGGGTAAATATAGCCAAAATCACAGCACAGCTGTTGTCTTTAACTTATGTGTTGGGTGATTTTGTCAGACAACATTGCGGTTATAAAAATAAGGATTTTAGCTGAGCAGCAGCTTGGAAATGTCTTGGAAGTGACTGTTGGTTAACATGTCATGTCAGTGGACTGTGTCTCAGTCACTATTTCATACTTTTTCCCTCGTCTGACAACAGATAGAAAAACACATAAAGGAGAACAGCTTTATTGGGGATTCATCTGTATTAAATTACTGTATATGTGAGTATAGACAGTAGGAGAGATGCAAACAGATTAAGAGCCCTCCAACCGTATACTCAGTTTTGACCTAGTCTTGGTCACTTTTTTTGACATTGAATTAAAAATTAAGATTTGTTTTAAAGATGCTGATTCACAAGCTATACACGCAAGTATCAGCTAGTGCTGAAACAATCAATCCATTAATCAATTATCAATATCTGATAGTTAAGTAATTGTTTTTTGTTGTTGTTGTTGTTGTTCTTTTTTATGACCAAAAACATCAAACTCTCTGTTCCTGGTTCTCAAATGTGAGGAATTGCTGCTGCCTTTCAGTTTTAAATCATTGTGAATCTGTATATCTTCCATAATATCCAATTTTGTTATCTTTCTGTTGCTGCAATTATCCATTCCCCCCACATAATCTAATCTTTGCATTATAACAGAACAAACGTGTTCTGTTTCAGTGGACTTTGTGGATCAACACTGATGCCAGTGTTTATCATGTATAGTGGGGTCCAAAACTGCTGAAACTGGAGATCCAGCGAGGTCCTAAGACTGACACCACTTTTCCTTTGACTGGACTGGGAAAATGGTCTCAGACTTTGGACCCCTCTGTATCTACAGTTTCAGCAGTAGTCCAGATGGCTGTAAATTATGAAGAATAAGTCAGTCTTCAGTCACATATATCAATTAACTCAGGTCATGTGAGGGTCTTCTCTGTGTAATAAATGCTTAGGGAGCTTGGCCACTTCAGGAAGAATTTGCACCCCAAGATAGTAAAATATGTTGTTCTCTTTGCATATGCCTCAATAGATTGGCCCACTACAACCTTCTGGTCTCCAGATGGTTTATTTTTGTCTGATATTAATCCATGGAATAACCCTATTTATAAGTCATTATCAGACAAAACCTACTTTAGTGGTAACTTTTTCACATTAGCTTCCTCAGAAGTTTGGGACCCTGAGTTACGTGAAAATAGAACCATTCATATTCTATATTATGATATTTTTCCAAGGTCACAATAGCCTATTTATGCATGTTCTATTTACAGTAGAGGTTACTGGTGATGATGAGGACTAAAGCTAATGTACTTTGTAATAAATGTTGTTAACTCTATGGGGTTTTTATCCTTACAGGGATTTTTGTTTGTCATTATCTTTTGGATTCTTTGGAAATAACTGGGTTTCCTCTTCATATCGACCTCAATTTGATTTCATTATAAACACTTCTGAGAACATTTTTTGTTTGTTTAACTGTCACATCTAGTATATTCTCTGGGGTGAATCTTGCACCAGATGTTTTCGTTGTACTGTTTTTCAATTTTTTTTGTGATGGAGTGTTGTAGTATTTTGAGTTTCTTGTTTTCAGATGTCCATGGACAACAGAAAGAGGCCAACAGCATCCTCCAAATCTGGGAGCTTTGTTTTTTGGTCCTCCTCATTCCAGCGGCAACCAGCAAGGGTCCTGATCGTAGAGGCTCTGCCGCCTTGGTGGTCAGAGATCTGTACGGTGCTCTGTAATGCTCTGGATAACTTCTTGTCCTTGGCCTGTAGTCTGGATGGACCCTGTAGGATACCGCTACTCAGCCTGTATGCCATCAGCAGGCAGCAGGAATGCCTGTTGCCATTTGTGGTAAGCTAGATAAAGGTAAAGTATTTCTAAAAGCAATGGAAAACACCTGCTCTCTTTGCTATTATTGCTTTTTCTTGTACATTCTCTCTCACCCCTCTTCTGTTTGTTGTTTTCTGTTACCCACATAATCTCTCACTTTTGTCGCTTTTTCTCTTCCTGCTGCTCTCTATTTTTAGCAGGTTCGTGGTAACTTGGTCAGGCTGCATTCCTGTGTGGAGGAGCTGAGGTCTATTCCAGGTGAAGGCTGTATCAGAGGAGCAACCAGAGGAGGTGAGCTGCTACGACAGGCAGTGCTGGACAGTCTGCAGCAGTTTAAACAGTACATCAAACATACCAGTACTGGAAACCAGGCCAACAACACATCTGTGGAGGTGAGCGAAACAAAAAAACACAATTTCCTTTTAATTTTATTAGAATCATTCTTTTAAAAAAATTATTCATCATAGTAAGGTATTTGCTTTTAGAAGGTTTATTTCTGCAGAACTTTGTGGTTACCTTGACTTTGTGGTCACTAATTGCACTGGTGCTTTTATAAGCCACTCACAATACAGCCTGCGATACATTTGTTCATAAACCATCAAAAGCACTGAGCTACAGACTTGTCAATAATCCTAATGTGTTTATAAAAAGACATGCCTCTAAGATTGACCCTAACTGGCTGTGAAAGTCAATTATAGGCTGCCATAGGACAGCAGTACATATAGTGCTAAGAGTGCATGTGATCCACACACTGTGTGAGGCCAGCATTTTTAGTTGATCTGCAATGGACAACGTTCATGAAACATGTCAAAGAATGGCAGCGAAGTATGGATAGAAGAAATATTTGTGATTTAGTGGACATGTAGTCTACGTCACAGGAATGTCCAAAAGCATCTGTGCGTTTAACAACAATGATACCTGATTGGAGCAGTGTGCCATGAGATGTGGAGACACTGAGATTGAACCAAGGACCCTATACAGCCAAATCATATGCACTCAACCATTAAGCTACATCCCTGCAAGCCTGCCTAAAACTGCAGAGGTACGTCACTTGGCCAGAAAAACAGGATCTGCCTGAACATGAAAATAGAACCATATCATACAGCACAGAAACCACCTTGTCCGTTGTACACATCTTTACAGATTATGGGTTGTTTCCTCCTATTATCTGGCTCTTTCTGTTTCTTTATATCCATCATGAGGGAGCATCTCTTGCTCCAGACCAGCATAGACTGAATGGATCCTCTTTGATATTCAAGCTTTGTGCTTAATGCTAATGCAGTGAAGAAGCTCCACTTATACCTGTTAAATAGCTCTCTTCAGGCTGTATACTGTATTTAGCTGCTTCAAAAAACCCATATTGAATTAGGAATCTCATTGGTATGTTTTAAAAGCTTTTACAGTCCATTTTAGTGGCTGAGAACTCTTCACATCTTATATCAGACAGTCAAATTAAAACCAGCTCCTGTACATTTCAGCAGCAAATGAGCTCTACTCATCTGCTGCTGAGCCATCTGTCTGTAGAGAGTTTTAAAACTGACATCAGGAAAGCACCAGTACTTCTCAGTGCCATCCTGCCAGAATATCCATTCACATATTAGTGGCAGTCACCAAGTGTGCAAAATTGGAGTTGAACCTGCTTTGGTACAGACTGCAAATACTGTTGTAATTTTTCTCCACTCAGCAATGTACATTGCCTCATAATGATTAAGGTGGATGGAATTGTTGACATCAATAAAAGATCACAGCTACCACTTGGATGCGGCACGTTTACACTGATCAGCCACAACATTAAAAAGAGTTACCGGTTGTAATGTTGAGCTTTAATGTTGTGCTTAAAAGTGTAATTCAAAGCCAGCTTTAGGCGGACATTTAAGTTCCAGGCTCAAAGCTTGCAACATGAATACATAATTTTTGATGTCAACAAATTACTGTAAAAGGAAAGACAAATATTAGCTGACATTACTGAAAGCATCTCATTTGTTAAAATTTAAAAGCTGGAAAGATGGGGAGCTAGTTGAGAAATGAGCCAGTCACTGCCCTTCTTGTCAAATTTAAATGTGTCCTCTGGATACAAAGCTCTAGGTTGTTGAAGAGGATTTCTCAAATCCAGCCAACTTTATGAGAAGCTCTGGACAGATGATTACACTAAGACCCACTGTTTCCGACAGCAAAAGATATGAATAGCACTATTAGGAGGTAGAGAGAGACACTGAGCAGAAACATGGTGCTCTGTGTGTGTGTCTGGGTCTGGGTCTGGTCTGTGTGTCTGTGGTTGTGTGTGTTGCTGATCCACTTATACAGTACGCATTTGCATTCAGCCACACGTTTTTAGCTTTCACGTGTGTGTCCTGCTTGATAATGTGCGTCATGACTGCAGCAACAGATTCTACTTTTGGCTAAACAGCAGGAAGCAGAGACCAGAGCCCATCAGTAATCATATTATAATCATCATTTACTGCTACTGTTCATGTGATTCAGTAGGATGCTTGATAATAGCCATCATTAGTGACTCTGGTTTCCAGCCAAACTAATTTCAACCTTTTCCATCATTAGATACAGCAAGTGATTATTTAACAAGTAGTCCCTTGCCTAAATTTTCTGGAGCAATCTTCATGATCAGAAAATTAGTGGATTAATTAAAAAAAAAAATTATATGACCAGCAGTTTTGTTAATTTGTGTCATTACTAATGAGATAATGATAGCTCAGACACAGAAAACTATATAGTTACAAATGATAAAGGAAGAAGCCATTTAAGATGAGTTTTTCTATGAAGTGCGTGAGTGTAGAGCTGTGTGATTTCAACCTATGATATAGCACTTTTCTGTTAGGTTGGGAATTTGCTTTACTAGGACTAGGACAGTAATTCATTGTGACATTGTGTATTAAATCTGGTGACTTTAATTTACTGTATGTCATGAGCCTACAAGCACTACAGTCAGACCCAGTGAATGCTTTGATGAGAAAATCTTGTGGCTTGTGTTATATAAACTTTATCTGTCATAGTGTCAGCTGGAACAATTCAAAAGTAAAGCTTTGGGAAGGAATTGTCTGGAGGAACATCAATGTGGCCTGATAATAATAATACAGTTAAAACTGATAGAGGTCTTTCAGTGTGGTTGTGGAAGAGTAAGTGTTGATGGAGAACACTTCAGCTAATGTAATATGAATGTTGGTGCGGCTCCTGTGAGCCATTAAGCTATGTTGTAGAGGATGTTGTGTTGTCCCAGTATTCATAGGGCCTAATGTAAGTGATCGATCAGTCGGTCTACACAACATGAGAAATCTTCACAGCTACTGATCAAAATGCTGTTGAATTTGATATCAGTATTCATAACTTCCAGGGGATGATTCTCGTCTCTTGTCTAGTCCCATAGTGTGGTCAAGATTTCTCCACTTTCTCTTTACCCATTTGCATCTGACCTTGTGCTCCTATAGCTGGATTCATACATTCAGCATAGAGATGTCACTTTAAACTATTTTTATTTGAGTTGATGTCCTTCGGGTCCTTTTCATTCCTTGTTTACAAAGGCATTTTTTCAGTTTCTTCTTGCTATTGTCCCAGGTTACTGTGGTGACTAGCCGGCCAGGGCGGGGCACTGTCCGCCACTTGGAGATGGGGCTCAAAGATGCTGACCTGATTTCACTCAAGCGGCTCCTGGTAATACAGATCTGCAGTGCAGGAGACTGGGGCCAGGACACGCCCTCACAGGAAACCACATACACTGAGAATGAAGGTAGGAGATATATACATACAGTAGATGGGGACAGAAAGATATACACTTACACAAGACAGTATCAAAGTCAGACACAGTTAATGCATTAACTGCTCATGAAAAATGCTCAACACTGATATCAGTACATGTGCAGGACCATTAATACTAACATTCAAAAAACTTGAAGGAGGTCTGTTATCTATTTCCTAAACAGAATTTACTCCCCCTCATGTTCCACATACTTATCCCATGTTCTTTCTGAATCGTCTTCAGTTTAGTTGAGTAGTGTTGATCCATTTATTACACTGTATTTGTACCGTTTGCCACATATATGCACTCAACAATGGAGACACTCACAATTTATAGAAACTGG
Organism: Istiophorus platypterus; assembly: GCA_016859345.1. Lineage (NCBI taxonomy): Eukaryota > Metazoa > Chordata > Actinopteri > Istiophoriformes > Istiophoridae > Istiophorus > Istiophorus platypterus. The sequence continues at coordinate 12,320,678 of CM029132.1, read as the reverse complement.
CTACAATCCAAAAATTTGATAACCCCTTTAGAGAGTCGAATTTGAAAATGAAGTGTCTTTCTCTTTAATTATATGAAGATGCGGTCAGATTAAGTAGAGAGTTAGGATTGGATGGAAATGAAAGGAAGGGAAAGGCGAGAAACAGACAGTGAGAAAAACACCAAGATTAACATTCAGGGAGGAGAGAGAAGGGAAAAGATAAAAACAAATTGAAAGGAGAAGGTTGTGTTAAACACAAGTGCTAAAGTCTTTCTTGTAAAAATATTTACGCATCATCTGAAATATTTATTTCATGGTGATAGTTACCATATCGATGGAGAAAATTAATGCAACTTTTGTTTTCTCAGGAGTTTTGGAGATGTTTGAAACATGATACTAACAGTGTTGTACATCTTAACTCATCTGACACAATTATGTCGGTTATGCAATCCTGCCTGCAACCTTGTTTATTGTCACCACCCCCCGTTATTTTCTAATGAAAATCTAAGGTGAAATGTAGTTTTGTCACAATAGCCCCATTAAACTGTGCCACCAGTTCCCTCTCTCTGTTTCAAAAACAGAGCTACTTGGTCATTAAATTAAATGTGCTTTAAAATGGGATGTGTCTTGTGAATTGCCTACATCATTCGAAACCAGTAGCAGATTTATCAAGGACAACCTTGGAAATAAGTTCTGGCACTGTAGTGTTATCCTTCATTCTATTATCAAATAAACTGAACTAAAGCAGAGACTATGGATAAAGAATGACCGCAAGTATGTGGAGGACCTGTTAATAGCAAAGCGTATCCAGTTTAATGTTACATTACCATCCTATAGTGTCCCATCTTTTGAGCCAGTGGTTTCCAACTTAGGGGTCTTTACACCTTAAACAGTTTGAGGAAAATTTTGATTGGTCACCAAATAATTGAAGGAAATAAAAGAAAAAACTTTCTGGTGCACAAAATTATGTTCATTCTTTCTGATCTTTTTTAATTGTTGATGTTTTCTTGTGAAATGCCAGTCACTTTCACCTCTTCAGGCCTTTAAATGAAACCTTTGATGAGGGGTTCACAGGGAGATAAAGGATGGGAACCACTGCCTGAAGCTAATGACTTGGTGTTATGGGAAGCCATTGAAGCAAAGTGCAATGGTAAAAAAAATGCTAATTTGAAACGAATGGTGTATTGGGGCACCAGTTCACTGTATGTGCAGACACAATCAGAAGAGAGAGGGTTAGGCTGTGTGTACTTGGTGTGACTGTAAAAATGTGTGTCTCTGCAGAAAATCTGCAGGAATCACTAGGTATGTGTCCATGCAGTAGCAACTCTAGTACAAGTAGTTCAGCTACTTTTTTATTTATTATATTTTTCAATCAAATGAATGGTGTTTTTCCCTGTCTCTCTGGGGTCTGACAAAAAAAAATGCAACATCATTCAACAAAGAAATGTTTGGAATGGCACCTTGGGGACATGGTTTTGTAATAATCACAGTTTGATGTTAGTGAGGTTGACACCCTTTTAGCTGCTGTGATGCCAGTGGGACTAGATGACAGGGTTCTTCCACAGTGTTGTTTTCTCAGAAGTGTTTGTAGCTTGAGTGCTTGAAAAACAATCATCACTCTAAAGCTCTGATACTACAGCCCACATACTCTTTATTAAGTCAACAGTAATGGTGCTAATAGACCATTGATGTCACAAATAAAGCTGTTATATTAAAAGTTCTCTGCACAGTGGGGAAAACATGATTGTTGCTACATCTCCATACACAGAATTATTGGTTACACTAGTGAGTAGTTGGCTTAAAGCTCAGATCTTCTCTGTTGTGATAGCTTTACAGAAATCATGGATGTTTTTAAACCTGCTGTATAACAGAAAAGTCCGTCTGAATATGCATCTTCCTTTGTTTTGTGTCACCATCAGTTTTGTCATAAATACAAAATGTTATAACTGAGAGATTGGAAACAGATATTATAACAACCTTTTGTGTTTTCCCTTTGTGCTTTATGTTTCATAATAATAATAATAATAACATATATACTGTAGAAATTGCTTGTTTGAATGAGATGACAAAAACATCAGGCCTTAAGATACCATATTAAATATAGGACCACAAAGTCTTTTTGTATGAAAACTAGTGTCCTGAATGCACTCAGTATAATATTTCAGTCTGTGTCATTATTCACAGTGAGACTACGTGAATTGGCCAATATAGAAAAGGAAATGGGGTCAAACTGAATCCAAGAGCTACAGTGACTCCACAGTTCATCTGGCTGAAAACTGAACAGGCATAAATCAAAGATAAGAACAATAACTGTCTAGCCAATATGAACTTAGATTTACTAACTATTCATAAAGGTCCTAAATTGTGTTTAAGTAGTGTAGGCCATGCTACTTACATCTAACATGCAAGTTAATGTTAAATAGGGTGTTTACTGTGTTATTAGAAAAATGACAAGAAATGTTTCTGAAATGTCAGAAATGACATTGTACAGAGAGATTCTTCTGTTTGGATTTACATTTCCATTCATTAGTCATTTTCCATTTCCTTTGTCGTTTATCTGGATTATTATCATTGTACATGACCCTGAGGGACCTTGCAGCAGAACTTGGAAGAAAAATTGCAATATATCAAGTGCTCTGAACTGCTGAATAACCTATTGTACAATTTGTTCTTTCAATCTGTAAAGCACTTTGTAGTTTGGGTTGTGAAAATAGGCATATAACTAATATAGCAATCCTAATACACTAAAATTTAGGAAGCATTGTTGATTCTGGGAACACTCAGGAATCTGGATGTGTTATGGAATCTTAATCACTTCCATGTGTGTATAATGCTGGGTGGAGATGTTTTTGTGAGAGGGAGAGATTGCAGCCCATATGTCTCAACGCCAGACCGTTTATTACAGTTGTGTGTCTGTTTGTCAGTCACTCAGTCCACCGAGTGCAGTATATCCTAGGAAATGGGTGGGTTATTCATTTTTTCGTCTGTGCCAAATGTCGAAAGTCATAACTAACCTTTTCAGTTTCTCTCTCTCTCTTTTACTCATTATTGTCACTCATTGCCTTATCTCACGGCAGGAAGGGGGGTTCATAGCTCTTGTCTCAAAAAAAAGATGGTGTATTGCATAATTTATGTGTGTGTGTCTGTAACAGGTAATTTAAAACAAACAGGAATTAACATACAGTAAAGTGCAGCTACTTGATGGAAACATCACTAAGAGGTACAAATTGCAAAACTGTGAAATTAAGAGGTTGGTCCTCACTTATGAAAAGTATATGTAAGTGTTGAGGCTTGCTTTTAGGGTTAAATTCATAACCAGGTTTTGGTCAAGGTCAGAGTTAGGGTTGAGGTTAAGCAGTTGTGATGATTAAGGTTAGGGTGCTAGGAAATGCTTGTGTCAATAAAGGTTTTCACAAGTACAAATGTCTGAAGGCCAACGCCTTGATAAGCATCCTGTTTTTGTTCAAACTCAACCAGTGTATCCTTGAATCCCAGGTCTGTTCTGTGATTACAGTACACTTGAGCACCAGAGAGAGAAGGAACACAGATTGTGCGGAGCAGAGTGAGACAGAGTCGAGGGAAGATTATAGCACCAGTGGTTTTGGTTTTTCTCCTCACAGCTGAACAGCCAAGCTGTTGACTGAAACAGAGTCAACAAGTTATCCCACACTAGATGTAGCAGTTCCTTAGGGATAGTCACCAGCAAAACTATTTTTATGCTTTGTTTAGATTGAAATTAAATTGCATTGTTTTCCCCCTCAGCATGTCCTGTTGATTAAACGAATTGAGATTAGTCAATTAACAGCTGCTGGGTTTACAGTCGTAAGTTTCAAACATACCCAGATCTCAATGACAAACTAGAGGAGGGAAGGAATAGAGGCAGATGAGAGGAGAGGATTCACAAAGAGGAGCAGAGTGTTGAAGCAGAGGGACATATAGAAAGATATGGACAAATACAAATACAAAGAAATGTTGACAAAGGAAGGAAAAAAGAAAGATCAGACAAAACAGTGTCAAAGGAAAGAGGACAATTATCCTGTAAAGAGGCGGAGATGCTGGGGATTGATCCCATGATAGACAGGTGTTGATGACAGTATCAGTAGGAGGACGGATGACCTCTGGCCCTTTGCCTGATTGACAAGTCCCAGCCACAGTTTTTTGGTTTTTTTTTTTTGTATTTCATCTTTACCAGCAATTGAATTATTGCCCCATCCATGCTGTAACTTTGCTCAACGAAAATCTGTCTCCAAACTACTAGAAAGTTACCACCTAGAGAACCAAAAGTAGCCACAGTGAAAACTGAATTTGGTAACTTGTTCAATGTGAGTTCAGGGCTATAAGAATTGGTAAAAACTGGGAAGAATATACTGTATCTACAAATCCATTATTGAATTTTTGTAAAGGTCTGTCTCTTCAATGCAAATGTTATTTTGTTAGGGAAACATATATTATGATTTCATAGCTTTAATTTGTAATGGTTTGGATTGAATCCAGGACTTAATAGATACAAAGCTTGTTTACCACTTAGCTACAGCCCTGCTTGCATGCTGTACCTCTTTGAGAAAGCAGATACATAACGAAATTAGTCTACTAAAGGCCCCATCACCCTGCATTGGACCAACAGAATTATGTAGACCTACACTGATCGCCATATAAAGTACTTTTTAATTTATCTTCTCCCTTTCTGTCTATATAAACAAGCCTGTTCCTAACTGTGAAAAGTAGTCTGTTTCTTACTCCTTTCAGTGAGTTAGTTTATTTTTCCTTCCCCGTAGTAAACCACAATTATGTCAAGCCATAATTGTGCTGGATGAGCTGGAGCTGGATATTGGGAGAGCGACTTGTGTGTGTTTGCTTTTAGGGAAACAAAGGTAATGTAGCTCTGTGATGAAAGCTAATTAATGTACATCCCCCCTTATATATCCAAAAGTTCCAAATTTATCTTCAAGTTCACACACTTTTGTTACTACCATTTAGTTAGCTAGCCACTTTCTGTTTGTTGCTGAAGAACACATACTGTGTCATAGAAAATCAAATAGACGATGGGGATCTGCTATCTGAAAGTAAGGAGAAGGCAATATGATGGATGAATTGGATCAATCATGCATTGTGCAGGCCAAAGGAAGTTCCTGCCAGTCTTAGCAGTTTAGCACTTTCTTCCCTCCAAGCTAGAAATATATGAATATCTCCAGCTCTCTAAGTCCCTCCATCTGCTGCTCTGTGTGTGTGTGTGTGTGTGTGTGTGTGTGTGTGTGTGTGTGTGTGTGTGTGTGTGTGTGTGTGTGTGTGTGTGTGTGTGTGTGTGTGTGTGTGTGAATTCATTACGAAGAGACAGAAAATATATCTTTGTGTCCATATTGTAGTTTAGCATGTACAATCTGTTACACACACAAGCTAATTCACCAGCTTCCATTCAAGCTTGATTTCCAAATCATTTTTTAAGTCTTTTTAAGTCTTTTTTTTAAAGGATTTTTTACTTTGTTCTTTTTTTGTGGAATTTGTGTTTCCCTGCTTACCTGCCAACCTAATCCAGCAACCTTTAGATAGAGATCAACCAATCACTTTATATTCAGATTAGAAGGCTTTTAAATGTAAACAATCTTCATTTTTTGTTGCCAGTAGACTTCTCTTTCAAAGGAGGAGGCTTCTAAAATAGATGCAGCTTTATAATACCATATTGCAAACTCCTAACATTAACCTAATGTATTTGTTTCCACTATCACATGTGAAAGTGTTTTGATTTGCGCAAAGTCTGCTTCAAACCTCCTGCATTAAATGTATCTTCAGTTCAGTCATAACTAGTCAAATGCCCTTGCTCTGATCGTAGCTTGTTTTTAACCTGAGGTTTTACAATAGTTGGAGATACTAGGGATTGAACCCAGCACCTCATACATGCAAAGCATTTGCTGTACAACTGAGCTACATCCCCTCTTTCAGATGTATTTTTAATTCCTTGTCGTTGAAAAATTAAGTGGACATTTATTATGAAAAGAAGTGGAGATGCTGGGGATTGATCCCAGGACCTCATACATGCGAAGCATGCGCTCTACCACTGAGCTACATCCCCTCTGTCATTTGTGTGTTTAATTCCTGGTAATTGAAAAATGAAAAAGGACAATTGTTAATATATAGATGCTGGGGATTGATCCCAGAAGACTATTTCACAAAAGTATAATCAAGAATTCCAGATAACATAAAAAGCGAGGCTTGACATAATCTTGTCAGGGCATCCTTGCTTTTTACATTTCACATTTCACAAAGGCCAAGCCAGGACAAATAGTCAGACACAGCAAATCAGCTTTGCCTTATTATAATGAAAAAGAGGTGGAGATGCTGGGGATTGATCCCAGGACCTCATACATGCGAAGCATGCGCTCTACCACTGAGCTACATCCCCTCTTTCATCCTTTGTTTGAATGCCTCATCTGCAGAAAAAGAAAGAGGAAACTAAATATGAAACACGGTGGAGATGCTGGGGATTGATCCCAGGACCTCATACATGCGAAGCATGCGCTCTACCACTGAGCTACATCCCCTCTTGTGTAAGTGCTTTAAATTACTTACAGATCAAAAATTAAAGTGTACAATTATTATGAATAGTGGAGATGCTGGGGATTGATCCCAGGACCTCATACATGCAAAGCATGCGCTCTACCACTGAGCTACATCCCCTCTTGAGCAGTATGTTAATCCCTCAATTATTCTGAATAGAGGTGGAGATGCTGTGCATTGAGCCAAGGTGGTTATACATACAAAGCATATACTTTTAACAGTGAGCTATATCCCCTGTCTTTTGTGTGGAATGTGCAAACCACACTAGTGTAATGAGAAAAGTGGTCCGCTTACTGTTTATCACCTGAACTCACTTTATGAGGTTGGCATTTCATCCCTCATAGCTTCATAAGGCAAAATTCACATGAATACTATATGAAGAGAAAAAAATTGTTGGTCTGAGATCTGAGGACGAAACTTTGTCTTCATAAAGTGAGTTTAAATGATGGACAGTGTGCGGGATTCTTTGGTTTTCTTGTCAGTTGAAGGGTTTTTGATCTTATGCCTCTGCCATTTATGATGTGTACAAACTTTTTTGAAAATACAACCAGGAGCTAAGTGACACAAACCTCTCTCAGAAGATAGATACTTTTTTGAAGTACACTTTTAGTACTTTCCCACAGCCACACCTACTCAACAGCATACCAGTCTGTGATCACTGCTCAATCACACTAATCACCTCCATGCTGGCAGCAATGCGGAATGAAGTACTTACAAAGAAGAGAAAGGAAGTGTGTGGTGGAAAAAATATTAATCACAACACATATGCGCTGATAGTAGGATTTCCCCTCACCTCCACTCAACATTCCAGATGGAGTTTACCTCACATCAGGGATGTGCATCCCTTGCTACTCTGTTGATTTTCATAATTTTTCCACATATTATTTAAATCTTTATATAAATGAGTGTGTATCTGTGTATTTTTAACCCTTTTCTGCCTTGTCAGAATTGCCTTATAATAAGTTGCAATATTCTGATAATCCATGTGATGCATGCTCCTCACAAAATCCCTTTCAAACAGCTGACAAAATCTGTTTCCTCATCATCATATTCTGACAGATACTCATACAAATAGTTTTGGTCTTTGTCTGCAAATCCCTCTCAAAGTGACAACACAGCTGTTCTATCCACATAAATTTAGCCCCTTAATCCTGCTTTCAAGTGACAGTCTTTCTTATGTTTAAACAGCATCCAAAGAGCTGTTTTTGAGATTGCTTGTGGAGGTTGTGTATTATCCCTTCATTGATCTCTCCTCTATCCATCCACCCATCCCTCTCACATCAATAACCTCCTTTATTGCCTTCTTTAGTTAAGCTCTGAGCTTGGAGGTAAACATTATTTCCTCACAGATGCATCATCACACACAGATGGTTTGCTCCTCCAAGAGGTTCACAGCTATGTTACTGTCGGCAGAGATGGTACTGTTGAAGCCAGGACCCCTTAAACTTTCCCACTGATGTGCATTCTTATATCTGGGGATTGATCCCAGGACCTTACACACGCAAAAGCATGCACTCTACCCATGAACTACATCACCTCGACCTGCCTTTTAATATGTTTAAGCTCTAAACTAGCATATGGCTGTCTCACTTTTGTGATAAAACACCTAAAGAACCAATTTTCTTTAACACTATGCACACTGCAACAGCATTGGAGAAATGTTCTCTCCAAAAACTTTAATAATCCATCCTGAGTTCCATAATTTTGCATTTACAGCTAGAGTTTGAAAACAGATAAAGCAGATATGCACTACATCTGATGCATAGATTTGTGCAGGCATCCTATTGTTAATATTAATGTTGTGCATTTCTTGACCTCTGCTCCATTTTCAAAATCCTAAATGTAATGTATTCAGTATGTGACTGTGCAAATGCAACAGGCTTAAAACTAAAGCTCAGACATCTTTCTCCTGGACTATCAAAAAAATTTGTTGTTGGACCTATTACTGTCACGCATTGTAGCACTTTAGTAATTCCTTTCTGGGAGCAGTATTGGACTGTTCTTGTGTGGTCCTTCTCAATGTAATTTTCCCATATAATTTTCACTTTTCTTTTAATCATACCCCACTTCACAGGATCTGCTGTGCTCCATCAAAGCCTTACTGAGACACAAGAGGACTTTCTACCCTTTCCTTCTCTCTCAAGTTCCTTGATTACTTTCTCCTTCACCTTCCTTTTCCTCTTTTTCTATGTCTCTCTTTAGGAGAGTGAAAAGAAACTGCTATGTTTTTGTCTCCAGCTCTCTCTCTCTCTTCCCTCCTATTTTTGAGGCTTCCTATGAAGTGTCCCATTTCCTCTCTGCTTTTATCTTGTTCTCCCTGTATCTCTTTTGTATTGCCATAGATTTATGAGGTATTAACCTAGATTTATTGTACTTCTCGGTCTTAACCACTTTTGATTTTTCAAGAAGTGGGTCTGCTTAGATTAAAACTCCATTCAATAAAATGTTACTTTCATTGCAGTCTGTACCCTGTGAGAGGTGTGCTGCAAAGAAGTTTCTATCAGAATTTACAGTGTTTATGCAGGCAAAATCTTTAAAACATGCATTTTAAGCATGATAATAAGCTATGTTTAGCAGCCTTAAATCCCCTCATTGCAGATCAGCATGTTAATGTTGCAAAGATGGAAAACCATACAGTAAACATAACTAAACAATACATACTGTATGGACTTAAGGGAGCCTGTTTTTAGTCTTTACACTCTGGATCTGGTCACAATTGATTTACGTGTTGCCAAGACTGTGGGTGTTCTTTAATCATATTAACTGTTACACTGCCCACAGCATGTACTATATGCCTTTTCAGCTGTCTGACTGCCACCTTGAATACGTAATACTCTTTTTGTTTAGAAGTCTCTTCCGTCTCCTTATTTGCCTCCTTCAGAATACTTGAGCCATTACCACATCCCACACAGTTGCACTTGGATCAGCATACATCGCATGAGCCCACTTTGAGTTGCAAGAATAATGACTCTGAAATTTGTACCCCTTGAGGGAAGGATTATAATCCACTGGCCTACAGCCAAGAATTATAAAAAGGTAAACCAAGTCATTATCCTGAGGGCTCACATTGAACCTTATTTCTTGTATTACATTACTATAATAGTGTGAAACTTCATCAATCCCAAGAGGTAGCTTCTCTGCTCAGTTGTCCTCCTCTCCACATGGAATTAAGACCTGCAGAGCAGAACCCTTGGAGCTTTTTCAGAAATAGTTTGGCAGAACAAATTCTTGAAATAGTGGTTTCATTTACTGTGGTCATCTGGACGGTGACAGGTCCCTGCATCCTGACCTCAAATGAAACTAAAGAATTAATATGATCAGCCTTGCAAAAAGATTCATACATCCACACTTATTGGGCCCCAAATTGCACTTCCCCTAATAACAACATGACAAAAATTATATTTTTTCTAGCAAGAAAAGATTTCATGAAAATGTTTGGAAATAGTCCAGCACATAGCATTGTGTAGAATGAAGAATTTTAGTTTTTACACTGAAGTTTTTTGTGTGTATTAAAAAGTTAAAATGGGTTACTTTGTACAGTACCTTTGTACAGAACCAGGATAGCTGTCGCCCCTTGTTGCCTGTCTTTATGCTAAGCTAAGCTAATTGAGTATATATATGAAAGTGGTATTGATCTTCTCATCTAGGGACACAGTCGTCAGTTGCCCTTCATCTGGAGTTAATATGAGACTTCAGCTGTCAAAGTTAGACAAAACAAAGTCACTGTCTTTTTAGAATTAAATTCTCTTTGTGTTACTATCCTTCCACTGCAACTCAACAGGGAAACCTGACTTGTTTATTTCATTGTAGTGATTCAGCATTTTGAAAGTTGCACAATTTGCTGTTTTTTCCAGTATGAATCTTCAGAAAATTTAAAGATTTTTATAATAAGTTTGTAAATTCATCATGATGATTTGTATTGAATGTGACCCTGAAAGTAATATGTTATCGATGGTATTTGGGATCTGTTCAGTGTATCGGTCTTGTGCAGCTAATCCAGCGTGAACTCATGTCCCATAAGATTTTCATAAACACCATTGCTACATTATTGTGTAATTGGTGCTGCATATAAACAAGACTCCACTTTTCACCCAGACCTTTCCCTCTAAGCTGCTGTTACAACCAGACACCTGCAGTCTCTTTCTCTGTCTCTGCCATCCAGTAAATTTTCCATCACAGTTAGCTAGTTCAGTCTAGTGTTTGGTTAGTAAAAGTGCACAGAGGTTGTCGGGAGTAAAATCCACCCAAACCCAACACACAGCTGCTTCAAAACATTCATACAGAGAGGAGCAGCATTGCACACACCTGGTTAATTAGCTCTTAAATGGGTAGTATGGATGAGGACATTAAGAAAAAGTTTGCTCTCCTGTGTCTCCTATTGTTTTATTTATTTGTCAAGAAATATGGTTTAACATGATTGACAGCGTAGGCGCATGAAAATCAGGATTGCCTGCTTTTCATCTTGCCACCCACACACATGGTGCCAAGGTCAGGCTGTTCACACCTCCGTGCGACGTTAGCAGAGCAGCAGGTGATCGTACAGATGGAGACTGGCATCACTCTACACACCAGGACATGGAACCTATTAGTCCCACACTGAAATTGCTGGACGTTCTCACATCATGTGCACAATTTCCTTCATCTAACCCCTCCTAACGTCTGATTTATTTCTCAGTCAGTCTCCTTATAAATCTTTTAATCTTTTCTTTTTTTACTGCTTAACAAGAAAACAAATGTGTTAGATCTTCGGTGATCCCTCCCTCTTGCTCTTTTGTCTTTGTGAGGTGCTCAGAGCAACAGACTGTTGGTACAAGGGAGAACAAGGGCTCGAACAGAAAAAGAAGTAAAAGAAAACTAAGGAAAGGGCTCCTCAGGGTGGTTCACAGCTATTAAACACCCAGTGAGTGTTGTTACACCCTCTCCTACCCTTCTCTGTGTACCTACCTCTGTCTGGGGCTACACCCCTGTCAGTCATATCCCTCTTCTGCCTTCCTCCCTGCTCTCTCCAAAGGGAGAGGACTGGAGATTGAAAATTGTGTTTCTAGATCTGAAAGTCAGAAGCATTATGAGAGTGTCGTGGTGGAAAATTGAAGGCAAAGTCAGGACAGCCCTGAGATCAAATAGGACAATTGAACCCTTTTAATATCTGCCATGTTGCAGTGCTGTTGAGCATGACCATCTAACCTGTTCTGTTCTGTAGCTGACCCTTACCTCTGAACATCTTGTCAAGAATGGCAAAATAAAAAATATTCACAATGTGTAATTCAATATTTGCATTATTAAAACACTCTTCAGCATATCTCAGCACAATATAAGAATATGCTAAATGTGTTTTTTCAGTGCTTTTACTGCAAAAAGATAAATCTGTTAAGATTGTTTTATCAGCACAACACAGTAATTTAACTCGTCCTCCCGGTTTCTAATTTTTGTTTCATTTGCCTGAGGTTAGTTTATATCTTGTGTCTCTTTCGTCTTGGCTTTCAAACCAATAAGGAAAACAAATTTGTTCTTCCCATCTCTTTTGAGAGGTTTGTTTTTTGCAATCTCAATCCTGCATTCATCTCTTCTTTACACTCTCTTGCATGAGTCTGCTCTCCCACCTATCATTTTTCTTTCTTTTTCTTCTTTCACTTTATTAAGACAAATGTACTCATGGTCTTGTTTTGGACGTTTCATGACATTAGTGTGTGAGAGTCACTGTGAGAGTGAACTTTTGTTGATTCCTTGAAGATTTTTGGAGCTATACCTGGGCTGTGATTAACTGTTGTCATTATAAAGTCCTAGGAAAGTATACTTCCTAAAAAAGTAGATTTCTGTGATTTTTTTATTATCGTCTTTATTGGTTTCCTTTCCTTTTCTGTGATTTTCTTCTCTTTCGGGCCTCGAATCTCTGGAATTCGTCTCATCCTCTGTCCTCTTGTCTTTTTCAAGTGCTTCAAAGAAGTCATCCAGCTGTCATCCTCTCTGAGCCTCTGTGTCCTTCTCCATCTAACCCTGTCCTATTTCCACATTCTGCTTGAAACCAAGCAGTTGATCTCTTGCTCTCATTTTGCTCTCTATCTGCTGGCTATGCTCATTATAACATAATTTATTTGAATTAACATGGTTGCAGCTCATCTTCCCCAGCATCCCAGGTTACATAGTTTGATAGTAGTTTGGTGCCAGGCTAGATTTTGGGTAGCCTACAGGAAACATCTCATTAGCAGCACAAATTTAAAAGTAGGAACATAGTGGGATGTTGTTAGTGAAATGGAATTTCATATCCAACTTTTTTCATTTTGCATCCACATGCATCAAACGTACCAAATGAGCCAGCATAATTTGATGTTCCATTTTTTTGACCTTCTCTCAGCTATTTGTCACCATATGTCTCCTTTTTTTCTCTTCTGTCATTCCTCCTCTTCAGTGATGACAGCCAGATAACATAATTGCCCCCTCGTCCTCTTGTCCTTTTCAAGTGTCTGTCTGCTTTAATTGTCTCCACAGCTGCATGGCTCCAGCAGAAGTGACTGCAACGCAATTAGGTCACACAGGCGCTGGTGTGTCAAGTGCCCATGTTTCAGGCCAGATGATCAATGTCCTATTTGTCACAGTCTAAAACTACATCAATGAGCTATTCATCATTAATGCTCACACAGACACACTGACAGACAAGGAGAGAGAATGTTGTGTCAGTATTGCTCTATAAGTGAACTATGGATTTCAGAGGGAAATTCCGCAGTAAGACATTCAGCACTACTTCCTTCATGTTTATGTACACTTTGTGAAGTTTGTGTCAGGGGGATGAATTAGGTTGATGTCATGCTATTGCCTCATCCCCATATTAAACTGACACATTTGTGCCATGTAGCAATATTTTTATTTGTGTTACATACGCAGAGTTACTTGGTGAACTTTAGTAGCAACAAGTTAATTGCTGATATTTGGGAGTATGGATTAAAAATGTACCAAACTTATTTTTAAAGATATAACAATAGTTAAAAGCAATAACGTGGACAGTAGAGTGCAGTCATGACCAGTAGAATTGAAGGCTGAACCTACAAAAATAAGACCCAAGCTTAATGTCATGTTATGTCAAGTGTTATGTTATCAGTAAAATGTTGTTTACATGAAAAAAAGAGAAATAGATAAATAGGCTTTTGATAAGAGCTTAAATTTTATCAAGCACTCTTAACTTATCACCCTAAATATCCTATGAACACAAAAACATAAATGGAAACAGAACAAATAATTTCTAACTATCCATGTTTTGGTGTATGGATTTCATAGTACTTCTAAATTAGCATGATCTTTCTAGAATCAGACAATGTCATTATTTGACACTTTTAATACATTTCCAACATTATAGAGCACAGTGTCCATTATCTGTATCTAGTAAAGCTGATCCAAATCTAAATAAATGGGTGAAAACAGGATTTTAGTGTAGTGCTCGGCTTCCTCTTCTACTAGTGCATTAGCTCACCGTGTAACTGATTTTCCCCACAAAAGCTAACGTTGCAGTGGTCGATGGTCATGAGGATGATGCACTCTTCCTAATGCACAGAGTGATTATTATTGGGTGTGGGCCAGGGTGGGACAGAGAGAGTGGAGACTCATAAAAAGATATGGCACAGAGATGGGCAATCAGAGAAAGAGACCAGGAGGAATAAGATCCATAGAGCTTTAGTTACAGAAATCTATGTCTCCAGTGCAATTTACATTTAATTATACTGTCCCAGTCACCAGCTTGCAAGGCAAAATGATGGCTATATGGTCAGAGAGACAGAAATAGTTCCCCTGATGTGCTTTAGGCAGCCACCGACCATTTAGTTGATTTCACCCTTGGAGTGCTGTAATTTTTTCAAAAAGTTAAAGAGTTTTAAAGTGTTAAAATTACACACATAGCATTTAGATTAAAATGAATACAAGCTATGTTTCCTAGACCCAAACTACACTGTACAATGACACTGAGATTGTTCAGTTCATTTGTGGTTCTTCACCTGAATGACAACTTTACATGTGAGGCTCGTTCCCTATATTTCCTCTGTATCATCAGCCCTTCAGTATGATGATTGATTTGACAGTTCAGGGTTTTTCCCCCCAAAATAAAAAAAACAATTAAACATCCCATTTAAGAATTTTTAAGCTAATATGGTAACAGTAAGAAAATGGTCACAACTGTCTCTTAGACTGAACAACAGTGGAACATCTTGCATCTCAACTCTTAAATGTTTACAGCTTTTATTTCAGGTAGAGTAGTGCATTAGAGCTGAATAAATCTAATTTTGTGACATTTTAAGGACATCTTACTAGGACTGTGAATAAATAGCCTGCAATAGCTGAACAGTCACTCAACAGTACTCATGCACATTCGTCGAGACATTTGACCTGTGATCCTCATTTTTTAACATACCGTCAGCATGCATGTCATTGAAAATTTACAACACAAACTTAATGAGGTTCCACTGCAACCATGCATCCTTACCTCATGGGTGTCACACTTGACCTTCTCTCATGTTCACTTACACACAGAGGACATGCTAATGAGATTCAGGAGCACAGTTAGACTTGTAAACCAGAGGGATGAGTCACTTGGTCTGGCTCATAATTTAATAGATTCTTAATCTTTCACACTGAGCAGAGAGAAAGGAAACAGAAAAAGCACAAGACATAGAGAAATAGAGTTGGGAGGGAAGAATGATAACACATGAGCGATTAGTTTTTTCTTGCATACCTACACTAAATACACACTAAATGAACTCAACAGAGATTGAGAGGGACAGATGTCTGAAGGAGGACTTAGCACGGTAAACAAATTCCTAATGAACGCAGATAAGCCTTCTGGAGAGACACAGCCAGTCTCATTACTTCAGCTCCTTGCTCGTCTCACTGAACTCACACATCAGGGTTAACTTCTCTAGCCTATCTCTTTTAGTTGGTTAAACATTCCTCTGTGGCAAGCATTAGGGCGCATGCACACATGCACATACGATGGACTGTCTCGAGTTATTGATGCTGCTGTGAGAAGCTTTCTCTCCATTTTTTCTTTATCCCTTTATCTCTCTTACACACACATATAAACATGCAGACAGATACCTGCTCCATCGTCTGATTACAAGCATGTCTGACACTGTGGTCCATCACCCTTCACCCACCGCTCCCATCCATCTCATTTTGTCTCATCTTATCTTCACTCTCCTCCACTCTCTCTCCTTGCCTTCCTCTTCTCGTAATTAAACTTTCTTCCCGTCTTTTCTGCACTCGACAACTTCCATAATTCTTTCTCTCCTCTCTCCCTCTCTCTCTCTCTCATACTGTCTCCTGCTCCCTCCATTCATGCTCTCCAGACAGACATTATTAGAGGGGATGGTGATTGATTTTCCTCAGCCTTTTTCCCCCATCTTTATCCATCTCAAGGATTTTTCTCTTATTTCTTCATTACCAATTCCATAAAGGCAAGTGCACATACTCTCTTTCTCTTCCTTTTCTGCTCTTTTACTGTACATGTCTTTGCGATGTCTTTTTACTTTATTGTCACTCTCTGTCTAATTATTTTTGGGCAATGGGAATACATCCAGGCTTCTCCCTCCTCTTCCTTGTTCGGCTTCCTTTAGTTTTTCACTTTACATTCTTTCTCCTCAGTCACACTGTTATTTCTCAGGATCATAGCAATGCTGATTCTGTTATACTGAAGGACAAAGGTCTTATTATAGTGCTGATTCCAAGTCAAAGAATTTCAACCAGTACTTTAATCCATATTATTGTATGAGCACGAGTAATGTGGCATGTGTCAGAATTAAAAGGAAAGCATTTTGACTTTTCTGTATGCTTTTTTAAAACATAAAAGGAGAACTTGCAAGGCAAAAGTGTCATTAGTAAAAGCTTTGTTACTCCCTAATCTTTTCTCTCTCTTTCTCTCTCTCTCTCAGCCTTCATCCCTCTTGCCTTCACCCAGCAGGGATCAGACCAAAAACATCCATCAGCAAAAACGACGAAAACATAATTCTTTCCCCGCAGATGAAGTACTTATTTCTAGATGAAGCACTTTTTGAAACGTTGGCCAAAATAGTTCCTGTGCTGTAGCTACCTCTGACAGATGAATAATGGCTGTGACATATTTTACTCTAGGAATTAGGAATGTTCTCCCTAAAAGTTCTTGGCTGGGAGAGTTTTAATGCTTTGCCTATTCTCCATCCATCCTCTCTGCTTTCTTCTTTCTTCCCCTTTCTTTCAACCTCTCCTCCATCTGTACCCTCCATCGCTCCCTACAGTGCCTCCTGAACCTCTCCTCTCCCTTTAGTGCATTTAGTTATCTCCTGATGGGTCATTAACTATTAAACACCAGATAGAGGGAAAAGAAGAAGACTGGTGCTAGTGTGCAATAGTAAATGGGCGCTAGGGGATAATTAAAAAGGAAGAACGGGGAGGAGGGTGGGGCAGGTCCATTGGGTCTTTTTTTTTTGTTCTGTAATGATAGGTGGAAATCAGTGGGAAAAAAATAGAGGGGAGTAGGGTTAGTTCATTCTGTCCTCTGGGATAAAGCATCGGGCAGAAAGTGAAAGAAGATAGACAGAGATTTGCATTATATTATTAAACCAAGCAGCGTAACAGTCCAGCTGCTTCCTCTGTGCAGCTTGTGTTAAAAAAAAAAATAAAATAAAATTTGAATCACATCCAAAATGCAGTTCCCTTCAGGAATCAGGCCTTCTCATCCAGATAAGTTTAAGATGGTCCAGATCCAGAGAAACTGAAGTCCTCAGATGTCAACAGGTTCAGACATTCCTTAGAAACTAAGGCCATGCAGTCTATTGAATTTATTTAATGTTACTTCCATCTAGTGGTCTAAGAGGAAAATTGTTGAAAAGTGTTAAAGGTTTATTTTCACCAGGATAGTCCTCTATCTGAAATATGCAATCAAAAGACATGGTAAGTAAAGTAATTGTAAAATCAGTTGTTTTAAGGCAACAAATGTAAAATGATTTGTAAGGAGATTATTTGGACCATGGGATATTAAAACCTCCTCCTTTTAACTGACACATAACAAATTCCTCTAGAGTCTCTTTACCGATACCCAAATATTTAAGCCTCCATGTGTCTGTCTGTAGAGTGTCTGATGTTGGGGACAGAGGTTGACCTGCAGTGCGTGGAAAAAAGTGAGTTCGCCATGGAAACAGTGTTTAAGGCATGGCTTCAAGAGCAGGGAGGAGACAGAGAGCAACTCCACCTCCTGCTGCCGAGCCCCACAGACAGTCCCACTCCAGGTTGGATGCTGCACTCTCACATCACACCATCCCACACAAACATACACACACACACACACACACACACACACAATCTTGTATTCACTAGTTTATTAGCACCATGGAGAAATTTAATTTCAGCAGATGACAAAACTAGTCAAAGTATGGACCAGTTTACACAGTTATATACCCACTTGCACACAGCATACCATGACAGGAGTGGATGTTTTTAGTCTCAAGCCATAGGAAAATACAATTTACATATACCTTTTTATTATGACAATATAGGTCATAAATGGTGTTTCATATTTTACAAAAAACATCAAATTTTCTTCTAAAGGCAAGAACAACATAATGATGATTTGGGGAATCAGTGGCTTATTGGAAAACACTAGACAGGCAAGACAGAAAATAAAGAAGGCTTTATGTATAATACTGTGTATCCTGTATGAATGACATTTGTCCCCTGTGTAGTGTGTGTGAAGTGTGACATGCAGGAGCGTCTGATAAGCCCTGCACTCATCTCCCTAACCCCCAGTCTGGGAGTGAGGACTGAGAGCATCCAGGACTTCCTGCCTGTCACTAAGGGCTCAGCCCATCAGAGCCCACCGCCACAGACGCTGAAAGTTATCAAGTAAGACAGCAGGCGTGGCTCCTTACTATATCTAGAAACCTAACATAGCCCTCTTATAAAGCTATACTGAAATTTACTTAATTAATGTTTAATTGAATGTAATGTAATTTACAATATTAGTGTTTTTTTTTTATTTATTGCTCTTTTATTTACACAACTATTCAACTAGTTAAAAGTGGCTTAAATCAAAGCCACAGACTTCTAAGAGGCCAGGAAATGGGTTGCTCATTAAATAACATGAAATGAAAGGTGTGAAAAGGAAAATGAAACTGTAATGTAACTATAGCTCTAGTTGGTTTGTATTTTATATGTTTGTTTGGGGTTTTTTTTTTTTTTTAAGGATTTTAGTTAAATAGTCATGCATGTGTTTCTCAAAAATAATCCACAACCTGAAAATTTGATGTCTACCCTCATAGTTTCCCCAGCCACATCCACCCTTTCTTGTTTTTTAGAGAGTTGGAGGGAGGATATGTGTGTATATGTGTGTGTGTATATATATATGTGTGTGTGTGTGTGTGTGTGTGTGTGTGTGTGTGTGTGTGTGTGTGTGTGTGTGTGTGTGTGTGTGTGTGTGAATGTGAGCGCACAATCATTTGTATATGCTCCATGTAATATAGTCTGTTTCAGTAAAACCCCATTTATGAATGGCATCATTCTGATAGCAGCAAGTAGTGAAATATTTCTTAGATGAAACTCTGCAATCACATCAGAGTCTACTTTGTTCTGCTGGAGTCATCTGCTTGTGATGCTGGAAAAGATTCAAAACAACTTGAGCTGAGCAGAAAAATGGCTCCATGACACAGCAGCAATTGTGATGCTGAGGAATCAACACACATTTGCATACAGGTGATGGGGAAACATAAAGGTTTTTTAGGTTCTGTGCAAATCCCAATAAGATCACATTAGGGATGTTTTATTTCATGGGTACACTCAGGGTAAAATTCCGAGCAGATGTAAATGCATAATTTTATTAGTGCATATAAATAATTGGATGAGATAATTCTTATTGAAAGCGTGCTGAGTATAATTGAATATTTTCATTTGTTTTCATGTATTAGTTTGTGAATGTGTCAGCGTACATATGTTATACAAGAAATGCTCAGAAGTGTACTAGCTGGTTATCAGTGGCACATGTCTGATGTTCAAAGACTTATTTCATTCTTTGTAAAATAAACACAAATGCACACACACAAAGCATCACATATACAAGTGATTGCTGCATTGCTGCAGCACACTCTGCTGCATTAATAATAGAAAGCAGTCATTCAGGCCTAACCTAGGTTAACAGTTTCTTCCTCATCCTGGATTTGCATTTGTTTTACATTTTCAGGAGCTTCAGTAAGACGCGTTGTCTCGATTTAAGTGTGTGTTCTGGATATGGGTCAGTACAAAATTTATAGTGTGTGTGTGTGTGTGTGTGTGTGTGTGTGTGTGTGTGTGTGTGTGTGTGTGTGCGCACATGTACCGCTTTCCAGAATGATGATCATGCAGTGATATTTAAATGAAGCTAGATAACAGTCACACTGTTAATAGATTCACGGCAGCAGGGATGATGTCATTCTCTGTTACGAGTTTTAGTCACTGTTATAAGTTTGCATACTGACTGTGTTCTGCTGAAAAATATTTTGGGACTTAAAGAAGGAATTGGTTACATTGTAGACACATCTGTCCATTATCGATGCCAACCAAGAGAGTGAGTGTGTGTGTGTGTGTGTGTGTGTGTGTGTGTGTGTTACAGGGTTCTGCATGCAGACGGAGTGTGCGGGAGTGTGTTGTATGGCCTGCCTTTGGTGATCCGCCCCACCACCTGCTGGCAGCTGGACTGGGATGAAATGGAGACCAACCACAACTTGTTCCATGCTCTGTGCCACACACTCAGGGTGTGTATATGTGTTCACTGTTTTTTTTCTTTTTTTTTTCTTTCATCTTTTGGCAAATGTCCTTGCATTTTAGACTTTTTAGATTTTAGCAACAGAACGTGTCAAACATAACTTTTATATCAGCTTCTGAAAAAATCAGATCACTGTCTTACTTTAAATCACACTGTTGCTGCTCCAGCTGTTTGATTATTCTTGGTTAGGTTTTTCATTCTGTGAATCTTGAAACCATTTGACAAAATTGCTACCAGGATATCAATACTAATAATTCTGTTAAGAGTAGAAGAGAACAATCAAATCAAATTGTTTACTGTTAAAACCTTTATGCTATGATCAAAAAATAATATTGAAGCAACCTTGCATTCATTTTTGTGAGAAGTATAAATCAGATATGACAACATTATAATTAGCACCACTCTCTTCATCATGCTCTCTCTCTGACTGACTCTTATGTTAATTTCTGCACCTTGTAACATCCTCAGTATTCCTCTCTCCAGTAAAAATTAATGAGATGGATGTGAAATTTTTTCTCCAACTTTCAGAGTCGTGAGTTGTTCCTGTTGCTGCAGGTTGTGCCTGTCCAGAGGGCCACAGCTGGTAGTTCAGGTCCATATATACATATATATATGTGTGTGTGTGTGTGTGTGTGTGTGTGTGTGTGTGTGTGTGTGCGCGAGAGAGATTGATGGTGTGTGAATGTGTGCGTTTGCATACTTGTGTACTCATAGGCCCATGTATCTTTGTGTATTTGTGCACAACACAGGTGTATATTCTCACTATGTCCTCCAGCCGTCCCCATCTCTCTCCCTCCTTCTGAAGCCTGTGGTCTCCAGAGAGTTGCTGCTGCCCTGCTCACTGCCTGTCTCAACTCAGGACCCTTCACCTGACGCCATGCAGGCTATACAGGTTGCACCAATTGTGTGCTATATATTTTAATAGATAAAACTAATAGTTACAGTATCAAATCATTACAAACCTATTGGATTGTGTATTTTTGCATATACCAAAAGTTATTGTTTGCTGTCAGCCACTCAATCCAAGCAAGGATGCAAATATGGTCTCATTGCTTTGTTAATTTTGTCACATTTCATGTTGATTTGAAACTGCAGACTTTTTGCCAAATATTAGTATTTTTTGAAATTACTCTTAAGTTTTTGCTCAACTTTAAATCAGACAGTTGTCAAGCTGCTATAATTTATCATGCATATTTTGGACTGGAGATATGTTTATGCACATGCCATACATATCTTAACCAAGTGTCAACAGTAAATGCACATTTTTAAAGCCAACAAAGAGTAGTTTAGATATTCAGAGGTGTTGGTTCGGTTGATGACTGTTTGTTTTTCTCTGTCTTACCCAGGGTTGTCTCAATCAGCTGGAAGAGGACTTTGTGTTCAACCCTCTGAGCAGTAACCTCTACCAGCATCTCAGGAGCAGAGGCCTGCTCTCACAGCCACGATACCCATACAGGTCAGCACACACAGGGCTTCAGGTCGGTGAAGACCAGGATGAGAATGTAACCCTGGATGACAATGTGATGCAAAGAAATCTGGGTACCCCTGATGATAATTTCAGAACAGTGGATTGTAGTCACAGATGCAAAGGTCAATCAAAGAAAAGGTGTTATAAATGAGGATAATGACACTGTAACTGAAGTGAACTATAATGACCTAACAGAGAATGATGACTACAATAAAAGCTGTGGTGATAATATTGAAAGTGATTATGCAACAGAGGAGGGTGGTGGTGGTGGTGGTGGTGGTGGTGGTGGTGGTGGTGGTGGTGGTGGTGGTGGTGATGGTGGTGATGATGATTGCTGATTCCAGGCTCCAGTCAGCAGCTGTCCTCCGAGACCAGTCTCAACCACCAGAGGGCCCTAAAACCACAGCCAGCAGACCACATCGCCAGGTAGACAGCACAGCTTAATGATGGTGTAAAGGTCATGATGTCCTGCTCATATATATTATTACAATGATCATAACATCAGTAAAGATCAAAGTGAAAGCAGGAAGAGTATGAAAAAACTCTTTAAGGGTTTTTGTACCAGATGTGTACTTTACTAACGTAATTTCATCCTCCTCCCTTCTCACTCTTTGCTCACTAGATGGCAGAAACCTCTACATGCAGTTTAATGCATGCTGTAAATACACACACACACAAGCAAAAACTTATTCTGGATATAACAGTGTATTTTCTCTGAGGGGATCAGCAAACAATCAAGGTATTGAACTGAAACCATGAGAGAAGTTAATGTCTCCTTGGCAGAATTGTCGCAACTCATTGACATCTGAAAGATGACCCAGGCTTCACAGACTGATGTTATATTGCTCACAGTCTGAGAAGTTTAGGAACAAGTAGTTAATCTTCAGCAGTGTTTTGGGTTGTATGAACTTGTCGTGTTTTGAGTGTAAAATTCTAATCCAGAAGTAACTGGTGCAGTCAAAAAAATTTAGTGGAGTCAAAAGTACAATATTTCTCTGAATTGTAGTGCAGCAGAAGTATCAAGTAGCATAAAATGGAAATGCTGGAGTAAAGTACAAATACCTCAGAAATATACTATGTACAGTACTACCAATGTACAGTACTTCAGTAAATGTACTGTGGTACATTCCATCGCTGATAATAACGTGAATTATCATGGCTATATATGAGAATATAGGTGAAAAGTCAGTGGTTGGGGTAAAACCCGGTTACATGTAAATCACAACAAAAGTCTTAATACAGGAGGATGAGTGTTAAATAATATTGTGAATCATTCTTTTATTTTATTTTATTTTCATAGTGAGTCATAAACACTGATAAATGTAGCAGACCTGTCAGTACTATGGCACTTTTAGATCCCCTGATTTTTTTTGGGGGGGGGTTGTTTGTTTTTTCAAACATAATATAGTATAAGCATCACAAAAGATTCATCCTAGAGTTTTAGACTGTATTTGTTATGTAATGCATTACCAACATTCTTGAAATAAGGAAGGTTTCTCCCCAGAGATCTCTAAGAGTTCAACCACTGGAAATATGTCAGTTAGAATTTTAATTCCTAAAGCTACTGTTGAGTCAAAGATACTAAATTTTTTTTACAACTTACAGTGTTATCATACAAAAGATCAGTGAGTTTCTATTTTATGCACGTGGGGGATATCTTGTTTTTAAAGATCTCCCCTGGTATTTGGCATCAACTGAAAGCTACTGTGACCTGAGAGTGTATAGCTGTTGGCTGTATGACTCATCAGGGTTGATAAGGCTGCTGACATGCAAATAGATTGCCACAGCATTAAAACACAGAAAATGTTCTTGTACTCTGCTGTCATTTCATTCTGTTCTTCAGTACACTCTTTTTATCCACTATGGTAACCCATACATCTCCATGTTCGGATTTGCTTATACAAACACTCTGTCTGGTAATGTCTTCCTCCTCTTTTCTTTTCTTTTGTAATTCCTTATCTCTCTTTCATTCCACCTCCTTCAGAACCTCCTACCCCCCTCGCTTTCTTTATGAATCTATTGAACCAAAAACTCAGACTCCACTTCTCTGCTTTACTATCCAATAAAGCTGCCCATTTATTTTATCGATTAAATTCCATTCTGAATTGGATTAGATAAATATTTTCAAAACGTAGAAATTGGCTTGATTTAGAAATGTTAAGAGTGTGTGTTGTCTCCATTTAGCCACAAAACTCAGGTCACCAACTGGGAACAAACAGCAAGGTCAGGGCCACTGTGGCTCCGCTGCCCTCTTCCTCCTCCAACTCCTCCTGCGCCTTCTCTTCCTCCTCCCTGGGACCTCCTCCTGCTAAGGCCTCCCGTCCAGCTCTTAGGCTCCTCAGCAGCAGCAGTGGAAGCCGCCAGGCCCTGGCTCCTTCTCAGTAGGAGGAAGACGATGATGAGTCCATGCTAATGTAGGAAGAAGCACTGGAGGGTGAGTGGAAGAAAGTGGGCCAAGAGAATAATACACTGACAGGGGAGAGAGAGAGAAGGGGGCTGACATACATTTTTAACAGGGCATTTAACAAACACTCACACACACTCTTAGCTAATCGGTCTCCATTTTAAAGTTTGAGTAATCAGGCAGCTCACAAAGCCTTTAAAGACACAAATTAATTGGCATATAAATGTATGCAACACACACTGTTGCATACTGTGGACGCACTGTGAATACACACTTATTTTGTGCAGCTTCTTTTCATCTCTATTTAGTCTCACCACACAAACTAGATGTGAATTTGACAACACTCAGGGTGTGTGTGTTTTGTGTGTATGTGTGAGTGAGAAAGGAAAGTTTTCAGTTCACCGCCATCTTTAGATTGCTGAGGCAGCAAACCCCTTAAAAATCACGTACCATAAACAATGAAAAGGTGGAGAAAAGTTGAAAAGAAGGGAAACAGCAAGACAATGGAAGCCTGGAAGTGTCGAAAACACAAAGGAAAGGAAATTAATAAGAGAGAACAAAAAAAGATGAGGTGATTCGTTTGGAAGATCAGAGGAACATTAAGAGCTGATGCATGTATGCAAAGCTTTGTCTGCATGTTACAAAGTCCTTTAACACACACAGAATTTAAAAAAAAACTCAAAACGGAGAGAAACCAGCTACAAAATAAAGCAGACATAGGGCAGACATACTGAACCTATGATACTACAGAGACATATAGGCAAACACACATAGGCGCATTCCTTTTGCATTTGGCCCTTAAGTCCCAGTCTGAACACAGCTTTACTGTTTTAATGAGATAGAGAATAAAGCAGCCGACAAAGGGGCCTCTCTGCTCTCCTTCACCCCCACAGCAAGTTCTCTCTCTGAAGGTTGAGAGGCAGTGAGAGGGGGTGGATGGAAAGAGAACAGGGACAAGAGAATACTTTTTTTTTAAGTATGTTCAAGTATGTTCTGTAGAATAGTAAAAATGGTAACTTGACAATCCTGTGTGTGTGTGTGTGTGTGTGTGTGTGTGTGTGTGTGTGTGGAGGGGTCAGTTGGAGTTCATGCAGTGACTTCATTGGTTGAATTCTGAATATGTAACATACAGTCATATAGTCAGTGATTCATACTCTTACATAGATATTGGTAATTATCCACAGCCATCGTCACTATTATTAATTTAGTCCTCATCAAGGAGCTTTGTCATCCACATGCACACACATGGGCTTAATCAGTCTCCCGCCATTCCACCCACTTGTTGAACCTTATAACATTATGGACTACCCAGTGGCAAATGACTTCATGACGCTGTGAAGTTACAGGACTTCCGCATTCACAAATTACAGCCACAACGATGCTTTTGTCTCTGAGGAGAATTCAACTGGACATCCAAAACTACCCGCTGACATTTTACCCACTTCTCTCTCTCCATCCTTTCCCCTTTCTCTCTCACTCAGTACTCTCTTTTTAATCCTCACAAACTCATGTTGAGTCAACGTGTTTGAATTTCATAAATTTGTTCAAACAGAACAACAGCAGCTTCTATCCCCGAAAAGGTCAAAAGCCAAAGTTCCTCTGTTTGACCCAAACGCTATCAGACACACTCCTTATTAAATGTCACAACTGTAAGAGACTGATGGATGTGATATGAGTAACAAAAGTGTGATTGTTTTTGTTTGCAAATTCAGTGAGGGTTGAATCTAACAAGAGTGCTGCATTACTCAGGAGATTTTTTTAGGTTTTGGCAAGTTTTTGACCCGTCACCATTCCTTTCTAAGAAAGCTCTTTGTTCATTGTTGTTTTTCATGATAAAAAAAAAAAACCTTGTCTCAGTGTTGACTGACTCATTTTCCTGTTCAGCTTTCATGTGGTGTGTGTTGATTGTTTAATCTAATTTAAAGTCTACAAAAGAAAATAACATGGATATATGTCATTTGTTCCCCCTGTAAATTCATATCAGCTGGTTACATTTCAGCTGTTGTTTGATTTCAGGATCTTTTAAGATCTATCTATCTCTCTAAAGAACTAAAATCTGTATTTTAAAACTGTTCATGAAGTGTGGGTTAATAAATGGTAAAGTAACATTTTTGTAAGAGGATTATTTTGGTAACATTTTCTGCAAGGGGAAGTAGCTATAAGGTCATCTAATGCCATCAACACCTTTATCTGCACACTGTTCTGCCTGCACTATGTAAAATTGTCACAGATTGACGGTACTATGAAAAGGTATATGAATATGAACATGTAATAGTATCTATACTGATAGGTACTTCTTAAAGGGAACCATATTTATGGCTTCCTGCAGGTTGATAATGTGGCAGATGGCTGAGTTTCTATGTACAGTGAGATTGCGCCAACTCATTTCTTCTTTACTGGGGTTGACTGGAATGTTGTTTTTGTTTTGTGTTTTTTTTAGGGCCAATACCAATTATAAGTTATCAAGCAGGCAAATAACCAGTATTTGAAGCTGATACATATTTGCAATAAAAATTTAAGGGTCAAAATGTACAGTAACACCAACACAGAATTTCCATTACATGCCTTTAAATGTATGTTTAATTAAATTCTGGAAAGCATTTCAACATTATATTCTAAATAATAAAGTACAGGGAGTTCTTGGCAGCATTTCTTATAAACTCTTAAGAAACTCTACAGAAATTTAATTGATAAAAATAACTAAGTAGCTCTCCCTGTTTCTGTCATAGATGCTGTGACTTCTCTAAAAAACATTCTCACTTAGTACAGAGGAGGGTGATGAGCAGAGATATTTTCTGTTTCCTGAAACAAGTAACTTGAAGCACACTTCTTTCAAACCCAACCATTACAGTACATCCTGATAATACTAATCCAAGCCAACATTGTCAGATGTTGCTAGTATTCTACACCCAAAATGACAAATATAGCATAATCAGTGGAGTAATGTTAGCCAAGAAGCATACTTTTGATTAATTTTGTATCAGACAAGTTAACGGTAGGGTACAGTCAGCAGCTTCTCCAGCCTTAAACTCAAATTGCCAAATAATATATGGAGAGTGTGTTTTTTGCTGGCAAAATGGCAGAAATTGCATCTTTAGGAAAGTTTGAAAAAGACCGAGTGTGGTCAAAAGGTCAGTAATAAAGTCACTGGCTCTTAGTCAACTTCTCTTAAGTATATTTCCTTGCCATGACTATCACCTAGTATCTGTTGTGCTGTGGTTGATTTTAGAAATCACATTAGTTTCAGCAGGTTTTAGTCTTCATGTGATTAATGTGCGTGTTTTCAATGCAGTGTGCTACTACTATAGTGTGCACTATAACCATGTCTACACAGAGGGCACAGCATGAGTAGCACATTTGCTACTAAAAAGGTGAACTGTTAAATGGCCTGTGTAGACAGCTGGATTGCTTTGGGTTTTTTTTTTAATAGGATTTTATCTGTTAGGTCTTGCGGGCAAGTTGGACAATTGACAAACACTGCTGTGTAAACGGGCCATTTCAGTATTAAACTATATGTTCAATGGTTAGCAAGTTGTAGCAAGATTATCACATCAGAACAATGTTGTGAATCTTGCATATGGTTAAACAAATGCAGCATCCCCCCTCAGTATCTTATAGATTGATATTTTGTTCAACAGTATAAATTAAATAAAGTAAATATATACTTTTTAGGGAATTGACAGCAAAGAATCTGAGGGGGAAAGGAACCCCTGGGGAACTGTTATACACCTGCACAATCAGTTTTGTCTGGCATTTGGATTTGTTGGGATTCAGAAAGAAAGCACAGCAGAATACACAACTATGACCAGAGATAACAATTAAGAGATGTATTATTGCTGAGTGTAGACAAAAGGATCACTCACTGCTGCACAGGAGACAGTCTGTCGCCTACTAAGCAAGTTTTGATTCATTGTTTCCTTGGGGTGTAGAAATGACATTTCACTGCACCATTTTGTCTCATTTGCAGACAGTGAACATGTCTGTGTATCTCAGTCAGCATGAATAGGACACTTTGACTGATGAGCTTGGTTTATTTTCATACATAGATTTCTTGGTTTCCTATTTCTAGCTGTTGATACAATTTACTAAAATATTTTGCCATTTCAGAGAGCCCCTCCCCCCCGTTCTGACCTCAAAATAAGAACTTATGGTTTGCCTGCCTAAAACATGCAATAATGTTTCTTCTATGTCTCACAAGTGTCTATATCTGAGTCAGGATAATATTAGTACCGTGACTTCCTGCTTTATTCTCAATGTTCCATTTCCTTCTTTGCTGAAATCTCCAGAACAGAAAAAAGCTTCGTCTGAGTCTGTCTAGTAAACTGTAATATACTGTCTTGTTCCTGTGATTATCGTCACTGGCCAAAGGACTATAATGCTATACAAGCAGGAGAACAGAGCAGGAATGCAACGGTTCAAGAGTCACAATATCATATATAGGTTAGAGTCAGAGAATAACCAACTCTCTCACAAGCAGCTCTGAGTAAGAACAGAAAGAGGAAATGTATCTTTGTGAGGAGGAAGTCAGGAGGCTGCTGGACCTGAATTAAAATTCTAGTGGTGTCTACCCCCACACAGGTCCAGAAAAGTCTGGAAATCTGATTTGCTTATTAGCAAGTGTCTGAGACAAAATCATAAACATAAATCCCAGGAAAAGTAGCACCAATCAATAAATCTGACATAGGAGTTAGGCAATAAAAATTAAACACATTTTAAAAAATTAAAAACATTTTTGTGCAGATTTTGCAAAGCACAATTTGCTTTTTTTTGGTGGGGGGGATTTAGGGAAACAGGCTGCAAAATGAATAAAAATCACTTGACCATCAATCTTCACCTTTATACACATTGTCGAGGCACTAGAGCAAGGAACTGAATGAGAAACTGACATTTTCCTTAGATAGAGCCGAGAAAGTGAGTGAAACTCATAATGCATAACTGAATAGGTTTCGCCCGCACAGAGCAAAAAGTAAAAGCTGAGGGTCTGTTGAGTCAAAGACAGTGAAGTTCAGGTGTGTGTGAAGGCAGAACACACAAGTCCTCATCAGATATGCTCTAGAGAAAAGCATACACAATATCAACCAATAGATTGAGGAACTGAGTACCATCATTTATATTAAGAAGAACAGCTGACAGGTGTTAAATTTTCACAACAGGCAGCAGCAGGCAGGATCATAACTTATCTGTATAGTCTGCATTGAAAACTTTTAATTTTAAAAATTAAATAACAAATAGTTCTAGATGTCACTATGGTAACTATATCAGTACAAAGTTATTCAGAATTTATGCCTGATCAATTTGTCAGTTTTCCACAGTTAAACAGACCGGGTTTATGTTAAAGCTTCGCCAATCAATATTTTTTATATTTACAATGGATCAAATGACTATATATAATGTGAAAGGTGTCACCTGTAGTGATGAACTGATAGAGAATTAATGTTTTGGTTTTAGGACCTGCAACTTTACAATTTTGTTCCTGGCTCACAACTCTCCTCTGTCTTGTTTCTAGCACTGGACAGCTGTTTTGAGCAAAAAAGCTCAGATAAACATAGCGTAATGGCATATGAATAAGACAAATTTCTTAAGTCATTTTGCATATTACCACCACAGATTTCCCCTAACCCTAACTAAAACAAACACACAAATAGCTTAAAAAATATGAAACACGAAATGTTCTTAAAAGTGTTATTTTTACACCTTTCTATCATGTCAAATAGGATAAACATACTGAAAACTACCTAGCTGACACCGAATGGCTGATAAAGCTAGCGACTAACTGGTGAACACAATGGCAGCTAAGGAGAAAGTTATTTCCCTCAGGAGATGGTGGAAACCAATCTAGAGCTGCAAGATGTTATTTTTGACCTATGGCCACAAACATTTCAAACTGTTAATCCTATTCTTGTCTTGCCTCTATCTGTAAATAGAAAGCTGTTTGCCATGGTGGTGTTTTTTTTCCCCCCTTATTAACTTAACTTGTGTTTACAGCTTTTTTCACCAGTGGCCATATAAATCAAGTAATACAGGTCTAAAAGTGCATTTAGACAAAAGACGAGGGGTATTTTCAATTCAAGTCATTTGCAAAGATTTGACCACTGTTTGTATTTGACCCATACAGCATATGAATCACCTGTACTGAAATTAGCTGTAAACCAGATAGCAACAGATGCACCAACTTTGCCTCTGTGTGTGTGCGTGGGTGTTGGTGTGGGTGTGTGGGTGTGTGGGTGCATGTGCGTGTGCGCACATGTTTCTGTGGAAGCTGAGTTCGTGCTCAGCTTCCACAGAAGCACCTTTTTGTATAATGCCAGGTTTCAGTTTCTTCTTGTTGGGTCTGATCCTGTTCTCTTACACTAAGTCCGATATTACCTTTAAAAAAAAAAAAAAAGACTGAGATCGAACAAGAGAGCTTGTCAGGAAGAGGGCAGTCATAAAATTTTGAGGATGGGCAGATTAGACCACAGGCAGACAGTGACTGACAGACTAATGGTTGCGTGCAGAGACCTCAGATCTGCAAATAAAGCAGGCTAGCCAAAGATAGAGTAATGTGGCTAGAAACAGCTCATACACACTAGCATACCTACAAGTTGAGTTGTGTGTCTCAAATTAAAGTCAGTGTATCTATCTGTACCAAAGCGGTTTTTGCCTCTCCTTTTTTTCCTCATTTTCTATTTTAAAATGAATCGAGATGACATTTTCAATCCACTGCCGATACTAGGAATGCACATGAGCTGATATTGCAGCAAGGGTGCAATGCATTCATACGCTTCACCTGCTGACATACTCGCCCTGATACCATAAACTGAACAAACTTGACAGCAACAGGCCTGTTTGTACATTTTCACGATAGACTTGTCTGTAGCTATTACAGGCACATTCATTAGGCAGTCGGTTGAACTGTTCTGCAGATGCGTAAAAGTTCAAAGCAGAAGAGGAGACAAATGTGAGGAAGGAAGGAGAGGAGGTGACGGAGAGCTAAGAGCAGCTTTTGGTAACTGGAATGAGATCTGAACCATTATGAGCTTGAAAG
Organism: Istiophorus platypterus; assembly: GCA_016859345.1. Lineage (NCBI taxonomy): Eukaryota > Metazoa > Chordata > Actinopteri > Istiophoriformes > Istiophoridae > Istiophorus > Istiophorus platypterus. The sequence goes on along the minus strand of CM029132.1, from coordinate 12,289,504 downwards.
GCTACACCAAGCCTGTTTTTCATGAAATTCCAATCAGTCATATTACACCAATAATAGATTCAAGCTGTATTTAAAATTGAGACTATTCTGAAAGCATCTAAACCTTTATGAGACACAAAAACTCTCCAACGAAGCCCAGATATATTCTGTCAGAGTTAGTGTTGCTGTGACCCAACATACCTTCACTGAAGAAACTCTGTATATATTTATGTAAATATTTAATTAAGTTTCAGATGTAGTCAAAGTAAAAAGAAATTAAAATATATATAAATTACAGTTTTTCCAGTGTATACAATTATATATTAATTAATTTTCACTTAATTATCATTTCTAAGCGGAGAACCGCAGAAGTTCCTTTAGGTAAAGCACAGTAGCAACCACTGAATAAGCAGTTTCACTCTCATAGCCATGTTTTGACAAAGTCATGGTCTAACACACACACACACACATACAGAATGACTGTAAAAGTGTAGAACTGTGTGTTTTGGACTTTCCAACAAGGAAGTGTTGAAGACGCAAATGTTGACAGCATGAAATGCATTTAACTGGAGTTTAATGAGAAAGACAGAAGTTTGTCATTGGTCTTTTTTCTGTTTTTCTTTCCCTGTTCTTTCTGAAAGAAGGTGTGATGCAGTTCAGTTACTTCTGGAGAAGTTTCCTCTCCAGGAACCACTTCAGCAGGAGGTGGGGAAATAAAGACAGAAAGGAAAAGCGAGGGAGGAATAAATAGGGATGACGGGGATGAAGAGCCACAGCAGTAGTGAACGGAACAGTCTGTACCTGTTTATAAGCCAACCAGACAGAGACAGGTTCATCAAGCAAGCATTCCTCATGTCAACATGTTTTTCATCTGTTTTCTCTCAAGTCCCTTTCTGTTGTCCTTCCCCATCCTCAATTCAACACCCACATGTTCCCCTTTTTCTTCAACATTCTTCAACATGTCAATAAGCTGATATTTTCCTTCCTGTCTCCCCCTTTCCATCTTTCTACTCCTGCCCTCCTCTATCGGTATCTGCAGTTAAAATGCACAGCATGTCCGACAAGAACCAGCCGCCATTGACTGTCACCACAGCAACCGAACAACACAATTAATGCAGAGAGGGAGAAAGGAAGTAAGAAAGACGAGAAAGTAAGAAAGAAAGTCTTTGTTTCATTTTTTTGAGGCTCAACTTTAACTGTGCGATTAAGTAGTTGGAAACTGACTGAAACAACAAAAACAGAGCGTGGCAGAGGGAGGGAAGTGGAGGATGAGGTCAGGCTATTTTACTGTCTTGTTTGGTCCAGAACAGAAAAGTCTTTTAAACATAAAACACTGTGTCTGATTGGCTCAAAATAAACAGACAGAGGGGAAGTAGGGATCCCGCGTTTGGGGGAGTTCTTCTGTTTACAGATCTACCATCAAGAAATAGTTCACATGTTCTGAGCCTTTTTTATTATTAGTTATATTTGCAGACAGCACAGCTGTTTCTGACACATACACACACATACTGACACATTGAAGGGACTGATTATTTTGATATTTAGTTTATCTGTACATAGAAACATAAAGGATTCAAATAATATTATCTTTTGCAGGGAGTTGCCACTCTAAATCCATGTGACCCTACAGCACCTTTGAGAGCCATGTATGTCTGTTTCCGAGACCCAGTCGGGGTCTTAATGACCACCTCTCAGGCTTCCTCCAAAATGGTAATAACAATGTTTTTCCATATAGTGGATCCTAAGATGCAACCACGTTGCATATTACTGTCCTGGACTGGAAATGTTGAACACCTCCCTGGTTTGGTGGGATTTGAGATAATTAAAAAGTCCGGTAAACAAACAGAAAAGGTTCTGTTGTTTTGGTCATGTTCTAGCCGCCAGAGAAAATCAAACCAGTCAAATAGCTCCTCGTAGTCACATTGTCTCATATTGCAGAGAAACAGAAAAGCAGCAGTGCAAAAACATGTTCCCAGTCACTCCATAAGCATGGCAGACTTTTTATAAACGAGGAGCCAAGCCTTTCCCTCAGCTTGTTAAAGTGAAGCCTGTAGGCCAAGTTCCTTTTGGCAAATCTATACAGTTTCTGTGTGTGTGTTTTCAAGTCAAGTGCGCGGCTCTGACCGCACTGTGGCTTGGTTTAGGAATTATGGTTTTGACCATGCAAACACTCCCTCTCTCTCAAACACACACAGGCAGAGGGTGGCCCCACCATAGCTGCATAAAATGTAGCCATAATGTGGTTTTCTAATAGATAATCCACTCTGATTGAATGAACTTGAAGAAAAGTGAAAGGAGAAAATTTCCTTAGTCCTTACAAAAACTGCAAGAATAAAGGCATTCACCAAAAATGTGTTTTTCAGCATCATCTTTTCTCCTTTAGCGTCTCTCCTCTTTTTGAAAAAAGGGAATACATGTTTCATTTCAGTCCATTTAGAATAAGGATCTCAAATATCTCCCAAGTTGTCATAGATGATATCTGGTGATCTCAGCGGCGCCTGGTGGTGCTGGCTATACCACAAATTGGTAGGCAAAGGCTTCTGTTTAGAAACTTTGCTGTACAGTTCCCTTCCCGTCCCTCCTCCTCCGCCCCAAATGTTGTTATTGTTGTTTACGTTGTTGCCAGGACCTCCATGTTTCCCGGGGGGAAGTGGCGCTGGCTCCTTCCGACCGAAAATGCCCCTGCCAGGTTTGGGAGCGGTGACCGGTTTGGGGCCCCTCGGAGCCGGGGGTAGCAGCGTGCCACGGCTCGGGCCGAGCTGTGGCGGAGAGTGTCTGTGGGGCTCCGAAGGCTTTCCATGGGGGGGGTTGCTGTAATTCCCCTCCACCTCTTCTTGTCTCTTCTGGCTCAGGGGCTCCAACCAGGCCTCATTGTAAATGCTCATCCCTGAACTAGCAGGCATGGTCCTGCTTCCTTTGGCGCAACCCTCAGGTTCATCATATATGTGCTCTGGAGGAGGAGCAGGAGGTGACAAAGCCCCCTCTGCTTGGCCTCCTGGGGGTCGCCTGTTATTGTTCATACCTCTTCCTCCCCCTCTACCCCCCCCTGCAGCCATGTTCAGACTCAGAGCACTCGTTTTCTGGTTCAGCTCCATGCTGATCTGGTCGTACACATGTGAGTACAGGTCTGGTGGCTTCCTGTGGTTGGTGCCTCCATGGTGCTGATCCCCTTGGACACCACCTGCCAAGGCCTCATCTCCTACTGGTCGGAGGCGCGGCGTGGGCACAGGAGGGTTGGGTGGGTTGTTGGTTTGGCTCTGGCCCTTGATGCTGTCGACGGGGTCAGAGTAGAGGCAGTCAGCACTGTGCAGAGGCAGGCGGACTGAGTCAGCTGGTTCAGAATAAAGACCAGCATGTTCATCCGCTGAGGAAACCCCTTTTGCTGCCCCCTGCCCTCTTGGAGACCGTGGAGGGGTCCCTCCTCCTCCCATAACCCCTAAGATGACAGGTGGATCTGGTAAACTCCTGCCTTTAAGTCCTCCTGCTGCTCCGCCTCCTTGCCCTCTTCCTCCCCCTCCTCCTCCATCTCCCCCTTCTCTCTTCCCAAGCACACCATCAGCAGACCCCGGTTTGCTGCCACCTGAATCGCCGTCTGCCTCCCGACTGCTGCAGCTGCTGCTATCACCACTTCCCGTCCCGCCACCAGCGTTGCGCGCGTGCTGCAGCGAAGCGGAGCTGTCGGGGTCCAAGCTGAGGTGGCGCTCCTCAGCCAGAGCCTTCTGCGACTGGATGGCCTGGTCCACAAGTAGGAAGATCTCGTTGCCTTGCTTGGTCTCGAAGGTAAAGTTACCAGGGCCCGAGTCGCAGCGCCGACCCGCCTCAAATGAAAACATCACCTAAAGAAAAAAGGAAAGAAAAAAATAAAATAGATCAAATGGACAAAATGGGGGGAAGTTGAGTGTCCGAGTTTGTGTGACTAAATAAATATATACGGAGGTGTCTGAAATGTCAAAAAGGGGCTGAAGTAATGGAAGCTGTTCCTGCACTCTTTTCCAGTCATTGCTCATTTATCATTTTTCTTGGCACTAAAAGAACACTTGCTTCATTTTTTCCACTGAACTTTACTTTTCAGTTTTGTAAGTATATCTATTTTATTGCTTGACTGTTTTCATATACTATTGAATTCTATTTTATAAACATATACAGATCAAGTTGCACCAACAAGTTGCACCATCTTTTTTTATCTCGTCTGTGCATATCATCACAATTAGCATCAATCTTTACAGTTGCACTAATAAACTAAATAAATTTGCAGCAATTGACACACCCTTTAAAGGCAGTCACTTTTAGAACCTAGTCTCCAGCTTTGAAGGAAGGAAGTGACGCAAAACAACCACATTCTAAAAAAGTAAATATCTCTGATGTAAAGGCTCTGACTATATGTACACACAACACTATTAAAAATATTTTGCGCACTTCTTAAATATGATCAGTCATTGCTGTTTGGGCTGAAACTTCATACACCAAACATCCTCCCATCTCCTTTCTGAGTTCAATCTCTTCTGATCCCTCAAGAAACATTTTGTCATTTCTCATCAGCACAGGGTTTGTCTGTGCATCAGGTACCCACCCGGTCTCTCCCGTATCTCCTTAGCAGCTTGTATGGCCACACCAGGACGTTCCTCTTTGTCTTCGGCTCCCTCAAGATCAAGACGTCACTTTCGGCTTTCAGCCAGTAGCTACCCGCCAGTCCGCAGCGCTCGGACGCCTCGGTACGCTGAATGCTCACCCAGAACTCGTTCACTGCAAGGAGATGGGAAAATTGGTTTTGCTTGGGTTAACTTAAATCCTCTTAGCTCCAAATGTTCCTCTGTAGTGCAACATTTTCTTGAGATCTTAAAATTAAGTGAGACTACACTGATTTGTGCCCATACCCTCCTCTCTAGAGTAGTAGATGAGGTTTTCAGACATTTGCAGGTCCTTGGGTGGTCCATTAGAGTCAGCAGCAGTAGTGCTGCTGCTGCCGCTTCCTCCCTGTGGACACAGACACATAAAGACACTGACAATCAACAAGCTGAGAAAGAATTAGTAGTAGTAGTAATTAGTAGTTGTAATTAGTAAGTAAAAACATGTTTTTTTACATTACATGCAGGAACTTCCTCTTTGGATTAGAGGAGAGCTAGAGAGACTGGGAGCTTTCAAGTATAACTACTAAAAGGACAAAGTAGTCCCAAAGAGAGATAGTAAGAAAAAGGAAAGAGAAAAAGAATAAAGAGTTAGAGAGGCTGTGTGTGAATACAGAAAGAAGCGGATGGAGTCTTCCGCCTGGAAACTCCCTCTGGTTTCCTCTCTGCAAATATGTTATGTTCATGTGTATGTGTGTGTACGTGCACTCTACAGAAGTTGTGGCCTACACAGGCACTCCAGGGGCATGTGGGAAATTTTGGAAGACTGATATACACATGCAAACAAAGAGTATTAAACTCCAATCCCAGTTCAAAACTAAATGTAAGGCAGCAGTTCTTCGTTTTTTTTCCTACCAAAATAAGAATATTGTATTTCTTTGTTTGAATAGACAAGAAGAAAACACTGAGCAGAGACAGTGAAAGCACAAAAAGAATTGTAGATAGAACAAAAAAAACAAAACCATTTATAACACACAGAGGAAGCTTGTACTGCTTGTAAAATAACCTCAAGTCAACCCACATCTCAGTCACTTAACTTCAAACACCATTTTCTAAAGCAAACACATTATGGGATAGGTTGCCCTATTTTGTGGAACACACATCTGCATACCCGAAAGTTTAATTAGAGGAAAGTGTGGAGATACCTGAAATGCAATGTCACACATGATATCCATCCAGTCCTTGGCGGCATTCTTCTCTGCGGCAAACACATGAGTCTTGTCATTGGTTTCCACGCAGAACGCTGCCATGTTTTCTTTGGGACAGCTCTCGGTAACTGCCGGTAGGATGGAGATGCACTCAGACAAGCGTATGATCTTCTTGTCCAGCTTCCTAGTTTTCTCGTTGGTCCCACTTCCTGAGCCCCCGCCGGCCCCGCCCCCTCCGCCCGAGGGCGAGTCGTAGAATTCGAGGCGGGCGATGCCATTTTGGCTGGCGGGATAGAGGACAAACCAGTTCTTCTTCCATTTCTAATAAGTGAAAAAGAAGGAGATGTTAGTGTGTGAAAATATAAATATATCATATTAACACTGCATCAGAAGCATGTGTATAATGTGATAAGTGTCACTCATACTGATGTAAACATCTCAGTGGAGCATCTTTCATGTCATTGCTTTGGTCTTATAGCTTGCAACTTTTTCTTCTGGTTCGGTCTCATTTCTCATTTCCTTTTTGTGACAAGCTGCAGCAGCTGGCTGCCTTTAGTGGAAAAAAAAGAGCTCTGATAAACCCATAGTACACTACCTGCCTACACAGTGGAGCTTTTAGCAGCTTAAGAGCCAGGTATTTCCTTCAGGAGTTGATGAAGACCAAAAACAGATAAAAGAAGGGTCAATATTGGACTTTTTTTCAGATGGGCTGAAATGCCTGAATGCTGATGTTGCACTAGATGATTTGTTATTAGGCACATTTTTGTCAACAGGTTCGCCGAATCAACTTTATAAGTTGATCATATGGGCAAAAAAAAAATACTAATACTGCTAACAAAATTTCTTTTTTCCATTTTCAATTCATGATCCAGAAATGAGGATAAAAGAAATTTATAAGATGTTAAAATATGTGAAAATCTGCGCTAGTTTGCCATATTGATTTTCTTTCTTTGCGTGTTTTGGGTCTTGTTAACATTTGTAGGAAAAAAAATTTAAATTTTCACATTTCGGATACATAATCAGTAATGTTTTCCTCGTTTTATTGTCTTTTGAACTTTTATAGATCTTTTATTTTTATTTTATTTATTTTTGTTATGTGCACAACAACAACAAGCAACACACATTTTTGTTCCATCTGAAGTTTTTTGTAACCAGCATTTAAATAAGGATGCCTTTTTCTGAATTTAAACTAAAACTGAAAGTAGATAGAACTTTGAGGAAGACACAGAATATTACAGGAAAAAGAGAAGGATGAAAATGGAAACAGAAACTTGAATTCTTGATTTTTTGCAGCATATGTATGTCTTGTTCACACCTGTCTCAGGGTGGGGGGAAAAGAAAAAGTAAAATACAGAGAAAATGTTAATGTTTGAAGATGCGAGTCAAAACGATATTTCCGGGTCTTTCTCTTGCCTCTACTCTGCTGACTGAGGCTTAATGTAGGAGGCGTGTGGTGATAAATCTACAGTTTGACTCAGATCTGTTGCGCACACCATCGTTTCCTCTACATTCAATCAGCATTAGTTGTAACTGCTCACAGAGAAAAGAACCATTTCCTCCAAAAATCATGTACTGGTATGGTTTGGGTTTTTTTTTTCTTATCCATATGAGTTCAGAGCTTAGTAAAACAACTGAACCAGAGACTCAAAAAAGAAAAGATCTGCACCCAAGACCAGAAATAACCTCAAACTTACACCAGAGACCAGTTCCAAAATATTATATTTAGGCTTTTAAAGGATAAATACATATAATCTGATTACAATAAATGTAAATCAGATATACCTCAGTTTATGGGTTAAATGACATACCTATGTTTTTTGCCATTTCCAATTAATAAATAACCCAACACGCTGTTGATTTTGTTTAAGTGTAACAGGTTAAAAATAAGACTTGATCCGAACTAGGTGACAGGCGCTTTGTTTCTCCCTGGGAACGTGATCCAGCAATGATCTTTTCCCTTCCAGGGAACCAACAAGGACATGACCAAACTACATGACTCACAACACTGAACAATAAGACACATGTTGAATGTGTTTTTTAGACTCCAGATGTTCAGCACTAACAATGAACATGATGACATACTACATGTGAGATTAGTGTAATGACTACAGAAGCTATTATACATGTGGTTATGGTGAAAATGTATGAGACACCAGAACTGAACTTTCTTGGGAAGTCCCTGTCATCTCTAATACCCTCTGGACATGCGTGCGCGTGTGTGTTTGCGTTTTCCCCTACATTCACTGGGCAGGGACGAAACTGCCTGATGGTGAGAGAGCTGAGCTTGTGACAGGAAGGTCAGCAGTTTGAAAATCCAGCTAACAGAGAAGAAATACTACAGGACCTCAAATGTTCCCTTATCAAATCATATTTACCAGAAAACATCCAGTGTAACAGCAACTTCCTAAAGCCCAATAGATATGTGACTTTAAAAGGCTAATGTCAATATAGATATTTGATTTTTTCCTCTGTCAACATGTCTTCTGTGTAAACAACCCATAAACTTTATTATTAAAATCATTTATTGCATAAACTTTATTATTGAATAAAGTTTACGTGATAATGATGATGATGATGATTAGATCATAAACAGTTAACTCCACTTGGAATTAAATTCTTAGTACACATAAGTCAAAATTAACAAATATATTTCGGTCTTGGAATCCAGCCCTTCTGTTGCCAATATAGTGGTCATGCTCTGACAGCGAACACTGGCTTTGGCAACGGTCAAGCAGTGTTCAGATCTTTTACTTCAGGAACCAATAGTGGATATTTCCTTCTGAAATGCAGTGGAGTGGAAGCACAAACTTGCACCAAATAAAAATACTCAAGTAAAGTACAAGTGCCTTAAAACCGTCTCTATTTACATTACTTAAATGTTTCTACATATTTCGTTCCACTGTTGTGTTCTGGTATCAGATGAACTCTAACAACACATCGGCTCACCACAATCATTCACAGCATGAATACAGCCAAAGTTCCTGAGTCAAGTTTAAAGGCGTAATTATGGTATTTGCATGATGGGCCTGATATAACTGTAGCCGCAGGGACTGTATGCTGTACAATCACATATTTAAACCTCATCTCTTAATAGGCTGCAAAGGTGAGCCAAAATTTCTACATGCCACGATTATTGTAAGAAAAGAAAGGGCAAGAAATCACAAGACCAGAGGTTCATACATGCATGAAAGCCAGTTTCATAAGTATCTAACGTGCACCAACTGCCAGAAAGGACAGGAAATGCGTGGGACTGTCATCGCTGGGGATTCGCTTTGCTTCCTTCTTCTGCATCCAGGTGTGTCTCAGCATTTGTGTGTATGCACTTGTGTGTCTGTGCATCTGTTTGTATTGTTTTTAGTATTCCCTTAGTCCACTCTGGGCCATCTGTTGCTGTACACAAGTGAACAGACATACACATACAGACTCCGTTCAGTCTGTAAGCATGCAGAATTGTGCAGTACACACAAACAAGGTGTAAAATAATAACCTCTGCTGCAATATTGTCCTTATGTGTGTGTCTACTTGTACCTCTAATGGTTTTGAGGACTAGTTTAAGTTATATACCTTACAGACTGAGGACATTTCAGCAGGTCCTCACTTCCTTCAAATGGTTGTTTGTGGTTAAGACTAGCCTTTAGCATAAGGGACAGAATTTAGGTATAGGATCAGAATTATATTAGATTAAGGTTTAGGTTTAGATTTTGATTTTGATTAAGGGTAGGTAAGGGGCTAGGGAATGCATTATGTCAATGAGTGTCCTCACAAAGATAGAAGTACAAACGCGAGGGTATGTGTGTGCTTCTGCATGTGAAACTGTTGCTCCATATAAGGCAACCGACCGTTATCATCCACTAATACACTGAGTGGAAATTATGCAAAAAAGATCCTGACAGACAGAGGGACAGAAACTTCCTCACTGATGTCCTGCCTGTTCATGAGAACAACAGAATTAGCCATGATACAAGTGCATGTGTGTGCCAGTGTTTCTCCTTTTCGCTGCTGAAACAATACACGGCCTTCAGTGTCACGGTCATGTTAACCAATATGTTACCAAAAAAGAAATGCTAGAAGGATCAACGCAGCTCTATGTTCATTATGAAATTTGTCGTTTCTCCTTTTTTGACAGTTTTGTTTTTTTGTTTTTCTTTTGTCTGACCTAATCTCAGTACCAGCTGCAATAGGTTAATATCAGACATTAAATATTGAACTTTATTTTGAACTTGAGCGCCCCTGAGCAAGCACTATGGCTCCCTTAAATATTTTTTATAACCCTGGAAGTTTTATATAATGCAGGATGACTGCAAGTGCAAGAAACTGTCCATCCTCCACCACTCTGGATTTGAAAATATATGTGAAATTTTATTAAAAAAAAAATAAATCCCTGGGCAATTTAAAAGAAAGAAAGAAAAAAAAATTCTGTCATGGAAGTCGACAGATGCCTAACGGTTTTGTTGATCTGTTTTATTATCAATAAGTTTGCCAAAAAAAAAAAAAAAATCGGCAACACTCTCTATCTTTCAACACTCTCGTTAAACTGTTTTGTATACACAAAGACAATAGTCAGTCTTTCATTTGTCACTGGCCAGTCAGTAGTTTCATTTGTTTATGAATTTACACCATGTTTCCTTTTGCATGCATTAACCACAGTATTATTTTCAGACAGTGCTGTAGATAGTGTCATGTATTTCACAATAGGGTTAATTTGCCACAGAATTTGACTTCTCTTTAAGTTTCGAGTGTTTGCTCTAATGTTTTCCTTAAAAGTACTAAAACAGAACAGTACATTGACGCAACATATATATAACATGACAGCGCAGCTGATGATCTTGTGAATCTCCCTTAACAGGCTGTTGTAGATGCTTAAGTCTACCAGTACCTATAATTTTAATTACTGTATTATTTTTATTATTATTATTAGAATATGTATCTGTTTGTTTGCATGCAGCATGTCTGAGAGATAATTTATCCACACTGTCGCCGCTCAAACACAGAAACCTCTATCTATTTAACTAAGCCACTTGTCCATGTTCCCACTGGCCACAGACAGACCCCAAGGACAAACGGTGTATTTGTGAGTATCTGTGTGTGTTCCGGGACGTGTGTGCTCTTAATGTGTCAAAGGGAGAGTTAAGGAAAACAGAGGACAGCTGTATGACTGTGTGTGTTTTAGGTATATGTGTATGATGCATATTTAAGTGAAGGAGAAATAGAATGAGGGAGAGGACTGGGTGTGTGTGTTATGGAAAGAGAGGAAGACAACTGTTCTGACTAGAGGTCTGTTGTCCTAACCTCGGTCTTCTGCTGTGTCTAAAAAAAAAAATGTCAGATCTCCCACAGAGAGGAGCAGTAGAAAGCTGTTGAGTGTAGAGTTGAGTGGAGGATGGTAAAAGGTACAATTAGTAGCTTTTAGATTTTGATTTTTATTTTTGACTACCTTAACTAAAACTGAGACACACTGAGCTCAAATATGAATGAAAAAAAATCTTGAAACTACCGTGCTGAGTCCTAAATTTACAAAACCTCTCCAAAACAGGGTCATTAAATTGAAGATTATTCGCTTTGTGTTAATGCAGCAGGGTGAGTTACGTAAACACATGCTCCATTTCATATCATCACAGCACTATTGTGCACATTTTACATGTTGGGTTTTGGTCACTATGCCTCATGACTGGAATGGTAGTATTCTATTCTTTTGTCCTAAATTTAAATGTGGTCACCCGACGTCCCAACCTACTTTCAACTAAATATCAACATCTAATCACATAGATGGCCAGTGGAGTTCCTGCTGGGACAGTTTAGGGATAATGATGTCCATAAGTAGGTCAAAGTTGGAGAGACTGGAATTTGTGTTTCGAGTCTGATTAAACCCAAGCTGCACGCACAGCTGCAAATAATGAATATTTGATTAGTGATGATTGGATTTTGATAGATTTACCCTATTATTTTTTTTGTTAAGTTGTTTTTTTTTTTGGTTTAACTAACAGTCCCAAAACCCACAGATGTGCAGTTTAGAAGACTTAAAAAAAAAACAAACAAAGATTAAAATCTGAGAAACAAGGAACCATGAATTTTGGATTTTTTTTTTTTTTTTGCATAAAAATGGCTTAAATGATTAATCACTTATCAAATTTGTTGCCAAATAATTTATTGTCAACTGCAGAGAAAAGGAATGGACTTAAAGTAATAATTCACCTAAATCAGCAAAAAAAAAAAAAAAAAGTATATTCTTATTTATCTGTAGTTTCACATGCTGTGCAGTGTGTGGAGAGTGGCTAAGCAGCACTCAAAGGCTTTTTTGACCATAATGAAGTATTTCAAACAGCATGTCGTAATAGTGCAGCATTTCTGAGTCTCAGTCATGGTCTTAATCATTTAACACAAATGCATGTTAGACTCAAGTTAAAAAAAAAAAGAAAGAAATGAAACAGAACTCTTAATTTGTGCCTGACAAGATATTAACTCAGCCCAGTATTTATCATTTAATTTGACTTTTGGGGTGGTTTTGCTTACGACTTATTTTTATTTCTTTTCTTGCTTGAATAATACGGCAGAAATAGAGACTGAGTTTGATAAGAAAAGGAAATGATAAGCAATAAAATCTAAATGATAACCAATACTATTGAAATGTTCAAATCTCTGCATTGACTCAGAGGAAAGAGACCTTGCCCTGCACTGAGATCAGAAAGATTGGCCTTTGAAAAAAGAAAATGGCTCATTTTCTGTTAAGCATACAACACCAGAAAAATCAATCTATAGCCTCCACAGACATGCTCACGATAAGACTGATTGTTCTCTGCATCTACCAACAGTCCTGTTGTAAAGCAGCCTCGGTTACAGTTCAACAGTTAACTTTTTCTCTTTGTTTCTCTACATCACCAGCACCACAGAAATTATACTCGTGTATTTAGGCCACAGCAATAATTTTGTCTAAACAGATCATTTATTAGTAGCAGATGACAATTTTTACAATGATTGTGAAGAAAGTAATGTGCAGTTTAATTCAATTAATTCAAGGTGACTCACATGAGGGAAAGGAATTCGATGAAATGGGGCAGTGGAAGGAACACTACAATTGAAAATGAATGATTGTTACGTTTGTCACTGCAGTCACTATGAATGAGAACTCAGATCATTGTTTCTGCACAGGCTAGATGGTTACTTTCCACTTAGTATCATCGAATTACATTAGAATAGGGTATAGATACTGAGTTCTTCGTACTAGAAATGATGTGGTTTCTTTTCTGAGAAAAATGATTTAATTTCTGCAGTAATCTCTTTTTTGAGGAAACAAAGAAAAGAGAAACTCTGACAATCTCATTAATCCATTGGGGAGTTTTTACTTTAGACATAAAACACCATCGTATAAATCCAGCAGCCTCAGGGCGTGTAATTCTACTTTATCCTGACACACCCTGTCTGTTCATGTGGTAGATAGCTCCCAGCTGAAGTTGTCTTTAGTGCTGAGAAGAAATCCTCTACAGGAGCATTATCATACAGTACCAGGGACGACATCAATGTCAGATTTTAAAAGCTTTTTGTATCTGCAGGGTTTGGTAAACTACAAACTGCAGTTCTAGGCATCCTGGATCTGAATGTGTGTGGCAGACAAGTAGATGCATGTATAGACAGATTTTTTTAGCACTAAACCTTGCCCACAGTCACTTCGCTCTGCTGCATGCTTGAGCCATAAGATAAAGTCAAATGACAGCTACAAATGTAAAAACTAATTACAACAGCAGAAAGTGCAGGACTCTTTCATCTAGCGGTTAGCCTACTGTACATAACCACCTTTAATGTATTCATAAATGTTTCACCTGCAGTAAGGAAAGCAAAGATATCATCAGTATCCCCACAAATATTTGCTATTCCTTACACATCGACATTGTTCAGATCGCATTCTGATTAGCCGAGAAAGGATGAGACAGATGTGTCATGCTTCGGATTTTATGAATACCAGTGTAATGCAGTGTGCATCAAATGTCAGAAGAAGTAGCAAATGAGTTTTGATATGTGTCCTTCAGGAGTGTTTGAGAGGTTTCTGGGTCACTGTAGTGAAAATGCTTTTAATTTTTTCAAATTTCTCTAGTGCTTCATCAAAGGGATTGCTCATAAAGCTAAGTTTGTTCATCGTCTACAATAACTGCTACTCACTGCCTGTTAAATCAGGTTTTAATCAGCTCTGAAGGGGCTTTACATGGTTTGAAAAAATAACCCAGATGACATCATCAGGGTTTCTTCTGCTTGGGATGGAGACTTTTAATTAATTAATTTTAACAGAAAGCCTGCAGTTCAAAATTAACACATGCATTTTGAAAGAGGCAGGGACGGTTACTTACCTTGTCTGAACAAGGGTTAAAAAAAAACCTAAGAGATTCAGTTTATACTGACATTAGAAAAAATAAAAAACTGTGCAAATTTGCACATTGTAGGAAACATAACAAAAAAGTAGACTGAATTGATGATGAACTAAATTCAAAGAGCTTCAATTAATTACCTAGTCATTTCATCACTACTAGAGACAGTTAAATGACTTACTGTATGGACTTTAGATACAAAAAATCTTAGACACAGTTTAAGAACTCAGTATAAACGCAGCTTGTTGGTTTGCATTCTGACAGCCTGATGTAGTGAGTCTGTAATGGCCTTTACCTGACATGTCATGTAACAGCAGTCAAGAACAGAATCTTTGGTCAGATATTGCCGCTGTGGTCAAGTCACATTTTCCAACCATGCACAAAGGAGTGAGCCTGTATGCATATGTACATGTCCACTGACGGTGCTAACAATTGCATAATTCACCATACAAACCTCACACCAGTTTCAACACTTTCAGATCTGCCAACACTCAACTTCCTGTTGTATCCACATCTGCACCAATGCATTTTCATCCACTTCTGGGAACCTTTTTTTTCTCATGTGCAAAGATAACATTACTTTTGAAAATGCCAAGGTTGAGTTTGTTCATTTTCTGTTATAAACAGTTTATAAAAGGCATTGAAACTGTGTTTCTAAAGTATGAATATCTATTGTGGAGTGGTGATTTCAAGGCAGGAAACAGGGCCAAAATGTTTTGTTGGTCCATGTCATATGACCAGATAGAGAGACAGAGAGACAAAGACCCTCCTTACAAATCTAAGAGTGAATGAGTTCTTATCCAGTGCTGCTCTCGGATCAAACGCAAGGTTGCGTGGAGGCCAAGCACTGAGTCAGGCACAAACACACGGACAAACACACCCAGGTGTTATCACTGATGATTAACAATGGCCTCTCCAGCCATGTGATCTCCTATACTCAAGTAAGTGATAACACAGAGTCAGAGTTGACATAAAGGCCATAAAGGTTTTTTGGTAGTATTTGAAATGTGGTGAACCGCTGCCAATGCAGCTAAGATGAAGTGGAAACACTTCTGTCACTTTTTATGTACAGGATCTGTTTTTCTGTCACCTCAACTTTCCAGCTCTATGAAACTCTACTGTTCTTATTTCAAACCCTTTTTTAAAACAATGTGTTTATTGTTTATGGTCTAGCAACAGTGATAAAACTATAACCACTTTCATCATCCAGCTCTATTAGCTACTCTGATGAAGTCAAGTGTCACACACACACACACCTGACAAAAACTCCCAGATCTATCCCCTCTACCCCTCTGCCTCCATTTACTTCCACTTTGGTTTCATGTATTTTTATATTGACTGAAGTGTGCCGGGGTTTTACCAGCTCATAAACACATTCACATGCACACTCACTCACAAACATACAGATGCACAGCAGGGTCTACTCCACACCACCACATCAAAACAAGAGCAGATTGGTGAGATTCTTGGATAACTTCCACTCTCTGCATCTACTCTAGCTTATTCATTGCGGAAACTAGACTCAGTGACTGGTGTGTAATTGCACTAATATGTGCTCCATTTTCCTGTCATTTCAAGACTTAACAGGACACTTCCATCCCCCTAAACACATAAATAAAATGCCTATATACATAAATCTGCAATGAGATTTTGTTGTACCTAAACTGATTTTCACAGGGTTTTTTCATCTCATACAGCACAACTGCTCCTGAAGATATTTTTTGACACCACTGACGCCACTTTCACACTTTTATAAGGGTTTAAACTGTTTATAATGGGCATCAGTGACCTTAAAGTGGTTTTTCCACACTTCCTGTATATGGTTTCCTGTGGTTTTTCGATAATATTCCTACAGAGACCTTTTGTATGTCTGAGGGGTACTTTAACCAGTTTTTACTGACCCAGAGCTATTGAGCTGCATGGATATATTTCAGTTCCTCATATGTTACGGATTTATATAAATTCTTGTTTTATTTCTATGCTTAGAATTCCCATGTTTTATAGCATCCTCCAAACATTTATTATTGGGTCACTGGGTAGCTATTTTCTTTTTTCTTTTTTTTAGTTTGGGTGATTTCTCTCAACACCACAACCGTGTGCCAGCAAACTCTTTTTTTTCTCTCTCTCTCTCTCTCTTTGGACTCACCTTTCCAAACTTTTGATGCTGCACATAAAGTTGCCCCTCCTTGACGTGGGTGTCCATGTCCACAAACACTCCAGGGTCCCCTTTCCCTCCAGAAAAAGGTGCAAGACGAAGACGACAAATCACTTTTGGTCTGGTTTAATTTTTTCTTTTTTCTTTCTTTTTTTTTTTTTTTTTTAACCCTGTCCCTTAACAACTTCCCTTTCTCTCACTTCCGCTCACCGGTCGTTAAAAACGCGTTTGCCGCGACGGCGTCCGACGGTAAACGGTGTCATGGTGGGGGAGAGAATAAATAAATAAGAATAAAGGAGAAGACCGAGGAGCAGCCGGGTGATTCCCGAGCGGGCCGGACGGGGTCTGGACGCTGTCGGCGGGTCTTCCCCCCCTTCTGCCTCCTCTCACTCCTCCCGTAGCGTCGCTGTGGTGGAAAGTCGCACTTTGCACGAAAAGCTTTTGCGGTTACGGGCTTTCACAATAAATGCACCATTAACCAACGTCCGCTTTTTTTGATGCGTGTTTGGCGAAAAACAATTCGGCAACACTTTGGATACTTTGGATGTAATTTACTCCGGCGAGTAGAAAATACTAGAATGGGAACGTGGTTCGAGTTAAAATATAAAAAAAAATATTTATGTAATTAGTTAGGGTCACCTTAACCCCTTTAGGGCACCAAGCTGAGACATGTGTCTTCACTGACAGGCCTGTTTTAGACACTCTCTTTGCATTATGTGTGTATTAGTTAGTAATTAGTGTATCTATTTATTCTGTGGTTTCTGTGCGTTTATTTAAGAATATGCACCTTGCAGCCATAAGATAAACTGAAAGGACCTGAAGTATTTGGAGTCTTTGTATCATACCCTGGCAACGACGTCATGTAAATGATTGTTCGCGATGGGACGTGTCAGCGTTATTTATTGATAACCTCAGGGGGTCGGGGGGAATGGTTGTCGCCGTCGATGGACTCGTGGGCCTTCGGGCACTCTTATTTTGAAACGCCGTCCTCCGTCCTGCTGGTAACGCCGGAGTCGCTTGACTCTTCCTGCAGGATGGGTGAGCAGCGCGTGGTGGGCCGACCTCCTCCTCCTCCTCCTCCTCCTCCTCCTCCTCCTCTTCTTCCCACCTCCTCAGTCTTGTGTAACTCCTCCGTTGGTTTCAGCCCTCACACACGCAAACGTATAGTATATTGATATGGATTTTTTTATACACCCAGGCGATTATTACACTGATAAACAAGCTGTGGGACTATGATCCTCACAGAAAACAGCTCTCTCTCACGGGGACATGTGTTTATTTGTGAAATCCCCATCGCTACTCAGACATACTTTAACTAATGGGATATTTTTGAGTTACTAAAGAATGTTAGTTATTTTTCAATCGTCCCGTTTTTGCGAGAGAAGCTGGCCCCCGACTTAATGTGTTGCAGATGCCTCCTGCTGGCGCACAGTGTCACATTAAGTTGTTGTCCTTGTTTTCAGCCCCGTTACCAAACGCTGCTAAATCTCTGTCGGTATTATTCTTGACACTGAGTTTGGATTTTTAGACCGTGAGTCAAGACACAGAAAGGGTTCGCAGTTGGCCACGGTTCCTTTCACAAGACTAGAAACGTCTATTCTCCCCCTGTTATTCCATTTTTGCCACATATTAGCAATATAAAAAAAACTTTCTAACTTATAAACAGTGATGGAAAAATAACTTAGTACAATTAATACCCAAGTATAAAATACAGTTTTGAGATACTTGTTCTTTACTTGAGTATTTCAATTTTTTACTATTCGTCTTCTACTACAGCTACACTTGATTTGACACCTATAGTTACTGGTTACTTCTAGCTTTAAGATTTTGCATTTAACAACATATGATAAACTAATGAAATACAACACGTTGGTAAACCACCGTAACACATGTGGTTCCCTTTTTTATTATTATTTGTGACCCCTTCTACTGATGCATAGGCATTAACAATTGAATATATATGTATGTAATAATGCCTGATATAATAATACATAAGTACATGAGCCATTTTCCCACAGAAAAAATACTTTTACTCTTGATAGTCTGTGTATTAGTTGTTGATACTTGTACTTATCTTGTACTTTTACTCCGCTACCGTCACTCGCTGCTCCACCGCCTTCTCTCCAAAGGGAAGCTCTGCCGCCACCTACCGGCCGGTCGTGTGCGCGTCGGGTGGAAACACCGCTCCGCGCTCCCGCGATATTTGCGCACATCGGACCAAAAAACCGGAACATGGCGACAGTGTTCGGAGGAGTAGAGGGGTGAGAAAGAACCAAATTACACCATAAAACTCAGATTTATTTCATATAAATAATAGTTATAAGTTAAGGCTGCGTTATGCTGCATCGCTCCATTCTAATTTCCGCGGTTGCCATACAGAAATGTAACGTAACGTTAAGTAGTTTGATTCTGAGCGTTGACAGTCTTGTGACTGGGAAAAGAGGAAGCGCCGGTTGATGTGTGCGTATCTATTTGTTATTGTCAGTTTTAATTTAGCAGCAATTTTTTGGAAAGTATATATATATGTTTGTGTGTGTGTGTGTGTGTGTGTGTGTGTGTGTGTGTGTGTGTGTGTGTGTGTGTGTGTCCTTAACTTTAAAACAGAGTATCTCTGTCCTTGCTCTCTAACCTTTGAGTTTCTATATCCCAGCAAATGTGCATCTGTTTTGTCCTTAATGTTTTCTTGCATGTGTTTTCTGTCTCTGTCTCCGTCTCTAGTGGAGGGACCCACTCCAAAGCGGTTCTGGTGTCAGGAGATGGGAAGATCCTGGCAGAGACAGAGGGACCGTCTACTAACCACTGGGTGAGCAGAAGTAATGGTGGAGGTAGTCCGGCTTTGGGAGGTGGAGAAATTCAGGAGGCAGAAGATAAAAGGCGTGAAAATCATGGATGAATGAGGGGAATTTGGGGTTCATGGCTCCCAACAAAAATTGATTGCATAAAGATTTTTGGTGTGTATCTGTGTGCGTGTACAGTTGGTGGGGGTGGATAAATGTATTGAGACCATCAATGACATGGTCCAGAGAGCCAAGGTGGAGGCAGGACTGGATCCAAACACACCGCTATGCTCACTGGTCAGTCACACTGATGTCAAACAAGTTCATATTCACTTTTATTGACCTCTAATTAAAGTATTTAATAAAGAAATGAATGATGACTCCATGTGTTTGTGTGTGTTTGTGTGCGTGCGCTTGGGATTTCGCAGGGCATGTCTCTGAGTGGAGGGGAGCAAAAGGATGCCATCGACAAACTGATAGCTCACATGAAGGAACGATTCCCCAGTCTCAGCCAGCACTACTTCATTACTACTGACGCCATTGGTGCTATGGCAACCGCCAGCGATCATGGTAAATAGCCATCTTCTATTGTGTCTTTGTATTGCAGTCAATCCTCAGCACAAAAACTTGAGCTAAAAAGTGCTAAAGACGTGTGTGTAGGAGTTGGCTGCATTTAAACTGTATCCGGTCTCTCTTATCTCCAATGCGTGTTTCTGTTTTCTACAGTTTTTTGCCATGTAAAAATTCAGAATATGTAATTTAATTCGATACATTTATATTAGATATGAATATGCGTATCAGGTTTTGTATAGGAAGCAATTTTACTGTAGATTAATTTACAGTGTAGCTAGACTTTACATTTGAATCATACTTGTACAGTTGAAATCATGGCCCTGAAAATGTCATAAAAGGGCAAGGGTTGATACTTCACCCTCTTAAGGTGTGGCTGTGATATCATGAAATCACAGCCACACCTTAAGTGTGTGGTGTAAGTGATATCATTTATAGTGGATCTTTCCACACTTTATGGCTTAATGAGATCTAGGCAAGTCATCTTTATTCTCTTTTAGCTTGGCTCAGATTCTGTTTTTGTTTCTATAGGAGGTGTAGTTTTAATATCAGGGACCGGCTCTAACTGCAAGTTAGTCAATCCCGATGGCTCGCAAATCGGATGCGGAGGCTGGGGTCATATGATGGGTGACGAAGGATCAGGTAACCATAGCAACATGCAAACATAAGCAAAGGCAAACTGCATATTTAATATGCAGAATATGAGAAAGTAATTTCTTCCCCCCATCTTTCTGTCTCTCAGCATTCTGGATCTCTCATTTGGCGGTGAAGACAGTATTTGATGCCAAAGACAACCTGGTCACCCCTCCTCATGACATTAAACATGTCAGAAAAGCCATGGAGGAATACTTCCAGGTCGGATTTTAACGTCAGTCACTAAGCCATTCCCTTTCCAGATTCATTTATAAGATATTATCAGCTCAAGTTTGCATAGCGAAGTGCTGAGGTCAAGTTCAACCACATTCACAGACCTTTCTGCTGACTGGGAATTGTAGTAATTTAAGCACGCTGTGACAAAAAAAATTAAATTCATACCAGGTGTCAGATCTGATGGGCATGCTGCCGCACCTCTACAGAAACTTCCAGAAGTCACACTTTGCTGGTTTCTGCAAGACACTAGCTAAAGGTAGGCGGTGCATTACTTCCCGTTTAAGTAAAAGATTAGTAAGTAAAAGATTAGTAAGTAAAGTAAAATGAAAATTGTTTGCATTTAAGGTGCAGAGGCAGGGGACGCTCTGTGTCAGTATGTGTTCACTCAGGCTGGGAGAGTCCTTGCAAAACACGTAGAAGCAGTGATACCTGCCGCACAGGAGGTAATTGCCTGACACTCATAGCTACAGATCTGTCTTTTTACTCATTTGCTATAAACATTGACTCAGTGAATTTCACCAAAGTCTTCAACTTTCTGTCTTAACAGCCTTTATTGAGTGCAGGCCATGGCCTGCCCATCCTGTGTGAGGGTTCAGTGTGGAAGAGCTGGGAGCTTCTGAAGCCAGGTCAGTATCCCTTGGGCCTCGCATCATGACACCAAATACCCTCATTCCCTTTCTTTTCATTTCTAACAGAATGTAAAAGTAGGTAAAGCAGCAGAAGGGTCTGGATGAAGCTATTGTCAGGAAGAAGTCTCAGTTCCTGTGTCTCTATGTCTCTCACCAGGGTTCACTGAGGTCCTAGATGAGTTGGCCTCATCTGAGAAGTTCAGGGGCCGTTTCCATGGCTACAGCCTCCTGATTTTGCGGCATTCTTCGGCCCTCGGCGGTGCTAGTCTTGGGGCTCAGAGTTTAGGCACCACCATAACTATGGATTATGCAGCCAATGCCAGCGTCTTCTACCAACATGCCTTCAACAGCAGAAAATGAGATTACAGTAGAGAAAATTTACTGGCTAGATCGCTGCTAATTGTGCTAACCATGATGATAATAATTCTTTATTTTTGAAATTATGGTATAGCACTGATTTGACCTCGCTATAATTTAACAAGACAACAGTTTCAGATATTCCCGAATGTTGCGGTCTTCGGTCATAACAGCTGCATGACACCTACTCTGAAACAATATTTCCATTTTACTGCCATTCCACTGTAAAATTGTTTACATTTCACATTTATAATAAAAGAAATACTGTTTACTTGACAGAAAACAAAATCATGGTGGTTAATAATCTCTGATCTCCAAGATAATTGAAGTTCCATTTAAGCTGTGATCTGAGAAACTCACTGAAACCACAAATGTTCCTTGATACAAGGTTTTAAAAAATCCTCATTGTTTTAAATGCACTCCTTAATGGCTGAGAAATGACTCCTTTTTAATATAAAGCAGCACTTTGTTCATTCGTTTGCATGTTTTCTGCACTTTCGTTATTTACTAGTAGATGGTGCTATTGTACTACCTCTATATTTGTGGCAGACATATCGTAGTGTCTTCATTTTTTCAATGGGGATGCAAAAACTTAAACAGGAAGCACTAATTCTCTTGGGTCCACATGTACTGAGATATGACCTAATGTGTCTGGAAACAATCTCTGTTCACAGCACAGTCATTTTCTGGTTATCAGTTTTATGCAACATGTTTTGTCATTTTAAGACAGAATGTTTGTGTTAACTAGTTAGATATTCAGTAAATATCATGCATTTCTTTGTATAAGCGAGTGTCATTGTGGATGGATTTCAAGGCTCTGGGTGTAAAAGCGGAGGAAATGGAGCAAGGCATGATACTGCTCTACATAGGCTGTACTGAATCCCAGCATCTCTGTATATATGTGCAGCTCCTCGCCTGCAAGTAGCAGAAGTATTGGGAAAGAAATGCAGAAGAAGCAGCGGTAACTATATGCCGCTGCCACAGCAAGTAGAATACATATAAACAGAATAAACAAGATTTGATTAAAAACAACAGTAACATTCCACTGACTCTCACATTGAATCCTCAGCTCAGTCCAGCTTCACTGCTGTGATGGTGCACTGAGATTAATCTAGCAAAGAGGAATCAGAAACCATCAGATGATTCCTTCTAAACACCTGAAGGTAAAGACTCAGCACTCTCCTTTTGATATTACACAGTTTGGAGTTGAATAATGCAAGAGTGGGCCTCTTTATTTGCTTGTTTCTTAGTATAATTTGTATTGAGATGAGATGTTGTGGGGTTTTTTTCTATTAAAGCTGCTTACACAGTTGGTGACGGTTTTCTCTTGTGTAGTCTGCAGCCTCAAGGCAAATCTGTCACCATCCACAAGCTGCAACAACACGTTTTTCAGCGTTACTGCTACATTACCGAACTCCAGCCTCACCTCATGCATACCAACATTTCTCTCTTGAATCTCTCTTGAACCCTTCTGTTGATGGATTTTAGTTTGTTTAATTGTTTGTATTTTTTTTTATATTCTTGCCATTTCAGTTATTTTAATTTCATTTTGACTTGTTAGTATTTTGTTTAAAAACTCTGTGATTTGATTTTTCTAATGAATTTTGATGTTCCCCTCTGCAATTTTCTTGTACAGCTATTGCAAAAATAAGTAGCTTTTTTTTCCCTACGAAAAAACTTGCAAATTACCCTAGATTCAGCTGCTACTTTTTCTTAAATTAATAGCTTTTTTTCACTAATCATATAATATAATTTAACTTAACTGGCTAAGGGCATTTACTCAAGCATTGTACTAAAATTTGAAGTACCTACTGTATTTCACTCAAGTATCCCTATTTCACACCGCTTCATACTTGACTACTATTTAGAGCAAAATATACTTTTTATTACACAACATTTATTTGTCAACTATTCTTACTAGTTGATTTACAAAGACTGTCACAGTTAAATGTCTCACATGATGCTTTGGCAACAATCCAATTCTATATCATAGTATAAAAATCACGGGCCATTTTGTGAATTGATTTTACAGAAAGTACATTGTTCTATTAATACTTACATACTTTTACTAAAGCAACATTTTCAATAAATGACTGCAAAATTTTACACTACAGCTACTTATATTTCAATAGAGGAATTGAACACTTCTTCCACCAGTGCTCAGCAAAAAGCTATGCCTGTTCATGATCCTGTAGGCTGTGAATCCTGTCCTTGGGCTAAACTGCAGTTTATGTCTGACCATGGTCTCACACAAACAGTGAATTCTCGTTAGGTAATTTTGTCATAAAACATGTTTTACCCTTTCAGACCTCAGGGCAAAGGCCTTGGGAGAGATTCGTCACAACTTATAGAAGTGACTATAAACCCCTCAGTGAGCGCCATCTACAGGTCAACCAGCTGAATGCCAGGAGTGAAGCTACACCTCCTGCATTTACCAATCCACTACAGGTGGGATAGATTAGTGAATGGATAACCAGCCAGAAAGATAAATGGAATTTTTTTGATTGAGATATTAATTCTCTTGTTTGTTTACTGCGTCTTCTTCATAGAATACATGTGAAACTTGGCCTATACTTAATCAATACTTCTACAAGACAACCAGCAGCACCTATGGCTCAACTACCTGTGCACAGGTGAACTACAACAACACAAATTGTCATCTGCAGCAACTTCACAATAATCTCTATTTTAAGCTAATTTTCATATACTAGTACCACCACCACCATCCTCACCCTCTCTATACTTGGTCTCTCAGCCTCCCTCTAGTTACCTCTTTCCTCCCTCCCCATCTCCATTTGGCAACCTCGCTCCCTCCGTCTCCAAGGTGACCAGGGTTGCGGGCCCCACCCTGACAGAGGGCAGGACACAAGACTTGAGAGTCGCCAGGGAGACTGGGAATTTACTTGGCACAGAGGAAAAAGGTCAGCTGCACTGTGTTTGTGGTGGAAAGGGTAAGGAGTTCTCTCTATGAAACACACACACATACACACACACAGCAACGCACACAGCTAAGCTGGCAGGTATCGAGACACTCAATCCATCTTCTATTCACAGCAAATGTGTTGGAACAGCAGGAGGTAAAAGATGAGCTGCAGATTGATGTTCTCTATGAGGAAGGTTAGACATCTGGTTTTATTTTTTCCTCCAGAGTGTTTGATTTGAATCTTCTGGTATTTTTGTACGTGACCGTGAGAAACCGTTTTGAAGCGAATGAAACAGATGCTTTTGACCTGTGGTTTCTGAAATTTACCAGATGATTTCAATGTTTAAGTTGCCATTTTTTTTAGTCTACTATTGTTTCTAGAGCCTTCAAACTCATGTTACCCACCAAGGTGGCTTGAAGTAGAGAAACAAATCTGATATTGTCTGAATCCCTTTCCATATTTGTGCACTTTTAGGTACGATTGTGTTTTCTTCCCATGATGTTCCAGCCTGCTGTGAAGATTTCCATAGATCTGTCTGCAGAGAAGCTGGACTGCAGCACTTGCTGAACCTTCCCATGGTCTTCGGCCCCATTACAACAAACAAAGGTAGAACAGCTCTCTCTCACGCGCACACTTCTACCATGAAACACAACGGTTCTATGACGCATAAACGCCAGCACCCCAAACAATGACCCTTTAGAGTGAAATCGAGGAAGTAACTTCTGCTTATGTGAGGCTATGAGGTTAGGCAAGACCAAAATAAGAAAGATCTGAAAGTCTGGTTTTAAGTGATGGGAGCTGTCACACTGAATAAACCCTGCTTTTCTACAAGTATTTGAGTGAAATCGAGGAAGTAACTTCTGCTTATGTGAGGCTATGAGGTTAGGCAAGACCAAAATAAGAAAGATCTGAAAGTCTGGTTTTAAGTGATGGGAGCTGTCACACTGAATGAACCCTGCTTTTCTACAAGTATTTGAGTGACTTTACTTCATTAATTCCCACTTCTGATTAGATGCTGAAAACTGGCAGAGCAGCGTTTACTTGAGAGGCTTGAGACCAGCCATTAGACTGAAAAACAGCCCCCTCCTTCAGCCTACTTCCAGGCAGTGCTGCTGGTAAGCTACAGACACAAACCTCACCTATTTGCCACTAAAGGATCTTTCGAAACCCTTTTAGCTTCTTGTCACTTACCCTGCTTTGTCTTACTTTAATACATAATTCTTTGTTCTCTTTGCTCGCAGCTGTGCAGGGGAAACCGAGGGCCCTAAAAGTTACTGCGTCGAGATGCAGACCTTTCCATTTCACATCCCTCAGGGCAGCACCCTGCCTAAGGCCCATGTACAGTCTGCTGTCTACTGCAGAAAGCCACTGCTGACAGAGTACCAAGCCAGCTACACTGCTGAGGTAGGGAGGGGGTAGAGATGTCACTTGGGCCTCTGTGTGTGCGTGCATGCACTGATTAGTGCACTGCAGTGCTATCCATTGGCTTTATCTGTTATGTTATCTTGTGTGTCTCTTCCCAGTGGCCCCAGCATAAGATCCAGCCGAGAGACTTTCACCTATGTTATCACCCTTCACTCTGAATCTCAGCTTTTGTCTCGATACACAGCAGTTTAAAATAAACATTGTCGATCTTGTTATATGTTACAGGGTGCTGCTTCTTTATCCAACCACCCGCACTTCTCAGGCAGAAAGCGTTGCCACAGACAGACAATCCTTCTTCACTGAAGTAGCGGTCAAGGCTTGTGTCTGTGATTCTCAGTTATTTTGCCTCAGGATACAGAAGCTGAGAATGAGTCACAACACAGCACTAAATCTCTCACTGGCAGGCACCCAAAGGAAACAGTAAAGTGTGTGTGTGCTTGTTGTAATCTTCCTGTTTGGACGAAGTTTAAACGAGCATGCGGCGGCAGCAGAGAGTCTGGAATGGTGACCCTGGCAGTCACGGCGGTCACATCTCTGCTTTTGCAGGTGATGTTGTTGCGCTGACTTCATCAGATTGTGACCCTCAGTGTGGAACGGGAGGGTTTGCATCCATGTGTGAAGCCACCAGGATGAGAATCTCTCAAGTTACTGGTCAGACACCCTGAACCGGCCGTTCACCTGCTCTTCTGCAGCTCTGTGGAGCCAGGACACAACCCTGTTGAGAGGCACGCCCCTTGGGACTGCGTTCCTCTCAACAGGATGTGTGGATTTCATTCCTCTTGTCTGCTTTCAGAACCATGATATGAATGAACTTGGTCAGAGTTGGCTAGAGACAGCAGTCTGCCAGTAGGAAGCCTGTAGGAAGTAGTCAATGGAATAAGTAATATCTCTAATAATATCTGTATAATACTTTAAGTATTTAAAATCCTATGTGGTGGAGGATGTACTTCTCCTACTCTTAACAGTCTGCTCTGACTCAAGTTCAAGCTTCATATCACTGAAATACTTCTCTGAGTTTCCTTTTTTTTTCAGAGGTAGACTAACACCAAACAATCTTACTGTGTTTCATTTACGATCTGTTCTCTTTCAGTCTTAACGCCCAATCTTCCTCAGGATGGCATCCCCCGAGACGCTGAGGTTGATGTGACTTTGCTGTACTAGTATATCACTGAACCATGATTACTGTGTTCTATACACTCACTGATAGACCTCTTAATCTTTTTGAAACAGGTCTGCTAGTGGGCCTTTCTCATTCGGAGCTTTCCTGAATGAGGAAACTGAGATTCATGATAATAGGGTAAAAGGGACGTTGGCAAGCCCAATGTACAGTAATTGCTAATCTGTACATTAGGAAGAATCAAATTAATGTGTGAGCTTTTAGGAATCATTAGGAATTTGCCTTGAAATCTGGTTCACATGTTTGTGTTCCCTGCAGAATGAAATGCAATAACTTTGGGGACTTTTTCTCAAGCGTCACAAATTTTCAAATTATAAAATATATTTGGTATATAACCAAATAACAGCAAAACCATTTGCTTATCATCCTCAGATGAACTTTGTGTTTAATGCTCCTTAGCAAATAATAGCATGCTAACACATCCAACTAAAATAGAAAAAATATTAGATATACCAGCCAAACATCCAGTATGTTAGCATTGACCACTGTGAGCAAATTTGCCATGCAAGCGTTAGCATTTAGCTAAAAGCACTGATAAAGACTCAGTGTTTGTGTTATCAATTATTATACATTTCCTTCATTTTTTTCATGTGTCCTCTGCCTCTGTAAATGATGGTCTGAGGAGTGTTTATACATAACACTTATTAATGTAGAGATAAGAGCAAAGTTACCTCATTTCACTCTAAGAGATCTTCCATTGAAATTATTCTCTGGATTCTTGTTTAGCCTCTTAAACACAATAACATAGTTTAGTTTAATACGTAGTGCTTGTATACTTCAGCACATGAAAAAAGTGTATATAATTAGTCTTATTTTATTGAGCACGTGTATGTACATTTATCAAAATGTCAAAGAAACCTGCTGTACCTTCATCATCAAGATAGACTTTAGAAGTACAGCCCAGCTATATAGGTTCATCAGGGTTCTTGTCCACAGTGTGGATGTGACAAAAGACCGACACAAGGTATTTGTCTTTAACATCTTTATTCATCTTTTTTCATTATTTTTATTTGTATTGAAATTCATACTCTGTGTCTTCTGGACCTCTTTTTCTTGAACGGCTTCCGTCATCGAACTCAAACAAAATCACCAAAAATGATTTCATGTTGTACAATCCACCTGGCGGACATTCCTATTGGCTTCACCAGGGTGCCATTCAACAGCTGTGGCCCAACACTGTGAGGAAGTTCCCTTTTAACCACGTTAACTGCTCTTTACTGCACAGTTGAAGAACACACTTGAGTACTTGGGGAGGCTGAAATTTACTAAAAGCTGCATGGATGGACAGAAGTGCTTTCACCTGTCAGATACTAAATGCAAGTAGAAGTGCACAAGTGTATACTTAACCCTCGAAGTAAAATACACAAGACATTATTGTCACTGTCTTCCACAAATAAACAGCTGTATGAAAAGGGCTGATGTTATAACTACAAAGATTTTTCCCTTGTGACAATATTGCCTCCAAGCTGGCTGAGAATAAGAAAAATGGATTTTATAACTTATGAATACTGTTAATAAGAATCTGGGTTTCCTGAAAATCATCTTCACATATACAACCTTTTTCCTATTGGTTTACAACTTAACAGAAATTATACTTGCACCAAGTGGTGAACGCTAGACCACAACAGAAAACGATGGTTAAATAGAAGAACTTCCTCAAAAAAAGTCAACCTACGAAGAGAAGAGAACAGCAAGGAGGCCATATTGTTGGCCACACGTCCCATACTGCTTTATTCTGACTTGCTGTGACAATACTGTCTCCTCATGTTTCCTCTTACAAACAGGACTGAATGACACCACAGGCTACTGTATCCAGTAGAGACACAAAACGCCTCATCCTCAAAAACATGAAGAAAAAAGAAAAAAGAGGAGGAGAGGCTATTTGAAAACCTGATTTGAATATGGACACTTGATCTGATGCTGGACAAAACCAAGTTGTTCCGGCAAAAAGAGGCAGTGGCTGTGTTCCAGACCAAAACACTCCCCAGTAACAAGGTTGTTCAATAAATGTTGTGAATCCAAACTGAAGCGGAGACTGAAACGGTCAACACAAAAATGACCCTAACTGAGTTTTAAGGTTCAAAAAGCTCTGACCTTCTCTCAGTAATAACTTTTTTTCTTGCTGAATTCAACTTGATGCATGATTGGGGAACTCACACCCCTGTTCTTATAAGCTGGACAAAAGATAAACATGGACTTCCACATAAATTGGGAAAAATAATAATTCATCCATGATTACACCTGTCCATGTCTGTTCTGATCACAAAAGTGTGTGCGGAGGGTGGGGACTGTATTTGGTTTGAAACGGAGCCGCTGCGGATAAAAATAACAACCCGCATCCCTAGATGCACAAGAGCTGTGATGCCACAGGGAGCTTATGACATCAAAGGCGCAAACGTTAACGGGTCTGATTGACCGTGATGACTCTGCAGAGCAGTGGCAGACACCCATCAAGTCCCCTAAAATGTTAGTCGTTCTCCAACCTCACTGTCATGGGAACCCTCAACTTAGTGCAAGGTGATGTTTTCCCAATCTGACAAGCGCTCAAATTAAAGTATGTGAAGTAATTTGAAGTTAATCGGATGTTTGTGATTTTAAGTTTTGACTTGGCATCACTCCTTTGTAGCTGCCTCAGTTCAAAGGGGGGCTTCGATGAGATCTGCATGCTCTGCAAACATCAACGTGTCGTCTGAAATTCAATGATGAGCTAGCGCCCGCAGTAGGGCGGTGCTGGTATTACACCCCTCCCCCACCCCTGTTCCCAATGTCCCTCAGTTTACAAGAAACAAACAGGAAATAAAAAGATTGAAGAAACATAAAGAAAAGAGAAAAGAAAGAAAAAGAAATCCCCCCACCCCCCGACTGGGCCTGCCAGCACGCCACGGACTTCAAGTGTGTGTGGGCGTGTGTCTGCATGCGTGTATGTGTGACAATCAGTGTGTGCGCGGTCGTGGCCGCCAGAGTCTCTGAGAATATGGGAGGACTTGTGTGTGTGTGTGTTTGTGTGCGTGTAGAGGCTCCATGGGGGTGAGGGGGACTCCTAGTATTTCTTCCCTGGGACAAACTCCTTTGCTTCAGGATTCAAGATGCTCTTCCTCTGCAGAAAAACAATGGGATAAAGAAAAGTAAGAACATGTTCCTTTTATTTTAACCTCTAAGGGAGTTTAGAAAAGAAAAAAAAAAAAATCATAAAATTATATGTATGTGCCTCACCGCCACTTCCTCCAGGTTGCTGTGGTGATCGCTGACGGACAGGCTGTTGAGCTGCTGCTGCAGCTGCCCAACCCCCTGGTTGTTGAGGTCACGCGAAGGGATGAACCAATCCTGGTCTTCCTCCTCCAGCATTTCCTGGAAGCAGCGCTCCAAGAATTCCTGCTCCAAAAGCTCCTCTTCCACCTTGGAGATGACGAGGTAGGGGAAAAAAAATGAATTTAGAAAAACAAATCTGGGGTAGATGGAGCCAGGAGGAGGGGGGGACGGCTTATATGAGATTTGCATGACAATAGGTGGAAAATTTCGTAAAACACATGACTCAGCGAATCAAATGAGGAAAAAAAAAAACACTAGGTTGAAATAAAGTGATCTGAAGAGTCACTGGTTATTGAAAGAAGATGAATTTCACAGGCACAGTTCTTCCTTTACTTCACCAAACATTTAACTCAAATGATTAAGACTGGGTCCAAATAACCTCCAA
The DNA here is from genome assembly GCA_016859345.1 of Istiophorus platypterus. Lineage (NCBI taxonomy): Eukaryota > Metazoa > Chordata > Actinopteri > Istiophoriformes > Istiophoridae > Istiophorus > Istiophorus platypterus. Next base: position 12,258,820 of record CM029132.1, on the reverse strand, counting down.
TACAAGAGGAAGAAAAACATCCTTATCACAGAGGAGGGGAGTGGACAGATGAGCCAGGAGTGAAAGACCAAAAAAAAACAAAGGGGAGGGGGGTAAAAAGGTCTGGCAAAAGTCCACAATGTAGTTAATGTCCTCCAACACATGTAGAATGAGAACATACCTGTCTGTTATACTCCTCCTCGTTCTCCATCCACATGTACTCAGCAAATGGGTTGGCGTCATTGCCCTCTCCTGCGTGCCCATTGGCCACAGGCTCCTTTCCTTCTTTGCCTGGAGCGCCGCCCCCCGGTGTCTTGGCCACCTCTGGACCGCTCATCTCAGCCGGTTCTGCACGAGAACACAGTTATACCAGTGTTATTTTTGTAAAAAAAAAAAAAAAAACAACAACAAAAAAAAGACAAACTTCCGCTCAAAGCGTCATCATAGTACTCTACACTTACAAAGACAGGCTGAGAATATTTTTGAATTCAGACATCAGCTGGCTCCTGAACCCAAACTAAAACACCATGCATACTTCATTTTCTGCCGTTCTTGAAGCCAGATGAGGCTGGCTCATCTCCTGTTCATTGGCCCACAGCTGCATCTTATTGGCTGTTAAATTTACATTATCCCATCTAAGTCAGGGTTCTAGCGTTTCAGCCCAGGATCCAAAATGAACAAATTAGCATCATTCCGATCGCATTTTAGCTACAGCTGGAAAACTGCTCCCGTGGGTAGAGGTCTTCGGCGTCTCACTCCTCAAACAATAAAAACCACCAAACAACACTTTTCTATATCTCATAAACTGAATAAGAAACAGACTGAAAACTGCAACACCAGCTGGGACTGATCCTGCTCTGTGCACAAATATGAGTCTCTAGTCTCTGTGATATTTAAGTTTTTGGAGTATGAACATATTTAGATGAGTCCAAAGGCATAACAGTTTTTGGCTTTTCATGACTGCAATCAATAGTTTTTCAGGTCTGAATTGCTTTGCTGAGGAAAAAAAAGGCGCGCACACACATTCACAGGTCCAGATAGATGTAAGACATACAGCACCATTAACAGGCAGACACACACACAGTGCTAAATCTGATAACTTATGCATAATAAAAAAAAAAGAAAATACAATATAATGTTACCACTTCCTCATTTCCCTAGTAAGCTTAGTTTCAGTGTGTGAAGCAATACAGTCCAGTCAAATGAAAATCCAAGCCATAAATAAATTTAAAAAAAAGACCACAAGTCAGGCCAGAGAAAACCTTATGCCTATTTAATCTCAAAAAGTACAAACGAGTATTTTTCTTCTCATATGACATAACACTTTGCACAAATCAGTTAACTGACGTGAAATAAAACTCAGACGACATCTGCACTGCCATGCAGTCATGCACTGCCAATATTGTAACAGAAAAAAAAATAATCAGACGGGCTTCTCAGAGTAAGAAAATATTTAAAGTTAAATGTTTATGTATGAAGATGCACAGTTACAAATCTTTAGCCAAAGTGCAGATTTGCCTTTAAAAGTTGGATTTACATTAATGGAAGTAATCATTGTGAAATTTTATGTTAAACGTTGGGCATTAAATTCTGGTAAAAACATTTGTAAAACAGTCATTTCCACTTTCTGAAGTGATTTATAAAGTTACATTTGATGAGATTACATCTACACATATGAAAATGCCACTGCTGCCCAAACGGAATGAAGCAAGAGTTTTATAACATCGATGCAACAACCCATCAACCCACTTGTTATAAAATTCCTGTCAATGTAAGATAACATGAAAGAAATTAAAAGGTTTTTTTCTCTAAGATAACTTGAGTGTCTTGCCCTGATAAAATGGGACCAAATCTACTTCAAGCATAACCTTGCTTCAGAGCTACAACAGTCAGTCGGCTGACAGGAACTTAATCATCATCATCATCAAATCATTTCAGTCATTCTTCAAGCAAAAATGTCAAATTAATTCTGGGGAATTGCTGTTTTTCTTTGTCTTATAACATTAAATTCAATCTGTTTAGATTCTGAACCATTAGCCCTTAACATGCAATTTAAAAGGACTTCATCATGGTCTTAGAGAAATTCTAAATGGCATTTTCTCACAATCAAGAAAATAATCAACAGATTAATGGAAATATTTGTCAGCTGCAGCTGAACAAAACACTGGAGGAAAAAAAAATGTTCAAAGTGAGAAATAAAGAACCAGACAATTTGGATAAAAAAAAAATTTGGAAAGAATTAATGTAGCCCTGTGGCTACTCCATGAGGGAGAGGAAGGCAGAGACAACGGTACTGAGAAAAAGAAATTCTTCAGGGTTTTTCCACAATAAAATGTCTGCTCAGGGCATCTCAAAAAGAATTACACAAAAAAAGGGGAGCATGACTGACCATTTGATGTGAAACGGAAGGACAGAAGTTTGTCCAGTTTATTTTGCAGCAGCCTGGTGTTGGCTGCAAATGATTTAATCAAGGCAAGCAGAGTGAATTATCGTAGGTGGTGGTGTGCATGTTGCAATTTAGAGGCCGCAGGCGTAAAACACATACACACGAGCTTGTTTGTGTGTAGGTGATTGCTGATGTTACTGGGTGAAACTCTTCTTGCTGCACATTTCATTTTGCACTGATGAAAACTACTTAATTATCTGTCTTTGTCTGTACAAAGAGGCAGCCTCATTCGCACGTCAGTAACATCCATCTTATTGTGCTTTTTAATCATATCTCTCCAGTGTGCACACAGCGTTGGGTGTTTTTAAAAAAAAAAAAAAAAAAAAAGCAAACAGACAAATAGCATCCCAAGGTCAGGAAAAACACAAAACGTTAATCGCTGCTTGAGATGGTCTTTATACAAATACGACAACAGAGTCCACACAGTTTCCAGGCTCTCCAACGTCAGCAGTTGTAGCCCCTGGAAATCAAGAGGCAGAAGTGCAAATCTTTTAATGAACCAGGGATCTGTGTAGAGGCAAGAAAAAGAAGGCCATCTACAACTACAAATCAAAGTTACCTTTGTCCAAATACTTACTCGTTCTTTCAGTGGGGCAGCCCCTGGCTACACATGACCATCTGATCAATCCTGATTTAAGATCTGATGCTAAAGATTGGACGAGCTCACAGATCAAATCCACACCTGGCCTGAAAACACAGCATGTGTGCTGTCTGTATTACTCAGCCTGCATTACCCGGCCTACTCCTCTGTCATTTGTCTGCGCTGCTTGTGCACAGATTGTGGCTGGATGTCTTCCACAACGACAAGGAATTCCAATCACAATGCAGCACATTATTACCAGTATATATCTGATTTGGAGGATCCAGCATGGACCTGCAGATTTATTACTTTTTCCATAAAATGACTTTAGATAATATGACAGTGCATCTTACACAGAAACATGGTTTTCATACAGTACAAAAATCCTGCTTATACAGGAAAAAAAATCCCTTTATCACAAACTAACAATCTTCCAAAGGGAATGTAATGTTGTTAAAATGATAATCTTTAGCAAATGATAAAGATTGTACTGCCCTTTCAACCTCATAAAAACTTTGCTTGGAATACATCCAACAGAAATTTAATACTATCATAAAGAGGTATCATATTTAAAGATGGGGTAAAAAAAATGGTAATTAGACAGTAACTAGTGTCCATCCCTGTTTCTGCGACACAGTGCTACAACTATAATGGGACATGCCCACTATAATGACATAATCCTCAGACTGCCAGCCAGCTCTAACAGACTTGTCATGACTCAACTGTGGCCCCGTGGTGAATACGAGGGGGGGGTTGTAAAACGATGATCTCAACCGAGCCATGCATACGGCTCCAGGGTCAGCCTAATGCCGACACACACTGCTAAAATGTTTGGTTTGCAAGGGCTGACTTCCATCCCCAAAACTCACAGACGTAATGACCCAATTTCCAAATTCGGGACATGATGTTACTTTGACGCCTTTTCCTGCTGTTTCCGACTTGGTCAGTGTGATAAAAAATCAACATATGCAGGCAGAGCTTGGCAGCCTGCTGTACACTTTACGCAGTGACAGTACGAACATGCCGTCCTTTAGAAAAGTTCAGAAAAACACGGATAATCTAAGTAGGTTAGTAGACTATGAAGGTGTGTCGGTATTGGCAGGCAAAAGATGACACTTTCTAATTATGCTTTGCAGTGATTTACGGGAGATGCCAGCTTTAAAAAAGGTACAAACAAGAGGCTGAGAAGGTCACACAGAACATTTTGCAAGAGAATAGGGCTGGCCTATATTTAATATGGCACTAACTGAGAAAGGTGCCAGCATGTTCAAAGTGTGTAAACACTATCATGTGAGTGTGTGCCAGGGTGTCCACCTTCATTTTCACTGCACTCTATAAAGTGTTGCAAAACAACAGACTTCTAACACCATGTGTTTAATGAAAACTTAAACAAACCCACAGCACTCAATATGTGTTGTATTTCATTCATTATGTGAGGCATGCAAGAAAGGAAGAAAAAAAAAACACACCAAAAAACCCAAAGCAGACAAAAAAACTTCACCCAAGATGTCTATTGGCGCATTAGAAATGTAGCTAAAAATGGAGCATGGAGCTAAAAATGAATCATATATCCAGCAAAAAAGTGCCCAACAAATTTCTGGTATCAGCTCCTCAATCGTGAGGATTTGCTGCTTTGCTCTTGTTGTGTCATTTTAAACTGTATATCTTTGGGTTTTAGACTTTGGTCAACAAGACGAGCAACTTGGAAGACAGCGGCTCAGGCTCTGAGAAGTTGTGACCATCGCCACAATTTTCTGACGTTTTATAAAACAAAGAAAAAACTAAAAACATTAGCCTCTTTATTCGAATTTGCTTCAAATCTAAGAATTTTGAAATCAGAATCCAGATTCTGAAAACAATTTCCTACGATTGCCAAGAGTCACCGTACAAAAGTCTCTGGTCAGACGACATGAGAGCGCACGGCGGGTGAACTGGTATTATAAGGGAAAGTAGAGACAGTGAGCACTGTGCCATTTTGTACTGCATGAAGCACTTAACGTGTCCATGTTGCATAACCATGTGTTGGTCACCATGTAATATTTAGTTAGCCGAGCCTAGCTTGGCCCATCCTCTATGCCTGCAAGCAGAGTGTGATTTGATCCGATGAGAACAGCGGAAAGGTAAAACGCTGTTCGGCAGCGGGGCAACACAGAAAAATGTCAAATTATAAGAAAACTTACAAGAGAAACAGTTACAGTTAAGCTCTCGCTCCGTGTAAAATTACCTTATGTTGTGCTCTAACACCATTGCAATGAAATTTGGCTTTTAGAAATTTTACAAATAGGTTTTGCCAGTTTCTAAAATGTTACGGACTGCTATGGAATGTTTAGTCAAGTGATAAATAGTGTGTCATTTATATGGCATGCAATGTTATATTGTAAAGGTAAATTTGATATTTATAGGTTCTGGACTGTTTATTGGACAAATCTGATATTGTCACCTTAGGACCTGGAAGACGAATGGACATTTCCCACTAATTTGTCATATTTTAAGAGAAAAAACAAATAATTGGGGGGGGGTGTCCAAAAATTAATTAGCCAACAATGAAAATAATTCTCAGTTGCATCCCCATGAACAAAAGTTGAGAAAATATTAACTGACATTTCTCCAGGTCACCTCATTGACCCGAATTGTAAACTGTTTAATAAATAGCTTAAATTAGTGAGATAACAACACAACAAGATTAGGAACTTGCGGCACAAATAGGAGTCAAAATATCGATCTCCCCACACGAAAACGTCGGGTTAGTCCGTTGTTTTACAGAGAAAAACCGAGCTACTTCGTGTACCTGCATGTGAGAGAGAGAGGAGGGGGAGAAAAAAAAAAGGGAAAAACTTGAAGAAATCTCAAAACACAGATCGACGCGGAGCGAAGACACGTAGAAAACACGACAGGTTCGGTGCAAACCCCCGTGAACCGTGCAGATGCTTTCACAATGCACAGAAACGACGACTTTCACGGGGGATTATGTAATGCAACAGTTAGTGTGTGGTATGTAATGCGAGCGTCGTCGTCGTGGCCGCTAGCGTCTCCGCACGGCTAACGGGCTAAAGCCAGGTGTCCGGGCCTACCTGGAAAGTTGGTAAACGGATTGGACGGGTTTAGCCGCCGTAATGCTAAGTAGCTAGTTCACGGCGGCTGCAAATAGACGGACGCGCATAGCTGTCAGCGAACGGGGCCTAAGGTGAAAGCTATCCCAGAAACAACAAAGGGTAGAGGACTGGGTGGCTTGGTGGGAAAGAGAGAAAGGGAAAAACTCGCGTTTCCATCAACGCGATGTGAAATCGCGCGAAAAACGTGGGGCTCGGACGCCAACGCCGCGTTTTAAAAGACAAAATAATAAAAAAAAAAGACGCGGAGAAACTATCGCAACGCGTAACCGAGGACCGAGGTCAGACCCCCCCCCCCCCGTCCCCGTCCGGATGCTTGAGGCCAAACAAAGTCGGCTGCTCCGCTATCGGGCTAGCACGCTGCTACAGCATGGCAGCATCACTGGAGCGGGTCAACAAAACAAGCCCCGGCTCCGGAGACCGCAACGCGCACACACACACAACACGGGGACCCGGGCGTTCAAACGCGACGTCTCGGCGCTCGGATGTTACCTGGCATCGTGGTCTGGGTCGTTCGCCTCCGAGCGTATCGTTACACAACTGTGTCTGCAGCCGGGACCGTGAGCGGTTGCGTGTCCGTCGTGTCTCCGCCGGGTGTTTTCTCCGCGCTGCGACGCGACGTAGCTCGAGTCGGGCTAAATCCCGTTTTAGCCACCTTGCTAACGCTAGGAAGCTGGTCACGTGGTCCTCGCGGGGCGGCGTTCACGGACTTTCCGGAATGCGTGGGGGATCGCGGCGCGACTTTTCGCACGAACGCAACGCACGCGTGGAAATTTGATGTTTAAAAAATTCACGTGGGGCGGTGTCTGTTTTCTTAGTGTTTGTAATGGATGTTGATCGTTTGGTGGACCGGGTTTTTGCATTTATTCGCTTGCAGCTCCTCACGTTTTTCATGAGGAAGCATCTGCACTCCATGGTAAAAAAAGGATCGAAATCGGATCAGGGCCTGTAAATGATACATTTATGTTTGTTTATTAACTTTAAATGGAGTCAGATTGTAATGACATTACCTTTTTTGTTATCATTGACGCATTTCTTATTTCCAAATTAATGGTTTTAAACCAACTCTAATCAAGGAATAATTGAATTTGAATGTTGACATTTTCTTTCTTTTTACATATATGTTGAAAGAGTTTGGTCTCGTGTAATCCATAACAGCGGACTTAACTTCTTACTATATCTAAGTCTATACTAGAAAATATACTTATTCATATCGTGTTAATGACTTCCTAGGTATCAGCAAGCACTTGTTCAGGTGTTTTAAATTCATCTGGTATTTTGGCATATCTAGACAAGCAATAGTAGTCAGAACATGCTGATTTCCATTTTCCAGATGACCAGAATTAACACAGACAAAAATGAGTATGTAATTTTGCAGGTAGACAGTGCATGTGAAGAGCTAATGAAAAACAACCCAGCCCAAGTTCCACCAGAAAAAAAAGATGTTTTGTTTATTGTGCAGAAAACTATTTGCAGTGATTTGCAGAAACAGATGTATTCCAGATATGCAAGCAGCTACACCACATCATCTGGTTCAATCCCACCACAGTTTTTCCTTTCCTATTGCCCCCAGGGGCCGATAGTGCACGATTTGATGATGGATTCCAAGGCTGAACAAGATCCAGCTCCAACTCCACTCTAAGCAGAAAAACACTGTAAATCATTGACACTCTTTCCTCAGCTGTCCATTCAGATGAAAAAGAGCCAGGCTTTCTTATGTTGAAAAAAAAATGCAACAAATATGGTGCTGGTTTGTTTAGTCCAAATCCTATTTAATATCACAACAGAAATAAACACCATCAGACTCAGAGTTTCACCACCATAGATAGATCTTATGTTTCTTTCTTCTCCAGTTATACGTTCCATTGCTTAATATCCTTAGTTATGCTAATTGAGTGACTGACAGCAGCTGACATTGTGGTTGCCTGGCGACAAACAAGGCGTGAGCCTGGTGCTTTCACCTATAAGGGCTTCTTACAATAAGCTAAGAAAAGCGATTGTTGCTTTCTCGAGCCAACACAGCATGTCCAGTGTGAGCCACACAGTTTTAATTTGCAGCTTTACATTGAAGAAGAGACTGATGTGAATGCCTTAGGTTCAGGAGTTTAATCTGTAATGAAGTTCATGAACTGATACATCCTTAAAAAAACTGATGTGACTGTTCATTCAGTCTTGAAAGTAGCTACATAAAGAAATACAGATTAAAATTGCAGCAACTACAGTTAGTTTCATTACCGACTAATCATACAATTATTTTGTCACTCAGCTGATCAACCAGTTTTAGTCTAAAAAATGTCAGAAAGTAGAGCAAATCCCCATTGCAATTTCCTGAAGTTCAAGGTAATGTCGTCAAATTGCTTGTTTTGTCCAACCAACGACCCCAAAATCCAAAATATTCCATTTTCAATACTGTATAGGAGAAAAAAAAGCAGGATTTCCCCACATTTTACAACTTAAGCCGGTTTCCACTGGCATTTGTGCGTGGAAAAATGACACAAACGGTAAATTAATCATCAAACTTTTTGCAAATTAAATTTCAATTAACTCCTCCAGTGGAGTTGAATCCCAGTTCTGTCTCAATCTTTAATTATAAAAATAAAATAAAATACTGGGTAGCCCGGTCTCCCCGGACTTCTGAAAACCGTTCAAATGCAACAATCTGAACAAGAGGCATGACTTTTTCCGGCTGAGCTATTTGCATCTCAAAGGCATACGCGGCTTGTGACGAGGCCACGGGGTCGAAGATAGACATAATAAGCCAAAAAAGAAAAAGGGGGGGGGGGGGGTGCTGGGAACAAATTATCCAGGGTCGCCGGATAATTAACCAGTTGTTTCCGTACCGCACGTCGCATTGGAGGTGGAGGTTTGAAAAACTCGGGACTGACGGCGGGGACGTGAATGCGGCGCGGGAACAAACATCCCTCCAGCTCCGGCCCGTCGACTCCGCTCCGCAGCACCGATGCCTGCGTGGCTTCGGAAATAAAAGCGTTTCTGTCGATCGGTTGCAAAAGATCCGTCGACTCGCACTTTGTCTGACTTTTCATGAGGACGACTGTGGGACTGTTAACGACGAACGACGGGATTTTTAAACGATAAGGTCCCACGTTCGTGTCAGCGTGTGCTTGACCCCTATAGCTTGTTTTTCCCGCTGGTCTAAGTAAAGATTTTAAAAAGAAAATCAACCTTTTGAAGACGGTGTATTTCCATTAACTGGACATTGCCCCGGTGTTGTAGTCCACCACAAAATACCTAGTGCAAATGCACGTCTCACCATCTTTTCAGATTTTTCGTGATAGTTATTTCCATCTTTCCCACATCCACAATTGACCGGAGCGACTCGGTTACTAATGTTACGTGAGATTTACGCAAGTGGTTAAAAGAAAGAGTTAGTTACAGAGGAAATAACAGAAAGTTGATTGATTTATAATTGTTAGTTGAACACTCATCGTTAAGGGTTTAGCCTTTCTTTTGTCGCTTTCTTCGCTGCTATCTGCCCCCTTTACTCCACCAATAACAAACCCACTCACCAAACAACTTCAAGTGCAAATATTGGGGGATCTGCGAACCAGCTGTCGTGGGGGGAAAACGGCTCTTATCCGGTCCGGGGTATCACAAGAAGAAGGAAAAAAAACCCACAATAAAGAAATTCTTCTAATAATCTCCAATACGGCAAAATAAACACGTGTCTCTCTGTTCAGTTTGTTCGCGTTATTGACCATAAAACGATTCATCCACTGTTTTTTCTTTTTTTTTTCTGCCCTAAACGCTGAGACTGGGAGAAAAAAAGAAAATGTTGTGTCGTGGTCGCGTTTGTCCAGCTGTACATCTCAGCCATTGGTCGAAGGCCACGTCAGTAAAGCAACCGAGCGCTGCCATTGGTCCGGATCGACCTACGCCCCGCCCACCCGCTCCATTCACGTAAGTAAACAAAATATAAGCATTTTTTTTCCCCTCGTTGCCCCTTTTCTTTGTGATCAATATGAGCGGCTGTATTAACGAGGCCTGGCCCTTTCTTTTCTAAACAGACGAGGCTCTAGATTAATGTAATCGAGGCTGTGTGTTGATTGGAAATGCTCAGGCCAGACGGGAGTAAAAATAACTGTAGGAATTTAATATGTTTGTGTGAGCAGTGACGTGCTAATGCGTTGCAGGGTCGGGGGGGGGGGGTCAGTTTGTACCTCATCTAGGAGCATTACATTCAGGTCACATCTGTTTTTCTGAGAGACAGATGTTTGTCTGTGATGCTCCCAGAACTATGGAATTAATGCGAATCGTAAACCATCTGAAATGTTGCTATCTTTCCCAACCAATATGCTATTGTGCTCAAAGTAATGATGCATTTATCTTTTTTTTTTTTTTGCCGTACTTTAGTTTATGTGATGGCCAAGGTTACAGTGACATTTTGTCATTTTCAGGAAAAAAAACATCATAAAAATTAAACCTCATCTTACATTATTAATCATTATACATTAGGATAAGTTCATTTCAAGTCTGTAACAACATGATAACGCTGAAATGACGGTAGCATTGATTAGAGTATATAAAATGATTAATCAGCTGTGTCACTGTGGCATAGCCTACAATATCTGGGGTAACTGTTTTATTTATCCTGATCATTTGCATCAGAGCCTTTTATAGTGTCAGTGACTGTTTTGTCTATTTTCGGTCGAAGCCAAACACTGCACTCCACCTGCCTCCTCCTACTCCTGCAGGTTTGAGAAGCTGAGACTGTTTTTAGTTATGACGGCTCAGAAAAATTTAGAGGAGTATTTAATGTTACCTTTTAACATAGATTGGTGGGATCCTGACATGTTAAAGCCCTGCTGATAAAATTGTTGTTTAACAATAATAGTAGTAAATTGTGGATATAAATTTCTAGATTTATATATTTAATTTAACTGTAGAATTTTGAATTCATTTAATCTAATTAAACTTTATTCTCAGGTTGCGTTATAAAAAAATTGTTATCGACTTACGTTCAGCATGTAAATTCATACAGCTCTTTAGTTTTTTCACCCCTTAAACACTACTTTTCTAAGGCTGAATTTCAATGGCTATGAATGACAAGCCAAGAAAGAGGAGACATTCTCAGTCAGCAGTAAATAAGAGGGTGCATTACCCTAAAAATTCCAGTGGAGGGCGACTGTAACACACAGTGGGGTTGGTGGGCAGTGCGTCCACTGGCAAAAACATTACTATTGTGCTATAAAAGCGGATCAAAGTGGAAATGGGGAAGTAAATATTGCAATCCGATCCCACAGCCCCATAACCATTAATACTCAATGGCAACTGGAAACGATTGACTCAAATGCATATTCTTGTTTATATTCTGCATAAATCACTGCTTTTTGTCTTTAAGTACTAAACAGAGAAGCTTCACATCACCATAAATTGTCACTGTAACAGATTTACAACTTGCTGCATTATTTCTGCATTGTCCCTTTTGCATGCATGATGCATGGTTGTGCAAATGTATTGAGAAGGAGATGGGGACATTGGGTCAGCGCTCAGATACACCAGATGTTCCTCAGTGTGTCATCTTAAATGTATGTGTGTTCTCGCCTGCAGCTGATTTATAAATATTGACCTAATACTCATAAAGGGCTGCTGTATATTTCATTGTGATTAGATAGACACAGCACACACACATAAACACAATGTGTGTCCAATCAGAAGCCTAAACTATTCAAATATGTTTCATAAACTCTGACTGGAGATTCTGCTTGGTTCACATATAACTGGAGCATTTAGCGCCCGTCTGTGGTTGATAAAAACTTCGATTTGAGATGCCTCATTTTGCAGAGATTTAGTAGACAGCCAACACCCACATACAAAAGCCTGGAAGCACACAGCAATATAATGCAATTGCCCAACTGTTCTCACACTCACTATTTAGTTACAGACAGAAGGGGGTAGTCCACTTTAATGCTTTTCCCCACTTTCTTTCTCCCCACCGCTGTTACATGACACCCTCCCCTCCCTCGTTTCTCTCTCCCTCAGTCCTCCTCCGCTGTAAATTTCTCCCTCCGTCTTTGCTATTGAATCATAAATCATAAATTCTCTTCCTCTCTCTCTCTCTTGCTCCCCTTTCTTTTTATTAGACAATAGCCCAGACTTCATGTCAGAGGGCATTCATGTTTAATATGTGTGTGTATGGGTATGCGTGTATATCTTCTACCCCAGCCTTTCCTGTGGACCAGGGTCAAACACATACACACACACACACACACACACACACACACACACACATACTCACATGAATATGTACACAGTGGAACATAGAACATATTCTCAAATGCACATGAACAGGAACTGGCACGTTAAAACACATATACGTACCAAAAGGTACAGCATTGCCTTTATTATTTACTGAACAAACTTGGTATTCCTGCACGCACAAGGGCTTGTAGTCCATGGGCCTGTTAACAATGACCACTGATGTACTGTTGACACTCCGCCTTCAATAAGCAACAGGCCCCCAGTAGTTCAGTTTTTTTAAAAAGGGCTTTAGTGAACATGATAATAAATTTCTGCTACACATTTGTTCCAGAAACCTTTAGGAAAATAAGAGGTCCCAAGGTACATGCAGACATTTCAGCTTCACTCCCCCTCTAATGGCTCCCTCTTGTGTGTTTTACACCGTGGCCCTCACATGTTCAGACTCTAGGCCACTTGTCTGTTTCACGTGTTTGCTTGGAAAATGGTGCGAAAAAAGTAATGCAGTATTTGTACAAAGAGATTTATTTTAGGGGAAGTTGTGTATTACCCCTTTATTGCAAACAATACTACCACCGACTATTATTCACTTTGATTACAGAAAGAAGGAGAAAAACACGTTTCTAAATGGCATGACATTGTGTAGAACATGTCACCGTTGTTTGAAAGCCCAAAAGACCACAAACTCTAGCTTTGTAGTTCAATTTGATCTTGGAGATCGAAAAAAAAAATCAAGGTCCACTAATCACCTGATGAAACTTTTGACTCTATCAGACAGTCTTCATCAGCAGAAGGCGTTTTCTGAGTTATAATGATATATGTAGATATTCAAACTTTCCATTATTCTGAGTCTCTCTAGGACATTTCATCAGTGTTGGCTTATAGTAGTATAATAGTGTCTACTAATCAAGACCGTGTGATGGTGACGAAAGTTACAGAATCAAAGACCAAATGGACCTTGAGTCTTCAGCCACTCTTTACAAGGTCATGAATGAACTTTCCTAGAGGTGCTCAATGTCTTCAGTTCCATAACACCTGAGCAAAACCCATCTGCTGCTGGAGACCATGTGATATGGTCAAAAAGCACCAGAATAAGCAAATAAGTGGAGCTTAGATCATTTTTTTTCACATTTTTTTCACAAAACTCCTTCTGACCAACTGATCCACCTTTGATCGAAGAAGAGCATACTGACCCAAAAAAATGGATCTTTGTCACATCAAATGTTTAAAAATGGCTACCACATCCATATACTGTATATTACTCAATGAATACGGAAAAAAGAAGTGTTTATGTTAAAGAATTGCTTTTACATTTTGAGGAAATATTATTACATTAATTTTGATACTCTCCTACCTGAAGAAAGCAAAGAAGCTTATCTACCAAATATTGAACTATTGCTTTAACATGCACTGACTAAATATACTGTAAGTTATGATGAATGCAATGGAAAGCTATCAGCACTAATATCATCAACAAAAGTGTAGCGTGTGATGCTATCTGGAGGGGAAGTAACAGGTTTTCCTCAGGCTGCAGGCTATTTAAAGGACCTGGAGGCAGAATCGTGTCATGCATTGTGTGTGTGTGTGTGTGTGTGTGTGTCTGTGTGTGTCTGTGTGTGTGTCTGTCTGTGTGTCTGTGTGTGCGCGTGCTTGCATGCATGCACACTTCCATGTGTATGTTATGGGTGTGTTTCCGAGGACTTCCAAGGTCCCAGAGATAATGCGGAATTCAAGAGAGGAATGCAGTATAGGGGTTCCTTCCCGTCACCTGACTCCATCACTTCCTGTATTGGGCTTCCTGCGTCTGGACCTCCAAGAAGATAGGTTGAGACTGCATCTCGACAGCAGGTCAGGTTCTGTTTCATAACGGTTGGATTAATCAGGTCTAATGCAGGAAAGGATGCAACAGCTAAACAGAAGTGTCATGCAGGTGTCCAAAAGTATGAAAACCCCAGATTTGATAGCAAAGCTGTTGAAATGCTGCCACCTGTTTACTAATGTTAGTCAACAGAAAATTAACTGTAGCATATGAATGCAGACAAGGGATCAAATAAAATGGATTAAACAAAGGAACATCGAAGAGAGAGAATGATCCATAGGAGAGGAATGAGACAGATGTAGAAGAACAATAAAAGAGGCAATAAAGTGGAGAAGAAGGAGAATGAGAGAGAGAGGCGATGGCAGGGTCCATATGGGGCCTCTTGGTTTTTGGGCAGCAAGGGGAGACATGCCAGGTAATGGCTTCCAGACTCAAACAAATACACACACACACACACACACACACACACACACACACACACACACACACACACACTAATTCGATTTGGAAATCTGACAGGACAAGGAGACTGAGTGTATGTGGACGTGTTTGTATATACCAGGGGCCTTTTCTTTCGCATACTCAAGAGGTCTGACTTCCTCTGCCCACTGGGAGTGGGGCCGACTAGTCTCCATATGTGTGTGCGTGTGTGTGTGTGTATGTGTTACAAGTACTGGGGGTTAATGTATGCTTTCAATCTCAGCTCGAGTGAGGAGAAATCAGATCCCTGCAGCGTTAATGTGGGTTCCGAGATCCACACACAGAGATCTACACACACATACACAGGACAAAAGAAAATACTTAGAGATATCAAGCAAGAGTGCAGCACGGTTTATGTATTAAACTGGTTTGCATTAAGGGAATAGTTTTGACACTTTGGAAAATAAATATTTGAGTCCTATTCTACTTCTCATCTAACTCTCACCAAGAAAGCGAACAAACATAATTCTGGAAAGTCAAAGTTCAGTCCTTTAAATTACACTGATATATTTGGAGGGAGTCACCAGTCTTCTTCCCCTCTGTTTATAATATCAAAGAAAACACTTTCAGATGTGTTCACAGAAAAAAATAGAGCAGTTTTGATGTTGTGTCCGGTTGACCAAACACACCTGGTTGTTTCTTTCCTTTGTCAGCACAGTTAGAGATTTGCTCATAAATGTTATGCAAAGGTTAAGGGAGTAGCTACTGTGTGAAATAAAGTGAAGACAAAGAAGTGAAAGGAGACAAAGAAAGAGAAAAAAATAAAATAAGGTTACAGCATGTAAAGAGAATGGGTGAGGTATGAAAGAGGAATGAAGAGAGGGGAGGATAAGATGAGAAGAGAAGAGAAGCAAAGAGGAGGACAGGAAGAGATAATTAAACAGGAGGGATAGATGTGGAGGAGTGGCAGGGGAGAGAGAGAGGGTAAGATGACTTAACTGGGATCCACTGCCTGCTCCAGATTACTCATACACACAGAGCAATTTCACAGTGAGGTAAATCCCCCCCCCCATACACTGTCACAGCCCTCCCACTCCCGCAACCAGAGCGTGTGTGTGTTTGTGTGTGTGTGTGTGTGTGTGTGTATGTCACCAATTTTCTCTGACATTCCTGTGCAGAGCGGAGAGACGGTGAGCGCGGCTGCAGGGAGACAGAACTCCAAGTCTAACTTGGAGCTCCAATAGGAAAAAAACAGATTTTCTCAGACGAAGAAGAGAAAAATAGTCCTCTTCCTTGAAGTTGCTGCTTGTCTCGCTTGTTCATCACTTCCCACTGTGATCTCCTCTGATTTGGGAATTCCAGTTTTGGGGAATCTGCCTTCAAAGTCAGCTGAGAAGTGATACTTTTTCAACTAGGGATTCCTAGAAAAGCATCCTCCTGTATCTAGTCGCAGTTTCCTCCTCTTTTTTTTTTTCCTCTCCATCTCTTCCCTGGAGGTGAATTCCCAACTTCGGACTGGTGAAGTTGGGAACTTGCGATTACATTTGGAGCAGCAAAACAAGGACAAGGTTACAGTGTTGCAACTGAATACAAAGAGGTAAGTTAACATTAAAAGATTTTATTTTAATTGTTGATGACATGCAGCTCTTGTTCCTGTGGAGGTTAATTGCAATTATTATAAGCTATTTTGAACAAAAGCATCTTTCTATTATTTTTCATTAAAGATTTAGTTACTAACTGTCAGAGACAAATTGCATGAAAATGAGCATTAATAAACCCTGTTTTGTAAACATTACTGAGAAATCTGCCAGGAATGTTTACAAAATCACTTGATATAAATCAAAGGGAGAGAGCTCCATTGTTAATGGTGCGTAAAAGTGGAGCGTGTTGCACAATCTGTACCAAATGTATCATCTCAGGGGAGTTAGAGCTGCATGTTCGTCTGATCCCCTGCAAGACTCCAGTCGTGCCTTTGACAAAGGGGAACAAAGTAGAGACTAGAGGGGTTGGTGTAAACCACCAACTGCACATTGAGCTTAAAGAGGTGAGGGGATGAGAGAGAAAAGCAGAAAGAGGGAAAGAAAAAAGTATTTGCAACAGAAATGAAGCAGAGGAACGATGTGGAGTTTTGTCCTCTCTCTGGTTTTATCATCAAGACAGCTGCTGCAAACAAAGTAAAAATTTGATGCACACGTGCACAAGCACACATTATATTCAAATGCTGCAGGCACATGCTTGAATAAATGCGTACAGATGGTGAATGTACGCAAAGAATAGACGTCAAAGCAACTTATGGTCTCTCTCGCTGTCTCTCAACACATAAACACACACACACACACACACACACACACACACACACACACACACAAATGCACACATGCACAAGCAAAAGATTTAAACAAACACATCTTTGTCTCATTGCACTCATCTGTTTAGTTTGCTCCTGGCTCAGATCACAGACTGATCTAATAATTCCCAGTGCTGCAATCCAATAAAGACACACACACACTCACATGCACAGACATGCACACAAGTCAAACTATAAGCATAGAGACAACTCATTAATTTGGATTGTATGAATAAGATGAATTAAATACACTCTCATACATACATATATATGGTTTAAACCTTAGATACACTCCATGTGTATCTATGGTTGTGAGTGAGTATTTTGAATACACAGTATTAATCAAACTACTGTTAACTGATTCTCCAACTCGTCCGTGTGTTTTTATGTTCATGTTTAACCCAGATAGAAAAGCTCTCTCACAGTCATATACCAGTAACATGCTGTACATGTTGTTTGGTGAACTTTCTGATCCATAAAGTGATGACCAAAAGCTTCCCAATGTAATCTGTCAGCGACCTCTGAGCAGCTAGAGTAGCTGGGAGTTTGAAGTTCGAGTGTACAGTGACAGTCGCTGTCGTTGGGGTGTGTCTCATTCACTTCCCCTCCATGACTGATGAATGTTACTATTCACTAACTAGTGCACTATATTTATTTTTGCACCATTGTGTTCTGAACTCTCAGTGTGCACTACATCCATTACCGATGGACTTTCTACGCACGGTTTTGTTCATTGATTACGAGCATCTATAACTTTAAGCATCATGTTGTTGTTGATGTGTTTCTCTGCAGACCCTGGCTCCTGTAAAGATGGCTGACGTGGTGCAGCCAGACCAAAACAGTCTGCGGATACCCGGTAAGACACACATATAACTCAGACTAAATTACTATGTAAACAATGGCCAAAATGACTCACTTCTCTTTCTTTATCATTTGAACTGAACATGCTGACCTTACAATGTCCCTCTCCCACTTATATTACACACACTGGATTCCAGCGACATTCCAATCCTTCCAGTTCATTTCTAATATTCAATCTCACATCCAGAGAGCTTCAGGTCAAGTGCCTTTACGCCCTAGCTCGCTGGTCTCCACAATGAAAATTAAGGTGTTTTCTGCATATGTGGTTCTATGTTAGTATCAGCATCCGATGACAGTCTGATAATGGTTCTTTTCCTTGCGATAAGAGAGTTTTCCCATGACTACATATCGCTTTAAACAACACAGATTTTTTTGGCTATTCCGTCCATTTTCCACATGGAGTACGTGTGGTGCTTTTCCAACGCTGAAACACATTTATAATGAGATCTTAATCATTTCTTCTCCTCTCTCCACTTCCTCTACTCAATTAATTTCTAGATGATAATTTATCAGCCCCTTCGTCACCTGCCACAGCTAGAAATGACTGCAGCATCACACCCCTCACACCCTCACCCTCACCGGTAAATACACACACACACACACACACTCACCACACCCTTTCCTCTTTTTGCTTATTTTCTTTATATATAGCTCTTAAACACAACCTGCAAACACACATCCACTTCATAGGGTTATTAGTGATTTCTAATAACATTTACACTCACAGGTTAAAGTGAAGTGTAGACATGAAACAAGTACCCCATTAGGTTACAATCTGTGGTAAACAAATATGTGCCAAAGTGTATATATATATATATAAACACTTTTGCACTGTTAGAAAAAGGGAACAGGAAAAATGGGCAACATCCGAAAGTACTTAAGAAACTTTAGTTAGGAAACAGGAGAGGAGGAGAGTGGATATAAACACCTTCTGATTTCCACTCCAACAACCAAATTCCATGTTGTTTCCACACATAGAAACTAGTTATTTCTGAAACCTAGAAATACTGTAATATTTGGTAATTACACATCCTGTTTAAGACATTAGTTTAAATCCAACCCATGATTCTTGTCCAGACAGAAATGATAGCCCACATTAGCTCTTTCACTCTGATCCAGCTGCAGATAGTCGCACACAGTTTGTAGATGTGTTTGTACATTCCTTTTCATAAATCCCTTCGATTACATAGGCTGCATTCAGTGTTTTAGTTTTTATGCGATTGATACAATTTTTATACAGTGCCTGGATTTTTTTAATGTTTTTTTTATCTTAGTTTTACATCATATAAACATGAAGAAAAAAGAAATAAATGAGCACAGGACAGATTCTAAGGAGGTCTTCTGTTCCTCACACTTCTACACTTCTGTTCCTGTGTGCACACGCAAATTTCCCTCTTTCTGCCCGTCCTCTCTTTCTCTCAGAGGGTGGAGGTCAGACCCAGGATGGCCTGTCCGTTCTCTGTTGTCGTGGCGATAGATTTTGGGACGACTTCCAGCGGCTACGCATTTAGCTTCACGCAAGACTCAGAGGCCATACACATGATGAAGTAAGAGTCTGTGTGTATTCTCCTCAAATCTCTTCTCTTCTACTATTTTCCATTCCTGACGGGTTTTTATCCTCCACTCCATGCAGGCGCTGGGAGGGTGGGGACCCAGGAGTAGCCAATCAGAAGAGCCCAACATGTCTGCTGTTGACTCCCGATTTGCGGTTCCACAGTTTTGGGTTTGCGGCCCGGGACTTCTACCACGACCTGGACCCGGAGGAGGCCCGGCACTGGCTCTACTTCGACAAATTTAAAATGAAGATCCACAGCACAAGTGTAAGAGAGAGACTGAGAAAATTCGGTGAAAAAGGTGGAATAATATATACATATATATATGCGCAGACTAAAAGCTTCAAAGAGTAACTTAATACCAAACTGAAAAGCAGTGTTTTCGGTTAAGGTTTTCAAGGCTCTTGTATCTGTAACCACACCCAGCAGTGATGTCATGGAGTACTGACATGACCAAGAGTACACTTTTACATCACTGTAGCAAGATGAGAAGTTAAAAATAAACCCACTGTAGCTCAGAAAAGCAAGATTAGCAGTTGTTTAGCTGCTGTTTAGGTCCTCTTTTTTAAAGTTACTCTCATCAGGAAGACGGCGTCTTCTTGCGGTAGTGTTTCAGCAGTTGGGGCTGTGTTTGATGCAGGACCTCACCATGGAGACAGAGCTGGAGGCGGTCAACGGACGGAGGGTCAGGGCCATCGAGGTGTTTGCTCACGCCCTGCGCTTCTTCAGGGAGCATGCTCTAAGGGTACACTTTAAAGTTCCACTTCATAGTTGCAGAACATAGATAATGAATCTGTGCAGTTCTGGCTACATTTGAGGGAAGGAGAACAGAAGTTTATATACTGGACTTAATTCTGTTGTAGGAGGTGAAGGACCAGTCCTCGTCAGTGCTGGAAGGAGAGGAGATCAGATGGGTGATCACTGTCCCTGCTGTGTGGAGACAACCTGCCAAACAGTTCATGAGAGAGGCTGCGTACCTGGTAGCAAAAAACACGCACAACTCGACACATCCTGTACATACATTAATCCATATGGAGGCAGATACAGTTGACATGGAAGATGCTCCAAATGTTTCACCGATCTGAAAGAATATTTTACTTTATTTCTTGTATTTGATACAGAGTTTACACTTGCCCCAACATCTTTACCCCTGGATTCACTCAGGCCTATGGTGTAGCACAGAAACTATTCAGAATCAGTGGATTTAACTGCTTCAAAAGCCTAGGCTCAGTCCTCAAGATACAAACAAATGCACGTCCATACGCACTCAGAGGGTGACAGCAGACTCAGACTGTGCGTGCATGTTATGTGTGGCAGAGGAAGAGAAAGAACAACAGGGAGATTGAAATAAAGGCAGTGTATTAAGGGTGAGATAAACACTGTCTGACTAATGTTCCCATGCCATCATACATGGAAGATCACTTTACTACACACACAAACACAGACAGAGATCCTAACACTGCACTTTTGCATATTTTCTCACACTATACCTTCCTGTCAGCAAACACACACCTCTCCTCGGTTTACTGTACATTACAATGACTTGTAGGAAGTGTGTGTACATGGACAGGGATGCAGGGGTCCTATAATAATATACATCAATGAGAATGGACCAACCTGTGTGTCTGTGAGTGTGAGTACAATTGTAACGTGCATGTGGAACAACCCATGGGCAAGACTGTGCATAACCTTTGACCCTTAATGTCACGCTTTCCTTACTCTCACTCGCTCACGTACCCGTTATCAGCCATCGGCTATTCACTCAACCTTGTACATACATAAATGTCTAATGCACACACGCTTTCACATGCACGCTGATATATATGTACACACACCCCACGCTGGCTCCTGGCTTGATGCTGTCAGGGTGTGTGTGCTTCCTGCTGCTGATGATGTCATCAGTCGCGAACAATGAGGGAGACCGGCGTACAAACACAGGAAGCTGAGTCCAGGCCCCCGCCCTGCACATACACGCACACTCACACACACACACACACACACACACACACATCGTTCCAGCCACTCAGCTTTACTCCCAGTACATCAACACTAATGCTCCTCTCCGCTTCCCCTAAGTCTGTCTTTTATCCCAACAGAGAAACATAGGCTAGCACCACCATCTTTACCCTTCACGCTTTATTTATGTTCCTCCATATGTTTATGTTGTACAGCTGTCCTTCAGCTCGTGTGTGTTTTACTCCATGGGTCCTCTTCTGTCTTCTTCTTTCCTCTTCGCCTTTTTTTTTTTGTTCACCTCGAAGTATTCTCCTACCCTCTATCCAAATCTCATCATAAACTATGAAATGACCAAAGATTGTAAATCATGGTAAAGAATGGTAAAATTTGAAGTGGAAAATATTTGAACTATTGCTTTCATTTCTCTTTGTCTTTCTCCTCTAAACACCCTTTTCTCTTCTTTTCTATTGAAAATTTACTCTCTTTTGTCCATGAGCCATATTTTCTTTTATTCCTATTCTCAAAGATAGAGCAGAAAGGAGCACACAAAAGACAAAAAACAACAGCATGCGCTCTTAGTGATTATAAAGGAAGTAATTGTTGTAAGTCATGGTTGAGCAGACAAATGACAATTACATTCACAATTTTGTTCCTTTGTTTTCTCGATGTGTCGAGGAAAAGTTTTATATCTCAAGGATAAATTCCAGCCTGCAAGCTTACAAAAAAGATTCAATATGTCGCATTTGGCCTCCATCTTCACCTGGGCAGAGCATAGATTTTCTCTTTTGTCAAATTTGAGTATTGGTTGGTTATTTTATTTTATTTAGTTTACTTAAAATTTTAGCATTTCTTTCTATCTTCTCTTTGAGTTTTGTGTCTTCTCATTAAACTCATTAAATCTCAATTCAGACCGCGACATTTTACCAGGACCTGATCTGACTTGAGACCTTGAAGCAGGTTTAATTGCCAGTATTCAGAGGGCTGAAGGGCTTGCAACTGACTTCTGGCTTGGTTTTGAGGACCTGGGACTTGGACTTGTCCTCAAAGACTTTAGACATGATCTTAAAGACTTACAAACAGCTTTAACACAAAAACCGAAAAAAATGCAAGAAGCATATTCCATAAAAGTATATCTAACTTTCTCTCCTTTTTTCAGTCCCCTCTGTATGTCTAAGAAATATCAAAAGAATATGAGGACACGAAAATTCTTCTTGTAAATGTATTTTTCCTTCTCTGTGTCTCTCTCGTTCCCCAACAGGCCGGTCTGGTGTCTCCCGACTGTCCGGAGCAGCTCCTCATCGCTCTAGAACCAGAGGCAGCATCTATTTACTGCCGCAAGCTCCGCCTCCACCAGGTGATTGACCTCAGCATGCAGCCAGTCACAAACGGCCTCGATCTGGACGGGTCGCGGCCCTTTGACTCCAGCTTCAGACAAGGTAGAGAAAAGAGAGAGGGACGGAGGGAGAAAAAGAGAGAGAGAGAGAAAGAGAGAATGTGTGTGTGTGTGTTTTTCTTGTGGACATTGTCATTACCATAAGCATGAAACCACACTGTGTTCCTGGAAATGTTGTTGTTTGATCTCACTTGGGGTTTGTGGTTTTTGTTCTGTGTGTATAAGAGAGAAAAAGAAGGAGCACTGAGGGTAAGGATCAGACCTCAGATACGATCATGGTTTTGCCTCAGATGACTTTGCAGTTGTGTGAGCATGTGTTAGTGTTTGTGTGTGTGTGTGTGTGTGTGTGTGTGTGTGCGTGCTTGCGTGTGTGTGTGTGTAGTTGCACACAGACACATGTGACTTTGGACAGGCCATATATGTCATGCAGAGTAGACAAAGAACGAGGAGAGATGGACACATGTGGGGGAACGAAGGGGAGAGCTGTTTTGAAACAGACCCCAGAATTCACATAAAGGGGGAAACAGTCAGCCAAACCAGGCATTAGCCCCTTACAGTCGTTATTCAGCAAAGAAACTATTCGATGACTTTGTCTTCAGTGTTTGTTTAGGTTACAGGGGTAAGATGAAAATTTAATTTTCCGGCAGCTCCAGAAAACATGGAGGGCTTAGCAGAGCAAACACAACTCAGGTCAGTATCATAAAAAGGTTATTATACAGTGTAATTAGGTTTGTGAGGATGCATAAATAAAGAAAGTGTATTTAAACTGTGACTAAATTGATGTATGTATTTTGCATTGTGGCAGTATGGGAATGCATTTGCTACAACTTTGAGTAGCACCTGTTACTGGCTCCGTCTATAGCAACATAGTCTCATGAGTATTGTCGTATTTGGAGCTGGCTCATATGCCAAAGTGATGGGAAATTACATACTGATGAATATTTTGGCCACCTGGCACCAGAACAAGTTGTAAAAAGAACAATGACTTATGATCACTGTATAAAGCTGCTGAAGTGAATGTGTTAGCAACCATTCCCTATTTCCTATTTCTATTTCTGGAGCTGCACAGGTAGTGTAGAGACCGTTTATTGCTGAAAATGATTCTGATTAAGAGCAGTGCAACTGAACCAAGACAGTAAAGTTTCAGGCCATAAAACCAAAACGATGAGATAAAAGACACTAAAATGCCTCACAGAGCTGGGGGGAGGTGCAGAGTCTGGTGATAATTCCCAGTGAGTTTGTCACTATTAGTGACATCTGTCACACTATACATAGTCATCGGATCTGTTGTTGATGTAAAATTTTTGAATTGTGCAGCTTTAAAAGAAAACTTTCACATGGGGAATTTACAGAGGGGAAAAAATACTTCCAGAACCAGCAACTCCTTTCACTTTGCAGCTTTATAGTTCATGAATCTAAAAGCTTATCTGCCAAAAGTAATTGTTTGACTTTTTACAACAAAAGCATGAGAGTGACAGCTTTAAAAAATTATATCTATGGACTGAGTTGTAAACCTGTCTCTCAGACCTATTGTTGTTATTGTACAGTAAAGCTGCATAGAAAGAATTCAGCTACAGAAATGTGGCGCTAAATTGCAGCAAAGGAACAAAGAGCGATTTCAGGCTTGGAAAAAGGAAACTGATGCATAATTCAGCCAGTGAACTCGCCGTCCAAAATCCCCTACATGCTCCCACTTATACATATGCAATCAGTGACACACACACACAAAGACATTCACACACCAAACACAGGATATTGTAATTGGAACAAGGTGCAGTGAGACTATGATCTCACCCTCTCCTGGCCTGTCATTCTCCCTCTCCCTCACTCAGTTTCATTTTTCTTTCTTTTCCCTCCATCTCTCCAGCCTTCGCTCTCGCACTCTTTCTCCCTCTCAAACTTTCTTTTGCCTGGTCATACTCTTGGCGAGGAGTCTGCAAAAACGCACACACACACACAGACATGCGCATGTACAAACATACACTCATGCTGACATTTTTACATACACATACGCTTGGCATCACGGTAATGGTTTTTACTATCTTTAACTTTTCTTCCACCTCATTTCTTCTCCAAAGATAGCACTGGGGAGTCATTAAAAAAATCACACACTCACAAACACACACACGCACGCACGCACACGCACACACACACACACACACACACACACACACACACACACACACACACACACACACACAAAGACACACAGACTCAGACACGCATAGAAACACGTATTTTCTTTTCTGCTGTTTCATATAAATGGTTTCCAGACTTGTGTTCCATTCATCCCTCCTGTACAAACACATACACACACACACACAAACACACACACACACACACACACAGATGAAATCAAGGCCTGTATGATTGTGGTGTTCTTTGTTCAGCTTAATTTATAGTGTACACTCACACTCACACACACTCACACACACACATGCACAGATACATTACCTTCTGTGTCATGCAGGGCTTTAACACAACTTTAAGGGGAATTGCTTTCAAGAGAATGTGGGACATTGTTGCTGAATGAGTCTATAATCTTTGCAGCCTCTCTTTCTTTCTTTCTTTCTTTCTTTCTTTCTTTCTTTCTTTCTTTCTTTCTTTCTTTCTTTCTTTCTCTCTTTGTCCTTTTTCCTCGTCTACCACATCTCTTCCCTCTTTCCCCTGGAACTCATGGGGTTTGATGGAACATAGTAAAAACCACTTTAACCTAAATTATACAAACACTTCACTCCAGAATGTCAAACCTATGACTTATCACACACACACTCACACACACACACACACACACACACACACACACACACACACACACACACACACACACACATTCTCACACACTTTTACATCAGGACCACAGCTTCCCTCACTGCCTTTCCAAAGGGAAGAGAGAGAGAGAGAGATGTTTTTATCACTTCTTTGATATATAATTCTTTCTCATCTTACAGCCATAATGTCTCATTTCATGTGTTCACTTGAAAGTGTAGGGGCAAGCTAGCAGATTGTCTGCTCTGTCAAATTGGATGTTAGGTATTTTGCATTTCTGTCAGATGGATTTGAGTGTGTTCTGCTTATGTTGGCCCACATCCATACACTTAACCTGCCAGAAGAAAACAAATACAGCGCTCTTCATTTCCAGCAAATTGCTCCTGTCATGCAAAAACATGGTACGTGTTTCTTGGTTTCTGTGTATGGAAAAACTTTTTTATATTATATGTCATGACCGGCTGGGTTATGAAACATGTATGTAGTAAAAATAAAAAAAATTCTTCTTCAGTAGGTTGAAACTGATTATGTATCTGTTGTTGTTTGAACTAGTGTGCATTTAATATTATTTAAACACAAGTTAAAGTGTCTGACCCTGCAATGTTTATACAAAAAGACAAAAAAAACGTTTGCCTGCTGGCAAAGCAGTGCAAGGTGGTGAAAGGTAGTGATGTCTCTGAGGGCCCACAGCTGGAGAGAATCCATAAAATGGTTTCATTTTGAAATGCAGCGCCCATAGCAATATTTCAGGGGGTTAGGCACAACTCCTCTTTCCCCCTAGAGCCCAGACATTCTCAAGCTGTCCATGAAGATGGAGGAATAGAAATGATGGACACAAAATTTCATTTCAGGCTCAAAGTGAAAACAAGCTGTGAAAACAACACTGAAGTATTTGCACCTTTTGAGATCATATAGAAAACTTAGCAAATCATTGCCTTGTAGACATCAAGCGGACACAGCGGAACATTAGCCTCTACTTGGAGTCATGTTTCTTGCCACCTTCACTATGTTAAAGCAAATAAGCCTTTTCAAAAACAGTGTTTATCTTCAGTTATGAAATGTCTCCCCTAACAGCAGTATCTGCAGTGTGTCATTGCTCTTTATCACTTATAGAGCATTTTGTTCGCTGCTTATGTTCTCATGTGAACAATCAGTTAGTAAAGTAAGGTAAAATATCACCTTTCTTCCTGTCTGAACATAGTATACAAATACTAACATTACTTTTTTGTCCCATTGTGACTTTTGAACTGATTTAATGAAAGAAATTATTTTGCATCTGAGTGTGTGCAACAGAGATTGTATCAAAAACTGAACTATGTTGTGCACCTGTGTGTATTCAGCTTTGTGTGTGTGTCTTGCAGCGAGGGAGCAGTTGAGGCGATCCAGACACAGCAGGACCTTCCTGGTGGAGAGTGGAACCGGAGAGCTGTGGTCAGAGCTGCAGACTGGTACGGCCTTGTGTGTGTGTGTGTGTGTGTTTGTGTGTGTGTGTCATGGAGAGAAAGAAAGACCCCACATGTCGGAGATATTGATGATTTTGACCCATAACCCCAGTAGGCCAACTATGAGAAGTCGGCCCACCTCCTTTCACATTCTACTGACCCTTTTTTATTTTTCATTCCAATGTTTCATCTCCTTTCTCTCCTCCATTTAAAAATGTTTTTAAATTCAATTAGTGAATAAAGTGACATTTAGTTATTTTTAAACTGATTAATATGATTTTTTTAAATCAAATTACATCTGCATTTAAAGTTTGCATTCATAAACTCAAAGTTTGTCAATAATTTGCCAGTCGTACTTTTGTCATTCTGGCTTTAACTGATGACTCAATAACTGAACTTTAGCTGTTGAAAGCTCTGGAAAAAGTTAGTAGGTAGCCCCTGAATTGAGATTTTTTTTTTAATCCCAATAGCTGGTGTTCTTATTCTGTGCCATGTTTTATGTAGAGCCAATTTTTATAGTAAAGTCATAACAAAAATGTCTAATGTTATGAGATTTAATTCATTTTGAGGATGTCTTTTTCACAAGAAAAAGCTATAATACTGTGAGAGCAAGGTCATAGTATTTCAAGACAGGGCCTTTTACTCAGGCAGGTTTCTACACCACCAAACACAATTGTTGTTCAAGGCCACAGAACTTGATCGAGGAGATGATAAAATCCTAACCAGGGACAATCAAACTCATCCATTTTGCTGACAGCTTTTTCTCTCTGTTGAACCATGACAAAAATCTGCAGAGCCACGTGTACCCGCTGACCCTCTCTGCTCACTTTCCTTTCCACACACACACACACACACACACATTCACAATCACACAGACATGCACACAGGAAGGACCCAGCCCATGGGATTCTGCCTCTGCACTGTAAACAAACCAGAGGAACAGAAACCCTTTTTTATCCTCCCTCTCTTCCGTTTTCTTCTCATCCCTCCCCGTATTTTTCACCTTCGTCCATTTATTCCTTGCATTCTTTCTTTTTCTCACTCACTCGTATAATTACTTTTTACTTTCTACTATTTAGGGTGTGGTCAGCAGAACCAGGGTAAAACCAGCCCTCGCCACTGATCATATCATGCATAAACACACACTCACAGAGGGAGCGCTGCGATCACAGGTGCCTGAAGGTTGTTTATGCTTGAAACTGGTGGTTGAACAGTTTCAGGAGACATGCACACACACACACACTGGATATAATCAACAAAAATGAAGACACATTATCCTCCACAACAGATTCCAGCTGATGAACTTTATCAACAACCACAGATTTTATGAAATAAACCAGTGTGTATGTGCTCTCTCTGTGTAGGTGACAGGTATATTGTTGCAGACTGTGGAGGAGGAACAGTTGACTTGACTGTCCATCAGATCGAGCAGCCGCAGGGAACACTTAAAGAGCTCTACAAGGCTTCAGGTACGGTCTCTTCCAAAAACACCAACAACAAAAAAATAACCCCATTTCCAGCAGTTTCCAAAGCTCTCCCTCCTTTCCCAGGCGGCCCATACGGGGCTGTCGGTGTGGACCTGGCCTTTGAAGCCATGCTGTGCCAGATCTTTGGCGAGGACTTCATTCAAAGCTTCAAAGCCAAGCGCCCAGCCGCCTGGGTGGACCTCACCATCGCATTTGAGGCAAGGAAGCGGACGGCGGCGCCGGGCAGGGCCAACGCCCTCAACATCTCCCTGCCTTTCTCTTTCATTGATTACTACAAGAGACACAGAGGTCAGAGTGTGGAGGCCGCCCTCAGGAGGAGCAAGTGAGTGCGGTGTTCATGTTGGTGTGTGAGAGAGATGATGGATGACTTTGTGAGTAATCTGCCGATTACAACGGACTGATTTTGTGCGTCTGTCATCATTGAAGATTCAAACTCTCTTCTTTGTTTGTGTGTGTGTGTTTGTGTGTGTGCGCGCGTGTCAGTATGAACATAGTGAAGTGGTCGTCCCAGGGGATGCTGCGACTGACACAGGAAGCCATGAATGAGCTCTTCCAGCCCACCATTGTCAATATCGTCAAACACATTGGTGAGAAACACACTAGAAGGGACAAGCCCAAATGTTTTTGACTGATGTAAATCAACCTTTGCAGACAAGTTCATCATACTTAAAGCTGCACAGATCGCAGTTAGCTGGTTGCTAATTTAGTCTAATTTAGTCTATCTGCTTTTTGATTACACATTCTTGTTTGCTTGCAAATCAACAGTGCGAGTGTAAATGGTACAAATGGAAGTTTTCAGCTACATCTTAGACAAACAAGGCTTTAGGTATGATGGCTTCCTTAGTATCTTACTCCAGTTGTTGGTGAACTCATTGGGTTTTTTTTTAAAAGCCTTTTCTAGATGGAAGGAGAAAATATTGAGGGTGTCTGTTTCAAATCATTCACATTCCGGTGGTACTTTCAAAACCAGGGACTGGTTTTCTAGAATTTAGCCTTGCTGGTCTTCAGTGAGTAGTAGAGACAGGAGCAAAAAAAAAGGTTTTATGCATTTGAAAAAAAAAATACCATTTGTAGCTGATCAAAAAGAAGTAGAAATCAGTGCCCCCCCCCAAGGAACATCCAGAGTACTAGTACATGTACCGAACCACTACTAAAGGATAACTCCTTCTTTTCTTTTCTTTCCAAATGAACACAAAAACACACACTTGGCTCGTACAATCATGGTCGTAGAAAATGAAATTTTTATTAAGGTCTTCCATTTCCCCCCCGGCAGAGGAGCTGATGGCGAAGCCAGAGGTGCGCGGTGTGCGTTTCCTCTTCCTTGTTGGAGGCTTTGCAGAGTCACCCATGCTGCAGAAAGCAGTTCAGAAGGCACTGGGGCGGACGTGCCGCATCATCATCCCCCATGACGTTGGTCTGACCATACTGAAGGGCGCCGTGCTCTTTGGGCTGGATCCCACTGTGGTGAGGGCTCTGGGTTAGCTCAGGTAGTGCGGGACCATCTCTTTAAGGCGTGATGTAACAAACTCTCTCTCATAGGTCCGAGTCCGTCGTTGCCCCTTGACCTACGGCGTTGGCGTGCTGAACCGGTTCGTGGAGGGGCGTCATCCTCGGGATAAACTCCTTATCAAAGACGGCCGCGAGTGGTGCACCGACATCCTCGACCGCTTCGTCTCCGTTGACCAGTCAGTGGCCCTGGGCGAGGTCGTGAGGCGCAGCTACACGCCCGCTCGCCTGGGCCAGCGGAAAATCATCATCAACATCTACTGCAGCGTGACAGACGACGTCACGTACATCTCCGACCCCGGCGTCAGGAAATGTGGGGCAATAACTCTGGATCTACCAGAACCGTTACCGCTACCGGGGGCGGTGGGAGGGGCGGGAGGCGGAGGCCCAGAGAGGAGGGAGATAAGGGCGACCATGCAGTTTGGAGACACAGAGATCAAAGTCACAGCCGTTGACGTCATGTCTAACCGCTCCGTCCGGGCGTCCATAGACTTCCTGTCTAACTGAGGAGGAACAGGAAGAGGGGACAAGGATCTGAAAACACAGAAATAACTGATTCCAGGATGATAATTTTGGAAAAAGCGGTACTTTGGGACTCATAATTATTTAGGCTTTACATTTAATCATTAGAGCAGAAAAAAGATAATGAGAACTAGTTCTCAACAGAACTGACTTTTAACAGAGCAGTAGGTTGCCCTCTCTGCGTGGAAAAGAAGAAATGAATTTGTCCACCTTCTGGCTTCAGTGGAGAGTTTGTCATGTCACACCACATAAATGCTGTCAAAGGGTTTTCCTGCCCAGAGAATAAACTGATGTACACATGTGAAACCTGAAGGCAAGCTAAAGAATAAATACGAATCTCTAGAGCAGGTACCGTTGAATTATTCAACCTGTCTTAAAACACTTACTTGGAGAGTCACTGCCCAATACAGTAAACTACCTAGTGTGAGACTCACTCATGCATGTTCAGAGCTAAATATCAAGTATGTTGCCTTTTCCCTAATATTATTAATGTTACTTCATTTAAATCCTATGTCAACGATCAGTTGAGATATTGATGCTACTGCAGCTTTATTTCTCCAATTTCGTCGATTGTGCGCCACCTAGCTGTAAAAGGGCTGCACTACTATCTGAAATAGCACCCTGGATTAGCAAAACTCTCGGGATATATCAAAACAAATCGAAGAGTTATTTACCATGAAGGACTGGGACTGTGGCATCATAACATTTGTAATGTCTAAAAAAACCTAATGCAAAAAAACAGAAGATCAAACCTGTATTATTTGATTATTCTGGCTACTTGGGGCCATTGGATCGAGCTGAAACATGACATTGATAAAGCCTTTTCAAGATGTTAACAGTTGCCTTTTTACACATCCAGAAAAGCAGGATTAGCATTCAGGGGGAACTATAGAGTTGATACAATGTGTGACCCCTTTCTCATTTCACGTATTTTGATCCATAATATACAATTTTTCATTGGTGCAGCTTTGAAGTGGGCACACTGGTAGCTCAGCTGGTTAAACGGATGCTGTGTATGTTATGGCTGTGGCTCAGGTGGTAGCGAGGGTTGTCTGCTGATCCCAGGGTGAGCGGTTTGATCCCCAACTCCTGATTTCCTTGTGCTAAAGTGTCCTTTGGCAAGACAGTGAACCATAAGATGCCTGACTTGTAAGTTGCTATAGATTAACCGCTGCCAAACAAGTGAATGTAAAGTGACTTCCTATAGAAAGCTAGATGGGTGTTTTTGTTCTTTCCAACTCTCAAGACTTCACCCTGTCACATCTACATCAGTGACTAACCTTGTATAATGTGTATGCTGTAATCAACTGTATCCCTCTTTATGTATAGAGTAACAAAACTTATGACCCAATGTATCATGTTCGACACATTGAACTTTGTTGCTTTTGACCTAATCTAGTTCACAGGTTGCAGACGGTTAAAACAACGAAGCCTCTTCTTGAACCTAATTTTAAGATACATGGTCACACACTTTTCAGATATGTACAAATAAATACTTGTTCAAATTCTGTTTTAAGCGCCACACTTTCTCCTTTAACAACGATCGGTCGCTTCACCTAACATTTACGGTCCACTTGTAATTGGTGTATTGATACACCATCAGGAAGAACATTCAACACAATATCATTTCAGCTGTGAATTTATTGATAAGGATGGTCCAATAAATAGTTTCACACAGCATAAACAATGAATGGTTCGGAACTGCTCAACATCCCATCAGTGCTTTACTTTCCATGTTACACAGTTTGTGACTGAACAGAAAAAGGAAAAAAAAAAAAACAAACGATTAGAAATGACTGAATGTCTGCTTCAGGTCATAGAGGAAGACCTGACCCTCAGGGGACAGGAGTGTGTTTTATTTTAAACCAAAACGGATTGATCTTTCTTGTATTTCAAAATCATTTCTCTCTAAAATGGCCACGGGTGAAACGATACAGTGCGTGAAATGTTGAACAGATGTCAGCAAGTCAAAGCGTCAGTAAGAAAAAAAAACTACTGGAGAAAAGAAACAAAGACAACACAAGAAACGTCAGCCATCTTTGACAAAGTCCAAAGAAACTGTCATGAAATTGTTAGATGAATGTCTTTTTTCCCCCCTTTTTTTTGTCTCACTACACCTGCCATTTGCAATGTGCTATGACTGGTTACAAACCTCATTTTATCTAGAATTCAAATCCAAATTCAGGTCAAACATGGCAGGAAACATTCAACACAATCTTTGCATCTCTGTGTAAATGTAACCTGACCAGTGCTGAGGACAAAATCTTCTACCTGCATTTAGATTAGAATGCCAGTGTAAAATGGGGTTTTGTTCCTCCCTCCTCTTAGTGAGCGTGGGGTCTCCCACGGCCTCTGCCCCTTCCACCACCTGGTGGTCCGTCCACAGAGCTGCGAGGATTCTTGATCGTCTCGTCGACCGACAGGATCAGGCAGGCTGCCTCCGACGCTGCTGTCAGAGCGTTGATCCGCACGATGGACGGCTCCCAGACACAGCTGGTGAAGTTGTCTGCGATGTCCTCGTTGTTGATGTCCACGCCGTACCACACACCGCCCTACGGTGAGATAAGACAGATGAGGCATACAAATAGCTGAGGGCAAGTTTCTACAATTAAAGACCATAAGTGCCTTTATTACAAGTGCTTTACTACAAGTATTGTGCAGAGTAAGTGTGTTCTTTCACGTCTTACCTGTGCATGTTTGGCGCGCAGTTTGTTCAGGATGTTGGTGGCGTCAAAGCCGGCGTTGTCACACAGCTGTCTGGGGATGACCTCCAGGGCCTTGGCGTACGCTCCAATCAACAGCTGCTGTTTTCCAGGGATGGTCCTGGAATAATCTCGCAGGTACTTTGAAAGCTCCATCTCTATGGCTCCTCCGCCCGCTACAACGGAGTCATTCTGGAAAAAGCAGTTGTGTGCACAGAGGGGCCAAAGATTTAAATGGAACTAAGGCTCTAGATTCAGTAAATATTGTAAAGATCAACCACAATTTAATTTAATTAAAAAGTAACATCAAATTCACCTAAAATCTAACAAGTTTGAGACAAAATTCAATTCATGATCTCTGTGTGTCAAACATCTCTTGCCAGTTTTTTGAATCATTTCCTAGTTATCCACTTCCCAAAAAAGCGGAAAAAAAAGCACACTCCCCTATGTAAAACAATTTCTGAAATCCTGATATAATGCTAAACATCTAGCAACAGAATTAAATGTGACAAAAAAGACACAAGCCTCACTACTCATTAAGAAAGTTGCATGTAAAATAAGAGAGCAGTGAGGGTTTAATGTTAACAGCTGCAATGAGTAATGCTATGCTAACACAACTCTGCCTGGTTGAAGGCAATAGCTCAAACAATAAGCTGCTTTATTTGAAAGAAATTGTATCTATGTTGTGCTGCTGAATATGGTGAATTAGGTGGATCATTCTGTTCATGCAACAACAATGCCCACTCAAATTGGCATTATTGGCCGGTTTTGTTTTAATTTAGTTACAGCCAAACACAACTCATAATAATATAAAAGTACAATGTAAAACAAAATCATTTTGAAACAAATCTGAATCAAATTTGAATCTCACTGGCTGGTATGAAATGTGCTACAGGTTTCCATAAATTTAGCATCAAGGAGAGGAGGAATTACCAAATGGGGAATAAGCCTAACTAAGGAACCTGCAGATCTTTTTCTTTGTAACCACAAGAAGTCATATATTTGGAATGAAATATATAATGCTTTGTTTTTACTGTAGCTACGCCAAATGATCCTTCCTGCACTCATTGGAAAAGCTGCTCACATACACTCCACATATCAACTGACCTTGATGGCTCTGCGTACGATCATTATGGCGTCGTGCAGCGATCGCTCCGTCTCCTCTGTGAACTGTTCGGCCCCGCCCCTCAGGATGATGGTGCATGTCTTTGCCTTCGGGCAGCCTTTAAAGAAGTTATACCTGCAGGCGCAGCCATGATGGGTGTGAGCTTTGGGAGAGTACTGATTCGTGTTTGATTTAAAAAAAAACTTGAACTAATCTCTCTTACCTCTCTCCTCCCACCTGGACCTCCTCAAAGACTTCACACTGTCCCAGGACGTCGTCGGACAGACCTCCCACTGACGTCTGAATGGAGCCACCGCAGGCCTGGAGATCACATTACCCACAGTCAGTCAAGTTACTTTTAACATCATCATCAAAATGATATCTATATAATTTTTCAAGTATAATGACTCACTTAAGAAACTTCTATTCATGCACACGATCTAAGAAAGTATTATTCACACTAAATGATCCTACGTTTATAAAAAAAAACAAAAACCTGCCTCTTTAAGGCAAAAAAAAAAAAAAAAGGACCAATAATTAACAGACATAGAACAAAAACAGTATTTGCTTTACATCTTTGTTGCCCAGTCACAATACTGGACATGAAAGTCCTAACTGTGTAACATAAGGCCTAAACCGTATCTCTGTATAAGTCCTACCATCATGGTCCTCCTCAGATCCTCCTCCTGCACTCTTCCAGCACAGAAGAGGTCTCTGTCAGCAAAGTACTGAGTGGCCACATCACCGATTGGTAACTTTGACAAAACCACCTTGGCTCCTGACTGATAGATCTTTTCGAGTTTGTCATACAGAATGTTCCACTCTGCGTCCACAATGGCCTGGTAGTCCTGAAGAATTAAGACACAAAACCAGATAGGACAAAATAAATAATCAAATACAGCCTTTCAGGTAGTTGCTTTTACATCCAGGCACTGCAGTGCAGTCTTCATACCTCCACAGATTTCACGCGGACCTCAGCGTTGTCTTTCTCAGCCTTCAGCTCCAGCTCCACATTGAGCAAAGCAATCTTTGGGTTCTCATAGCGTTTAGGCTGCATCTCAAACCCAGCGTAGGAGAAGGTCTTCTTGAATGCAACCCCAGAGATCAACTGGGAATCCTGTAAAGATGGAGCACAGAAAATTTTAGGAAAAAATTAAAATTGCAAAATGAAGGAAAAATTGCAAAATGAAGGAAAAGCAAACTGTCCACATTTTTACTGCCTCTAATATTTTTAACCTTGTTTTACAATTTTCTCATCAATAATCATATCTCCAACTGCTAAATTCAAGATGCTAACCTCAAGGGCTCCTCCCTGGACCTTCTTGATGCCGATCATCTTCAGGGACAGCAGCTCGTCCAGAGACATGACAGCATCCACCACCATCTTGGAGAAGAAGGCCTTCTGACCAGCAATTAGCTTGGAGTTGAGGGCTGTGGCTGCACACTTCTCCAACAACTCCCTCTGCTCTCTTCAAGGAAAGGAGTACTTTTGAAAATACACAGCTAGACCAGTTTCTAAAGCTCAATTTAACTGCAACTTGAGGATATAATATTAGGACATGCCTCAAAGGAGAGATCAAACTTCAAACACGGCATGGCTGCCATGTAAATAAATTTAC
This sequence comes from Istiophorus platypterus, assembly GCA_016859345.1. Classification (NCBI taxonomy): domain Eukaryota; kingdom Metazoa; phylum Chordata; class Actinopteri; order Istiophoriformes; family Istiophoridae; genus Istiophorus; species Istiophorus platypterus. The sequence continues at coordinate 12,222,988 of CM029132.1, read as the reverse complement.
AGTGAAACTGAACACTCACTGCTTATCATCCTTTTTCACAGGGACGGCGATCTCCTTAATCTTGTTAACAGCAAGGTTGGTGGCGGTGCGGAATGCTCTGATGATGGTCTGAGGGTGGAGACCCTCCTCCACATACGACTTCAGCTGCTTCAGGAACTCAGCAGCCAGGAGAGTGACGGAGGTGGTGCCATCCCCAACCTGAAGATCATTTGAAGGAAATAAAAGATGGTGTCAATTTGAATCTTTATTCCACGGATTTGCTGGTCTGTGACAAATTTCAGTCGCCCTCTCCTTTGACTGACACAAAACCGTAAACACACAGAAACACATCACCTCAGCATCCTGGGAGCGAGCGATGTCAACCAGGGTCTTGGCTGCAGGGTGAACTACATCCAGCAGTTTCAGGATGGTGGCTCCATCATTGGAGATTGTGGCCTTTCCTTGGGGAGAAAAAAATAAAAAATAAAAACATTCACACATTTGTGATAAGGAAATTATAGACCAATAAATCCTGTAATCCATTCATTGTTCTATTCTCTCTCACTACCTCTGCCATCCACCATCAGTTTGTCCATCCCTCTGGGCCCCAGGGTGGTCCTGACAGCCTCAGCAATCACCTGGAGTGGTTAACATTTAGTCAGATTTAAACACAGTTTAACAGATGCCACAAACAGGAAATACATACACGATCAGTCGGTAAAGGAGAAAAGGGCTAGTTTTCTGACCTGACAGGCATTGATGTTACTGATGAGCTGGGGAATGCCCTGAGACGTGTCTGTCCCCTCCTTCAGCAGGATAACCGGAGTGGGCTGGAGAGAAGAAATGGATGAAGGAAGAGAGGGGAAATCATGGAAATCAGACAACACAGAACTGCGGTGGCATCAGTGCGAAGCTTGACTATGAAGTATAGCTACAGTACAGATGGCAAAAAATACTGTTGTGTGAATAGTAGGTATAATATTATATGGCCAAGAAATGATTCAATGTTCATCCTCTTTCAGTGAAGTCACACAGTAATGGTAATTTATGTACGATCATAATGTGTCATCTTTAAAAATCAGTTGTAAAACTTAATACCAACTACTATTAAAAACTATCAAAATCAGGTAGATCTGTAAAAAAAATGGAACATATTCCTCCTCTACATTAAACAAATATCACTGTGCTTCAAAACAAACAGTATGACCTAAAATGGTAAAAGATGCATAAGATGAGGCTGTAGCTGTAAGGTGTGATGCTTTTGTTACCCACTGAGAAACACTGCGTTACTGGTCTGTTGACAATACTGCTAAATCTAGTTGGCTACATGACACAGCTACTTTTCAAAGCCTAAAATTACATATCAATATTTCCCTTGCAACTGGCTGGCAGATCTCTGCTTATGACAGTGACACAGTGCATTGAATTCGGGGTTTAGTTTAGGCCTTTATAACTCTGCATCATCCCAAAATCAGCCATAAGATGCTCAAACACGAGAGAAAAATACAGACAAACCACAAGAACAGATTAAAGTTGATGGGCATTTCACGACAGCATCTTTAGCAGTAGAATAGCAGTTTTCCCAATGCAACCATTCATACAAAGGGTCCTACAATACTACAGTCACTTCCCCTACTACCCAACACAGCCGCAATAGCAGACGTTAACCAAACTTACGACGTAAAAATACGTAAACTAAAATTCATAAAATGTCCCCAAAATATTAGTTGGTAGAGTAACCAGCTTAGTACAGTTTCTTTTAAAAGCAATAACTTCTGACACGTTAGCTAGCATCACCATTCGCATCGCATACGCCCATTGATACCGGGCAACCCCGCTATGCTAACACAGTCTGGTTAACAATCCTATCTTTCTAAAAATCTATTTTCACAAAATAAATGCTTCCCGGGACCGCCAACGGACAGGCAACTAAAGAGAGATTAAGCCCGGTGACAATGCCGGCACACAGACCGCAGGATGGACGTGGATTTTGAGTGTGGGCTCGGAGCATAAATGCTAACTCACTCACCATCATCTTTGCAGTTTCTTCGAGAAGCTTTCCAGCGGCTCCCTGACCCACAATGCCTTTCGAAAGCGATAGCCGCCGGGGGTGCGTTCAAGAACATGCTGCGTGATTTAGTCAACGATTTGAAAGTCCTTTGTCATAAATTTTCTAAATTAAAAACACCGATTTATTGATAAACAAGCTTCTGTGCAGTCGGTTCAGTTTTTTTAAATCACTGTGCAAAATGCTAAATATTAAATTTACATCATGGAATAAATGATAACGTTTGAAGTATATAAATGAACAAATATATTCAGAAATGTATTAAGCAATCATTTCAACTAAACTCATTATTATGAAATGTTATTTTTTTATTCTTAATTTAAAAGTATGTAATAGTGAATTATTCAGGTTAATTTTTATGTCTTTATATAAACTTTTATTCCAAATTAAATCTCTATCTCATACTGGAATTTTCTAAATCAAACTTATATTTCATTTCAAAATGTCATTTATCGTATATTTATTGTTTTCCATTATTTGTTTTCCGCAATTTATGTATGCTTATATTTTCCTTCATTTTATCCTTGTTTAATACTAAAAAAATCAAGGGCCCTGATGTTTTGGGAACCAGACTTTTCTTGTTACAGTTTACAGTAGAATTGTAAAAACCTGCAACCACCACATCTTTTAACGACAGTATAATATGTTCATCTATATTCAGAGTGCAGGGTGAGAGGTGGTGTGCAGAGGGCAGCTGGGTTTGTTGCTGGGTTGAGGGTATGTTTAGAAATGAGCCTGCCATCAGAAAAATTTAGGATGACAGCCTTTGTGCTTATTTGCATGAAAATGGTATAAGTCAGCTGCATTGTGGGGTAACTGGACATATTTAATATGATCTTCTCTCAATACTCTACTTAGTGTTTTTTTTCTTTATTAATTTGGGAGGGTTTTTTTTAACCTCATAATCTACTGAGAAATTGGATTAGTTTCAGATAGTTTCTTGATTATGCAGATCAATATAATATAATAATAAAATAAATAAAACTATTCGAAATCAATCTCATTTTAATGATACTGCCACTTGGTTATGTGATGTATTGGCTTTTGTCCTCCACACTCCCGCAGGTGTATTTTGGAAGTTCTCATCCGCGGGTAAGGCAAGTTTCTTTGTATGGGACCCGTCAACAACATGGGGAAATACTTCGCACAAGGCGAGAAACACAAAGAAGAAACACTAGAAAATTAAAAAATAGGCATTATATATATAAATATATATGTAATGTAATAAAAAAAACCTGAATAAAACCTGAAAACCTGAATAAAATATAAGATAAGTAAGTTATGTATTTATAACCCTGAAGAAAAGAAGAAATGTCCAGTGTTTCTGAACGCACCTTTTGTTACGTCACCTAGGGATACCGAATGCAGGCCTCTGATTGGCCTTTAGCTTTGGGTCGCACCCCGCGGTGTCCTCGCTACATCACCAGGACAGCGTCGTACGGGCGGAGCCGCCGTTCTCCGCCTCGAAAGCGGCGTCCCCGCCCGCGCGGACGCTCCCAACGACCGAAACACGCTCACGCAGTCCTCCTCCCGAGAACTGGCGCGGAGTTTAGAAAGCGGACGCGGAGCGGCGGCGGGAGACGCCGGATCGGACCGAGACGGAGGCAACGTCGTCGCCCTGGTATCCGCAGTGAGCGCCGGCGGTTCCGGACACCAAAAGCGAGGATGGACGATTTCGGAGTTTACGCGATCTTCGGGGTGGACGGGCCGCCTCAAAGGCTGCTCGGGTAAGACGCGGTCCGGGTCTCTGGGGCCGGTGGTGGGTCTGTAAACCTGATGGCCGTCGGGTCGAGCGTCTGCGTCTGTGTCTGTGTCTGTGTCTGCGTCTGCGTCTGCACCGCAGCTTTTCTCTGTAACGTCGACGTTTTTGTGAGCAGCGTTCACCATCCCGGGTCCGCGAACCTTCATCTGCTCCTCCTCGTTGGCGCCTCTTTATATCAGCCGTGTTTACGGAGAAGGACGCGTCGGTTAGCTCCCCCGCTGCGGCGGAACACGTGTCCAGAACCGCCTTTTTGAGCCTAATTTTTTCCTGGACAACCAGAGACCGATCATCTTTTATTCCTTCTCTTTTCCTTCCCCCTCCCGTGTCAGCGCCGGCGGGTCGTGCAGGGTGTGCGTCGCCGTTCCGCGCACCGTGCGCCAGGTGGTGCTGTTCAGCAGCGGGCCGTGGGGGCAGAGGACGTGCGTCGACGCGGAGCTGGACGACGCCGACCGGATGCCCATCACCATCGGCAAACTCACACCTTACAACAGGTAGGATGAGTCCGTCCTCGGACCCTCAGACCCCGGGGCCCTCCTTCCTGGCGCTGCCCGGAGGCGGGTCCCGACTGTCCCGCTTCGTTGGTCCGTTCTCACCTGGATGCTCACTGTGCCCGACGTCCTCCAGGTGTCTGTCGTGGGAGCAGTGGGAAGAGGAGACGTGGACGGACAGCGCGACGCTGAACATCGCACTGGAGGGTGGAGACCTGGTAAATATCCCCATCACCCCATCACCCCATCAATATAACACCTTTAAATTAGAGCTGTAACTCAATCATCTCATATTGGGAGGAAAAGCAATATTTAGATATGATTTGCAAGTCTTTTGTCTCTATTATTCATCAAGAAAGAGTTGAAATCTAAAATGTACAGGTCTATTTAAGGCTTTTTTTCATGGATGGAGTCACAGGCTAATAATATATATGTGTATATATTGTACTTTTTCAGACAAAAGCGGATTGGTCAGGACCAGAACTCCTGGCTGTGAAGGAATACACACCAAAGGTAATAAGATAAGGATGCACTGTTGTTAATGGAATCTGAAATAAGCCGCGTGTCCAGAACTAAATGCAACACTCAGATTCTTACAAGGACTTTTTGATGAAATATAATATTTGTCAGTCATTTTGAATAGGTGATATTAAGCGTATCCACTTATTCTTTTAATCGACCCACTCTCTTTCAAACCGGCCTTGTTTACTCCGGTGTTTTCCCACATTCACAAGTATTTGTTAACCGAATGCCGTGCCGTCCCAGGACACCGTGGCTCCCCTCGCAGCCCGAGAGCTCAACGGCAAGAGGAAGAGGGGACGAATGGCGGAGGAAGACGGTGGTGAGAATAAGGCGACGAAGAGAGGGGAAGAGGAGAACGCCTGTCCGAATGGCACCGTGGAGAAGACCACACCCGTACGCAAAGCCAGAGCTCAAACCAAAGGGGGGCAGAAGCTGTTCGGCAGTGGAGGAGATGCAACTAAGACGAAGGGAACAGGTGAGCAACACAGTCTTATTTTAATATCATGGTACTGTAGTTTGTCAGATCCATTACTTTTCTGTAGCTAGAATCGAATCAGTAAAAATAGTGTTCATTAATGTATAAATGAGGTTGTATGGGTGGCATAGGACCCAGAAGTTTTTATGTCTGTGTTGGTGAAAGCCAGAATGGTGCCACTGATGATGATTAGCGCTAAAGACGCTCCTGCGGCTCAGTGTGGAGGAGTAAACCGCTTCTTTGTGTACGGTTCCTTCTATCGAATCTCCTTTTTGCAGCTAACGGAGCGGGAGAGGCTCGCGGCATTGTGGGAAGAACACCTCCTCCGAGCACAGCCAGGACGAAGAGTAGGCAGGCCAAGACTCCCACGCAGACCGGTGAGTTTGTGCATAAACATTACATACCATTTTTTTTCTTTACTTTTTGTCCTGTTTGTTCAACTTTAGTCCTTCAGCTGGTATGTTGATACTCCTCACCCCCCTGAGTTCACAGAATTTTTTTATTTTATTTTATTTTTTCCTGCTTGTCTTTCTCTGTTAATGAGAGGTGTTCAGTGCGGGAGCGTAAAATAAACTTGGATGTGTGACTCACACACAGTCCATTGCCCATCCAGGTATTTGCAGATCTTAATGTGTAGCATTAAAGCAATAGAGTTAACATTTTTGGAAAATATGCTTATTTGCCTTTTTGCTGACAGTTAGACAAGAAGCCGTTCATCATACACGAATGCTAAAAAGCATACTTACCAACAATATTTATTTGTGTGATCGCATTATGTAATTATATTAATATTTTTTTGCAGTATTACCATGTGAGGATTTATTGTCACTTTTAAGGGCAGTTGTCAGCATTTCTGACATCAGTCACTTGTATGTTTTATGGGACCAATACGCTTCCATAGGCCTTATGTGAGACAGTTGTCATACCTGTGGTTTTCAGCCCCACTGATCAGCCCGTCGGGTCGCTGGGGTCAGACTCTGTGTCCCATCGATGCTCAGACAGCAATTCTGATTGGAGGACAGGGAGCTAGGATGCAGTTCTGCAAAGATCCCATGTGGAAGCTCTGCACAGGTCAGTTATGCAACAAACCTGCAAAATACAGTTCAGCAGGACTCCCGTTAAAGGAGACTGTAGTTTCCCCAAGGAGGCCTTACCAGAGTGTGAGTTCTCTGTCCCACAGAGGACATGTCCTGGGTTGCTGCGGAGACTTTGGCAGAGGGCCCGACCCCTGAGGCCAGGATCGGCCACACAGCCATTTTCGACCCTGACTCGAAGCGGATCTTTGTGTTCGGAGGCTCTAAAAACAAGAAATGGTTCAACGATGTACACATCCTGGACACTCAGAGCTGGAAGTGGACCATGGTGGAGGTGTGTGTGTGTGTGTGTGTGTGTTTGTGTTTTTGTGTGTGTCTGTGTGTCTGTCTGTGTGTGTGTGTGTGTGTGTGTGTGTGTGTGTGTGTGTGTGTGTGTGTGTGTGGACCTTGATTTATCTCTTGAACTTTGCATTTTGCATATTCTCCTTCTTCATGTCCTCTATACTCCTCTCCTTTAGGCTCAAGGTAAGGTTCCCCCTCTGGCCTACCACAGCTGCAGTATGTTTCGGGGGGAACTCTTCGTACTGGGGGGGGTGTTCCCTCGTCCGAACCCGGAGCCCGACGGCTGCAGTGACTCACTGTACATCTTCGATCCCCACCTGTCCATCTGGTATGAACCCATCGTGACAGGCAACAAACCCTCCCCCCGCTCAGGGTAAGATGGCTCAATCCAGGCGGCATCTCGGCATGTCTGGCTGGCAGTCTTTCTTTCAAACACACATTTTAACCACACGATTTTATCCAGGTCTTTAACTCTTTTTACTTTCTTTCTCCTCAGTCACTCTGCATGTGTGATGCAGGAGAGGAAGATCTATGTATTTGGTGGATGGGACACTCCTGTCTGCTACAATGACATGTACATGTTGGACCTTGGTAAGACTGACACAGACACACCAGCTGATTTATGAAGGAGATTCCTGGTTTCGTGCACATATACCGTATACCTGTCTGTACATACGCACACACAAGAAAAATATATGTTGACAAAGGTGTAGATTAAAATTGAGCATGTTTTTGTGTTTTCTTAGGTCTAATGGAATTCTCTGCTGTGAAAACAACTGGGAAAGCCCCTTCTCCTCGAAGGTACACAACTAAACATACATTTTGTACATCTAGTTGCAGCAAGGGCTGGGTATCGAACCTTACTACGTGTTCAGTGTCACCAATAATCAAAAACGGTCAATAACCATTCAAATATGTTTCCTCCAGATAAGGTATTGAATATTTTTTTATATCTGTACTAAAACTCTAGTTTCAAGAAATTTCAAACAATACAACAAGGCAATAGGTCCTAGTTGCCGCACTTTGTTTGTAATATGAAATTAACGTGTGTTTGTGTGTGTGTGTGTGTGTGTGTGTGTGTGTTTGTGTGTTCCAGCTGGCATGGCAGTGCTGTACTTTCAGACACAAAGTTTCTGATCCACGGAGGTTACAATGGAAACAACGCTCTCAGTGACACCTTCATCTTTGATATAGGTGAGAGGCAGCTCATTGTGACTGTCACCAACACACACACACACACATCCACAAAAGGCGACTCAAAACCCTTTTGTTGTCTGGTTCTGTATTAGTTTTTTTATGAAAATTATAGTTTTAACATTTAAAGACAGTAGCTGATTTGCACGAGGCAACTGAAGATGTGGAATATCATTAACTGATCCAGTTAGTCCGCTGATCTCAGTCGAATGACCCCAAAACCAGCAAGAGCAGAGGGAGGCTGTAATGAAGATCTAGGAGAGCAACACCAGGGAAAGTGAAAAGTTTCTGCTGGTGTCTGTGGGTTAAAGAGTTCAGTCAGTCATTGACTGCAGGGGATTCTCCACAAAATATTAATGATGGTGGTTTTATTTCATGTGTATCTGTCCAATTATTTTTCTGCCCATGCACTTTTAACACTATGTGTTTTAAAAGTCTATATCTCCCACATTTTTTTCCTGTATGGACCTTTAAACCTACTCAAAGCTGAGACTTGGCACTTAAGTGTTTTATCCATTATTTAATTTCAAAATGAATATAGCTCAGAGCCTGAAGAATGAATGTGTAACTGTCCAAATACATCTGGTCTGGACTGTATATCTCATCTGCTAAATAAGCACAAATACTAAAATGAGATTATATGGATTAACCAAACCAAATTTATTGTGTCCCTAAGTGATCTTGAGAGATAATTTCGTTACCTTTGCACAGAGCTGTTTCCCTCTGTTAAATACAAAGCTACGGCCAACTGGCTTAGCTTAGCATCAGTCCTTACGACAGACACCTACAGGAGTGGTATTGATCTTCTCATCTAATTGTCATCAAGGAAGCCTGACAGTGTATTTCACAACTTGTTGAACTATTTCTTTAAGCACTTATCCCCACATTTTGTGCACTTTGATAATGTTTATCAATATTATGGTCATAAGCAGGATATGGGCAAATAAGGCAAAGGGTACTAGCATTACCAAAAAACAAGAAAAATAATTATTGTACTTATTACATGACATAACATTGATAATGGGATGACTTTTTGTAATCATTTTGTTGTCTCAGACACCAACAGCTGGACGGAGGTGACGCACCCTAAGCTCTCTGTCCCTCGGGCGGGGCACTCCCTCATCACCATGGATAAGACTGGTCACAACTGTTTCTCAGAGGAGGAGGAGGATGCAGACATTGATATGGATGCAGGCTTCGCCAGCAGAACTCTGCTGGTGTTCGGAGGTGGAGACAACGAGGGCAACTTCTACTCTGACCTGACAACTGTTGCTGTGGAGGAGCTGCTCAGTGCTATTTAAAGAGAGTGAGTCAGAGGTAGATCCTCACACCCTGACTGGATGTGAAGCTATTTCAACACCCCCTACATTGCTCTTTATTATTTATATCCCTATAGTTTTTTGTTGAATAATCCCTGTCTTCTTTCAGTTTTTTTTTCCTTTTGTTTTGATTTTTATGGTTTTTAGGTACCTCGGTGTACATTTTGGGCTTTTTTTTATACAGATCTCAAAGGATATATAAATATAATTATTCCCATATATTGCAAAACAGGATCGAGACAATTCTGTTTTCAATCTTTTTTATAAAGTGCTTGTTTTTTATGTAAACAATGATCTTTCAGATTAAGGCATCAAGGATTTAATTTCCATTTTTTTATGTACATAGTTTAAAGCTTAAGTTCTTCCTCAGGAAAAATGTATAATTTTATTTTGATACATCAAATATAAGTTTTTTTCTGTTTCTTATGGATAACTGAAGCTTCCACTAGCCCTGATCATTTGGAATAAGTTGGAAAGCTGCAAATGGATAACCTGTCTTTATTATGTTGAAAGATATCATCTCCAATTTGTTGTTTCTGTGTTTGTGTGTGTGTGTGATTTAATAGAAAATTTTCTATAGATGCTTCTGTGCTGTACAATTTTGCACGTAATAAACCTTTGGAAAAAAATCTATTCTGAACCCCCTTTGGAGTTTATAAGCTTGAGATTTGCCGTAACAATCCACAATCCATTTCTGTGGATACCAGTGGATATTTCTAAATATGTAACCTGATTATTTTCCAGGGATAGAAATGTCAGTTTAGGACAGATACAGAATTAAATCATCTGTGTAAATTGTGGGTTTGGCCTCTTCCGCTGACTCCTTTCAAGTCTGCTTCACTCCTCACTCCTACAGCCGGGGGCTTGATAGCTGGGTCAAAAAGAAGATGGGCCAAAGGACACCCCATTCTAGTAGCTTGGTAGAGGGAAAAACAATCAGGCAATTTTGTTTGTCTTAAAACAAGCCTTTAGTGACGTGTATAAGGTCGCAATCCAAGAGCAAAAAGCCGGGCCGATGAATAACCCTGAACAAACGGTCGTTTCAGTCAAATGCTTTGTGGGCATCAAGAAGGATAAGAGCACACTGGTCCATCGAGCATATAGAGAATGTTGAATAATTTGTGTAAATTAGTGGAAAGTTGTTACCCTGAGATGAATCCTATCTGATCAGGATGTAGTATAGAGCTGAAAGGAAACTTACAGGTCTGCTTTATATGATTCACACCTCAGAGGATCCCTGGCCTTTATGTGAAACTGAAATTATAGCTTCTTCCATGCCCAGTTGTAATGACTTCTTCTCATACATTTCTCTAAGCACTTCACCGATTCAGGCCAATCAGTTTTTGTTTTTCTTGTTGACTGGTAGTTGGGAGTCCCAGTTTGTCATTGAAATCATTTGTCAGTTTTATCACTGGACTCTGAATGTAGGATCTCTTAGTTTGTTGATCAATATCTAACTGATTGATGATTATGCCATAAACTGTTTCTCTCTGCTCTAAGCAACTTTAACAGATTGTCTCAGTCTCTTTCCCCTTTGCCTTAATTTCACCAGTCCTCTGACTCTGTAGTGAAAGTGTCCAGTTCTGTTTGCAGAGCTTCACAGGTTCAACGCTTTACACAAAAAGACCCGTATATAACATCCCTGTTGGCCCGGTAACTCAACACTAACACGGGTTAATGTCAGACTAGCAGAGTATGTGATGTTATCTTCAAAGAGCTGGAGCTAAATTGAGACATTTTAATAAAAGATTAGAGGAGCTCAAGAGGGATTATCGTTGTTTCCACTGAATAGCTGATAAGAGTGTCCTGAATGTGGCTGTTTTTTTTAACTTGAATATTTTCAGTTAATTATAGAGAACAGACAGCTGTTTGTTTGGTACCAGGAGGTTCAGACAAGTCAGTAAATTCTAGCTTATGTAAAGTTCAAGCCAGAAATAAAGGAAGTGTTCTTTGGTTGTTCTAGCTTGCAAAGCTGTAGCTGCCATTGAAGACACTTTTCTTCTGGTAATCTGGGGGTAACGCTGTACATACATAGGAATATACATTCTGTGCAACTGCAGCTCATATAATAGTCCTGTGTTTATAGTTTACATCCCAGAACAGAAATCATTTAATAAAAAAGAACAAAACAATATGGGGTGATTATATTCTAATTAGAAACTTACCTGTGATGGTTTTTTTTAGTGATTTTGATGTGATTAGTCATAATAAGATTATATTTGATACTATAAAGACAATAAAATAAATGACTAAAGGAAAAGAAGTCTGTCATATGAGGATGATGGTGAAAGTGATCAAGATCTTGTGACAGTAGATCTTGGCCTCCTTCACCTAAGCAATAACAGGAAAGAAAATATACTGAAAAAACGCTTGAAAAATGTGAGTCAAAGATTTTATTACCATTTTGTGTCTTTCAAGGAAACAGCCTGGCAAGATCAGCTGATAATGTTTTCACCTACTCAGTGGCATTTCCTCTGGTGATGCAAAGGAAGCCTGGCTACCTCAAAATATTCAATCAAAAGAAAATCAGTTTCCCTGGAAGACTCATGGCTGCACGCCTTTTTTCCACTCAATTCTTTCACTGCAAATCATAAAATATGCAATGTAATTAAAGGACTACACAGTAAGTGCTCATTACATTCACCATAATTGAAGAGAATGTGGTTAAAGTAATTTGTTTTATTTTAATATATTAGTGCTTTCAGCTCTTTAATTACCAAAGTACATCATGTTGTACTTACTGTGATTGTAGCAGTGAATGAGTACAGGAGCCTATTTTGGCCTTGCTTCTCACTTCACTGATTTGGCCGATGCTGTGAGTCCGCATCCACTAAATTGTTTCATACTCAGGCCATGAATTAGGAAATGAAAGTTGATCCTTATACTTTGTACAATATATATATATATATATATATATATATATATATATGTATATGTATAGAGAGAGAGAGAGAGAGAGAGAGAGAACACAAAATGTGTAAAATCTTTAGATTTGTTTTGATTACTTACAGATATTGCTCAATAACAGGACAACTGACAGGGATTCAGGTTGTTCAGGTTCAAGTGCATTTAGATATTATTTGCCATAGAATATTGAGACAATGCGATAGAATATTAGGATGCTTTCTTTATTGGATAGCACAGTAATCAAGATCTACCCCGGAATTACCAACAGAGATTAAGCGAAATGCAAAAAGAGAGCCTGATGGTAATGTATCAGGTCTGGCGATGTGCACACGTTGCCAGCCTCCACAGACCAAAGCATTGGCTACATATTAAAAACAATAGTTATTACAGTCTCAATCTGGCTGGATACATTTGGCACCCTAAAATAGGAGACTGGAGATAAAAAGTCTGCTTTGTCTTTTAATGTTCATCCAATGAAACTTAAAATACCATCATTTCAGCTGCAATTAACAGTCTGCAGTTTGACCTCCTACCCAATGTGTCATTTCTTCTCCAAAGCAAAATCGGAGTATGGTGGCCAAAGTCAAAAAATAGTTTCCATCCAAATATTTTTGGGAATCATAGCAGGAAATAGTCTGTGGGATATATATCTTTTTACTGTGCAGATAGATAGATAAATAGACAGACAGATAGATAGATAGATAGATAGATAGATAGATAGATTTTACTGTAATATATTGAGGTATCCTGCAGATGGCGACACTTCAGCACCTTTTTTCCCCAGCAACAATCTAGACTCTTTCTCAGTTTATAGCAGATCTTAAAAATGTAGAGTCAGTGAGTTCATGTGATCAGGATTTTATCAATTTTTCAGCATGACTGGTTGTGGTGTTTTCATAAATTTTTCAGAATAAGTGCTGCTCGTAGTGTGACTGTTGTCAACTCTCCTGTGATCCGCCAATCAAATTGGACACGTTTCAATATACTCTCTCTGGTACGGTAACTAGATTGTTAATGATGGTGAACAAACTGTTGAGAACATGCACTGAAAACAGAGGTGTTTGTCTCTATATATACCCTTGAGTACACTCCCTCCATCATCGGGGGTGTGATTTTTCCCTTCATTCATCGGGAAATCCTGCCAGTTGGATTCCCTCCCAGTCCCTACTAACGAGCCTCTCATACCCCCCTCATTTCCTGATTTCTTTTTTATTTGCTCCATAACATCCTCACATTGTGTCAGTGGTGACTATTTGGTATTGTGACTAGTCCCTGCAAACCTCCTGACAGAGTTCAGACATCACCGCTTCCAACAGCAGCCATGTCACCTTTGTTGGCCCATGGCTGTTGCTAAGTAACTTGATAATGCCTACGCCAGCTGTCAGCATCTCACAGTCACACTTACCAATTGCATGGGTACATATTTTAAAATGAGACTTTAGTTTTACAGCTTTGGTATCAAAGCATAATTCAACTATATATAAAGTTAAATTATTTAAAACAGCACGGAGTCTTGAGAGAAAATGTATACATTCTGCCAAAATTCTTTGTAGTTAATGGAGGAGAACAGCATTTTATGATGTAATACTTAGACTACTCTTGAACAAGAGGAACCCCAGTGTCAGCAAACATCCACCCTGCATGTGAGCGAGACAGTATATAACTATAAGCTCACTGGTGTGCTGCTCCAATATATGACGCCTGAGGAAAACCCTATGAACAGCTTCTGAAGTTGGACAGGAATAGACACTTGAACTATAACCAGAGTGAATACCTGAAGACAGTATATATATATATATTTGTTGAATTACATTATGGATGTAATATATGTTATTTTGAAATTTTCTTCAGTGAAAGCATTAAAATCTAACATCTATTTTTGAGTTTTATTGCATGCTTACACAAAGTTTCATCTATTAAGTTATAAAGTTCCATAACTGAACAAAACTGAAAACTTAATTTGTACAGAACTTGATTATATTTCACAGTTTTACAGTCAAAGATAGCTAGCCATGCCCGGTTGGCAAACTTTAGCTGTTTTTTAATTTTACTGTGGTGTACAAGTGGATTATTTAATGACTGTAAAAAAAACCCCATGAATTTCTGTGTTTCTTTGTTTTTCTTTTTTTCCTCCTTTCCTTTCCTGATACACTGTAGTTTGTTTCAAACATTACGTGCAAAAGGACTGAATAGGCCGAGGGGTCTGTGACAAGTGACAGAAAACTGTTGAAATATCTGGCAGCTCCTGCTGAGAGGCCAAACACGTGAGCATCACCTGTAGAACTGGAGTTTCCAGAGAGAAAAAGAGGTCGTGTGTGTATATGAACGTTTATGAATGAAAGACTTGCATTGCTTTGCAGGGGTGTTATTGGAGATTCAAGCCTCCCTGAAAGAACACCGTTCTTGTGTAACCTGGGATGTGGGAACCCTCCAGGTTTTGGCCCCTGGAACCGTCACCATTTTCTCCTCCACTAGCAGCAGCGAGGCTATATTAGTACATCTGAATATAGGTGTTGATTTTTGGTTATCTGTATGTAAAAATCATCTATTATTGTTATTGTGGGCACGGATTAACTTGTTTGGGGGGCCCCAGGGAAACAATTTAGAACTAGATTAGGACACAAGGGCCCCTCAACGAGATCGGGCAAAAAAAAGATGAAGTGAAAATGCAGTATCTATATGATGATGAGCCTCGGTGACGCATATTTGCGAGTATTAAAAGCGAAACGGGCGCATTCAGGTGGTTCCCCGGCGACTCCGCACCTGCCCGCGGACCAATCCGGAGGAACCGCGGTCACCGATTCGGGCTCGGGCGAAGCCGAGCGGAGCCGAGCGCGGAGCAACCCCCCCCCTCCTCCTCCTCCCTCCTCCTTCCTCCCTCCCTCCTCCTCCTCCTCAATCCTCCTCCTTCAGTCGTGGTGCAAGCAGCCATGTTGCCGAGAGCTTGTTCCGGTATCAGGGCAGGATCGTGCGCATAGACCGCATTCGGGCGCAGCTCCCTCGCCTCTCTCCCCCCGTCGCCCGCGGCACCAATCTCCGAACGAGAAATCCCCGGTTTACCGATAATGGATCGTACAACTTGACGGTCCCTCCTTCGGTCGGTCACAGGGATAATAGCGGGTCGGCGCAACCGACGGGGCGAACTGCTATAATCGCCACACTGCAGTGCAGCAGCGGTGAACGACCTTATTCCGATCACGCAGCAGAGGGGAAGAGCGCCGGTGATTTCCGTGGATTTTGAGTTCCGTGGGTCGATCTGTGGCAGGCACCGCCGCTGCGGCCGCTGGAGGATAAGCTAACCAAGCTAGCTCTGCCTAGGAAGAACGCCGAATTAGCTAGCTACATGGGCTAATATCGGCCAGCCAGTTAGCCAGCGCGACGAAAATTAATTCGCCTTTTCCTCAACCTGCCATGTGACCATTTTTACATGGTGTTGGTTTTGTTTGTTTTTTTTTGTTGTTGTTGTTGTTTTCCCGGATAACTCACCCTGGATATCTCGCCGGGAACATTTTCCGATTGTTTTCGTGTGAGTTGGGAAGGTCGAGACCTCACCGGGAATAACTTTGGCCTGAAAGTTTGTAGACTCCGGACCTGGTTTCGAACCTGAACGGAAACAACTCAGCCTACGAAAGGAGAAACGGAGACGAAGAAACTGCGTAATGAAAACGACGCTGGATATATATTTGTCGTAGATTCCGGGGACAGTCGGGGTTGCCTCCGACGTTAGTTAGCAACCTTACAGGTTAGCATGTTAGCCACCTAATTGAACCTTGTCTTGTTGAGTACAACCACTGCCTAACTTTTCTTCAAGCTAGCCCAAGCAGCTAGCTGGCCAAAACGTCACAGCATCGGGCTGTTAGCTCTGTGGCCACCATCGACGCCGATAAATCAAATCTGGGACCTGCGTGTTGTCACGGCAAAACCGAAGAAGACATCTACATTTTCCCGTTTTGTGCCTGTTGACAAACATGGGACGTGCGTTTGCTGCTAGCTAGTTTCTAGCTAGCTGGCTAACTCGGCTAGCCGCTGATGTGGGATTCAACTTGTTGATTCACGGGCTACTCGTCGTGCTGCTAGCTGGCTAGCGCTGGACATCTGTCGGTAATTTCCCCCATCAGCCATCGGCCACCCGGGTTTTAAATGCACAATAGACACTGAGGGATCGCTCTCGTTTCACAGTTCCTTCCCCCCCCTTTTTTTTTGGCAACCCCAAGTCTTTCAAAAATGTCAACAAGGACCCCAATGGTGCAAGTCATTGAAAATTCGACCGGGCAGGTAAGACGAACCTCGCAGACAGTTCCCTCAGACATTGCCACAGTTGTTATTTACTCTAAAAATCCGCCCAAGTGTGGAGTTCTTATCTGCTTTTGAGGGAGGCCTATTATGGCCTTCCACGGTCCCTGGTTGTCTCTCTGCTTTTCCTTGTCTGTGTTGTCTTTGCCACACAGCAGTGATTCACCAGCTTGCCTACGCACTCGCACTGGATTTCCCATTCCTTGCGGAACAGGAGAACAAATTTAGGTTTCTGTTTAGTCTGTGTGTTGGGGCATGTACTCCTGCCCGACTCTACATCAGTGTGACCTGTTGCAATAGAGGCGACCCTGCCGTCCAAGTTCCGTGTGAATTTCATACAGTCGAGGGTGCAGAAGCCCAGCGTCCACGTATTAGTCTGATGGGTCCTTATCTCACTGTAGCGCAATATTGCGAAGTGGTTTTTGTTCTTATGTTAATAATCTTTTGTAAAAAAAAAAAGAAAGGAAAAAAAAAATCTAGCCTCCTTTTAGAAGTTCCCCTTTTCTGAGAGAAAAGGAGGTCGGCTTTCGGTGAAAACTTAACTCTACATTAAGTAAATGTGTTTTTAAATTAATATATTGATTTATTAATTCTATAATGCAAGCGTGGCCTTGAAATCTCCTGATGTGATGGTCTGGTAGTCTCTGGGAAGACAAAGTTGATGTATTGTGTTCGCGGAGTACAGTGTTTACATGGGAACTTTGAGAACCTTCACAAACAACACTTGCATAGTACTTCTAGCTTTGGAGTATTTTCAGTCATCTAGGTCTAAGAAAACTGAACTCGCTTGAGGTTCTTGAGGTTGGAACCTCATGCCCAGTTCCCTTTTGTATAGCACTGAGAAATAGCTAAGTGTTTGTTTGCAGAAAATAGGTTTTCAAAGTTTTTTTGGTGCAAATGCAAACCTTTAAGTAACACAACGTATCATTTAGTGATTAATAGATCATTTGTACACTGAAAGGTCCAGAGTACTCCTGGAACAGATGTAGACTTAAATTTAGAAGTATATTTAAAATTGGCTCCCAGATGTTTGTTTGACACTGTCGATTTGGAACTGCTATTTCTGGTTTCAGCGAATATTGATGGCACTTACAAACAGCAAACATCCTCCTTTACCCTTAAACTACTGACCCCTATCCAGAGGTTGGAGGGCTTCTAAACAAACTATAAATAATATTTCGTCAATACATTTGTCAATATTGCAAAGGATTTTTAGAGAGGAGATTCAGAAAGATTCTGTGTTTCACATTTCATTCAGTTGAGTACAGAAATGCTTTGGGAGCGTGATTAAAAGTTTAAAAGACAAAGAAACCCCTTGGCTGTACACTCTAAATCACCATTAGAAGGCTGGAACAAAGCCCCTGTTTCCAAGACTATAGCATCTGTCTTAATTTTGTAGACAGTTTTATCTGTAGATTCACTGTAATTATGAGGAAGCCACACATGTGCACATGAAAGTCATTATAGTTTCCTATATAGACCATGACTTGCATTACTTAGGCAGCTGTTGACAAGCATCATGTGGTATGGGTCTCCTTAAATGAAAAATCTCTTATGAGCATTGAATGGAAACATTTATATGTCTACGTCTTGACAGCATAGCTAGTACATGATGTCAGGTTGTGTGTGAGAAGCTTAACCCATTTCTATATTTGTGTTGCTTGAATGTCTATAGGTTTATTAATGCAGCTGCTGTGATAGATTGTTGTAGCAGTTGGCCAGTAGCTTAGATGAGTGTAGAAATATAAGTAGAACATATTTACGCACATGAAAAGCATTTGGCTGAAACTTTTCGCGAAAAATGAGTTCATAATATTGATATGACTTTGGTTATTAAAGAAATATAAAATGATAAGCGGTAAGGGGGTTGTCATTAAATGGTATGTTTTTTAACCTGTTGCAAGAGCTGCACCCCTAGTCAAATAGTTTTCTACCTGGAACATTGAAGTCCTAACCCAGGTGTGTTCATGCTGTAGATGTAAAGCTGAACAGACTGCACATCTGCTCTCACCAGCCAATAGGAAAATGTGCTGTTGTTGGAGACATGACGGTTCAAAGATTTTGTCGTCGCCTCTTGTACAAATAAATCGCTGAGGGAAGTTGTTTGTTGATACCATGATCTCACCGCACATGTGTGCGTGTGCGCGCATGTGTGTGTGTGTGTGTGTGTATTTGATGGTTCGCCTCACATATTGGATCAATATTTCAATTTCAGTTTACAGGAAAGCAAATCAACAGCTAGACTGGTGTGTGTGTATGTATGTATATATATATACATATATATATGTATATATATATATATATATATATATATATATATATATATGTATATATATATATGTATATGTATATATATATATATATATGTATATATGTATACACACACACACACAAGTCCTATCCAATTCAGACATTTTTTTTTTAAAGGTTGATATGATGGGGGAAGTTTGCGTTTTGTTTTGGTTTTTTGTTGTTGGTTTTTTTTTTAGCACGTTGGTTAAACAAACACAAGTATTAACCTTGAATATGAGCAGACTTCCTTATTGAAGTCAGAGAAACTACTGTGTTGGCCTCCGCAGAGGGCCTTGGCAAATAAAAACATTAGTCTATCATAAAAGTTGGACTTGGCTCTACTTTGACCACAGTACAGCGCAACATTATCCAACAACACACTGCATTGTCCAATCCAATACTTGCAATTGTACATATCTGGCAGAATATTTTGTAGTGTTTAGTGTGCTTCATTGTGTCAAACCACATGCAGATGGTAGGGAGATATCCTGCTGCTGTAATAACTTGTCATGGTTGTACATTCAGGTTCATAATAGTATAGACCAAAGTGCAGTATCTTGAGATTAATAACCATCAAACTGAACTTCCTGGTAGGTCCTGCTTGTCTACCCGATAGCGACACCCCATGTGTTGTTTTGCTGTAGTGCTGTTGTCGGGCCAAATGGGCCTTTACTCATCCAACAGCATCTAGGGAGGATTTAACAACGGAGGAAAAAAAGTTTGGGGTCATGGCAAGTCCTTAACTGGGTTTGTAGGCAAAAGGTCATGGAGGGATATGTCTACTCAGAGTCTGTTTTAAGGGCCATGTATAGAAAGGCTTTGGTGTCAGGTCTCAAGATACAGGACAAAATGGCACCGATCATGAGGATGGACTGAGGGTTGACATGACTGCCCCTGTTCCTGTCAGAGAAAGTGTATATTTTGATCTGATTAGTGGATGTGCCATTTAGTACAAGCAGATATTCTGTCATTCTCAGCTTGTTACTGCCGTAAGACTGCTTTACGGGCATGGACAAGCCATTTACTTCAATATTTTACATCAAGTAAGCCTAATTGTGATTTACTTTAGAAAGTTCCCAAGCCCTTTTTACATGACCAGCAGGTCTAGGGGGGTTTTTGGAGTTAGGCACCGACCAAGACAGACTACCATCCTGTCATCATAAGCAGTTGCTGGGCACATGTCCTGAGAGAGCTGTCAAATGCAGAGAAGTGACTTGAGACATCCTTGTCACACTGTGAAATGGCAGAAACTTTTCACGTCTTTGATCTGACATGTTGCCACATTACACGAGGTTTGGCAATGGCTGTTAGAGGAACCTATTTGAGTATGACGTTGTTATCAGTGTGGCACAAGTCTTAAAACCTGGAACTTTTACATAATCCACTAATAGAGAGGGTTGATTAAAAAGTAGAAAGCAGAAAATATTTTCTCTCAGAAATCTTGTACATCAAATTATTGCAGCAAATGTGTTCAAAATGAGGTTCTGCATTATTTGTGTTGTTGAAATGCTTGCTGTAGTTTGTACTCTTTATGCACTTCCCCATACATGATCAGTTGATTGTCTGATTTCCTGTTTTACTATGTTCCCTGTCTATTCATTTTACCACGTCCCCTGAAAAGACAGAATAATGCAGCTAGAAATACTGGTCGGCCTCTTCAATTGTTACTTCATCCTCCATTTCATTGTTTGGGTAGTTTCTCTCTAGCCAAGCAAGCTGGATCCTCCCCACATTGAGGTGCGATGGGTTTAAACCATTAATTTTTCCAAGTTGGAAATTTCCTCTCAGTAGAGGTCATCTAAGGAAAACAAGAAACTAAGTAAACTACAGTTAGGACAGTTAGGACCTGATTTTAATGTTATATTAGGTTTACCCAAGGTTTTATCTTACAGAACCCTGAATCCCAAAGGACTAGAGACCATCTTATGATGGGATCACACCAGCCACGCCACCTGTCAACATTTGATAATCTGACCCAAGAGTACTCAGTAGTCATTACTACATTATTGCATGACTAAACAGTTCTCATGAGTTGGATCACACCCATGAAACTGGCCTTCATTTGAATCTCATCTATACATCTGTGAAGTTCTGTGACTATATCTTCCGCAGTTGTGATGGTATTGTTGTCATAGTATCGGTTCACAGGCCAACAGACAGACAGACAGACAGACATATAAACACATCTGCATTGCTCAAAACCGCATCGTTGGCATTTCCTGCTACATTAGGTGTCTCCAGTACCACATCTTGCCACGATGAATGACACACATACAGACACAGACACGGCACAACAGTCCACAACAAAACCAGCCACGCTGTTGCTGCTGGTTATAGAACAAAGATCAAACAAATAAAGTACAAATCACAAGATGGTCCGTATTAAGGCATAAAAGGCTTCTTTTATCCACTTTGGTTATTTTAAATGCCACCACCAACTTAAATCCATCAGGAAAGGCAAGGAAACCTTAACCAAAAACATAAAGAAAATCATAAAGGAAGGAAAATTTTTCCTTTTTATTTAAGTCTTAAACTTAATTAATGACTTGTCATTTAATTCAGCTTTTAAGTATAAACTTACTGCCATAAACTTACTGCCACCTTCTGAGCACTGTCCTGCTTTTATGCTACTTTATCAAGCTGGAAAAATGGGGATTGGTTCTATGGGATTGTAGGACAATTACAGTGTATTGTAGGGCTATCTTTAGCAGGTAATGAATACAAAATTACCTCTGCTTTTTAATTCATTTATACAGATTTTACACATGAATTTTCCCCACGTTTGCTCCCACTTTTGAAATGCCAAATTCGATTATAGGCATGGAGAGATGCCAGATGCCAAGGAAACACATTTTTGGAAAATATGACTGTAGTTGAGTGCAATGTGATGCATTTCACTTGACATCTTGGGAGTGTGAGAGCCTGGCAGAGAATCTGCTGGCAAGCTGTTGAACTTAAAATTCAATACAGATGAGATAGAAGCACTGAATCTGTGAGTGTACTGACACAAGTATTTTGGTGAGTATGTGTTTTTATTATTCTAATGTCCACCTTTCTGCCTGTCCTCCATTCATGCACCTCCTTAGTGAGTCGTCTTGTTAGCAATCTATAGCACACACAAGTACACATCCCTGTTACGCCCAGGAAACCATAAATTATCCCTCTCTCCTTACCAGACCAGTCACTAGGCAGATGAACAGAAAGACAAAGCTAACCAGAGCCCTAGCAACAGAGAACCTGCCTAAAACACACACGCACACAAGATCAGTCACTCCATCACATTCATTTTTTTTCTTGCTCGTGCACACAGTTCCCCGTTTTTCCCTCACACACAGGTACTTGCAGTTAGCTGTTAATTGGGTTGGAATTAAATTTTGATTTAATGGCTACTATTAATCATTTATACCTGGTGTTCAAGTGGACACATAAATGTAGGACAAGCAGATGCCCAGGTGTTTAATCAACATTGCAGTGAGACTCGGTGCTTTGAATGTGTGTGTTGGACTTTCTGAGGAAGCAGGGTAGAACAGGCCTTTCCAGTTGAGCTCAGTGGAAGGTGTGGCAGCCAACTGTAGACCTGCGATTTGAAGGACTTGACGTCATTCAGGTGAAGGAGTGTGAATTTCTCTCACAGCTTTGAATGTAATTTGACCTTTCTGTTCAGTTATTTTGTCAATACTTCCCATTTCTTCCTGTGGTCTGATGTGTATGTTTTGATATCTAGGAAAAAGACAATATATGATTATGAAAAGGGATAAAATATTCAAGAACAGATTAACTACAAACCATAATGTATTTGCTTTTAGATTGTGGTCATTTTACTCTTATAAAGAAAAAGATTTTAAACTTTTCAAGAAACTGGATTATGTATACAGTTGGTGGCAAACATTTAAACTGTTATTGTTTGTGCACTCAGTGTTGCGCCCAAGTGTTAGTAATGCTGCTTATTATTCATAACATTTCTTGAGGCTGAGACAGTCTGTGTAAGAGCCGTTTGTTGTTGTGATTCTTACACTAAAACTTGATTTACCTACCCAACCGTCTCTGAAACAAAACTAGTTTAAATTACTTGTAGGCACCCCAACCCGGGAGCTCTGATGCTTTATCCTTACTCATTTTGCTTCTTTTATCCTGAAAGTTTAACTGTGACCATTGGTGGAAACTTCCCGGTCTTTGCAAAGTCACACTGATTTAGAATTTCAATCAGAGAGAGCTAAAATTAGGTGTTTTGGGGTTCAAATCACGTAGTAGAAATCAGGAACAAGCAAGCCACCATGGTCTGGCTAATGATTCCCACCTCTGATTAATGGAGTGTACACCCAAATGATATTAGTCTTTTTTTTTTATTGAATTGTGTAATTAAATGTAGTGATGTAAAACATCAAGTCTAAATTATCTGTTGATAGTAGTTGATCATTTCTAACAAAATTTATATTGATGTTTTCCATGTTAAAATTTCTGGGTTTGTATTTCATGAATGGAATGAATGTTGTGATCCTAGCCAAATCTTTCTCTTCTAGTTATTGTGATTAAATGGTCCTACAAATGCATAATACCATGCACTTTGATAGCTGCTAATTCAAGGTTTCCACTTCCAAATCTGCATATCAAATCTGAACCCTGTTCAGTCACCTTTTGAATCTTTTTAAGTGAAAAATTTAATTTGATATTTTAGAGCCTACCTTTTTTCAGTCACTTTATAAGCACAGTTGGTAATTTTAATTGTGATCTAAGCACCCATTACCACACCAGCACGACAGCATGACAAACCCATGACATTATACTGTGCAGGAATGTTGTAGGTCTTTCACCACATATTTTGTTGCTGCTCGGTGACAGTCATCAACAGTCTTCTGACCCAATTTGCTCCTCGCCGGGGGGCTGTTGTGCAGCTGCAGAAGCCATAGACGCTAAAGTAAAAACATCCATCCACCCATTAGCTATACCCGCCTATCCTTGGGCCTTCTGACATCGGGCAAGGGGTGAAGTACGCCCTGGAAAGGACACGAGTCACACACTCACCATTCATGCTCACTTTCCCACCTACCGACAGTTTAAATTTGCCAATTAACCTAACCTGCAAACCCACGTAGGCACAGGGAGAACATGTAAAACTGCATACAGAAAAGACCCAGATAAATATTTAAGTATGGGACATGTCTTGCCAGCCCAATCATAAATGAACTGCAGAAATATTTTATTTTGGAGCTGTGAACATTTAAGCCAGTTTGCCATGTCTAGTTTGGCTTAGTCATCACACATTTCTACAAGATGTCATCTTTTTTTCTTTGCTGAAGCCTGTCGTGTCAGACAGAGAGGCAAAGGGACTAATTAAACAATGTAAATGTAAGATTCGGTAAGGGATTCATTGGCTGCAGAGCTTAACAAATCCCGTTATTTTACCAACTTGGAACCGGATCCAAAATGGAACCCGTTCCTAAGTGGTTCGCATGTACTGCTCACACACACAGAGTTGCATAGCAGCAGAACAAAGGCATGCAAGAAAGCACTGCGCAATGTGTCCCAACTGTGACAGCAACAGAGCAAACAGGAGCTCTGAATTGATTTCACACACACGCACACACACACACACGGACAAATATACACATACACATACCTAGGGAGTTAGGGTAATCCAGTTCAAGAGAACACACACACAATACTACATTCACAGCAAACTGAGACCCAGCGTGACACCACCTTGCCAAAGTACGGGATCTCTCACAAATTTACTTGTGTGTGCGTGTGTGGTGGTTGGTGTGCGTAGCTAGGATGCATATGCTACCTATGCTGTATTTAAGATATTGTCTTGCAGAGGTTAAGAATCGCCAACTAAGCTGCATGTAAGCGAGAAGAAGATAAAGTTATCATTTAAAACACTGCAGACACTAATATTAAATTAATTTTGCCCTGCTTTGCAGAGACGGTGGCACAAGTACACCTGTAAGTAAACATCAACCCAACAGTTGAAAAATTGTTCATCCTTGTGCACCCTCTGTAATGTAATAGGGTAAGACAGGGTTTTAACTCTAGTGGAACTATTTAGCCCATAATGGGTGCAATCAATACTAAAAGAAAAAAAAAGAAAAAAATAGTGGAAATCCAGTTTTAGGTCCCCCTACCAGTAGGTTAGAGCTTTCATCATTAATTACGGAAACACAGGCATGATGGATTAATGTTCTACATTGTCAAAAGATTGCTAGAAACTGTGACTCTCAGTTTCTGTTTTTGCCCTTTTTCAAAGCTATAGCTTGGCCTAATTAAGGCCCCTGTGTATATCATCAGATGTGATACTCAATGCATATAATATAATGCAATAAGATAAAAGAAACCGGTTAAAGGAAAAAAGTTTGCAAATTTTACTCCTTGGATTTGGTGGAAATAGGCCAATTAATGTTGTACATATCAAAATGTGATAGAGTTAACCAGTGCAAGAAAGGGTTTTATAGATAAAGCAATTAGTTGTAGGTTGTATGCATCAAGGTTTCAATTCTTCATTTCATAGAAACATTTTTACTTTGTCTGGCTTGTGCTTTTTATAAAATTGATTGGTACTGAACTGAGTTAGCAAATGTATTAAAATTTTCTTCCTGTAGCTTCTATGTGTATGTATTGTAAAAAGTGCTTTATTTGTTCTATCCTTTGCAAAAACAATTAATTTAAGCAAACACCCTCATCCTGTTAGATTAACTTTCGATTATGTGTTGAATTATAAGAACCGTCAGAAAGGTGAAGAAGCATTTTTACCAGCAATTTAGCCGCTTTTAAACTTTAACTTTTCCTCTCCTTAGCTTTGTTATTTTACAGGAGTCCTCCCAAAGTTATTCCCTTTTAGGATTGTCTTGTAATTTAGCTACTTGTTCCACGCAGCTGTTGTTTCAACCTTACTTGGATTTTTATAGTTTTAAGAGTTACTATATAACAAGCAAAATGTGGAATTTATAAAGACAACTTAAAATCTACAACTGTGTTAAATCGGAATATCTTCAAATATACAACCATATGGTAAATGAGGATATTGCACACTGAATGCTCCTGTTTAAGAACACCAAACTATTTTTTTCTCATTTTTTTGCTGGAAACCCATCGTGGCATTAAAGAGGTGTATAAATAGAAAGTTAAACATGAATATCAAGGTAGGGAAAAAGTGATGAAGAAGAGAGAAGGAGCAAGAGAAAATGAAAGAAAGATAAAAGAAATACAAACCAACACTGAGACAGAGGGCCAGATTCAGCAAGTGACAAATCTCCATGGCAACACAGCAATCACGACCTAGAGTCGGAAGGTGTGCGCATGTGTGCATGTGTGTGCGTGCGAGCATGTGCATGCACCTTCCCACCCACAAATTTCAGTGTAATGCAGCAGCTTTTGTATGTGGTTGTGATATGTATCCAATAAAGACCCCGTTTGTTCTGAGCTTGTTTGTTCAACATTTAGCTTTGGCTCATAAGTGGAAATGGAGGAACAATATCTTCTTTAGATACCCGATTGAGCTGAAGTGAGATTGATGACTAAATTTTTTTTTAATGTGGTTTAAAGTGGGAAGTATTTATCTTTTTAATGTTTATTTTACAGGAAAAAAAATTGTTTCACATCAGTATTTCCCTTACATATAGCCATTTGTGATACACTGCTTCAGTTTTACCATATATTTTTTTTCCATTATGAAATAGAATATTAATTCATATAGCTGAACCAAATAGCACACAAGTGCGACAACAGTGCTGCTGTCAAGGGAATTAGTGAAGAGCTGTTTGATTAAGCAGAAAATAAAACTAAAATGTTTGTGGGTGTGTGTGTTTTTAACCACTATTACCCCCTTTACAGTCAAGACCATTTTGATGTGATTAATTAATAAATAAGATTAATTTAGGCAATTGTAGTTAATGAGATTCATGCTCTCATTAATGTCACTTATCTATCCAGCAAACTACTGCATGCGATTCATTATGGACAGCATGTTCCCCAGCCTATTGCATGTCAATTTAGTTATAGTCAGGCATCTTACAGTGATGATACTAGTCTTACATGTAGCTGACATTACAACAGCTCTTGTAACGAACTTCCAGGGTCTGTAATGTGCATGGTTTGTTTTCTGTCAGGTTAGCCAAAATACTTTCAGTTCCGCCATTACACCCCCACCGAAATGGGAACCATTCTGATGAAATGCAAGTACAGCCCTATGTAAAAAAGCACCCTCAGAAAAACAAGGTGTTTAGCTGGAGGGGACCTAATTATCTGATAAACTGATCAAACCAGTATCCGGAGCTGTACTTAACATTGTTAGTGCTACTTCAAAATCACCCAGCTTCTTGTAGAGAAATAAATGCTGCATTAATTCTTTAAAAAATTGACACGTATATCGTCATTAGTCACCACCTTTCTTTGGTACACTGTTTAAAAATTATTCTTACCATATTGTTTTAATTGTCTTGATTATGACTATGAATAATTAGTTATACAGCATCCCCCAGTCCCCCCTTCATCCCCACAGATAACCTGTACACCTTGCAGGGAAAACACTGCACATAATGATGTAATATCAAATGGGACAAAATGGTCTCTGCCAGTTTGCAAGTGTTAAGACTTTGAGTGTATCCTCATAAATCGGTTTACAGCTCTTAAGACTTTATTTTATTATGATATGGTTTTTCCCCAAGGTTATATTTATCTTCAGCCACTGCCTCACTTTTCAGTGTGAAAAGCATAGATACAGTGTGGTACCTAGATATCTGCTCTTTTCAGCCCCTCTACTCATTCTGTGATGACGAACAGGAAGGGATGGAGTAGTTAATTTGTGGTTAATTATTTCAAATGAGTGGGAACAGTGTGATTACATATAACTGTTAACAGCAGGTTGTGATGTGGTATTTTAAAAAAGCGATCTGCAAAAACAACATAATGACAGCTGCCAGTTTGTTGGTTGGCAAAGTTGGCCGAGTAGCCGCCATATTTGTACAAACTGACGAACAAACCAACGAACAGACGGGCGAAAGCACAATCTCCATGGCGGAGGTAATAAAAGCCTGGAAGTCTGATATGATTTGTAGTTGATAACTGATCTATGTGATTTGCTTCAGTAAACAGGAAAGACTGAGGAGAGGATTTTTTTTTTTTTTTTAATTTTTTACAGCCTAGCTTGGTTTATCATATCTTTTCCAGTGTGTTTCCAACAGTGTGCTTTTAAGATCATCACCATCTTCTACCACCAATTTGCCTCACTGCTGCCGATGACATTTTTGCCTATGTTTGCCTATCTTGCATTTGGATTCAGCTGTCTCTTGATAGTATTGTGTAGCACTCACTCCATGTGTGACCCCCATTTGGGGTTACTTTGTGAACTGTATTGTGTAAACTGGTTGTATCTGAGTGGCTTCCTCCCAGAACTCAGATTAGTAAAGGTCAGTGATAATGAGGCCTGAGTCAAAACGCAACCAGTACTGCCTTGGATTAACATTACTGCTTTGTGTGTGTGTGTTTGTGTGTTCGTGTGTGTGTGTTCTTGTCATGTGCACATGCTTGTGTTTGCAGTGTGGCATTAAATGACTCTCAGCTGCAAACATCTTGTCAGTAACTTTTCACTTTGTGTGTGTGTGTGTTTTGGAAGGGGGTCTGAATTGTTGGGCCGGATATAAACACTATACTAATGGTGCCTTCACACGGTAGGCAATGGACAAAAGGAGGTCTGCCCCCATGCAACAGGCTTGACATTTGGTAGCTGATGAACTCAGATTTAGGGAATTACATTTTGCTGTATTGCGCTTTTTGAATTACGGTATTCATTGCAACTGGCTGCAAATTAGGCCTGCAAACGGGAAATGGCGCTCAATGCTAAGAATATAATCTAGACACCAGCCAAGTTGAAAATGTAATGAAACGGTCATTACATGAAAATCAAACCAAATGATTTTTTGGAAAGCTTTTGAAATCAGTTTGTAGTTTTTTGACATAGCAGAATAACAGTGGGATGGCCAACACTTAAACAATCATATCATTTAAGATATTAATCTTCATAGGGAAATGTTCAATTGCTTTAATTTCTCTTGAGGACACAGGGTGGCCAACCAAACTTCTTAAACCTGATTTGCCTGGACTTGTTTACTCCCCTTAAATGTGTCACCTAAAGTGGTCAAAAATTTCATGTGACAGGTTACGTTTATGTTTCTCAGCCCCCTCATCAGATTCGAATGTCATTAACAAACCCAGAGTTTCAGTGAGTAGATGTTAAATTCAGTATTCAACCACGGTTCACCAGCCACTGTGATAATGTCCATTCTTATTTAGCACACCAGAACGATAAGATAGTAATTTCTAAACAGTGTATGCTAGCAGTTCTAAGTTAGCATTCATGAGTCACACATAGCATCGGAGAGTAATGTGAAAACAAAACAATGATGTCACTTATTGTCCTCCAACATGTCTATAATTATAACTAAGGGTAGAGGTGGGAATGCACATGTGTATGTGTGTTTATATCTATGTGTGTGTGGTGGGTGGGTGGTGAGGGGGTTTTGCTTGGCCTGCAGCTGCCCGAAAATGAAGGAAGAATCAGAGGACAAAAATAGTTGGACATGAAAGAGGATAGGAGAGAAGGAAGACTAAAGAATCGAGGACCATAGAAGTGTCAAAGAACTCAGGGAACATGCTTGAATTTTAACTTGCTGTGCTTTCTGCAGCAGCCCATAAATGATGTCAGTAGACTACTAATTAGTAGTCTACTGATATCATTGAAAAGTTAGGCCTACTAACTCCTGGGTATATGATCCATTAAAGCAGTAGTTAATCAGAGAATGAAGAGTTTGTCCCCGTCTACTGACCTTCATATCAGCTGTTGTACCGTTATACCACGGTTGTACATGTTGTACAGCCTTGAATAGCCGGTTTAGTTTTGTTTCAGCCCTCTCTGGAAGGATAGTCAATAGAAGTCTTGTTACCTCAAATAAATTCATGCTATTCTAAATGCAGTGTATTTGTTTTTTGTTTTTTAAGAGAGAGAAGTAGCAAGTGGTCTAAAAGTTGCCACCCAGACGAGATGTTTGCGTGCTCACAAGAAACCAGGTTACTGTCTGAATCAGACGTGTTTACCTGCATTGTTGTAACCTTGCAGCAAGAATATCTGAATTGTACAACTGCCCAGCAGTGGACACTGACTTAAATGAGCTTCTTCAGGCTAATATATTTCAGCTCTAAGTTTGGTCAGACTATACATTATTATGTTTTGACAATGAGGATGCATTTCTACATGTTATAAGTTTTTACTTTTGTCCATCTGCTCTTCTGTTTCTTGTCAGACTTTTCCTGTCTGAAATATTTTGTCATACTCATATCACAAAATGTGTATTCTTGGCCAAGAAATTGACTTTCTCAGGAGAAATCTAACTGGGGGAGTCATGTTTGTCTAATCCAGTACAGCGATTATTAAAACTTCAAAGTTTCTCATTTCAGAAATCTGGTTACCACGGGAAAAAAACTGACTGTAAATTGATTGCTTAAGTGAATGTTTAGAAGTATAACTACTCTACCCTTTTCCAAAGGAGTAAGGACTGTACCTAAGCATCTTAAGAATCAGACCTGTACAACATTATGTAAATTTAAAGATACCAATATCTTTTTTGCTATATGTATGTGTTTGTATGGAGGAAATTTTTGACATTTTATTATATGACATGAACATATCGTCTCACAGACACCTTTTAAACTGTATCAAAACAGACCATATCACTTTCGAGAAGACCTTGGGAGGCACAAATGTTTTGTTAAGGGCAAAATATGACCCTCAGCTGCTATTTTGGACAGCAGCACTCCAGTGAGCTCAATGTAAAACTGAGCAAGCAACTGACAGAGGATGTTAGATCACAGAGACCTCTGTGAGGACAGCCCAGCTGATCTAGAAATCAGATTTGCGCAGCCAGATTGGGTCGCATTGTCTCGACTAGTTTCCACTTATGACATATTGTCTGTCTCCCTCTCCCCCTCTCCCACATGATCCAAAAATAAAAATCATTTGCTTACCCCTCACACAAGGCCACATAAGGCCCTTCCCCTGTCCTCTGGGTTTAATGTAACTGTCATTTGTTTTTAATCCCACTTCCTCGCTTGTGTTCAAGTTTAATCTGGCCTATTACACTTTATGCAGGTCTGCGCTGTCAGCATGAGGTTGTGGGGGGCGGGGTTGGGACGCAGACTTTAGATCATGCCATCTGGAGCAAGAAACACACAAACAAAATGAAGTAATCATGGTGATCCTTGTTTCCCATGACCCAAGATATGGTAAAAGAGGGAGGAAGATGTTGATAAAAATGTGGTCTGTGGGTAATTTGCGAGACAGTGAGCCTCTAATTTGCTCAAACCAAAGAGAGATGATTAAGTAAAGAAAAAAAACTACTACTCTGTGCTGGAGGGGCAAAACAAGAGAGATGTTTTGTTCAAACCTCTTCACTATAGACCAACAGTGTGAATTTCACTGGACCATCTCTCTCTCTCATTGGTGTCAAATCTCAGAGGTGTGTGTGTCAGTGTGCGTCAGTGTGTGTCACTGCCTATGCCCGCGTGCGTGACTGTGAACCGGCACCTGTGTGTGTGCCCATACGTGTATTCTTGTACCTTTGCCCTCCTGTGTGTTTGCGTCTCGTCACCCTGGAGCCAGTCGTTCCCTCCTCTGACCCTGATCCCCATCACCTGTCTGCTCAGATCACACACACGCACACGCTCATGGACACAAGCACTCACACAATTGCTGCGACCTGTTCCTGGAGTTGAAACCCAATAGCAGTTGCCAACCATGCAAAACTTGCCAACACAGCAAGGTTTTGTTTTCTTTTTGTGGGTGTGTGTATAACTCGAAAGACCTACTGTCTGCTGTAAAATGAACTGAAGCAAAGAGACCATTAAAAATAACTTTTATGCATTGCTGGCCTTGGCAGGAGCCATGCAAAAGGACCACTCCAGTGATGTACATTCACTAATGGTTTCAGTAAAAGTCACTCAGATACACACAAGGAAACAGGGGTAAGATTTATTTAATACCTTGCTTCTGAAACCCATCTTGAATACCTATTCATAAGATGAATATTGTGTGTGGGCCATGACTTGCTACGGTGTGAAACATTAACCACAGTAAAACAGCTACAGTAAGAAGTTTAGACCAGGCTTGCTGTCATAGCACCTTTTACTTTTACAGTACAAAAAAGAGCTGGTGTTTGTATAGTTTCAGCGCTTGATTATTTGCACTGACATTGGGCCATTATAATTTGGAATGCAATATATAATAGATTATATTCAGCATATATAAATCATAATCATAATCGCACTGACATTATGTCCTATACATAGAGACTGTTCCAACAGCTTGAATAATAGTACTTTGGAATGTAAAACTTTTCCTTTGTTTTTGCTTCTCCGAATTTTTTACTGTCACTTTCTATTACTTTCTGCTTTTAGTCATCTTGCCCTCTTGTATTTAAATATGCTGCCTTTTCTCTTTCCAGGAGTCCAAGTCATCATCTGGCCGCTCCAGCATGCCGCGATGTCGGAACTCTGTCGCCACGACCACATCAGATGACCAGCCGCACATTGGTAACTATCGGTTGCTGAAAACCATCGGCAAAGGCAACTTCGCCAAGGTCAAACTGGCACGACACGTCCTCACCGGAAAAGAGGTAGGCATGCATGCACACACGCTACAATGGACTGAAAGCTTTAATCTTACCCCTTGGTTCCACTCAGAGAGTCACTTTGACTTTCTGAACTTTAGACTTTTATTCTTAGCTACTTTGGTCACATTCTGGAGAAATGCTTTACTAATGACTCTTTATGTAACTGACTTGTTAGTGTTTCAATGACAAAAAACCAAGAAGCCTAAGAAAGACGTTTTTACGAAAGAAGAAATACAAAAACCCTTTGCCTTTTTCTAGAAATTAAGTAAATTTAACAGCTAGCTGCTTTGACTGTTCTGCTTAAAACAAAGCGACAAACTGACATGTGAAATTGTTATCAAGTCTGGTATTAAGTAACAAGTGGACTACATTTTTCAGGAAGGTGTCTATTGAATCCCCAAAAAATACTTAGAATAGAGAAGAAACCTCAGATGTTTTTAACTAGCCAAGCCAGTAAAAAGAAAAACAATATAAAGGTTTAACTGGTGTCTAACTGTTAATCTTCCTTCCTGGTTTCTGAGGATAGGGGAGGGTTCACGCTGTGATACACAGTATGTCTGGTCTGATCTGAGGCTTGCATGGCTTTGGAAGCGGTACATCTGCTGCAGGAGATTAGATCACCATTGTCAGCTTGAATAAAGAAGCCTAAATGTCTCTGGCTTACTGTGAATTCCAGATGTGATGTAACGTAGCGGTCTGTCCCTTTAAGGGAGAAGCTGTGTCTGCAGTGAGCCCATGCTGGGCTCTGTCTGAGGCCCAGTCAAGTCAACTGTTGGCCTGTGTGTGAGAGAGAGGGGTGGGCGGGGTCTGTCAATGTGTGACAGCCCTGTGCCTGACACCCTGATAACACTCCATGTGACTTGCTGGCGCACAATACATACACACACACACACACACACACACACACACACACACGCACACACATGCACACACAAAGAAAACAAGGGAGAGTCAGAGGGCATGAAAGAGTCAGACAGACAAGCACAACCAGAAAGAGGAGTGGAAGAAAGGAGTTGGTTGACAGTGAAAAGTAGACCTCCCTTTTCCTGTGTCCTTGTCGAGGGATAATTCTTTGTTTCCTTGCCTTCTCTCTTTATGTCCTCTTTTCCGGTTCTGTTTCATCCTTTTTTCTCTATTCTCATCGCCTGTTTCTCTATTTTTATTTTCTTCTGCTTCTCTTTCATCCCCCTCTCTCTTTCCCTGTTCTGTTTTTATCTCTTTCTGCTTCCCTTGTTGGTGGTTGGATTATGAACTATAGACATCATTATGAAACTGGCATAAACCATGCCTTAGCTTTTTGTGTGTTTCTCTGTATTCTCTCCTATTATGCAACTGATGCCTGCTGTGATTTTATTTAATAATTCAAAATTGTATTGTTGTGTGTGTGTGAGAGAGAGTGTGAGAGAGAGAGAGAGAGTGTGTGAGAGAGAGAGAGAGTGTGAGAGAGAGAGAGAGATGCATTAAAAAGATAGCAGTGTATACCGGTGTTTGAGCTGTACTTACAAGCCTGTGGCTGTGCAGGTTTGTGTGAGCGAGTTTTGTCAAAAACCCACTGTGGCAAGTGTAATCAATGAATGAAGTGTAATAATAAATTAACACATTCTTGTTTTGCTTATAGGTGGCTGTAAAGATCATTGATAAGACACAGCTCAACTCTTCCAGTTTGCAGAAGGTGGGTCTCTGTAACTCTTTTCCTCTTTCTGTCACACACTCACACACACATGGGCACAAATTCAAACCTCAGTCCGTCTATTCCTCTTTCAGAAGTCATTTTTAAGCCACTCTTCTTGTCCCATGTGTTTTTCTCTTTAGCTCTCTCTCTCTCTCTCTCTCTCGCTCTCTCTCTCTCTCTCTCTCTCTCTCTCTCTCCTGTCCCATCCCCCCCTCCCCCCATCTCTTGCTCTGTCTGAAGTGGTCTAGTTTTCAGAGAGAGTTTTAATTACAGGAAACAAGCTGCAATTACTTCCTTTGATCGTGGCAGGGTGGGGTCTGTCCACTTACACGCACACTCTCTAACCATGTATGCTTGCACACTGAACACACACACCCACCGAATGCTCATGCAACCGCAGACATTAGACATAGAACACACACTTGTTTGCAAAGGCAGACGCACAAAGCACATGTCAAGAAAACTCTTAAGTCGTAGCAAAATCAGTGACCGGGCCAACGCATAAATCAAGTGCTAAATCCTAGCACACTCACACACCCTTACATCGAATGCCAGGAGGCATACAGATGCACATCCATGTGCACTAGAGCCAGAATTGGCATTTGTTGGGACTATTTTCTGGTCTGGATTAGTACACATTTCACACTCTAGTGAGTATTTACAGTGGCAGGATGGTGTATTTGGGTTTGGCTCAGAATAAACTACAGTGTGTTTGTCTGTTCATGGTAATGAGGGAGTATGTTAGCAGCTGGGCTGATCGATGAGTTTTTGACAGTTTTTAGACAAGAAGGAGCTCTATGGCAAAGAGATATAAACTATATCAGGTTTAGCTAAAAAGCAATTCCATACAGGTCAAAAGGATACATTTATTGTTTATTTTGGACTTTTTATGGCCTTTTTATATGCAGTGAGAAAAATTAAGGTATCATCAATCCTTTAAGAATTTTCTAGTTGTACATTAAAGGAGTCTACACTCATACAGTAGTGGCCATAGCTACACCATAGGCTAAGACGTAGCTCATACACGATAAGCATAAATTCAGATTCAGTGTTCTGATTTAAAATACTATGTTGGTCCCAAATAATAGTTGTTGAAATAATGTTAGAAAATTTTGATTGAATTACTATAAAAGGATAGCAGATGTTTCTGTATTGAGTTAATACTTCTAACAGAGTAAATATTAGTCTTGAATGTTGCATTTTGGATTGTTTGACATGTTGATAGTTCCAGGTTAGCAAGTTCCAGTCTGTCTACAGATGACTTCCAGTTAATTAGCCCCAAAAACATCTAGTAAGCTTAGTCTGACCTTATCCGCTGACTCAGAGGAAATACACTCTTAAAGATTGAAAAGCATCTCCTCATGCACAGGAATAAACCGGATGGTGTTGAGGAAGGCTTTGGTTGAGTTAGCACTTTGTACGCAGTACTTTGATTCACATTGTCAGAGTTTACAAGCAGCTGAAGGAAAATCAAGCCTCTCATTGTTTAACTCTGAGATCCCAAATTGTGGCGGACCTTGGATTTAAACCAGTATTGCCTGAATCTCTGCCATTATGTAATCACTAAGAATGTTCGTTTTTGCTTTCCTTCTAGTATTTTTATCCACGTTTATCAACAGGAAATGAATGTTTGTGTTTTCAGTGTCATTTTTCCTACTTCAAATATTGATTCTTTGCAATGACATAATAGGATATTGCAATAGCGAACTGAAATATCTATCTATT
Organism: Istiophorus platypterus; assembly: GCA_016859345.1. Classification (NCBI taxonomy): domain Eukaryota; kingdom Metazoa; phylum Chordata; class Actinopteri; order Istiophoriformes; family Istiophoridae; genus Istiophorus; species Istiophorus platypterus. Next base: position 12,187,261 of record CM029132.1, on the reverse strand, counting down.
GATCTATAAATCGATCGATCGATCTATCGATCTATCGATCCATCTGTCTATCTATCTATCTATCTATCCTTCTTCAAAAAACAATTTCTTTTCCCTCCCTGTCATCCTGTGCACGTGCACTGACAACAAATATTGTGTAACAGGTGACACACACTCCTCACACCGTCTGGCACAAAATCAAATATTTATTTGCACAGGAACGTGTAGAATATAAATGTAACTCACAAAAGCACCACTCCACACCTCATAGTGTATTTGACATAGCACCCTATGTGGTTTGTCTCTCACAGCTCTTCCGGGAAGTGAGGATCATGAAGATGTTGAATCACCCCAACATAGGTAAGTCACACTGAAACATGAATTTCCAGTCAGTAGTCAGTCACTGAGAGCCAGACTTAATTGGTCTTTCAACGTTATGTATTCAAACCAAATGTTAAAAATCCCTCTGCTTTTGCCTTCACTCTTTCTGTGCTCTTCTTGCTCGACTCCCTTGTTTCCACTGCTCCCCCGTTTCCTCTCTTTTTTTCACTGTGCTGCCCCATCTCCCTCCGCTGTGCTTTTCCCTCCCCCTCCAATCTTCTGTCTTTGCATTTCTGTCTCCACCTCCAGTCAAGCTCTTTGAGGTGATAGAGACAGAGAAGACTTTGTACCTGGTAATGGAGTACGCTAGTGGAGGTAAGTGTGTGTCACTGAAATCGCTCCCCCTGAGGCTCAACACTCTGGATGATAGAAACAAATGGTTGAAAAAATGCTACCACCCCCTTGATGTTCACCCTTCAGACTCTTTTAATTTATTTTTTTCAACGGCTTTTATCAGAAATCTCCTGTTTTTATTTTATTTGTTTAGTTTTTTATTATCGACCAATATCTACCCTCTTTGTGTGGAAAATTATTTAGAGTATAGATTTTAATAGACCTTGATATCCACCCTAGTATTTTTCCTTGTCTTTGACTCTCTTGTACTTGGTACCCTGGTGTAGACACAGGTGAAAAGGAAAAATTATGTCACAGTATGTCTGTTATACTGTTACTAGTTTAACAGTACAGTACTCATTTACCAAGAAAACATGAAAAAGAGGAAAAGACCGCAAGTTTTTCTGTATTTGATTTAAGTCTGTAATATAAATGTCCATAAAATAATGATTAGTTCAGCTCAAAGTGAACGTACTTTGGACAACACTCAGCTCAATGTCCCATTGACCAAATAGGCTGACATTAAGGAGACAAGGATCAGGTTCCAGCACTAAATCTGCTCTCCTCCTCTTCTCTCGTCTCCCAGGAGAGGTCTTTGATTACTTGGTGGCCCATGGCAGGATGAAGGAGAAAGAAGCCCGTGCCAAATTCAGACAGGTTTGTGTGCTGGAAAAAAATATGTTTGCTTATATTGTATGTGGTTTTATCTACATTTAAAGTAGGTAAAAGTGCATTGCCAGTGTACAATTGTCTGTATTTATTGAATAATGGCAGGTGGGATGGGAGCAGAAGGAACATTTTGTGGCGACAGCATCGTTTATGATATGAAAAAACAAACAACTTATTTTAGTTCGTTTTAAGAACCAGAACCAGTATATAATTAATTTTAATTGTGTAACAAACGTTTTAAAGGAAAAAAAACACGCAAGTTGTATTTTATATGGTTCAAATGAATATTGAACATTAATATGTAAGCAGTTAAGGGAACTGATAAAATCCTGATGAAGAGATCTCAGTTTCTTTGTACTGAATTGTCTAACCAAATCAATTTTGTCCATCTTGTCATCATTTCTCCATCTGTCCCTTTATTTTTCTCTTATTTCTCTGTCTCCATCTTGCTCTCTCTCTCTCTCTCTCTCTCTCTCTCTCTCTCTCTCTCTCTCACTTTCTCACTCTCCAGATTGTGTCAGCGGTGCAGTATTGCCATCAGAAGTGTATAGTACACAGAGACCTGAAGGTGAGAACACACACACTAATGAATTACAATGAGTGTTCGAGCTCAAGCATGCCCTCCCTCCCTCCATTTTTCTTTTATGATTTGATTTTTGGAAATGAAATCCTGTCCCCACGAAAAGGCCCAGAGTTTAATCACAAAGATGTTAATAATGTCCCTCTTCGAATACTAGGGCTTTGACTCACACATTCATCTATACACACATATACTGTTTGCACCTATGTCTTTGCTAGACTCAAAGTGGCTCATTGTCTCCTGTCTTTCTTTTCTTCCAAACTTTGATTCACAATTATTTGTTGCCAAAAATTAAACAAAACACACACAAAGGGATGTAATGCCTCCATGTCATTTTGGTTCATAGTATTATGCAGAGTTGTAAATCCTCTTATCATGCCAGCAGGCAGACCTGTGGACAAGACATTATCATGATTACTGTTACAGTAACCATACAGGAACCTCTCATCTCTAAACTGTTTTTCCCACTCATGATTATTTTTGGCCTTTTAATTGACATTTTTTTGCTTTAACCAGGGTCATGAAACATTTTCTACATTTAAAGCAGGTAATGCTGTTTATCATTTACAAAAAGGGCGGCATGACAAATAAGAGGTTTCTGGAGGACAGACAGTTCTCATTATTATAATGCGCACCATCCTGCACATTATCCTAATCACTCTTGATCTGGGGGTTGCGATGTGAAATCCAGGAAAGGCTTAATTCTAGTGGGTCCTAAGCTGCAAGAAAAAATTTTGATGAGCCTGCACTTCACAGCAAGTCTAAAATTATTCTCTCTGAGTCCTGAAAAAAACAGTGGGGCTGCATTCATGTTCTACATAGGGTTTATTCTGCTTTAAAGTGGTCGTTCCTTTTTTCTAGAAAAACAAGAACAAAGAGAATCTGTTGTTTGGCCAGCTTAAAATATTAATGTTAATTAGCGATAGATGATTAAATCTGCCAACGAAAAATGAGAAGCCTGTGTTCATTTATTTCTTAGTTCAGAGCCTAGAGATGATGTCAGTGTTGTATTTAATGTGCACTCACACACACATACACACACACACACACACTCAAACACAGAAGCTGCAGAGTATTCAGAGCAAGTGAAAAGGAGAGTGCACCTGTTGCTAGGCAACCCCCGCCTCCTTGCTCATTTTAGGCTTAGGGATACAAACAAACACACACACACATGTACACACAGACACACACAGGAATAAACTGTGGTAGCTCAATTTGCCCATTGTTTGCTACTTGTAGGCCCCAGGCCATTACCTTGAAAACCCCTCTCCCACCTAGCACCCATATTTTATTCCAGAGAGAGGTGTGTTTTAGATAGATTTTCTGTAATGAGGTGGAATGTGTTACCTTGAATATTATTTGTATGTCAGAGAAAATCTTTGTAACACTGACACTGGATGTCAGAGTGGTCTGTTTATTAAACTCTTCTTTTGCTAAAAGCTTTATGTAGCTTTGACCAAGTGTAAAAAGAGTTTACATATGGGAAAGTTAAATATCACAGTACAGCATCACAAAAAGAAAATCTAAAACATTTGTGTTTCATTCCTTGGAACATGTAATATTCATGAAAAAATAAATCCCAGCATATTAATAATCTCTCTTCTTCTCCCGTATCTCTTCCTCCCTGTTTCCCTCTACATCCTCCTGCTCTCTGCATCATAATTATGTCTTTATTTTTGTCTTTTCCTCTCTCTCCCACACTCTGTCTGTCTGCAGGCGGAGAACCTGCTGCTGGACGCAGACATGAACATCAAGATAGCAGACTTTGGCTTCAGTAATGAGTTTACTCTCGGGAACAAGCTTGACACGTTCTGTGGCTCCCCGCCCTACGCAGCCCCGGAGCTATTCCAGGGCAAGAAGTACGATGGGCCTGAGGTGGACGTCTGGAGCCTGGGGGTCATCCTTTACACACTGGTCAGCGGCTCGCTGCCCTTTGATGGACAGAACCTCAAGGTCAGGAAGAGGAAAGAGTGTGTTTTTTGTTTTTGTTCATATGCATTACATAAATGGATGTCTCAAGCCTGTGGGTGGTTGTAGTATATGTCGTGCTGGTTTCTCTTCCGCTGCCCTACAGAATGCAAAATTTAAGTCACGAAAGAGCAAATGTGTAAACTGATAACATGCCATCCAAAGAACTTTGAATGGTTTTGGTGATACATCAAAACCTGGAACTCTATTCAGTCTTGTTTAGAAAAAAAGGGAAAAAAAGAGCTATTTAATTCACACCAGCTATCACACTATACACTCAGTCAGTACCCACATGATTCATTCTGGAAGTGCTGAAACATTTTGGGTGGGCGACATGACATTGAATGTGATGATATTGATATTAGCATGCCTGCGAAAAACCTTCTAGGTTTCCTAAATATGCCTTTGCACTACCTCCTGTTGTGTGGAGTTTTATTTAACACCTACATTCCTGGTTTTACTATTTATTTAACAGATAGGTTCGCTGTCTTTTCATTTCACTCCCTTGTGCTGTGCTGAGGTTGTAGCTGTAATAAAATGTATTCCTTTTTTATGCCTCCACACCGGCAACAGCCGTGGCCGGAGGCCTTATGTTTTTGGGTTTGCCTGTCCGTCCGTCTGTCGGTCCTGTTTGGCTGAATGTGATATGTTAGGAATGCCTTGAGGCAATTTCTTCAAATTTGGATCAAACCTTCACTTGGACTCAAGGATGAACTTATTAAATTTTGGTGGTTAAAAGTCAAGGTCACTGTGACCTTGATAAATGCGTTTTTGGCCATAACTCAAGAATTCATATGCCAATTATGACAAACGCCTTTTTGTTAAGTTCCTTCAAAGTTTTTTGAATGTAAACTGCAACTTGGCTGGTTGGCAGAAACATATAACAATGAGGCATTAATTCTGGTTAATGTGTCAAAGTGATGCACTGACAAAAATGATAGTTTTGCATCAGTATATCAACACTTAAAATGATTAAGTTGATATTTTGATTGGATTCAGTTTTGCAGTTGGAGGGATTTTTATTCAAATTCAATATCTGGTATATATGCTCCTTGGAAGCCTTTTTTGTGCATTACAGTAGTGTTAAAACCAGTCACTACATGTACTTCTCCTTCAGTGTCTACTTAAACGATAATTAAGGAGAGACCTACAGTGGCATTAATAAAGGTCACTGAAGTAGATTACAGTCATCGTAATTTGATGTTGATTATTTGTGCCTGATGACTGACAATGCTGTTGTTAACAACTGCAACATCTTGAGTTAATCACATACATTGCTTTCCAAAACTATTCCCACCCCTTCACTTTTTTAACATCGGTTATGTTGCAACCATATGCAGGAAGTGTGTGTGTGTGTGTGTGTGTGTGTGTGTGTGTACACACACACACACACACGGTTGGGGGGGGGCTTTTCCCTCTTATCAGTTTACACTCAATACCCCATAATGAGGAAGCAAAAACAGATTTTTAGAATTTTTTGCAAATTTATTTTAAAGAAAATATAAATAATATTGTATTGCACATAAGAATTAAGACCCTTTGCAATTACACTTCTGTGGTAAATTAAATTGGACTTGATTTGGAAGGACACGCATCTGCGTAGCAGGTCTCACAGCTGACAATGCTTATCAGAGTATAAACAGAGACACGAGATGGAAGGATCTGCCTACAGAGCTCAGAGACTGGATTGTCTCGAGACACAGATCGGGGTTATCATACAAAAAAAAAATGTTGCTGCACTAAAAGATTCGCTGGAGAAAAATGGCCTCCATAATTCTTAAGTGGAAGAAGTTTGGAGCAACCAGGACTATTACAGCCAAATTCAGCCATCAGGGGAGAAAGACCTTGGTAAGAGAGGTGATGAAGAACCCGAAGCTCCAGAGAGCCTGTGTGGAGACAGAAGACACTCCCAGAAGGATAACCATGACTAAAGCACTCCACCAATCTGGGCTTTATGGGAGAGTGGCCAGACAGAAGCCTCTCCTCATTGATGAAACCAAGATAGTACTTTTTGGTTTCAATTCTGACTTCATGTCTGGGGGAAACAGTTATCACTCATTACCTGCCCAATCCCTTCCCAGCGGTGAAGCATGGTGTTGGCAGCATCATGCTGTGGGTGTGCTTTTCAGCGGCAGGGACAGGGAGACTGGTCATGGTTGATGGGAAGCTGAATGGAGCAAAGTAAAAAGAGATCCTCAATAAAGATCTGGTCCAGAGCACTCAGGACCTCAGACTGGGGTGAAGATCCACCTTCCAACAGGACAATGACCCTAAGTACACAACCAGGAATACACAGGAGTGGCTTGGGGACAATTATGTAAATGTCCTTAAGTGGCCCAGGCAGAGTCCTGACCTTATACCAAGTGAACATCTCTGGAGACTCTGACAGAGCTTCATATGATCTACAGAGATAAAATGGCAGACAATCCTCATATCCATTTGTGCAAAACTGTGACACCCAAGAAAACTGGATACTGTAATTGCTGCCAAATGTGCTTCAACTAAGTACTGAATAAAGGGTCGGAATACTTATGTCGATTTCTATATTTGAGTTTTTCTTGTTTTAAAAAAAAAAAAAAAATGGATTTTCTGTTTTACCTTGGGGTACTGAGTAAAGACTTATGGAGGAAAGATTTTATGTAAACTATTTTAGCATATAAGACTGCAACATAACAAAATATGAAAAAGTGAAGGGGTCTGAATATTTTCAGAATGAAGTGTATGTTATAGATTGTATGGATACTGAGAAAAAAAAAACAAATATCAACATAATCAGAACTACCATAAAGTGTATGGATATTATTTTTCTGCTAATATCACCCACATACTGCGCTGCTGCTATGTTTGAATCTCAGCCTCTTCAAATGCTAACCAGCTTTTGGTCAGGTGAGTGCGGTACTTTTTTAACAAAATGAATCACTTGGGGGTGTAACTGCAGCTAATGTTGCAGCTTGACTTATTCAACCAATATCAGATTGAAGCAGATAGAGAGGGACTTTAGTAGCTGCATACAGATTGGATGCAGTTTTCTCTTCGAAACACACCCAAAAATGTCCAATATTTGCACAAACATTGATCACAATAGCCAATCAAATTTTGAATAGTCAAGTCCGTGGTTTTTATGTTTTCCTTTCAAAACGTCTAAAGTTGTGAGACTGGGAGTGTGTGTGTTCAGAGGTGGATACTTGCAGAGTGCTGTTGACCTCTCATGCCTTTTTTCCATCTCCAGGAACTGAGAGAGCGCGTGCTGCGAGGTAAATACAGGATTCCCTTTTACATGTCTACCGACTGTGAGAACTTGCTCAAGAAGTTCCTCATCCTGAACCCCTCCAAAAGAGGCAGCCTCGAGGTACACACATGCATTGATACATACACAAAGCACAAGATACCTCAAAAACTCATAAATCAGACTGGTTAGACACCAAACATAGAAGAAATTTGGATACAGTTGGGTAGTTTAAAAATGCTTCTTGAATCATTGTGGTCTCAAATTTATTTCTGCTATGATATTTAGCTTTTTAGTTCTACTCTCATACTCACAATAATTAAATTCCTTATATTTAACTTTATAAAACTTGCAAACTGAACAAATCCAAAGTTCTCTGTCTAATATAATATTAACATTCCTGATTTTGTAAAAAAAAAAAAAATCTGTTTCACCAATATAATAGTGTGTAAAGTGCACACAGTGCTAAAGTGTATACCTGGACTTGTTTTACCAGCTACATGTGAGTTCGTTGCTCAAGTGTCAAGTGCATTTTAAAGGCATAGATAAAACTTTTTAGTTTGGGGATTTATGTGTTACTAAATTAAGTTGCACTAAGGGTGGATGAATGGTAACTATTTTAAATGGAAGTAGTTAAACAGCAGGAAAACGACAAACAATCATGTTTTGTACTTGCACTGCCTTGCCACATTATAGTTGACATTTAATAACATATTTTAATTTCTGCTTGATCCTGTCTTTGCTTGACCTGTCTGATGATAAAGCAGCACTGTACAGTACTGTAAACTGAAGCTTAAGTGTTATAATTCAGTCCTGGGACAGTTTCATTTATATCCTCGTTTAAGTTTGTGTGCTTAGATTGTGAAGTTGCATGTTACTGACTGGGGTTGGTGGAATTAGCCTCTGAATAAACAAACAGTTCAATCTACATTAAGCAAACTGTGGATCACTTGGATGTGATTAGACCCTGTTATGATAGCCCACAATTTTTACCTGACACACAACTTGTGTGATCATCATCCATGTTTTTGTGTCTGAGGCCCCCCTTTGAAAACAAGACAGCTGATCTTATCTAAGGGACTTTATTCTTAAATTTTGAAATAGATTAATCTGTATAGCTATGTCTTAAATGTGCCCTTAAATGTGCCCTATTCCCTTCTGAATTGTCACAGCCCTGGTTCAGCTCCAGGGCAATATTTATTTGCATATTGATAATCAATATACCTGGCTACATCCATTAGAAAAACTCTGCAGAAGGAAAATAAATCAAAGAGCAATTATGTTCTCTCCTCTTTTTTTCCATCCCCTCTGCCCATAACCTTTCCTCCCTCCTCCTCTGATTTTTGCCTCTTTATCCTCTTTGACATCTCATGTCTCCCTGTATCTTTCTGTTTGGCTTGATCCCAGCAGCAGATAATGAGGGACCGGTGGATGAATGTGGGCTACGAGGAGGAGGAACTCAAACCCTACATTGAACCCCAACCAGATTATAAGGACCCCAGGAGGACAGGTAGGCAAAGAATTGCATGGAAAAAAAAGATAAATATATTCTTTTCTCTACCAATACACAGGCTAACTTGAGTGCGGTTGTTATTTTATAACCATTTATCTTTTGGAGAATTACGGACTTATTCTAATCAGGCTAATTATTATTTTTTCTGTTTGTGTGAGCAGACATCATGCTGCAGATGGGGTACTCTCAGGAGGAGATCCAGGACTCGCTGGTGAGCCAGAAGTACAATGATGTGATGGCTACATACCTGCTACTGGACTATAGGAACTCTGAGGTAAATTGTCACTCACACACCCATCCACATGCTCTCCTCTTAACTGACAATAAATGTACAGCCCTGGTATCTATTTAGCCTATATTTTACTCAATAATACCAAAGTATCACTGATGAGCAACACCACAGAACCATAGCAGTTAGTATTAGTTTGTTGAAGCTATCTTTCATTGAGTCACAGTGATTTTATATAATAAGCTGTCAAACTAAGCAGCTCTATTGAAGTATTATTGTATATATTTTTCACCTAAGCCATCAGAATGTACAAGTTGCTGTCATCTCTGATATTTTCCCACATATGTTTATACTCAAAACACTTCATTATGCTCATAACAGTACATTGTATGAAAGCACTATTTTTAGTCTTTTGTGTTTGCTGTATCCACACCACAGTCTCTCCGTATAAGCTCTTGATCCTGTGTTCAGAGCTGTGTTTTTTGTTTTTTTGTTTTTTATTTCTTCCTCAGCTGGACGAAGGTTGCATCAAGCCTCGACCAGGAAGTGATGTAAGCAACATAAACGCCCCCTCCCCGCCTCACAAGGTACAATGTGAACACATAATGTCTTCTGCTAACGCGTACGGAGGTCTCCCAACTCCAGCCAGTGACACATGTACACTGACTTGACCCCCCCCTTTTTTTTTTTTTTAAACCAAAAACAAACTGGGAATCTACTTTGATATCTTCTTTTTAGGTTTTTGATTGTACACCTACAAACATGTAGGTACAACCCCTGCCTTCCCGGATGCTAAATTCAGCATCATTCAGCATTTGTGGTTTAATGTGTGAATGGCTCTATGGATTAGAAAAGAGTAGCTGTAAACATTGCTCTCGACTTTCATATCTAAATCCCACTGTGTGTGTAAACACTCTGACATAAACAGTGCTGCTCTGACCCGTGTGTCTATCTTGCCTCTCTTAGGTACAGCGCAGTGTGTCATCCAACCAGAAGCCTCAGAACCGCAGAACCACCGACCAGGGTGAGATTGGTGTGCGTCAGAGGGGATGGGGAGAGGCTAGTGTGTGTTAGGAGAAGAGGAAGGGGATTGAGATGGGAATCAGATTCAGTTTTTGAAAACAAGCTGGATGGATTTAAGTGAAGGGCTGGCAGAGCAGATTCAATGGGAAAAAAGTTTCAAAAGAAGGTGAGATCGATTTCTAATAATGATGACAGGAAAGTGATAAATGTGTGGCAGAGCAGAGGACGATGCAGATCAGAAGAAGCGGGAAAATGTCAAAGGTTTTCGCACAAATGATCGTCTTTCTGATGCAATTTGTGTGTGTGTGTGTGTGCCCCCCCCCAGGCTCTTCCTACTCTAAGAGGGGGGGTCAATCAGACAACCGGACCGCAGTGGAGGATTCTGGGAGGAAGGGTTCATCTGGCAGTTCCACTACCAAGGTGCCGGCCAGCCCTCTTGTCTCCGCTGACCGCAAGAAGAGCGCCACGCCTTCTACTGTGAGACCAAACGCCCACATGTCTGACATGACATTTTTAACTGTGGGGTTTTCATCTTACACAAATTTAAATTCAGTATGTTGTGGGTCCTGCATCATCGGAATTACCATATACAGACACAGATCCAAAAAGACAAACAAAATACACACTGTGCTCACAGTGAATGAACCGTTTGAGGGGTACAAAAACATATCTGCTTGAAAATTTTCAAGAAATTCAGAAGTTACTTAAACTTTGAGAGTCATTTTTGCTTTTCAGTAGAAGTTAGCACCAGCCATATATTTTATCTAATACTGTGGACCAAAGGTCAAATCAGATGCTAGTTAATAATTAAACTTGTTAAAATAAATGGCCATATAACTATGAAGGTCTTCTGACATGCCATAAGAAAGTGAAAGTGTGCATCTTGAGATGATGCTAGGTGCTTGATATGCACTTATGGTTAAGTGATGAAATTTTCAGCTTTGTCTGGCTTTGTTATTCACTCCCAAAACTCCCAAATCCTTCTTACAGTGTTTTGTGCCTATCATAATGTTGACAAATCTTTCAAATTTTCCCTCAATGTCTCTGGCAGGTCTTTCACTTCGTATGACACCTGCCAACATATGATACAATATGAAAGTTAAATTATGGGATGTAGAATTAGATTTTTTGTGCCCTTCACACCCCTTGTTGACCTACTCAGGTGCTTTTACTCAAGGTTCCTGATAACATGTTTTCCCAGAACTGATTCAGACTGCAAAAACTCTACTTGATTGACATGTTTCTCACTCCTCTCTTAGTTTTGTTGCACTTGTTAGGGCAGGAACAACTGTTATTTTTGTTAGTTTGTGGACTACTGTTCCACCCAACCTCAGCTTGTTTCCTGCTTATCTGTCAGGGTAATTGAATTCACCCATGAAAGTCTGAATGGGCTTTAAATCTTAATTCAACAATACTGAGGTAAAAATGAAATGGTTTTCTAATTCTATGGTTGTCCATATAATTCTGGCAGGCTTCAGAAGAAATGAATGTATTACAAAAAATCACTTGTCCTTGCTGATCAGGAAGCCTTCTCAAGGCTGTTGCAGGAGTAATCGGTCACCTTTGATGTCATTTTTCCATCCTCCGTCCACTGCACGGCTCACCGTCTATAACTACGTCCTCAATCTTAATCATTTCTATATTTTTAACAGTCTTCTCTTTTTCTCCCTCCATCCCTTCAGAATAGCATCCTGTCCACCGGTACTGGTCGCAGTCGGAACTCTCCTCTGACCGAGAGAGCCACGCTGAGCCAGGGCATCCAGAACGGCAAGGACAGGTACACACAGAAAGACAGAATTACAAAAGAGAGATGTTTTCAAAAGACAAGGACAAGTCCACCCACATGCAGTGGTTCTCACATACACTCTTTCTGTCTCGTTATTGGCAACCCACTAGTTGCTGTGAGGCAGCACGGCTTCCTCACTAACAAACACTTAATACAAACACACTCACTGTGGTTTGTGAATGAAGCAGTCCCACAGCTGTCTCAGTGACTGAATCCCAGACCTTGGCTGGTACTCTCTAGAGCTCTGCCAGCTGGCTCAGGGAGGCCCGCAGCCTTCCCCAGGGCGGGTTGAACCCTCCTGGACAAGAAAATCAGGCTCTCTCGGGTATTTAGGCCAAACCTCCAGTAGATTACAGATTACCCAAGATGGTCTGATGGAGGCCTGCCAGTCAGAGCAGAGCAGGGTTCAATGGACACGCACATCTGCATTCACACATGAAGAAGATGACACATAGTGACCCTAATCTGTTCTTCAAACTCTTAACCTTTCATTTCTTTTCTCTCCTGTTAATAAAGTTTTCCTCTTTCCATTATTATAAAAATGAACTTTACCCTCTTCCTAATACAGCAGTGGATTAAAACTCAACTAAAGGTCACAACTGGTAATACTCCTATAGTAATAAATAAAAAGCAGGGCTTCTGTTTTTTTTAGAAAATAAAACAAATGACGTAAGGTCTAAAATTGAGTTTAGTTATAAACCAGGCTCTGTTCTTTTCCTCTATTCCCTCATTGAAGTGATATTTCAGAATGATATTCACTTCCTTTTACCTTTTTTCATTTTATCCTTCCTAAATGAATTCATCTTTCCAACTCTCCGTTTTTCCTCAAGCACTTTAAACAACTTCGCTATGGACAAAAAGGTCTTTTCACCACATTGGAGTTGCTTGATTATGGTCCTTCTTTCTTCGTCTTAAGGCCATAAAAAACACATTCACATTCTAATCTTAGCTGTCAGTTAAAGTCGTCCCTGTTTTCGAATTTGTCGACCTGGAGTCCAAGGCTCTGGTGCTGAATACACCTCATGCGCGTCCACACATACATTTTCCCGCATATCAATCATGCTTTAACCAGCCATATGCTTCGTGTGCTTTTTCAAAAGCATTCACCATTGAGCCAAACCATAATCCCTACAATGATGCAGTGGTCATTGTCATTACTACTTTATTACTTGTTCATGTATCAGTCTCAAATGACCCCCTCGTTCTCACAATAGTGTCCTATCTAAAACATGTTGGAAAATAATCCAATTAAATTCATGTTCAGTCTTTAAAATCTGATATTTTTGAGGGAGGTTTGTGTTTTTTTTCTTGAGCACTGCATGGTGACGAAGTGGTCATTTGAGACAACATTGCTTTTGTAGTGCTGTGGGTCTGTTAGCCATGGTAGACTGCTAACTTAGTGGTTGTCATCTGCTTTGATATTAAAGTTACTTTATTTTATCATCATTAATGCTTTGAAGTTTGGGCTTTTATACTTCTCACACCCTCTCCCTTCCCCTAGTTTTTCTTCTTTTTCCTCTTTCTGTCCTTTTCTGATTTTCTTCATTTGGTCGTCCTTTATCTGCATCTGAGCTCTTGTCCCTCTGGATCTTAAGTCACTCACATTTTCTTGGGGTCTTTTTTTTTATTTTATTTTTATCCAGCTTCCTTTTTTCCTTCCTGTCTATATATTAATCTTTCTCCCCCCCTTTTCTCTCTCTCTAAGGAGATTAGGAAGACTTGTGATGGAATATTAACTCTTAGTGGCACTATATGGTCCCTGTGCCTGCCTCTTAATAGGCTTACACATACACATAAATATCTACACACACACACAGAGGCTCTACACACCCAAGCTTAAACACACATGTCACACATGCTCAAACGGTTGCCACACACTGGGTTGTCCAGTGAATGCAGTTATTTTTCCATCACTAGCTGGGCTAATCCCTGTCAGAGAGAGTGTGTGTTTTTCTCTCGGCTATGTGTTTGTTTTCTTTGTAATTAGCAGCTGTTTGGTTGACCTCCTATAAATGTCCCTGTCTCTCCCTCTCTCTCGTTGCTCATTCCTCTGCTTCTCCCTTCAGCTATCTCTCCCCCCTCTCTGTGTCTCGGTGGTACCACTCTCCCCTGTCTCTTTCTGTGCTTGTTTCTGTGTGTGGATGAAGTCAAGTCAGAGCTGTCAGTAATGTGCAGAGCTTTGTAGCCCATAGCAACCTTGCTGATTAAGAGAGGGTTCAGGAAATAGCCAGTGTTGTTGGGCTCAAGTAAAACAAGAAAAAAATTCTTTGCTCCTGATACAGTTTAGACTGTGCACCATGGAAAAGGAGAAGTGAGACACTCGACAGGCAGAAGTTGCAAGACAGGTTAAATCTATGTAACTGCGAACTCAGGGGTCAGAGTGCTCATTCCACAACAGTAAAAGCAGCTTTAATTCCTGCCAAACATCTACTTTTCTATAATAAAACCCGTGGAAGCACTTTACCTGCCCATTCTTACCTGAAAAAGAGCACAAGTTAATTGGTTTTAATATAGATTTAAACTGCAACTAATATTTATTAACAGCTGCAAATAACATTTAGGTTAACAGTTGATTAATCTGCAGATTATTTTCTTGATTCATTGCTTTAATTTATGAAATGCCTGAAAATAGCAAAAAAAAAAAATGCACCTCATAACTTCCCATTGCCCAAAATTCCCACTTAAAATGTAATATTTGGTATATGTGCTTTTGAAATGACAAATAACTGTCAGAACTGTTGCAGATTACTTTTTGGGTATCAATTAATCGACTCATTAATTTAGCTCTTGTAAACTCTTCTACAAGCCATTGAACCTTTTTTCTGTTTTCTGATGATGCGTGCTTGTAGCCTCCTTCTCAAGAGGTCAGACAGATACAGTGGCAGCATTACAAATAATAAAAAAAATCATGAAATTGTTTTTCAGGCACTGTAATAAAAACTTCTTCAGCAGGTTTCTTCTCAAACTGTGCAATGTAGTGTGCTTCGCAAAAGATGGAAAATGCAAAAAAAAGACGATGAAAATTGGGACATTTTGAAAAAGCAGGAAGGATTTTTAGACCTAAAAGAGCTACTTACGTACTAAAAGGGGAGAAAACGAAGAAAATGTGGTTGGGGTTAACTTTACTTGGTAAATGGGGACTATAAACTCTTTATAGTACATTTTAGTAGATGGGCCAGTAACAGGCAGATTAACTCCTCAGTGAAACAATGGTGTCCTGACTCTTGATGTTGTTCATTATATCACATTTCTGTCTGATTTTATCCACATAATTTCCCTTTCGGTGTGTATTCTGTCTGTCTCAGTCAACAGAACAGTGTGTGTTAAAGTTGGTCTTTTGTGCTCTGCCTTTTTGTCACATGGGTTTTACATGAAGAGATGAAGGCACAGGAACACAACCTCTCTTCGATTGTGGTTTGTGACTTCATTTTGTCAAACCACAGCAGAGCAACAGTAGCAGCAGAAAAGACCATCTTTTCTTCATTATTCACGTCCTCTTGCTCTACGGGGTTTCTGTGTCTTTGTGTCTACTTCCTCTGTTCCTTCTCCCTATGTTTCTGCTCTCTCTGCTCCCCCACCCAACCCTTAGTGTGTTTGATAAATGCTGCTTCTAACCATGCTCCACCTCACCTCTCCGCCCACCCACACACAAACCCCGCCCGTTGTGTCCGACTATGTGTGGATGTATTGTGCTGGTATGTGTGTTTGATTGTGTGACTTTGGTGTGTTTTTCTTGTTTTGCACACATTTGTTTGTGTGTGTGTGTGTGTGTGTGTGTGTGTGTGTGTGTGTCTGTGTGTGTCGGGCGGGGCACTCCTCCTCCTCCTCCTCCTCCCCCCTCCTCCCTCCCAGCCTAAACACCCCGGGCTCCCGCGCCTCTACTGCCTCGGCCGCAGCCGTCCTCTCCTCCTCCTCCTCGCGTCCCCGCCACCACAAGTCCCTGTCCTCCTCCAATCATCCATGTCCCTCTGACCTGCACGCACCACGGCCCAGGCAAGTCTCTCTCTCACTCTGTCACACACAGACAGACAGACACAGACACGCACACAGACACGCACACAGACACGCACACAGACACGCACACAGACACACACTCAGACACACACTCAGACACACACACACACTCAGACACATGCTCATAGCTCCTTCAGCCCCCTTCAGCAAGTACCACTTTACTCAGCACAGATTATCATCCTTCCCCCAATGGACAAAGAGGAAAAAGGAGAGCTGAAAAAGGGATGAAGAGATTTGTTGGCTTTAAAACATTCCACCAATGCTACATTAAAGGGAAAGAACCAACTTTTGGGGGGGAATAAAAACAAATCTCTGGTTACCTTTTAATCGCACAGTGACCAATCCTGGTACACAACTGTTTTCAGTGTTTTCCCCCAAAAAACCGTGAAATCGATCAATGAAGTGGATTTTCCTCCCCAAAGAGCTGGTGTTTTCCTCAATTCAAACCACTCTGCTTTGCAAACAGCTACCACATGCACATACACGTTCCCATGAGCGAAGATTAAAAAAAAAGAAAAGACAAAAAACTACAAAGAAATATTCATAAAACAGAACGACAACAAACATTACAACAAGACAAAGTTCTAGATTGCGTACTACTCGATTGCATAATGATTCTTGTGCTCATGCCAGGGGACAACACCATAGCCACGAAAACTCTTAGCCAAAGTGGTCATGGTTATATATAGAAACACATGCAATTTAGATCTTTGTTTACCAGAGAAATTCTTTGATGACAGTATTTTATTTTCCCTCATGGGAAACCAGAAACAGGCAGTAGAGTTAGCATTGGACAGGCAGAAGAGATACTACATGGCACTACCTTATCTGAAGGCAAGAAATAGTTCTCTGTGGAACTGAGTTATCGTTCAGTCAATACTTCAAACAAAGAAGTGTTGTACTGAGTATCTACCTCTGTATACAGTGCATAAAGAAAGAATTTAGACCCCTTCACCTTTTTTTACATTTTGATATGTTGCATTTTGAATGCATTTTATGAATGCATTTTTTCCCCTCATCAGTCTATACTCATTAACAAAAAATAAAAAAAAAAGCAATATACTGGTAATCATATTGAACACACCACTATAACATCACCATAGTGAAGTGTCCAACATTTCCGAGACCAGCTTTCATAGATCACCAGTTACTTAGCAACAGACAGAAAGCAGATAGTGGAGCTCAGAAAACTTAACAAGCTAAACTCCTTGACGTAGCTTGTCTTTGGCCAGTCAGTCCCTCTCAAATCTCACTTTTACCCAGTGGAGCATAACCCTCTGAGTCGGCGCTTGAGAACATGAGGAACAGGTTTTTCACTATACTGCTCCTCTGACAGCTCAGAGATTTTTATTTCTTTTTTAAATTTTTTTCAAACTTGTTTTGTTTCCTGTCAGGAGAAAAAGATGAGTATTCAGAGAAGAGACATTTGTTGACGAGTTTGAATTAGGCTTCCATGTGCAGTTGTCTCAATGGCTAACAAGCTGTGTGCAGGCCTGCCGTCTATATCCGACTGATTTTTGGCTGGCTTGATAATGAGGTGTGCTGTTTTATCTAACTTCTTGTTTAATGGAAGTACATCAAACATGTTGAACGAACTGGCATTTCTTAGAGACTTTCTGTCGACGTTACAGGATAATAGTTTTATATGTAGGTATCTTAGGCATTTTCTTAAATTTAAGGCGGGACCCAAAGATAATTGAGCAACTGAAACTTCAAACACATCACAAACCCCTGATTAATTTACCTGTCATAATATTTCACTATTAAAAGAAAGTAAAATGTCTTTGGCAATATATGCCTTTAGATTCTAAGCTACTAGGCCAACGGGGGAACAGTGTGAAAAGACTTGCTCTGGTTAGTAACATACAAGAGACACGGTAATGTTGGTTATATTGAAGGAAGTAACCACTTTACTCAGCATCAAAAATTACCAATTCTGACACCTGGAGGTAAGTTAGCTGAGCAGCTAACTAGCTGTCGGTCCTACACTGTCCAGTGTCATATGCTGCTGTCTGGATGTTGCTCACTGTTACTGTGGTGTTTATTTAAAAAAAAAAAAAGAAAGAAAGGGGGGGAAATGGTGGTTGATACTGTGTGCAAATTAGAGCATCAAATGAAATGTTTTAAATGACTGTTTGCAGAGATGGTGTCCATCTATTTTGATCTATAATCAAAGGAGCAAATATTGGTAATAGATGGGTGGTGACTTAAACAAATTAATGTTTTATAAAGCATCAATAACATTTCTAAAATGTTTCTCCCCCATGGGTGCTTTTTAATGTCTCGAAATATTTTTGATGTCTCAAAAATCCTTCTGAATTTCAGTTAAGTGAATTCACAACCATAATCAAAAATTATAATCATAAGAATGCCAAAACTGTAAAAAGGGTCATCACATAAATTGATATCGAAGGAAATGAACCACTTAAGCCTCTGCAGCATCTAAAATGACCGATATAGACATGTACTGGTCATATTTATTGCGGGTTCCATAAACTATATTACAAATATTTTATCTTATACTCTTTTACATAGTGTCTACAATTGACAACATTACACATTTTAACATCTGATAAAGAAAGTGAATCGTCTTTAACAACTGTGTTGTTATATAAAAGATATATGCAAACATGCCGGTGCTGTGGGGAAAATCAGACAAAATGTAGATGTAATTGGGCTGATTCATATTTCTGTGGAAAAAAAAACAACATGATCTTTTCAGTTCCATGTATAGTTAATGTTCTTTCATTTGGTTTTCTGACACATTGTATTTGTTCACAGAAGGGTTTTCCCTGGCTGGTAGATGTGAATTTCAGTCCTGTGTTAAGGCAGTAGAATCCATTTCAAGGTTCCCACAGCCTCTTTTTTTTGTTCTCAAGGGTTGCTAATTGCTCTCTCTACATGCTATGTAACCTCACCCCAGTTATGAAGTTGCCTGGGAAAACCCAGTTTTTATTAAGTGTGACGGTTCTAACGAAATGAACTGATGACTTTGTCTTCTTGGTAGTCTGTCTGAATACTGTGTGTGTGTGTGTTGGAGGGGGGGGTTGTATTTGCTTTCCGTGTGCTTTGTTTGTGTGTGATATTTGTTGGCCAGCTCCCCTGCTTGAAAGTGTCTGTTTCAAGGGCTACTTTGATATTTTGAGTTTTAGTCCTCTTTTTTTTTTTTTCCCCTTGCCAGACATGTGTCACAGTACAAGGTGAAAGGTCTTTCAACATGCTCCTCGGGTACAATTAATACTATCTGAGACTTCACTGATGTGCCACTTGTTCAGACGGAGACCTCCATTCCCTTTTTAAAAAAACAAAACATAACAAAACAACCCCACCAATGTCAGGCTCCAATTCCAGCAGGGCGAATGTCAAGGTGGCCCTCTGGCTGTGTATGGTTTTGTCTGCTCTATGTTGAAGTCTTGTTTTGTTGCATGCGTCGTTCAGCAGTGAGCTTGGGCTGTTCAGAACCTGGATGGGAACGCTGGAGAGAAGGTACCGCTCCAACACATAGACTGTACCATGAGTGAAGAATAGGCACCTTTTTTTTCTCAGAACATAGTCTGTGTCTTTGAGTCCCATCTGTTCCTGTTTTATCCAACTGTCCACATACCCTTCTTAAAACCTTTTTAAAATACCATTCTCTTTAATTTTTTGTAACAACCTGTTTTAATGCAGCACTATTCATGTGCTGTAATGAAGCAAGCGATGCTGCACACAGGCAGCTCGACATTTGTATAGAGATAGAGTTCGCTATAGGCAAATCAAGTGCGCCCAGCATAAAAATGGCCCTTGTGCCATAAATACACATAAGCGCGCATCTACCTCATAACACACGACCTTATAAACACACCTTCTGTAGATGCTTGAAGTCTATCACTAGTCTTTTCCTTAAATCTGTAAGTGACAATGAAAATACCTTTGATATATTGAAACAAATTAGAAAAAAATGACAGTGTGTGGTTCTTCTTGATCAGTAACCATCTTAACTATGATATATCCCACTGGTCCCCACTAATCAGCCTGATCCAGCCTTTCTTTCCTTGCATCTGTATTTGTAGATGAGCTGTACATTTGTGCGTATTTGTGTTTGTAGGTGTCCGTCATCCCTAGCGGACAACTTGAGCATACCCACACTGAGTTTGAGCATATGTCCAACCTGTTCATCACACAGCTAAACTGGAATCTTGCCTGAAAGGCCTCTTTTGATGTTATCCCAGCAATTCTAGTCTCTGCTGCTTACAAAGCTGTTTATTTTTAAATATACCATTTTACATATTTCTCTTAAACAACTAAAGAAATGCTGATATAATTATTTAACTGTTTGATATAACACATTTTACAAGATGTTAACTTAAAATAAGCCTCAATATGTAGTATGCCTTTGAAAGTATAAATAATATAGCTTCCACTTGAGGGAGTGGTAACAAAGAAGGTAAAAATATTTTAGATCCTGTCCCTGCTTTTAATAGTTTACATGGTTTTCCAAACAAAAAAAAGTTAAATTATATAAATTTAGACTTAAGATCAGAGCATCAGAGATACTTTGGCTGTTACAGATTAGATTAGACAGGTGGCAGTCTCTAACATAGGTGACATTTACTAAAAACTGTTGAAAGGGGCTTTGTTACTAGTGTAAAAACTGGAGAAATTTGAGTGGGAAAGAGAGGAAGAATAACTCTTTTTAGGGAAAATATTTGGAAGAATATGGTTACGTCATAGGCATTTACATACTTGCTTTAACTTAGTAATAACAGCTTCTCTGTTCTCACTAAAGCGCTTTGTGTTTTTGGGGATTTTTTTGTTTTTTTGCCTCATCAGTTTGTTGTGATTGCCATCTGGTGCAGGTATGCTAGTGCCACACACTGGCATGGAAGCTGCACGTACATGTGCTTCCAAAGAATATGCAAGCTCTTAGGTGTGTGTGTGTGTGTGTGTGTGTGTGTGTGTGTGTGTGAGTGTGTGTGTGTGTTTGTGTGTGTCACGGACCTGATATGGCCCTAAATATTAAGTTGGTGGACTTTAGGGATTATATGAAACATCAGGGTGAGCAGATGTTGAACCCACATAGATGCTTGTATGGCCTTACACTGAGGTAAGGAGAACTTTAGAAGACAGGGATTTTATTTTTATCAGTGTTGTTCTAACTGTGTCCTCTCCCATACCCCTCCTCTTCATTCCCATCCCCTCTTTAATGCCTTTCTTCTTCTTTTCTTTCTATTTCTCTCCTCCTGCATCAACTCTTACGTCTCACTTTGTTCATCCACCTGTCTTCTTTCTCTTTTCATTTCATCCTCCCCATCCCTCTTCTGGCAAACTTCCATTATTTCTTACTTTCTCTTGTCTCCTGTTCCATCTCTGCCACCCTGAATTCTTCTTCATTTGCACCTCCTCCTCCTCCTCACTGCCTATTCTTCTGTCACACTTTCCAACCTCTTATCCATCCAATCTCTTTGCATCCCTTCCTCACCACATGCACCTCTCTGCTCTTCCACACTCCTCTGTCACCCTTTCTTCACCATCCCATTCTCCCTCGATTCCCCTCCTCTTTCTCTTCCCCCAATCTCCTCCATAGTGCCCCACCTCAGCGGGCGCCAGGTGCCTCCCCATCTGCCCACAATATCAGCAGTGCTGCCGTGTCAGATCGTAACAACTTCTCCAGAGGGGTGGGCGTCCGCAGCACGTTCCACGCCGGCCAGCAACGAGGTGCCCGGGACCAGCAAGGCTCCGCCTACCCCAGTGGGCCTGCATCCCCATCACTGTCACACGGCAACAGCCAGGCCCGGAGGACACATGGCGCCACAGGGATTTTCAGCAAATTCACATCCAAGTTTGTACGCAGGTGGGTGGCGGAAAAGAGTGGCAGGATCATGGGAAAAAGGGGGAGGCTGAATAGTCAAGATAATGCTTTGTGGTTACAGTGTGAGAACAGAGAAAGGAGGTAGCAGAACAGGAGAGGATATGGGGCAGAAGGAGCAAGTTTGTAGTTTCGTAAATGCAGAGCAGTTGTGATAGCAACTGTTCTATTTATTATGCTGCCACTTTCTAGTTTAAGTACAGTGTGAAGCTTTTTCTGCGTATTGAGGTTTCAGTTTTGAAGCAGAAAATGACTGGGTTTATATTACAAGT
This sequence comes from Istiophorus platypterus, assembly GCA_016859345.1. NCBI lineage: Eukaryota > Metazoa > Chordata > Actinopteri > Istiophoriformes > Istiophoridae > Istiophorus > Istiophorus platypterus. The sequence goes on along the minus strand of CM029132.1, from coordinate 12,165,440 downwards.
CATTTCATGTGCTCATTTCCTCTCAGGAATGTTGTACTGTATGTCCATGTCATCACTGGTTTTCAGAGTATTTCTTAAAAGGGGTTGATCTCATCTCATCCCTATCACTAAACTGGTGCTGATCTGTAACTCTGCTGAGAGTAGAAAGGGAGAGGAAGGGAACAGCTTTGTCCTCTCTATAATTTTGTTTGGAGCTGTGGTGACTGAGGGGTAATTTTGGTTTTGGTTCCACGTCTGGCCCAGTTTTCATCTCACTCTTCTAGTGCAGGTTGCAGCAGTTAAACTACTCTCATGGGTACCTGGGTATAATGAAATCTGAAGTTGTTTATGTTTTTTTTTCCTCTGGAAGTGAAGTCAGTTTTCTAGCAGTGGTACAACTCCCTTTGTAAATAGTGAGGTGAAAGAGTACATTGTAATTATAAAAGTGGAAGGCACGGATGGGAAAGAAAAGCCTGACTATTATAGTACTACCAAGTCTTTGACTACACTGTGTGCATTAGTTTTAATTGAATTTGATACATAATACATTAAGCCAAAATGACGCTAAAGTACACAATAATTTCCAGTGATGAAATATACTAAATGCATTTATGTTAAACTAAAATGTATTTACTACAGGTGGTAATACTATTGGAAAATGAGGGTTTCGGTGATCAAGCTAACTTTTTTTCTGTATTTTTCTTTCCATTTAAAAAATAGCAACATTGAATCGTGCATTAGTTAGTCTTTTAGTGCTTTGACTTACCCACTTAAATAATTTTCACCAGCTGGGTTATGTAGTTGGTAGGAAACCTTACTCAAGCACAAGTAAATAGTTCATTTGTTTGGGACTATTTTTAGCTGTGGATTAATACACAATGTTGCTTTAGTGAGTATTTATGGCAGCAGGATGTTGTATGTGGAGCTGACTAAAATAAATTGCACTGCTCATGTTCCTAGTAATAAAGGAACATTTCACACAGTAATCTTGTGGCTCACTGATGTGCTTTTAATAGTTTTTTGAAACAATGGACCTCTGTGACACACAGAAAGAGGTTATATGATTTATTGATCTTTTTGGTCTTAATGGCATTTTTGACACTGATAACAGTGATGGACTCACCTGCCTTATCTTTCAAATTATATTGCACTACCACTAAGATATAATTTATTACAGATAGGAAGATCACAGGCAGATTCTTACAGAGGAAAATGGTGAACTATGCCAGATAACAAGGCCAGAGAAAATAGTAGTCATATACTTGAAATATCATTCATTTAGTAAATAATTTTCATTGTTTGACCCAAGTCATGAAGGGTGATTAAGTTTGTAGGTAGCTGAGTCAGAATGAGAGAGAAGGAAAAGAGTGTAAAAGAGATGAGAAGAGGGGCGACGAGGCCTTTTATTATCAGAGGCTGCCGTGAGATTGAAACGTGTGGAGGAGAGGACGTGACAGGAAGTGGGGGTTAAAAGGTAGCAGGAACAAGCGAGACTGAAAGAGCAATGTCCAATTGAGCAATGAAGGGATGAAAAGCTGAGAGAGCAGGTAAGGTTGAGATTTCCGTCTTCGCTCATGTGTGACCGACCCGCTCTGGAGGGTTTTTGAATCCGAGTGTTGAAATGTGTGCGAGGAAGGGAGTGTGTGGTTTTATTTTCGGTGAGTCCTTATAATAAAAACAGACAGGAATTGAGAATGATCAAGTGTCTTGCCTGCTTGCATGGGTGATTTTGTGTGTGTGTGTGTGTATGTGTATGTGTATGTGTATGTGTGTGTGTGTGTGTGTGTGTGTGTGTGTGTGTGTGTGCGTGTGCGTGTGTGTAAAAGAGGCGGAGGTACAGACACAACCACTCTCCAGGCCTCCCACTCAGAGATACTGTAGCTCTGTGGCTGCAGTATCCATGGTTACACCGGAGATATCACTTTTCCCTCAACTATAAATACCGCTAGTGGGGACACCTTGACACACGTGCGTGCGCACGCGTGCACGCACACACACATACGGTCCACTTGACATGCTGGTGGGAAGTAGAGGTGTTGGAGATCAAACAGACGCTTACACATGTATACACTGAAAGCTGTGTGTTTTACTGGCATAAAACACACTGCGCTTTTTCACTTGGTCTGGAGAGTGATGTTTCTCCATCCTTCATATACATTGGTGTATTTGTGAGTTGTTGTTTTTTTTGTTCAGGAGATTGAATGTGTTAAAGATTAAGTTTGATGCTTAACTTGTTCTTTCTCATTTGAAATGTGTATTTGTGAATAAGAGACTGGTTTCTGTCTTTTTACTGGTTAATTTTTTCAAATCACGTTTGACCTTTTCACATCACGGACACTTCTTTTCAGGATCACCCAGGACTGCTGTGTGTGTGGAGGAGTGCTTCCCTTCATGTTGGGATTTTGGGGGGTGGGGGGCTGTGTTCAGACGGGGACTCTTAATAGAATTTCCCACAGAGCCCATTAAATCCGCCGTAGGTGTTCTGGTGTGCATTTAATAATGTTCACACATTGACACCAGTTATTTCCAAGTTTAAACACCCAGAGACTGAAAGTTGACGGCAGGAACACCGACTTTCTTTCTTTGTTCATTTCTAATGTTGGTTTGTGCTTGCTGCTTCAATCCCCAGTGATCCTGGTTCATGTTGGACTTTTTTTTATTCTAAAAGTTTGCTTCAAAGTTTGCTACACAGAGGGAAGCTTGTCTTTTACAGGAAAGTCATAAATATATACGTTTTATACATACGTTTTTTTCTCTTTCTTTCTTTATCCCTCTTTTGTTTTTGTAGAAATCTCTCGTTCAGGTTTCCGAGAAGGTAGGCAACATCCCCAACGTTAAATATAACCCCTTGATATACATACGTATATTCTCTTCTTCATATATATTCTACATATATATATATATATATATATTTCCTCCCCTTTTGGTGTTTTGTGCAGCTTTTTGTTGAAATCTTCCTTTTGTGCCTTGAGCCTCATCTTTTCTCCTCCTTTTTTTCTGTGGTTGGCCCCTTTTTTGAGCCTTCTGGTTTTGAGTGCCGTGTTTTGGCCCATTTTTATTTTTAATTTTTATTTTTTACTAACTTCCCCCTCACCCAACTCATGCATTTAATTCACTCACTCCATCATCATGCAGCACAATAACACGTCAACCCTCTTCCTCTTTGTCCCTCCATCGTCCCTCCCACCCACCTCCTCCTCATCCCCACCCCTGCTTTTTCCATTTATTTAGCAGGTAGAGTGTGTGTGAGCTCGAACACCACCCCCCAGCCTCCACCCCCCCCAGGTAGCTCCCCAGATTTAGGTCGAGTTGTAATGGTGCGATAGATCAAACCACTCCCTTCCTGTTCTTATCCCTTTCCTTTTCTTAGTTTCAGATACAGGTAATGTTGTCTTTATGTTCAGCCTAATGCCATCCCATTGATGCCAATATTAATTTTTTAATTCCCATAAACATAATAGAGATCCAATAAACACAGGTACGGGAGATGACTGCTTTTAAGTAGTTAAGGTCAGGTGATTTTGTCTCAGCCTAGTTGTATAACTTCACCCAGAATTGTTTAATATTGCTAACCAGTATTCCTGCTAACGCCACCTACCATACCATCACCCATCTCACCTTTTCCGCTTTCATCAGTTTGGTCATTATAAATGAAAATGAATCTCCCTAGCCGTAAAGACTGAAGTTGTGTTTTTAATTTTTTATAGTGAAAGACTCTGTAGATCCCACTGGGAAGGTAGTGTGGCGTGTAATGATAAGTCCCCGGCTGTACTTGTGGATGGAGGTAGAGAGGAGGAGAGGACCCAGGAGGGACGGGGCTGCAGTGTTTCACAGGCTGCACTCTTTTCTGGAGGCTGCACTCTTCCTTTCTTTCATTGCTCTGTTCTCACTCTGGCACTGGCTCTCTAACAGCAACAGCAGCAACAGAACTGGATGGCTTTGACCTACTCTGGCTGGAAAAGACCTTTATGCTGTGAACACACACACGCACACACACACACACACACACACACACACACCAACGCGCACACATTCAGGTGACACTCCATGCACATATCTGTACATTTGCACTGTCACACCCAGGCATTTACAAATCCACAGTCTTTCTTCATGTAGACATTTGCACTGTATTCAGATGTTTAACACATGTTGACACATTTTGCAGGTATATATGTACAGGCTGAGCACACATTGCCCTATCACATGTCACACACACACACACACACACACACACACACACACACACACACACACACACACACACACACACACACACACACTTGCTCTTGAATGTGTTAGCTGTTTTTTTCCACCAGGTAGAGCAATTTCCTTTAATCTGGGCAATTGCTCCACCTGGTGGTTGGAAGTTTTAATAATAATTCGATATCAGTGTTCTGATACCATTCAGTTTTTCCATATAAGCAGCAATACCTTCTCAAATATAATTCAATTTCAAATATAAGAGACATAAAAGTAATCTGCTTTAAAATATTTATTTTACAGGGAAAATAGGTAATTAAACTGCTAAGTAAGAGAATAGATTCAAGTTAGTATATTTACAATGCAACATACGAAGTGGACTGTGTATGTGAGGTACATATGGGATCAATGATCAGTTTATCAGTCCTTTGTTTTTCCTTGATGTCACATTGCCCCCCTTCTTGGAGCCATTTTGCATCCCTTCGTGTTTAGCTTGGCACCACTGGGCATGTAAAATGGCACAAATCATTTAATTTTACATTGTTTACCAATTTACCTCTGTTTTTTTATTATTTACAAAATCCTTGTTGGAACTTACTTCTATTACTCCCACTTGTTCATTTCCCATGTGCTATATTTTTAACCATGTTTCTGTTGCAGGAGGTATTTTACCTAATGCGTTTGGTTATTTTTTAATGGGGGCAAAACAGGAATGATACATTTTCCCTTGAAAATGAAATTTAAAGCCATAAGCTGGTTGTCGTATGTCACTTTCCATCCACAGTCTGCATGTTTTTTGCTGTTGTCTGTCTTTGTTTCTTTTTTGTTGTTGTTGTTGTTTTGGTGTTTCTCCCTTCAGTTTGTCTTTGTCATGTCTGCTGGTATGAGAGAGTATTTTTGTGTGTGTGCTACATTTGTGTCGTACAGGGTGGAGTTGAAGTAATGTTAAAGTAATGCAGTTTAAACAATGTCTCTTGGGTCTTTCAGAGAGAGAGAGAGAGTGTGTGTGTGTGTGTGTGTGTGTGTGTGTGTGTGTGTGTGTGTGTGTGTGTGTGTGTGTGTGTGTGTGTGTGTGGGTTCAGTGTTACTAATACAGGTCCTAACACAGTGCTTTAACCACAGGACCTGCCCTCACCATGCCGATCATTTTGCTCCAAACCTTTCCATCCAAAATGTTCCAAAATGTTCCATTTCACATTTTGTTCCCAACATTGCATCTTGTTAGAATACATCCCATCCCATTCCATTCTATGCCATTCCTTTCTGTTCCAGCCTGTTGGAAATCAACCCTGCTACAAAATGAACCATTGCATTTTGAGCTCTCCAGTTCTCAACCAAACGTTCCATTTAATTTGGACCAGCTCATTTTGTACACTGCTCCAAACTGGTTCCATTCCAGTTCAAGTGATTCTGCACCATCCATCACCTTTCTCTGATCCATCCTAGAGCTTAGCATTGCTAAGTGGAGCTTTATGAAATGTTTAATTAAAACAGGTTGCACAACACAAACAGGTTGTTGGATTAGTGGAGAGTAGATGATATGAAATATTTGCAACCCACGAACTGGCAGACGTAACTGTTGTGTAGATGTCAAAGTTAACCACCAAGAATAATGTTAGCTTGACTCTGATCCCTTTAACTAATAGTTCAAGTTACATTGGCCTAAAAGAAGGCCATTTACCTCAAATGATAAAATGTCCTGCTAACATTAGACTAAATGATTTCTCACTGTAAACCACATAATACTACAACAGTTGAAACATGTTAGCTTATGACGCTACAGTAACTTCCAGTTTCCATAGTTGATTTCTAAGGATCTGATGGTGCTACAGATGTTCCCTAGCAACCAATTTGCACATAGCTATTTTTAGTAGCTAAGTCACTCTTGATGTTATAATGATGCAGCCCATTTAGTAAGTAACTAAACTGGAATTCAGTCTTTCTGAAAGAAGCACAACTAGTTAAAAAATAGTAGTTTCTAAGAACCTTGGAGCAATTTCACACACAAATAATTTTTGGTATTAGTAATGGATTTATGAGCAGCAGGTCAAGCTCAATCCTGTTCCTCACTCATCTTTTCAAACCATTTAACACTCATGTCAGCTGCTCAATGGTGGAACTCAGATCGGACTGGCATTGGGAACCTAAGCAGCTGCCATAGCAGCGCATTGTGGTGGCTCCGGACTACGATTTGAGCATTTGGGGTGGAATCAGATATTTGGCATCGAGGCTTTAAGCGGTTGGATCGGAGCATACGCTCAGGCATGGCGAGCAAGCAGGACTGTGTTCAGCCAGCTGATTTGCTATCTGTTGATGAGTCCAGATGTTGCCCCTAGCCCTCAAAAAAGACTAAACTTGTGTTGATTTTTCTCGAGGAGTCCGTATGAGGGAGAGGGTCGGGATGAGGGGAGCAGGTGAGACACAGAACAGCCTGAAAAACCGAAAAACCCTACAAAGGCTCTACCGAAACCGCCTGCCAATCAGTAGACTGGAGCCAATCAGTAGATGATCTCAGAGCTTGTTTTGAATGACTGGGAGCGGGGGGCTGAGCTGAGATGTATAATTGGTTGGTGATGGTGATAAAGACTTAACCAATCAGGGGATGGGCGATTAGCTGTGAATGGTAGCATCCCAGACAGTTAGACCGATGGTGTGTAGGTTGACCTGCATGGTGGTGTGCGAGTGTGAGGGGGAATGAGAATCCAAGTACCCAAATGTGTGTTTGTGTGCAAGTACACATGAAAAAAACACTCTATCTCACAGACACACACTCAGATTCAAATTCATACACATCCTTGTTCTCAGACGTGGGCACACAAACACACAAAGGGGTACTTAAAAATTTTTGCTTTTTGTCTACATACATTTCCACAATCTCATCATCTCCCTCTTCCTCTCAATCCTTCCTCTCCTTTCCTCCCTCTTTTTTGTCTACCTTTTAAAATAACTCAAACTTTTTCTCTTTTTCCCTCTTTGCTCACTTTCCTTCCTTTCACCATTCCTTTTCCCCACCTCTCCCCTTACTTTACTCTTCCTCCCCTCTTATTTCATCTCCTTTTTGTTCGTCCTTCCTTTTCTCTTCTCCCGTGGCCCCCCCCACCCCTCCTTCCTCCTCTTCCTCTGCCCTCCCACCCCTTCATTCAGGTCTATGCTGAGCAGCACAGTGGACAAGTCAGAGAAGACATCCGGTGGCGTTCTCTCCTCCTCCTCCAACAACGATGAGAACAACTCCTCACCAGGATCTGGTAATACTGGTAGGTTGAGGTTTGTTACTTGTTGGAAAAACAAAACCGCTAACACTCTTTTAATAGCGACATCCTAGACGTCAGGCAAAACATCAGAAACACCTCTCAAGATGATGCAGCTGAGTTCAACACCACTACAAAGTACAACCCTAGTAACAGAGTCATATTAATACTTTGAAGAAGCATCAGTGTAAAGTAAACAATCATAGGATTCAGTGTTTTTGGACTTTCTCCCACTCTAAGGTCCAAAGCAAAGTGAATATCTCAGCCTCTTCTGATTCATTATTTTTTCATTAAAAAAGTCCCTCACGATTCCCTGATCTTAATGATACGAAACCACAGGAGAACTCACTAAACCAGTTCTTCAGTAGTAACAGCATTAATTAGTTGCAGCTCTAGTGTCCTGAAAACTGATTGTCACTGAAGGGTTTTTAAAGCTTTGTTTTCCTAATTCAGTTATACTTAATCCAACTAGGGGGCTGCTCATGTTACAGTGATCAGGTCTTATTTAGAGTATTACTTTTTTATTAGAGCAAATTATCCATTATCTCCTATTTTACTCCCATTTTTCTGGTCTCCCTGCACACTTCCTCTCTTTTCTCTCTTTTCTGTCTTCTCCCCCTCCCACATCTCATTCTTTTTCCTCCTCTTTGTTGCTCATCTCTCACCCACTCGCCACGCTTCTCCTCCCCCTCCTCCCCCTCCAGGTGGCACTGGCACCCCTCCGGCAATCGCCAGCCAGAAGGACTCGGCCAAGCCGCGCTCGCTGCGCTTCACCTGGTCCATGAAGACCACGTCGTCCATGGAGCCCATTGAGATGATGCGCGAGATCCGCAAGGTGCTCGACTCCAACAGCTGCGAGTACGAGCTGCGCGAGCGCTACATGCTGCTGTGCGTCTCGGGCAACCCGGCGCGCGACGACTTCGTCCAGTGGGAGATGGAGGTCTGCAAGCTGCCGCGGCTCTCCCTCAACGGCGTGCGCTTCAAGCGGATCTCGGGCACGTCCATCGCCTTCAAGAACATTGCCTCAAAGATTGCCAATGAGCTCAAACTGTGAGCGGGGAGGAGCAGTGAGGAGAGATTAGATGAAAGGGTGGAGGTGGGATGGGGAAAGGGGATGGTAGTGAGGATGAGGGTGATGCTGTAGGTTGGGTGGGGGCGCTGCGGAGGTCAGGAGGTAAGCTAAAGGATGGGATCACTTTAAAAATAACAGTTATCTGGACAAAGGTCTGAAGTAGGGCTATTGGTTCTCTGAGACTAGAAAATGTTTCTTTTCTAGAAGTTATGTTCCTTAAGTTCTTGAGGCCCTGCGATTAGAAACTCGGAGCTGATCTCCTCCGAGTTGTGAAGTACTTGCAGACCGAGGTCTTCTCTCTCCCTGCCGGGGTTTTTTTGTCACGTTCTACTTAGACGTTCCACTCTTCTGCATGTCCGATCTGCTCTCTCTGTTTTTTAGGAGTCACACTTTGATCACTTTGACCACTCCTGTCACTTCTTCCTGCTATTTATTCCATTTCTCTGCACGGTTCTGCTGCCAGGTCTTTTTGGGTAGGGGGGGGAAACTGGGTGGAAACGGGGGTTGGATGGAGGACAGAAAGAGTGCGGAGGAATGCTGAAAGAAACTTTCTACTTTCTCTGAATGATTGACAGAGCGTTTGGAGCCTTATTTTGCTGGAAAACTCAAAGGAGTTTTTGATTGAATTTGTTCTGATTGTCCTCCAAAACTGAAGGGACTCTAACTGAGCCAGGACTTTGGCTGCTGAAGCCCGCTATCTCTCTCACACTCACACACAGACACACACACACACACACACAGATACACACACACAGATGGATATTTGATGGACTAAAACTCTACTGTCTTTGGTGAAAGGACCCTCTCCACCCTCCACCTGCCCGCCCAGACCTCCCCTCCCACCCTGAAGTGAACTTTTGATCCATCCTTCCACAACCTCCCTCCTCCCCTCACACAAACGTACAAACACACACCTCCTTCACCTCCCTCTCTCCCACTAAATTTCGAACTGAACTCAGCACAAACACATCCATCTTTTCACCTCGTCACTCCCTTTTCCTTCCTCATTTTTAATTTCTCTCCCGCCATCGAGTCCCAGGAGGCCAGTTAGACTTGATGTCATCATTGATCGTACGGGCTGCAAAGTTAAGTCCGTTCCTGTTATTTTTTAAATTTACTTTCTTCTTATTTTATGGCTTTTTAAAAGAGTTGTGCACTGGAAAAGAGGGGCATATTGGAACCTGGGGAGGGAAGGACAGTTCATGGACACGGTTGTTGATGGATTTTATGTTGCCTTTCTTTGAAGACTTACATTTGGGGTTTGTTTTTGTTGCTTACATCAGCATATAAATGCTGAAATGACAATGATTTTATTTGTTTTGTTTTTTTTCCCATACGGTGGAAAAACGTTCAGTTGGCATCACGCCTTCATATCCAGAATGTCAACCCTGAACTGAAGCATTTCTCGTTTTTATGTTGTTTTTTTTTTCCCATCCCTCATCACCCTCTCTGCTACACATGTTCCCAAAGAGCACACACACAAAAAAACAGGTGTCATTGGAGTAAGTAACAAACAGTATGTGTGTGTGTGAGTTAATTATAAAAGATCACTGGAAAAAACAAAACAAAAAGATTTGAGGACGACAGCGAATGGTGAAATATTTTCTTCTTCTACTTTTGATTTGATAATATATTTTTGTGTTGTTGAAAAATTTTGGGTTTGTACAGATTAGGATTTTTTTCGGGGGGGGGGGCTCATGTTGGATCATATCATTGCTGCCTTTTTTGGTGTAGTGCACCTTTAACACACACACACACACACACACACACACACACACACACACACACACACACACCATCCAACACAGCTTGTAGTGTATCAAATTAAACACAACAAAAAAAACCCCAAAGTGCAGGAGTTATTGATGTATTTAATGATGATGGTGGTGGTGACTACTACTGCTCGTTCATTTTTCGGCCATTTTTTATTTTCGTTTCTGTTTTTATTTTTACTTTTACTTCTTTTTCTTTTTCTTTTTAAGGCCTTTTGGTCCAGAAAAAGCTTGAAGCTGAGACAGAGAGCAGGAAGACCTCTTTGTAAAAACATTTCTCACATCCCAAGCACATGCTCTCGTGCAAAACCACAAACCAGAAGAAGTCACTTCCGCTTTGTCTCAGCGCATTCGATCCTCCAGTTTGTCAAAGCAGAAGAAACGAAGCACACACACACACACACACCCAAAGGGGTTAGAGAAGGGGGACAAAGCTGAGTCCTGTCAGCTGGTTGTACCTAACTTAACACTTTTCTTTCTTTCTTTCACAATGACACACTGTCTTTTTTTTTTTTTTCTTTGTTTTTAATACGTCAGATTTTTTCTTTTAAAAGTTGATCATTGTATTAAGGTGCTGGGTATTGGATTCTAATTATTATTCTGGCTGTTGCTGTTATATTATCTCTTTCAGGGTTGATTTTATTTTACATCATTTCGTTTTACATTGCTGTAATTTACATTGATTTTAAATGTGTTTTGAGCAAACTGTAACTGTAGTGGTGGGTTTTTGGGTTGGGAGGGGTGATCAACTCCTGAAAAAATGTATTATTTGTTTGTTTTTTTTGTGCAAAAACAAAATGATGAAAAATTACAATGATAGTAATAAAAACAATGATATAATGATAGTCTGATTCTGAAATCCATTATGTGAAAAGTGAGATGTAGGTGTAGGTAGCTGCATAACCACCTGCTTTTCAAGGGCAGATTTTCTCCACAGGGGCCATTTTAGTAGCCCTAAAGAGACTCTCAGTTGTCTCGCTTGATCTTCATCAGGAGAGCTGCTGACAGTTTCCCAATTGTCACTCCTTCCCTCTTGTCACTCCTTTTTACATTTTAACATCAATCTAATTGCCTAAGTAAAAGTGAAAAATAGTTGTAGCAACACTTTAACAACAGATCTTCTGCTCAGCTATTTGAAAACCAATGAAAACTGAATTTGAAATCGCTAAGTTTGGAAATTTTATTTTAATTTGTTTTTTTTCATGGTTGCAAAACACTTTTTAGCATGAGGTTGATGTGCTATGACTGAAAGCTCCAGAACAGCTGCTGAATAGATCTTGACATGAAATCTTTTGGTTAACGATTCATCGGTTTTCAGTCCTATCAAACCTTCCACCACGGTATCGGTGTCTTGTGAAACCAGCTTTCAAGACGGGTTGTGTCCTTCACCTGCTGAAAAATGGTGTGAATAATGGTTATGTTTTCGGTTTAGTGTTAAAATGAAGGTAAAAACCTGCTGTCAGCTGAAATAGCCCAGATTGGCACAAGGGGGCGCTGTGAGAGAAACTCATTTAAATGATAGTTTATCCTTTGCACATGTGGAAGTCTGACAGTGTAGTCTCCTAGTAACAAATATTTAGGGTCTCAGGCAGCTGGTTGGACAAAATAAGGCCTTTGAAGGCCTCGCTTCAGACTGTCTTAAAACTGGAAGAGACATTTCTCACTTTTCTGATGTTTAAAGACTAAACAATCGATGGTCAAGAAAGTAATCTACAGATAAGTCATAATGAAAATTATGCTTAGTTTTAGTGATACTCTAAAAATATACCACCACCTGTCCCCAACTGTTTTCTGTGTGTCATTTGAATAAACACTTAAGAATATGCACAATCTGAGGAAAATATGGACTGAAATGAAAAAGCTCTTAGAATCTTTGGCCACAAGTTCTCAGAACGTGGAACCCACCTTGATTTGACAGGAGAGGTGCAGCTCATCAAATGAGCAAAATCATGTCGAGTGGGTTTTTTTTTTTTTTTTTGTTGGGCGGCAGCCTGCTTCATATGGTTGATAACTATATACCATGTACCTCCATCTCATAAGTGCCGGTTTATGCTCAAGTTCACAGAGTCGGGGCCTCTCTTTGCACACCTTAGAATCTGGAGCCCTTTCCCTCCTGCCTGAGGTTTCTAGACTGTTACCTGTGCTTCTATCCAGAGAGGATCACTCGGGCACAGGTGAAGCCCAGCGGCGTGCTCGTGTCACCAGCCCTGCTCAGGAATGTGGGAGCCGCAGGTGGCAGAACCTGTTGGGAGTCAACAGATGGTGTTTTGATAGGATTTGGCATTTGGGAACAGATGATGTGTTCATGAAGCTCACACACAGGTTGTACACTATACACTTGTAGATGAAAATTAGGTTTATATTACATAATTCAGACTTTTTTCCTTCATTCTGTGATTAAAAAAATATTGCTTTTTGGTTAAATATGGTGTGTATTGATAAACTGTTTTAAAATCAATAACTGACAAAGTGCTATTTGGTCATTTTATTGTAAAAAAAAAAAAAAAAAAAAAAAAACAACCCTCAAACATCTGTCAAACACAAACAATTCAGTTTCCACAATGTAAACAACATCTCACATACAGAACACACAAGCAGTTTTTAAACAGAAGATTGAATGGAAGAAAACACGTCCAAGCATAGTCAAGTCAAGCCACTTTAAAGCCAAATGTGGTGATGACCTGCTTCGATTCCCAGTCAGTGCAGCGCCAAAGAGAACGCCGAAGGCCTCTGCTAACAAACGCAGGTGATGTGAAAGCAGCATTGAGCACTGTTTAAAGGTTTATACATTAGTCATGATCCCAGATCAGCAATAAACAGGCGACTTGAATGTGAGGGGAGGCAAGGTTAAGCATGTGACTAACGGGTTACAGCCCCCCCCCCAAGAAAAGAAAAAACAGAAGTAAGTAGTGAATGTGTCACAGAAGAATGTTACCATTCGTGAAGTTGTCTGGTATCACAACCTTACGAGGCATTAAACACACAAGCTCTAGACACTAGCAAGGAACAGTTCAGAGGCAGAAACCTGCACCAAGGAAGAGTTTGCTGACAGTTCATTGTCTAAATTAAACAACTGGATGGCATTACAGCAAAACCTCTTCCAGGTGCCCTCTGACCTCTCAGGCCTCATCCCTCTGTGCCCCAACAGCGCAGATGGTTGAACTGCCAGAGAGAAAGCTGGCCTGTGGGAATCATACAGCTTCACCAAGCTGTCATCACATCTTTGTAAGTTCATTTCGGAGTTACTATCACATGCTGGCAAACAAAATACTGAACTAAATCCTCTCAACCGACCACTGATATTTTGGGAGTCCTGCAGAAACGTAAACCAATGGTTCGACATTATTCTCTACAGGGCGGAGAGGGGACTTAACACTCTCATGTCTGGGTGTTGAAGGAGATGACCACCAGTGGCCAGCACAGAGACAGGAAGCTGAAGGAAACACTTGGGCTGCCTCGGTCTCTAGGTAAGAACCCTCCAAGCAGCTCGTCTAAAACCCACCGCTTAACATGTTGTATTTCACTTATTTAATCCATAAAATGACAAAGTGTGAAAAAACAGAGTCGCCTGGCAACCAGCAGAGAATCAGCAGAGAATCACTGAAAATAAGAAATTGTCTGGTCACACAAAAAGGCAAACTAATTATTTTGTTTTTACAAATTAAACAAAAAAAGTGTTGACTACAGCTCAGAGGTACTGTTAAGGAGATTATGTTATCTTATGATAGAACTAGGCCAATAGTCAGGCAGATTCCACTGTGATAACTTAAGTTAGCTGGCAGCTGGCGGAAAGTGAGTAACAGTATTCACCAAAATGTTGACCTCTTGTCTAACACGTAGGAAACCCAACAGCTGACTGGAGACATGAAAAAGCAATGTGGGACAATGTGCTTTTAAAGCATTAGCAGACTTTGGCAGAATATTTCCTTTCATTTTTCAGTGTACAATAATCTGTAAGTTGGAAAACTCATCCCAGAAAAGTTTAAAAATCAGTCATATCACACACGTAACACAAAAGCTAATGTTTCATTCTGCTGCGTTCTTCCCCAAAACAAAAAGCAGTGGGACTTCAACACTGGGCCTGTGAAAATGAGCTGTGGCAAAATGTCTTGTTGAATGTGTCACACGCTCCTATTCTCCTTAGTGCTCAGTCAATAATTATCATCATAATAATAATAAAGTATGCACTGTCTAAACTACTTACAGTAACTAACTGCCTACCTACGGCTCACCCTTAAAAGTCTAGTCAAAAAAAAAAAAAGAGAAAAAGGAAAACTTCACTCCAGTTAATACAAGTAATACATGGCTATGAGAGAAGAGGGAGAGGTTTGATCTCTCGCTCCTCTTTTTCCATTTTTGCCCAATTTTGAACCAATGGTTTCAACTATTATAAGCCACAGCAATAAACTCGCAGCCTCGATTACAAAGCTGTGTTTCTTTGAAAAAGTACCTTCTCGCTCCTTTTTGAGGGTCAAAGTTTTAAAGCAAAGCTCAAAAGGAATTTCTTCATCATTCCACCCATCTGAAGAATTTTCGAATCTATACAACCTCCCAGGAGGAGCAGGTTCAGCTCGGATGTGGACGACTCTTGATCTGTTTATCTTTTCTTTGCCTCATTTATTCATCATTTGTTTTTCCTGAAGGCTTTTTGGATGACTTGATACCTGCCCAGTGGAACCCACAGTATAACATATACACACACACACACACACACATATATATGTATATGTATGTATGTGTTTGTGCGCATGTGTGTGCGTGCGTTCCACCACACTCCTCCACATTCCAGATGTTCAACAGTTGCCATGGAGACATGCAGGTGGGCTTGCTCTCTGTGGTCATGGCTTTCTTCAACAGCTTGATGATCCAGTGTCTCATTTTGTTGTGTTCAGGGAGGTGTGTGTGCAGGTAGCGTTTGGTTTGAGTTCCCAGTCTGTTTGTAGTGTAGGTGTGTGCGCGTGAGTGTGTCTGTGTGTTACACTAGAGAGCTATGGTCTGGAGGTAGGTGTTTTTCAGTACAGTAAAGGGGCTTCAGATCACTGTCTTACAAAGTGGACTTGTTGAGGGGCCCTCACACTCTTCCTGCCACTATTAAAGAGCTGCGACGTCATCTTAGGGACCTGAGCGTTTTCAATCGATCATGTCTTCATGTGATGTGTAATGGTCCCAGGAGCGAAGGAGTTACAGGGTGAAGGAATTTTCTCTGAGAAAAGAGAAAGCACTGTGTCTGTGTGTTCGTATGCATGCAAATCTGTGTGTGTGTCGATGAGTGTCTACCCCTACTGTCGTGTGTGTGCGGTATCAGTGCGAGTTGGCCTGCTCCACTTTGAGCCCGACCAGCGATGGAGGCATCTGCCCTGCTGCAGTGGAGGAGGAGGAACTGGGAGGAGAAGCCCTGAGGCTAGAGCTCCCAGTGGAGGAGGAGGAGGAGGTCACTGCGGGCCGGATGAGCGGTGGTGGAGGGTGGTTATGGGGCGCTCGGTTCTGGAGCGGGCGTGTCTGGAGGGGAGGAGGCTGACGGAGGAGGCTGGGCGGAGCTGAGGGAGGCGCAGGGCGCAGCAGCGGAGGTGGCTGGGAGAGAGATGAAGGGGTCTGGGTGGAGGAGGGGGGAGAGGAGCTGCCAGCAGCATCTGAGGGAGAGTCCTCCATTTTGACCTGGGGGGAGGGAGGAGACAGGTGAAGGAGAGAGGGTTAGGAGGGGGACAACCAGTAGACCAGCAAAGAAGAGGAAGTGAGATAATGAGACAGTTGGATTGCAGTAGTGGGAAAACAAAGACAAAAGAGGAGGTGGAGAGAGAAGGAACTGAAGGAGCCAGACGCGAAAAGTCAAGAGAGACAGATGACGAGGAGACAGATATTCAGTTTAAAACCCCAGCAGACGACAGAAGAGAACTAAATATCACAACCACCTGCTCCGTCTGGTGAATACATACATGCGCTCTGATGGAGGAGTTCACTTTAGTCACACATAGCGGATAAAGACGTGCAACGAGGATTTGAAGCTCTGAGAAAGCTGAGTCATGGACCTGTGAGTCAGCATCAGGTTGATGGTTCTGATAACGACATGGACCTCCCATCTTTAAAGTTTGTCTCCAACTCAATTTTTGATAAATTGTGTTATATGACAGCTAAGTAAACACTGAAGCCACTTAACAGCCATTTTGTGTCTGTGTCATTCACTTACCCCTTCTTCAAGTGTTGTGTAACCAGAATTAACTGTCCATCATAGTTAAACAAGTCACCTTACTCTCATGGCGAGTATGCTTTATCATTTATATTAAAATACAATATTTACTAATAAAGGATGAGGCTGGTGATGATTTGTTCAACGGATTTGTAATGAACCTCTCTCTAGTCAGCATATTGCAGATGTCTGTATTATCACGCATGGCCTCACCTCGTCTTCCTCTGCACCTCCATCCGTAGCCGCCACGATCTCCTCGCCGCTCCTCCTGGGGTCTCTCTGATCTCGGCTGGTGGCCACCTGCTCGGCAGCCCACTCCCTCAGCACCTCGTCCAGGTTGAACCTGCGCCTGTAGCTCACGAAGAATGAACTCACCTGGGCCGAGAGAGAAAGATGGAGTTAGAAAAGAATCGACAGAGGACAGAAAGTTGTTTTCAAGGACACGGGCTGAGTGGAAGGCAGAGAAATGAAAGGGAGGATAATGGAGATTATAGCTATCCTATAAAGAAAAATTCTTATCTAGATGTAGGGATGAGGGAGAAATTGGAGAAGAGATGAAAAGCTGATAGGAAGCTCACTGAGAATAAACAGATGGATTGAAGGTTCAAGTGAGGTCAGAATAAGAGAGGAGAGAGGTGATCTTCAGAAAATCTTTCCCCAAGGTGACCTGAGAAAGAGGATGCACACCTGAGCTGGTGTCTTTGTCCCGATCACCTCTGCAATGGCTGCAAAGTCTTTACCGTAACGACGGATAGCTAGAGAGGAGACAGAAGAAAACATTGGGTTAACATTGCCTCTATGCATTTCTGACAACTGTATCATTGCCTTTAAACGGCTGCAAAAACAGCTGCTTTCTTATTGTCTGTCAGAGAAATGGTGCAGTGTGTATCAGAGGAAATGCAGAGGGAGTGAATGTAGCAGTAGCTGGCTTGTTGACGCACGCGTTTTCTGTTAACCTTCGCCTGAGGTCGGCTGACTGAGTGCACCTGCTCTTTTACAGTGAAGCCTGACCTGCTTCACACTCACATCATTACACCCATTTACACTTTTCAGTTTCTGCTTTCTCTTCTTCCGTAGAAAGGCACAGCTGCAGTTCATGGTGTTGAATGCTTTGCTCAGGACACTCACTACAGCTTAGGGTGGTTGGGGGGGTTCTCTTGCCAAATTTTAACCTCAAATATTACCTGACTTGGGGATTAGCACTAGAGAGGTTTAAATCTCTCCTCCTGTCACTCCTAATTTTTCCCCATTAAGTTACCACACTGGTTCTCAAATGGATCTAATTTTAAGTCTATTGACAATTATGGGAAACTTGACCTTCATGATTTATGAATGAGTTCCTTTTTGTTCCTCTGAATAATAACTTCGCTCAAACTGCCAGAGTGTTCAGATACAAAAGACAAAATGCTTGCTTTCTACCTGCTTGACCGGAGAGCAAGACAGACTTCATCACATCTTAAATTTGACTGGAACATTTGCTCAGTGAGTATCACATGTTTTTCATTTCTCTTGTAATAATTTTAATTTAGATGCCATGTTGTCATCTGTTTGAAGCTTCTTAACATGTATTCTTGTTTGGTTATTGTTACTGTAGAAATTAAAGATGTTATTGTAGAAATCTGATGTTATTGTAGAAATCTGAATAACTTAAATAATCAACTCTATCCATTCATGTAAATCACTACATTATTTATAATCAGGGATCAGTATCAGTTAATGAAAATATAGCCACATTGGGATTAGATGGGATAGATTAAATGCATCTAATCCCATCACATCACTCATTCAGAACTTTGCATTCATTTTTGCTGTTGGGTGCCATTGCATGCTGAACTGTGTGTCCATAGCAACAGACAATACCCACCCTCCTCAGCCACGAACCCTCCTCTTAATACCTCTGAATACCCCTTACTGAATGTCCCTTTATAAAACAACAGTGTGTCTTTAATTGACAAAGTGCAGTGGACAATGACGTGGAACAGAAGCAGCTTTACATCTCCCACAGCTTTGCTTCACTTTCATTACAGATGGAACCTGAATCCAAGAAGCTCACCATGTATTTCAAATACATCAGATTATCACGAGGGAAGCAGAAACAGAGATAACGCCCATGCTCTACTCAAGCAGTACAACTCAACTTAAGCATCCCCTGGAAACTAAGCACAGAAACTACAACAGCGAACAACTCTGCTCTTCCACTGCATCCTAAGAACCGTGAAGATTAAGAAAATTAGATATAACTAAGAAAAGCAAAGTCTGTCTCCAAAGATGATTTGCTGAGTGTTTTAGTTATTCATTTCTACTTGGGAAAATAACTGCATTGAGATAGCAAAATTAGGTTTTGATCCTTTCAATTCCTTCACTTGTTTCCTCAAACCTCCATCTCTCGTTCACACACTCATTATCTCTCTTTAGACTAAGCTGAACTTAAACTTCTTAGTTTTTTCCTTTACCTAAATAAACATTAAAATAAATGTCTCTCCTTTGTCCTCATATCAATAATATTGGCAAATATTATTCCCTGATTCGTCCAGTCGTAACACAGAGAGGGTTCCTGTGGTGGAAGCTGGATAATTGTGAACCTTTTCCACACAAAAACACTACTAGCAAATCATTTGAGGGACATAAACTATTCATTTCAATATGCCCAACGTACAGAAAAGTACTCTACAGTGGCTTCTGGAGTAATAATTCAGGAGAGATACTGTATGCTTAAACAGTGCTGACACATGCAGTACAGGCAGTTCCTGTGTGTGGAGAATATGAATATAAATGTGTGTAACAGCCTGATCTCTGGCTGTGAATGTGAGGTAGGAAGAGGAGACCTAGCAACACGAGGTGACTCTGTAGGAGGGGAAGAAGATGATGCTGCAGGCTTTACTCACCCTGCACAGCCAGGAGTTGCTCCTCTGTGGTCCAACGAGAGTTCATCTTAGGGGCAGGCTGGGGGGGGGTGTTAGAGTGTGAGGAGGGTAAAGTGGGTGGGAAGAAAGAAGAGGAGAGGGAGAGGTGAAAATGACAGCATAAGAGCAAAGAGCAGATTAAGACTAATCTCAGTCCCAAAAGGGGTGAAACTATATCTGGAGGGAGTTGGGAAGGGCAGAGTGAATAAATGAAAGAGGAGAGGCATGAACTGAGGAGAGACCAGGGACATAGAAAGGTGAATACACTCAGGAAACAAAAATCAAAATGGGCATAGATGAGGGATGCAAAGGAAGGAAAATTCTGAAAGAAAGGAATGAAAAAAAGAAAGCTGTACAAACAAAAGGCTTACCTCAGCAGGTCTAAAAGTGTCAACACCTTCATTTAGGCTCTGTTTCAAACAACTGTTGTTCTGTTTAGTAGATTGGACCTGTGAGAAATAGAGGGGACATTGTAGTAAGTTAATTTTTTGGCTGGTAGCAGTGTTGCCATTAACCAAAAAGTTTGTAGCTCAAAGCACTCAAACAAAGAAGCTTCTCTTTCATTAAACATGCAGTTAGTCACCAGTTTTAAAGTAGTGTATGAATCACAGTATAATTTTTCCAGTAATATTGTTCCCACCAGCTCTTCCACACTATATGACCTGTAAGTCTGGTTGTCTTGGAGCAATTCTTCACCTTTTTTATTATTAAAACCTGCTTGTGGTACATTCATACTAACAGTAAAACATTTGACAACCTCTCACTGAAACTGATTCATTTTCATGTATATTTTGCACTTCAAATATGCGACAATTCATTATGATAATGTTGCACCATGAGGCTCTGTAAAAAGGGTTAAATTTTCACCTTCACTGACAGTAACATAGATTCAGACACATAAAAATCTTGTTGATCTCCACTGAAACTATCAGTATTTTGGTTAATTAGACTGTGTATTTTAAGTGCATTTAAAATTTATTTTTATAATCAGATGACCAAAGATTTCAGATTAATAACACTCATACATACTTGTCTCTTCAGTGACACCAACTGTGTGTCCAGCTGTCGTATAGTTAGCACCCCAGCGTCTTGAGAGGCTGACAAGGACATGATGTCTCCCTGCTCCAGGTGCATGCCTTTGGGTGGTCTGCGGCGGGCTCTAAGTGGATGGTGGCGGTACTGAGCCCCAATATTCTCCTTCTTTACTGGCCCAGAGCGACTCGGTGTGGCCTTGTCGGAGCTGGTGCTGCTGGGATTCTGTTTCACTGCCTTTGTGGACCGAGAACACTCAAATATTAGAATGAGTACGAGACAGAATGATATATTTTTACAACAACAGCAGTAAGAAGGTAGCCTCACATTTATGCATAATAAATAAAAATTTAAATTGAAGGACATAGCAAGTTTTTTCTTGTCTGGGCTGATCTCCTCTGGCAAGTGATTACTACTAAAAATCAAAAATGTGTTTAAATAAGCATGCACAAAGTCAGTTAAACAATCACTATTGGGTTTTCTATCACTCACCTCTTTCTTATTTTCAATCTCAAAGTCACTGTCACTGCCAGGGTCTCCTTCCTCTAACTCATCATTACTGCAAGAAAAAAAAAAAAAAGATTAAAATAAACACAACCGTACTTTGCTTTGTCCACATCCAATTATCTAAATTAAAACTATGTTTGATTTAATCAAAAATATTCCTGAAATGCTCAATGTCATCTGAAAATGATGAGAAATAATATCAAAAGGATCTCATTTATATTCATGGGGCTTTTGTTTCCCCAGGATGACATGCTTATGAAATGTCATTTAACAAAGGAGTTTTGTAAATGTCAGATCTCAGGTGAGTAGTTTCTGGTAGAACTTAATGTTTCATCTCTGCTCAGTCCTTCCTCTAATATTCATTCTTTTCTCAATCCATCCCTCTATTCATCCCAGCCCTCTCTCTCCTCCCCCAACATGCTCAGTTTTCCCCCAGGGGGATTATAAAAGTTTCATGGTTTCTCATACCTGTCATCTTTCTCTCTCTTGTTTACCAGCCTCCTGGCCTGTCTGTCCATGACTGAGGTCCTGGTCCTGGTCTTCTTCCAGCTGTAGTAGTACTTTACCAAGCTAGAGATCAGCTTGTCCGGAAGCTATACACAAAAAAGGCAATCAATAAATGTAGCCTTTTTATATACATATATTTTTTTAATATATATATTTATTTATTTAATTTTTTTTTTTTTAAGACAGTAAATTCTGTTGTAGATATACTGGCAGGGTGTGTGTTATTCCCCAAATCTCTCACCATCTGCTGGATGCGGTGGAAGCTCTTGCCGTGGAAGCTGAAAGCCTGTTCAAACAGCACTTTATCCTCAACCGTCCACTCGTCCGGGAAGGGGGTGAAGTTGGCGAGGTCGGCCAGTGAACGCTCCACGTCATGTTTGTGCCACAACAACATGCCTAGGGCCTAATGGAACGGTGTAGAAAGACACATGGGGGGAGTGTGTGGAGTCAGAAGATGGGAAAAAAAGAGACAAAGACAATAGGCGTAAAAAATTAAGTTGCCGTAAAATGTAGGACATATATGGCTACACCTTTTAAATATATGCCTATCTGTGTAGTTTAATTGAAGTTTTTAGAGAAAAAAATGGAAAGATTAAACTAACCTGCTCCATGTTGTATCCATGTTTCTCTTTAGCCATCAGGATGTACTCGTCCACTAGATTAAAGAGAGACAAAAATGTCTTGAAAAGGAAGGGGGGGTCAGTAAGAGAAGGAGAAATGAAAAGATAGACAGCGAGGAAAAAAAGGAGAAACGCAAAGAGCACAGTAGTATGGCAGACAGGCTTGGACAGAAAAACCAGATAGAGAAGGTAAAAAAATGGAGAAGTGCAAATAATGACTAATGTGCGTGTCCTGCTTACGCATTGCATCAGAAAGTTGACTGTTGGGACACCATACCAACATGCTCCTCTGGTCCTTCTCATTGTAGCGGTTGGGACTGTCTGGTAATGAAAACAAAACCAGACAAATTCAGACATTACCTCAATACATGGCAGTTAAACTTGTATTTGAATCCCTCTTTCACTCAGTCAGATAATTCTTTCCTCCCCTCTTCCACCTCTCCCTCCTCTGCCATTAAAAATCTATCAATTCCCTATATCTCTCTCTCCCCAGTTGTCTACTTATCAGACCTTATATTAACTTTTACTGGTTTCCACCCACTTCTTTGAATGTTTTATTCTATCTATACTACTTCTTTGGCTCCCTCTTCACTAGGAGAAAAAGTGAGGAGACAGTGGCGTGTGAGTTGGTGAAATCTTATTCAGCAGTTGTGTAAAGCAAACAGATGTTAAGATAGTGGTAGGTCTGACTGATCCTACCCTGGTGCAAACTGAGTGTTGTGGTTGAACTTCTTTCTCTCAGGAGATTATGGTCATTGTTTTCCTAGTGTTCAGCCACTTCACATCTACTACTCACACAAGGTATCAGTGTGTATCTCTAAGCACAATTTCAGACTCTTTAAACAGTTTCATTCCTCATTGATAAATTGAAAAAACAGCCTGACAAATTAGTTTCAGTTCGATTCAACATAGCTACATCTGAAACAAATATCCGAGGTTCATTTGTGTTTACTGAAGCAATTATGACAAATGAAATAAAGGGTTTAAGTTTTGCAGTTAGCTAACCCTTTTATTTATTAAACAAAGACGTGACATCCATCTCAAAAAGTGATGTCGCAAGTGATACTAATTATTTAACATATTTTCTATCTCATCAGACTTCAACTTCATTTTTATTAGATTAATTTAAGGTCTTTAAACTACAGATACCTTGAGCAATTTTTAAACCTGTCAGTCCAAGCTACCTGGAGGAGGCATTATTCTTGTGTTAAATATATACCATTTTTGCAGTTCCCATAATTGAATTCACAATAATTCAATTGACTTTTGTGACACATATATTTTTGCCTAATTTTTAGCAATTTTCCACCTTATTCTTTGCTGTCTGAATGACTAGGTAATGGGTGTTGAGATTATTACCATTAGATGAATGGCTTTGTTTTTGAGAATTTTATTCCCACAATAAACCTTGTTAACTATGATTTAACATTGAAGCAAGCAGGGTAAAACATCTGTGAGAGAATCCTACAAATAGAGGAAGGGAAACACATCATTTTAGACATTTTGCCAATGTTCTCTTCCCATCTCTCCACTTTCCTGGATTTCCATTGTAACACTGGTCTTCTTACCTTCATTTCTCTCATCATCTGCATTCTCCTCCTTCCTGCATTTCAGTGACCTCTACTCACCTCTATGTCTCTTTCTCATTCTCTCTCTATTCATCTTCCTTTTATTTCTCTCTGTCATCCCCCTTTCTCCCATTTTTTCCTTGTGTCAGCTTACCTGGTTTAAACTCTGGGATCTGAGCCTGGTAGTCTCCTCCCACTCTGATCATACTGTCTGAAAGAGACACAAGATGACCACAAGTTTCAACAGTACTTCCAAGAGAGATAGATAAAGTATGGTAAAGACAGAGAATATGATGGGAGACAAGTATTCCAGTAACAAGGCAGAAATTTCCTTAAAAGTTGCAGAGCTGGATAGACAGGATTATAAGAACATAGAAAACAGAAGAGACAGATGGAGATTAATCTATAGAGCGACAGAATAAACAACTGAGAACGATAAGTATCTTCTGTTTTGTACGCGCTAATCCCTCTAAAGGGCTTCACTACTGGTTTGCCCAATCAAGGCTCTGCCTAGCAAAAGCAAAGTCCGTTAGAGGTCGACATACCCACTAAAATGTTTTTTTCCCCTCATACATTAGCAGCCAATTGTGACTGATTAGGCTGTTTTTGTCTACCTTTAACATACTACTTTTTCCCCCAACCAATAACATGCTACACTGAATAATTATTGCAAACCCAATGTATGATAAATTTCAATCAGTTATTCAACTATTGAGGAGAATCAGGCAGCTCCTGATACAACTCATCCTGTTATCAATGTGTTGGTATTAAAATACAATAATTTTTTAGCAGAGTCTTCTTTATTTCGAGTGAGACGGGGCACCTCCACTATGAAACACAGTGGGAAACCCTTAGGATATGTTATTAGCTTCAAACAGTGCAAACAGTTCTTAAAGTCCTCATGTTAAGAAACACACTGCCTGCAAACACTTCCAGGTCCATGATGAAAAACACATTTGGCTGACTGAATTCACAGAAAACTCTTTTAATCAACAATTTAATTACAGTGGCTCTCATGGTTTTTCATGATCAGGGATTAATTTCTACACTTTATTTACTGTTCTACTTATTTGGAGTTTTGAACTGTTTTGTTCTAGCACAACAGAAGGAAGTTCTCATTCCCAATGAATAATTTTTCTCTGTATATATGAGAACAATTAAAATCAAGAAACAGCATATATCATAATCATATCAGTACCTGTGATATTTTTATGATAACAGTTTCATCCAAAATGCATCCAAATGAGAGAAACCCCCACAGTTGGGGGGAAATAAAGGGGGAAGTGTGACAGCGGATGGCAGACATTAAGTAATTAGTGCTGTGGTGGAGAGAGTTGGAAAGCGAGGAATGAAGATGGACTACGAGAGAAGCAGGGAAGGAGACCAGGAGGAGGAAGAGGCAGATTACTGTTTCCACAGGGACAGGGACAGGAAGGGAGGAGAAAGGGATGATAGAAACTAGAGTAGACGGTAAGAAATGGGTGGGGAGAGGCAGGAAGGGGAACTAAAAAGAACAAAGGAAAATTGGATGGAAGAAAAGATGGAGTCAGGATAGGAGACACTTGACGAGCAAAATAAAGGAGATTGAAATTAGATTGATGAAGATGAGATGACTTGAAGACTGAAAAAGGATGGAGGAGGTGGAGGGCTGGCACGAATGTGGCGTTTGCAATAATCTGGGTAGTGAAGTGGCTTTAGAACAATCACTAACTACTCCAGTTATACTGCTCTGTTTGATCTAAAAATGGTTCCCTAGTTCTTGTGTATGGTGCGATAATAGGTATAAAAATGAAAGAATGGCAAGTCAGTGGCTGAAGAAGAGAGCGGCGGGGGTAAAGGTGTATGTGGGCAGAAGGACGATAAGGATGGAAGAGGGTGGGAAAGGTGTGGGGGGAGAGAAGGAAGCAATGACAGAGGACAGCAGTGTGCAGAGACTAAAGAAGCACTGCAGCAATGCGATGAGTGTGACCGGAACAGCTGCCATGATGTATCTGCACAATGGTAATGTCTGTATGTGAGAACACTTTGTGCATGCCTAATGTTGAATAGTGCACCCAGATATGAAGTAGTTGCAATTTAAATGATTTTTTATTGTAGGGAGAGAATTTAACTCAGAATTCAGTTTAATATACTTCAATTTAATTTGTGTGTGAGTGTCTACCATGAGCATGCTCTTCATCACTGCTGTCCTCCTCAGAGTGTGGTTGGCTGTTGCCGTTGGTTACGGTCTTGGCTCTGCTCCTGGACAGGACCCCAGCCCCCGAGCGCTCCATAACTGAGGGCATATCTGCAAAAACCACACAAACCCTGAGTTTGAACTGCAACACTTACACTACCATTCGGCGACATTTTTTGTTTTGTCAGAATCAGACTGATTGTCTGATTTAATCAGCACTAAGTGGGATTCTATATGATTCAATCGCCCATAAAACTATCAGTTAACTCCTTTTTAGGGAGTTGGTTGCTATGTGCTTTCACTTGAAACCCTATAAAAGATAATTCACTCTCGTAAAGTAGAACAGCACCTTATGCTGCTACCCTGGAAGTATTCCCATTATTTTCCCTTGAGCTGAGTTTATTTTCCAAACACTGGTGTACATAAGGTACAACAGAGAACTCTTCACACACACTCAACAACTCTAGTCATCTCCTCCTGGTCCTCATTATCACTCAGTAGCTCTCAGCGTCACCTTATAACTTTGTATCTCTCAAATCAAAATTACCTTGCACTGGCAACGGTTGAGTCAAATGTTAGGCAAAGAAGATGCCATGACACAGCTAAAACACATCTTCTACTAATAGCTAGATTCCAGCACAAGTTTAAATTCTGATCTTCCTCTGCCAAGTATTGATCCATAACCAACAAGCCAAAGACACTACTTACGTTTGTTCGTCACAGGACTCAAACTGATTTACTGTAGTCCCTCACTAGCCCTCACTGAACTCACTATTCCAATTGGACCATTCTTTAAGAACACAGGAGCTCAAACGACAAGTTAACAGATTATCTGCAACGATTTTGATAAACAATTAGGGATACACCAATCTGACTTCCTTCTCCTGATACCACTTACAGTACTTCAATTCAGGGTAATTGCCCAAAACAGAGCACCGATCCCTTACCAATGCTCTCTTTTTCACATCTCTAAACGCTCCAAAACCTTGCTGCAGGGAAGTAATTGGAGCTCATTTTTATGTAAGGTGAGGCCCACCGTGACTGAATGAATGTAACAGAAAGTAGCAACTGACACTGGTGACGAAACTTTATCTCATCAACTTAACAAAGCCAGTATTGGATCAGTTAGTGATCTGGCAGATCAGACCAGTTCATAACTATAGTTGACTTGATAATTTTAGTCATTTTTCCAATCAAAAATGTCAAAAGCTAACCTGTTTCAGCTTCTTGCTGGAAATTTGCTGCTTTCCTTTCTCTTACATGATAGTGAATTGAAAATCTTTAGGTTTTGATAAGTTTTATGAAAAGGTCACTTTGGGCTTTAGTAAACTGGGATTTGCAATTTTACACTATTTACTGATGTTTGATAGGCCATACCAAACAATATGATTGATAATCTAAGAAAATGAGCCCTAAACAGCGACAATGGAAAACAAATGGATTTTTTCTGGGACTAACATTTTCAAAGCTGAAACTATTAGTCAATTAATCAATTAGTCAATGTACAGAATTTTTTTAAACCAAAATGCAAAAAATACTTATAATAATTGCCAGTTGTCTTACTTTTCCATTATAGAAGTAGTAATATATTTGGTTTTGGAATATTGGTCAGACAAGACAAGGTGTGTGAACATGTTAACCTGGGCTTTACGACAGCAAAATGGGCATTTTTCACTGTTACCTGATAGTTATAGACCAAATTTTTAAAAGAAAAAAAAATCTTAAAAGCAATCATTCTATTTCATTCAACAGAATAGAAATGGTATCATTTGTAGTCTTCAGTATGAACACATATGCATCACAAAATAAAGCCACAGTCTTTATCCAACTATAAAACACACCCTGATATATACATGCCTCTTTTAATGAGCTGAGGCAGTTCATATCAGCAACATCTCCCTCTCTAAAAGCCAGGGGGAAGCCTTAAAAACTGTCAAACACTATCCACACTCTCAAGCAAACACAGACACATAACAACTGACAAGTGGCACCATCTGGAAAACAACGTGGCAAAAACGTGCCATGGATAACATGAGAGCCCTCCAGCATGGGGGGGGGGGGCTCTCATTTTAAGTGTCATCCACAGTCAGTACTATATTATTACGTGGCCAAGCCTCGTTTTCTTCCCCTCTCTCTCTCTCCCTCTCTCTCTCTCTGTATCTCTGAGCTACTGAGTCCCAAGAGCTGCACAAAAGACTAGACGGTCAGTTCAGGACACAGCTCCACACGGTCGAAAGCGACCCATCAACACTCAACCCTCGTACACAAACAGCGCGGTTTTAAAAGACAGGTGACCACGAACAAAGACATCGGCATCTGTGACAGATCGGGGCCTGAGCACCAATTATGTCCAAGAGAAACCGAAACGCTTACACTTTCTTTATTTTTGTTCGTTATCATACCATCAACTTCATCTCCAGTTTACTAAACTTGAAACAAGGCCAGGACAAAGCAGGGCCGAGGAGCAATGCGACGAACGTGCTCAATCCCTCATATTAAACATGGCCAGCTATGCTGCTGGAGGGGTTTGGGGGGTGGGGGGGGGATCTTTGTAGCCAGAGAGATTAAATCACATCTACCAAACTCCGGGTAGACAATACAAGTGTCTGAGGCCCTCTTGGGGTCTTTGTCTGTCGCTGCCCCAAAACTACAACAGCTGTCCCGTCTAACTTCACTGGGGGGGGGGGTCATATTTCCAATCCTAGACATATGTCTGTCAATTTAAAATTTGTCTCGATATATATATATATATATATATATATATATATATATATATATATATATATATATATATATATATATATATAGATAGATAGAAGTTGGGGAGAATCGCTGAAGCTACACCTACAAAGGAGGAGAAGCTGTATAACGCCGCCCGGTTCACTTTCAGGGAGAGTTATAGAAGGCTGCGGTAGCCTCGGACACAGCGTCGGTAGCCTCGATCTCTACCACATTATTCAACTTTTCTAAGCTACACGAGCTAAACTCTGAAATACTCGGACTGCTAACCCGGCCGGGCAGGGTCCGTTTGTAGTAGGAAGTATTGCTCGACCAAATATTTACGCTTTAGTACTTAATTTATGCAACGTATAACTTGCAGATGGAAAGCCTTCACGACTTTCTATCACTTAACTTACAATATCTGGAAATCTTATACGATTTTTTGCAATATGGTACATCGAGAACGAGTAGGAGAAATAACGTTTATTAAGTTAAATTATTTTTGTTAAATCTTTTTCTTTCTTTCTTTTTTTACATCATACGCTTCTAACCGGACAGTTTCACGCACCTCTCCCCTGTGATGCTTCGTTTTTGACTCATACTGACGAATAACGTTGACAATAACAGTCCCGACCCCCAAAGCCCCAAAGGGGTTTGAGGAGTAAGTTCAGTGTGACAATTTCTTTATCTAGCAAAAGCTAACGCTGTAACATCACTACGGGTTAATCGATTTATAGCATCACCTCGTAGCGTTACAACGTTTGTTTTTTCCATAAATAAGTTAGATCGTTGATAAAAACACACGATAAGGTGGATCGTGGAGATTTATTCGCCGACCAGATCGACGTTTTCTCAGCTTTCCTGAGCGGTTTGTTTGTGTGTGTGTGTGTGTCAGACTTTGAAGTCCTTTTGTTTTCCCCACGCTTACGTTGCTGTTACTACAACCGACGCCGCTGCCTGGTCGCTGCTGACACGGACCGAAAGAGAAAACTCGCTCTCCGGGTTATTATAACTCCACCCGGCGGTTCGCGTCGGGACCTTTACCTGCGAAAAGCCATCGTCGCTGGGCGCCAAGTAATTTCTGGTAACGGAACAATAAAAAAAAAAAAGAAAAACAAAAAGAAACGGGCGACCCCCCCCCCCTCGTTTCACCAAAGTGCGATGTGAAGTCAAACCTAGTTGGGATGCTAACGTTAGCCGGTTAGCTCTTTGCTAGTACCCCCGCGTTACATTAGTAACGTTAATAGTTAGAAGTCGAGATAACAGTCGCGCCGTACCTGTGTTTCGATTCTCTCCGCTTCCCCCCGCACTCGAAAAACTTATCCGCGCCTCTGCCCGCGGGTTTTAATCCCCTCCGGAGGCGCTAAAAAGGGAACAAAACGAGCCCAAAACGGTTTAATTCTCGCCTAATTGATGGACGCGGTCAGTACAATGAAGCGAGCCGCCCGGATAGATGGAAGCAGCCGCGAGTGCCGAGTGTGCGCCGGGGAAGACGGAGAACACCCGGAGGAAAGTGAAGTGGACGTCCGCCCGGATGCGTACGCCTCTCCCAAACCAGCCGTTTGGATTGACAAAAAGTAGTCCCGAAAAAAAAAAAAAAAAAAACTATTAAGTACAGCCCGACGCTTCTTTCGGGTTTCTGTCGTCACGCACAACCAGGAGTGTGGTGTTTTTACCCAGGTCTCCGTAATTAAAAGCTATGGTGGAATAAAAAAAAAAAAACAACTGTTTTTTTTTTTTTATTAATGTTTACCTACTGGTTCACACTTTTTACAATCACCGCGGTTAATCCGGATTAATCTGGGGCGAGGAAGAGGAGGCGATCGGGTCCGACGGAAGCGCTGCGCGTTAACTGGCTCTTAATCTGCCATCCATCAAAATCTCATAAATTAGGGACTACTTGCCAGTGTGTCGGCGGAGGGATTCGTCAGCTGTGCATCTCCGTGCCGAGCCAGGCTGTCCAGACTTGCACTGATGTATGCATGGTGGAGAAAAGGGCAGGAGAGCGGGGTACAACTGAAGCGTGCGTGTGTGTGTGTGTGCGTGTGCATGCGTTTGTGCATGCGTGTGTGCATGCGTGTGTGTGCGTGCGTGTGTGTGCGTGCGTAAATTGAACGCCTGAGAGAGTGCACGTGTCTCCAAGAGCGTGCGTGACTTTGCCCGTGACCTGACAATGACTCAGATAAACAGCCTCAATGTACTTTACATATTTATTTATTTATTTGTTTTTGTTTTTTTTTTTTTTAATGAAAACGTCGAACGATTCAAAGAATCCTACCCCGTGCCTCTACCCCTGTTCCAGTCTGTGCATGTGTGTGTGTGCGTGTGTGTTTGTGAGTGCACAGGTGGAGTGGTGTGTGTGTGTGTGTGTGTGTGTGTGAGCAGAATAGGGAGTGTTTCACTGATGAGCTGAGGCTGGATTCCTCACACCTGATGCTGGCAATAAGCACAATAACCCCCACAATAACACACACAGTCTGCTGTTACCTTCACGGGTGCCTGCTGCTGGCTGTTACATGCTCCTCCAGCTTTTTCTCTCTCTACTTTCTCTTTGGCTTCACCACCTCTTCCTTTTCCCCCCACACCTCCTTTTTATCATCTCAGTTCTCTCCTCTTCCTACCTAATCCCCATCTCCTCTCTTGTTTGTCATCCACCTTCTTCTCTCCACACTTCTGCTCACCGGTCCTTTCTGCACCTCCTCTGTTTGCCTCCTACTTATTTTTATCTCCTTCCTTATGCTCCTCTGTCTCTCCCTTCTCCAACAGTTACTCCCTCCTCCCTCCTCCCCCTCCCTTCCACCTCCCGAATATGTGCCCTAATTCTCCTCCTCCTCCTCCTTCCTCATTACTCTGTTTTCTCTGTCTGTTCCCTCTGCCTGATTTTTTTTCCTCCTTTCCTCCCCTCTTTTCTTCTCCCCCTGCTTTCCTTCTGTCTCCTCATCATTTCCTTTGCCTCCTCTGCTTTCCTCCCCCCCTTAATATTTCTCCCCTTCCCTCCCTTGCTCTTCCACACCCCCCTCACTTCCTCTATCCAGTGATGACTCCTCTCCTGTGTCTTTCCTGCCTGCCTCCCTCCTCCTTCCTATTTCATCTCCTTCCTCACCCCTCCTCCTCTTTCTCCTTCTCCTCTTCTTCCTTCCTGTCTCTCTCTCATGTCGCTTTCGATTTCAACAGTGTGTGTGCGTACGTGCAAATTCTTCCCTTCCCCTCCCCCCATCCTCCCCCTACGGTGACACAGTAAAGCAATTTTGCTTCGTTCACCTCCAGCCCCCCCAGTCCCTACTCTTCCTCCCCCTTGCTCTCTCTCCCTTGTCTCATTTTCACCCATGCTACCTCCTAACCTCCTCTCCTCTCCCTTTGCCTCCCCCCTCCTCTCCTCTCATTCGTCAGTGTCCATGAAACTCACCATTCCACTGTCTCTTCTCTTGCTCAGTCCTCCAGTCCCTAACACATCTTCACTAATGAACAACTGCTACATCTCTCCCTTCCTCCCCCTCTCTCTTCACTTCTCAGCTCTCTCTTTTCATCCTCCTCCTCCTCTTCCTCTCTCTGTCCTCCCCTCTCCTCCTCCTCTGTCCTCCTCTCTGTTCGTCACTCCGTCTCTCTCTCCCTTCCCTCATCTTTTCGCTTGGTTTCTCTTCGATCTTTCAGAAGTCAGTGTCCCTCCCACTCTCCCTTCAGCTCATTCCTGTCTGTCTCCTCTGCTGTCTCGCTCTTCCCCATTTTTCTCCACATCTTCACATAACTCTTTTTTCCCTTACACCTCAGCCCGACTCCCATCCCTCTATCCCAGCCTCCTGTGAAGTCTCTTACTTTCTCTGTTATCTCAGGAGATGCATGGTCTAGAATCAGACGGGACAGAATGAACTCCTCCTGCTGCATCATTTATAAGACATAGTTGGAGGACTGATTACAAAAAAGGTGATCGCTGAAGCTGCACTGTATAATCCAACATATTATTCACTGTAGTTATTTAGGACCTAAATGTATCATGCTATGTAAATTCAAACTCCTGTAGACTCATATTATGGATGGAAAGGTTGATATATCTTCCAAGTGATTTGTCTATCCGTCAATGCTCACTTGCTGCAAGTTACAACTTTAACAACTGTATATCTGTCATGCCAAAGATGAGGAGCTCCAGCATAATAAATTTGTTGCCCTTTTTGCAAAATTTTTCACCTCCAAGGTCTCAAGGCCTATAATCTTTTAGGGGTAAATGTATCTAAAATCATACTTTTTTTTTTATTCTTTACTATTCCATGGTCAGCCCAGTTCTATACTACACATTATTTCTATATGTATTTTGATTCTATAGTGTGTTAAAACTTGAGAAGTAACAAAATCCAGTACATTCCAAAAAGTAAGAATGCATAACGAAAAAATAAGGATTTTTGCATTGTGCAAAAGAAATGGAGGAGCTGCTCATAAATTGGAAAAGAGATACATTGGCACAAATACTGTATCATTTACTGTTAGAATAAAGAGGTGAAGTAAGTTGCTTTGTCTATACTAACTGTACAACCAGTGTACTAAGACAATTACTATGTAATACATACAATATTAGGTTATTATGGAAATTGGTTACACTGAAAAACTCTGAAGGCCTATTAGTGCACCAAGTAAGTTTCATTCTAACCCAAATCACAAGGGTTTGAAAAAAACAACCCAAAATTACACAGGTTTTTTTTTTTTTTTTTGAGGCCTACTAGCATTGGATCTAAGCTGTAAAATAAGGGAGAAGCCATTGCCTCACAATCATTAAAAGTTTTTTTCCACTTGGAAGCATGAATGTACCCAACAAATCCCATGGCAGTTTGCCAATTATCTAATGAAAGATTGGTGGAAGTTTTACATTTTGCTAGAAGGGTAGTGCTAAGAAAGGTTCATGGGCTGTAAAAAATGGAAAAGGTTCATCCTTGGGAGTATGATTGCACTCAATAAAGGCCAAATTGAAATTCTGGCCAAATCTCTATGGTATCGGGTAGTCAGCGAAAACCTAATGATTTGTCTTCTGGGGATCATCAAAAGGCAAATATCATGGAAATCCAGCCAACCTTTTGTCAAAAGGGAACTTTTGATCTGAGGATTGTGAAAAGTCAGGAGGTCAGCATCTTTATCCTTAATGAATATTGACATTAACACTCATGGCCAGTAGTTGTTCAGATAAGCACTAGAACAACATTGCCATCTTAGGCCCAGCTGCTAGCAGTGCCCAGAGCCAAGTTTAATGTCAATATGTTTGACTGACAAACCCTATCTGATATTCTATCCTATAATCCGGTACTACTAGAATTGCGTTATTATTGGAAAAAAAAAGTCTATGAAAAGGGAATTAAAACAAAATAAGGCTTGAGCTCTCCATTTTATTCCAGAATAATTCAATTCTTTAGACTTTTTAGTGGAATTGATGCAGGTTCTGTTGATGCTTCCCCATCAGATATGGAATCTTTAAGACCAGTGTTTTTGCTAGGACTTTGAATATAATCAGCCATAAATCATTCCCAGTTATTGCACAGGTATAAATGTCAGTTACAGCAGAGAGATAACAGACATATCCGAGCCAAAAGTAGATAGACTGCTGAATAGCAACATTTCATCACCGTGGAATAGCTACAGCATGTAGAGAGGATGTCCAATCTATGTGTTGAATTTCTGTGCTGCAGGGCTCTGTGTTGAGAAAGGCCTCATCCTCATCCACTATTCTCCGCTGATTCTTTCCACACTGCATCTGTTGATTCCCTCTCTCACCCTCCTCCCCTCTGCTGCTCTTGTCCCTCCTTTTCTCTCAGCCGTCCCTCTCCCTCAGTCTTCATCTTTCTCTCAACCTCAACCTTGTTTTTTCTTCTTCATCTCTCCCCCTCCTTTGCTCTTGTCATCAGCTCCCTCTCTGCTCTTTGTCAGCATGCCATCTATCCTTGTTTATCTAACTATCTGTCTATCTATCTATCTACTGTATCTTCCCAGTTCTTCTTTCTTTGGTCTGCATGCTGAGGTGAGGTTAGATATAGTATGTACATGTATGTGTGTGTATGTGTGTGTACACCAGTACATGTGTGAGTGGAGGTGGGAGGGAGCAAGCTTCATTATGCACTCCTGCCAGCAAATACACACTGGAGAGAATACACAGAAAAGTGTTACATGCCTACATGTTTACAGACAGAGGGAAAGCTTTACACAGGAAGTCATATCTCAAGTGTCAAAGGAGCTGAAATGTTGATTTTTGGGTCTGTGTCTCAGCTATATGCAAAAAACCCAAACAAACAAAAAAAAACCCAGACAGAGAGACTTATACAATGATAATCATGCCTCTGTATCGTCCCTCTGTTCCTTGCCGCGCCCCCTACTGACATATGAAATAAATAGCTTTTCTACCAACAACCGGAGACAGATTCCCTGAAGACAAAAGACTGTGGGCGGGGTCTAG
The DNA here is from genome assembly GCA_016859345.1 of Istiophorus platypterus. Lineage (NCBI taxonomy): Eukaryota > Metazoa > Chordata > Actinopteri > Istiophoriformes > Istiophoridae > Istiophorus > Istiophorus platypterus. The sequence goes on along the minus strand of CM029132.1, from coordinate 12,130,524 downwards.
AGACTGGGCCATCTGCGTGCTGGGGAGAGCTGCTGGTGTTTGTGTGTGTGTGTCTGTGTCTGTGTGGTGTGTGTGTGTGTGTGTGTGTGTGTGTCAGGGAGAGAGAGAGAGGGGGAGAGGGAAAACCCTCTATACAAGGCCTTTATTTGCATTATTAAAAACGTGGGTACACTTGTGAAGGTTGCCATCTCATATCTGACCAAATCAAGATCTCATGGTCATGGCAAATGATCTCTTCAATAATTCTTCATTAATTAAATTAAATAAATTAAATTAAAAACAATTTGACCCTTTTTTTTTTTGTTCAGGGATCCCACAGACACCACTGCTGCATGCAAAAAAGGTTACAAATAAGTGTAAAATCAACAAAAACATCCCCCTTTCCTTTTTCTTTTCTAATATTGACCATGTTATTTCACTAAAAAACGAAATGTTTCATGTTTTATTGTTATACAGGCTAAGCATGAAGAAATATTTATTCTTTTTGTTTGCCAAAGGACCAGTCACAGACGAAGGAATGCACAGTCTGTCCTCCTGTGTAGTGACGTTGTTTCCACATATGATGTTGTCACTTAGTCCCCAGAGAGGTCTCCTTGTTAGACCTCTTATGAACAAACCTCCAAAAACGGAAATCCAAGTAGACTTGTTTGTGATTTGGGAGGAGAAGTGCTCAATAAAATTGTCCTGGTCGGTGCCAATACCTTGATACAGCCTGTGAAAATCCATTTTATTTTAACATGCTTTATAGTGAGGGTCTCTAAGACCATAAACAGAGGATGTGATGAGGTAGTATCCTCAACTTAAAATAATGTTTATTCATATAACTCAGAAAAAAAGCCATAAAGTATCAAAATGATAAAACAATATTTTTTGAGCTGCTGAAGAGACCCCAGGTCTCCATGACAGTTCCAGTGCATGTAAATATTCAGCACTTAAACAATGAGGTGATTAATATATAATTAATCTAGCTATTTTGATCTTTTTTTCTCAGTCACGTACTTTCTAGTTCCAGTTTCTCATATGTGAACATTCATGACTTTTCTTTGTGATGTATGATAGTAAATTGATTGTGTTTGGATTTTGGATTGTTAGCCAGACAAAACAAGCAATCTGAACATGTCCCCATGGGCTTGGAAAAATTGGTGTGGGCGTGCCTTATTACATACACCATAACAGACTCACTGTACCACTGTGCTACCAGTCCTTTTTTCATCTTCTTTTATTTGTGCCTGTGTTAACTTCAAGAGCTGTTGGGATAATCTGCAGTGCAGTTTTGATACTCAAGTTCTCATGGTCTCACTATGTTTCCGTAATTAATAAAAAAACAAGATAAAATATTATTTTTAAATTGTGTTCCTACCCTCACTAGTACATTGAGTCTAAGGTGACCGTGTCATGCTCATCCCTTTGTGTCCTCCTCTATATGTGCTTCATAATATTCCTACAGTGGCTTATGGTTTGATTTTAATACAGTATTATTTTACATTACTATGTTTTTTTTCATAAGGACAGAAGATGCAGCCCTATTTGTTATGCTAGAGGGTGTTTAGAGCCTCAACAAGCCAATTACAGTTTCTTTTTAAGAACTGGCATCAAGGGTAAAAGATTGTTCACAATGGAAGCCAAGGTAGTAAAAGTTAAAATAAAAGACTCATCATTTATCTTGCCTGGGGCTTAATTATAGGTTTGGAAGAGATAAAGGGCCTCAATATAAAATAGATGATTTTGTACCCCACATCGCCACCTAGTGGTTTATAGTACTAATTGCCTCTCAATTCTAATGAATTCCCAGGAGCTGATTTCATCCTCTGGGGTTTTAATCATTTTATACAATGAGCAGGAGATGGGTCCCTCTTCCACTATGGACTGACACCTGAGAAAAGTGAGTCAAATGTTTCACAAATGATCGTTCTCTTTCACCAAATCCTAGGGACGATAACATAGGAGAGACTGAAATCTGCTATAGCAGCTACTGGAAAAATCCCCAAACCACATTTTGTAACCTGTTAATTAAGGAAATGCAAAGAGTTACAGTGTTGGATATAATTAAGGCCAAGTCCAAGCAGCGCCTCAGTCCCTGCCTTTGAAGAGACTTGAGAATTCAGTAAAATGTTCAGTTTGAATATTTTTCATTTTTTTCCAAAATTCTTTATTCATAAAAATATATATGTGCTGGAGTGTCTCTGCAGGATATTCCAAAAGCTGCTTTCTAAGATCTATACCAAGTGTCAAATTGTTCTATTTGATCATGCATTTCTACATTTCTTTGACCCAAAGAATCTACACAAATACAGATTCATCCTTTTAAAATAAATCTAAATTATAAAATGAGCACTTCAGGTTCCAGTATTTCCATAATGAAATTACAGAGGACGTGACCTCTGTGTCCTACAGTTATTTCAATAATATATGCATCTAGCTTTCATGTTAAATTGTGTATTTGAGTCATGATGATGTCATGTAGAGACAGAAAAAAATCCTGAAGCTGCTCCCTGGACAGTGAATAACTGCAACTGCTTGGACGCCATGACATCACCCATGGCGATATTGTCTGATTTCAGCCTGAATTTCAGCCCTGAATTCAAACAAAAATATACTTGGGTGTATTATCTCAACCAACATGTGGGTCATCTCTAATTGAGCTATTTGATGCTTTTATCCATTCTGGTCAAGATGCTCTGTTCTCCTGCCCAGAGCAATTTGAGAGGCAGACGTTTGTGCGCACCCAAAATCACTGGATTAGTGGAAATCAATGTTAATTCTATATTCCTGTGGTGCTTTCCGTTAATCTGACTAATTATTGAACTTGAATATATTTCATTTTACCAAAAGAGAGGGGAATGGGTTATCAAAATACCAGCCACAGGCAGTGTTTAAATGACATCAGCATAGCTAATATGAAACAGTGCAGCACAGTTTAGCTTTACAGAGGCAGTGACATCAAGTAACTGGTTCTTTAAGTAGCCAAACCCTTGTTGTGTGAAGTATTTATTGTTTCTTTATGACTAAATGAAATGGTAAAGGGGTCAGTGGAATATCCCATCTTGGTCTGCTGTATGTCCATGTGACATACATACTGTATCCAATCCTAATAGTTTAGTCAAACTTTGTACAAGAGAGCAGTAACAAAACATGTCAGTACCTGCAGTTAATGAGATACGGACATCTATGCAACACACATTTACATGGCATACATATGCCAATTGTAGTGTTAATGAAAGACAAATATAGATAAAAACATCAATTTAATAGAATTTTTAAAAATCATTATTATTGAGCAAATTTCTTTATGTGCTACCATACGACACATCCCATCACCCAAGTTTTAACATATTCTGGAGTAGCTAAAGGGTGATTTACAGTAAGTAGAACATCTGACAGTAATGATATTATAATAAGATTATAAAGATTTTGTGAAATGTAATAAAAATCTGACTGCTAGGAGTCGGTAAGAGCTCTTCCTAAAATGCTCACTGAGCTTGTCATAATTACATTATTGTAATTGTGTTACATATAATATTGTTGCTCCCTACTCCCTGCATCACTTTTGGTTATGATGGGCTTTGCTAATTACTCTTTCGAAAATATTCTTTCACAAATAATACCTGCGAAAGGTCAAAGGTTACCCCCCAGCCAAGTGAAATGCGGCGCGGCTCTCGACCCCGTGCGGCCCCTCCGAGGACCCGTCGTCACTCGCCAAACAAGGAAACAATATTCGCGCTAAAGTAGTGGCGCATTCAAAGGCTGTCGGGAAAAAAAAATCGCGGAGAATACTTTCCAATCGGGTTCGCACCGGAGTAGGAGCGTGGCCAAGCGGTGTAAAGCACTGGATTAAGGCTCCAGTCTCTTCGTGGGCGTGGGTTCGAGTCCCATCGCTGTCGTGAAGCTCTTCTAACACAGCCTGATCAAACGTTGTGAGATTACTAGAACCTTTATGGGAGGGTATAGAAGCCATTGGCGCTACTGTTCATTATTCATTGCGAGCTGGATAGTCATTGAAACCTATTGATAGTTATTTTAGCATTAACCATAAGACAGGTATTTAATTTATTGAGCCATGTCTAAGGTTAATGGTTTAGTGGTGCGTTTTCTTGATCATGTGAAGATTAAGATTTTATATACAAAACCTATGAATGACACTATAAAGGACGACGCGCTGGTGTTCACCATCCATGCCTCGTAAAATACTCTAAACTATCTCAAACTGCACCAGCTACGACACCAAAATGCCTCGAGTACATTAATGAACCACTTACAATAATCTTTTTCACTAAACCTTTCAAGTACATCTGTCTTATAACAGGTACATCATTGTACTCGGTGACGTCCGGAACGCAGGATGTTGAGTTTTATATGATGATTTTATATGAGTTTTATATGATGATTTTATATGATTTTATATGATGATTTGATGATTTGATAATTTTAGGAAATGAACTGAATACCTTCTCTTCCAACGACTGGTTTGAGCACCATTAGGGAAACTTTCACTTTGCTTTGTAAAGAAAAAAAAAAAAGAAAGACGCATCAAGTACATCGGAAGCATCACAACTGGGGGCAAACTTGTATTTTGTATCAAGAAGCACACAGAGGAATTGCCGGAGATGTTGCCCCACGCAGGTTTCAGAGCGGGCCTCCGCTTCAATTTGTCTGAAAAGCCCATTCCGGACTCGGCGGGGTCTCGGAAATTCCGAGCCCCGCAGGAACACGTGAACGCGGCACGGTCGGACGCGACGGAGAGCGGAGGAGAGAGAAAAAAGGGGCAAAGGAAGGGACCCGTGATAAATTCAGCCTCGCTCTTCTTGGCGCCAATCAGACTTTAGAGCAATAAAACAGTTGGATTCTCATTGATCGTTTTATTCAGATCTGCGCCCAACAGCCGCTCCTCCCAGAGCCGATCGGTCGGCGCTTTAGCTTAGCTTAGCCCCGCCGGCGCGCTATCTATCATTGTCATATTAATCTGGCCCCCTTCTCTCCGTCTGTGGTCACGATACCAATAACTCGGCACCGAGCGAGGCGCAGGGACAATAGAGCCGCGTTTCTCCTGGGGACCGATAAAGACACCAGCGGGCCAAAAAAACGAAAAAAAAATGGGGGTGAGTCTTAATCTCTTTGGTCTCGGGCGTCGGTGCGACGAAAGGTGGATGGTTTTGTGTTTTGTTTTGTTTTTTTTTTGCGGGCTTAGTGAATGCGTGATGGTGAGAGGAGAGAAAGAAGAGAAGGGGAAGGAAGGAGGGGAGGGAAGGCGAGAGAGACCATGGTGGATGGAGGTAGCTCAAGGTGTCGGTTAGCCGCTTAGCTGCCTCCGGATAGCCTGGGTAGCAGCCCTTTGCTCACACACACACACACACACACACACAGCTTTATGTGGTATTTTCAGCGTTAATGCCGCATCGTCCTTGTTGTTGTGCACAGTTAACTTCTCCCCCGGTGTGTTGTGACATTGTTAGCCCGCTAACAGCGTTAGCTTCTTTCGGAATGCCGTATTAATGACGAGTGCCTTGCTAGCTATTAATGCTAATCACTTACGTGTGTGTACATTTTTTTTTTCTTTCGTACCGACATGCCAGACCGTGCCGTGTTAGCCTACCTGGTTATACCAGATTCAGGCTTGTTCGGTGCGGATAGTGTACTTAACGCCAAGCAGGCCTGCGCTCGGAGTCGGTTTCTTTAACTTTAGCTGGTCTCTATAAGCAGACTAGAGTTTATCCTCCACTTTCACTCCAGATAAACCAATCCACGTGTTTGCTCAGTCCCAGCTCAGCCTGCAGCCTGTCTGTGCTTGGTACAGAGTTAATGCTCTGAGCTACATTTGGCAAATCATTGCATTCCTGCTTATAATTGTTACTTCTTCTGTTCAGGTCTGGATCTAATGAAGGAATTTGGCTAATGCCTACTTGTTTGTTCCTTGCCATTGTTTGCCCATGAAGCATCAGTTCACAATTTCTGCCATGTAAACATGTTACTGAAAACTTGATTAACATGAATAGACGGGGTTTCCCAAGCTCAGTAATGTAATTTCAAATACAATGTTATATTATCATCACATTGCTGCTATTAAAAATTATTTTCCCATCACAGTTTCCCTGAGCCCAGAGTAAATTCTTCAAATAGCTTTTCCAAAACGCCGATATATTTAACCCACAGAGATATAAAGCAGCATTAGATTGTTAAAGTAGTTTTATTTTCAAGTTAATTGAAATTTTGATTAAATTCCTGATCTTTTTGAGTGAGTACCAGCGGCCAGTTTCCCGCCAGGTAATAGTGTGGCAGAGGTGGTAAACCGATCAGATCCTGATGCATCTTGTCTTGTGAGGATTTTAGCTTGTTGATGGTGGCAAAACTTAAAAATACGTGGCTTTTAACTGGAGAAATAACTCTTTTGCTATTTCTTTCCCCCCAAAAATTACTTTTTTTCCCCAACTTAGTCCATTAACATTTTAAAATGTTCGAGGAAGGGTTTTTCTCTTTCCACTGAAGTGCCCGATGGCCTGTATAAAATGGGGAAATCTTGCTGTGCGACATTGTTAATTGTAGTCGTACAGTGTATTTTATGTGATGAGGCAGGTTCATTTCACTAGCGGAAAACCTTTGAATTTAGTGTTTTTGCAAAACCACTTATGTTGTAAATGACAAATTACAGGTCTCAGTAATTAAAGTCAGCTAATAATCACCATATATGGTAGCGCACGGTCTTGACAGAAACGTTGTAGCAGCTGTTAAAGTGTCTGTTCTCTCTGTTGCACAGCATAGCTGCAATCAGAGTAAGTTCTGTGAATTATGGCTGTACCATTGCTGATAACTAGCTTTGGAAATCAAGCCAGGAGCAGGCAAAATCAGAGTATCAGTTTCAGATAATTTTTCTCCAGTACCATTATCCCACACCATGACTTGTTATGCTGTTATGCACTATCAGTGATAGAAACACTCCACTGTTTCACACAGCATTGAAAAGTTGTGGTAATAAAAGATAGTGATGTGAATATAAATGTCTTTCTTTCTTTCTTTTTTCTTTTAGCTTACTATTGTTTTCTTGCATTTGCTGTTTTATAGGTGGGGTAATCATGTTTATTATAGTGACTCTTTGTTGGTTTGTCAGCAGGATTAGGCAAAAAGTACTGAACCAATCTGCACCAAACTAAGTGTGTGCAGGTGGGGGGTGCGGGGGCTGAGGAAGAGCCCATTAAATTTTGTGCAGATCTGGTTAAACAGGCAGATCAAGGAATTTTTTTTTATCACTTAACATTGTGAGAGAGGGCATTTTTCATCTTTTTTGTCAATCTTTGGCCTCAGCAGAGGACTGCGCTCTACTGAGTGCGATTCTAGTTTAACCGTTAAGTATTATGGGTAGTTCCGCATGGCTGATCTTCTCTTGTTTGTCTTGCTTTGATACTTCTGTTTGTGCTTATTCTGAGGTTTGAGGTCTATTGTTTTTCTGTTATTATGTCTGGGTTGTTATGTTGATCTGTGTGGTAAAATGCTGCTGCAAATGAGGTCTGCTCACACATAGAAACAGGGTTTTGCTGGTATTTTATATTTAGCGGGCTAGAAATAATGATAATAATGACAATAATGATGATAATAATAATAATAATAATAATAATAATAATGATGATAATAACAATAAATAATAATTAATTATTATTAATAATTAATAATTGATAATAGGCTTAATACAGGTGCAACTAATTCCATACTTCTTTTATTTCACCCCTTAAATTTACCCTGAAGTTATGGCTCTAACAAGGACTATACATTACATTAATGGTATTAACATAAAACTAATTTTCTTTCCTGTTTAATCACACATCGAAGGGAACTAAACAACAATAGTTGGTTAATGAATGCTTCTGACATTTTTGAGTTAGTAGAACCGTGGCAAACTAAAACCCTTGCACCTGATTTGAGCTCTTTGATCATTGTCACCAGCTTTTTTGAGGTTTTATCTAAAAGGCTACGTCTTCACATGCTTCAAATTGATTATAACACTTCTTTGTCCCTTACTGGCTAACTTGTTGGGGTGAGGATTATATTTTATTTTTACCTTTTTTTATTAGGCACAAATAATTTTCTGTCAGTGAGGGGTTGCCTGATCCAAGCCTTGTTGAACAATGATCAGTAGGAAGAAGAAATGACGCATCTGTCCTATGACTTCACCCTCTTTCTTTTGTTCTTTTTTTGTTGTTTACCTTTTCTGTCCCTCTGACCCATTATCATTTCTTGTCCTGTCTCCATCCTGTTTCAATCCTTCTGTCTTACATTCTTTCCTTCTTCATCCATGCCCTCTTCATGTGCACTGCCATCCGGACATATTCCTCTTCTCATATCTTCCTTATTTCCTGTGTCCAGAGGAAGTCCAACAGAGCAAAGGAGAAGAAAGCCCGGCGTCTGGAGGAGAGGGCAGCTATGGACGCTGTCTGTGCTAAGGTGGATGCAGCCAATAAGGTAATTTGGTTGAAGAGGTGTCGCTGTCATCAACTTGGAGGGCTTTTTAGGGAACCCTAGGATTGAAATTTGATATGTATTTTTCTTATTTTTGGTAGTTTTTTTTTTTTTTTTTTTTTCTTAACCTCACAGATGAAACGGAGGTTAGGGTGGTAGCCGCTTCCTACCTGCAAACAAATAGAGAAATATTCCATATTGTGTAGTTCTGGTAGTTGATAATGGCATTGCATTAATGTTAAACATAAATGCACACTTTGTATTTGTAAATGCTTCACATAAAAGCACCCACCACTTAGCCCTTTTTACATGCTGGTTCAAGCTTTCCAGTGGATTCAGATTGCATCGAGCACCGCTCTTAAAACCTCCACATTGAACTGTGGATTCTTTTATCCTCTGTTAAGCTACAGTAATAGACCAAAAGCTGGGGATGCCCTCCCTGCCCTAATTACACCCATAATTGATATGCACATGACAGGAAAAGCCAAACGCAGTGCCATATGTTTCTTTATGCATAATTAATAAGGGTTATAAAATCCTGCCCATCTAGCAGAACACACATCAGACTGCTCCTGTATCTTGGAGGTGGGTTAGAGCCTTAGTGGAAGGTTTTCATGCTGTTTTCTCCTCTCCACTTTTGATTCCCCACCAGAGAAGGAATGCAAGAAATTCTCAAAAAAGTAGTATTTATATTGGTGTATGCTGTTGCCAACAGTTATGAAACTTGACTTGGACTATTGTTTCAAATGAACAAGTAGTGCATTCATTGCTTTAAAAAAACAGCAAAAAAAAAAAAAAAAAAAGAACCTGGTAAGTTCTCCTTGGTCCTAAACGGGATAGACGTTTAGATGGACTCTTTAACAGGTCTACTGAGCACAGACCAAAGGAATCAGAGCAACGCGAAACAAAAGCTTCTGTTCGAAGTGACTGTTAAAAGCATTTGTCACTGCAAAGTGAAATGCTTCTTCAAAAGTAGGGATGTCCCAGTCACGCTTTTGAAATCCTGGTCCTTAAACACTGCTCAGTCTGATCTGATAATTTTTGGTATGTTTTTTTTCATTTCCCCCCATTACAGCTGCACATTGCATACACTGTGCTATTTTATTTAAACACTCAGATATTTCAATCTTTTGGTACATTTACAATTTGAGATGATGTTGAAATCACATTAACAGCCGCAATTTAGTTACATACTTTAAATTATATACACACACATTACTGTATAAAATGAGCTGCTCTTCAGGCTCAACCGAGCATTTTTTTTTTTTCCCCCTTTTTTTTTTTTTTGAAGCCAACCATATGTTTGGCCTGCTTCTCCAAAGGCCATTCACAGCTCCTTTGAATTCCCTGAAGGAATCAGGATTCAGGAAGTAAACAAATAATTACAGATGATTTTAAGCAGAAGACAGCCTCCACGTCTTCATTAAAGACACAGAGTGTGATGTTTTTTATTTGGGACGATAAAATTGTCTTATTATTCTTTTATAATTATACAATGGATTTCTAGCAAATTGCAATAAAACAAACAAAATTAGTCATTAAAATGTTTTCTTTTTTTCTTTTTTTTTAAAATTTGAGTCAAGTTTTTTGTTTAACTTATAACAGTACAATTTGCTAATCACTTAAATAGTAGGTTGATAATAGTTTTATTTGTGATTTTGCCAGTGTTTATTTGGAGATAAAGTTCAATATTTGAAGAATAGCCAACATTGTGATTGTTCAAAAAATCACCAAGCACCTAATGTGCATTTGTTCTGTGGTGGAAATGGTACTAAAATTGATTTTGTTGAGGTCTTTATAATGTTTTAAAAAATTCCTTTCATTTCAGAGATTTTTAGATACCTGTAGCATAAAAACAGCAGAACTAGATGCAATATGACCTGGTAGGTAGGAGGTGGTGTTTATGCCTGGGGACTCAGTGTCTCATGATCTGTTGGTGAAAAGGAGTATTTTTAATTTGAGATTATGAATGCGCTCAAGGCCAAGGGAAAGATCACTTTGTGGGTGCCTATTATGACTGACTAATGGGACTGTAACTCTAATAGCCCTGCTATTTTACTATTTGTGTGGGCCCCATATGGGTAATTTAGGCTGAAGAGCTCCAGTCTCTTTTACTGTGTATTTTTGGGGAATTAATGCATTCCGAAGTAAATAAGGGCTTGATTTGAAATTACAAAAGTGTAGGGTACAACTAATAATTCTTTTCATTAGCAGTTCATTTTCCTATTATTTTCTTAATTGATTTGTGCATAAAATGTTAGAAAAAAAGTTCTTTTCACATACCTTGTTTTGTCCAACCAACAGTTCAAAAGATGTGTAGTTTTTATATCGCATAAAACAATGAAAAATCGCTAATCCTTGAGGCATTAGTCATTTTATGGGGCTCATTGTATTAAGACTTGGCCTTTGAATTGGAAAAGACTGTTGATAATTTGCAAAGTCTCATAAGCTAATTTTGCCTCTTCCTCTCACAGCTGGATGATCCGCTGGCTGCCTTCCCAGCCTTCAAAAAGTACGACAGAAATGGGTATGCACCGCTTTGTATGCCTACAAAGGACGTATTCAGTATTTCATGAAATACATACTTGTTTCATTTGTTACAAGGAGGGGGAGAGTTGGTCTGCTGGTGGTATTTCTTTTTGTCTTTCTCCCACTTTGAAACATATTTTTTCATACATTCTTGGTTTTACTGACCCCGTTGTCCTCCTATCCAGGCTGAACCTGCAGATAGAGTGTAAGAGAGTGACCTCCCTCAATCCACTGTCTGTCGAGTGGGCCTTCGAACTCACGAGAGCCAACATGCAGACGCTGTAAGAAGACTTTTATGTCCTGTTCTTGTAGTTTTAGGTGTAGTTCAGGAACAAAATGACACTCGCATAGATATGAATGGTAGATTAGAGCTGGGAGGAATTGCAGACGAGACAGAAATTCTTTGTATGCAGCAGAATTGGAGAGTGACATCAAACAGGAACAGAGTAAAATGTGGATCAGTGTGTGTTTTTTGGTGTTTTTTTAATATGAGTTTAAATTAGATCATGCATAGTGAGGAGCCTGAGGAAAGGAGAACAGAAGTAATGAGGACAGATTTGAGATGAGGCAGAAAAAATTACTACAATTTATCTTCTCTCACTTTGCCAGGATTTGACTCGTGTTCAATTTAGCAAATGGCGCTCCTTCAGTGCAAACTTAATTTGTTCCATCTAGAATCTAGAATTTGTTCCATCTAACAGGTCCTTTCAGGCTGAGCTGGCAATGCCGCTCAGCCTGATGATAGGGAGAAATGCAAGGGTAAAATTAGCGTTTCAAGTCAACCGTTTGGTTTGGGTTTTTTTTTTTTTCCCTTCCACTGCAGGTACGAGCAGAGCGAGTGGGGTTGGAAGGAGAGGGAAAAGAGGGAGGAGATGAATGATGAGAGGGCGTGGTACCTGCTGGCCCGCGACGCCGACTCCACCCCGGTGGCCTTCTCTCACTTCCGATTTGATGTGGAGTGCGGGGAGGAGGTTTTATATTGGTAAGGGACCAATCCATTATTTGTAGATTTCAAGAAAAGTCTAGCAGTAGTTTCAATTTTGAAAAATTTGACCTTTTTACTTTAACCCTTTGTCTTGACTCTCCAGCTACGAGGTGCAGTTAGAGAGCAGAGTGCGGAGGAAAGGACTTGGCAAGTTCCTCATTCAGATACTACAGCTCATTGCTAACAGGTAAATACTATAGCTACAATTATTGACCTTGAGTGAAATTTAGATGCTGTTGGGCTGGGGTTTGGACACACAACCTTGTGATACTGGATGACTGATTCTATTCTTTGCTAACAGCTGAAAAAATTGTTTTTGTAAATTTTGAGCTCTACAGCTCATATCAGAAAATCTAACAAACTGCTTATATTTACATTTGGTTCATACACCACAGGATTTCACTTGCAATCATGGATCTAAGCTATGCAGGGTTAAAAATATATACACACACACACACACACACACACACACACTAAAAATCAGCTAGCAAATGTTTTATGAGGAGGGAAATTAATGACATTTATCATGTTTGTTAGAGCTGTTTTGGTGAGAAGCACTGAATGCAAACACTTTATCTACAAGAAAACTCCACAGGGCCGCTTAAAAGAAAATATGTCCATCATCAATCTTTCTGTTTATTTTCTGTTCTTGCTCTTTCTGTCTAGTACACAGATGAAGAAAGTGATGTTGACAGTTTTCAAACACAACCACGGGGCTTACCAGTTCTTCAGAGATGCTTTACAGTGAGTATACTGGCTCTACAAAGGAGGAGAAGGGGAAGTTTTATGTTTAAGGAAAGTGTTCTTCCTAACTAAACCCCGCTCTCGACAACTCTAGGTTTGAGATCGATGAAACTTCGCCAAGCATGTCCGGTTGCTGTGGCGACGACTGCTCTTACGAGATCTTGAGCCGGCGGACCAAACATGGCGAGGCCTCAGCGGGACACACCCACGGGGGAGGGCATTGTGGGGGCTGCTGCCACTGATTCAGCTTCAGTTACACCTTTTATGATTGGTTAAAAGCCAGCAACTTTCATGGCTGTGTGTGAAAGCTTGAGCTGCCTGCTCTTCTGCAAACAGTTATGAGTTTGAACGGTCATCTCCACGGCCATTGTGAAATGAACAGATTGGTGGAATACCTCGCTACAGATATTAATGTTGCATTATGGATTGAGATTTATCTGTCTTTTGAGTATTCCTGCTAAAAAAGCAGTATGCAGTGTGAGCTTTCACACATAGCCCCTGTTTGTCGTTTCCTACTTCTTGGTTCAATGTCTAAGCCATCTTTTCTCATTCCCTAATCCCACTTAATGACTATTAGTAGATTCCCAGTCAAGAAAATACTCTTTGCTGACAATATTTACCACCATGGTCAACCTCATCCCATCCAGCTCTCATTTACTAATGTGCTATATTGTATCGGATCATTCTGCAGTGCTGCTTAAACTGTAGGTTGGGACATAAAACTGGATACAGGCCTCGGGCTGTATTATAGATAATTCATCAACTCTACTCAACGTCTCAAGTTTTAATATAGAATATAGAATTTATCTAAAGTAGTAAATTCTGCTTGGTGATGAATTATGCTCTTACTCAAATTACCACAGATACTAAGCAGGTAAGATCAGTTCTGTAATACAGCCCCTTATTTCCTTGGGACCTCGGACTAGCTTGCTTCACTGAACCAGGGTCCCAGGACTAGGCTGAATGTACTTGGGTTTAGGTTCCATTAAAAGCAGTCGGAAAAGCCTTGCTATACTGTAACATTACCTGTTGTAACACAAGTTTTACGCACGTATGGCTTGTAACTGCTTTTCTGACAAAAGCACTGCAGCTAGCAGCAACTGCACAAACCACGTTTGCCCGTGATACTACTGTTACATGATTACAGTACACTATTAGCACTGTCCATCTTCTGTATTCAGGTGATACCTAAAGGTAAAGACATCTCCCCTGCTTTTATTTATCATAACATATGGCATGATGTCCAAGATTGTCTTTGACAGATTGTCTTACTACATCTCCATTCTCCAAGTTGAAATCCGTTAAAAAAAAAAAAAAAAATTCTCATCTCTTGCTGTGAATTTGCATCCAACCTGAAAATAACCCCAGTACAGTCCTCTCTCATTCAGAACCCCCCTCCCCAATTTTACCTAATCAGAGGTACATCTCTTGAACTGAAACTTTTTCCTGTTTCATTGCATCATTCGCTCATATTTTACCCTTTCCTCCCACCATTAAACAGGAGATTCACTTCCTGCTACCACATTTTCCCCATGCTTCGGTTCTGTGAAGAAAAAAAAATCCCATTCTTCTCTACCTTCTCATGTTTACTGTGCCTCCACTCCCCCTCCATGTCCTAAAGGTGCTGAACGATGACTGCAGACACATTTATGTTGCCCTCATATTTAAGTCACATTTGTACAATTACATTACTCCTGCTTGCCTCTTTGTTCACTTTGTTTCCAAGAGGTACTAATGATAAACATGTCGATGTTGACGCTACTTTTAGCTGTATTTAAAAACTACTATAACCATCTTCCATCCCTCCTCCTGAATATTATGTTAGCATGAGCAAATCATATTGATTTAACATGGATGAAAATTGGTAGACATCACCACTTCATTATATGGCCATTTGAAGATGATGAATGCTATTAACTTGGAGGAAGGAGCATAGATGGCTGGATGGATGATAGAAGTAATTACAGAGCACTGAAGGCGTTTCTATGGTCGTTATTCCTACCTTCTCCTCAGTCGTGACGTGTTTTCCCAGCCCACTGTCATTAGCTTGCATGGCAAGATTTTAAAAAAATATGTTTAACAAAACTCTGTTTAAATCAGGATTACACAACAGCAATGCTGCTTCTGATCTGTAGCTGCACTGTTAGAATCCGTATCTAAAGTCCTCATGTGGTCCTGTTTGCATTACTTTAATATTTCATTCAAATCTTCCATGAAAAACTGTGCATGTTAGAAGTATGTGAAGGGGAGAGTTGTTTGAAATTTAAAGATAATGCAGAAGCTTCATACTCCTTAAAACATCTTAGCAAAGTCAGTACTGTAAGGTTTGGGTAAAGTTATACTTTACATCAGCTGCCCCTGAGTAATCCTACCGCCAGGATGCCTCTAAGAGTTCCACTGAGGATTTTAGTTACAACTTTACTTGTCAACCTAGAAAGGCTGCTGTAACCACTTCAACCTTGTTGATTCCATATCTGTTTACAAAACCTTCAGGGTATTTTTGAACAGTTTCAAGCGCTAGTTGGCTGGGTTAGAGGCCCTATCTAGAAACCACCGTACAACCCTTTAATTCCAGGACTGTGGTCTCTGTGCAGATTTAATGTGCGGGCTGGAGACATGAAAAGATCTTTCTTTACACTACTGTGGATGCAAATATTCCTCGATCTAATGTGTCTGAGAAGGCTTTAACTTATTATGGTTTGAGATTTTTTTTTTTTTTTGGATTTTGTTTTTTTTTAAGAGGTTAACAAATCATTAAGGCTCGCCTTGGGATTTCATACTGAGTATTGCCTGATTCAGTAAGTGAAAAAGGGGAGACTGAAATATGAATTTGACACTTTCTTAGAATCACCTAAATACTAAAGTCTGTGTTACACAAGAAAAAAGATGTTATTACCACAGAAATACCCTTGTGGATTTCTAAGTCCAGATCCTGGGGTGAAAGTCTCTGGTTGTTTCCAGACTGGGTGGAGACAATAAAATAGTCATATAAAAAAATATTCAGCACCTGTAGACGACATATTGGTGTCTCATGCTTGTTTGAACTCTGATCATGAACAACAAAAACGATTAAACAACATATTGCTTGTTTTAGTTCTAGACTGACTTCTGATAAGTACAGTAATTCATATTTTGTACTGCATAGGGTACAGTAAAAAAGAGGATGTTGTACATAGTGGTAGTATATCAACCGACTGACAGTCTCTCTCAGGTTAATCAAACGTAATCAAACCTCATCTGTTTACTTAACAGCCATGTTGTCAGTTAGTTTTTTGCTGGATTGGCCACAGCTCTGACCTAGAGTCATTTTTTGTGTCATACCATAATATTTAAAGAAATCATGATTTGGAAAAACCTCACCTAAATTTTCTACATTTAACACAACTGAAAAAGTGAATACACTACTTTTCAGGGGGTGATTTTAGTTTTGTTATGATGCAGTAAAAGAAAAAGCACTATTCCCTGGAAGTGTGAAGTAGCTTGAAAGCAAATATGACACAAGTGTTGACTGACCCTGGATCAGTGCTCAGTGATTATATTCAATCCATGTATGTGGGCTGTGTTTTAAAAAGAAAAAAAAGGCTCACTTGAACTTAAAAATACATTTGTGAAAATACCTAAAGTTAGTAAATGAGCCAAAACTCAATAAGTTTATTTTAAAGTTAGTGACTACTTTTATTTTAGAAAATGGTTACATACCCTCACAAAATCACAAATCCTGCTCTTGGTCTTTTCTCTATGTATATATCTATATGTATATACATATATTTATGTATTTGTGTGTGTGTGTGTGTATATATATATAATACACACACACATACATACATACATATATGTATGTATATATATATATATATAAGCTGTTGTGAATCCATATTCATTTTCATTTCTTGGCCTTTTACAGGCGAAACACTTTTTTAAACATGATGTTAAAAAAAACCTCCATGTTTGAGAGTGAGTGTTAAAGTCCTGTCCATAAACGACAATGAAAGGGAAAACTAAGTCATTCTGCCTTGTCAGTGTTTTATTTGTATGTTACAAATAAAGGAAAGTTGTTTGACTTTTCAAAAGATGCCATCTTGGTTTTTTTTTTTGTCATTCGCGACTTTTATTTTTAAACAGGGTAATAAGCCTTAAAGGAAATTAAGAAATATAATGATTAAGCATGGTGAAAATAAAAAGAATTGAAATTTGAAAATCCATGACTTTGAGTCTAAAAATACTATATTAGGTCATTTATGAGACATTGAATAAAGACTATCAGATGTGAAGTCAACCATTTGAACAGTGAGTTACAGTTTTGACTTAGTATCAGATTTTCTAAACTGACTTCGTTTCTATTTCATTTTCTTGGTTCAATATCATATCCTACGTTTCTTCTTTTGAATGGTGATATCGCAGGAACCCTGTGGAACTATTAGCGATTGCTCGCATTCTGAGGGGGACTCTTTACCGTGTTGCACTGAAATCGGAAGTTGTTGGTACGTTGCTGCAAAAAAAAAAAAAAAAAGAAAAATGTCCTAGCTCCCCCGAATGAATGGAAGCTGTGATGCACTGAGGTGCCTTTGCTCCCATCTTTCCAAGATGACATGAACATTGAAGCGCCTTATTCAACCCTCTCTCTCTCCCGTCTTCCGCGAAATCCCCGCCGCTTGTAAGTGCATCGGAACGAGAGTCGGGCTGTTTTCTCTCGAAACGGATTGTCAGGCTCGCATAGCTTAGCTGGGGCAGATTTATCATCAAGTTTAATTCATGTTCATATCGGCCGACCTTCTCGGGGATGGGGTACAAAAAAATGATCGTTGGCTTCAAGGTTTTACACTCAGTCTCGCTGAATACGTGGGGTTAATATGGCTGAATGGGAAACGCCATCCCTCTTAGCTAGTTAGCGAAATTTTGAGTGCTTGGTAAGAAACTTAATTATGGCTTTTACCCATTTTAACCTCCCTAGGTCATCGGTTACAATATCCTTAGGCTCGACATAAAATTCAACATTTAATATTATTAATAATTTTTTAAAAAATCCTAAGAGAGTATTACCTTATTACCTTATTACCTGGTGATGTTTTACATGTTTCACACTGTTGTCCTTTCAGCTGGTCAGGGTACCGGTACCATGGCAACGAGGATGAAGCTGAAGCTGAAGACTGTATTTGTGCTGTATTTCATGGTCTCCCTCCTGGGCCTCATATATGCACTGATGCAGCTTGGTGAGTGGTCAGCACACAGTCTCATTCGAGACTTGATCTCGTTGATACATAAGCCCAAGTCAGTGTGACGGGGGCAGGGAACTTCAGGGAGTGTCACAAATAAATATAATCACTACCTTGCTGGTAAAAATACACTTGGAGTCATTATGCTCTGCCAAATATACTCTCGTGCTATTGGTATACATTTAGAATGTAAGAAATTGGCAGTAAAGAAGTCTCTTGCTCTTGTACTTAAGGCAGCCTTTGTCTCTTTTGTCCCTGATGCCTTGCAGGTCAACGCTGTGACTGCACAGAGCACGACATGCCCAAAGACCGTACCATATCTCGCTTGCGGGGGGAGCTGCACCGTCTTCAGGAGCAGATGAGAAAGTCGGAGGCGACCAAACAGCCCCAGAAACAGGCGGCCAAGCCCTCTCAGCCCACGATCTTTGTCATCACCCCAACATATGCAAGGTAGCCCTCCTGTTCCCATCTCGTCCCTCTTTAGTTACTCTCCATCCCCCTTATGCACAAACACACCATTCCTCTGATTTCCCTCTCTGTCCAGGCTGGTGCAGAAGGCCGAGCTGACTCGTTTGTCCCAGACGTTCCTCCACGTTCCTCAGCTCCACTGGATTGTGGTGGAAGACTCTCCTCATAAGACGCCACTGGTGACCGACCTCTTGGTGAAGAGCGGCCTGACCTACACACACTTACACATGCCCACCGCCAAGGATCGCAAACTCCAGGAGGTGGGTGGAGACAAAGTCAAAAACCACATCAGTGTGTCTACATTTTTACCTTTGAGTCAAATGCAATGCTCATTCTCCCCCTCAGGGTGACCCCAGTTGGCTGAAGCCTCGTGGGGTTGAGCAGCGGAATGAGGGTCTACGATGGCTCAGAGAGGACAGGAGGGCTCAGCCAGGTGGAGACAACCAGCAGGGAGTGGTTTACTTCGCCGACGATGATAACACATACAGCCTGCAGATATTTGAAGAGGTCAGTGTTGTGAATGTGTTTATTTTTAGTATCCTCAGAAGTGGCTCGATTATTTATGTGTGTGTTAAATAAAACAAATGTCCTCTTGTCTTGTCTCAGATGAGGAGTACCCAGCGAGTATCAGTGTGGCCAGTTGGGCTGGTTGGAGGGATGAAATATGAGAGGCCCGTGGTTGAAGGAGGAAAGGTGGGTATTTTCAGTGTTGTGGTTCGCCAACTGTGGAACTGAGGGAACTGGTTCAGGGTTGATCATTTAGATAATTAGCCTGTGTGTTAATTCATGTAACTTAATTGGTGAAAATACTCAAAGCAAAAATAATTATTTTTGTGGGACTCCAAAATGAGTTTAGTTTATATTAAATCAATAGAAATTTTAAAACTGCAAAGATTATGCTTAAGTTATTAAACTATGATCTATTACAAACAGATTATAGTGGTTTGACAAAAAAAAAAATCTTAACCCAAGGTCCACTTGTTATCCTGTTCCAGAGTTTTTGACTGCATCTCACAGTTTTCCTCAGCAGATAAAGTTCTCTGTCGCCAATTGTCATGTGACCCAAATGTGAGACATGTGACAACTGAGCATAAACTATCTCTGTAACTTTTTCTGACCCATATTCATTGTTCTTGTTTTTTTATATATTTTTTTTTTTTTTTTTTTAACCAGAACATTGTAAAAACACCAGTCGTGCCAACCAGTACAACATATTAAAGCTGATATCTGTGTGGCTCTGATAGTATCAGCAAGTCTCTTCTCTGAAAGCCCTAATGGATTCTTTTAATGTCTTATTAGAGCCAGTTCAGTTGAATTATTACCACAGTATAACCTCATTTCTTATTTGTGTTTTTGATTATTCTCCTAAGGTGGTGCGCTTCCATACCGGTTGGCGTCCCAGTCGCCCCTTCCCGATGGACATGGCCGGCTTTGCCGTGTCTCTCCGACTGGTCCTGGCAAATCCAGAGGCTTGTTTTGACGGAGAGGCACCAATGGGCTTCCTAGAAAGCAGCTTCCTTCAGGGATTGGTTACCATGGATGAACTGGAGCCTAAAGCGGACAACTGCTCAAAAGTAAGTAAAAGAATCACAAAATTGTGAAACTTGTAAATCATCTATTGCAAAACTTAGCCAAGGCCAAAAATGTGTGGAATATATGCATGGTCTTTGGTGACTGCTGAAATTGGAGTATTAGTGAAACTCTTGGAAAATTTGTAACAGGGAAGAAAAATGTGTTATGATTGGTTTTATATAATTACGGATCGACTTACTAGTTGCAGTATATTTTTAAGCAAAATTTAGTATTTGATTTTCTGTCTATTTATTGTGTCCGTGTCCGTGTCTGTGTCTGTGTCCGTGTCCGTGTGTGCATGTGTGCTCGCGTGTGCTTTAGGTGCTGGTGTGGCACACACGGACAGAGAAACCGAAGATGAAGAGAGAGGAAGCTCTGCAGGCTCAGGGACTGGGCTCAGACCCTGCTGTGGAGGTCTGAGGAACACACACACACACACACACACACACACACACACACACACACACACACACACACACACACACACATACACATACACTGTAAAGTATATTCTGCTGTTTAATGCTGCATATGTAATGTAACTGCATTGTAAATACTGTAAAACAAAAACACACTTTGTTTTGTTGGGTCAGGTAGTAAATGTACGTGTGTGTATATATGGATTGAGTGTTTGTGTTGTTGTACTTTACATGACAGGGTTTTTTTTTATTTTACTCAGTCAGATGTCATTATTTAGCAGTACAGAGGATGAGTTCAAACAGTTGCCTGATGGGGGCGCCAATTTAAAATTGTGAAAAAATCAGTTGGGGTTTCAGTTACACTACCAGTACATTTCTGCTTAAAGCTGAAGGAACAATCCATCTTACTACAGACTTGTATGACTGTATTGTTCGTAGGGTTTTACATGTTGTGCTCAGTGTATATCCTGCGGTGTGACCCATTCCTGTCAGCAGGTAGATGTTTTAATGGCTGAGTTACACCAAGTCTGGTTCCATCTCCTATGCTCTCTTTATTGGTTTTATCTGATCTGTACCCAGCTCTATTCAACCATCAACATCTTGACTGATTTCTGACCAAGATGCAGTTGCCATGGAGCACTTTATAAATGCATGGCTTCTATTTTTTGTGAGATTAGTGTCCAGGAGTCACTATTCAGCCCTATTGATGCTTGTTTCAGTCACATGTCAAAAATATGTCGTCATCATCATCATCGGAAGCATGATCATAATCTTTCTTTAGTATTATGGAGCAAAGAACCAATTTTATGGTGTATTTTATTAACATTGAAAATTACTCATAAAATAAATAGCAGCCACAAGACATACCAAACACTAAACAAAGCATAGTAACTGGTTGTTGCCTTGTCTTTATTATGCTCTGATACACTAGTGTTACAAACACAACTAGTAAAACTTAGCAACACTGTGCTGGAACACAGATATCACAAATGCAGAGATGCAATTGTTCCACAGCCAGCGTAGCTCTGGTGTTAAAGCTCAGAGCACAAATGCTGGTTTTCAATATTGTCATAGCACAACAACTAGTTCTAACAAGCATTTTTACGTGTATACTTTTAGTGATGCTTTTTAGAAATAAACAGTTTGTGGAATCCATTTATAAGCTTTGAATATAGGAACAACATTACTAATGCACATATAAATTCTTTATGCAGTAACAGAAAATAAAACATGCCATACATGTTACATTTCAACAGAGAAAAACACTTGAATTGCCTTTAATAGACAAAAAAAAATCCCTGGTACTTTACATAGGTAGTATTTCAAAACTATATTTGAAAAAAGCTTCAAATATGAATTGAACTACTCAACGTGTGCTTGATTATCTTTCATGACATGCTCAGAAATATGAAGAATGAAGAGCAAAGTAAAATTGGAATTCAAACAAGTGCTCCTCAACTACTGTTGTATGATACTGTAAAAAACAGCTAGTGCCTGCTACGTGTCATTGGTGTGAGTCAGTTCTCTACTGGTGTATAATGTATTTATTACCGTAATATTATTTACATTGTATAATGTGATCATGTCTGTCCCTGGTCTTGAAAATAAACCTAGTTAGTGTAAAACACATTTTGTTGATGACTCTTTTTAAACTTTAGTTGTACTTTAACTGTGAGCAGAAAATATGAAGGAAAAACTGGAACAATGCAGCAATGCAGCCGCTACGCAGACACTGTGTTTAGTTTACCATCCCCTGCTGTGTCTCTGAACGGGGGCTGCTACTCAGGTGAGAGTGCCCTAAAGTGCAAAAGATTTAGATTGTGTCCTCTACAGAACTCACACTCAATACAGAAGTGCAGTCCTGCTGCGTAATCGAGGTTGCCAGACACACGGAGAGGAACAGATTTTGCCTTTCTCTGCTGCTGCAGATGAATTGTGACCATTTGTGCATACAGTGGCCTGCGTTTGTCCCTTTCCTGTATTTGTGGCCATTTTTTTTTGCAACTCATTTTGGATTACGGCGCCGACCTGTTTAAGAAATACTACCTTGGTTAAGAAGTTGAACAAAAGTCTCAACGGCCTGCTTAATTTGCCTTATTTGAAACCCAGCCAACAGCACACCTGCTCTCTGCCTGAGTGTGTCTAGTCATATACTGATTGGTAACAACATTAAAATTTGTTACCATCTGTGGTTGATTGTTTTAAATTAGAGTAGCCTGAGGCACAGCTGTGACTTGACAGACTTGTTTCTCTCTAACTGATTTTCTGCAGTTTCATCACATAAAAATCAGTACAAATCACCACAGCAACTAGTGTCCACTGTTGTCATCAGTGATTATACCCACACAGGTCGGGATTCTCCAACCTCAGCCCAGCTGAGGTTTTTACAGACCAATGTGATTGACAGCTTTTACGCCCTCTCTGCAGGGAAGTCGCCCGCTTGGTGACTACACAGGGGTTATTAGGGAGATGTGAGTCTGCCTCATCAGACAACACACACTCACACAGACCTTGTAAGATGAAGATGCACTTGGAGGTGAGTAAGAGGAGCTGAAGTCACACTGTCTTTGATCCACGGTGATTCACTCACATTCACATAAAATTTGCACACACACCTGTAGACTAGACTTTACTTGTGTCTTGTTCAATTCCGGTCTATAACTTTAAAAACAACCGTTTTTACATACACTGTCATGCTTTCACTCATATCTCACTCCATTAATGTGGATGTTTATCTGTGTGTGTGTGTTTTCCCAAAATTGGTGTGTTCTCACAGTTGCACAGTATGCTTGTGTTAACATGTACAAGAAGGTGTGTGTGCACTGTACATCCTGAAGCTGAGTGAAGTAGGCATGGAGATAATTACCAAACACACACATACACAAACAGCTGAGTAGCTATGACTCCCTGTCCCACCCAGACACAATGTTTACATTCAAACAGTGAGATAACATTAAGTGACCAAGCTCATTCATTTAATCTATAGACGTGCATACTTTCAATTAGGGTATACATGCTTATCAGGAAAGACATGTTTAGACACATGGTGGGTATGACAAGCCAATTCACCTTATTTCAGCAGCCCTGATATTTTTTTAAATGTTGATTAATTTGTTATTAAATCAAGAACATTTTTAAAAACACTATAGCTTAGCAATTAATGGTTTCTAATTACCTATTCATGGAGGCATGCTACTATGGGATTTTGTTGGGGACTTATGCATGGTTTGCAGGATTACTAACAGCTTATCAGTGTGAAAAGGTCCTTTAAATTCATCCAAAGCCCAGTAAATGTCCTCTGACAAGTAAGTTTAACAATTAAAGATCCTGAGAGTGGTTTTGAAAAGTGTGTCGGCTCTAATAAACAAAGTTGGTCACTTTCATGTCCTCTCATTTCAAACCTCCTGGGGTTATTACAGATATGTTGGTATGCTGGCAAAAGCCTGACCCATGCTGGATTCCTTAAGGCTGATATCAATATTTGAAAGGTAAAAGCAATATATGTGCTTAGATTTGTATTTGAATGTAAAATATAATTTCTTTTATTTCTTTTTTGCTAGGGATGTAGTCCCCTAAAGGGGTTTGACAGCAATGAAAGAGAAATGAATGAAAGAGCTACAAGGGGAAAACTGCCACCTATAAATATAAAACCACACAGAGGAGAAGACTTCAGATAGACTTAAGTTTATTGTCTTATAGTTTTGAATGGGTTTATGAATTTTAATCATTTTATATGTGATTAAGGGGTTTGGATGCTCAGCCTCTGACTTTAAAGCTGAGTTGAAAGTCACATCTGTACACTGCAGGTTTATCTCAGCTGAGGAGATTCATGCTTAATGACAGATAGCTGCTGATATCAGAGAGGGATGCTTGCCTCCGTTGGTATGATGATTCAGGAGTTGGATTTTTCTTAGTCCTTATTGAATATACATGTATGTGTGCATGTGTGTGTAGGCAGTGGTATATTTGTCCCTGTCATTCTCCTGTTTGCTTTACAGATTGTAAATCATAACTGTGCACCGAGATGTGTTCTAGGATTAAAGAAGAGGTATGTGTGTGTGTGTGGTTCAGTAAAAGGACTCAGAGGAAGTTAGAGAGAGGGAGGGAGAGAGACAAAGAGTCCCTGACAGTGGGAGCGCTGCATGCGTGCGTGTGTGTGTGTGTGTGTGTGTTTGCCCTGGTGACGACGGGAGCGCAGGTTCGGGCAGGGTTGGCTCGTGACGTTGTGTGTTAGGGGAGTGTCCTGAGCTCCCAGCTTTCAGTCATTCACTCAGACCCACCAACACACACACACACAAACACACACACAAACAGGAGCTCTTGCTCACCAGTTTCCTCTTAAACACAGGGGGGGAAGGAGACAACACCAACGTCTTAGGTAAGACTCTTACCTTTCTGTAAAAAAATTCTTCATTCTGTCCTTTGCTACACTGTGGTCTAGTGTAAATAGTGTAAATATCATGTGTCTATTAGTTACTTTATGGAAGAGAAGAACCAGCACTCATCTTTACAGCTAGCTTGCTTCCTTTATCAATAAATGGCAAGATGTTTGATTCATTTTTATTCTTATTATTTCAGTCCTGGTTTTCTTATTTTCTCAGTGTCAACCTGCTCACTATTAATCATTTGGTTTGCTTGCTCTACATTCTCCACATTACGTCCCTAAAATTTTAAACTTGGATCTGGTCTGTGTCTATTGTTGTATTTGTGAGCATGTATCATTGAATGTTGATAATGTAAAGTTTGAGGGTGAAAAGATTGAAAGGGTTATTACATAGTGCGGAAACTTTTAAGCATGTTTCGCTTTTGGTGAAAACCTGATCAATGATGTCACGACAGGGGTTTTCTCCTGGATAGTTAATAGACAACACCTGCTGTGACATCACTGATGCCTCCTCTATTACTGCTTGACCAACTTTTGAGTTTCGTCCCCTTCTCGTATTTGTTGAAATTATTTCATCCCACCCTTTTAACATAATTGAGAGCACGACAACAGCTGATGTTGGGAATGAGAGATAATCGATGAGAAGTTATTGATTTTGGCTGCCGCTCGACATTCAGCTGGTTAAATCAGTGTCAAAGTCTGGCTCTTTGTTTGCATGTGTATGTTTGTCTCCTGCAGTAAGTACACTGTGTCCTCATATTTGACATCCAGTTATCATCACAACCCTGATAACATTGACTCTGACCTCCAGTCTCAAATACACACACACATACGTATTTACACACCCCTTTTCAAGTCAAAGTAGAACCTCAAGTGTGAAACTTTGACCAAAAGTTGATAGCTGGTTATTTTCCTCCGTAAGCATCATGTGATAGCAACCATCCACATTAGAAGATCTACATAAAACATGCAGATACCCACACATTCCCATTATCTTCATTTGGGTCTCATTTCACGCCATTTCTCTCATTTCTTTCTGCTTTATCTGCTTTTTTTTATTATTTATTTCTTGAACTATGACTCATATGAAATTGTATGGTAGCTACTGGTATGAACTGATAGAAATTGTCAGTGAGAAAAAAGGAGACCCAAAGAGTGAAGGTGAGGGCAGGGTTATGTAATGACATTAAACTAATCCCTCTTGCTTCTTCTCTTTCAGAGGTAACCCAAAAAAAAGAGAAGAAAAAGTGCTTGAAGTAAGAGTGCAATATAGGACACACGACGTGAAAGAGAAACAAGACAGAAAGAGAAAAGATGACAATTGGCAAGATCCCAAGGAAAATCTCAACCAGGAGCTCCATCCGGGCACCAAAGTTTCTGGATAAATCCAGCGGCTTCTATGGTCGCCTTGATGAGCCCGAGTTCACTGGAGAAAGGGAGGAAGTGAGGGGGAATGAAGGAGAGGGGAGAGGGAACGGGATGGAGGACGACAGCCGAGAAGGGAAAGCAATTAGTAGCCCAGCCCCAAGTGCTGTGCACAACTCTGGGGCAGATGAGAAGGACGACACTGAGGCATTTGGTTTTAATGAGGGGATGATGGAAGACGACGGCGAGACTCTCCTGCGCAGGAAACCCAGCCGCCGCAGCAGCAGGTGGAGAAGAAGCTCCAGGAGGAAGCAGAAGGAAGGCAGAACCGAGGAGGATGCCGCCCAAGACAAGGGGCCCAGCCTGGGGTGCACTGGGGTGATGATTGAGGTAGAGATGGAGAAACTAAGGAAGCTGGAGGAGGAAAATGAGAAGGCAGGAAGAGTGAAGGAGCCTGCGCTTGTTCACTTCACAGTCCGGGAGGATGAGGACGACCAGGTCCTCATCAGAGACAAGAAGAGGGGGAGAGAAGAGGAAGGGGAGGAGGAGAGCAGGATGAGGACAGAGCAGGAAGAGGGGATGAAGGTGGTGAAGAGGAACACGATGAAGAATTACCGCAGGGTGAGTCAAAGCAGACTAGGAAATACAAAGTGGGAGCCTTATGTTGTTTCTGTCAATTTGTTATCAGAATATTGCAGAAGAACACTTATTAACTTCTGCTTTCTGTATCTCACATTTACATAAATTCCACATCGAGCCTTACACCACCTGGTTAAACTTTAATCCCCTCAAGGTTACATAATCAAGTCTTCAGCGTTTGTGGAACAGAGGGTAAAGTTCTCCCTCAACATCCTTCACATACTGCACACTGGGCTATCAATCATTATGTAAACTAACATATCACCTCAATAGGGTCAAGGTACAGCAGCCACTGATGCGTGTCACCAGAACCATTTAGTGCCCTCTGACAGGATTTTTCCTTTACGTCACGTTTAATGACGCGAAAAAAGAAATTAAGATGGAACAGAGGTTCCACTAACGGGCTTTTGGCTGCACAATGAAACCAGCAGAGGTGCACAAGTACTTTAAGTACCTTCACCTGATTCACTTGCTCTTTTAGATTTTCTACTCCCTTTGAAACATGCACAGAGGTGACATTCCTGTGCCTCCTGTATCATGTCTTTTGATCAGTTGAACAAGGTATGGCAGCAGCGACCCACCTACTAAACCCACACCACATAAACATTCCACCGCCGTTAACAAATCAGCTGCACCCTCTGCTTCAATGTCCAACCTCCTGTTAGATTAGGAGAGTGTCTGAAGAGCATTAGTTTCTATGTATGAGGGCAAGTGTAGGTAGAATACCTGTGTGTTATAGAAAAACATGAGCATCCTCTTTCTGCTCGCTCTCAGCTGAGAAGTGCTGGTCGACTATTCTTGAGTGGAACAAAAACCACAAGCTACAGTGTTTCCCAACTAGAAAGAAACCTGCAAAACTATAGTTCTTCCACACAAAGCTGGGTGTATTTTCGCCAATATTTCTTTTAGCTGATATACAGCAATGGATTGACATGTTCAGGTCCCTAAACAGTTTTCACATACAACATTTTTGTGAACTAGCCACCGACCAGTGACATGTGCAACCTGTACTAAGGGGTCACAGGCCAAAAAGGTTGGGAAGCAGTGGCTCAGAGTATCACTACGGAGCTAATATGACTGACATCTATAACTGTTGTAATCAATGCTTGAGACTGAGACCAAGTAGGTCCCGACAAAACCGCCTTAATATTGCAGGGGTATTCAGATAATAAATACAGCCGAGCACCTTTTTCATAAAATCATAACAGAAAAGCCCCCGTGTTTGCCCAAGCTAGCAATCATCACCATATCCATCTACACTGAGACAGTAAACATGGTAGATAAACCTGCTAAGTATAAACATATTAGCATTTTCATTGTGCATATGTTAGTATTTTCCACAGAGCACCAAACCCTCGCAGACTTGTAGACTCATCTTGTTTCCATCACATTAACTCAGCAGCAGTGCAACACAACATAAGCAACAGCTCTCGAGATAACTAGGTGTTTAGTATTCTGATTTATATTGAGCAATCCTTTTCAGGTCAACCTTGTTGCTGTATTCCTGACGTTGCTAACCTTTACCCTCTTCTTCCCATCAGGCCCTGGACCGTGCGTTTCGTCGCGGGTGGGAGGCTTTCATCACTAATCTCTACAGTGTCACGCTCACACCCTCACCGTCACCATCACCCTCACCATCACCATCACCCTCACCACCTTCTTCAAAGTCGCAGCAAGGGAACGAATCTGTGCTGGCTGTTATTTGGTAGCACTGGAGACCAACATGAACGATAAAACCAATCCCTTTCTAATATGAGGTTTAGTTTAACTGTTGGGACTGGGGGAGCCAAGCTGTTGATTTTACATTGAAGTCTATGGGACTGGCTTTGAAGCCTAAAGCCAAGTCTTTATGTGACTGAGTTCAGCTGATTTTGGTTCCCTTCTTCTATGTTTCTAATTTCAGATTTTAGTATGCGATGTAAGAATGTCTTAATATCTTAGCTCCTTACATGAAGTCCGCTATTACAAGCTTCCTTTGGGCTAGCACTATGAAACTAGTAGTAGGTTGATGTGTGACCAAACGGAATGGAAAATTTCTAGAGAGTAGCAATTTGGTGGACTTTTGTTCTGATAAAATTCACATTTCTGGTGGGAATCAGTGCCACTAATTTCAGCTTATCAATAATCAGCTGTGGCAAATAAGAGGAGGACAAATATACACAAACACCCTGTCTAGACACTGTCATTGGGATTTTTAAACAATTTTTATCCATCTTAACAGAGATTTTTCCCATCTGTGTGTATACAGAAATACACAAGACATGTTGTGTAGAAGAGCTTAACAGTGTTTGACTTCCTCATGAGATAAAGTTCATCCCTGCGTGTGTGTTCTGGTGAAGCTTATTTAACCTGATGGAACAAGACAGGGGAGTGTTTGCACGTGTGTGTTTTAGAGGGAAAGCGAGAAAGTGTGTTTATAGCCTGGTTATGAACCTGCGCTGAACACAGCAACAGCACCAACCTAAATGTCAAACACTATTTAAAAAGTGTAAATGATTAACTTAAAATGTAAAACAGTAGTGTTTACAACATACCTGCTCTAATTTCCTATTATCCACTATGTAATTTTTTGAATATATTTTTTTATTACCTCTAGTATGTTTAGTTGTGCCTAAAGTTAAACCGAATAGATCACAGAAGAAACGTCTCATTAACATATTAATGTGTTTCTTACATATGTGGCAACTTTTACAAAAACTACTTTCGTATCCTAATCAAAGCCTCTGAAGTATTAAACCACAAAGAGAAAAGCTTTTCTGATAGAAAATAAAGACTAAATCTACTCCACTAGTCGTATTTTCATTTTTATAGCAAAATTGTCGTGTTGAATATCAACTGAGATGCCTTCATTTGAATTAGCTAATGCCGAAGTTATTATTCTATGGATGGATCCGAATGAGTAAAAGGTCAAACGCAGCATCTCGCCATCATCATGAGGCAACACCATGGCAACGGTTGCCATGAAACACCAAACAGCACCAATATACATAAATATATATGACGGTGCTATATGTATATATATATATATATATATATATATATATATATATATATATATATATATATCTGTGTACTAGAAAGTTGTTGGAGTTTGGCCTCTTTAAGACTCTCTCTCTCTGCTACTCTGTTGAAAGTGGTTGAACTTGCTCATAAATCTTTTGTCTTTGTCTACATGACCATACACACACACACACACACACACACAGAAAACAACAAAAAAACAACCTAAAAACATCAGAAGAGATTGTGTGGAGCTATTTTGCAGTTTTTAAGCTCATTTGCATTAGGTGGCAATCAAAACCTTTGAGGTGACTATGTCTATATGTGTGTATATGTGTGAATATAATATCTTTTATACTGTAGACATAAAGGGATGCAACGGCAAAAAGACTAAAATAACTCTCATTTCGCTTCATTTCGATGCAAACTTTCGTTAAACGAACAGCTGATACATCCGAAGTCGGTTTTTGTGGGGAGACACATCAGGAAGTGTAAGAAACTTCTCCAATGTGTCGGTGTGCAGGAACCACGCCATGGCTGCCATCTCGTGGACGGGAAAAACACTACTTATTCTTAACAAAAAGAGATTTAGAAAGGCGATCGTTCGCGCTTTCTTGGGATTTGTCTTCAGCACAACGTTATCGTTCTGCAAACGGCGGGTTTATTAAAAACGAAGCGGTTTTTCTTCGACCAGTTAAACTGAGTTAAACCGACCCGGCGCTGACGGAAACGTTGCACGTCGGACTTCAGCGCGACGGTTCCCCCCGGTCCGCCCGGTGGGAGGAGTCTTTCGGGCGGGACATAAAACGCCGCTGCACCGTTTCCTTCTTCCACTTCCTCCCGTCTTCTGTTCGAGGTAAGACTACACACGTCTGGTTTATTTGGTCAAAGCTCAATCGCAGGCCTAGACATTAAACTAGATAACCTGTATTTCTATGAATATATTGTCCTTACTTACACAGGACATATGCAATTTAGGGTTATTCCCTTTAAGTATGTATTAAAAGCTAAATCGGGCTTCTAGCTAGCAACTTATGCGCCTAGATCAGACGGACCGTCGTCTAGAGCTGGTTTCAATCCTTAACCATCCATCAGTTAAACTCATCAATGTCCTTTAATACACTTTGTTAGCAATAAAGAGAACTGTTTTCTAAAATGCTGCATATAGAAGTTATTGGAATAACGCATGGTATGGTTATATTAGACTTAGTAGAAATGGCCGCTGCGCGGTTGTTAGCAGTGTCTCTCAATGATGATAATTTTCACAGACCTGTACTGAATGACTGTGACTGCACTTTTATTAATCTGATGTGAGACGCCTGTAGACTCATTTATCCTGCTAATGGCGGCCCGAGCACGTTGCATGGCTCTGTCACGTGTTGGCTGACCAGAGGTTTAGCTGCTAGCTACACCCGGCCAGAGCAATAACTTCTACTCCCCTTTTGCCTTTTCAGATGGACCGCGATCCAGGGACGACTTCTTGCAAAGGTAATTTCGGCCATGTGGCTCGTTCACATTATTTTTGATTGAACATGCCTCACTGCCAGATGTAGTAACGTTGATCTGGTTGGAATAGCATGCTACAGTGATGTGCTATTTGAACTCTCTCACTGAAAATCTTTGAGGATACTTTATCTCTCAAATACTGAGTAGCATGAAGCTACTATTTATTTATTTTTTTTTTTAATGTGTGCACATATGAAGCTGCCCTAAAAACCCCACAAGTGTTAATATAATTTTCTCTTTCTGCAGCTTTGGAATTAGGGCGGCAAGACTCTGCAGAAGGTAATTAGAACTTATCTTGGATCATTTCATTGGGTTTTGCTCATCAACTTGTCGGGAACAGACCACCCTTAGATTGGACACGTTGTGCAGAAGCTCCATGTGCTGCAGTGATGAATCCCTGAACTCTCTCTTACCGAATCAGCCTTTGAAGAAACTACTTTACCAGATTCTGAGCAGCATGTGGGCTCCAACATCCAAAATGTAAAACACAATGGTTATATTTTGTCAAAATGAGCTTTTGATCTTTATGTACAAGGTCTATCAAAGATGATCAAGAATGCTAGACTAAATCTGAACGTATTTATATTCTGAGGGCCGGATTGAAATGTATTCAAACAGGCAAGCATATGCCTGAATTGTCGTCCTAGGTTTTTAGTCAGCATTGGTATATTGTATCCCATATCTACCTCACTTTGACTAACTGGATTTTTTTTTTTTGGTAGGTTATTCTGCAGTATCCCTTAACTTAACGTCAAAGGAGCTGGAAAGTGCACTGAAGTGAGTAGATAACTTTGTTCCAGGAGTCTATTCAGTATCCTGGGTATTCATATGATGATTATTAATGACAAGCATATGCCTGAATCAAGTGATGTCAGCCTTTAATCTGATTACCTTTTTAGTTGTGCTAATAAATTTGAATCCTGATGTGAGATACTTAATTGGTGTTTCTCCACTTGTTAAGGAGTCTGACTAGAAGTTTGAAGAAGGTTGCTCCCTTGATATCTTAACATGTAAGTATTTTTAATTTTAATCTGTTTTTGAGTTACCAGAAATGCCTGTCATCGTGTATATCTATGAAATCTTTCATAAAATGGCTTAAAATTGACCAGAACTCAACTAGTTGGACAGAAATGCTGACTAAATCTTTAGGCATTTGAGCTCCTTAGCCCACCAGTGCACTTAATTTTCCCACTGATAAGCTTGACAGTAACCAGTTCCTCCCAAAATTAGTTCTGAAATTCTCCACAATTTTAAGTCAATGGGAAGGTGTTTCTGACTGTTTGAAAGGATGAAATGGGGTAACACCCATCAAACACCTGGACGACTAATGTCACATGGCAGTTTGTCACCAAAGCCCTGATCAAACATTTCAGTCTCAATGTACCACAGAAGGTAAAACTGAACTCCACTGAAGGGCTGCTCTTTCTTGCAGGGCCTTTTTTGATTGGCTAAATGGAAGAGGAAGGAACCCACTGGAATCAAGGTAAATTTTTTTAATTTATTTTATTTTCCACTCTCCTCAAGTCTTAGTGTATCTGAAGTCTGCATATCCTTTCATAATGCAGTTCCAATGATGATGATACTTAGCTCACTTTGATTCGATGTGAAACGACGCGAACATCTGAGCAACTGCATTTATTCACAACTACGACTCCGTTTTTGATTTAGAAAAAAATACTTGATGTTGGTTTTTACTGCTTAAACATTAAAAGTCCTTCCTTAAACACAGCATCTTGATCAGTGTAATTATGTTAGTTTCTAAATAGTCTCCTTTTAAAATAAGAGATTCATTAATGTGTAGTAAATAACTTTTGGTTTGTTTTTTTTCTGACTACAGATGATTCATTGGCTGCTTGAGCGACATTCCCATGGTCTCCTAGTTGAGGGTAAGATATTAAGCCATAGCTATGGAAACGCTACAAACAGCCCCTGTTCTCAGACCTGCTGACAATGATGATATATATATATTTGGAATCTCGTTCGTCTGAATTGCTGTTGAGAAATGGAATATCTGACATCAAGGTCAACAGTTGCTAGTATGAAGTCTTTGGTCACAATCTTGTGCATGGACCTGATAGTATCTTGTCTGTTACAGGTACTTGGCTTTGGAAGATGCTGCCCTCTTTTCTGCAAGGTGTCTGGCCAGGTGAGAGAGTCCTCCCAAGCATTCATAGATTCAGGTGCCCACTTGATTATTGAAACATGGTTTAGATTTTAATGTATTAACACAAAATGAGGACTCTAAATTTATCACACTATGTGCATTGGAAGCACCTCGAGGATCTTTTGGCCAGTTAAAGCTGTTCTAGTATCCATATGGTACTGGACTGTTTTCAAAAGACTTGAAAAAGTGTGCACTTATTCTTTTAATGAAACTTTTTTTATTGCAGTATCATGAAGCCTAAATCACATGGCAAAGAATAAGATAAAGGCTGTTTTTTAGGAAGTGTAAATTAAAGTGCCAAACAACAGCTGTCTGTCATGCAGTTTCCTTCATGATGACACCCGCACATGTCTTACGCCTTGTGTTAACGCCAGACCTGAAAAGGTGGACCCACTGGTGTTACCTTGGTAATAAGGGGAAGACCTGTTGGGGTTACCAACTGTCTGAATGGAAACAAAACTTAACTGACATGACAAATCAATTTTGTGTGGAATCGAATGCTTATTCTGATTTTTATTTTTTTAATAGAAGACAAATTTTAAAATGTAGTATGCCCTTGTAACCTTTTAATCTTAATTTTTAAGGTTGATCTATGCTGAACTGACAACGAGAAGAGGTCATTAGGATTGACAACTTGTCCCATGATTGAGGTAGGTATCTGGTTGGTGCAGTTACTACTTATATGTAGCAGTGATGAGTTTCTTATTACCGCCCCAGTCTGAGAATTCATGACTGATTGGTATCCCCTCTGATTGCACAAGAGATTTTTATATTTATTTTTTCTGTCCAAGAATGAACCTGGCTTGATGAACCCTTTTCCTGTATTGTAGGTCTGGAGATGGTCCCTCGTCAGCATTGGGAACAACAGCAGAAACCAGGGACAGTGCTACAGGTAAATAACGATTGCGTAGAATCCTATAATGCTGTAACTGAACCAAAGTTATGCGGGTGCCCTGGGAAGTTAAAGAATGAGCAACAACTCTTGCTGAAATAAAATGGTGTTTATTTTACCACATGGGACCATAAGTGCAGGCTAGATAATGTTTTGATTGAAAATGTGTTGCAAAGAGGCATTGTTGAAGGGTTGTAGACAAAGTACATAACCTAAAATAAGCCACGATGAAATGAGTGCAATTATAGATTTTTAATGCAAAATATGGCTTAAATGCCATCATAAACCATTAAAATAGCCAAAGCAGAACATAAGAAACTTGAAACTATAAATGCTCAACATTTGATTGGTTTCTAACTATTTTAATTCCACTCTCAGGTCAGGCACTGTGCTGCGTTGATCCTCAGGTCAGGCACTGTGCTGCGTTGATCCTCAGGTCAGGCACTGTGCTGCGTTGATCCTCAGCCCGTGCTGGTGAGTGTTTTAATGCTGTGGTTTTGAATTGGGAAAGTTGATGTTTCAAAGCATCACCCCATTGAATCTTGCAGTAAAAAAAATCCAAAAACTAAAGTGATGAGTTTCTTATTACCGCCCCAGTCTGAGAATTCATGACTGATTGGTATCCCCTCTGATGACCTTTTTAATAAGACTAAAAGCTTTAGGCCTTTCTCTTCGTCACATTTTATTAAAGGGGTATTTTCATGTTTCAGGTCACTTCAACATCTAGCAGTGTATTTGGAACGCTGCCGACTGCTTCTGAGTGAACGGTAAGAAAACGTTCTCATTTAAGTTTCAACTAGAAGTGATGAGTTTCTATTACCGCCCCAGTCTGAGAATTCATGACGGATTGGTATCCCCTCTGATCGCAACTATATAAATTGACTTTCAGTTGAACATTGATAGGTTTTTGCCAACGATTACTAAGATGTGGTTTTATTTTGCAGAGTCTGGACAGAACTCGGACGCCATCATGATTGTCCATCAGTCAGTTGTATTCTACCAACAAGAGAACTACACTAAATAAATTACAGTAACATAACCCTATACCTGAAAGTGATGTGTCCAGTTTGGTGGACAGGTGGATTTGCAAATAAGTTATAATATTTATAAACTCTTTGAGTTGTGGAAATGCAATAAAGCAATGTTTTTGGCCTTGTAATGTGTCATTGAGCTCATGGTTCTTTTACAGAGGTAAAATTTTTTGTTTTGCACCCATAGTACTCAAAATGAGGAAACTAGGGAGGATTATGAACTAGCAGATTGTAAGCTGTGTAAATGCTATGCTATTTATCATCTAGACCCGCCACTAAAGGTTATTTACATTAGCTGCCCAACTACAATTGTATAGCAAGGAGACTGTATAGACAATGTGGAAACTAACTAAAATGCTAAATGTTTGAGTGTGTGACTAACAATTGCAGCTCTATAATCTGATTAAGTCAAACCCCTAGTCAAAATGTCAAGAACATTCAGTCTACTTGTTATTGTTCTGGTTGGGCACTTAGAGGTAGGAGACTTGTCATCAGCTGTAGTACAACTAATAAAAGTTCTAGTGCTCTTGCAACTGGTATCAAGTGTGTCACAGTGTTACGTATGATCACAGTAATACTGTCTGGCCTTCAAATTGAAATAAGCATCACTAAAGACAACCATTTGAAAACCTGTGATTTGACACTTGCGGTTGGGGGTGGAAGAGCTAGCATTGTGCATGAGTGTATTTATCATACAATTTGTGAACTGGGGCAACAGTGATAAGTTATCTCTATGGAGTAGGCATTTATTAGGAAAAAAAAAAGTGAGGCACTGCCAGAGTATAAAAGTGTCATTACATTGCATTCAGACAGTTGTATGTTAACAGGCTTCAGTGTGTTTGAAATCGATCGTTCATTTTGAGTCAGTTTTTCTCCCTTCACAATAAGGCCTGGATCTATTGCCTGTGTCAACATAAGATGAGAAAATATAACCATGTGGTATTCCAGTCGTCAGCATTAGCTGGTGTAACAATTATTGAACCAGTTCTTTTTTGATACTCCTGATTTTCATTGTCCAATAATGAGCTTTGAGTCATGTCGGAGCTCGCTATACACAAGTGTCTTTTTTTTCTAAATCGGAGTAACAAACACTCAGTCGGCGGTGAAGATCCTTGCAGAGATATCATCTAATAGCCAGTCCACTCCAGCTAGCAAGTTCTCTCCTGTTACTGCACTGCAACCCATGATACACCAGTGATGACTTTTAATCTCATCCAGAGCCAGCGCCTGCAGGGTACAAAGTAAGAATATCGATTGTGATGTACACCTTCTGGATAACTGAAGTGCAATATGACAAAGAATCTGAATCAGCACTATTATGACTGTAATCCATCACATTAGTGAAATACAGTAAGGAATCATTGTAATGTGATTGCAGATCTCACCTCTCGTATTGCCTCTTTTGACAGCGCTCCTGGTAAATCCTGTTTGTTGGCGAAAACCAGCAGTGTTGCACCAGCTAACCTCTGTAGGGAGGAGAGGACAAGAAGGAGAGCATGACACCAGACATGGTATGAACAAATAATCACTGACGTTTGCTAGAGGCATCTTCATACCGTCTGTATTTTGGCAATACAGCACTGGTTGGATTTCATAGCGGTTTCTGCGTGTTTTTGCCTCCAGGAACCATTTTCAGGAATGAGAGATGGTCAAATTAAACTCATTTGATGGAATGTTAGAGTAAGATGAAGCCTCTAACTATCTGCTAATATGGCAAAAATATCAGCTCATTCACTGACATATTAATGAGATCTTTCATCTTGTCAGCAAACCAACAGGCCAGTCTTCAGGGTTTTTGACTGCCCATTTCATATTTTCAAAAAACAACTTTCCTACTAGGTTATACTTTGAAAAGTAACCACTAAACCAAACAATTCAATCCCTTTTTTCGCAGACACGCGAGTCAGAGAATTACAGAAAACAAATTGGCCTATAATTATTCATTAAGAACGTGAGTTTATTGAAATTTATACCATATTTTTGTCAGTACTTCCCAGCTGTATATAAAGTTATTCCCTTGTAATATAATTCATCTATTAACATGACGTCTGCCCACTACTGAAAAGGCCTACAGGGCTCAGGCCCTGAGGGGTCAGGGGTTAGTCACTGATAATATTTCTTGTTTTAATCCCAAAGAAACACAACATGACCACAGAGACATTTTGTCTTTCAGTTTGGGGGTCCTACATAGGAGACTGGGGGCCTTTATTTAGACACAGATAAGGGGGAGAAACTGATGGACACATTACCCAGTTAAAAATAAATAATTAACAATCAGAAAATGTTTAAATTATTTTTTAATAAAATCACCCATTAATTTCAGTTATTACTAAAAGTTTATGCTTTCTCTTTTATGAGTCGTCCTAGCAACTGTCTCCCGACCGCTCAAAGTTACACCTAATGTTACGGTCTATTGCAGCCAAGAAAAAATTTTCAAGACCTTCGTAAATGAAATTGAAGACTTTTTAATACCCTCTGAGGCCTCTTTGGAGGGAACTGAATTCCTCCTGCAAATACCTTGTTATAACTCAACTGTGTATAATTTAATATACCTCCTCCAGCAGCAGTGCACTGAGTTCACGCCTGCAGTCCTCCAGTCTGAGCCTGTCTGCACTGTCCACCACCCACACCAGCCCGTCTGTGCTCTCAAAGTAGTTCCTCCAGTAGGAACGCAGTGACTTCTGACCTCCTACATCCCAAATATTCAATTTAAACCTAGAAAACACACAGACAGATAGCAACATGAGGACTGTGGAGTATGAGTGGAAAAATATAGACTGATAATGGACCCTGGCTAGGAAAAACACAAGAATGCTTGATGTGAAAAAACAGGGAGTCCTATAAGAAAAAATAAACCATCAATCATGTAGAAAGCAAATTATACTTAACCAAACCAATCATTTTTGACAGTTAAAATACAGTGTATATGTTTTAGGCGCTTTAGGTGTTTAGATTCTTATTTGTACCATCAGGGAGGCATCTGATTGGTCCTATATACATTTTGCAGTGTGACAACGGTTCAAACATTCAGCCAGAGTCATAAAGAACTGTCTCCACCTTCAAGAAGAGAAAGGAGTCCCGCAACAGAGGCTCTGGCCCCCACAGAGCCCTGATACCAGCATCACGGGGCCAGTCTGGGATCACATTAAGAGACAGGGGAACTGTGGCAGCCTCACTGCGAAAGAACTACGTCAAGTTCTCACAGAAATTAAGCATTAAATTACTTTTGAAAGCATTCTCACTGGATGCATAGAGGATACATGAGGGACATATGCAAGAAAAATACAGAGCAGTGATTGCCCTTAATGTTTTTTAAGAAATGCACCAGTATTTCAGAAAATGTGATTAAGCTACAGGCCTTTTTTTTTTACCATTCATCATGACATGACTCGTCGTGACGCTGTCTAAACGCCTTCAGTGGAAACGAGCCCTTGAGAAATACTGCAAAATACGTGCTGTGTGGCAGAAATAACCTGGTATGAACCTTGTATAGTACCATCGTGCTGTGGTTCTGCAGTGGGCCCTTACCCTCTGTGCTCCAGCGTCTTGATGTTGAAGCCCAGGGTCGGGGAGATGGTGCTGACGTCCTCCCCGTTGAACTTCTTCAGGATGGTCGTCTTCCCCGCGTTGTCCAGACCTCTGCGCGAACCAGGTTAAAGAAGAAGCTTACCTGACGCACCTGGCCACGGAATACGGAACTGTCACCTGCTATTAGCTCACATCCAACGTCTCATAGCTAGCGAGGTAGCGTGATACAGCAGAAAATGGACAGAGCAGGCCTCACAGGCAGAGGATATTAATTTAACATAATCGGCTATGAAATGTTGCTCGTGTTTCTTTCATTATCGACGCATATAAAGTTATAATAACGCTACTACGCGGATGCTACTTTGTTCCCGGCTAAGCTAGCAAACCGTTACACCGCCACAGGCAGGATACAGCATCAGAAGCCTCATCTCCCGCTCCTTCTGCTTCATCTTCTTCAAAATCGTCAGCAAACCCATCGCGGCGCTGCCCCGCTCCGCTGCTGTTACGTTATAATAATAGATAACTTTACAGATTTTTAGATTTCAACGTGAAGGATGTTCGGCGTCCATAGGCAGCGTTGCGAAGTAGGAAGCGATCGTAAATTCTAGCCCCGCCCCGCGAAGCCACCGATTGGTCAATTTGTTGAAGGGCGAACGTTGATTGGTTGTGGCAAACGTTCGAAGCTGGCTGATTGGTCAGGGGCCGTTGAGGTGTGGTCGTGCTGTAAGGCGTTGCGAGTGTGTGTGTGTCTGTATATATGTGGTATATATATATGTGTGTGTGTGTGTGTGTGTGTGTGTGTGTGTGTGTGCGCGTGTGTGTGTGTGTGTGTGTGTGCCTTCGACGCCCCCGTGTGGTTGTGTGGGAACCTTTAACCGAGGCACTATGGAGACGCTCTCTCTGTCAAAGCTTGTTTTCAAAAGTATGTATAATATGGACGCCTGTATCTACAAGAAAATAAAAACCCGAATACATGCAGGATACAATAATATAGTCATTAAAGGGAAAAAAATGCTGTGCATTCAGGCAAAAGGGTGCGAAAATTTCATTGTCCACCTAGGAATTGTGGTTTGACATAACAATATTAATTATATTAATATTACGCTTTCCCCCGGAGCTTTCAACTACATCTGACTGAGAAATATCCGTGTGATACAGTTGAAAACTCCGGAAGAAGCTAGGAAGTGGCCCATGACGGTTTTTTGTTTTTTTTTTTTTTTAAATTTTGATTAGTTCATCAAAAACAGTTAAGTATTTAAGTGAAGCAAGATTGGGTGTGACTACATCAGTGCAGATGATAAACCTAATGTCATGCCACATAGCGAAACCACAACGACTTCTAATGCAAATTCTGTCAGATTTTTGACACATCTCACAGGAACATTTGGTCAATGGGGCTTTGACCTAATAAGAATTTCTCTTGACCCCCCCCCCCCCCGCCCCCATGGCTCAGAAATATAAAACAGTTGGACAAACATCTTAAAATCCCAAATATTTTCAGACTTCCCCCCAGACAATGTCAGAAAGTAGGGCGAAGACTGTGGGAATTAAACTCTACAATGGGAGAGTTTGGACTGCAAATGGTACATCTGTGGGAGAGGAGTCTCATCATTCTTGGAACAATACGTGAGAAAGTTACTGTAGGAAAGGTTTAATTAAAAAAAAAGAAAAGATTAAAAAAAGGAGACTGTTTTACAAACATACCGACATTTATTTGTTATTGATGAACGTCCAACCAAAATAATTCCTTTTGTTAGTTTGTAATAAGTGTAATAAGACATTTCATTAGTTTTTTTTTATGTTAGTAGAACATCGTGAATGTGTGGTATTTATCTAATATTTAACCAATGAAGACACTTATAAAACAAATTTACTCTATTCACCGCCATTAAACGAGGCTATCTTTGTAAAACCTTTGAATTTGGGCTGCTTTTTAAAAGAAAATTGATTTCAAAAGAGAAAGTCTTGCCCTCAGACGGATATTAGTTTTACCGTGAGTTATCCAAAAATAAAAATAAAAGCCGTTGGCGGCTTCCTGTGGACTTGGCCAGTAGTTTCCCGAAAAAGCGCTCTCATAAATTTCCTGG
Organism: Istiophorus platypterus; assembly: GCA_016859345.1. NCBI lineage: Eukaryota > Metazoa > Chordata > Actinopteri > Istiophoriformes > Istiophoridae > Istiophorus > Istiophorus platypterus. The sequence goes on along the minus strand of CM029132.1, from coordinate 12,089,556 downwards.
ACGTGAAAGCGACGCGCCGCCGTTCCTAATATGGTCGTTCGGCTCAGAGCTGTTCCGGTCCCAAAACTAAATATTTTCATTCATTTGTTTACTACGATGCCTTCAGGTACCAGAGAGAATATCCGCTCGAGTTTTTCTTTTCTTAACCGTCGGTTACCGCACATCGACAATCGAAAAACGTCAGGTGCTAACGTATTGATGTATTTCTATATATCAGATAAAAACAGTAGCCACCTCAAAAAGCATAAAAGGCGTTTTTATTTAAACATTTCTCCTTATTAAGCGCCTCAGTGTATCGACACAGGCGCGGAAAGTGAAAGTCACATACTGCACGTGAACGCAGCAAAGGACATGCCCCCCCCACCCAACCCAAACCTGCAACGGGTCAGTTTAAAAGAAAGAGAAACTGAAAGCAATAAAGGCTCAATGTTGCATCACCGTCATTTTAACGCCAAACCTCCTGCGCTTAAAAGCAGACAGCCCCGCCGCCTCAGCACTTCGCTTCGGGCAACACATTAAATAACAGGTCACCAAGCAGGCATTAGTTTAAATCACGAAAACCCCCTATCAAGTAGCCTCCAGCCCCCCTTTTCCTCCTGCGGTCATTCGGAGCGGAGCTCAGGCTGCAGCGAGGGCGCACCGGTTGCGGGTGGATCCGGGCGCCGATGGTTTCACCTGCGCGCATGTTGCGCGCATGATCCGGTGAAGACTTTCCTTCTGCCGGGGGGGGGGGAGAGAAAGCAGTCGACCGGCCGACCGGCAGGCTAGTCGGTCTGCGACGCTGGGGGGGGGGGGGAGGGAGGCGATGTCTCCCTTGTTCATGGACACCGGCTACGAGCCCACCAGCCCGGGCTCGATCTCAGCTGACGAGTGGAACAGCAACACCGCCGAATCGGTGAGTCCTCCTTCCCCCCCTTTTTTTTATTTTAGCGTTTAGTCAGTCGATCAGCCAGTCGGCTCTGATCACTTAATATCACGTCTTAGGAAATATAGGATGTGAATTTGAAAAATAACGATCACTTTACTAGACAGTTAATCTTCTTTATTTGTATTTATATACTCTCTGATCCATGCATATCTTGGTTTCATATCTTTTTTTTGGGTTGCACTTTTCCTTTCTTTGGAGAGCCGGCGGTGTGGAAGGGTTGGGGGGGGGGTGGGTTAGTTGGAACAAATGTGTCCCTGCCACAAATACCAAGTGGACCTAAAGTGACAGGCATGACCAGAAATTGGATCTAACTACCACTGTGGCATTTTTCGAGACTTTAAACAAAACCAGATATAGCAGTGTCTCGTTCCACCTGTATGGCGCTGTATTTATCACGAATTATCTTGTCTGACTATAATGATTTTCACTTAGCTCCAGCCAGGTTTCTTCTCATATGGGTAAAGAAAAGGGGCACTCACCTACATCTCAATTCTTAAAAACAAAAACAAACCAAAAATCTCCTTTATAGTAGAAATGAATGTGGATTTAGTTGTTTTGCTGGTGTTCGGGGCAGGGGCACTTCCAATAGGATGACAAAGCTCTTGAGGAAATACTGTGAGTCTCTTTTGACAAAAGAGTCCTGCAAGTTAACTCAATTTAATCTTTTCTTCACTGCAGATGCCCTTTCACTGATATAGAGAATCTAATTTAAACTTCTAGTCCCATAAAGTAATGGTAGAAATCTTTCGAAGCAGCGACCTTTAAAGCCTCTCTCAAGTTTTAGGGTAAAAGGTGGAAAAAAAATGACAATTTTCTTTTACATCTAAACTCCACTTTTCGGTTATAAAAAAATATTTGTCAACTTGACTTTGCACTGGAAACTTTGCCCCTGACTTTAACATCACATGTGTCAAGTTCCTCTCCGTGCAAGTCCAGGTCTGTAATTTCTTTTTTGGCCTACTCGATTAGGGAGACCAAATAGCAATGCATGTGATAAGTTTGTCTGATGATCATAGGAACTATGCAATTTAAAATGTTAAAAAAAAATAATATGCAAATATCAAAAATTTGACCATATCTACCCATTAAAAATATGACCTTTTAAAGTGATTAGAGAAGTAGGCACTTGAAAAACCCACAAAGAATCGGTATGTACTTTCTTGATTCTGGTCAACCTTTGTGTACATTGAATTCTTACAGGAGAGAGAAGGAGAGGGACACCAGGCAGAAAAGAGGGGGAAAAAAAGACGAGAGAAGAACAGAGACGCGGCCAGGAAATCCCGCCGTAAACAAACAGAGAGAGCAGACGAACTTCACGAGGTCAGAAATATTTGCTCCTTGATATCTTTCTCTTTTCCTTCCCCCTTTCCTGTACCAACATCCTTGAACTCTGCCACCTTCTCTCTCCCTTTTAGTCACAATCACAGGCTGAGTTGCTAGTGGTATGTATGTGTCTGTGTGTGTGTCTGTGTGTGTCTGAGTGTCTGTGTGTGTGCGTGTGCGTGTGTAGTCTGACAGCATGCTCCTAGCTGTTTCTTGTAAATAGCTGGTTTAGGAGAAGGCCCCCTTCTGGTCTGTCCTCCCATTGTCCCTCCCTCTCCTTCTCTATACAAATGCACGCACACACAAATACGTTTTCTTCTCAGGGTCAAACTCCGCCGGTAGTATTACTAACACAGCTTTCTGAGGAATTGACTTGAGTTTTTTTAATGGAGTTGAGTCTGATAATTTAAGATCAGATGAAGTCACCAGAAAACACTCCTCCTTCTGAATAAAGCAGGAGAGGATTCAGAAATCTTTGTTGACTGCTTCAGGGCAAAAATTTTTTTTTTAAAATAAGACTTAATATAAAAATATAGTGATATAGTTCAGGATTCCAATCAGAGCTGAATTAGAACCAAATACAGTCAGAATTTTGGTGATCCTCTTAAAAACAAAACAAAACACAGTTTTCTGTTGTTTGTTTCTCGTGAGAATTATTAAAAAAGTTCTTTGACATTGTGGGAAAATTAAAAAAAAAATCCTCTTGCGGAGAGTTAGGTGAGAAACTCGATAACACTCTGCCTGCGCACCAGCTGGTAGGTGGTTAGCTTAGCTACCTGCACCTCTAAAGGGTCGCGGTTCCATGATTCCCTGCCCCCAACCAAGAACTAATCCAACACTTTATTTTTCTCCCTCCTTTTACTGCTGTATTTTCCCCCTACCTCATATCCTTCCTGTTCTTAGTGATCGGAAAAGTGTCTATTAAAATGTGAATATTGGTGTGTGTCTTGTGAATGGAGACTTTATCTTTCTGTTTCATCTCTCCGGTTTTAGTTCTGTTCTCTTGGTACTTCTGGTCAAATTTGAGAAACATCTCTGCCATAAGTTTGACTAACAAAGAAAAGTTTGCCAGCAGTACGTGGTTTAAAGACTCAGCACACATGGTGCACAGCAGCATACTATTGCTACTTTGATTGTGACCTTGGCCTTTGTGACCTTAAGAAGAGTAAAGTAGAAATTTAATCTTACTGAAGTGAATTTTTCTGAGCAGTACTCAAATGTTTACTTGTTGTCATTGATGCTCAGTGGAGACAAATACAAACTGTTATGTATTTTAAAGATTTTTGGCCACGTTTAAATTCTCTTTTTTTTTTTTTGGCTGGGCCGCAATAGTTAATGCTGTATGACTGAGTGATGAAGTTAAACCATTTGTCGGCCAAGTGAAATGTTGGAGTTTCCCCCAGTGGTGGTTGCTCTTTCAAAATGAGCTGTCAGAAGCAGTTACTGTTGCATCATCAAGGGGGTGTTTACAGGTGGTGTTGGCAACTTATCACCTGTGTTATTGGATTTACCAACTTTTCACATACATTTAGCAAACTTTTTTTCAAGGAAGCACCTAGCGACAAATCTAGTGACTATTTGGACAAACTTTGGCTTCGAGCGCGAGGTCGGACCTTTCACTCTGCGGGCACACCTCTCTATGTACCTGACTCAGTTGACCCCATGGCAGCTGAAAAGACGTAAATGAGTTTCTATGTAAATATAGTTGATATCGCAGCACAGCTCTTATCTTTAACTTATGTGTTTGGTGACTTTGTCAGAAGACACTGTGGTTATACTGTGGGAATTTAGCTGAGCAGCAGCTAGAAAATGTCTTGGAAGTGACTGCCTGTTAACATGTGGTCTTAATGGGCTGCGTTTCAGTCACTGTTTCATAATTGTTCCATTGTCTGACAATGGAAACAGAAAAACCTGTAAATGAGAACAGCTTTATTTAAAAATGGTCTGCATCAAAATATTGTATATGTGAGCAAAGAGAGTAGGAGAGAAGCAAACATATAAAAGGCCGTCCAGCCGTTCAACAGGTTTTGACATAGTATTGTTTTAACTAAATGCTGTAATAATTAGACGGGAATCAGCTTTTTTGCTCTCTCCACCATCTACCCACTCCTTTCATCCTGAACTTGCACAACTTTCACTTAAGGGCGGTGTTTCAGTTCTCCTTTGGGGTTCTGACTTTGACCACACATCAGTCGCTTTATGGCTGTTGTACTTTCTATTACAGCACTTGAAAAGGCTCCTTAAGAAGTGCGTCATTAGTATTGCCTGTATATGGTGGTTTTGTACAGCACAAGTCATGATTTGATTGCATTTATATTTGTCTTTTGAGGTATGTGGTTAATCCATTTTTATGGCTGATGAGTGCCAATCTGAGGGATAACTCAACCTGACTATAACAATTTTTTCATCTCTCCTTCTTATCTCTCCTACTGTACTTCAACCTATACTCTCTTCTCCTTAGGAGCTTCAGCGTCTGGAGCGATCAAACTCGGCCTTTCAAAAGGAGATTTCTGTATTGAAAAAGGATCTTCATCGCTATACGACAGCTCTGAAGCATCATGAACCCTACTGCAACCTCAGAGCCTCCAGGTCCAGCTCCAGTCCAACAACACATCTCTCAGTTCCCCCCTCAGCTAAGTGTCAGACCAGTTCCAGCCCTTGTGCGGTCACTCCCCAGACCTCAAGCTCCTCTTCGGCTACTCCCCCTTCAGTCTCTACCTCCCTAACCTCCAGCCTCAGTCATCAAACCCTTGAATGTGTTGAAAATACTCATCTCTCACCTGCAGCTACAACACTAGCCCCGTCTTCTGGCTCGTCTGCCAAACTTGCCATCAGCTCCTCCTCGAGCCCTGTGACACTTCCTCATTTAGTCTCGTTTCCCACACCCCCAGCTCCTCACTCTTTGTTTAGTGAAGAGTCTCCTATCACGCCATGGCTGACAAATGTTACCCCTGTGTGCACCAGCCTTGTTTCAACCCCTATTCCCCCGAGAACCCTCACCACAGTTGCTCTGCCCAAATCTAGGCAAGAAAACATCCATGGAACCTCTTCAATGCCAGCAAATGCATGTTTCTCTACTCTTAACTCTGGCTCACTGGATCCATTTCTCATGAAGCAGACATCTTTTATAACCGCGCCATCTAATGTGCTGCCCCATTACACCCCTTTAGCAGGACAAAATGGAGGTCTAGGAGCACAAGATTGTCCCATGAATTTGCCCCAGCTGCATCAAGCTCACTACAGTGAAACTCCAGACAATTCAAGTCTGCCGTGTACTTTTTTACCATCAACTCCTCAAGATCCATCTCTTCAGTCGCTTACAGTTTCACCTCAGGCAAACTTAGGGCCATCTCCTGCCCTTGCCTTTGCCTTAAAGCCAAATCACAGACAACAAACGACACCCAATTCTGCATCTCTGCTCTCCCTCCTCACCACCCCGAGCCCCATTATTATCTCTCAGACTACATCCACTACCGCCTCCTGTCAACCTCTGCCCTCACTGCCACTGCTGGGTGATCCCCCAACTGACATTTCCCTTTCTGAGCTCCTGGAGGTCAATGATTGGATCCTCAATGGGACTAGTAATCAGTAGCACTACATGCCACATGGCAAAGGAGGACCAGCGTCCCCATGTCAGAACGGTCATTTAATTTATACATTTTGAGATGTTTATTTGAACTCTGTTGATTTCTTCTTCTTGCAAAAGAGCTAATCTTCAGCTTGTTGGAAACCAAAAATGCAATGCAGACAAACTACACAATAACTGTACAGTGCAAGGTTTTACAGACAGAATTTCACATCTGACATCCAGCAGAGGCCAAGATACCCTAACGTTTAGCTCCAAGTACGGATTAAGCTCGAACAACACTGGATCCATTTAATTTCAATTAAAACAACCAATATGATGTTTATTAGACCCTCCATGCCGGGGAAAACAGACCATGTTTTTCAAACCCTACGCCTAAAGTTTGTAACACAGCCCCTCCAAAATAAACTTGTATCCTCTATGCTGAATACATCAGTGTGCCATCATCATAGACATTTTCTCAGACTCCACAAAGGCCCTCCAGAGCCACGGAGGATATTATACAACAGTTTCCACAAGTCAAGTAATACTCCCAGGGACTGTTAAAATAATGTTTCCATGTCATAACAGCAGAGAACATAGACAACTATGTAAAACCCAGCCCAAAGGTTTCAGAGTCTGGAGTCACATGTATATATTTTTTTACTTATATTCAAACTAAAACCCAGCAACTTAAACTTTTTTTTTTGTAGTTTTGAAATTCAAAGGTGTATATCATCTCTTTCTAATTACTTGACTCTATACCCACAACTGTGACTTGTAATTTTAGAATGCAATCACCTCCCTCCCATCTTCCTGGAAATGTCATCATGAGGCATATTCATCTTTCACTGGACTGCTCATTGGCTCCATGTTACAGTCACCCACATTTAATTAGAGGAAAACTTCTTTTTTTCTTTCTTTCATGTTTAAAAAAAATGAAAAAAACTTTTTAAAAAATACATATTTAAACGCAAACTCACCTCACACAGTATTTACCGCAGCTAACGGTTTATTAATCGCTTGTGATATTTGGGTTCAAGAAAAAATGAAAGTCAGTAATTTTGCTGATTGTTTATTTTTAGTAAATCCTTTTGCTATTTGTACTATTTATCAAACTTGTCTACTGGTGTCAAATTGCATGTACCGCAACAATTGAGGGTAAATAGGGTTCCAATGTTTATGTTTATCCATTACCCCCCCCCCCCCAAGCTGTTAAATTATACATGATTTCAATTTTGGTGACAAGACCTTATATTCAGTAACTACATGTATGGAAAGGAACACATTTTTGGATTAGCATGTAATAGGGTGATAAAACTTGAGTTTCACCTGTCTGGTTTACAATCTAAGCTGTCGTACTCACATGCAGTGCACTGAAGGCAGGCCTGATCTCATCTGTGCGAGAGAAACCATAAACAGAAGCATGAGGGGAGGATGTTGTCAGGGGCAGCTTCATTAAGTGTGATGATGGGGATGAGGGTGATCGAGTGAGGTACAGATCTGGTGTCCCACCAACATCCTCACCCCGAAGGTCTAAACCTATGATAAAAAAGATTGTGTAATTTATAATTCCTTCATTGCGCTCATCTTAGGTGAATCAAATTAGAGCGTTAATTATTTGTTTTCCTTTTGTTACCCTCTCCCTGTGACTGACAAAGAGGCTGCTAAAATAATTTTATTGGAACTACTGCTATAAGGAAATGGTTTGAAGTTTTTTTGTGTTTTTTTTAAGACTGGCTTTTGAACTGTGATTGTATTACAATGATGATTTTGGGTTTTCCAGATGGTGATTTATGTAATCATTCTACTTTACATACAGTAAATCTATAGACATATAGGAAATATATGAGAGATTACTCGTTGGAGAAGCTTATGATTTAGAGTGAGACATTGGGTGTATGTGCAAGTTATGATATTTTTGTATTTATCATGGATTAGATTAATATATTTAGGCTATAATATTGATTACAATAAAAAGTTAATTACAATACAGTATTTGTTCAACCGTTTCGAACACGTGTTCAATTTTTAATTTCAGTCTATCTGTAACATATTAGGCTACTCTAATATAATGCAGAGTATTCTATAAATACTGTTAAAGAAGATGTGTAATAATTAAAAGATGAAATAACACTACTTACATATGAAAAGTGGAATTCATTAGCAGTAAACACAGTCAGTTCAATGAACCCTAACATTTTGCTGGTACAGCCTCGTTTGGTCTGGTCTGATCAGTAGCTTATGGCGGCTAATGCTAGCTGACTTTTGGTAGATATTGAGGAATCTTGCCTACTTATACTACTTAAACTACATTTTAGCATTTTAACATTATCTCATTAACGTTATGTGGCCACAAGTGACATTGTTCGACACAACTTGCAGCTACATTTAAAAGCTTTTAGACAATATTTCATATTGTTGTTTACATGCAGACCACTTTTAACCAGGTATGTGGTTCGGCTGTGCCAACAGCAACATCGGTAATGGGCTCGCCATTTTGGCCCAGACTGAAATATCTCAACGTGCATGGATTGCAATGAATTCATCACACATGTTCATTTCACCCTTCTAATTACCATCACTGGGTCAACATTTTGATTTGCCCGAATCTTCGGTTTATGGACAAATATCTGCAACTACTGACATTCTCATCAGCCTCGGCTGCTCTTTGTGTTCTATGCTGCTTGGCAGATCTTAGCCGCTTTACCTCAGATGGTAAACAGTTTATCTGTGTAAAACTGGCATGTTGGAGTTTAGCTCAAAGCACTGCTGTGCCTTAGTGTTATATCTCAAAGCACGTCTGTAAATTTAAGTCTTGTTTACTAGGAGAATTGAAAGAAATGTCACCATACTGAATATGCACGTAAGCAGTCTTCTGACTGATGAGCCCACAGCTTTTATGGAGTACAGTAGAGTCAAGGCGTTTCTAGATTACTGTCTGTCCTCATCAGGCTGCAATAAATAACCTCTGGTGGCGGCAAACCAGAAGCAGAGCAGCAGCGCCCCCCTGGCGTCTGCACCGCCAGCCATTTACAGCTTTATACACAGTTCTACCCCCCCCACACCCCCCCCCAACCCCTACCCCACCTTGGTGTTTTTCCCATGAAGCTCACCTGCAGCACAACACAGGAGGAGGAGGAAGAGGAGGAGGAGGAGGAGGACTATGGGAGGAGAGAACGGGGCGCAGGCGCGTGGTGTTACTCACGCCCCAGTGCTGCAAATGCGATTATAAAGCTGAACTGTGTTTATGGTGAGAGGAGCAGCGCAAACACACCAGCAAAACGCACTTTGTGCCAGCTAAGGGTTGACTCTGAGAGGGAGAAGAGAGCGCGTGAGTGCGCGCGCGCGCGTGCGTGTGTGTGTGTGTGTGTGTGTGTGTGTGTGTGTGTGTGTGTGTGAAGGAGAGAGAGAGAGGGAGGGAGGGAGAGAGCGAGTGGCTTAGTGGAAAGAAGAACAATGGATGGGACCTGATCCTCAAAGCCAACTACAACTCTGCACACACACATGCGCTCACCTCAGATAGGAAGCGAGGGAAATGGGGAGAGGGGTGGGAGGGTTTGGGGGGGGGCGGGGAGTCAGACAGACACACCGACGAGCGTCAGAGCGCCGCGCAGCTGGAGCCCAGGAGCGAGCGTTTTCACAACATGACGAAAACAGCTGCCAGAGGTTCGGCAGAGGTGACGCCGGGCAGCGCGAGACACCCGTGACGCACCTCTCGGCGGCGAAGCCGGTCCGAGGAGCGACGGCCAGGCCACGAGAATGAAAGAGAAATAAATAAATAAATCCATCCCATCGCGTCATCCGCAGTGAGGAGCCTCATCCCTCTCTCTCTCCTTGCACCACCTTTAGGCTGAGGAACCCGTTTCAAGTCAAACGGAGCGAGACACGAGAGTGTCCGCTCACGGATTTCAGAATAAAATCCCTCATCAATGGACCCGCCTTGTAACATTTTTACTAAAACAAGGAAGCGTGGCAAAATGTGGCAAATTCATTTTGCATTGAACTGTGGCATATGTGAAACATAACAAACGTCCTCTAGCTCCTGGCAGACGACCTTGACCCCTTCTCAGTCCACACAGAGTGGAGGGTTCAGGGTTCAGGGTTCAGTCTAATGTTCAAAACCTCATGAAGATTAGAGATTGTGGAACAAATCTATCTCTTTTATTACTGGCTCGCCGGGTACAGCACTACAGGGGCAATTGTTTTATTGTTGAATTGTTGAATGCAGATAGATGAAGAATCTGCATTGGGATTGTAAATAATATATAACCAGTCAATGGCAATAAAAGAGCCGTTAGAGAGCTTGCATCACGATACAAGTAGTGTCTTGTAAAAGAAATGATCACAGCTTCACACGCATAACTCCAATGCAGTTTTTGTTCCCCATTTTGACCTCAAGAGATCGGGATCATGGAGTCGACCTGCAAGCCAGCACCTCACTCCGACAGATGTGCAATTGCCTTCAGCCCCAAGAAATCTTGTTGTGTCAGTCAGTGAGCGTCTCACTGCCGGCCCAAGTTTCCCAACCTACCCAGGGATACTTTAAGCTTATACACAAAGACGTCAGAGCAATTAGAGGGAAAATCCACATTTCCCTGGACGGCGTGTTGACTTATGTTCCTCTGCAAGCTTGCATTTGTTTCGGTTTCGGCATTTTTTAACTCAAATTTGCTGCAGCTGGAAATATTGCCAAAGTTGTATTTGCACCAATAGTATGAATAAGTGTTATTGGGCAAGATAATCTCTGTGCTTTAGAATTATGGGCAAATGTTTGACATCCTTAATTATTTCCTTTTATATTCAGCCCATGCAATGCTGGATTACCAACTGGACACCATTGCCACCTGTCACAGTGAACCCTAGGGGCCCCCTTGGAGCCCTTGGTTCACCATTCATCAGTTGGTTCATTTTATTAATTGTAACTTTCTACGGGAACCTCAAAGTTACCGAAGCAAAATATCAATCTCTGCCTTGACTCGGGTCGAATCACCCGATCTTGACTTCGGTTCTGAACGGGCTCCGTGTCAAAATCTAGCCCAAGAGCTTTTACAGTTTCGGCTCTGCTCAAACTGTGCACCCTCCTGGATGCGTGCGCCTCACGTTTGCCCCCGGTTAAACCCGGCCACGAAGCAGTTTCTACAGTGCCACAGGACTTTTATTTTCCCGGGTGGATCTGCTTTATTTCCTGCGTCTTCCTGCCTCACTCCGCGGCCCTTGACGAAGCTCTCTGGAGCGCCATCGGACGAGCGGATAACGGGAACCGAGAAGGGGGACAGGGGCAAAACGCGTCAGCCTGACAGACACGGGCGACTGCTATTGTATAACGCAGGTCTTCGGTCTTTTTCACCCCGGGGGGCTGCCGCTGCGAGGGGGAGCGAATCCTTTCTTTTGCCTTCCCCCCCCCCTTGTTTCTGGCTCTCACCGCGGAGGAGGGGGGAGACGGAGAGGGAGACGCAGACGGAGCGGCGGGGCTCGGCGTCGCATCGGCCGCTGGCGGAGAACCTGCACATGTCGGCGCGGTGAGGGACCGCTCGTTTCCCCGCCCTGATACGGTCGGAGGACGGCAGGAGGAGGAGGAGGAGGAGGAAGGCGGAGAGGGAGGAGGACGCTGCGTGGAGACCGCGACGAGAGCGACATTATCAGCCTCAGAGAGAGAGAGAGAGAGAGAGAAAAAGCCCGAAAATAATAAGCAGGTGCGGCCGTTCAGCGGTCGGAGGGGGATCAGTTGAAAACGAGCGAGAAGGACAACAGTGATGCGGCAGCCGAGGTGGGCCCAGATTGATGATTTTATGATATCATCACCCACCGCCAGGACCGATCACTGATTTTATTGATAAGGAGCATCATCGAGGAGAATAAGCTACAAACTGACCCGGAGTCAGTTTGATTGGGGTTTTTTTTTTTTTTTTGGTGTTGTTTGTTTGTTTGTTTTTTTTTGGATGTGGATAAACAGGAGGAGGTTCGTCTGAGCTCGATTCCAGTGGGTTTTTTTTTCTTCTCTACACAAGGAGCTCAGCTGTTTGATCAGCCGTTGAAATAAATATCCTGATTTAGGCCGATGACTTAGTCTGTGTGTGACGCCAATACAGCAGCAGAGAGGCGTGTGTGTGTGTGTCTGTGTGTCTGTGTGTGTGTGAGGGAGAGAGAGAGAGAGGGAGAGAGAGGAGACGCGCCTGTCTGAGCATCATCTGGTAGCTGTGCAGGCTACTCCTCCACGGGGATGATACACAAGCGATTTTTCATCTGTGCGTGAAAAACGGAAGAATCGGGGGATGCTGCTGATGCTGCTTCTGCATTTTCCAGTCCGGCTCTGATAGAGGCGTCGAGGCGCACAGCAACTGGACTGGACTTCCAGAAATTATATCTCCTCACCTCTCCTCCGCCTCTGCACCTTTACCCCCCCACCCTCCCCCCATCTCTCACCCCTCTCCTCCTCCTCCTCCTCCTCCTCCTCCCTCCTCCCCTTCTTCGTCCTCCAACACCACCGGCACCCCTGGAGCGTCTGTTCATCCCTGATCAATTGATTATCCATCTGTGATTCAGAAAGCCACCCACTCCTCCATCCTCTCCTCCATTCACCCCTACATCCTCCTGAACGCTTCTTTACGCACTCATATACGCAAAAGGCACGCAGGCACGCACGCACGCACTCACGCACGCACGCACGCAGCCACCTCCATCCTCAACACCAACACCACCGCCACCGCCATCATGGAGACGACCAAGCTGCCCCCGTCCAGCCCGTCCTCGCCGACCACCAGCTTCTCCGTGCCCTCCGCGGAGAAGGTGGACGGATTTCCGCGCAGGTCCATGCGCAGAGCCCGGCAGAGGAGGTCCCATAGCTCGTCCCAGTTCCGCTACCAGAGCTCCCAGGTGGAGCTCACCCCGCTGCCCCTGCTCAAAGGTGAGACACTGATTTACCGCAGCAGCCATCCTGTGGGTCAATGTCAGAAACAACACCATAAGACTGATAAAGTGAAAACATGGGGGGGTGGAAAGTCCCATAAGGTCGCAGTGAACTCACATTTTTCCACCTATTTATACACCTCGAGATCAAAGTTAAAGCTGTGCCCTGACTTTACATGATATGCCCATTGATCAGTACTGTGGAGGAGGTCTATTGGTCTATTTTCTTCCATTGTTAGGTGTCGCCTGATGTTGTCCTGCTATTTGACAGATGTTAGGAGGACAGACAGAGGTGATAGCGTTTTCTTTGATTTATTGGACTGATAGGAGCCAGTCTGGCTTTTGGGCTTGGTGTTGGCCTGGTGTTGGCTTATTCTGCATTGGGTCTAACAGATATTTTCGTCATCAAATAATTTGCCAATCATTTTCTGGATGAACTGGGTTTCTTTTGTCTCTTAACTCACAGAAAATAGTGGAAAATGTCCGTGTTAGTTTCCCATCACTCAGGGCAGTGCCCTCAGATGTCTTGTTTTGTGTTGTTCTGAAGAGATTCAGTTTACACACTGATTTAAAACAGGAAAAGATAAAATATCAAAGTGACTTCATATGAATACTCTGTCACTTGAATAACTGATTCATTATATCCCTCCAGGGCTGTTCTGCACATTTACCCAATACAGTAGAAGATCAAAGGGAATATAACTATAAAATGATACTGTAAAACTGATAACAGATCAGTATTAAACAGCAAAATCTTCTCTCTTTATCCAAAATTTTACCCAACAATCATCAACACAGCATGCATCATTACAAAATGCAGGTTTCACAACAAAACTAAGGCAGGACTGTTTGCATTGTGATCTTTTCAATTAGGAAATGTGTGTGTGTGTGTGTGTGTGTGTGTTTATTGAAAGTCTGTATGCCTCACGTGGGGTTGAGGAAAGGGTTTGTCCACCGGTTTCAAGTTCAGATTCATGTATTCAGAGTCACTGAGCCTGGTGCTGACCAGTAACTTACACACTCATTAAAACATAGTACCATCAAGCACCCGCTTGTCTCCCAGTTAATGAGGAGATAGGAAAACCATCATCCCATTATCAGGAGGCCCTTTCCCCCTCATTAGGCCACAGGAGGTGGAGCGTGCTTCCAAACTGCCCTGTTAAAATAAATTCTGAAACAAAGTAAGAAACATATCTGTACAAGTTTTGGCATTGGAAGGAAGAAATGGCGTCTCCATGATGGCAGTCAGAGCTGGTGTTGCCATAGCTGTGATCCCAGAGCTGCTGTTACTACACCAAGGCCACTTTGGTCTGTATGAGCTTATACAGTATCCGTCAGAATGGAGGCACGCAAAGATGAGGGACCCACTGGCTTTCTTCTTCAACCATAGTGCCATCAGGCAGCTCCTACACACCTTCCCGCTCCACCTGCAGACACGCCTGGGTGGGGTTTGGTGTGACGCTGTGAGAGAAAGTGGACAATCTCAGGACAACACCTTTTCGTTTTTCTGTTTGCCAGGATAGGAACAGCTAAATTAATAAGCAAGAGCTGAAATGATAGGTCGATTAATCAATTAGTTGATTGACAGAAAACTAAATAAGAGCAATTTTAGTATTTTATTTAGTGCAGTTTGTTAAGGAATTATTAATTTAGACTTCTCAGACTTGCTGCTTTGCTTTCTTCTATATAACAGTAAATGGAAGATATTTAAGTTGTGGATAGTTGGTGGATAAAACAAAAAATTTTAAGGTGTCATTTTGGGCTCTGGGTATATTTTGATCAATTTTCAGAACAAAACTAAGACTTTATGCTGTTGTGTAACTGACATTTCTGATTTAGTTCTTCACTGACATTATGGCCCTTCTGTACATGTGCTACTGTAGTGCTACATGTTAGCATTTAACATTATCATGTAACTGCCACATATGGCTACAGTTGTCCCTGTTTAGCAAAAGATATGCCTAAGGAAGATATTTTCTACTTCTACATTCTTCATCTTCACCTCTTCCACAGCTTGTGTGTTTTCTTTCCGGTCTAATCCTTGCGTGCAGTACAGGTGCAAGGGCACATTGCAAGTCCTCATATACGCCTCTGACCCCTCTTCATAAGGTTACTCCTACTCTCATGTAATAACCATCTATGTTGAGAAGATCTTGGTACGAGGTGCATGCACCTGTGTATGCCCTGATGTGTTTTTACACCCCCTTTCCCCGTTTTTTACTTCCTTTCAGGCCTGTTAGTGAAGAGTACGCGTGGCATGATGATGGAGGGTTTTCGTTGTGACTTTACAGAACCTTTGTGTCAGAATCCTCTGTGCTTTTATGCTATAGCCTTCATAGACAGGAGTCCCAGTTATCACATGGCTGCTGCACCGCTGCGGCACCATTTCCAGATCCCCAGGAGGAACTGATAGTAAGATCCTGCAGCACTGGCACAGGAGAAAAGCCTGGTGTCGGAAAGTGTGTAATGGGCAGTATGTAGGCCAAGTGTAGACAGACTTGTGGGTGTTTTTTGCCCTCCAGGGAATCACATTCCCTTTGTTAATTTGAACTACTACTCCCGTTAACAATGGCACATCTCTTGTCTTTTAAGCCCAGAGCAAAGCCCCATTCTGGTTTGCAGTTTCACGGTAAAATATGAAACATACACAGATAGACATGGTATGTAACAGTGAAGAAAAAGCTGGTAAGCATCAGAAAGTGTAAGATCCACCCTGAAACAGTCAAGAAACAGCTGCTGCAGTTTTTCATTGCCCCCTTATGGATCGATTTAGTTATTTTATGCTGTTTTTTCTCTTATTTCCACTGATGGATTGCCAAATTTGTAATTTGCAATACAGTTAAAATGGAGAAATAGCAGAGAATATTTAAAATGATCAACAGTAAACATAGTTTTAAGTAGATATTTGTCTTAGAGTAAGAGCCTCAATGCTATGGATGAATATCAACAATCAAAACAGGAAGAAATCTCATTATAGTAGAGGGTGACACCGATTCTTAGTCTCAGTTGACCACAATGCAATGCAGTCACAATTTTCACCATAGGTAGTGTGTCAAATATATCAACCTTTAATCATAACGTTTTGTAATAGGAACAAAAGGTCAAGGCACACTGTGACATTTTTGTTGTGTAAGCATATGAGGCAGGTTTAAAGAAGTTTTGAAGAACAAAAATAGAACTTTTCTTTTGTTAACTCCTCTGCAAAATACAGAGCTGTGCAACTCTGCCAGTGCAGGAAGTAGAGTCCTCTTCCTTTCGCAAGGCAAGGAAGTCGGGGCAAAGGATGAGCATGTAGTGTCTCACTTTTATGCAGGGGACTGGAGTTTTCCATTACAGACTGCAGTTAACTGGCCTCAACCTATGAAAAAGAATGTCACCGCGCCAGGCAGCGATCGTGCTTCCAGTTTCAGGGCTGTGGTTCATAACCATCACTAGCAATAATAGAATACAGGCATGGATGAAGTGATATTGAGTGAGATGACTATACTATCCTTATCATGCTCTAGCAGACAGGGAACTGATCTGGAACAAGGAACTGACCAATAAAAAGCAGCAGGGATGGTCAAGACAACCCTTTCATCCACAGAGGGTGGATGGAGGATAAAGGGTCACTGTAATCCCTTTTGTGGTGTATTCATGTTTGGCTATAGGGCAACATAGTGTGGAAATGCATGTAGACACATACACACACACACACACACACACACACATATACAGGCATTTCACCCCATTCTGGTCACAGTGTTCTTGGACCAGTTCTGGACCTCAAAGTGGTTTCAGTGTACTGCAGTGGACAGTTTTGTTGATAAAAATGGAAAAATTTGGTTTAAAAAACACAGAATTTATGAGTTTTCCTCATGGGTCTGTTTCATAAAACGCCCTTCCAGCAAAAGCTTCTTTGTTCATCTTCTGCAAACAGCCCAAACTACCTTGCCTTTCAGTAGATATGGTGTTGTCCATTGAACTAAAAGTGTCTTGTAAAAACTTGAGACTGATCATACTATTAGCAGTGAGTCCTTTTTAAGTGGGATCTCTTTTTTTCTAAATGTTTCTGTTAAAAAATTGAGCAAAGCACAAAGCACAATGCATAAATTTCAGACAGAGCCCGAATGAGATGCTGATTAAGTCATACCCTGGCACCAGGGCTTTGATAAACCTAATGTTTCTCCGGGTCCCAGGCAGATTAAACTATTTATCTGCTGTCAAACAGTTAGAGAACTATCAGATGGGTATGAAAATTGTTTTCAGACACAATGAAAACAGTCCCTTTCCTGTTTCTCTCTACCCTTTAATCATCACATTGAATAATAAAATACTTGAGGATGGTGTCCAATGAAGATGGTGCTGAGAGTTAATGGTTCTGGAAACTAGCCCAGTAGCACTGACTGTTTCCATTTGTAAAGAATCTGAAAAAGACTGCAAGTAAATACAAAAGGGCTTTGAAGGCAGAAGAGAAACTTGAGTTGCTGTTGAGACCATATCACAGGCTACATTTTGTAATACATGCAGAAATTGTGCTTCGGTAGTGTTAAAAAAAATCATCCATCAAATCAGCCTTTCTTTCATAATTGCAGGAATTTTTCAAAGTAATATAAACTCTATTATGCCTAGTAGACCCTAATATAAGAGGTGTATCAGAGTTGATTATTAAGTTGGTGCTTGGCTTTCTCCCTGTTGTCCTCCTCCATGTCTTCAGTTACACTGCAGCTCTCCGTCTAACCAGAAAACAGGCTGTTAGCTCAGCTCTCCTCCCCAGCTGCGAGCCTCTCCCCTGGGGCTACAGACACCAGTCAGGCTTCCTGGTCACGGGTGTTGTGCTGCTGCTGGTAGGCTAACCAGGCTAAGGTCACAACTTAGAGTCAGCAGATAAACACACTTCTGGCCATTATTCATGCCCTGTTAGCACATCAAGGATAATTTTACACAAATTTGGTGCAGGATAATTTTTGAGATTATTGAACCAACTACCGCTGTCTATCAGCAGAGGATCCTGCAATCAAGCAAGGCGGCACTAGAAATCCTTGCTCTTGACCTTGAGATAGATTTGTTCTCACTTCCCTTTGTAGCTAATTTGTAGACTTTTCCTCCTTATCCTCTGCTTCTCTCTCTGTGATGCCTACCCTTGGTGTTAAAACACATCCAGATCCTTCATGGCTAGTGAAAAAAACCCACACACTTTATATGCACTCAGCATGCACTGCAATCAGAACATGATCAGCTTTGTTTGACCACTGAGCTTGCATTTTGATTAGACTTACAGTAAGTATGAGTCATCAAGGTGCAATTGCAATGCACACAGAGATAGAAACATCATCAGCGGTGGTAGAAATATTGTGATAGCATGTAAACGTCATGACTACAGGTAGAAACACCGTTACCATAGAAACATCAGAGTAGAAGCATGATTACTGTGTGTATAAATATCAACACCGTGGATAGAAATAGCGTCCTTGTGAGTAGAACTGGAGTTGGTTGACATGTAATCACATTCACCAGAAGTAAAACACCTTCACTGCAGTTAGATATATGTGATCCAGATAGCAAATTTCCATGATAAGGGATGTAGGTTGGGAATAGGTTTGAGGTTTGAATAGGTTCTATTCTGAGCTTCTTACTAAATATCTTACTAAAAACACTGCAGTCGTCAAGTATTCATTAAGGGTGTTCATCAATGAGTGTGTGTTTGTGATTGGTTAAAGCATGTACATACATATTTCTGGTCTACTTTGAAGAACACTGTTGCTGCCAGCAGCTTCCTCAGCAGGAGACCAAAGAAAAAATACAGAAAGCAGACTCTCTCCTCAGCCCAGACCAGCCGAGCCTTCTGCCTGTCTCCTCTCCTGAACAGCTCTGCTGAGCTCATGTTGCATTTTTAACGACAGTAGAAGGTATTAGTCAACATGCATCTGTATTTGGAAGTCACAAGATGATCATACTAAAACTATTCCTGTAATCTGTCATGGGGCGCTTGTTTTGTCGCCCTAGTTACAATAAAAAATTAATTTTGTCAGGCTCACAATCTGATCTGGAAAACCAGTCCAGTTTTTGCCATGGCTGGTTTTTTTTTTTTGGGTTTTTTTTTTTTTTTTACAGTCATCTGTGGTGTTGGATTTCTTCTCATCAAAAATTGATACCTAGTTGTTTATTATAATCCTCCACACCAATGTGAAAGCAGCAGAACTGCAGAGCAGCAGCAGGCCTAATTGCTGTTTTGAAAATGAATCAACACGCTCGGCTCTGGTGCATTTTTTTGGATGCTGAATCCTCATACCCACTCAACAAAAATAAGAAAGGGCTCCTATCAAGTAATTAATAGATAGATGTTTTATGCAAACACCACTCAACGTGGCTCAGACTAGCACGACCATTTCTAATTGCTAATTTAACCATCCAAACGAAATCTCCATATACGTAAATAGCCATGCATAATGTTCCCTGTCCTTGACATTTCCATCAGTGGCTCTCAGCAGCAGTTGCGTTTCAGAGGGCTGCTGAGTGGCTTCAGATAATTGTGTCAGGACCTAAAGGATGTTTTGTGAGCTTAGAGAGTGTTAAATCTCCTGTACCTGCACGGAACCCATCCTGCTGGTTGGCGTTACCATTTAAGCATCTGCAAAATCCCCGAAACACCCTGCAGATATAATACAAGTACCACAGACAATGTCAGCGAGTGAGGCTTTTTTGCACAGGGTAACAAATGGTGAGTTCAAGCAAGGTGGGAAAACAGCAAGAATTACATGTCATTACATGTTTTAGGTAACATAGTTATGGGACGTAGAAGTTTATGTATATATTCCTTTCAAAATAAGAAATAATAATCCATAGTGCAGAACAACTAGGCAACTAGGCTTTCTTAAAGTACTTGCACCTAAACATTTGCCTGATTATGCTATCAGCACATCCCCACATCAAAGTATGCTTTTGCGATCCTTTTCCTTTGGAGTAACAGGAAATGCATTTAAAATGCTCCCAGTCCTGTCTGCGAGAGAACAAAAATACACTGCTTCTTGTGTTTCATAATCTATTCAGAAAATGGGCCATTTTCACTAACAAAGGAGGGATTAGAAGGAAAGCATGCCGTCAGACATGCACAATGTGTAATCTTACAGACCACCTCACTAAAGAGAATGGAGTATAATTTTAAGGACATACTGTACAAAGGGACAAAGATATGGCAAAGTAGGACTCACATGTTAAACTTATGGTTGATTTAAAAGAACAAAAAACAGGGCAGGGTTATTTGGATTCACTGATTTCAGACAGGTTTTCAAACCCCTGTTTAACTGAATAAAAGATATTTTTTAGTGGGTTCTTTTTTTTTATATCAAAATGAATTCCATTCAATTTTCACATTTATTCTTTTCAAAAGGCCTGGTCGCAACTACATTCACTAATTAATTTCAGCGGAACGGTCGCAACTAATGGATTTGCTTGTCGGGGCCAAATAAACCTGTGAGTCTTTTGTGTCAAGTTCAGATTTGTTGTAAAAGGCGCGACGTGCGAGATGGTGCCGTAGACCAAAAGCAAAACCCCCATGATGGCGTTAACCGCTGAGTGAATGTACAGCCAAAGTGGAGTAAGCTATTTTATCATATTAGCTGCACTGCACCAGTAATTTTTAATAAAACCCTGCTGTATTACTCAAAAGAGTAATTGTTTGCCAACACTTCTGAGACAGGAGATGTACAAGTGCTCTTTTTGTATATACTGTGTTAACTTATTCTCCACTGACCGTGCTAACTGAGAGTTGGCAAGCTACTTAGTTTGGAGAGCTACTGTAGCGGATCCTAGCTGGTGTGTTACCGGTAAGCCGCTGCTAGACTAGTTCACTAGCAGCTCACAGTGCGAGCAGACTGTGTCACTTGCAGCCTGGGCTTGTAGAATCACATAGGTCGCAAAGATGCTAGGTAAGATTTTGCTTTCGGGTAAGACCAGGCTTCGATTTTTTTCCGTTATTTTAAATAAGAAGTGCCAACAGGGCTGTCTGTGTTCTGTCAGAATTACTCAATGGCCAAGGTAAACCTTTGCTAATTTGCTGGAAAATATAGCCACAAGTGGCATCATGGGATAGTTGTCCCAGTCATAAAGACAACAAAATGATCCAGCAATTTCCATTATTCAGCATTATTTACAGTACCTAACTACTGCAGACCTGACACGTTGCACTGTCTTGCTTTAAAACTAAAACTTCCTCAATGAAGAACAGCGGGTGAGGATGTCAAAACAAAACTTCTGTTGTGTGCTCTATGTTGCAACTGTGAAACACCGCGGACGTATGTTCCCACTGTAAAAACAGTCACAAGTTAGTCTTGTATGTTCTTGTTTAGATATCATGCTCATTTCCTCAGGCCATGATGCTTTTATTTGTCCCAAAGGAGATATTATCTATGCAATATGTGATATAACCTCACATGAGCCGCCCTCTGTGTTAATTTGTGTGTTTTTTTCATTTTTATTCGTATCACATGAGTTTTTGTACACATCATAAGAATGAATGTATGGTAGGCTTAGTTTTAAATGTGCTGTTTACTGTAAAATATTCACGTTCTCAGACAGATTGTATGTGAGAGATTGAATGACTGTGTGTGTGTGTGTGTGTGTGTGTGTGTGTGTGTGTGTGTGTGTGTGTGTGTGTGTGTGTGTGTTGAGGGAGAGGCAGGCTGGACGGGCCTGGTATTAGGTTACAGAAGGCATGGAGTAGTCTTTGCTCCATGACTGTCTCAGATCAATTAAGAGGGAGAGAGGGGGAGTAAGTGAGGCGGCTGATGAAAGAAATGGAGTGGATGAGGAAAGAGGAAATGACTGAACATTAAGTTGACAGGTGGAGGAGGAACAGTGGGGGGAGGAGAGACCACAAGATAAAGAATAAAAAAAGGAAAAAAAAAGGCAGAGGATATTGCCGGGGAGAGGCTGTAATAAAACGAACAGCCATGCAATAACCACAACCACTGCTGTGTCACTGAGGAAAGAGATGATTCTTAAAGGAATATGCTGAGGCTTGGGCAAATAAGCTCTTTGATCGAATCGCCACAAGTTTCATCCTCATGGATATCCACTAATAAATATGCTCTAGTGGCTCTTTGGCAGTGCACTGCTGAGTAAACAATGCAAATCAAATACCGGACATGCAGACGTGACGTGGGATGAATCAGCTTTGAAGGAAATTGTTAGGGAAGACGAGATATTGAAAGCAGAAAATATGGGCAAAAATGAATTTTTCCGGTGTTCTTCCAGCTCTCAGTGAATCACAAACAGCTTAAGAAAACGTGCTCGGTCTTAATCAAGGGCGAGAATTTATTTTTTATTTTTCATTTCTTTTCATTTTCCACATTTCTTTGTTTGTGACATGTAGCAGCAGCAGTGTGGAAAGCGTCATGCCTGGTGTCTACACTGTAAAACTAACCAACAGATTATTATTCAGCCAGTGAGGGGCACAAAGCTGCTAATCAAATGTTGAGGATGTCTCCAGCTGGGATAACGGACGCCCATATTTGTTTACTAACTGTCTCCGATTTGTGTTTACATTTCACACAGTAAATATTGTTTTCAAAAGGAGAATTTTAATATCTTAAGTTCCTGAAAGTCATCCCCGTGGTTTAGGAGAATTTGGACTTTTAGATAAAAGAAGCGATATGTTCAGTAGCTCAAAGATTGTAAAAGAGTCTGATTTTATTGATACAAATGGAAATCTCTTTATTGATAGTGATTCAGCTGATTATAGGTAGAGTAACGAAAAACTGCAAACAATAGATACTAACCACAGCCTGCAACACCCGGCTGGTCTCTGCTCATTATACTGTCTGTTGGAATGTATATAATTAGTAACATTAGGTTATTTAAGGATGGGTTTAGTACGCCACGTAATCTTTTGCCATGACTTAGCCTTCTCCCACAGCCTTTGTCACAGTGAGAAGTCGACTTTTCTGTCAGTGCAACCACTGAATACGCTGTCGCTGTCATTTTTATTCCTTAGCAAGATTATATTTCTCAAATGGTAGACATCTTAATTTTGAATAAAACTCTAGGTTAGTAGGATAAAAAATACAGGAGACTGGCAGTTTTAATAATGTATTGATTTATGGTGCTTGGAATTCCATAGCAGTTTTTTGGCCTAAAAAATAGAAGAAAAAGATAATTGTCACATTCTGAAAAACTAGAAGTCTGCCAGTAAGTACAGACTTCCATCAACACTCTATCCAAGGACGGAGGTTCTGCACTTAGGTCACACAAAAGCAGCCGAGTGAAATTCATTTTGTTGATGAATATCATGAGATGCGGTTGAAAACTTTGAAGAAAGATAGAAAGTGGAGTTAAAGCTGCAATAATAATTTTTTTTTCTGGTCATTTGGAGGCATTGTAACAAGATGGAAACAGCATAAAAGTTTTGGTTTAGCAAAAATACTGCAGAGTCAATTGATCCACTGTTGAAATAAAAGTAATGATAAGTGCAGCCTTAACCATTGTTTATTTGCACAGAGTTTGGAATCCAGCCTTTCTTTTCTTTTTTTTTTTTTTTTAAAGTAAAGTGTAAATTCAATATCCAGATAAGTATTTTGATATAATGAATTGTTCCTTGGCCCAAGAGCTATCGGTGCATGAAATTTCATAAAAATCTCTTCAGAATTTGGCAAGATCCTCTGCTGACAGTCAGAAAACATTATTGAGAGGAATAAAACATGACCGGACAAAAAAAACTTCCTTTTTTTTCTCTCCACTTCTCTCAGCGACGTAGATGTGATTATCAGAAACATACAACTCTATTTACATGTTCCATGCTCACACTCGGCCGCTCTCATTAACTGTTCTCGGTAGCGTCACTAAGTGACTACTTCCAAGAATTTCCTGCTCTGATTCAAAGCTGCGGGGTTCATCTGTACTGTTCGTTCTCAGCAGGTAAATTTCTGTTAACTCGTCAGTCTTCTCGAAAAGCTGAAGTGGTGCGACAGGAGGAGGATGTAGTCAATCACAAGTGATAGCATCCCTCCTCATTCCTCTTTCTAATCATGCTGTTTATGAGTAGGGCAGTTGATAATGTTTTTTGCATGCTTCCTAGACAGTTTGTCATGTCATGGATAGATTGTGTGTTATTAGGAGGATTAGATTATTTAGACATGGACCTTACAGGATGTCACTTAAACCCCTTAAGGTGATATTTAAACTTCCCTGACATCTACACTGATAGCTGTTATAGCCTCCTTCTGCTATTTATAACTGTCTTTCTCTTCTTTCCCTGCCTCTATCCCTTTCCATCTCTTTCTCCCCTTTCCCCTCCCTCCCCATCTTCCTCCCTGCGTCACTGTATCTGGGCATTTGAGCATCAGCATGTGCTTAATGACAGAGGTGCAGAGGCGGCTTGGAAGGCAGCTAAAAGAGAAGCCATCCTCTCTTTCTGTCTCTCTCTCTCTGTCACAGACTCAGCCCCAAACAGAATAACTGTTATTTAAAGACTAAAGCTGTGCTTGCTCATTAAAAAAAAAAAAAAAAAAAAAAGCCTCGGAGAGATGGATGGGTCGATGAGAGGAAGGGAATGATGGAGGGAGTGAAGAGAGGGGGCAAGGGAGGAAAAGAAGGGAGGTTCCTAGTGATGGAAAGATGAGAGGAGAAGCAGGAGGAGGAGGAATGGCATGATGTCATCTTTTAACCCTATGCTGCTCCCCTCTCCTCTCTCCTGCCTCCTCCCCAGATTCTTCCCTCTCTCCTCTCAGTGTCTCTCTCCAGGCGGGACTATATTTAGAGTTGTGCAGCTGTGTGTGTGTGTGAGTGTGTGTCTGTTGGTGTTTTGATGCAGGGTGCTTGGCACTGTTCAGTCGTTTATGCTACTGCTCCTTTTACCGAATGCATCCACCCTTCTCCTCTCCTCTCCTCACCATATTTTCAATGTCACATGCTGTCTTTTCCTTCTCTGTGGTTCAGCTTGTCTTTTTCTCATCGCCTGTCTCTTTCTTCCTCTTCCTTCCATTTGACGAATGAATTTGGAGACATTTCATATTTTTCTCATGGCCAGCTAATCCCACTAAAAAAAACCAACAATGAATTGCCCCTACTAACAGTAGTATTGTCTATCTATCCAAAGCTTAATAATGTTTATTCCTCAAATTACCCGTCATTACCATGAGCAGAGTCATTAACAAACACCATCCTGCTGCTGTAAATACGTGCCATAGCACCGAATTTATTTTAATTTGCATCTAAAAGTAGTGCACCAACAAAAGCACCATTTACCCCTGTTTGTGAAAAATTTACATGCGTTTATGAAAAATTATAGTGCCCAGCTGTTACAGGAAAATACCGATCCTTTCTTTAAAGAATAAAATATAAATTAGGAGACATTCTTAAAGGTTTACATCAATAGTAGGTACCAATTGATTTTGGGCTGAGTGCCACGGACACAGAGTATTGAAGTTAGAGAAAAAAACGATTAAAAAAAAAACAGTATTTTTTTGGGAATAAATGCAATATTTTGTCACTTTAAATTTCAATAATTAGAGGTTTTGAGAGAAAAGTAGCCCTCTAATCTGATCCAGTTCATTATGGAGAAGATAATTTCTCACTAGACTTCACTTAAAATCTGTCAATGTAATATTTTCCTATTCATTAGCAAATGACATTATACAGCTCTCCTGGCATCCGTATCTTATCTTTAAAAATTAAAGTGATTCAGTGAGTAGCTTTCTTAAGTGCATTTTTGACCTGTCTCCCCTCGGACTTTGAATAATGGGAAGAACTGTTTTCAGACTTTTTTATTAGCTCTATTTCACTGTGCCTCAGTGACCAAAACAAACGTGTTGACTTTTTTTATTCACCTCACAAGAATCGTTATACAATAACACCGCCATTAACATCACCATTCATTATGAGTCATATTTCTCTCCATGTGACAAATGTAAGGCCACTGTTCATTTCCCTTTAGTGGTCTCAAAGTTAGCTAGTTTCTAACTTTGCCAGTTTGGTGTTTGATGCTGAGCACGTAGTTGACAGAGGTGACAGAGCAGGTAGTTCACAACTGTTCATTGGAGCTTTGTCACTGAAAACAGGTGCCTGCGTATGGAAAGGAAAGTAAGCAGAAACAGTAATGTTCTGATCCTGTAAAACCAAAACAATTAGCTGAAAGACTCTAAAACCCTCTGTAGAGCTGCAGGGAACTGTAGAATCAGGCAGCAATTTCTTGTAAGTGACCCCTTAGATTAGATTAATTGCTAATAAAAATACTGAACATGAGAATAATGATTTGTGCAACTTTAAAAAAGAAAAAAAATGACGCAAGTTTTTCATACAATGACAGAGGGTTCAAAAGACAAAACTAATTACTCTTTGCTGGTGTGCATTTGGATTTTTGAAACAATAGCATTAAGGACAGTAATACAAAGCTCTAGCCACAGTGTTTATAATAAATTAAATGAAGAGTATAATTGCTTTTCTGCACTGTGTATTGTACGCCTGCTGTACCTAACTGTTTTGGCATGCTTTTATAACTGTGGTAATATAACTGTGGTAATATAACTTTGGTAATGGTGCCATGTTGACGATGAGAGTTTAAAACTCAAGGGACCTTATGGGATATTAAAGGTAAAGTAAATAAAGATGTAAAATGTATCTCTATGCATTCAGTGTGGCCTTTTTAATTTTATAGTCATGGCTGGGTTCTGCAGTTATTTCAAATACCAATTTGGATTGTTAGAAACATGGAAATAGCTCAGCCACAAATGACTCGCTTGCTGTGATTAAGGACTCAGTTAATATTCTAATCACTGCACTGACATGATATTAAAAGCTGCTTTGAATGAATGAGCCTGGAGTGACCTGCACTGACCTAATAATAGCTCAGCCAAAAGGAAACCTGAAATTCACTTCACTCTGTATTACCCCAGTTTGGTTTCTCTGTGTCATAATACACTGGGTTTGTGTCTTTCATTTTCTTTTCTGTCACTCTCCCACACTTGCTCTCAACCGACCCGACGAGTCCCTTCATTCCCCTCGTCTTCCCCTCTCCTTTTCTCACCTCCTCTCTCACGCTCTTTTTCAAAGCAGTCACACACAGTTTATCCTTTCCTTCGTCTTTTCACCTCACTCTGTTCTTTTTTTCTCAGCCCCAGCAGCACATCTTCATACAATTACTCTCCATTAAAAATGGATTAGATTTCACCTTCAGAATCTGTATTCAGAGGGAGAATGGGGGGGGGGGCTTTCAGAGGATATGAAGGGGTAGATTAGGAAGGAGCAAAGCAAGGCAGGGGTAAGGAAAATAGATGGGTTGAGAAGGAGAGAAAATAATAGAAAGAGGGAAGGAGGTAGAAGAGTCATAAAGGTTCGGGAGGATGAAAAGATTGAAGCGACAGCTATTCATCTAGCCCGAAGACATGATTACAGAGGGGATTTGTGGTCACCTTTCAGCATTAGACTTGAATTTATTCTTCCAGCAAAGTCAGAGGAAAAACAGTTCAGCCTCTTAAACTTTTCACACTTCTTTTTTCACCAGAAATTGTCAGGAAACCGTGTGAACTTTTCTATCACACTAGTCCAGTCACTGAGAAATGGCTGCGGTTCAAGAACAAATTGACCGCTCAGTACAGCTCAGTGGAGAGGCTCAGAGATGCCAACACTGGATGTAAAATGGGCATAAGAGACAGGTAAAGAAAAGTAACAGAGAAAGTTTTCGTGGGTCACGTCATGAATGTTGACCACGCAAGAAACAAACAGGATTATCCTGCATTTAAATTATTTTTGTATATATTTCCGTATCACTAATCCGTTGACATGGGAAAAAAAAGACACTTTGTCACATCACCAAATTAGGTATGGAGGGTACAGTTAGTCATTACTGGCAAAATGAAGGCCAATTTTAATGGCCTCAAAAGAGTTTGTTTCCTGTACCCCGACACATCAAGCAAAGGGCAGTCCTCGTCTTTTGTTGTGCAGCTCTGTGCCAAAGGGAGCAGATGGTCCTGGCGTGCCCACATGTGGTGAGGGGGGCTGACTGGAGCTCTTCCAGGCCCAGACCCCCTCACCCCCTCTGTGATTCCCCACCTGGGGGTTAAGAAGGGTTAAATCTAATCCGCTCCGTCTATGTTATGTGCGTGTGTGTGTGTGTGTGTGTGTTCGACAGAGCCTTGGATCATCCTCCTTCCAACTGCACAGCTAGTCTAGACTGCTTCCCGGCCATTGTATCCTCTTGGTAAAGCTTTTATTTGCTTACTCTTGCAGAGGGACGTTAGTTGTACAAGGCTATAATAGCTCAGAGCTATAAGGTATATCTATAGAGTCTAATGCAATCCAATAAGTTCTACTGAAAATATGAGCATACAGTTGCAGACAATGGAAAAAACTCTGTCCAAACCCTAATAGGTACTTTGTGTACAGAAGCCCAACTAAAGATGCAAAGACTTTCTACTTCCCACCTAAAAACTGTTTATTATGGACATTTCCCCTGCTATAAAGACATAATAAGACATAATAACCTCTGACTTATATCAGTTACTGGGCATTAACACAACTAACTTTTTGGTTGTTAGGTTGTGAAAATGACAGCTGAACCATGACTAACCATAAAACCTAAAAATTTATTAAAAATACATTAAGCTTACATATTTTTCAGTTTGGTTTTTCCACTGGTACTGGGAGGTTTGTGGGTTATTTTCTCTCTGTATATACTTGTTCTCTCTAATTGTGGTGGTGTGCAGGACACATTAACATGATGGCCAATGGGGTGGCAAGGCTTTTTTTCCTGAGTACTTTTATATCATTTATCGGAACACAGATCAATATTTTACCAAATTGATGTACATCTCACTTATCCAGTGATTTGGATGGATGTGTCACTGCTATATATAGCTATTAAGTCAACAATCATGTGGTTAGGCAAAAAAGAACCTGGAATTCCCTTATGGCTGCTGTCAAAGCTGTAAATGTGTATCATAATGTTAGTTTCATTGTTAAACTTTTTGTACATGATGATTAACAGGCTGAATCTGCTACAATTCTCACCCCCCTGAGGCCTGTGGAATCATTTTAAAACTCATTGTAGTTGTTCAGTAATCCACAGATATCAGCCACTTTCTCTACTTCTGGGAAAAGTGGATATTTCAGAGGTACAAGGTTTTAATCTGACGGTCGGCAGCAGGTTCTTTCATTGTGACGAACAGGTCTGGGGAACGAATCTGACAGGTAATAGGACTGAGATACAACACAGTCCTCTGGAAGAAGGTGTGTGTGTGTGTGTGTGTGTGTGTGTGTGTGTGTGTGTGTGTGTGTGTGTGTGTGTGTGTGTGTGTGAGTGCGTGATCGTGTGTGTATTGATTCTGACCCCTTTGCCTGTGTGGGTGTGCACAAATGTGTTTGTAGAGTAATAGTCTGTTCTCTCTCGCTCATTACTTTTGAGAGAAGATCTAGCCTGTGGAATACATCTCTGTGTACTCCAGTTTGCTTTCTCACACTCCCACTTTGTCAAATCACTCACTACAAAAAACAAAACACCTTTCAGGAACGCCATCGGATCTGGCTGAGCTGCATTGTCCTTTAGCCTCCTTGTCTAACTCTTTCTCTCTTGTTCTTTCTTCCTGCCTCTCAATCATCTAGATGCCCCGGTGGCAGAGTTACACGACCTGTTCTGCAAGAAGCTGCAGCAGTGTTGTGTGCTGTTTGATTTTCTGGACTGCGTGGCCGACCTGAAGGGGAAGGAGATCAAACGTGCAGCGCTCAACGAGCTGGTGGAGAGTGTGGCCATGAGCAGAGGAGTCCTCATAGAGCCTCTCTACCCAGAAGCTATAAAGATGGTAGGAGGGGAGGAGAAGGGAGGTGAAGTGTTGAAACGATGGGGTAAAGACACATGGGTAAATGCTAAGTAGTCAAATGGCAAAAAACTAAACATGTGAGCACAAATGGTGACAAACAATGGTAATGGTGGATGAGCAAATGGTTCAGTAGTTAAATGAATGGTGGGAGAAGAAGTACTGAAAGCCAGAAATACACTTCTTCAGGTGAATCAATCCTCATCAAATGCAGCACCTGCAGGCTCTATCCAATTCAAGAAAAGAGATGTAGAGGGAAGGAGGGAAAGGGGGATTGAGGATGAAAAGAGAAGGTAGGCGGTGCAGTATCCAGCTGGGGAGCGCTGGTGGAGTCACCAGAGGCTATAAACAAAGGTGGTGAGAGAGGAGAGCAGAAGAGAGGAAGATAAGGGTGGATAGATAAAGCTAAGAAAGAAAGGATGTTTGCAAAGGGAGCTAAGGTGCAATTGGCAGCACAGATGGTGAGAGAGAGAGAGAGGTATGGAAAGGAAAGACAGTGGACTGTTTTAGAGAGTGTGGACACTATCCCAGCGGATGTAAAGAAGAGGAGAGGAAGAGGGGACTCAGAAAAGGAGGGAAAATGAGATAGAATGGAGGATGGGTGGAAGAAGAATGGGTGAAAGGTTTAATGTGTGACTACAAGCTGAAAAATATCTCCAATTAGTAGGTGCCCAATGACAGAGCTAGTGAATCATACTGTTCACGCCACTGTTAGCTAGGGAGGCTAAAAACACCAAAGGGATAGTTGCAGCCAGGCAAGCAATTCAATTAAGTCCCTAATTTGAACCTAAAACCTCACTAATAGAGGACACAAAAGACATATTATGCATAAGATAACGAAAGAAAGGTTAAAGGGTGAGAGGCAGATTGGAGAACGGGAGGGAAAATGGGTTGAGAAAGCGCAGTTCTTTCAGAGCCTTCTCAACCCTGGAGAAGTGCTGGAGGAATGGAAAAACGACAGGATGGGTGAGGTACGAGTGGCAATTGGTGAAGAGAACATCCACGCAGTGTATTCACCTCAATAGGTTTCAAGTGTTCAGAGTAAGAGTAAGTGCAGTTTACACAGTCATGTGAATTTAGCCCATAACCTTCTGCAGTGAGAACTTTAACTACTACAGCCAGAGGTGTGGAGAGTAAGTAAGAGTGGAAAAGAAAATGTTGATGTATTAAAGGGGTTTGGGATTTATCATCGTTTCTTTTTGCCATATAGTTTATGCAGTAAATGGCCAATGGAAATGCATCAGTTGGATAAATCATGACACAGTGAGCAGTCGGGTTGCATGGCTTGTCCTCTGCTCTTATAGCAGTCTATGAACAGTGGCAAATCTGACCGACAATAACTGAAGTTGACGGCACGGAAACCAAAAACTAAGTTACTGAAGACCACAATATTTTCTTTAAAATATGTGTGTGTGTGTTTGTGTGTGTGTGTGTGTGTGTGTGTGTGTGTGTGTGTGTGTGTGTGTGTGTGTGTGTGTGTGTGTGTGTGTGTGTTTTATCCTGATGCAATAGATTCTTCTTTTGATTGGACAGTTGTCAGATGCTACAAGAGCGCATTATTGCTACCCACCAACAACTGTGTTTCATTTGGGTTTTTTTGGCTCTAATCAGCTGATAGAACTTCCCCTTAATAGGGGACTCTTATTCATATACTTAAATTAGCAGGAATATAATGCATGACATTTTGTTCCTGCTAATCACTCTGTCCATCTCTCCACCCCTTCCCTTTTCACTTCACTCTTCCCTGTGACTTGTTTTTCCCCGATCTCTCTTCCTATATCAATCTCCCTCAAAAACCTCCCACTCATTTTCATCTTTTTCAATCCCTATTTACTTCCATCCCCTCGTCCTGCTTTTCTGTGGTTTTACAGATATCGGTAAATATTTTCCGGACTCTCCCACCCAGTGAGAATCCAGAGTTTGACCCTGAGGAAGATGAGCCAACGCTGGAAGCCTCCTGGCCGCATCTGCAGGTACATCATATTTACACCATATATATATATATATATATATATATATATATACACAAATATATAGTGTGACCACATTTACATAATTTAATTAATTTCTCTTGCAGAGGTAAAGGGAGAAAAGGACAGTTGCTCTTGAGAAGGTTATGCTCAGCAAAATGTGTTGACTTTGGCATTTCATCTCCAAAAACCTGTTAGGGAATTGCTGTGATGCACTTGCTTTGTCGTTTAACTTAAACATAATGCAGTGTCAGTAAGTGTCTTTAGTAATGGTCCCTACTATATATTCTATGCTGCATTTGGGAGGGTAGACAATGCCATAATACACACAAGTCCCACCAGGTATTGCTTTTAATGCAGCAATCAGCATTTATCTGCACATAAACATACTATACCTGAGTCTGAGGTGCTCAGTTAAAGCAGCTTCTTGAAGCAAAACATTAGGGAAACATAACTGTTTTATTGGCCTGAAAAACAAAATGGGGCTCTAGCAAAGAGGAACTCTGAGACAGACTTGTGAGGTTTCTCAGAGGACATTTGGGTGTGGTGTATATTCACCTTAAGGATGACTCAGATGACGCAGATGACTCAAAACATAAACACAATCCCTCTCCCCTCGTGCTCAGTTGAAATCTTTTGGTATGAAGTGTTAAAGGGTGTAACTTGTCTGTAACTTGTGGTGCGAGTTTTCTGATATCGCCTTTTAAGATTTCAGA
The DNA here is from genome assembly GCA_016859345.1 of Istiophorus platypterus. NCBI lineage: Eukaryota > Metazoa > Chordata > Actinopteri > Istiophoriformes > Istiophoridae > Istiophorus > Istiophorus platypterus. Next base: position 12,057,361 of record CM029132.1, on the reverse strand, counting down.
TTTTTCCAGGAAGACACCGCCTTACCGCCATTTTAGAACAACCATGAATAAATCATGCTACGTGGCCTGGAGCAGCTATAAAAAAATTTTTCATCATTTCGAAATACACTTGTTTGATTTCTTGCAGAGAGCTAGATGAGAAGATTGATACCTCCCTCACACCTATCTAGTCAATATGAATCCGCAGTATAAAGCCTGTTAGCTTAGCTTAGCATTGAGACTGGAAACAGAGGGAAATAGCTAGCCTTGCTCTTAATTACCAGTGCTCCCTTTAAACCTTACTAATTAATGGGTTTTATCTCATTAGTATAATCCTTATGAAGACTGAAGTGTAAAAATTTAATTTTGTGGTTTTAGGGGGACTAACATGTAAGAAGCAAACAAAATGCAGAGAGATAATTGCTATTAACGAGCCGTTAGAGACGAACACGGACACACTCAATGATGTCCAACCATCTGCTGTCTTTGCTGCTTTTAGCTGGTGTACGAGTTCTTTCTGCGTTTCCTGGAGAGCCCGGACTTCCAGCCCTCCATGGCCAAACGCTATGTTGACCAGAAGTTTGTCTTGCAGGTAACCCTCTCTCCTTTCTCTCCTCGAAAATGCTGTTTGTCAAATTCAAAGCTCAAAGATGTTTCTAAAATCCTTATAAATAGGAAGATATAAATAAATGAAGTTCTTCTTTGAAGCACACATAGCTGTACTCTCTAAGTGCTCCTAGGTTTTGGTATCTGGGTTTGGGTGCCGCATGAAAAAGTGACTTAAAGAGTCCTTGGGTCTTGTTGTACAACTTGTATCTTTAATATACTGCTTTATTTTAGAAATTGATGAGGGAAAAGCAGTTCATGCAATATTAATTTTTTCCGAGTGTGTGATAAAATATATTCCTGGGACCATGAAATGTTCTCACAAGAGAGAGAAGAATGAGGAAAATGCTCGAGAGGTAATTCAGATATTCAAATTAGATTGTCTGTGATAATCTTGTGTGTGTGTGTGTGTGTATGTGTGTGTGTGTGTAGCTCCTGGAGCTGTTTGACAGTGAGGACCCGAGGGAGAGGGAGTACCTGAAGACCATCCTGCACCGTGTCTATGGAAAACTACTGGGTCTCCGAGCCTACATCCGCAAACAAATCAACAACATCTTTCTCAGGTACAGCCTGCAGTCTACCCATCCAATGCACAGGACTTAAAGGTGCCACCTACAGCATTTTATATCATCAATTTTAAAATCAAAAATCAAACATTAGCCAACAAACACAGACCAGGAGGGAGAAGAGCTGCCTCTGTGATCCCTGTGATGTATTTTTCAGATTTATGCATGACCTGCCGAAAAGGCTAAACAGCAAAATTCACAGCTTTGAAACCAGTGGCTATGAGGAGCTATCATTGGCCGTTGAGGCTAATGGCTTGGTGAGGAGCTAATTGGCATAATAGCCTGAGACTTCCATTTTTCCAAAAGAGCTGTTGCTTTCAGTTTGCTGTCAGTCTGATTTATTTAATCTTTCAGGGGTGTTAAACATGATAGAAACACAGAAGGGGTCTGCTGTGGGAACTTTTGCTTTCTGCAGCAGTTTTTTAATCTTAGCTTCTTAGTTTTTGTTCCTGATACCTTTAGACTTTTTGGTCAAAAAGAAAAAAAACAGCAGGATGAGGGGTAGCAGACAATGTAGCTTTAGTGGGACATGGGACATGTTGCATGTAAAATGTGTATTTTTGATAAAAAAAAAAAAAAGCGTTTTCTGCCAGGGCTTGCACAAACATGACTGTGCACATTTGCACTGACAGCCATATTATTATCCTGCATCTGTGTTAAAAGCTGAATCACTGTGTAGTGACACACATCTCATCGAATGATTAACAGCACTGAATAAAAAAAATGCTGTGATGTACAATCATTTTTCACTTTTTTCCTTCACCAGGTGCAGCTGAATTGTTTGTTGTGGTTACAATATAATTCAAGCATGATAAAGCTCTGATGCTGCAACAAACTCTGGTTCTATGTCAGTTAACCGGTTTTAGTATCATTATTTGTCTCTTCTGACAGCCACTGAAAGGCAAGCATATATTTTATTTTTGTTTATTATGCTTCTTTTCCTTTTAATTTCTCTCTTATGTGATACAATCACAGAGGTTACACGGAGAAAATTGAAAAATACTGTAGGAGAGACAGGAGACTTTTAAACATGTCTCCATTTATGCAAAGATAACAGAATATGGTTTACTTTTTCTGCACTAACCATCCTTCTATCAGGTGTTTTCACTATTGCTAAACAAGAAACTTTTTTACACTTGACCTACTGATATATCATTGTGAGTCATTTTGCATTTGGTGTTTCTGATCTTCAGGTTCATATATGAAACTGAGCACTTCAACGGAGTCGCAGAGCTGCTGGAAATCCTTGGCAGGTTCGTACTCACGAGCACACATACTGTGTATATTCTGGCAGGATAAATGCATTTAGAGTAAAATTGAATAATAGACACTCAAAGGCTTATACACACATGCAGCATCTGTACATGGCCAGTGGCTCCTAGTCATGAGCCACCAAGCAACCCGGGGAATTTAACAAATGCGAAAAATGCACAACAAAGCACAACTACTATGTACAAATTTTTATTGTTCATTTATGAAAGTCACTCTGTCATTATTAACAAGTGAAGACAACTGTGCAAAGGTAAAGGGTAAAGGTAAAGGTGGAGGGCGGCAAGCAGGAGACACAGAAACTGGAGGGGCATTAAAGACGTGAATGAGAAATGACTCAGAGGTTTGTGTAGATTGTTGTCTCTGTGGCCAGTAAAAGAAATACAAGGAAGATAGAAATACAGAGAAACCAAGGAAGGAAGTCAAACTGATAAAAACAAACATGTCTTGAGCTCATTCATAAATCAATGAGAGCAAGAATAGAAAGACGACAGTAAAGATGACAGTAATTAAAAGAAAGAGGGAGAGACAGAAAATGGAGGCTGGATATAAACAAGGTGATCTTATCTAGTGTGTTTCCTCACTGTACAGGCTAACTAGCCAGGTTGAGTATCAGTCTGATACTCCAAAGTGCTGTTGTCTACAGCAACCACAATAAAAAAAAACCCTTTCAGTCTATTTTCCCTTCATTGGTCGTCTTTCCTGAGGGGTATTTTCAGAGGTAACTGAATTAACTAGCCAGCTGCAGTTAACAATGTCTCTTTTGATGCTGAGTAATATTCCAGGATCACATCATAACTTGATATGAGGCTTGGTGGGTAGCACCTGGCCATGTTAAGCTTCTGCAATTGTAACCTTTGTGTCTGTGTACCTACAGCATTTTCATTTTTTACTCAAAACGAAAGCAATGAATATTTGATTTTATCTCAAAGACAATGTTTGGGCTATTGTCAGTCTCACCGAGAAGCGTCGGCAATGTGAAAAGTTTCTACAATGATGGTAACCTGATGTGCAATCACAGGTAACAGACAGATGTGTGCTAAGTTAATGACTAAATATAATCTTAATAATGATATTCATGGTTTTAAAAAAATGAAGATAACTATGTTTATTTGTTCTCTTCAAGTCTTTCCATTCTATCATGTTGCACCTCTTTTTATTCAAGACAGTTACAAACATCTCTAAATGTGAATACTTGTGACAGCACATTCAGGATCACACTACACTATATAACTTTAGCTCTGGTAGAATTCTGGAATATATAATCCCTGCCATTAAATTTCCAAACCGGAGGCCGAACAGTCTGATCAGACGTAGGAATCCTATGCTGCAAACATAAAGATGGAAATGCAGTCAATATCCTTTGTCCCCAATGGTTATAGTGGTTATACATGTAGTGTAATATGTACGTACACTATCTTAATGGTGACCTATTATAAATAATTACAGCACTGGAAAAACGTCTGTTGCATTGGGTACTACACACTGTAGATGAATGAATTTGCTTACTATTGCTGTGACAATGATCGAAAGAAAGGCGCTCTATATAGACAGAAGAAAAGATGTATATGAGGCATTTCCTCAGTATCAGGTGTCGCTTCTTTACACTAGCATAATAATTTCAGAGCTCACACGGTCAGTGACAGCTATGTAAAGTTACCAGGATCAAATTTCAGCAAAGTCCATCAATGTAACCGAAGGAGGACAGAAAGTATCTGACAGAAATGCCATTAAATAATCTGTATTTTTGCTGAACGTGGAAGAAAATAATGAGAACTGAAAAGGCGGCTGGATTCAAAGATACTGAGAGACTGGAGTGGTTTGTCTAAATGCTGGTTGAAGTGATTTTACTGTCCCCTCTGTTTTTCCCAACACAAAGGAGAATCATTCAAAACCAGAAATTTTTCTTCTAACCCAGAACCAGAACACTCACCTGTTATTGATCAAAAAGTGTGATCAAAAATGGACCATGACGTTCGAGGCTTGAGAATCGCAGGTCAATGGCGGGAAGAGGGAGGAATGGAGGGATGAGAGATGGAGGGAGGTTGAGTGAGTGAACAGTGAGTGAGTCAGAAGTGGAGGAAGGAGGGAGAGCAGGAGAGGAGAGAGAGTTTTGTATTCATGTTGGTGGTAACAGAGGTATTTATAGCTCCTCCCACTCACGGAGAGAGGGAGAGAACAGAAATAGGGAGAGAGAGGAAGAAGACAGAGGCATTCAGAAAAAGAGTGAGAGTGAGGCAGGGGGACAGATTAGAGGAACAGCAGGGGTGAGATATTATTGAGGGAATGTTCTGTGAAACAGACCAAGATGCTGTTAGCAAACGAAGGCAGACAGGCTTGTTTCAGACAGGTAGAGGGACCGATACAGAGACACGGGTATAAAACTGATGAACAGCTCAGCGTGCTCCTAGATAAGTGTCATACTTTCCAAGTTTACTTCCCACTCCGCCGCTGCTCATACCTGTAGGCCGAGCTGCCAAAATGTCAGTCGGTGGAGTAGTGAACAGGGCAGACCACGCGTTTTCACAGTCACTATGAAATGGACTCAGAACTAGAATAGACTCTGCCACACAGACACATGCAGATGTGACCTGGCAGCTTTCTGAATAATGCGTGCTGTAAATAGATGCCGATTTTTTTGTTGATTTAGAGTTAAAATAGCAGCTTCGCCACAGCGAGCTATAGATTAAAGTTACAATAGACTTACTGTGCCGTGAGCTATGAGGTTCCAAAATAATGCTGCATGTTCCCACGGAGCTCCACAATGAGATCTTGGTTTATTCTCATATTTAATTATCTAACAGCTGGTCTGGATTAACTGTTGAATTAGCTAGTTGAGTAATCGATCGGTGGACTTACCAAAAATGTGTCAACCATTGTTTTTCTAATCAATTTCAAATCATTTATCAAGTGAAAAATACAAACATTCAGATTTTCCAGCTTCTCAAATGTGAGATTAACTTAAAAAATATATTATAATATTTAAAGATAAACTGACAATAAATGCACTTATAATATGTAGCTTCAATCTACTCATAACTCTCTAAATCTTGTCCTTATGTTTTGACATATTCTAATGGAAGGACAGACAATGTGTCAGAAATAAAGGTTGTTGCTCAGATTGTTGTCTTTGCTAGGAAGGAAGCAAACATGATAGAGAATGAAGGGATTCAGGCACCACGGACTGTAACTGTGACTTTAACTCACGTCTCCTCTCCAGCATCATAAATGGCTTTGCCTTGCCTCTGAAGGCCGAACATAAGCAGTTCCTGGTCCGGGTCCTCATCCCGCTACACACAGCAAAGTCCCTTTCCATCTTCCATGCACAGGTGAGTGATATAATCCTGATGTTTACATTTTGCTGTCCAAGTATTAAAGGCTAGCTTTGCCACCTGTTTCTTGTGATAGATTTTGGCAGTGGAAACTTATAACCTAACTTACTTTTTCACACCCGTTTTCCACACTGCAAATGTTTCTGTTATCCCTGACAACAGTTGTTCCATGTGTGTTCATGGATTTTTGGATTTTTGAAGGCCAACACTGATGCCGTTTGCTGATGCTTTGCGCCACAGTCATTTTTCAACCAACCATTGTAAATTCCAAATCCTCTTGATTATGTTTGAACTTGTGTTTATATCTTGTTAAACTAAAGCTATTAAATCAAACCCAGATCATTTACAACCTGAAGGGTTAGTGTGCAGTTCTTCTCCTGACTGAAACACACTAGGATTCAGAGACTCCAGACTCCACCTGCCACAGAATCTGACTGGCTCTACCGGCTCCTTTACTGTTCCTCCTAGCCTGTGTTTTGTCTGACAGACGGGTTTGGTTCTGCTCAGCGTCACTGAAATCTCCTGTGGAAAGTGTGATTGGTCTCTTGTATTTATGTAACAGTTTGCAGCGTCTACAAACATTCGTCTTGAATATAATGTGCACGTAAAAAAGGAGAAAACCTAGGAGTCAAGTATATAGGATATAATAACCCATCAACACCAAGTACACTGCTGTTCCTGGCAATGGTGGTCAGTGGATTCTGCAACGTGTCAGGTTCACCACTAGGAGATGGAGTTGAGTCGCAGGAAACGCTGCAGCGAGATTCATTCACCTCTGAGTTAGACACAGAGAGTGTGTACCTTTGGTTTGTGTCTGTTCATGTGTGGGTTTGTGTGGGTTTGTGTGTTTGGGTTATCATAATATTTGATGACACAGATGGTAGCCAGTCCATTGTGTGTGTGTGTGTGTGTGTGTGTGTGTGTGTGTGTGTGTGTGTGTGTGTGTGTGTGTGTGCGTGTGTCCGTGTGTATGTTCATTTCATTCATGTCACACATTATTTGATTATGCAGAAGGTACAGTTTGTTCTCTGTGGTATGTGTGTGTGTGTGTTTGGGTGTGTGTGTGTGTGTGTGTGTATGTGTGTGTGTGTGTACTTGTAGTTCTAGCTTTGTGAGGACCAGTTTGGGTTTCAGACCTTTTTCGGGAGAGTGAGGACCTTTTGTCTGGTCCTCACATCCTTAGAGGCCTATCTGGGGATTAAGACTCGGTTTAAGGGTTAAGGTTAGACTCAGGTGTAGGTTTTAGGGTGAGGTTAATAGTTGGGTTTAGACATTTAGTTGTGATGGTTGAGGTTAAGGGACTAGGGAATGCATTATGTCCACGAGTGACCTCACAACGATACAAGTGCTTGTTTGTGTTTGTATTTGTGGGTGGTTGTTTTGTTGTATTCTGGGTCCCAGCATCACTGTGCCCTACATTTCTCCTCCCTGTCTCTCTCCCCGTGGTTCGCACACATACATTATTCACACACTCAAACTCACACTCGGTTTGACAGGGTCACGGGGGAAACAGTGCTCGCGGACAGCAGTTTAGCTCTCAGTAGGTGTGGCTGCGCAGGGGTGACCCAGTTCTGGATCGAAATATCAAAATGTAATATCACAGCAGCACCTTTTAATAATCTCAAAGGTTTCTCAGCACTGTGAAAAACATTTGAATCATCTTTCCTGTAGACTGTGAAGGGTTTTCTCATTTATATTCATCTCACTTAATTGTCAGGGCAGCTGTTAGAGCTATAGTGTGTAACCACAGCAAATTTAAGTTCTTTCTTTTCTGCTGTGAAAGCTCCCTATACATTAGTGTTCATAAGGGATTGTTATTATTATTTCAGACTGAAAATGCTAGTTCTCTAATTTGATTGATATAATAATCTTTTTTCTTATGCACTAAAAATACTTTGTGACATCACGTCTGTTAGAATAGACACACAACATTCGGGGCAAAGTTTTTTAGCTGTTGCTTGATCCCATTTGTGGCCGAAACCATAAAAAAAACAAAAGCAGCCAATGCTATCTCAACACCCTGTCACTACGCGATCCGAGTCGACCGTACATGTGATTCGTGCATTGTGCCATTTTTAACGACCCTTTGCCACGGCCACCGTTGGTGATAGGACAGAGACCAGAGATGGAGACTGATAAGAGATGAGCAAATTTCAGGAAATGAAATTTTAGATGAAAAATCACCAAACTCCATACTGTGAGAAGGTGGTTCATGCTTTTATATGACCCAGTTTAGTTAACAAAATCCCTTTTTTTAAAAATTTGGCTAGATTCCTTATTGGCTCAACTCCAGCATCTGCATATTCATATGAAACCTACTATACTTCACTTTATAATCTACAACAAGCATTGATTTTCCAGTAGTAGCTTCCAGTAAGTAGCTTTCACTTCCTATGTGAAAGCTAGTTAGACTAGCTTTTTGTCCTCCACTTTCTGGGTAAAAAACAGCATGACGGGTCCTTACAAATGTTTAGTGTTGTTTAGATGTCTTAAATCCCTTAAAATGTTCATCTGTCGAAAAGGGGGGAAACAACACTCTGTACCAATATTCATAGGCTATAAAGGGCTACAGCGTCCTCCAGGGAGGAGAATTCACATTCATTCCGACTCTAAAGTGAATGCAACTATGATTAAGTCGGCATGATTCAAAGCTTATCAATGACCATGCTTGCACAGAAGCTGACAAAGTAAAGGGACTGTTTAGTGTGCAGGTCGTAACAAATCCACAGGCAAGAGGCCAATATTAGAACACTTCAGGATGATTCATCCCCAATACAGGGCCTTATTTACCTGTAGCCTTGACAAATCAATGTTTGTAAAATCTCACTCTTGAAAAGACCACAGTGTCCATAATCCTTAGCCCAACAACGGCCCACTTCTCCCACAAAGCCTGGCCTGACAACAGAATCCAACATCATATTTACCCCAAGCGATTTCTATAATGCCTCACTAATGCTTTAAATAGTTTGATCGCTCAGCACCTTCATTTTAATCCTCCTCTTTTCCGGCTTTTCTTTTTATTTAAGCTTGACACCGCTGCTTTCACCGCTTCCCGTTTTCAGCCTCTGCTCCTTCCCTGTCTGTGCCTCTGTAACCATGTTGTGGTGTGAGCGACGGACAGGAAAGTTAGGGATGGAGCGAGTGGAACAGACGAAGAAGAGAGTTACACCGTAAGAAGGAAAGGGATCAGAAAGGAGAAGAGATAAAGGCTGTGGGAGATGTGAAAACCAGACAGACAAAGAGACAGACGCTGGATGCTGAAGTTCAAGAATGAGACAAGGAAAGAAACAATAAAAAAAAGGGAAGAAAGAAAGTAAAAACTGATTTTCCAATGCAAAGATAGAGAGCGACCGTCAGCAATCTGACAGTACACAGCCTCTGCTGTCTCTAACTGTAAAAATGGACGATCCAGGATACTTTTATTTTATTGACATTCGAATTTACTCATCGGAGTGCATTACTATCGTGAACAAGGCAAAGGTATAAGTAGGACAGAAGAGAAAAGACAGAGGCAGAGACAAGAGGTCTAAACTCTATCTCACATTGCCCTTAAGGGACTATGTGTGTGACATCACTCCTTCCGAAGTAAACACACACACACACAGTCTCCGTCGCCACGGTGCCCTCTCGCCCCGGCAACCAGCCCGGGTGGAGGGGGCAACCGCAAAACACATGCACACACACACGCACACACACACACACACGCGCACACACGCGCACACACGCACACACACACACACACACACACACACATGCACACACAGACACACACACGTACGCACACATTTGCTGAATAATGGGAAATGATTGCAGATCGTATAGGAGGAGACAAGAGCTGGTTTAGAACTAGACACACACACACACACACACTCACACACAGAAACCCCTTTGACACACACACACATCTCCCCCCCGGAAAACTCGTCTTTCCGTTCTTTAGCAGTGTGTAATCCTGAGGGATAAGTGCTAAGATCCCTCTTGTCTCTTTGACAGCTTCAGGGAACATGTGTGTGTGTTTTTGCAACAGCGTGTGTGTTCTAACTTCATCTTCTCTGTCCTTACAGCTGGCCTACTGTGTGGTGCAGTTTATGGAGAAAGATGCTACAGTAACTGAATATGTAAGACTGTTTTTGTTTTTTTTTATCACCTCACTATACCTAGAACAACAAATGTGCTGATCAAATTGAAGGATTATTCTGGTTTGTTAAATATTGGCACTTATTTTTGTAGCTTTAGCTATTTGGCTAAAGAATTTCAGATGGGGGAGTCGTAAAAGCTCCACAGAAGTTTTAAAGCTGTGCAAAATAATATCTTAATGTAAAACAATGTGTCAAAATCAATGATGTTGTAAAAGATGTCAGTCATAGTGATGAACTCACAGAGGATTATGGTCCAGCTTTGCACTTCCCCCAGGCCGACCGAGCGTCTCAGCATCTTTTAGCCCTTTGTTTTTGTTTTTGGACCCACAACTCGACCGTTTTGGTTCAGTCTTTCTGCTCCCATCAACCTTGCTTCCATGCTGCAGGCAGCTGTTGTCAGCTCTGATAAACCCACTGTAAACTACATGACCAGGAGCAAACAGCAGACAAACACTATTAGAAACTAGCTGTTGAACACAGGGGAGCGTTTAACAGCTACAGAGTCAGATATTCTTATCAGGGGTTATTTTGAGACTCTTAGGGAATTTTCTATTGGATTACACAAGTCAAGCATTTATTTTAGTAAGAGCAGTGTTATCATAACTGATTGAAAGGTTGGACAAAACTACAAAAAAAGGACTCAAGTTGTAATAATCTGAAATGATTCTTTAATTTTATTGCCAGTCACATGACCATTAAACATTATAACTAATTTTAGCCCTGTAAGTAGTTCACCAATGTAATATTCTCCTGGTCAGAAGTTGAATTAGAGTATTTACTATAACGTACTTCTTCATGGACCAATATCAGGGCTGTATAAATGTGACTCACTACAAAGCACATATTTCTTAACGCACTTGCCAGAGTATGAATATGAATTAATAGATATGCCGCTTATGGATGCTGGCCAGCTACCCTGCTGAGCTAATAGCTGGTGTGTTTATTCATAGTCATGTGTTTCAAATTTTCCCTGCAGATCATCAGAGGGCTGCTCAAGTACTGGCCAAAAACCTGCACGCAGAAAGAGGTGAGATAGCTAAAAAAAATGCTGGGAACATCTTTACATTTTTTTTCTCTCTGTGTTGTATTTAAAACATATATGTGTGTGTGTGTGCGCGTGTTTGCGTGTGCGGTGTGTGTGTTGGTGTGTATGTGCGTTTAGGTGATGTTCCTGGGGGAGATCGAGGAGATCCTGGATGTGATTGAGCCATCGCAGTTCATTAGGATCCAGGAGCCGCTCTTCAAACAGATCGCAGCCTGTATCTCCAGCCCTCACTTCCAGGTCAACACCACGCCCCTTTCTGCCTTTAAACCATGTTCTACAGTAGTGGCTAAAAACGTGTTTTATAATACTGGAACTTTGTCCAAAAATAGTTACACAAATCAACATTTACTCTCATGTTAAAAACAAACAATAAGCCCGTTAACAGTAACCTCCAGATGTATTATATCCATATAGAAAACATGTTCCAATAAGGGCACTACAGAAGAAACTTCACCAACTATGGGCACAGAAAGCAGTCTGGTGACAAGAATCCCACTTTGATAAATGAAAGCTGACTCCTGTGTGTGTGTGTGTGTGTGTTTCAGGTAGCGGAGCGGGCCCTTTACTTCTGGAACAACGAATACATTCTCAGTCTGATAGAGGAGAACTGTCAAGTCATCCTGCCGTTGGTATTTGCTACCCTCTACAGAGTCTCCAAGGAACACTGGAACCAGTCAGTGGCACATATTAACGCGACCACACCCAAATTAATACGCACATAATACACACATACTCATAACTCCATTCACGGGGTTTTTTTTTTTTTAGTTTCTAGGCAATGTAACGTTGAGCTGTATCACTGTTCTGAATAAAGCTAAATATACATCTTAGCTCACAGATACCAAAATCATCCATGTCCCCCCTGTAGGTCCTTTGTTCACTTTTTATAATTATTGATGGATTATTATTACTGATGCAAAGACATGTAAGCAGCTGCTTCAGACACTTTACAGGCCTTCTATCAACTAACCAGGACCCACAGACGCTGGTTTTTCGGTCCCCTAAAACACAGTCTCATGGGTCATACGATGAACCAGATGAATTATGTTCCATATCCGTTCCTCCAGGACCATCGTGTCTCTGATCTACAACGTGCTGAAGACCTTCATGGAGATGAACAGCAAGCTCTTTGATGACCTCACCGCCTCCTACAAAGTGGAGAAACAGAAGTGAGCATGACTCACTCTCTTTGTGTGTGTGTGTGTGTGTGTGTGTCTGTGTGTGTCTGTGTGTATTTGTGTCACTGGATACAACACTGACAACAAAAGGAAGAAACAGAAGTCTCTTAAGTCATGTTTTAGATGATATTTTTTCCATTTTCCATCACATTATATTTCAAATTGTAGGTACGTATTGCTTAGGTTACGTTTTGAACACTGACCTCCCCACAATTTCACTTATTCAGTACCCTGTTTCAAACTCAACATAGTGGGTACTATGCAGGAATAAAATATAAAGGAATCATTCAGCTTTTCAAAAGTTATATGACTTTAAGTGAAATGAGGAAATAAATATCAATCTCATATGTGTGTAAAGAATGGAGCAGGAGACAGGGTTGTGTTGATCAGTTGTAGAAGAAGTATTCAGTTCCTGAAAGCAGCAATAGGATGTTGCTACAATATGAAATGTAGCAATAAAAATAATACTACTTCACAAGTAAAAGTTGCGCATTGAAAATGTCACGTAAAAGTACGTATTACTACTTTTGTAGTACTGTAAGTAATCATGTACTGAAGTTATAGAGAACTCATAATTCAGAAAAAATTCCCCTATGAGTGTTAAAACCACTGCTGTACAGGCATAATGGTACCAAACCCTGAGAAAAGGCAACCGTGCTCTGCTGCTGCTATTAAGAAGGTCAAGCATCTAAAAACTAAAAATTGTAATTTTTCTGTAAAAGTCAAAAGAGAGCAAAAAAAAGTTCACAAATGTTGAACTGTTCCTTTAATGGAAATGTTATAAGGAATTTAAAGGGCTTTGATAAAGAATCATTATATTTACATTATTCTACTTTCACCTTCCTTCTCCCATCAACCTCTTCCCCAGCCATTGTCTGTCTCTCTTCTCCTTATCCTCCATTCCTCACTCCAGCAGTTTTACAACCACTACAGCCACTGCTCCACAAGGGAGAGAAGTAGAAATGTTATGCCTGGGAGTCATTGGATGCCTCATTAACTTGTTCATCAGGCCGCCCCCCCTTTCTATCCTTTATCCTCATCCCTCTGTTTTTCTCTCCTCTCCTTCAACCTGCCTTTTCCAGGGAGCTGAAGCGAGAGAGGGAGCGTGCAGAGCTCTGGCGAGGCCTGGAGGAGCACCAGGAGCGCCGGATGCAGATGCTCACCGAGGCTGCCAGGAACCAGCGCAACCTCCAGGAGCGAGGCGAGAGAGGGGACCCTCAGAGCCCTTCGTCCCCGCAGACGGCTCACTCCGACCAGCCCGAGCCCAAACCCAGCGGGGCCTCCTCTGGTGCTGGGGAGAGCGCCACCTAGGTGCTGCTCGACAGCAGTTGGATAACACAGGGGTTAGGGGACAGGCAGAAGAAATGAAGTTGATGGTGAAAGTGTTGGGAGACAGAGAAAGGTACAAAAGCAAATCCACTGTTCTTTCTATCTTGTATCATCGAGGGGGTAGCGTCTTTTTTTAAAAGCGCACAAACTCAGTGATCCAAGGTAATAGAATGTACCTTTTTCCTGACAGAGTTGTGTGAAACTGGTTCACTTTTTGCTATACACACATTATGTTGCAGATCATAAGATGAATATTGTCCAAAAGTGCAGACTGTCATTTTAAGTAAAGGCTGGTTTATTAAACTGCAGGTCAGTGCCTAAAATCGGTAGCTGGCCTGCTTCAAACCTGCCTGAAAACAGGAGATGAAATGTCTCTTTTGGTGCAGCACTAACCAAGTTTAACATGCGTCTAACTTGTCTTAACATTTAACCAACCAAGTCTGTACTGTGGCCTCATATTTATCTTTTGGTCACACATGCTTATTTCATGCGTGGACAGCACAATACATTAATAAACAAAAGAAGCAATTTCACACAAATGTCCTCAAACTGTTGCCGTACAGACCAGACAGGCAAACCCTCACACGCAGACACGCATACACACACACACACACACACACACACACACACACACACACACACACACACACACACACACACACACACACACACACACACACACACACATACACACACACACACACACACACAAACACACACACACACATACAATTGCAGGCACATATTTACTGTAAATATTAGAAGACAGAGCTACAGAGAGTGTATCCAGGTCAAACCATTCCCACACACCAACAGTTGATTAATGCACCAAAATGTTTCATAAAAAAAAACCACACAGACACATACTCGCATACATACGTGTTCTCTCACACAGCTACTTCTGGCGCTAACTCCTCTCCCATTCTGTCGAGTTCCACAAAAGGACGAGCCTAAGGTCCCTCAAGGTTAAATAACCACTGATGAAGATGATAATGATATAAAGTACAATAATGTTCCTTCTTCTTACTTGTTACTCTACTACTACTCTACTCTACTCTAAGTACTACTGATGATGATGATGATGATAATGTTTTTATATATATACATATGTCTCTGGATATTTCTGTAGTGTATTATGGGAGAAACACTAGTGTAGCAGATACCATAAAGGGGAAGGCCGGCTTGAATTCTGAATTCACATCACATGTTAACTGTATGAGGCCATAATGTGAGTACTGAAATTCAGCGGAATTCCCCTTTAACAGACCTTAAAGAGGGGAGGAATGAACTGGATCTGTGATGGCTGTTTTTCTTTTATTTTGAAATTTTGCATGGTGTGGTGGGTGAAATGTAAAGGGGTAAATCCAAAAACATTCCATGTTTAAAGGTCATTACTATGTAATTTTTAATTTTAAGGTGCACTGTGGGGTTTTCTTGTAAACAAGAAAGCTATGTTCACATCCGGAGTTACTCACCAAATCACACTGCATCCCTGAGGCCTAACAAATGCGTTGGTGCATTGTTTTGCTAATAAAACACCTGCAAAGCCAATTTTAGAAATACTTCAGCTCTTGCATTGTTTACATCCATGTTTGCTAGCTAACAGTTCCCCTAACTGTCAGTCAGCGGCAAAGGGTGAACCTGGAGGCACGATGTGAGAATCGCTGATGTGCGATACAAACAAAAGGAGGATCCACTCATAAAAACACCACCACCCAGTGCTACTGTTGGTGACAAACTCCACAGGGTACCTTTAATATTGATATTGCAGGACACAGTGATGCTTTTTTGACAACATTTTGGTTAAAAGTTTAACTTAAATTTACTAATTTGCTTTGGGCACATCTTCTGAAGCATAGAGCCCCCCCCCCCTCCAGCACACAACCAAAAATGAATCCAAGCAAATCAGTACGCCCCACCCGACACAGAGGTTACCGGAGGATGAATGAAGTGCACCACGTGTCTCAAACCAAAAGAAAAACACCGTAATCCAGCTGGATTTCTGAACCCAGAGTGTCTGTTCCTTTAGGCTCAGCAAAACTGATGCTGCTAAATGGCGACCATGACGATGATAACTTTTTCAGTGTGAACCAACAAAAATCTGTTTATTCTTGTCTGATTATATAGATAGAGTGATGGGATAAAGAGAGGTGAGAAAAAAAAAACAGAAAAAAATATTTTAGCAATATTTTCATTCTTTCAGGATATGTGTTTTTAGGGGGTTAACAAGAAGTGCGTCACACTCAAATGTTTACCCCCCACTCTTGTTTTTACTCCTGTTGCGTCCTTGATATTCACATTGTCTTAAAGGTACTTTCTGTGTAAATTTATTTGATGAAAAATGATTTTGCTTTGTAATTATGTTGTTTTACTTGGTTTTTGTATGATCTTGTTCATTTTGTGGAAAACTGATAATGATGCTATTTATTTTCTATTTGATCAGGAAATGTAACCTTATTTGAGGACGATGGTCAGGTTGTGTATGTGCGCGTGCGTGAGTGTGCGTGTGTGTTGGTGTGTAAGCAGTGAGTGAATCAGTGAATAGGAGATGTGTGTAGACAGAGCGATTGAGAACGAGAGAAAACTGTTCTCTCTTTGCTTCTTTTTCTCTCTCTCTCCTTCTCTCTTTCCTGAAGGACAGGGTTTGAATCCGAATGTATCGTAAAACAAATCCATTGATTGTTTTTTAGACACTTGAGATGCTGTCAGCTGCTTCGTAACCAAACATTCAAAAACTATTCAGACCAGCAGTTTTTCAAAACACTCACTTAAAATCATTCCTGAGTCGACAAGGTTTCGAAATCCATTTAACTTGCAGCTCTCATAATTGCATTTAAAGTTTTTACTGAGTTGTTAATGGGTGATTTAGCATTTCAGAATCATGATTTATGTTTAAAGTTTGGTTTGAGTTTGGTCTGCCACTGCATCTTTGTACAAAAGAGGTTGCTACTTTCAAACGCTGACACTGCAGCTTTGCATATCATTGCAGGTGCTGATCCAATATCCAGGTTACAGCTTCCAATACATCTCTCAGTCAATTATTGACATCATTTTGCATTAATGTTCAGTTTTGATTTTAAAAAGCAGTAGTTTGACATAAAAACCCCTCAAGGTTCACATACACACTTCCTTTGCAGCTTTAAATGACTTGTCATGGTCTTCGTTGGCGGATGGAGTTTCCTCGGTTGTCCTAGACGTCACTCAGTGGTCCTCACGTGACCAAAATTTGGACGGCACCTGAGCCGTCTCCATGACAACCGGGCAAACTCCATCTGTTTATGAAGACTATGAGATCGGATTGAAAGCTCTGGAAAAAGCTAAAGATTAGAGCCTGAGTTAAAATTATTTACACATATGCTAATGGTTCCCAGCCATGTGACCCGTTAGAAAAATAAAGGCAGCAAGTGTGCATTCCCGGTGGTTACTGAAATTCAAAAATACAAATCATCAAAAATACAAAGGGGCCAGAAATTTGAGGAAAATAATATACTACTGTTTTGTTTTCTTGTCCTCTTAGTTAACTTGTGACCCCGCAGAGTTATCTTAGGATCCCCTGTGGGGATCATAGTACAATGCTGTGTATTTTTTCTTAGTTTCTTCTTGTTTTTTTTCACAGTAGTTTAGATGCAAAGGGCACAAATTTGCACTGGGTGTGTACATATGAATTAGTTGTAATAGCAGTGTACCACTCCAGTGAACACCTCAAAACCTGCACCTGTATACGCCATGTGGCTGTCACTCTGGGCAGACCGAAAAGGAAAAAAACAAAAACAAAAACCCATTCCCATTTAGTTGGATTTCAAACATTGTTTTGATTCAGACAAAAAAAAAAAAAAAAACGACAACAACTCAAAAACACAACGGAAAACAGACAAAACCTGACCTTGCTGTCATAAAACGCAGCTTACTTTATGATTTTGTTTAGGCTAGATTATTTACAAACCCTCTTGATTGTTATTGTCAGTCAGTCGGCTGACTCGGGGAAAATGGAACCCCAGATCCCACTGCTCTAGATTTCTCAATATCGATCAATAATATTCCTCAGTTCTAGAGTCCGCTTGTTCATCCTAGAACTGCTCCGGGACGGAAAGCGAGAGGCGAGAGAGTGTTTCCAGAGAGCTCCGGTTATGCCACACAGACGGCCATCAGACGCTTCCACCATTCGCTGTTACATTTCCTCTCTGTGGCCATTTTAAGCCAAATTTAAACAAATGCTTTAAATCAGAGCGGAGGTGTAAATGGGTTCGATGAAAGCAGCCAGTAAATATAAAAGCAAAGGAGGAGAACGACAGAGAAAAGAAAAGACATAGAGTTAGACATGATAGAATGGCAATAAGTCAGAGCAACAGTAACAGGATGAAAGCATAACGTTACCGAAACCTAAAACCGCATTACGTAGCAATTTCACTGAATTTCTAGATTTGCACTGTCTGCCCAATGGTCTGTGTTTGTCGTGTTGAAGAAAAACCTTAGAGAAGATGATAAAGACGATGCAGAAGAAGAAGATGTATATTTTGGGGACCAACACAGCGGTGGGGGGGTTTGAATGTAGAGAGGCTTACTACTGTACGTAACATTACAGGGGGATGTAGAATGGAGGAAAAAAAAAAACTATGTGCTAAAAATGAAACTTCACTTTGAGAAAACACTCTGGGAGTCTGTGCTGTTTTTTTTGTGTCACCCTTCTTGTCTCTGGGGCTGAGTAGAATTCCTACTCCTCTCATTGATACTTGATTATGATGCGTCATGATTTGCATAACTCAAAGCTGCACTAATCAGTATTTATGCATCAAATTACCTCCTGTAATTTGAAAGTTGTCGTCGTGGCGTCGAACCCACAGCAACTCTGCAGTTCCCCTCAGCTCTTCAGAGCTTATTTTAGCTCCTTGTTTTGTTGTGTAGCCCCCAAACGACACTGTTATCACACCTCATTTCCTGTCGCAGGCATGCAGATTTTATCAACAAAAAAAACAATTAATGAAATAAAACAAACCAAAACAAATGACTGCTTGGAGCAAACATAGCAAACACACACCCAAAATCTATAACAAAACAGTATTGTTTACAAAATGGTTAACTGTGTTGTTAAGTACAGGCTAGTTTTAGTATGTGGTCAAAATACATGTAAAAACACTGGTATGGTGTCGGGACTTTAAGAATAAAGATGTCAATGCAACAGCAGAGGAGACAACTCTGAAAAGTTCACATCATGATTGTTTCCCTGAACTTTGATATTGACAGAGCTTTTTAAAGACATAGGTAATTTATGGTTTATGTAGTAATAGAGTTTCAAAGGTTTTTAAAAAAGTTTAAAAATATCTGTTTTTTGTGCTCATACTACCGGTCCTTTGTCGGAGTAAGTGTCAAGCTGTGCACTGACATCCCTGACATCATTGGGAGTAGACTAGTTGGATAAAGAACTGCACACACACATGCTCACACACAGAGAGAGATACGGGCTGAGGTTAAGAAAACATAGACAAGCATCAGTATTTTCCAGGGAGTATCCATTATTTCTGGCTTGGGTTCTCTAATGGTATTTTCATTGTAATTGCTATGATGTCAGAGTGTCCGTCCGCCCTAATGGCCTTCTAAAAACAATAACAAGGACCGATTGGTTCCATTCACTGGCTGTTGTCTGGGCAGAGAGACACAGGAGTCCAGCAGCTCAAATCTCTGCAAGATCTTCAGCTAAAAAGGTGAGTGGTGTTTTTTAAACATCCATTAAGTAAGATAGGGGAAGTATGTTGCATTATACTTTGACTTAAATTCATTTTAAGAGACTTTGAGATGATTTTGGGACAAAAAGTAACCATAGATTATGTTTTTCAGCTATTAGTGTAGTCTCTTATCCAATAGTGATTGTTCTCAAAGTGAGCACAGTGTGTTGTTAGTGGTATCAGTGCTTCTGTAAGAGTTCCACATCATTCTGTTTGTGCAGAAAGCATTTTTTTTCAGTGTCATATTTCTGTGAAACATTCTGCAGTCTAGTTGAGCTGATGTGATTCCAGATGTTTCAGTACAGTTTAAGTTTTTTTTTACTGGAGAATCTGCAGAATAATTGAACAGATGTTTCCAATTGCATTAGGGATATGACTCCTGATTCTGATTCAAACAAAAAGAGAAAAACGAATGCATTTCATGCAAAGGAAACTTCCATGTGAGATTTGCCATTTAACCAGGTCCTGCATTCAAATTCTCCCTTTGTTTTTCGTTTGGAAGTTTTTTGTCTCTATTAAATTTCCCAATGAATACTTTTTAATAGGACATTGGCTGCAGTAGCCAAGATAGACACTAGAGGGCAGTGTGGGCTATGTTGCATGTCACACTGTATCCTGTTCACTGATCACCTTCTCCCACAGTTGTGAAGTATTAGCAATAAATTATCTATATGTTTACATATTTCTATTTTAAGAGACCAAACTGAATATTTTAGTCTGGTTTTTGTTGGTTATTAACACACAGGGACTGAAGCACTTCCAGGCCCAACAACTCACTGATGATTAAATTCATTCTTTTTTACTCAATAAGATGTTTGATTCCTCACTAACAATGTAAACATATCCCATGTGACTTAACTCATCCCGCTTTCTTTGATTCCCTCTCCACACATCACAACCAGCATGCATCTCCATCCTCTGGCCCTCCTCCTCCTGGCTGCTGAGGCAGCCTTGGTGTGCGTCGCCGTGACAACCACGCTCCACGATTTCCGAGGCTGCGCGGTGCGGGAGTTCACCTTCGTGGCCCAGAAGCCCGGCTGCAAGGTGCGACGCGTCACCACGGAGGCCTGCTGGGGGCGCTGCCACACCTGGGAGGTAAGACTCACGCGCACCTGCACACACATGAACATATGCAGAGAGAGAGAACATCTGTCGCATCCAGCTGATGTCGGAGTCCCACTTTTTTTTTTTTCTGAAAGCTTCAGCATTACTGGAATTGTGAGACATCAAATGAGAGATTAATGACCCATGATAGAACCCAAACCATAAAAAGGCTGTTGACCCGCTCTCAGCTATGAACCATAGGTCATTGTCAAGTTGGGAGGGTTAGTGAACTTTTACTGAGAATCATATTTCACCTCAGAGTGACTGAAAAACCAAGTTCAGTGGGTCAGGAACTCAGTCTCTCAACTCAGACAGGAGGAGTGGCTCAGTAGAGATGACTCAGCAACCCTCTCAAGGTCCAAGGCTACTTTTTTCCCAGGGCTTTCCACTGCATCTCATGGTCTTCCTCAGTGGATGGAGGTTGCTCTTTTGAGAAAGAAAATCTCAAGTCATTGTCCACTATTTATTCTTTTTGCTGAGTTTTTAACTGCTTCTTCCGTGGTGGATAGAGTTTGCTCATTTAACAGTGAGAACTCGAGGCCTTCTTGTCAGCTTCTCCTGGGGCTTTCAGCCACATTTCACAATCTTCCCCGGAGCTTAGAGCTAAAGTCGGTAAGTCGACCTTGAGTTAATATTTTTTGGCGAAGTACTTATCATGCTGAAGATAAAATGTGGGAAAATGTTCTAAAAAAAACTTGGGTCCTCTGTATCGTAAAAGGCAGACTAACGGCGAGTCCTTCATAAGAATAATATGCCAGAGTTCGATGTTGCACTGTTTCTGTCCCTAACAATGTCAGTGCAACCTGAGTGGTGCGACGAATGGTGACTAATGTTTGCGAGAGGCGAAAAAAACCCAAAAAACCCTATTGAGAGTATCGGTTACACTCTACTCCTACGCTACAGTAAGTGGGCCATCAACTGCTGCGATCCCACAGACTTCTTTTGGTTTATTACTTTGAAATTTTTAGGTGTGATGTCAACTAGGGCAGAAAACAGTGGCAGCATTCACGCCTATTCTAAGCCCTGAGACTTTTTTCTGTCCGAGAGCAAAAGTCCACTTGGTGTGTTTCAAGGGAAGCGTGTAGCTTCTTCCTATTTATTTGTTTTATTTTCTTTACTCAGTCTATTTGCCGTGAAACACATACATCCGAGAACTTTGTTGCATTCACTGACTATAGCTTTTGTTGGTAAACTGGAAAGAAGCTCTGGTCAAACGCCATACCTGTACCCTTTTTTTGTAGCTGTGTGTATCTGTGCGTGTGTTTGTGTGTGTGTTTGCGTGCGTGTCTGTGTGTGAACCTTGTAGAAACCAGTGCTGGATCCCCCCTACATCCAGCGGAATCACCGTGTGTGCACGTACAGCCGCATCCTCTACGTCAGCACCCGGCTGCCGGGCTGCCTGCCCAGGGTCTCCCCTCTCTACCACTATCCCGTGGCCCTCAGCTGCCACTGTGCCGTCTGCTCCACACAGGACACGGAGTGTGAGACCTTCTGAGGGACGGGACGGCACTTTGAGCATACAACGTCAGAGTGTTTCACCGACAACACTGACAGATTGAAAATGATGAAATCACGATATCTGAGCCTCGAAGGAAGGATATTTGACACTGAGTAGCCTAACAGTTATCCTGCCTGTGGACTGACGACCACGCGTGTAGCAATATACAAATATATGTCTGTGTCTGAAAGGAGAAATAAATAAACAAAAAAAGAAAAAGAAATATCGAAACAAGAGTTCTGTAATTATTTGCCGTGATTTTGACAACATAAAAATAAAGTAACTTTTTTGACCTTATGAGTTAATATACTATATACTGTATATTCAACTGTAGCTCTGATCATAATCTCAAATAAGGAAGGTCAGCGTCACATATACATCCTGTGTTTCAACTACTGTTCTGTATGCGTGTAACAAGGCCAAATTAACAAACAGCAAAGTGGGCGACTGGCCGGGGCCCCCGACCCTCAGGAGCCCCTTGTTTACTGTGTACATAGTTTACTGTTTTCAACTGAACTGGAAATGTAAATGGTCCTTTAGTTGGGCTTTGTATTATCCCCCAGGCTCAAAAATATTTTCAATGTAGTCCTAAGTTAATGCATTAATTGCATAAATCTATATAATCCCATGGTGCATATTACTGTATAAACCTTTGTCATTTGTGCACTTGAGGACGACACAGCTTATTTCTGGTCCGGCCATGCTGTGCATCATCTAATGTAATGTAATGTAATGTAATGTCTAATAACACACAGTTATTGACTTCACCCATTTTCACCAGACTGTAAAAAAGTTATAATTGACAACTGCATAATGACGGTCAGGTAAGGATGCTAAAAAAAATCTACCACCAGTGGTAAACGGTGTGTTTGTGTGTGTGTGTGTGTGTGTGTGTGTGTGTGTGAGTGTGTACTCATTTTGTGGGTAATTCATTGACATTGCAGGGACTCACCTACCTTTTGGGGACAAAAATGTAAATTTGTTTAGATTTTAGTCTTAAGATTTGATTTTAAGGTTAAGGTTGGGATTAGGCAAGGTTGAGTGATGTGAATAAGTAAGTATATGTGTGTAAATTGGGAAGATAAAGCAAAGGTCTCCGTAAACCACTAACAGTTGCAGAATAGAAATTTATTGAAATAAAAGTTCATCACATACTGTACAGTGCATTCTTTCTCTTTTCATTTCATTGATATTTCAAACATTCATTGGTTTCATCAATAGATATTATTTACAAAATGTCTTTCAGTTCAAATTCATAAATATAAATAGATTTTGTACATTCTTTAGTCTCATCTGTGTTTAGTGGTTATTAGAAAGAATGAAACTATTTATTCATATGATGTCTATGATCCCAATGGTGACAATATATTGAGTTTTTTGTTTAATACGAGTTGTTGAAGAGATTACTGTCTCAACTGTAACGTTCTTATTCGTTTTGACATATTTCAAAATATAAAGGAGAGGTGAAACCAGCGAGTTTGATTATAAATCTCTGTATACTTATACTTCCTACTGAGTCACTAAGCATGAATGATAGTGTGTCTATTTTTTATTTCTAGCTGCTTTACAGTAAATCAAGTGTTTGCCAAGCCTCTAAGCAAAAATATAAAAAAGGTTCAGTTTTTGTGACAGAAGGGTTTATAAGGCCTTTAGCACGAATGTGTATCGATCAAGTTTTCTAGAAGAGCCACATTTCACATACGCAAACCGAGGAACAAGCAACATACACACAAACACAAACACATGCGCACATGCACACAAACACTACCTACACAAACAGCAAAACTTTTTCTGAACATACATAAGTGTGAATTTTCGTATTTCAATATTAAAGTACAGGGTGACGGGTCCAGAGCAAAATTCGCTCTGCCTAAAGGAATTTCACTTGAATTTTAAGAAAATTTCAGAGTCGCATGGTTTAGGTAGTTCTGCAGAGACCACTCCGTCTTTTGATCATTTCCTGTTCCTTCCATTCTTTTAGAAAACAAATGAAGGACACCCTGGCTTTGCCAGTCTCATGGTGGAGGGTCGCTTCGTTTTCAATTAAATAAGTTCAAGCTAATTTTCTTCAACATTCAAAACAAGTCAACATAGGGTAGAAAGGAAAAAGGATAGTTGCTGGTGCATTGCTGAAACTCTTGTATTTTG
The DNA here is from genome assembly GCA_016859345.1 of Istiophorus platypterus. Lineage (NCBI taxonomy): Eukaryota > Metazoa > Chordata > Actinopteri > Istiophoriformes > Istiophoridae > Istiophorus > Istiophorus platypterus. The sequence continues at coordinate 12,033,448 of CM029132.1, read as the reverse complement.
CTCATTTAAACTGGTATTTGGTTCTTAGCCGGGATGACGTCTGCGATCTTTCAGTAGCGGGACCTACGGCACATGTCGCAGCGGCACGCCTTAGCCGTCAGGATCTCTATTTCGTCATGGTGACGACCACGTGGGCAGTCCAGGCGAACTCTGACCTGAGGGGAGACGAGCCACGGGCCGTGAACAAAAACAACATAGACTTAATGTGGTGGTGCATATCCAGTCGCCTCCCTCCACTCCTCACCTTGGCGTCCTTGCTGATGGTGCAGCACTGTGAGGCGGAGGTGATGTTGTGGGTGAAGTTGGAGGCCACCAGTACGGAGTACCTGGACGGGAAGGCGCTGGACTCGCAGTAGCCCACGCAGGCGTAGATCTGATGGGTGCCTTTGCATGTGCTGCGCCGGTCACTGCGGATGGTCACGTTGAAGGCTGGAGGTGAGGGAAAGCATAGAGGGGTGCATGAGCTCAAGTGTGCGTTTTGTGTGTGTCTTTCATATAAATAGAATCCTGAAACAGATGGTGAATGTATAAGATAACGAACTGTTGAAGATAATGTTTTCAAGACCACATTACTCATAAACCCTGCTTTTTCCTTTCAACAGACGCCGTTTGAGGACACTCTGTCTGATTTGTGAAAATTGTGCCGTATACGTGCGACTCACGGTAAAGGTGACAGCCGGGGGTGAGGGCGTCATAGCTCCAACCAATAGGAGAGAAGAGCAGCAGTGTCATCACTGGTAAGACCAGCAGGCAAAGGTGTGAGGCCATGCACAGCGACATCTGGACGGAAGCCTGGGGGGTCCAAACAGAATAACATAAGTAAGTACTCCAGAAAACCACAAATTTAACTAAATATTTCCAACATTCAATTGAGAATAGAAAAAAATTGCACCACAAATATGACCACGTTTGTTGAAACACACATTTAATTTTGACCAAATGAACTGCTCACAGTTCACAGAAATTTACACCCCGTGACAAGGGGCACAGTCGGAAAGAGGGATTCAAACCTTGTACCCCCTGTACACAGGATCTCCATATGGTCTCTAAACTTAGGAAAAACCAAAGGAGCCATGACCATCTCAAACACTCGAGTCTCAACCCGGGGTCGATGCTGAACTTTGCACCGAAATGGAAGTGTTGCCCAGGGCCCCCTCCTTTATCTTCCCAAGGTGGTTTCCCATCCCGCGTATGGCCTATGTGCGTCGCTCAGTTGATGAACAGCTACTACGAATAAAAACAATACCGTCTTTAACTTTTCAGTCCGCCTCATTTAACAGCTGCCTGCTGACACATGTATGCACTTTACTCCCACTGGCTCGTGATGCACACGTAGCTGTGCACATGACCAGTAGATCACTACACATGAGGAAAAATGGCTTTATTTGAAATAGAGAAACGGTGGAAGGATCCTGTGTGTGTCTGTGTCTGTGTCTTTCACATTAACCCACATAAGCACGAACATGCACGCGCTGTGTGTCCTATGTGCCTACATGCATGCGTGATCCTGAGTGTTCACGGATGCACGTGCCCCCCCCCCCCCGCCCCCACAAACACACATACACACATACACACATACACACACAGTCCCACTCCCACTCCAACACGTGTGTAAACAGTAAAGTCATATTTTCCTGGGAATTTGGTGATCCTGACCCTTGCCCTCTAAAACGGCCCCTTCCCGCTCCGTTTCCTTTTTTGAAGGGGGGGGGGGCAATCGCCGCTGCGGTGACGGGGGAACAGCCCCGGGGACGCCAATTACGCTGCTGGTGCGACCAAATTAACGGGTCAGGCTTGTGTGTGTGCGGCTGTGTGCCTGTGAGGCCATTAACCCCATGTCAGCCATTTGGGCAGGGGAAATGCCCGGCTTTTTCCTCTTATGTGGGGTTTCCATGCCTGAAGGGCTGGTGTGTCTTTGAGGGAAGTGGGCTGGAATACGCCACTTAGGGGCTGGCGCCTAAGACCACCGAAACAGCCCAGAGAATATATACACCCTGGAAAAGCCCAGATCCTTGAAGTGCTCATGCACACAGAGACTTTCTCAAAATCATCTTATCAGTGATTCCTGGACTTTTTTTTTTGCTAAGATCACATATCTATCAAGTGAGGGTTGATAATATTACAGTTTCTACTCACCCAAGTTACCTCTATTCTCCTTAAATTCAACTTACATATGAAGTGGGTCTAAGTTGCTATTGACCTTAAAGGTGCAGCAGACCAGTTTATCTTTTATAATATAAACAATAAATCTGAAAATTAAAAATGTAAATGTTGTTTGGACCATCTGCATCACAACACACAAGTGCAATCAACCTTAAATATTGAATAAATACAGTGTTAGACAAAAGACTCAAAATTGATACATTTTGTCTTCTTTAATATAATTTCTTATCATATATTTTAATATAGTGTTTGAGAATAAATCAGAATAATGATGCTTAGTTTTACAAAAAAATAATTCATGACAGTACAGGTCAGCTGAATTGTGAAGACTGAAAATAAAACCCACCAAACCATAAAAATCTCTCTCCACAAACTGTTTCACTATAGACACAGGAAACAAATCTCCCTGCAGCTAAGAATGATACAAGATAGTCTGCAGAATTACTGAAATTACTGTGAAATACTGGAGAAGATGGATGGGTTTGAATGTACATTTCCCCCCAAATTTTACAATATTTCAAGATCATATTTTATATGCATGACTTCCCTCCCCAAAAAAAGGTGTGAAAATGTGCTGGCTCTTACCTGAAGGCGTAGAGTGGAGAGTGCAATGTCTTTGCAGGGCTGCTGTGTCCACTGACAGGTGAGTGTGAGCTTGTCTCCTCAGAGCCTGATGCAGGGCTATAAGTAACACAGGTAAGGCACTTATAGCTCTGGACACACCCACAATTAGAAGGCTGAGTGTGTCTGGATATTTTTTATTCTACACGTCCCTCTCTGACTTGCTTCTTCACTCCTCCTACCTGAACAACAAAAACAACGGAATTCTCTAGAAATATAACACAAAAAACTTTCTCTTTGTCTTCCTCCTGGAGTGTGTTACCATCTCTTCGTCCCTCCACCCTCCCCATCCTCAGGCTCTGTTTTAAACCTTTAGGGGGACCGCTGCTGTGACACAGAGGAAAACTAGATAGGTTTTCCATCAACGCACCAACACAATAGTAAGAGCACACACAGCTTTACATCACACACATACACGTGCAAAGGAGATGCACACATGCTCACACAAAGCCCTCACGTATGCACACAAAAGTCACACAAAAAATAATACGCTAGGCCTCAGCTGCCAGTTGATACACAAGACAACGGAGCTAATAAGCTAAACTGAATGGGAGACCTCACACATGCGCACACACACGCACATGCACACGCACACACACTCACACACTTGAACACACAAAACATGAACACACAAACACACACACACACACACACACACACACACACACAAAGTCCGCCTGGGTTTTCCATTTGTGGTTGCATGAGGAAGGGCAGGGTGGGTCAGAAGATATTGTGGGTTTGGGTCAACTCTGTGTGTGTGTGTGTGTGTGTGTGTGTGTGTGTGTGTGTGTGTGTGTGTGTGTGTGTGTGTGTGTCTGTGTGGGTGTGTGTGTGTGTTGGCGCATGAGCGTGCGTGCGTGTGTGTGGCACGTAGTGGGTATATTCGGAGAACGCCTGGCTCTGCTTCTCTTCTTCTTTGTCCTGACTAGAGGGTATCAGCTTAGCAACCACCCTCCCCAAACTCCAGTGGGTAAAGTCGATCCTTTCATTCGATGCTTTGTTGCGTTAATATCTGGGAGCTTCAGTGACCTGTCACAAAGGTCAAAAACTGCAGGATCAGACCACTGATGAGTGTCTCTATCGCTCCCCATATGTTTTAGTTCTTGTAAATTGTTGCCAAAGACCCAAAATGGGGTTCCTTTCCTCTCCTTTCGGTGGGTTTCCACATGAAACTGGGATTCAGGCTGGAGGAACTAATGTCCTAGTTGCTGGAAAAGCAACCTGGACACCGGAGAAGGTGGGGGTGAGGGGGTTGGCCCTCTATTTAAAGCTCCTCTCCTGAAGTTACTTTTTGGTTTCTTGATGAGTTTTTCCACGTCTTCCCGTGGGGGTAAGTTTGGAATAACTGCTGTCGTGGGCCCGCAAAGCCCACAGAGACTCTATAGCCCGCTGATATAGGGCCATAAAAATAAACGACTTGGCTCTCCGTCCGTCACAGAACTTAAAAATCTGCCGGCAGAACCGATTCAAGAAGCAAAGAAACTCACACGTTTGATAGGATCAAAACAAAACAGTAGCCAGAGATGAACCAGGGCACATAAGAAAAAGTGAGTGCTGAGAAACGTGTCAATCTTATTGTCACAAAAACATACGATGAACTTGTCCCACTAATTAATATTGTCTGTTTAGTCTTTGGCGCCATAGAGCTCCACTGTTTTCCGACAGCTAATGAAACCTCATCAGTGAGCCGCACTGTTGCGCTGGGTGACGTTTTATCATCGCGATGAACATGCCCACTGTAGTTTATTCTGACTCAGTCCCACATACATCTCCATGCTGGTGTATACAGGTGTATATACAGAAGTCAGAGAGTACAACAAGATAGACAAATTGTTGGTTTTGGTCTTTTCATGGGATTTGTTGATCGCAAGAAAAAAATAGACAACCTTATCCTTTAAGGGTTAAAGGAACCCTGGTTGGAGAACCCTAGTTGAAGAACCCTAGTTGGAGAACCCCAGTTTGAGAAGAATTACATCACTCTGATGTTATTTGCCTTTCAGGTGGCTCATGCATGCATTTTGTATGACAGTAGCTGATGTTAGCCTCAGATTTTCTATTTCGAGGCATTTTACGAACAGGTTGCATTGTTTACTACGAACGCAGGATAGGAGCTAGATGGGCTTCCTCCAGTGCTGCATGTTCACTCGCGCGCACACACACACACACACACACACACACAAAGACACAGACACATAGACACACACGCACACACACACACACAAAGACACACACACGGACACACACACACACACACACACACACACACACACACCTTCTAACGAAAACACAATTATCATCTTATGGCCCCTCTACTACAAACATTCCCAATCCAGTTATGTCAAATGGAAAACGGAATGTGTGACATCATCACCTAAACCCCACCACCTACACACACAGAACTATTAGTGTGTCGACTGTAAGTTAAATGGACGACGCAGTGTGTTTCTTCTGATTCCATGCCAACCAGAGAGAGAGCGATGGAGAGGGGCAGAGAGACTATACGTCTGAATGGGCCACGGCACCTCATCAGGAGAAAGAGACGTGAATGAACTTTGTTAAACTGGAGAATCTCTCTTGTAGTTGAAATGCAGATACACACACGCATGCACACACACGCATGCACGCACGCACACACACACACACACACACACACACACACATTACTTCAGTGTGACTCAGCGGGGTGACTGATGTTTGTATCACTCACTGGCCCGTCGCTCTCGGCTGCCGTGGTAACTGTGGCGTCCTGAATAACTCTAATATCATTAATGTGTCCACTTGCACTTCTGCTCTATTATTTCAATCTTAGTGTGTGCGTGTGAGTGTGTGTGTGTGTGTGTGTGTGTGTGTGTGTGTGTCAGTGCGTTGATGCAAGTATATTTTTTTATGCATCTGTCTGTAAAGCATTGTATGGTGTGTGTGTGTGTGTTTAAGTTAAAGTTAGGGATGGCACAATTGTGTATTTCTGTTATTCTAAATACTATCTGTGTATCATTATGTGTGACAGAACATTGTGTGTGTGATCAAAGTGTGTAAGCAGATGTGAGTGGTAGATAAATCATGTGTGTGTTATTTTGGGCTCTATGACAATTTAAGGAGAGGATTAGACAAAGTTTTCCTGTTTCTAAGATGATGTTTGAGTCCAGTTCAAGCATTTACCCCAATTAATAAACATAAGTGTGCAAGCATGGAGACGTGCATGCAGGCACACAAACACAACTTTTCCTAAAGTTAATTAACCACATTATTTTATTTTTTTTCTCATGTTTTATGTATGGGGTTTTTTTTTGCATATTTTTTTTGCATTTTTTTTTCCCTGTCATGTATTTCAAGTCTTTAAACGTTTCAGTTCATAAGACTTGAGACAAACACGCACACAGACATACACAGACACACAGATAAATACACACTGAGCACTTAGCTAATTTAGACTGACAGGCGGAAAGTGGAGTTTCCACAAGGTGATACTCACTGAAGCTCAAGGTCTGCACTTATGAGGACACACAACACATACACAGACACGCACACACACAAGCTCCCGCGAAGGAGTGGAAATACTAAGAGAGAGTCAGTATTGTCTACAACAATTACCAGAATAAAGCCTCGGGATGTGTTCCTGTGAACTCACCTGGCAATCTGCACACTGAGCAAAGATCTCACCATTTCAGTTTAACTGTACTTGCTTATTCACATTTATATAGTAATTCAATAAACTGCATAAAACCAGAAAAACGCAATTAGTGCAAAAGCTAGTGCAGAAGTGGTCAGATGGTTATCGATGAAGAGCATTTGCATCAATTTAAGTGTTCAAATAATGGACGATTGATAAAACCAGGGGACTTGAGCACTACCTGTCACTCAAAACTATTTTTTTAAAGAAAAGGCTGACGAGCAAGATTTTTTTTAATTGAAGGGCCAGGTAACAATATACAAGAAATAAAAAGTACTTTTAGAGTTGAAGACAGAATTTTAAAACGTTTGAAGGAAAAGTGAGAGAAGAAGGGCACGCTGATCGTGAAAGTAACAGATTATACAATGAAAAAAACCTACATAGCTGTTGTGTTGGTATTACGGGGAAGACAGATATGAAGACATCAGCGCTGACTTAAGAAGAACGCAGATGCTGACAATTATTTTATTGGCATTTACTTGGCTATATATTGGGCATTGGCCTTTAAGTTCCACTTTTTATATACAGTCTATAGGAAGGAATGAGTGTTTCTATTTTTTCTTAATCTGCTGCTGCTTTAGATTATTTGTTTGTGTATATATATATATATATATATATATGTGTGTGTGTGTGTGTGTGTGTGTGTGTGTGTGTGTGTGTATAAAGGATAAAATCCAGTTATGCTATAGAAATAAAGAGACCAAATACCAATCTATCATAGAGCAACATATGAAACAAAACACCCATGACAGTAAAAGGAAACAAGGGAGTAAGGACATTTAATGGCCTTTATTAGTGAAAAGCTTCGACAAAAAGATGGCATGAAATAGACTTCCCATCTCTGTAGCAATACTTCATATTTCAAAACAAATCAGTGTAATGGAAAATCTAACGCGTACGATAAGAGTACAATTGCAGAAGTCCCAGGAAAGTGGAAAAACCCTCAACTTTCACATGACAATATAAAAAGTAAGCAGGGGGATGATGAAGGAGAAAGAGCACAAACACATCTATAAAATTTAGTCCCCGAGGAAATCAAAATAGTGCTCGGAGCATAAGTTAATGAACAAAGCCCAGTGAGGCTCCACTACTGGAACCAGAAAGACCCTCCTGTCCAGCTCTCAGGGGTCTTTGAAGAACAAGGAGAAAGGGAAGATATGTCTGCAAAGAGAGAGACAGAGGGACTATAAAAGTCTGCTCTAGTCAAGAAATTGCGCACGTGTCTCATTCCATAAAGTTGCTACTGTTTATCATTATTGCTATAAAAAGACTATATCTGTAATACTGTTACATGTTCCTCCATTGTGGAGTTACTCTGGTCCGTCTTTCTTTGGCCTAAGGTCTCTGCTTGTCTGAACAGACGTTTCACAGGAATATTGTCCGTTCCGAGCACATATTAGCTGGATTTAACCCCATTACAATCTTTGACAAGTTTTTTTTTTTCTTGCAGATCTGCAGCACCAATCAGCTCGTTTCTCATGCCAGTGTAAAAGTCAATCAAATCTACAGGTAGGTTGGTGACATCTCCATCTCCTCCACACGTCTGAGTCTTACCTCTGCTGAGCGCAGAGTTACTGATCTGCCGTTTGTCCTGACTCTGTCCGTAGCATGCGAGTGAAGCACCATGCGCTGCTGGTGTGGCTGCTCTATACCTGGCTGCTCAGGCTGAAAACCAGTAAACCTGCTGACCGCCCACGGTGCCATCGTACTCACCTGACCAATCGAGTCAGAATCCATGAATTCACCGGTGCCTCAGACTCTGAGTCTGCATTTTCTCCCGCCTCCTCTCCCATGTCCTGTTCTGTCCCAGGCTGCGCTTCACCTGGAGTCCCACTTCCTATGATCATGTTGACACCTGGTGTCAGCTGGGGTTTGTCAAGCCCCTCGGTCCCTTTCTGGTGGGGCGGATTAAAAGGAGTGAGAACAATGGTAAAGTATGCCTGGCTGTATAGCTTACTTACTGTGGTAGTAATGTAGCCTTGCATCCCAGGCGAGGAGTTAGCACTTCATTAATAAACCGCATTATTGTGAGGGGCTAAAGGTTTTGCTGGAAAAAGCCATGTTCAGGTTTGACACTTCCACCTCATGGAGGCCAGTGTAGCACTAGTCCTGGATGCTAACATTAAAAACTATGTCCTGCTCTGTAGTGGATTTTGGTTCACTCAAGTTCACTCAAGATAACCACTAAGTTTATCGAATAATCCACATATTATTTCAACTGTAATAACAATAAAACATAAATCTATGGGCTAAGTACCTCTACAGTGCAATACAAGAACAATGCTTTTCCTTTCTGTGTTCATCATAGGTCATCGACTATAGCAGATGTTGACTTTTTGCTTGGGACCATTAAGCTATAGGGGTGCTGAAATAAAACGCATATTTAAGACTCTTTTGTTAGTTTTTCGTTACCATATGACTTAGCCAAAAAAAAAAAAGGACCAAAAGACAAACTCACCTGGAGAAATAAATGAAGTTGGCTACTTGGCCATAGCCAAGCAAGCTAAAAAAAAAAATGTGCTGGTGAAAATGGTAATTTCAGCTGCGTTAACCTGTGGCCACTGAATGAAAAAATGAAATATCCTGTTTATCTGAGCCTGAGGTCAAGCTCCCATGTAGAAGAAAGACATTACAACAAATTGTAAGAGATGTAAATCTTCCGCTATTATTATTCTAAATGGGAATTTAATTACAAACATGTTTACTATTCTCTTGAACTTCATGACATACTTCAGAAAATCACCTTACTATTACCACAATAGTCAAACCTAATGCTTATTAAAGCTTAGCGACTTGTATTGGCATTTCCTCCCCAGTGTTAAAAAAATAAATAACTCAATGGGCCGATATAATTAGTTTAAATCATTTTTTCCACTTGAAACAAATGTGTGTGTGTGTGTGTGTGTGGGGGGGGGGGGTTAAGCTAGAGGAGATAGAGGTGGAAAGAAAAGTCAGAGTGGACAAGCGTAAAAAAAAAAAAGGAGGATCAGATGAGATGAAGGACCATGGACGAGAAGAGGAGGAGGGTAATTTTGAGACACCACCAGAAACACACACACACACCCTCTCACATACACACAATTATACAGAAACATGTACACTCTCTGTCTGACTCTTTGTCTGATGTCATGCTATTATTAACCTTAATCACACTTGTTATCCTGCCTGTCGGCGCAAATGTTAGCCGGGGGCTGCAATAAAGACAGAGATGCTACAAGTGTGTGTGTGTGTGTGTGTGTGTGTGTGTGTGTGTGTGTGTGTGTGTGTGTGTGTGTGTAAAACAAAAGGGTTTTATGTGACTGAAACTGGAAGATGAATTTTCTGATTCAATTAATCTGAAACAAATGTGGGCTAAAATGATTGACTTCTTCATTTGCCATTTTAGAGAGTGATGAATCAGTAAAGCAGTTAAATGTTTTGGGGAGAAGACTGAACCGAGTGAATAAATGAAAGCATCACCTTGTCAACATGTCCTGGATCTTCTTTGACTGCTCCCTCAACATCTGGATTGTCCATGTGCAGCCTGCCGAAGGTTAGACACAAAGTTACACTACATTCACGAAACAATTAGTTTCATTACCTTTTTGGAAAACTTGGTTTACTAATGATTGCAACAAGAATCTCTCCATGAAAAAATCCTTAAATATTATGTTCTGTTACCATTTTTATGTTTATGTAGTGAACAAGAGAGAACTAATATATTGTTACCGACATAACAAGTCCTATTTTTTGAGATTCCTACACTAGTCTGAAATGGAAATGGAAAATGTTGCTCCACTGAAAATAAGGGTAGAACATGAGAAAGGAAGAGAGGATGATATCTTAAATTCTTAGTTTCTGACATTAGACTTTGTGTATAAATGTAGTTTATCCAGCATTTTATTTTTATACCTGAATGTACACCACTCTCTATATCAGTACTATAAAAGTAATAATAATAAATGAGTATATGAAGATAGAGAAAATAATGCCATGAAATGAAATTAAAGCTTGTCTGTCAATATCACTGCTTATAATTAAAATGTGGGGTTTCTTTCCTCATAGTGTCCGAACTCCAGAGGCCGTTACTAGCATGTTGCTACATTACAATTGCCTGATTTTGCAGGCAGCAACAGAAATGGTCCTTGCTGAAGTGTAACTGCATGGTTTCTACAGCACTTAAACTTTTTACTTTACTACTTTTTATAAAAAATATTGCATCTTATTAAAATAATTTACCAGCCATTGTCCAAAGCCACTTAAAATAAGTGCCTTCACACCAGCGAGAGCTAGATGTTGTGCAAAATATTAACAGTCTGACAGCGGTGACAGACAGAAGACAGTGCATATGACAGTGCATTCAACTGACTTGAATACAATAATCTATATTGGGTCAGTTTGCGTGAACTTCTGACAACTGACTTGTTATTGAGTTGTCTTCAAATGTCTTCAAAGGCAGTGAAAGCACTTAGCTTTCTTGCGACTAAAGACAATCACAGGATTCCAACTACAACCCAAGAATGCTTAAAACAGTCTTTACATGAGTTGGGGCATAAAAAAGAATCAGGGCGATGGTTCATCGTTCCAACAGAGCACTTAAAATGTGAGTCGACTGCAGTGTTTTGTCGAAACTGACCCATTTCTGAGCTACAGCCACAGAGAGCCACGAAAATCCAGCAACAGGCTCCAGCCCTCAGAGCTTCAGCTCCATAAATCTAAAATTAATGGAGTGGCAGGCCATCAGGCCAAAGGCCCCTGAGATGGAGAAAGAGGCCTGCTCTGAATACGCCACAGTAAAAGGGCCTGCCAAGGCTGCAGACAAGACAGAGACAGGATTCTCAGGCTTAGAAATCCTGTCTTAAAGCAGGGAAAGTTAGGGGACAGCCTTGTGAGGAGAAACAAAAGGCCTAGAAGTCAGTGGAGGTCGAGGTCGAGGCAGAGCCACCCACCACGAGCCGGGATCTGTTCAACGTTTCTGCCTGTTAAAAGAGAGTTTTTCATCGCCACTGTCGCCAACCTCTTGCTCATGGGGGAAATGTTGGGTCTCTGTAAATAATAACTATAAAGAGTCTGGTCTAGTCCTGCTCTACATTAAAAGTGCCCTGAGATAATGTCTGCTTTAATATGGGGCTATATGAATAACACTGAATTGAATTGAATTGAATTGAACAGGTGTTTTTGGTGTAGCAGGACAAGCCCAGGGTTGGCGTTGGCCGAAGGAGCCCCCGTCTCCTCAGGGCTCTAAGTGAGAGCGTTCGGGCAGGAGCTGGCTTCTGTAGAAGAGTGTTGTTTATTAGAATAATCAGGGCCCTGTGTCTGATCCCGGGAAGAACAAGACAGTGTCACCTTCTGACCAGGACTCAAACACTCTTCTATTTTGTCGAGCAAAGGAACTGTCCATACAGCAATTTTCAACTATTCCCTCTACAGCCCCACTAGTCAATAACTTTTCAAAATCTCTTTGACTACTAGTTTTCATCAATAAATTATTTCAGATCTATATTTTAAATGATGTTTCATTATGTTAATAACTGCACAGTCAGTGATATAGGAAAGACAGTGGAACAGTGAAAGTGTTTTAGAACAAAGAGCTGTCTCTTTTTGTTCTACGTGCACACTTGTTCTTTGTAACTCGTTTATTTCTGTTCCCATTTTTCCAGCACGTTTAACACAGAAACAAACCATCTGTCTCTCCGGGGCATCACGTAGACAAATACACACACACATACACACACACACATACAAACACACACACACACACACACACACACACACACATACATAGACAAACGCCATCAGTGACAAGCAGTATGTAGGAAGCCTCTGTGAATAGAAGCCGTAATGCTGACAGTGTGTCTATTTGACTTTAGTCTATGTTTCACATACTAATAGAACAAGGACAGTAACTCTGTTTGTACAGTATGTGCGCTATGCCTGGTTTTTGAACACGTACCGCTTTTAGCACCTTCGTAAGGACACGTAAATGTAATGGTCAATGTGGTGAATGTAATTCGATAAGAATTGTTCAGTGAAACCTGATTTCCTGTGATCTGGTAAAGATGCTTGAGGCCCTGCTTTTTTTAGGATGTTTACACGGTTTGTGCATTTGAGTACGTGTTCCTCAAGTTACCTAAAAAAAGGAGACAATTGTGTTTACATAAGTTAAATACAGACTAAGTGGAAGACAAAGCCTTATTTGTGAGTGTGTGTAGGCCTGAGAGTGTGTGTGTGCATTTTAAATAATCATTTTCGCCCTACTGATCTGACTGTCAGAGTGATTGAGGTGGCGCCCGATTGCTTCTTATCTGTTTCATAACTGCAAGAATCACTGGAGCGTGTGTTTGTGTGTGTGTGTGTGTGTGTGTGTGTGTGTGTGTTTTCTGTGTGTGTGAATCAGGTTGGTTGTCAGAATGGATGTCTTAGCGATATTATTGACAAGAACGCTTATTTTCATCTCTACACAATATGTATGTGTGTGTGTGTTTGTGAACGTGTATGATGCTAGTGTGAACAAGCTTCCTCTATTCTCTCTCATCACCTTAAGTGGCACATGAGCGACCCACAACAATAAAGACTGTTCAAGCGGAAGAAGAATTTAAAAAAGCGATGACAGCTGCCAACTTTTGTCAATATACATTACACACTGTATCATCCATGGTGAAGCCAATAATGGCAGCTATGGTGCTGCTGTCACAAAACTTGCCTGCTAACGTCTTATCAGCTTTATGTGTCCTACACTTGGTGCAGAGCCTGTCTAGAGGCTTCAGTTAGCAACCCCTCTGTCGTGTGGAACGTTTTAGTTTTACAGTAGAGATTATGCATGATGTTTAGTATGGATGAAATCTAAAATTCTCTAAAGGTACGTGTAATATCATCTTGCAGTATCAATATATAAAACGCTATTATAATTCTCAAGGAAAATCAAAACAGTAATTGAAAAAATAGACAGACGGGACTGACTGTTTTTGAAGTTTTTGATTTAAAAATCACAAAAACATAATTGTCATAGAGCGGTCCTGCTCTCTGATGTGCAACAGTGACCACAACAACCTGCCACAAAACAGATAACTAATACAATTTACAGTACGGCAAACCTCTGAAGGTTGACAAATTTGTATCAGCTTGTGCTAATATTGTCACATTACCCAAACCTAGTAGAGATTGTTTTATTCACTTGTAACTATCATAAGCATTTTAAATCATACATACTTGCAAACACAATCCCAAAGTCAATTCAAGCCTGGAGTTTTAGCACAATATGGACATTTTTGGAAGAAATGTGAGAGAAATATAAAACCTGTCGAAGGAGGGCTAAGTTGGATTTAGTTAACCACTAAATTTGTTTACGGAATAACAAAATGTTTTCTTAAGGTTAAATGAGACAAAAAAAGAAAGAAAAAGTAAATGTAGCTGAATGTTACATATCAGCTCTACAGTAGTATAGGTAGCACTCACCCCTCAGGAGAAACCTTGCTCTCAGCCACCAAGCCCTTGATCAAGTCCTTTAGTATGGCCTCCTCTAGTGGTGAATCACTCTTACGGCGCTTTGCCTGGGGCTTGTAAACAGGGGAGAGGTGCTGTGCTGTCCCTTTCTTCTAGAAAACACACACTGTTGTCATTTCTGGAGTCCTAGAGTGAGCTGGTGTTGTATCATACTGTACTATATTGTAAGGTGAGATGAGCATTTTGTGCCTCAATATGCATATAAAAAGGGCTCGTACAAAGTTGTGGCAAAATATTAGGTGCACCCTACGATATGATGCAATGCAAGACAAAAACTACACACTACAGCCTCTCTGACAAGGTTTAAAGACCCTGTGGACTCATTTTACTTGGCAAAGACTTTATTTTTTATCGACGTAATGCTGTGAATGTTGTCATTTTTTTCTTTCAGTAACACTGGGGACATGCAGTACTATATCAGGCAAGACAGTTTTATGGTAGGTAAATCTTAAATCTTTCAATGTGTACAGTATGTATTCTCACTTTTGCAGAAGAAAAACTCTCTGGACTCAGCTTCTCCTCTGCTTGTTTTCCTGAAACGAGATGTAAAATATAGCACACGTGAGACGTCACTTTGTCTGAGGAGTGTCCTCTGGGCTTGTTTGTGTCGTTTTCCAAAGTTCACACTATCTGTTCTATATCACACGGGCTACACCTCCTGCCAGAGCTATTTACTCAACCTTTTATCTGGAGCAACACTGAAACTCTGCATGTACATGCTCAGCTAAACAGGATGAGCTTATGCTTATGAACACTGGACCCCTACAAAGCCACCACTTCTCCAGCCAAGAGACAAGGGGACGAGGATGAACTTCTGAGATCCCTTCTCAGATTCTTTTCTTGGAGCAAGTTCTTCAGCAAATTGAAGCACACAGACATGCATAGTGCAGGTTTCCTGCTCATGTAGGACAGCGGTCAGGCCTACTGTTTTGCACCTACTGCGCTCTGATATACTGTCACTTTGTTACTGCTCATAGATTTAAAATATCAATCTGTAACCTTCCTTTTTACCGTAAGTTATGTGAGTCTTTGTACTTAAAAAAGGCAGTGCTGTGCAAATACAGGGTGTAATTCAGTGACTGCTGTGCGTCATCAATTCAACTGCATAAGCTGTTTTCCTCACCGTTCCCTGTGTTTTTCTCCAGGTAGAGGATAAGAGTAAAAGGGTAGGCTCTCAGCTTCTTCCTGCCCTGTTTGCATATTATCTTAGACAATCCCTGCCAACGCTTCTCATCTGATAGGTGCAGTTAACAAAATATAAACTTAAAAAAAAAAGACTTTTTAACATGGCTGTGTGCAAGTAGATGATTCCTATGTGAAGCAGTGTTATTTGATCCATATTTTGCAGTATATGGATTTGAAGATACAGTAATACAAGTATCTGCATGCACTAGAGTGATGTAAACACTGAATACTGGTCCTGGCCTTCAATCCAGTGGGACCCTATTTAATAGTGGAATACATAGAAAGCTGACAGATGTATAAATACACTGATGGATGAATAAACCGGTGAGGTTATAGTGAGGGATACAAGGGAAGATGTGGAAGTGGGTACTAGAGAAGGGCTGGAGACTGTCCAGGTTGCCAAGAACTGTTCTGATGATGTCCTGAAAAAAGAGAAAAAGAAAAATGGAGTGTCCAAGATACTAAAAAGAGAACAAGCGATATGAATTAGAGGTAAAAGTGAATCAATTCAGTGTGAAAATAGACGATTATTTTGACCAAAAATAGTGTGAATGACGATGAGTCAACACAACAAATGTCAATGCTGACAGAGTGACTATGTAGGCGAGCAGTATTCATGATTACCTCCAGTTCCTGATTGAAGCTGTCTCCTCCCAACACCTCCTCTCCACTGATGAAAAATATGAACCACATTATATCATAGCAGCAGTTACAACTTTGGTACATTTTCTTTTTCTCAAATGCTGTAAAGCTGATTACAGTATAAGACACTGTATCCCACAGCAAATGCCTTCTGCTGCACTGAAAGGCTCTGACTGTTGAGCACAAGTATCAAAACGTACGTATATAAAGCCGGAAAGCTGCTGAGCCTTGAGTGTCAGAAACATTAGATATAGTTAGATAAAAAAGAGTCTGCTTCAGTCGCAAGGAAAAAAAAAAAACGCTTAGAGGCATTCGAGGATCAGTCAGGACTCAGCCTTATCCCTGTATAAAGGCAGACAGATCCTGTGGGGCCTTAGATCCTCTTTTTTTGCAGATGAAACAAAATATCAAGACAAACTCCGGTAACACAGCTCAGGACATGTAGCCATTGTAGGCGGTGATGCTAAAGAATGGATTTAAAAAGGTGAAGAAAGATCAATGCTTCAACTAAAACCCCGAGCGCTTCTCGACTGAAGAACGTTTTGCAGAGCTTTAGCATTGGATCTTGAAGAGAAAAGCAAGGGGAGAATGTAAGGAACCATTGAGTGGGTGCAACACTGATCAACGGTCCCTCTCTTTCTAGTATACGATTGGCATTTGAACCTGTGCTGTTTTGCACTGTTTTCAAGAAAAATAATACAATTATCTGTCAAAAAAACAACAACAAAAAAAGGGAATGGAGCTCCAGGAAATCCAGGATGCCTGTAAAAGACTCCCAAGTGAAGAGCACAACCACTTAAATCATTTAATTTCCAGGTTGTAAACTATAATAAAGAAAGATAATCAAGACACGCAACCACAGACACAAAATTAAATTTCAAGCCCATCACCTCATTAAATCCCAGTTTGGTTTGTTTTCTCTGTGGTTGCGTCCTGCTCTCACATTAGACAACGAGAAGTACAAATAGTACAAGTGGGGATTTGTTAATTAAGATGTAATTGTCTCCGTCTCTGTCTCCGTCTCTGTCTCTGTCTCTGTCTTGCCTGAAGCTGCTGCCTCCTCGGATCTTGAACTTGTAGATGAAACTACCCGCTTTGAAATATCGAGTTTCGGGGAAAGGGAAGGAGAAAGTCTGCAGTGTCATGGCTGACCTGAAGGGGAAATCAAGGAAAAATACACAAATTATACACAAATTATACGCAAATTATACACCCGACGCGGCGGGTGGAGGCTTAGAAGGTAAAGGACATGTCAGAAGATGTCGACTTTACCAGGGAAAGTGTTGAATTAGTGGAGCTGGAGGTGAAAACAATTCAGATGCAGTTTAACCTGAACGTAATAAATAATGAATGATAACTGTCGGTTATAGTGAACCTCTCTCTCTCTCTCTCTCTCTCTCTCTCCCGCGCTGTCAAAATTACCGTAACGCCTGTAGAGGGCGGCGAGCGCGCACCGGCTACGTCGTCAAAACTCCACCCGCCGCCAGGGCGCCAACAGATAAACGGCCTGTCAATCAGACGCTCGACGCGCCCGACGATTGGCTGGACGGCGCCGTGTCCCGCCTTCCGGCGGCCCGGGCTTCCCCCCGATTGGCCGGACCTTCCTCCAATCAGCGGCGTCGGAACAGCTGTCACTATGGCGACGGGGAAAACCCGCCCGACCTGTCACATGACCTGTCAGCTGACCGCGTGTGGCAGGAACTAGGCGGTTTTACACGTCCGTGTTTATACGTCTGTTAAAGTTACCATAGCCGTCGTTTGATTACTTCAAGATTCATGAGATTACATCCGATTAACAGCTGTTTTCTCTATGTTAGTGAATAGACAACAGGTCGTTGCCCCTTTCATGCAACTCTGCTTGAAAATAATTCAACTCAAAGGACCCAGAAGGTGAGACGAGCATATTTATTTTTAACGGTAGTATCCTTATTTAACTGTAAAATTCCCGTCTTAATACTTGCACATTTTAATCGACTCAGAGAAACCACATCCCCAAATTCATTGCATCATTGTGGTTTTCATATTCCGTGACGTGTGAATTTCCTAAAATAGCAGCATTAGTCCCAAAGTCTTAACATTGCGCCACTGTAACACAGTTTGTACGTACAGACACTGACATTTCAACGTTAACACTGCAGCATTGTTGCACCACTAGAACTCATCATCTAATACAAGTGTCTTCCTTCCTCTGTAATGAAACTGGGGAGAAGGGTAATGGAAAACCCGCAGGAACCGGTGTAACCTGTCCACATGTCCACCCAGTGCAGTTTCAGTCCCCAAACCATACTCAAGAAAAGCTCCCATTTATTTTTTCACTCTTTCTCTCTTCCTCTCTGACAGTGTTGGATAGAATAAAGAGTTCAAACTGGATACAAAGAAAATAGATGCCTTTCAGACCAGATGTCCTCCTCATCCTCCTCCGTATCTTTCGTCACCCTAAACACGGGGGTTCAAATGCCCCTTCTGGGTTTGGGGACGTACAAGTTGTGGGGTCCTGAGGATGTCTACCGGGCTGTGGACGCTGCCTTGGCTGCCGGTTACCGTGCCTTTGACAGTGCTGCCGTTTACAAGAACGAAGCTGACTTGGGTCGAGCCCTGAGGGAGCTCCTGCCCAAATACGGCTTGACCAGAGAGGATGTATTCATAACCAGGTGATGTATATGGGCTTAAATGTCTGCCAGCAACGATTTTCGGTAAATAAGTGACCTTTGTGGTAGTCCAGTACATGAGGCAGAGTATTTGTTCCAGCACCTTTTTGAATATGCAAGTCATCTTGAATAAAAGCTGGAAGTTGAAAATATCAGTGTAATATTTAATTTTTAGATGTGACGACGAATATCCAGTTTCGCAAAATTGTAAAGTACTTCAAATGTTTTCCTTGTCTGACTTTTCAAGCTGATTAAAAAGGACAATGTATACCTCTAAGGGCTCGGGTGTCATACCGACATCACATGATTTTTTTCTTCTCAGAGACCAGACGGAGCCACCGAAGCTTATGATTGAGTCACACGGTGCACATGTAAATTCTTTCCTTCTGTAGCCTTACTTTCTTTCTTTATCTTTTTATCTAAATGCAGTAAGCTGGGCCCAAAGGATCAGGGTGGGAAAGCCATGGAGGGGGCCCTCCACAGCCTGTCAAAGCTGGACTTGGATTACATTGACCTGTACCTGATCCACTGGCCTGGCACACAGGGTCTCGTAGTGGCTGATCAACGCAACCCCGGTAAAGAGTTCAGATAAAGACAACTTTTCAACTATGTACCAAAAATAACACTTTGCTTTGGCTAGATGTATCAAGCGATGGTTAAATAAATGCACCACTGACTAAGAGATAAGATTCAAGCTTCCTTCTTACATTCCTCCTCTACAACGTAGTTGTACTTGAGTAACAGCAGTGATGACACTGTAATTAATATTTGATCCCAGGCAACCGAGCTCAGAGTTGGGCCATACTGGAGGAACTGCATGCCCAGGGGAAGCTGAGGGCCATAGGAGTGTCAAACTACACACCAGCACACATGAGAGAACTGATACAGAGCTGCAAAATCCCTCCTGCAGTGCTACAGGTAAAATGCAGCAGAGTGAAAAAGGGGCAGATAACATGATATATAAAAGAGTATGGAAATGCAAAAAGAAAGCTTTGTGCACTCAGTTTTTAAAAAAGAAAATGCAGAGGGTGTGTATGTTTTATTCTTCAGGTAGAGTTTCATCCAAAACTGTGCCAGACAGAGCTGAGGAGTGTGTGCAAGGAGTATGGAGTGTGTTTCCAAGCCTACTCCTCTCTAGGGAAAGGAGAGCTGGTCACTGATCCCAGGGTTATGGAAGTGGCAAAGTACTGTGGACGCACACCTGCACAGGTTTGTCGCATGAACCAAGCACCCTTTGGGGCCAACCTCATTTATTCATTGTTCAATAAATGCACATTTTTGCACAAATACTTTGAACATTTGAAGGCTGTTGTTCACCTCCAGGTGCTGTTGCGCTGGGCGGTGCAGCAGGGTGTCCCGGTTCTCCCCAAGTCCTCAAATCCGGACAGAATAAAAGACAACGCCAGGATTTTTGACTTCACACTGAGTGACACAGACATGGACAGACTATCAGCTTTAGACTGTGGGCACAAATACTGCTGGGATTCTTCAGAAGTGGCTTGATAGACTGCTAGTTGTCTTCCATGGTCTTTTTACTGCTGCTCTTCTTCAGTTCCGACTGGTGGTAATGCAGTGGCAGGAAACCCACTGCAGACAATGAAGGAAATCGGAGTTTTGACACATGCAGATCAGTTATTTCAGTTTTTCTGGGTTTCCAGCAGATCTCAAATAAGAAATACACTTGCTTAATGTATTTGGATTGAGGCAGATGTACTGTATGTACTGAGATGCTGAAAGGTCAATTAACATTTTGAGCATTAGCAAATAATTTGCCTCTTTTATTGTGCCATGTGTCATTAAACACTGAGAACCTATAGGTTTGTTGCTTAAACACTAAATAATATTTTTCTGCTGTTTACAAATCTGTCAGTGTGCCATCATTTTAAGACTAGTTTCATATTCTTTATAACGTGTTGCTCCAGGCTGTTACTGTGGATATTCAACTTAAAAAGTATTTTTATGGCTTTTTTATCCTGGACTGGAGATTTTAGAAGAATAACACAAGAGATTCACTTTAAAACCACTCTTAAAATGATTTATTTGGGACAGCATATACCAGAAGTTTGACAGCTGTAGAGAAAATACATTTACAAAAGTCATTTAAAAAAATGAAAAAGAATCCAACAAAAAAGTCTTATAATTCAATTTTCTCCACACACACATCTCCAGATTCAAGTAATACTAAGGATGGTTGCAAAACTTCAGGAGCCCAGGCAGGTTTTTCCTCTGGGGTATGTTCACTGTCACAAATGCTGAAAGTTAAAATCATTACTGTTCAAATGACTTCTGCTGAAAAAGCCTTTTCAAGCCACATTCTGTTTCAGTGGTTTTAACTCCCCCCACCCCTCGCAATTGTGACAGTGAACACAGATCCACGTTGTGCTTCTTCTTGAGCGTAATCTGCGACAGCAAGCTGTACAGTTTAAGGCGGTAACTGGGTAAACAGACAGGACTGACTGTGGTGTCATATCACGGGTTACAGCATGTTCTGGCAGGTCATAACAACATTATACCCTTTTAAAATTCCAGCTGGACATTTTTCAAGAGAGTAAAGCATTTACATTTGATCCCAAGCTCCCAATACCATGCAAATATTCCCTGCCAGCTGACTCTATTGTGCTCCTTGCATCAAAGTATGGGTAGAAATATGAGGAGTGACATGTTAAAATGTAAAGCACTATTTGTTCTGACAGCACAATTATCGAAACACTCATTCCTGAATTCTCTCTTGATATCTGATATAAAGCAGTGGAGTCACCCTCGAGTATTATGTAGTTAACATTAACAGCATAGTCTGACTTTACTAATCCTGTTAGGAGCTTAATACCAGATACTAATTCATTTTGAAGGGTTGCAAAAATATTTCACCAATTTATCATACGTTACAAAAACAAAAAGACTTTGATGAATCTTAGAAAAGATTGGTGCCATTAAGATTGTCTGGAATTTTCTGATTGAATATTGTCTGTCACCAAGTTTAGCAAAAGCTTTAAAAATGAAGGAATAAAGTTTAGTTAAATGACGATACAAATGCAGCCCTCGACCTGCACACCCAAGCACGTCACAACTCAACCCTCCAAGTCGGGAGGAAGAGAATAAGACACAAGTAGTACAAACCTATTAGCATTTTCAATAATCACATATTGATAAACAAATCACAAATAGCCCAATCATATTTACCAAACTGTAGAGATGCTTATCTTCATTTCTTATGATGAACATCAATAACAATAACTTTCATAAAGGTCACATTGTGCGTAGTATGTGCCAAGCAATTTTTCAGAAAGTTGAATATAACACAAATAGCTGATTTAGCGTTGGATCAGCACTCCTAGACCCACGGCTTGATAGATTAAGATCCCATTTTATTCACACCTCAATGCAGATCAACGTTAAAAACACATTTAAACGAATGCATATATAAACTTGACAGGACTGGAAACAGATTTTCCCTAACAACCTCAGCAAGCAGTTTGGAAAAATCAAGTTTAATCCATTTTAGTAGTTTACACCTGTGTTTAAACGGAACTAGACTCTATATCCATCTTCTGTATGCACTGGGTGCTGAGTAAATGGGGCCTAAGGCTAGTGTGTGTTAGGCTCCTTGTACAGCAGTCAGTCCATCCCCAACCATGTCTTTAATATGCACATAACACGTATCATAACAGCCATGGATTGTACAGTGCCTATTGCTAGCTCGGTCACTTATTAAATAGCATGGTAACCTTGTAAAATAGGAACTCGTAAAATTAAATTCTGGCTATACCATGTTGCTTATAATCCCCATCCAATGCCATTTGATAAAATATTAACAAAGTATTTACACATAAAAATTACAAAGTCTGTTTCTATTTTTTGCTCATCCAAGGCTTTAAAAAGATAGATTGTATATTGGTTTGTGCTTTTTTATATGTATGTTTAATGTCATTTTCTTCAGATATAATCTAACCCTGAAGTTGTACAAAAGATATTATTTCTGCATTTTCAGAGATTGTCCTTGTACAAGATTGTTCTTTTGATAAATTTGAGATATAAAGTAGTTAATGATAGTTTAGTACAGTGGTTTAAGTTGTACTGGCTTATAGGTAGCAGAACAGGGATCTGGATAAAGGCCCAGAGTTGAATACTTAAAAAAAAATCCTTCCTTTTTTCATACTCTCTGCTGTTGCCTGAAGGTTACTTTGGCACACAGTACAGTGATCTACATGAGCTTATTCAACTCAAGCAAAAAGTGTTTGGAGCAAAACAAGCATTAGCAGAACACTGACATCTGATTTCCTCAAGAAAATGAGGAAGGAAGGAAGTTCTAACAGTATTCAAGGTGGCCTCAAATAGCCAGGTGTTTTGTTTTTTTAAAGTACATTTACAGTATCTCTCCATCTACATTATATTGCACGGTGTCGATGTGAGAGACAACTAAAATGGTAAGCATCTGTTAACTAGGTGGTCACCTTTCAAATCCCCTTATTACTATAGCCTGTCATTCTGTTTTAAAGAAAGCTTCTCTCCTCTCTTCATCTTTTTGAGATTCAGCCAAAGTCTGTCCTCATGCTTGTCTCGCTTTTTACCATTTCACATTTTTACCATTTCACAGTGACTGCCCAACAGTGTTTTTTACATCACAACTAACAAAAATACAAAAATTATATAAATGTACCAATGATGTAAAAATGACATAACTAAAAGCTGGGACCTCAGTCCGATTACTGCTTGTCCCATTTAGCCTTTGAGTTTGGATCTTTCTCTTTTTGATCAAACTACCCTTTCTTATGTTCCTAGTCAGAGCAGGTCTCATTGTTCTCATCACCATTGTTCTTTTGGCTTCCCCTGTTGCTTTCCTCTTGATCCCCTTGATGCCTTCCTCAGTGCCTACTCAGTGCGGTGAGTGTGGTTTTCATGGTGGTTGTTTTCTCCTTCTGACTCCTGGTGACTAAAGAGGTAGCTCCACCAACTTCTAGAGTGGTGCATCTGTCTGGCCGTCGCAGCGCTCTTCACCCTCCTCATCTCCTGCACAAAATATATATAATATAGTTGTGGTTCCTTTTTCCCCAGTTTGGTTAAGTCCTTCTAGCATATAGAACATCCTGGCATAACCTGTTCCTTTACCTTTACTACCAGCATCTTATTATCACCACCTTTAAATAATTTTAATGCTACCATTCTTGCCTCTTTTGCCACCTACACCACAAATAACGAGTCTGTCTATGACCTCGCTCTTTCTAAAAAGCCTTTTAAACCCTTCATTCATCCTCTGACTCCTCATCCTCACCCCTTTGTCGAGCAGGCTGTCAAACTCATCGCTCATCCTTCGGAGCTTCTGGCCGTATTTCTTGGCCGCCCACAGGGCTGGTGGAGCTGACTTGGACCGTCCCCGGAATGGAGCTCCCTCAGTGGGCGTCCCGGCTTCCTCTTCCCCCCTGGCCAGGAGCTCCTCGTCTCTGGAGACAGTGGAAGCGTGGGACTCTGAGTTCAGCCTGATTCGACCAGGCGCTACGTCGGGAGAGAGAGGTAACGGGTTAGGATTAGATCAACATAAAAGGTACCAGGGAAGGGGGGCAATAATTACATAAAGCAGAAATAGAGGAATTCCTGGTAATCACTTATTACCATTCATCATTGGAGGGATGTCTACAAAACCATTAAAAAGTGTGCAGATAAAATACAAATAATTTTCCTCTTTATATCTTTGAAAAAAGCTGTTATAAATGCAAAACAGAGTAGCTTACATTTCAGCTAACTTACAATGGAATTTAATTTTAATGCCCCAAAGTACATATTTGAAATGTCGTGTCTCCAAAAATGAGGTCTAAGAGACAAAGCCAAGACTTAGTAGGAAAAAAGGTGGGAAAGAAAACAGAAAAAGCGATGAATGCCCGCTGCTTCCGATTGTTGCAATGATATGAAAATTTCCCACTTTTGTGCAAGACTGGTATCCACACTACAGCGGCTATTGCTGAAAATGAAAGAGGAGCAGAAAATAAAGATGGTGGCAGGTTTGATGAACCTGAATGCTCTCCTTAAGAGGCCACGTATAATTAAAAAACATGTCCTAAGCGTCCCTCTCAACTCGTCCCCCTACCTGCCGTTCTGAACTCGGGAAGGGTGAGGGTGTGGCGTTCAGGATCCTGATGCTCCTGTCCATTTGAGGACTCGCTCATTTCTCCTTCCTCTACCTCCTCCGATTCCTCTGACTCACTGCCCGAAATAGTGAAGTTTGCAGCCATTGTGACATCTGGCGGGAGAAGATTCAAGGCAAATTAGAAACAGGGATTCAGCAAAAAAACAAAAAAACAAAAACAAACCCCAAATGACTGTATGTTACTGACAAGGAAATGCTAATACGTAGATGCACATACTGTACACAAGTCATTATTAAGAATTTTCTTAATTATTAAGACTCAAATTGGTTAATAGTAGTGTTGGCCTGTCTGGGAGAACCATAAAAACAGACATAAAGCATGTTGATCATAGAAATGATGACCAAAACAACATGTCTTCCTTTGCATCTCCCCGGGAAAAAGGAGTGACCACAGAGAAAAAGGTACAAAAACTCCATGACAGCCGCATTATCGATTTACTGTCAAACAGCAAATTAGCCAGAATCATAAAATGGCATCGTCCGCCGCACGGCCGATGCCGGCCCCGTATCCAACACACCCCAGCGGGCTATCGACCCGTCCCCGACGTCGGCCGCCCCGGAGGCATTAACGACGACAAAAAACTCGGGCCGACGAGCCGTGGGGCCCGGGGCCGGACGGGAGCGACGCCGCCGGCGGCCGATCGCGCCTCCTCCTCCGGCCAGACGCCGCCGCCGGCCGCGCCGTCGTTGACCGGAGAGGACAAAAGAAACTTCGCACAGGGCGGCAGCCGCCGCCGAGCTACCTCGGCTAACGGGGGGAAAACAAGGGACACGGAGACGGCCCCTCACCCGAAACCCCCGGAGTGTGAGCCCGAAAAGCGCGGGTGTGTCTTCAGCTCAGCCCGATGCCGCCGCTGCCGCTGCTGCCGTTGTTGTTGTTGTTGTTGTTATTGTTGTTGTTGTTGTTTTTTTTTTTTCTTCGCCCGTTTAGCTCGCGCTTCGCCCAATCGCCGCGCGTCACCGCACCGCCGCTGCGCGCTGACGTCACTGTTGCGAGCGAGGACCGGGCCGGGGCTTCTGTTGTCCGCGTCTGCCGCCGTAACGCGCGGCGTAGAGGCGCAGCGGCATTCGGGGCGGACGGGAAAAAGTCAGGCGGGGTCGGTTACTGCGAGTTGTAGTAAAAACAAGGTTTGGTAATACTTCATTAGAAGTAAATGTACTGCTGAAGTGAAGCGTGCAATCACTCTTTGCATTGTAGGAATGTGAAGTGCATTTACTCAAGTACTATACTTAATAAAAAGTTGAAGTGTCATCCTTTCATTCACTATATTTCAGAAGCAAAATGTTCCATTTTTTTTTTTAGTCCACTGCATTTTATTTAACAGCTTACCTGTTGGTTAAAAGTTGAACTGCCGGTGATCACAATTAAGTAGAGATGAAATGATTTGTCGAGTGACGGAAAGAATTTATTTTGACAGTTAAGTCGTTTTTCTTGTAAGAAAAAAAACAATAAAGGAAAAGAAAAAGCTTCACGTTTCACGTGCTCCTTGTGGCAATGTCATGTCAAACTACTTTTCTTAGTTTTTACAAACCCACTAGTCCGTTGAGAGAATTATTTGTGGATTAATCGCATTGATGGAAAACATGCTTGTTTGTTGCGTACCTAGATAAAATAGTTAAAAATTAGCTCCGCCTCAACCATCTACAACAGTAAAAACCTGCTTAAACATTAATGCATCAGTAATGGTAATCTAATGTAAAATATGAGAATTCATCTCTCACAAGGGACATTTCTTTTTATAAGCACTTTTATTTTCAATACGCCGAGTGCAGTGTCCTGGTTATACTTGGTTATACTCCTGGTTTGTATGACGGCCTCGGGGAATGCCCTAGGTCCCCCTGGCTCCCTACCCCAACCTCTAAAGTAAACCTTGGCAGTATAGGGTACGGGTGCCTGGCCTAGTCCTGCTGACGGGGGGCCGGCGCCGGGTTTCTTTGGGGAGTCCGGCGGGTCTGGTGGGCGACGGGAAACGTCTGGCTGCTTCACCACCTCTGTAATACACCTCTGGATCAAGCTCTCAGTTTCCTGTTGCATGTCCCTCCCTCTGGCGGGGCTCAGGGTGTTCCCAAGCCGCTTTCCTCCTTGGTTCCTTTGTCTGGGGCTCCGCTCAAACTGGCCCTTTCCTTTTGGTGGAAAGGTGTCCAGTTGCTGTGGCCTTGTCTGTTCCTTGTTGTGGGTATAGTCGCCATCCCCCTGGTTTCATTGCCCTTGGAAGTGAGCGGTTCTTAGACTCCTGTTGTAGTCCCGGGGGGACTCATGCTCCATTTTCAAGCTGGCGAAGGCGCTGGGGGTGGCAGAGGCTTCGTCGGTATACGGCGAATATTCCTCACGCAGGGCCTTCCGCAGTGTCGAGCAGCGGTCTAGGGTGTCAGGCGGTAGCGTCCCCATGAACACATGGACGCTCCTTGCAGTGGTCTTCCAGATCAACATAAGCTTCTCACGCGACGTGGCGTTAGGCAAGTCGATCCAGCAGCGTTTGACCTCCCGGAGGTAGTCGTCAATGTTGGCGTCTCGGCTGCCTGGATCTATGTCCTTAGCAAGGACTATGTCCTTAGCAAGGGACTCGATCTGCCGGATGCGTAGGCCCTGGCTATGGTACGACCGCTGAGTGTCTGAGTCCGAGCTCCCCGAGTCGCTCAGGTCGCTGTGGCGATGAGGACGATTTCTTCGCCGTGGTGGTGGGGAGGGAGTGCGATTGACACGCGGGTGTGTGCTTGGTGGAACGTACAGCTCGCGGACTAGCGGGCATTCAATGTTGTCCACGCCATCTTGGGCGTGGGAATAGCCACCCCCCTTTCTGTTAAAGTGGGTGTACCTGAGGGTTGAAGGCGGCAAGGCCCCATGACGTGGGGCGCTTGCGTCCCAAGAGCGGCCTGACTGGGGGCGCTTGATAGTCGTCGACGAAGACTAAGTTGGAGGTTACCCCGCTAGGAGTGGCTCTGTTCCTAGTTCCCACCTCCTTTCTTGCTGTGTTGGACAGCTGCAGGGTGTCCAACCTCCGAGACAGAAACGTCTCGCTTGACTCAGCCGAGTTCTTTGTCCTTCTCAGCTAGCAACACGTGGTCCTACCTGAGTTACAGGTTTAGGTGTGCATGTAGGCCTTCTTTGTCTGAAGTAAGTAGATCAACAACCAGCATAGAAAATAAGGGCCAAAGGTGAATCAGAAGTAAATAGACAGGAGTGTCAGGGCCTGTGTTACACAACAGCTATGTGAGATATGCTACTGGCTGATGTTGAGCCTGATAAGAAGAGAGAAAACACACAAATTATACTGTCTGTTAATGAACATGACATGAAATAGTCATCCAGTAACGTCATTTTGATTGATTTATATCTGCGGTAAGATGTGTTAACCATAAAGGAGGAAGCACAACAACACTGAGTTCTTGTCCTCTGTCCTTCGTCCTGGGCCATAAGAAAAATCCCACCATGCCGTCGGTTGTAATACCTAACACGAGCAGCAGGTGGAGAGGCAGGGCTACAAACTGAGCAGCTGAGGCGTTCGCTGAGCTCCGTTCATCTTTGGTCATCCCTTGTCCCAGGTTGTGTGGTTGGGGAATAAAAACCCCTACTGTCGCAGTTGTAACATGTGAAAATGTTTCACAATGTTGAGGTCAGTTACCATTGAAAAAAAAATTTATTGTGAAAGCTCCCTCAGCAGGAAAGAGGTTGTTTCTTTTTTCCTGAAAGGCAGACACTGCAGAAATAATGTTTTTGACAAAGTACTGTTTGTGTAATAAACATGTCCGTGTCCCCTATTATTCATACAAAATCCATACAACAGAGCAGTAGCAGATAGGATGCATATGGCTCTGTATATCCTCTGCTCATTGTCTTTATACTTTGCTCACTTGGACTTTCCTCACATCTACGCAGGAGACTCAGTCATGTAATTATCTAACATTTATATCCAGAGTGGCCCTTATTCTCCCTCCCCTCCTCTACATTCTTCTCCTCCCTCCCCTCCCATGCAAGCGACACTGGAAGAAGAGAATCAGGCGATGACATGCAGCCTAGTCTAATTCACGGCGCCTGAATAGAACGAATGTGTGTTCCTAAGCTTAGACAAACATGGTAAGCAAGGTCCGCACAGTCAGCTTTTCATCCACCGATGTACGAAAGGGGCAGCCCTTGAAGAAGACTGTTGAGACTCGCTTCCTTTAAACTCTATTTTGGGAGGGATTATAGAAATAATACAGTGGAGTGCTCCTTTTGGTTGGATTTGGGAGCAGTTTAAGAACCATACAATTATAATCCATTTTAATCTGTATGTGGTGTGTGTCTGTGTGTGTGTGTGTGTGAGTGAGTGTGAGTGAGACAGAGTAAAAGCATGTATGCACCAACTTTGTAGAATTTAAGAGCCATAAAACTACCATCCATTAGAGGTGGGGAGTGTGTGAGTGAGAAAATCAGATTTTATACACTTGGGTCTACAAGCAGGGTCAATTTTATAATAGACATACAGGGACTGAATGTGAGTGTGTTTGTGCATGAGTCTCAGAGATTTGATCTGAAAGAGCCATACAATTAGCATCCATATATATCTCCCTGTACCAACCTCGCCCTGCCTCCCTGCTCCTCATCTGGTGGTTATTTTGAGAATCGAAGGCGAATGCACTCCCACACTGTCTCCAAACCACCACTCAGAGTGTGTGTGTGTGTGTGTGTGTGTGTGTGTGTGTGTGTGTGTGTGTGTGTGTGTGTGTGTGTGTGTGTGTGTGTGTCTGTGTGTGTGTGAGTGCGCGTGTGTCCTGTTTCCAAGCAGCTCCTGAAATGTTCCTTCCAATTCAGTGCCAGGACACTGCTTGTCTGCCGCCACCGCCGCAGCTTCACTCACTGTCCTTTCAAATATTTTCCCCCAGCTCTGCAAACCCAGGTTCAGTTGGTTCGCTCAGTGTGGGAGCTGAGTAAGATTCAGAGCAGGTTTTGAATTATTTGAGGGGGAGAGCTTAGAGGGAAGAAAGGAGGATATGGTGTGAAGAAAGAGGATGATTTGGTTTCCCAATTCTAAAAAAGATGACAAACGCATTGGAAACAGTGCGTACCAGACATGGAGAAAGCGGGAGATCCAGATAAGGAAACCGAAAAAGCAACAGATGATGAAAAGAAAGGCGGACCAAGTAATGAGAGAAGTGTCTGAGGGTGGAGGGAAAGAGAGACAATTAAGGTAATGGAAGAGCATAGAAGGTGGTAGTGAATGTAAGATTTATGAAGGACTGACTCAGAATAAACAAGAGTCTGAGAGACAGAAGTCAGGGGAACTGCTCAGGTAAAAGAGACAGGGACATGGAAGGAGCAAATCTACATCAGAGTGAATACACTCCTCTAGCCCGCTCATTCAACTCCAGCCCTTTCATCACTGCTCTCAGTACATGCTCATTATATATAGACCGCTGCCTCGCTGTAAAAACTAAGTAACTCACTGATCACAAGGCTGACATATGGCAGCTTTCTAATTCAATTCACTCCCACCCGGTGTAGGCTGCTGGTCCTTTTTGCGAGGTCGTCTTCAACTTAAATTTGGGACTGAAAATGGGTTGCAGGCCTTTTCTCTGGTGAATAAAAAACATAAATGTCATGTCAAGTGAAACATCTGTCAGAGGACTGAGGAAACTCTCCTTTTCCCGACTGCAAATAAAGACGCGTTTTAAGAAGCTATCTCTTGTTTCATGAAAATCTTGAAAGGAACAGTTTGACATTTTGAGAAATGTGCTGTCTTGCGAAGAGTTAGCTGATATCACTTGTATATGTGCACTAAATGTGAAGCTGCAGTCTGCAGACGGGTATCTTAGCTTAGCACAGGACCTTTAAAGCCTCTAAGACCTCTAAAGCTGATTAATTAACAAATGTTATGTCATTTGTTTAGTTCACACAGAAATGGATTATTAATCTATTAACCCTTTTTTAAAATAAAATGATCTATTAACCTCTTTTAAATAATTCTAATGACAGAACAGAGGTGCTGGTCGTGGATGTTTTACCCTTGGACAGAACCAGACTAGCAGTTTCCTTGACTCAAACTTTAAGCTATAACTTTTACGGCCGTAGCTTCATATTTTGGGGCACAGAGTAGTATTAATCTTTTCATCTAACACTCAGCAAGAAAATGACTATGGCAACGTTATGAGGCTGAAAATAGTGGAAATAACTTTTCTGCCAAAAAAAAAAAGGATATTATAGATCCACCATGAGTCTGGCTGGGCTAAAAGGTGAAAACCAGGATAAAAACTATAATTTGCCTCCACCCTGACTTTATAGGACCCATGCTCTCTCCCACCCATCCCATACTTGTTCTCTGTCTTTTAAGCACACAAGCCACACACTGTTGCCCAGCCCTCTTTTGACCCTCTAATATCATCAATTATGTTTGGGCCGTTTTCATGTGGTTTGGGCGGTATGTGTGTGCTCAGAGAGCCACTGTAGACATACATGCAGGCTGGTCTGGAACACGTGCGCTCCATATGTGAACTTTAAGGTGTGTACTTGCACACGCATCTCATTATATTGTCAAATGACGGTTATTAATAGCACAGTTTGCCCAGTTCAGAGAGAGGAAACGAGATCATGATTTTCATGTAATGTCCTGTTTCTTAAACCCCTCATCTTTGATACAGCGTAGCCTGAAATATAAAGGTGCACAAGCTCATATTTTTAATTATTCACACTTTTCTGCAGCTGAATAATAGATCATTAAGTGAGCTTTGGCTATCACTCCAATATAAGCATTATCAGTGCTGCCTTAATTGTTAGCATTAAATCTAGCTTGTGTTGGCTAATCAGTTTACATTCACTAGTATGGAACTTTGCCTGGAGCAAAACACATTTTCATGCCTCACTTAATTATCATGGTAGAGCCACCATACAGTACACTTCCATACATCATACAGCATTGCAAATGCTTGTAGCCAGTTAAATTCTAACTTGCTCTAATGCTGTAGTCTTCTCTCAACATAGTGAGATGGAAATTTATTTGTAAAAGGCTATTCATGGTAATTGTAAGTGATGTTTATATTCTGCATAACAGTTACTAGGTCAGATGACACCTTGAGGGGCTCTGCTCCATTCCACTGTTTTTCTTTCTGTCTTTTCCGAGGAGAGTGGGTGATCCATCCTCCTTAAAGATTTTTATTTGTTTTGTTTTGACACTGATGAGAGGCAGGAAATTGAACGGAGAGTCCCAACATGGTACAATACAAGCCGCGTCTTCAGCCCTGATGAGAGTACATGCTATCAGCATTAGCAGATTTGTCTTCTTCATTGCCTTAATCCTTTCGCCCATCTCTGTCGCTTCACCTACGCACCCCCCCTTTATTTGTCAGTCTCTCTCCTTTTATTTCTCTGTGCCTGCATTACTTTTTATTCTTCTGTGCCCTCTGTTTCCTCTTCTCTCCCAACCCTCTTTCACTTCCTTCAGCCATCATCCCTATGCTCTCTCTCTCTCATTCTCTCCCTATCCCTCTCTCTCTACCCCCCTTTCTAGCAGTTTCAGTTCTGTCTCTCTTTTCTCTCTCTCCCATCCTTCCCTCCCCACTCGTGTATCTGGGTTGTTGACTGAACTAGTTCATGTAGAGCTTGCTAGCTGATGGCGTCATTCCCCCTGTTTAATTGATGTTGTTTGATAGACACAAGCTGCTTGTTGGAAGTCTGTCAGGTGGTAACAAAACCTTTGGAGCCCAACCAGAAACAAGAGCAAGCCTAAAAACGAGAGGTAAGTACCTTTTTTGGGGTGAATGTGATTTTACATTTGGACGTTATTTTCCATCACACAGTTGGGGACACAAAATGGTAGAATTCATTAGTGATTACATTTGGCAGTTTGACAGTGTGTACAACTTTAGCTTCACTCTGATTGAATTTGCTTGCAAAGTTAGAGAAGTGCTGTAAAATACTCTAGAGGGAGCGGCACAATTACATTAACACACCATTGAATGCTGAGGAGAAGTTACACTGACTGCTGGCTCAAGTAAGTTCCAGTCAGCAGTACAGAAATGGGATAAGTGACTGTAACATTAGCATAACAATACAAATCTGCATTAAAAAAAGGGGGCTTTGATAGATGACCATCATTAGAGGGAAAGGAGCGGGAACACATTGGCATTAACTCAATGTATTTTTCATCCTACTTTTGTTCCTTAAACCTTAATATTATTCAACTCAACTCAACTTCCTGCTGCAGGCAGCCGGACATCTCCGTAAACAGGAGGGATACATTTCAGTTTAATGAAATTATAAAAAACAAAGCACCAGATATGTTATCATGGGACATATTTATAAAAATGTAAGATGTGTGTGTGTCTGTATGCTTACGTGTGTGTGTGTGTGTGTGTGTGTGTGTGTGTTTGTGTGCTTGTGTATAGGGATGTGAATCACAGTGAAAATTCAGTATAGCTTGAAGGAAGAAGAAAGGAGGAGACAGTTGTGATGAATTGCACTTGGGGACCATTTCCTTGCAACACCCCCGGTTATATTGAACTGTAAAATTCATGTCTGGGACACAGATAGAAAGAACACAGGTGCATATGTGTACATGGATACATATTTCTAATCAATATGTGTGTGTTAGAGGTAATATAGATTTTTTTTTAGGGGGTGTACATTCAAATTCCATCATACAGTAAATTACCATGGTGTGCATGTATTTTGTAATACAAAGATTTTTTAGGGTTGAGTTTCGAAAATGTACATGTACGCTGCAAAACTCCAGGATGTTTTCACAATTAAACCAGCATTTGTAGATGGGAATCCACCACTATGATCTCATTAGCAGTAACTTCTCCTTTTTAATTACACAACAAACTGCACAGGGGCAGAGGAAGCGTAGACATGGCCAGACAAGAAGTTTTTCCATCATGGCTGCAGTGAAGATTTATGTCATAGGTAGATGATTAATCATAAGAAAACACATCTTATTGTGTCGCTGACATTCAGTTGCAGATGACAGTGCAATGCTGCCTTTGGTAACGCAGGCATCATCTGGCCTACAAAGTGCATTTTCATTTTCACAAATCACAATGAGATTTGGAAGGATACACAGGGATTATGTGTGTATGTGTTTGTGTGTGGGTGTGAGTGGGTGGGTGGGTGGGTGTGTTTATGTGTGTGTTTATGTATGTGTGTGTGTTTGCCATGGATCTGATTGGTTTCTGCCTCCTGATTAATCAGCAGCTCTATTCAATGCTGATCAATAACCAGGCAGGCAGATCCAGGTGGTCAGCATCGCATCTGAATATTTTGTGTGTTCTGCTCTTGTGTCTCATATTGGTTAATGGCCCAAATTAAATGTACGTCTCTGCTAAAAAAGTGTGTGTGTGTGTGTGTGTGTGCGTGTGCGTGTGCGTGTATCTGTTTTGGTGAATGGACACAGTCATGAATGCTTAAGTATATCAGGTGTGTGAGTGATCGTGCACATAGCTTTCGGACCCAGAGACACGTAAACACTTAGCAATCGACTGCTGTTGAGATTGATGACGTGCCTAACAGCCAGAACACCACAGCAACAGATGCTCTGATGCACTTGTAGTGCCGTTTGTGCTATAATAACCTCACGTGAAAAGAAAACAATCAAGCAGCGGGTGTGAGAGAATGTGTGTTTCTGAACCCATTCATGTGGTTTTGTGTGTCTGGGCACCACTGTGAGTGCGTGTACAAGCTAGCGAGAATGTATTATCCCGCATATTTTGGCGGGTGTCCGCGAGATACAGTGTAGTGTGGCTGTGATGATCATCTTTTCTCTTTCAAATTATCAAGGCTCATTTGCTCACAATCCTCCTCATCATCATTTAGTTCTGTTTCACATCTCCCCTATGGACCATATTCAGCGGGACTTACAATGGCTTCAGTGGCCTGACACAATGAGTCTGAGGCGGTCCATGAATAATCAGGGGCCGCTATCGCTTTATAAGGTTGGAGATAAAGCAGAATGGCTTGATTAGTGGGCTTCTGTGTAATCATATCCAATATTTGAACTGTCTTCCCGACTATATGAGACGATTCTGAAATGGGATCTGGGGGATTTGGCCTCTATTAACCTTTATTTACCGAAGGAATTTTTTTCTAATCAGTTGCTCTAGCTCCTTTCCAATAACACCCTGCCATAAAACTAATATCATATTGGCAGTATAGACATAAAGGTGGATTTGTATCAGTCTTCTCATCTAACTTTTAGCAAGAACGCGAGTAAGTATATTTCCCGAACATACCAACTAGCTATGAGCACATTCACACGAGAGAGCTGCACAATACGGCCACAGTTTTCTGCTCTACTGGTTGTCACAGTGATGTTCACAATAATCCTATACACAACAGAATGAACCAACGTCAAATAAGACACACGTTTTAAATATCTGAAAACAATAACGCAGTGTGTGTTGCACTGGTGCTTATAGTTAAGTACACCGAATGCAGCCAGATCGACCACAAAGGGAACCAGTAATGTGAACAGTTCCATGCTCCAAATCAGTGTGCAGGAGAAGTAGCCTAGTTTTTAACTGACTTTCGTGCCAAGCCAACTGATTGGGTGCCAAAAGTCTTTGAAGTACATGACAGGGAGCAGCATGTATCGTTCATGCAGGGAGTCGGACCAAAGCAGGCATGAAAAGTGTGGTTATTAAGAAGTGTTTCACCTGACAAATGCAATATGGGTGTCACACCCTGCAGCCCTGATTATTAGGATGACCTTGATATCCTACTTTTATTTTCCTGATCTTTAATTTTTCCACCAGGGCTTTGACAGTATAATATTTCACTCCAGGATTTATTATATAGCCTCTTAGACCTTTGGAAAACTGCTGTTGTCTCGGTATCAACTAACAGGCATCAACTCAAAGTCAGTCTGTCCCTGGCCAAATGAAATATGAAAATGTGAAGTTAGATCTGCATTGCACGGTCCCATTTCTCAAGAAAGGGAATTGGTCAAGAAATACTGATAACATTGTATTTACCCATGCAAACTGGAGAGAAAAAAAATGTTCTTTTTCTCATTTGCTTAAAGAAGGTCTTGAACCTGAGGCCAAGAGCAACAGCAACATATACCAGCTGGCTATTGTATGTATGCAACCGCACTATTAGGCTGTGATCTGTTAAAAGGCTGCTTTTACACACTGCTGAAATGCAAAGCTGTTGCTTTGGGCCTCAGCGGCAAGATAGCTTAAAGGGCAAAAGCAGTGTTATATTGTTCACGTTGAATGCACCTTTAATTAGAGCTAGTTTGCTTGCCTGGAGTAATAAGGAGGGTAATATTTTGAAAATATAAAAATGAGAGAAGGCCTCTAGAGTGTTTGCCTTTTCTGAAATAGAATGTGCACGTGTATACATTATATATATATTTTTCCAGAACCAGACTATTAATATTTGACATATTTTTTTGACTAATCATACACCATTAAACCATTAAACCAAGATCACATGAAACATAAACAAGACTCATTCCAGTAATATATAACTAATAGAACTGCAACTAATATTTTACAGCTTAACGAATGTGAAGCTAAAGAAACACCTTAATATTTGATGGAAAACGGCAATTATCCTCCAGGCAGAGACGGTTCACACTGCTGCTTTCAAAGATGCACTATGCACTGTGGTGCATTCATGGTTTTAAGCTACAGTATATTACAATAGTAAGACAGAAGGCTCTGCTTATTCTCTCATTGCCATAGAAACTGGGTAGACATGTAGCTTTTTCTGAAGATATCATTGTGGTTTGTTTGGGAATATATAGTAGTGAGGTGCACAGACACATAGACACACAGACACACACACACACACACACACACACACTGTGTAGTGATGGGGGAGGGTTAGGCACTGAATCTGTAATGCTGTGTGATGCTGAGCTGAGAGAAGAGGAAATACAGAGGAGTTAGTTAGGGAGTGAGGAATGATGTGTGACAGAGTTACAGAGGTCTGAAAAAAATAGTGGGACCTGGAATCTGGTACAGTTTAATATTTCACTTTTTAGTTTAGAAATACATGGATTATGTTAACCGACATATATTAAATGACAGTTAATTGAATTCCATATCTAACGTATCACCCGTCAGAAATGAACAAGTTTGTTTGAAGCCCAAACAAATGTGTTTGATTTAAATGTGTATTAGATGCTTGTTATCAGTGATGTATCACCTTTAAAATCACCTTTACTTTCCAGTCAATTGGGATTCATCCTGCAGTGTTAAGCCCACTGGTATTTCCAGTTGGAGATATGTTATCTCAGTGCTTCACTTTAGGCCTGTTAACCAGCGATTTGTAGCAGTCAGTTTTTAAAAGAAATGTTTACAGTATATGTTGTTACATATGCTGCATTTTGATTGAAATCGACAAGATCCCGCTGCTTTTTGAGTCGGTCCTGCATTAAGCGACCTGCCGTCGGAAACACTCACTAGAGCACCAAATGTGTATTAGGCCGAAAAAATAAGAAAAACACAGAATACTGGTGGGTTTATCCTGTAAATAACAGAGAGATGAAAAAGAATGTGATATTTTTGCTTTTGTATTGTTCCGAGGGAGAATATTTTCCAATGTTTAAACACAGTCCACAACCATGTCCATTAAGAAGGTGCTTTATTATCACATGCACAGATCTTCACAGAATCATTTATTTAAGTTCTGTTAATTTTTGGACTTTGCTCTCCTGAGCAGCAATAATAGAAATCTGGGTAGAGACATGGTGGATGTGTTTGGCATCTGTAAGTCTGCACATCAGCTGATGTGTCTTGTTTATTCATGCATATTTCGTTGTGTAGTGTGTGCTTGTTTGTCAAGCTACGAATTTGCACATATGCATTTAGCTGGAAAACATTTGGATGTGCGCGTGTGTGTGTGTGTGTGTATGTGTGAGGATGTCCCCTCAGGGTGTGAATTAGCTTGAAGTGTAAAGGCCATGCTTCCCACTGAGACACAACTCTGATCAACTGCGTTGAAAAGACAGATAAAGTAACCTACTCCTCTCTTCTCACTCATTATTTACACAGACTCCAACACTCCTCCCTTTCTCCTGCTGCTTTTCCCATCTCCACATCACCAATCCCAACTATCTCACTCATCACCTTCCACTCTCCCTCCTCCCTTTCTCATTTCTCCCCACTGGCCTCCATCCTCTCCTCTCCCTCCCTGCTGTTTTGACTCTCTTCGTCCACTTTTCCAATGTTCTCATTGCCCTTCTCTCCCTCGGCAAGCTCTTGCCTCCTCACCCGCTCAACTCATCCTTCATCGCCTCCTCCTCTGTAGAGGGGTGAGGCAAGGCGGAACAGTACTTAATAGATCCACAAATGCTCACAGCATATTATTGGGTCTCTGGTATGAAAGGCTCACAGCTCAAAAAATATACAGTATACTGTCTGTGAATTTAGAATTTTGACACCTTCATATTAGTCTTTGACCTTTTTCATCATGAACAAATATCCCAAAGGTTCCGGCCTCTCAAATGTGTGAATTTTCAGATTTTCTCTCTTTTTCCTTTTTTTTTAAAAACATCACTGTAAATTTAATATGTTTAGGTTTTGGACTCATCATTGGTTAAAACTAGAAATTTAAAGATGTATTTCACTGTTTTGGCCGGTAAGCAACAGTGGGATCAGCCCTATAATCTCTAATGCCAGTTAATGAATGAGTGAGTGAGTGATTAAGTTACTGGTCGAGTGTTGGAGTTTCCCATTGGCTGTTGCTTTTTCAAAATGATATGGTGCAAGCAGTCACTATTGCATCATTGTGGAGGCATTTACAGTCAGTGTTTCCAACTTAGCGCCTTTTCGCCAGATTTACCAACTTTTCACAACTTTAAAGGGGCCTTTCTTCGCAGAGGCCCCGGCGACAGATCTAATCTGACAAACCTTAGCTACTTTCTGTAGAAGAGAGTTGCCGGTGCTGTCACGTGAGTTCGAGGTCGGCCTTCCCTCCGTAGACACACCTCTTTGTGTCCTATTCAACTGACAGCACAGAAGCTGAAACAGCCGTTGTCTTTATCTTATGTGTTGGGTGATTTTGTCAGACAACGTTGTGGTTATAAAATCAGGATTTTAGCAGAGCAGCAGCATGGAAGTGACCTCTGGTTAACATGGTGTTTTAATGGGTCACGCTTCAGTTGCTCTTTCATACTTGTTCCGTTGATACAAGAAACAGAAGACCTTTAAAAAAATGAAAACAGCTGTGATGGAAATTCAGCCCTGTGATTGTATTGTACTGTACATGTGAGCACAGATAGTAGGAGAGAAGCAAACAGATAAAGGATGGTCCAGCCACACACTAGGTTTTGACCTATTCCTGTTTTCCCCTGCTGTTTTTCAGCTCAGCAATTTCCCTTCTACTTCTTTTTCTCTTCCCTTCTCTTCCATTCTCTTCCCTTCTCTTCCATTTTCTTCCCATCTCTTCCCCTCTCTTCCCCTCTCTTCCCTTCTCTACCCATCTCTTCCCATCTCTTCCCCTCACTTCCCTTCTATAACCATCTCTTCCCTTCTCTTCCCGTCTCTTCCCTTCCCTCCCCGGTGATCTGTGCAGGGGTGATGCTACTGGAAGTGCATGCTCCTTTGGCTTACATTCATCCCCGTGTCCCCCAACACACACTTACACACAGGCACAAACACACACAGGGGGATGTCTATCCTGGTGCTTATCCCCCCTTTACTCCTGCTCTCATTAGCTCATCCTCCCTCAGCCTCCATCTCTCTCTCTCTCTCTTTTTTTCAGTTTCACATCTTTCTCCACCTCCCTCTGTCTTGTTGTTTCGCGCAAGAGGGAGAGGGAGAAAGAGGAGGAGAGAGAGGGAGAGAGAGAGAGGGAGAGAGAGAGAGGGAGAGAGAGAGAGAGAGAGAGGGAGAGAGAGAGAGAGAGAGAGAGAGAGAGAGACAATAGCGCGCGAGCGAGCCAGCGGGTGAAGTGCGCGTGCTCCGTCGCCGCCGCTTCAGAGGAGAGACGTTTATTCAGCTGCTGAATGAGGGACGAGACGGAGGGAAGGATGGTGAACAGATGGAGGGATGAGTGGATGAATGAATGAACGGATCCCGACCGGGGCTTTCTTCTTCCAGAGTACCGAGCCGGTGAGAGGACACGAACATGTGTGGCCTATTACCACTGTTTTAAATAGGGAATTTCTGTGCATCCATCACAATTGTATTAGTTGCTGTTGTTGTCACAGCTGAGACGCTGTGTGCATTTAAGAAGTGTTGCAGAAACGGGAAGCCCGAGGTGCGTTCACTTTGACAGTTCCGTTAATTGCAGCGGGTGGTGTCGTTTGCACGGATCGGTGCGTGCGTGCGTAAAAGACGGGGCACGGAACCTGACCGGGGCGAGATCGGGCGGAGGGCGAGAGCGGGAGAGAAGCGGCGAGCCGGCGGGACCTACCGGTAAGCGTGTCCCCGGGTCTCCCTCAGGTGTGAGCGACACCGCAGAGCCCTTCCCCCGGTCCGGGGGAGACGCCTTCGCTACCCGCTCCAATTAAAGACCGGTCCGGCGCACGGTCCTCTCCGCTGAGAGAGAGCGTACGTGCGTAAACCCGGGGATCCTGAGCGGCGCCTGTGTCTGGAGGGAGAGCCTCGGTGGGAGACGGCGAGGGACGCCTTCCCCAAAGCTGCAGGGGTATAACCTCGTTGAAGCGGGTCGTGGGACCGCGCGGGGCCGTGGAACCGGCCGGGGGAGGGGTTAGGTCGAAGGATGGTGAACACGCCCGGGTCTAGAGGGACTGCGCACCGGGTCAGGGGGTGCACGGGAGGAATGGACGGGCATTAATGGTGGTGCTGGTGGTGTGCTGGTGTTGGTGGTGATGATGATGGTCATGATGATGGTCATGATGATGGTGCTGTTGTAGACGTGGAAAAGGTTGTGGTGGGAGTTCTGAAGATGATGATAACTGAGATAGGGGCAGCATGATGATGATGAAGATGATGAAGATGAAAATGATGCCATTAAAAAAAAAAAACAGTAAAATACTGGTGGTGATGATGGTTATGATGAAGATGATGATGGTTACAGTGATGTTGATGATTATTAAAATAGGCTGTGGTGGTAGTTTTTTTTTTAGAGACAACCCCGTAGACTATGATGATGATGAAGACTGAGGTGGTTGTCTCATGATAATGGCTGAGATAATTGCACTATAATGATGGTGTTGAGGAAGATGATGTTGATGATCATGGTGCTGGTTTTAATGATGTTGATATGGTAAACGTTTTTAATAATGGTGACGATGATGATGGTGGTGGTAGTTTTATGATGATGGCTTAGTTAATGGCAGCATGACGATGGTTATGGGGGCATTTTTAATAATGATTAATAATTGATTAAAGACATATCCCCACTTCATAATTCAAGGGCCCAGGCTGTCTGAGGAAATGTAGGCTAAAAATTAATTTGCGTATCTTGAAACATTATTTTTAGCTTACATCAGCAACAATAAGTATTTGTGTTAAGCAGCTTTGATGTCGTCTCTTTATTACTGTCCAGTGGGTATTTACTTACTGCAAGAGCCAATGTGGGCCACATCTGCTGGGTGGTGATACACAAGGCAACATTTGTGGACAATTTACAATTCACAGGGTCAGGAATTTATTTCAGTCTTTTCTGTCAGCAATATTTAATGATTAAAAGAAAATAACGTGGCACATTTTTTTCAGTCGAACTGTCAAAAAAGTTGTTATGTTTTATAGACCGGACATAGACACAACTATTTGAGACGAGGCAAAAATGTGTTGAGGATTCTGAGTGAATTTCCATTGGCATCAGCCCTGTAATTTATACAAAGGAGGCATCCGACCGTTAATATTTGTGCCCCTAAAATCGGACGGAGCGTCAGTACGTCCTGGGCTTCCTTACATGCCTTCAGTTATTCCTCCTGTATGATCTGGGACTGTAAATGACTGCGAGCCCAGAGTAACCGAGTGTCTGGAAGTAAAAACACATGCATTTATTCATTGTGTTTGTGAGCGGCCTAATCCTAGAAACGTCAATATTGACATTGATTTGGTCAGGCCATCACATTTATAGTCAGCCTCTAGGCATGTGTGTTTTGGGGTATGCACATATTACACGCTGCCTCTGTACCTGCTAAGTCTTTGTTTATTTCTTCTAGTTCCAAAAATATCCAAGACTTTCTCTCCTACCGTCTGGGTCTTCCTCTCCTTGCCTTTCCTGTGACTATATCCCCAGATAATCCATTAATGACTTAAACAACACACTCGTGTCCCAGCTGGAGAAGGTGGTTACCCACATCTTGGCCTCTATTCCTGTCCATGTTAATCTGTTTAAGTGTTTCACTATATTGGGTTACTTGTGTTGTTACCAGTTGCTGAAGCCAGGGATTCGGCCACTGGCTTCACAGCATGTCCGTCCAATGGCAAGGAGGGACAGGAAAGTCTCTGTGGTCATAATCCTCTTCTCTCCTCCGTGTGTGTGTATGTGTGCGTGTATGTTTGTGTGTGTGTGTGTGTGTGTGTGTGCGTGCGTGTGCATGTGTGTGTGTGTGTGTGTGTGTGTGTGTGTGTGTGTTGTGTGAGTGTGTTACAGGCTGTTGGCAGTGTCAATGGAGAGTTGTAAGCCTTGGAGATACGTAAATGCCCTGTGTTGTGAATTGTGTTGCAGGGGGAAGATACTGTTGACAATGACAGGAAAATAGACAAATAAGAAATATAGATGAAAAACTGGAGCAGGGGCTTTTTCTACCAGAAGATAATCTTTAATTTTAAGATCATTTATATCATCTTTTCGGGTTTTTATTTGAACAATTGATTATATTAACACAGTAAACTGTTGTGGGTGTGCCCTGTCATAATCAAATTTGGTGAATGGTCTCTTGAGATGAGATAACATTCAATCTTTAAAACACTAACCAATTATTTTTTATGGACTGTCTATGGTCCCAAGGGATAAACCAGCTCCAGATGGGGGTTTCCTTATTGATTTTGAAAATCATCATCTTAAAATTTTGCAGATATTGGCCACTCCTAGTATGGAGCCCCAAAGTGTTAAATAAAAAAGACATTGCTGATTAAAGTCTTATGAATGGATTGAATAGATAGTAAAATAAAGTTGAAAAATGTTTGAGGTAATAATTTAAATTCAAACTTAAAAAGTTTATTTTAGCAATTTCAACTAGTCAGGCATGCAAGCTTGGTTTATAACTGAGCATCAGAGTGAAAGTTTTATATCTTTCTCTGAAGAATATTTTTTTTCTTTAAATAAAATGCTATCAAGGTAAAACCGGGTAGCTGCTGCTTGTTACACTGGCTGGTTCAGAATTAATTTGACATTGTTGTTGTTCTAGCCAACTGTCTCAATCTGACAACGCCAACACTGGCCCTTCACTTTCATACCGGTTAATATTCTAAAGTCACAACCCCAAAACAAGGATAGGTTAGTTAAAAAGCCAGTGTGCTGTGTGTATTTACAGCAGCGGCCTCTAGTTGGTCTAATCAGGATAGTCTTGGCGTTGTAGTTGTTCTAGCTAACAGAGGCCAAACGGCTCACTTTGATCGCAGTTGTTGAGCTTGATTAAGCTTGATCGATTATAGCCTAAAAATAAAAGTAAACAAAAATAATGAGGTGTTTTAATATGATTAATATATAATATGATATTCAATATATTTTGAATAATCAATCATATATAATATAATATTCGATTCATTTATGAATTTGTGGATTCATTTACACAATTCATCAGTCTTAGGCTATTATTTACATAACAAGTACTTTTTTTGTGTCTGTTCATTTAATATTGGGCACTTTGAAACTCCATATTCCCATTATGTTTTCCAACGCATTTTCCCCACAGGAATCATTAAACATTAAGCTCTCATCTGAAGCTTTCTAACCAGCTCGCCAACAACATTTTAATTTAGTTTATGACGCGTTAGCAAAATAGCCTGATTTGAAATTTAAAAAAAAAACCAAAACACTCCATCTCCTTCATCAGTTTAGAACGCAATTTAATCAGGATAATTTCGCAAGGCATTTTAATCTCATTGCAGCCTAACTATGAGTCCCCCCGGGAAGTTTAATCCATGGCCTCCAGCCTACAGGTTGATTAATTAAGTCACTATAACAACCGAATGTGAGGTGATTTATCATATTGTTCATCGCTTCTTTAGCTGTGGCACAAAGTCACTGGCCTATCACGTTCTGTTTATTCATGTCTTCCATTCGGTGAAAGCGCCAACACGCTGTCCGATCTGCCCAAACGCCACATCACATATTGGCACCTCAACACTTGCTGAGCTGGTAGAGTGTACAGCTTGTGAAGCCCAAAGAGTAAAACTGCAGTCAGTCAAACCCAAAACATTCAGTACCGGTGCAGGCGCTTGTTAAAATCAGCCATAAAAAAGTTCGGGAAAAAGTGAAAAATATGCTAATTGTGAAATGTAAAAAAAAATGGGCCGAGAAGAACTTAAGATCAAAGTAATACACCACTATCAAATATCAAAGGAAACTAAATACTCTCTTAGAATATCCAAAATTTTCTAACACAGATGGCTGGAATAATATAGGTTTCAAATATATTCTGGATGAAACACCCTCTGAGTTTAAAAAACCAATTAGGATGAGTAGTGCAGACGTAATATCACCCTGATTTCCCTCACGGGGCCAAACAGGTTGGCCCGGCCCATCACATCATTCATTCCACTCAGTTTCCAATCACTCCCAAAGCGTCACTTCAGGGATTCATTTGACGCATTCATTGCCAAATGGCGTGATTTCCAAGCTGTGCAGCAGTTTCCAGTGTACCAGTAGTGATCTGACTTGCATGGCAGACTGATTTGGCCCTCATGCTTGTTTACCTTGGTCCTTTAGAGGGAAAGTGGCTAATGATGAACCGAGTTGTTAAAAGCCTGTAGCACTGAATGCAGCATGCAGCATTT
Organism: Istiophorus platypterus; assembly: GCA_016859345.1. NCBI lineage: Eukaryota > Metazoa > Chordata > Actinopteri > Istiophoriformes > Istiophoridae > Istiophorus > Istiophorus platypterus. Next base: position 11,989,056 of record CM029132.1, on the reverse strand, counting down.
TTCTTAGTACAGATATTGACCTAACCATGGAGCTTGATCAAAGACAGGACAGTGGGATCTTGCAGTATTACTGCCAACTCAACAATAGATCACTTAGTGGTGGTAAATTTGTTGCCTGAACTCAGTGCATTTATCACGTGCCACGTATAAACTTATTCTGCTATCCTCTTGTAAAATATATTTACACATATTTAATGGAGTGTGAAGTTATTTTCTCTACAAAGCACAGCCATAAAAACAGCTTGTTCCTAACACCTTCTTCGATTATGCAGATTGCAAATATATGTATTTATATATCTGTCTATCTATCTAAATATATATTCACACACAAATATGTATATGTGTGGGTGTGTGTCTCTCTCTCTGTCAAAGAGAGAGAGAGACACACACACACTCTTACACTCTCTCTCCCATCCCCCTCTCTCTTTGACAGAGAGAGAGAGGGGGATGTTAAAGGAGAAATCCACTTAAATATCTTTTTTATATTTGTGTTTCACCCTGCATTCCTGAGGTTTTAGCTTTTTATGCTCAGGCGTACGTGGCAAATGTAGATAAGATCGTTGGCAGAAACATCAGTTTCCCCCTTATCAATCAAACAAAACCATCCATCACAGATTAGCCAGAGCTACCGGGTTCTCCAATGACAGTTGCCCCAGTAAATCAAGAGGTGATGCAGCAAAGGCCAGACTCAGGGGGACTTTCTCAAGCAGAAGTGACCAACTAAGCACTTGAGTCGGGTGAAATGACTTCTGACGTTGCCTACTCTCCCACAGTGCCTTACAATGCAAAATACTTGTGTACCATAGAATAGGAGTGAAATTGTCTTTGCATCGTGTTGTGTTCAGTTGGTCTTCACAGTAAGACTGTCTTTGTGGTTATCTAAACACTGATTGTATTCGTATTTCCATGTCACGGTTCTCAAACATATGAATGCACTTTAGATAATTCTGTAACTGAAACGGAATAGTTAGTTTTACTTTTAAAGCCTTCATGTCCTTTGATGAATGGCTGACGATTCCTATGCAGCATCATTCATAGAGGACCAGGACCATATCTCACACAAAAGTTTACACAGAACAACCTAAATCTGACAGATGTAAATTTAAATACAGACACAATCACACTTGATGGGACCATCATCACTGTCATCCCACCAGATGAGCCGGACATTGATAGGCGGAGCGGCTTGTCCCGCTGCTGCTAAGAATAGAAAAGAGCAAGATGAAGGAGAGCCCTTTGTTTTATGAGTTACCTCAGTGTGTGACACAGAGTTGAACTGGTGACAGTGTGTGTGAGGGATAGTAAACTGTGTTTATGAATCCGTCCTATGTGTCTGTAGGTGTCTTTGTCTCAGTTTGTGTGTGTGTGTGTGTGTGTGTGTGCGTGTGTGTGTGTGTGTGTGTGTGTGTGCGTGCGTGTGTTTTGTTTGCCATAATTTATAGGGCAGTCTGTCCCGGAGATGTTATTACTGTTGTCGCCGATGTTGTTGTTGCTTTAAATTACATTTCAGGGATGACTTGATGGTTGGCAGCATGAGACTGTGCTAAGTGGAGAAAAGTGACGAGGGCGGTTATGATTCGTGGAAGATAAAGGAAGCGACAGAGAGGTGGGGAGAAAAAAAAAAAAAACGCTGCTTCCTTTTCTCTTTAGCTCCCTGAGGCCAGATTCATCACAATCTAATCTTTTGAATTCATGAATCGCAAGCAAGATACGAACTGGACAATCACAGACGTTTTCAATCAACTGTGAAAATGGGCACAGATGAAGAATGCATTGACCTTTAAAGCTTTTCTTAATGGACAGGCTTGAATAGGCATCATGTGATGAAGAGAGTTGCAGAAAGAATTGTGTGTGTGTGTGTGTGTGTGTGTGTGTGTGCGTGCGTGCATATGTGTGTGTGTGTGCATACGTGTGAGTCTGTTATTTAAAGGAGAAATCTGAAGAAATACACATAACTGAGGAGTGTGAGCCTCTTTGGAGTGGCCACTGGTTGTTGAACAGATGCATCACTTCTTTCTCAAGCACAGATTTATTTCCTGTCTCTCTCTCTCTCTCTCTGTATCTGGCTCCCTCTACACTTTCCCTCCCTTCCCTGCCCTGTTATTTCTCCTTCTCTTTCCCTCTCCACCCTGCTGCACTGCTCCCACTCTTTAATTTTCTCCATCTCTCCCGTCCCCATGTCTGTCTCACTCCCTGTCTGTCCTCCCAAGGTTCAGCCTTCTCTCTGTCCAAGAGTGGATCAATTATTCATCTGCTCTCTTCCTTGTTAGTTTTAATGCTTAAATGTCCGGCCATAGTCGTGTTGCGTGGAAAAAATATCTTTTATAGTAAGTGTGAATGAAGTGGAGTGCATAATCTGTAAATGAAAACTATTCAAGCATGTTGGCTTACTCAGACAAGCATGCCTTCATCACCAAACTAGGATTCAGAGCAACATTCAACAGGTGGAGCATCGAGTGCATCAGTCAGCCTTCACCTTACAACCAAACAGAGCGAGACCAAACCAAAACACTGAAGTTTCAGGCCTTGAGGCCAAAACAATGAGCTGCAAGATGCAAAAATGCTCCATAGAGCAGGGGAACTCTGTGGGTTGGTCATTGTGAGCAGCTCCTTTCATTTTACGCATAGTCATTTCACCCATTGCTGATATAGAAATACTTGTTAGTGCAGCTCTAAAATCAAATTTCATATCCAGTGAGAAATCCCAGATTTTCAAATAAAAGAATTATATATTCTTGGAAGGTGTTCAATTTAAAAACCTTCAACTTTAATAAAAATGTAGCAGCTGTCGCATAAATTCTATTCTTAAGTTTATTTGATTAACTGTGATCGATAGAGCAAGAATAGTTTCATTTTCCGTATCTCCCTCTCTCTCCTTCCCCCCTTCTTGCTGTCACTTTCATTTCCCTCCCTCTCTTTCCTCTCTTTTCCTTCCCTCCTCTACGGTCGTCCCCACCGCCGCGTCTTTTTTTCCTGATTACCTCCGCTCGTGTCATTTCGCTCGTCAGGTTCACTTCCATCATTCACCCCCTGTCAGTCTCTTTTGTTCTACCCTCTCTCCTCTTTTGGTCTCTGTGCCTCACCACTCTCTCTCACATGTTTCCGAGCTTGCCCTATTACTCTCTCCTCACCTTGTGCCCTCCTCCATCTTTTGTCTGTCATTCCACTCCTGGGGTTTGTTTACTGCCTTCATCCCTATGCTTCACCTCTCCCCTGTCTTCTCCACCATCGCTCCCATATGTCATTATTACTGTCTTTTCCTGCCTGGCTCAACATCCCTTTCAATGATTAGAGATCTTATGCTGTCCTGCTCTGTTCCACCATGTCTTATGTTATATATCCCAATTTACTCAATCTTTTTTTCATCCTGGCTCTTTCAATCTTTCTCTTGCTCGGCCTCTCCTTCTTTTCATTTATGTGTAATCTGTCACAGCAGCATAAACCCAAACCTGGTTTATATAATCTGATAAGAGTCCACACACACATATAAACTGTCCAGCCACGTTGCACGCATGGCTGTAGGGTGCTTCCACATGCAATGTGTGTATGTGTGAGACGGTGTGTTCATAAGTGCATGCATGTGTGATTGTGAAATCTTGCAAGTGTCAGCTTCATTGGACCGTGGGGTTTGTAGGTCTATACTTGTACTTCTATCTTTGTGAGGATCAGTTTGAGTTTTAGACCTAGGAAGCGAGGACATTTTGGTAAAGTGAGGACATTTTGACCAGTCCTCACAACTTTAAACTGCTGTTTGAAGATTGAGACTTGGTTTGGTTTTAGGGCTCTGATTGTGATGGTTGTGATGGTTAAGGCTGGGGTATGAGACTAGAGACCGCATTATGTCAGTGGGTGTCCTCACAAAGATAGAAGTAAAAATGTGTGTGTGTGTGTGCGGAGGATGCATTCTCGTGTCTGGTTATATCCTAATTGGATTAAAGAAGGGATGAGGATCACAAGAGCGATAGACGGGAAAACAATAAAAACATAGAATGTACCAGGACTGGATGAGGGGTACTCTTAAATACCCATAATCCACTCTGTTGTCATGCTATTGCCTCTCTCTTTTCTATTTCTGTATTTTTCTCTTTCAAACACACTCAATGCACATCTCCAGTTTTTCCGACTCAGTTTAAACACTCACATCCCAATCCTGGGAAAACACAACACATCATTGCATCACTTTCTTTGTGTATGTGGATCCGTGCCCTCTTCGACTCCCTCACATTTTGTTTTGACCGCTTTGAAAAGGCCACGGGTGTCGGCGTAAATCTAAAAATAAAGCGGTTTTTATCTTTTCATCTGCTCCCTGAAAAGAATGTTCTCCTTGGAAAATACTTTCTGGACATGGAGCATTTTCGCCTCCTCTCTGCACTGCTCCTGTGAAATTAAAAAAAAAAAAAAAAGGAGCATTTTGGGGGTTTATCATACAGGAAGACATTCAGCTATGAAAGACTCACTTCCATATAACTTCATTAGTTTTATCACAGCTTTGTTACTCCCACTTCCTGAATGCAAACAAATCAAAAGCGGTGTTTTTATCCATCTGCTCTGTTATCAAACTGTGTTGCCTCTTGGCATTGCTCACAGGCCACACACACACACACACACACACACACACACATGTACACGCAAAAATGCACATGCACACACATACACACCACGCACAAACACATGCACACGCACAGTCAAAAAGTGTGACACACCTCTTTTTGGCATTCGGTCAGAGAAAAAGAAGTTTCTCATCATCACATGGGTATTTACTTTTGAAATGAAAGAAATGGAGGCGAAAGAGAGCAGGGGAGCGCCAGCTCTTTATGAATATGGGTGCGTGTATGAGTGTGGAGCCTGAGTGTTGTTAAGTGCACTTGTTTCTTAGCTAGGGGAAAGCAGTCACAAGGCAGTGGAGCTGAAGGAGAAAAATAAGATTGGAGATGGAGAAGAGAGTATCAAAGCAGGAGAGAGACGGAGGGAAAACTACAGAGGAATTAATCACAGCGGGATAAAGTAAAGAAATCATATCTGAACTGTAACTAAGACCCTCGCAATCTTCCCCCTTGTACAGTGGTGGGAAGTAACTAAAAATATGTAGGGGCTGTACCTTAGCACAAGGCACCTGTACTTGAGTAAAGTTTCCATTTTATGCTATACTTTATTTGACAGCTCAGTGGTTGATTTATAAACAAATTTTGCATGAAATAACAAAATAAGCTTATAAAATATAATGCATTGACATACAATAAAGAGCTAAAATAACCAGAACATCCAACATTTCACAAAAAAATAGAATAGAAATTTTTTTGCCAGAGACTACTTTTACTTGCTTTAAGTTCATTTTGTTGAAAATACATCTGTACATTTACATAAGTCACTTGTACTTATACTTTTCTTACATTGCTGTATTGTATGTACTAATTTACTAAAGTATAGGATCTGTGTACTCTTCTAAGCACTGCCTTTGCAGTAGAAGGAGATGCATTTTGTCCATACACTCCTTTGTGCCAAAAGCCCCCCTTACTGTTGTTCTTGGCATTTACTACGAACTTGCAGATTCATAAACAAGTCAGCCCAACTAAATCTGCTGTTCACCAAGCTTTTTTGTAAACCGATCGCTGGTCCCCTGCAATCTTGATTTCTTTTATGGCTTGTAGCAACAACTACACATCATTTGAAGTAAATGCCTCAGCTGCAGCAAAAAACTGTGACATCAAAATGGAGAGAAGCTCTGGGTGGAGGTGTAAAGGCATCCTGGGTGAGTGTAGTGCAAATACTCAAAGATTCAGGATCCCTTAGGATGACTGGCGATCTGTGCGTGTGCGTGCGTGCGTGCGTGCGTGCGTGCGTGCGTGCGTGCGTGCGTGCATGCATGCATGCGTGTGTGTGTGTGTGTGTGTGTGTGTGTGTGTGTGTGCATGTGTGTGTTTGTATGTGTGTGTTTGTGCTTCTATCTATAGGTTTGTATGATGGAAAGTGTATGGATGTTCAAATATTTTGACGATGTTTAGTAGTGAACTCCATGTGAGTACATGTGTGTCACTAGGACCCCGCAGGGGAAAAATAACACTTCAATTAACAGCTTGCACAGAAGTATGTGTGTGTATGTGTGTATAAAGGTGTTTGTGTGTTACCAAGACACTGAAGCAAAACAAAACAAAAAAAATCCTTACGAGTCAATGAACTCTATATGACAGGCTGCATGGAAGTATGGTACATTGTTTTGAGTATGTTAAATTTAAATGTTCACTCTCAGATTTCATATGCATGATAAGCGCGTGTTTGTGTGTGTGTGGGTGTTTGTTTGTGTGTGTGTGTGTGTGTGTGTGTGTGTGTGTGTGTGCGCGTGCACACTTTAGCTAGCTAGCTCCCTCAGGCTCTCTGCTATCCTCTCTGTGTGTGACATTAGCAAGGGACGGAAGTCTGAGCACCGTGCTGCCAGTGCCGCTCAACATCAAACACACATACACACCCTCATGCACCCGCAAATACACACACACACACACACACACACACACACACACACACAAAGGCAAAAACAAACAAACGGAGGCTGGCAGATACTGGATATGAACATCTGCAACTTGTGCTCAGACACAGTAGGATGCATGTGTGTGTTGGTGAACAAAACATATCCATAGAAAGCAGGGGGAAGATTATGGGGATTGTGCGTTGCGTAACACCATACGTGTAATATGCATTATGAGATTGCATACATTACATTATGGGGATTATCCAAAGCCACAGTTAGAGATTTGTCAAACTGCCAGGGCCAGTTAGAGGGAGGCTTACACTCTTACAGCATACAGTCCACAGCTGCACGGAGGCTATCACACAGTTTCTATTTTGATCGTCATAACGAATCACAAAACCCCTGGACACTATGTTACATCAAATATATCTGTTTAATTAATATATTAAATATATTACTGCATGAAGAGCACACACGACATCACATGAGAGTTCATGATTAAATAAATACCGCACTCGTTTGCAATGGTGATCAAACACCCTCCCTTGGTACACATTACATGACATAAAAATTGCACTACCCATGACCCCCACCCAGTCAGACATCAAGCCACAATGTCATGACCTAAATTGTGATAAAGGTCAACAGAAGCAACTGATGCTGGATATATTAGAAAATAAATGATGTACTGATGACGAGGGACAGGTGGCATCCCTATAGCTTATCTGGATTATGAAGGATTTCATATTAGAATGTGGCAAATGAACTGCCATTTCATTAAAACATTACATCTAACCAGCATTTAGCCTTTGAACTGCATCTAATTCGATGATCAGCCTTCGTAAAGTACTGACTCAGAACACATACCATACATGCCTCCTCAAGTATAGAACATCTGTGCATCCTACACAGGCTCAGTCTAGTTTACTATTAGAATTCTTTAGAAAACTAACCATCATCAAATCTTCAAAACAAACAACATACAAGGTTGTCATTTATTAAGAGTGCATAAAAATATGTATAATCACCTTTACCCACTTGGGTCCTGGGTGATTCAAACCAATGAAAAGAGCACAGGAAAAAAAAAACATAAATACAGATTCTCTCATGTGTAATAACCAAACCTGATCCAACGTTGGCAGATACTTTTACATTGAAGTATTACCCCACTGCTCAGAGCAAGAAGCTACTAGAGAAATATTTTTTCTTCGTCTTTGGGACCTAGGAAGGTTTTTTCAGTTCCTTTTTACCTCACAAATTGAATAGGCATGAGAATTCCCTTGGAAACGGCCCAATAACTATTTTTTTCGTTTACCACAGTCACTGAAACATTGCCATGACTTGAATGTGAATGATTTGATCTTTTGATTGATATCTTTTTTGATCTTTTTTTTAATCATTTATATTTCTCCTTTGGCTGTTTTTTTAAAAAAATCTCTGTTGGCAACAATCTTTATCTTCTAGCTAATACTTTCACAGACTTATTTACACTTATTATTTTGCACCCTTGCAAAAGACAGCTTGGAATCTGGGTTTCCCTTTTGTAAACAAAGGTTTCAGTTAATCGAGCAATACCGATGGGGTGTTTCTAGTTTGTATGTTAAAAAAACTTCTCAGTATAACAAAGTGTAAGTAGGTATATATCCCAAATTGAATTCAACTTTAACTCTGGCTAATGGATTTTAGTCTATTTTACACTTCACACTTCTCTGGGATGATTATCAACTCATGAACCTTTCCTGAGTGTCTTTTCCAGCGGCTGGGTCCATCCTGTTATTCTTCGCCTTCTCATCCCTGATCATGTCTTTATAAAGGCAGTGTAGTTATTAACCTCCAGACCTCTAGACAATCTTCATTAAGTTCACCCTCTAATGTAGGTCTAATCTAGAGGTTGAATGAAACATTCATACACACTTCACCATTCATCTGTCTGCTGATGCTCCACCAAACCTCTCTGGCCTGCACAGCCTAAAGGGCCCACTGACACTTTTCTCATTTCCTCCTCTGGATCATTCTGCCATTACTCTTTTCTCTTATTGTCTGCTTTGCTTTTTTTCTCTTGCTATCCATTCCATTCCTTTAACTTTCCCTCATGCATATCCTCTCTTGCCTTCCCCTTCCCTTTCTATCCTTTCCTTTCCTCTCCTCTCCTCTCCCATCCTTTCCTTTCCTATCTTCTCTTGTAACATCCTCCCCTCCCTCTTCATCGCTTTGCTCCTCTGCCATTACCAGCATGAAAATCTGTTGCTTACTTGGATCCACATCGCAGCTTCAAACATGCTTTTAGATGGATCAAAGTAGATATTAAGCACTAATACGCACACATATACAGGCACACACATGTTCGGGCATCACATTCTTACATCTCCACACCCTCACAATGAGCCTGTTGCCAATTGCTGGCTTCAAAGACTGAATAAATGGTTTGCACTTTGTTATCTCTGTATATTCATGTGGACACCCACACACTTCCAAACCCATATATAAGAAGGTGATAGCAGGATCATTTGAACAAACATGTTTGTAGTTTTCTGTGCATGTGAGAAGGAGTGTGTGCAGTTGAGTGTGTGACTGCCTGTGTAGTGAATGCTTATTTTTCTCAGGTCTGCTGTTTGAGTAGGATGTCGAGCCGGAGTTGAAAGCTTCAGAAGCTCTTTCATGCCTGCCTAAGTAAGGTCACATTGACCCCTGGATCTGCGGATCAATTGACCGGCCTTAATTTGGCCCTTTAGGGAAAGCAAGAACTCCATAATCAAACTCTGGAATGCACACACACACGTACACACACAGTCACATGCGTGTATTTTAGGGATGTGAGAAATTGTAACGGAAAGGCTCTTTTGCAATGTGAAAAGTAGCTGGGAAGTGGCCAGTCATCAATAACAACGGTGCAGTTGTTCTCCATTTATTAAATTATGTTTATTTATGTCAGTTCAATTAAAAATACAGTACAAATAAAAGAGAGATCTTATAGCTATAACCTTTTGATTTTATATTTACATCAGACTTGTTTTTCTTTGATCTCATTATTTACAAATTAGGTATATTAATTTTAGACCAACACATACCTTATACAATAATAGAGCAGTGGAACAAGCTGTAAACACAACTATAAATAATTTCACCTTATTAAGTTAATATAGAGAATGTGTTAACAAACATTTGCTGATTTATGCAGTCAGTGAACAGTCTGAAAAGAGTTGTGTACAACAGCTGGAAACAAAGTCAATAAGAGCTTTGAGACTGAACCTAAACATTTGATTTCTAGCCCAGAAAACCAAAACAATTAACCGAAGATGCTAAAACGCATCATAGAATGGATTGATAATTCTGCTAATTGCTATCCTCATAGTTTGTCTACCACTTGATGCGTTTAAATCCAATATTTACTATTCTTTTAGCTCTGTTTTGGTTTCCACCAAGTTCTGAGAAGAATATCTGGATGTTTAGCTGCTAAAAGCTCCACTGTGTCCACTAGCTGATCTGTAACCATTTCCTTCTGCCTGTTGGTGTTGCGCAAGTAATGCACATTAATTTAATTCTTTAAAAAACAAAACAATGAGCTGAGAGGGAACTGTAAAATCAGGTGATCGCTACCAGTGACACATTTCAAATTACACATATTTGATCCATATCTCATATTTAAAATTTTAGTAGTGCAGCTTTAGGATTTTAGATTTATAGCTTTTGGGGAGCCATTACTAACACATTCATTTCAGTATGGTATGAAAAATTGCAGAAACATCAAACATGCTTGACATAATCCCTGGACGTGCACATTTTGGCTGCTTTATGTTTTTTGTCAAGTAGACATTATTGGAAATGCAGCTGGCACTGTTCTGAAGACTCAGCTTGTTGGTGTGTTCAAGGGCAGGGAGCTTATTCTCAGAACCTAAAAGTTTGATAGCACTTGAATCAAACACAAGGGAGTGTTGCCTGTGAGACAGGGAGTCAGTGTAGATTTTTTCAGTGTGCTTTGGCAAAAAGCATCATCATAGTGGGTCTTACACCTGCTTTACATGAGAAAAGTTGACTATGTTTCTCACAGCTACATGCAAGAGCTGACAAGTACAACTGCGGTTCCCTGGAGCGTTACATGTTTGAATACTTGCTCGAAGGCACCATACCTCCGAATCTTGAGATAGTAGAGGATTTTACTTATTAATTTCCTCTAGTCACATTTACCAAGCCAGTCCATGGATGTAGGCTGGCGGTCTTCCAGTGACAAGCCCACTCATGCACCGCAAACCTCACTGCTGTGTCTGTCCCCAGGTGAATGTCTTTGTGCTCTCAGATCTGTAGAGCCCGGAGCTATTGGTCATAAGCAGCAGTTTGACTGTTTTAAAAGAGAAATGACAGGCAGGCAAAGAGTTGATTTTACTTAGATTTTGCTTTCAAATCTTCTGTATACATGGTGTGTGTTTTTATTGACCTCCCTCACCTGCACATTCAAATGGCTTCCTAGTTAGACGCAAGAAAACAGTATTGATCTAAAGATAGAAAAGCAGCCAGGGGCCTTGGACTAAACTAATTTCACAGAGGATTTTTCATTTCTTTTGTCTCTGTCTCAGTCTGGCTTTCTCTCTCCGTCACACACACAAGTACACACACAGACACACACAGACACACACAGACACACACAGACACACACACACATACATCATTGTCTTACTATGTTTGTGGAGGCCCTTCCTTTGACATAATGCATTCTAGACCTTTACCCCAACCATAACCATCAGAGCTTAATGCCTAACCCTAATCTAAACCTGAACCTTAAAACCAGATCTTAATCCTCAAACAGCCATTTAAACTGTTATTCGCCAAAAATGTATTAAAAAAAAAAAGCATGCAAACACACACACACACACACACACACACACACACACACACACACACACACACACACACACACACTCCTCTCAGTCCCATAATGAAGATAACATTTGATTTTGTATCTCATTAATCACCATAGCAACAGTTTTGGACCTATTCTCTACTCTCCCTTTCTTTGTTTAACTCTCTCTCGCTAACACACACCTACACACTAGGAGATTATGGTTTCATTCTCCTCCCTTATACAGCCATCTATATTCAGTACTGTATTGGATACTACTGGATGTGATATACTGCCCATGGAAACCTATTGTTACTTAGATTTTGTAGCTGCAAGATGTGCTGCTGGATTCTGAGTGATTAAATGCGCGTGTGTGTGTGTGTGTGTGTGTGTGTGTGTGTGTGTGTGTGTGTAGGGGAACAGTGGTACTAGAATGAGTGAGTGTCGGCTGGAAGCTGTGGCAGGTGTATAAGCCCCCATGGGCAGAGTTACATTGTTAACAGAGCATCCTTCCTGCGTGTGCTTCTGTGCATGTGCTCCAGGGGCATCCACATTACTAGGTAATATAGATTGTTAATGTAGGTTGTATAAATGCAGAACTTAAGGGTGTGTGTTTGTGTGTGTGTGTGTGTGTGTGTGTGTGTTTTCTGTACTGTAAAGCAGGTGAGAACAGCTCAAGATGTCTTCGAGCGAGAGCAGATGGAAACTCAAATGTTATTGGAGCGTATGCTACATGATTCATTTATGCTGTGTTTGTTTCCTGCAGCAGATTGTGTATGTATGTGGGGTTGTCACCCTGACGCTGTTATATAAACACAATTTCATACCAGCCAAAGCACAAAAACCACAAGCGATATTAGATGTGGACAATGCTACATAAAGGAATTGTTTAGCGAATTACTCTGTCCTTTTGTATTCACAGATACAAAGTGGTCTTGAGTGGACTTTATGTCCAGACTATAAATCCGACTTTTAAAGCTGTGCTGAGCACAGTTTTTATTTTAAAAACCCACCTGTCTTATCAATCAAAATCACAAAGTTGGGCTGCAAATAAGATCAGCACCTTTTATTATATAGACACTGTAAATCCAACCCATTGTAATTAAAGTGTCAGATATCAGCACTTCTCGGCCCATAGGCAGGGATGAATCAAAGCCCAAAGAGTGGCACTGAAATTCCTGTAAGAACATTGCATGAACACATTGCTGAGTCTGTTCAGAAATTACCTTTCTGGAGTCTTGTTATCACTTGGAGCCGACGCGAAACGTCAAACTCTTTTTAAACTTCGGGGAAAAGGGGTAGCGGTGTTACATCACACAGCGAAGGCCACATATTTAATGACTGAGGAAGTTGTTTGAACTGACATCTAGTAGCTACACAGCAAGAAATGAGATTCATCGGGATCTGTCTGATTCAGCTCAGCAGGCGACTGATTGAACAATCACACTGTGCATTTGCTTTGCAGTAATCAATCAGAGCAGCTCATTACGATGCTTGCAGGAAAAAAAGAAGAAAGTCTATTGAGTTTTTACACCATAGTTCTTCAAGCCTGCTTCCTTGGCAATAGCTTTGGCTTTGTACATTTGATTTCAAATGTTTTTAAAAAATATTGATTTTCTTTTCACTATCTATCTTGTGAAGCTGTTTTCTGAGCAGCCCTTATCACAAGAGGACTTCATAAAATGTGATAAACTCGTAGCAAGAAGCAAAACGACTTTGGTATGTGTATGAAAAAAAAAACAAAACCACTTTTTTAGTGAAAAAATATGAGCCCTACTAAGGGGCCTCACAGGGAATAATTAGTATGGTTTATATGTAAGAGTTCTGCTATAATTTTTCTCACAATAAGCTGTAATAGCTTTTATTCATGCTGGTGATCACTAATGATAAATCGTTTGCTTTGACTTGTTAGTCCATAATTCACTAGATCCGTTTAAATCTGTGCAGTAGACTTTCTGTTATATAAAGGCTGTGGGTCGAATTCAACATTACAGGAGCCAAGTTGCGCCACTGCAGCTTGTTAATTTTGTGATTCTTTTTTTCAGGCTCTCTTTCAGTTGGGTCATTTTTAGTTCACTCTTCCCCCAGAGCTGCAGGGATTCGGTGTTGATTTTTGGATGCTTTCTATCAGAGAGTTCTGAGTTCATGTCCTCCGGTTGAAAATTGGTTGAGATATCCTCCTGCGGCACCAGAATGAAAGACATTAAATCAGTGTACTCCTGGAAATGCTCATGGGGGGGGGGTATGGCTCTCGGCAAGGATTGAGGATTTGAGACTAAATCTATAACAATTCCCGAGTCCTGTTGTTATGGTGGAATATCAGTCATGTTTTTCAACTGCATCGACCCACCAATGACTTTTCGGATGTGGACTTTGGAAACGGAATATAACCTGGATTATTGACTGTTGGGCTCATCATTTTGTATGATCGGGCACTTAAAACCCCATTAAACACCAGTCGGTGAGTCACCTTACAAATCCGGGACCCAGGGGTGTTTGCTTCATCTTTCCTGACAGACCGCACAGATGTGTTGCGTTTGAAGAGACGCGGAGCTTTTGTCTCTGGCTCCGCCGGTGACACCACGACACCACCGGCAAGTTTTGTGCCCGAGGCCTGATCGCCAGCCTCATTAAAGGACCTCTGACGGAGCAAAGCACCCCATGAACACCACTTGGAAGAGATTGACATCCCATAAGTTCTTCACAGGAGCATGAGAAGCAAAGTGTCTCTCAAAAGTACGAATTAAACATGTTCAAGATTAGTTCTACCTTTTGTAAACAGAGGTGATTCGGCAGGAAACACACACGCGGGTGTGATTAGAAATTCAGCAGCCTTGTGTCGGGCAGCTAAGCCTCGTGGCCTTGCTGAAGCAGATACATCAACATTAGATGAGTTGGAGTCAGACCCGTTGTCTGCCACCCTGGGGTCTGGGGAAATATTTAACAGCTCCAACTGCAGTTACCATATCGTCTCTCTTGCTGTATTTTTTTTCTCCTCACATGTACCAACCCCCACGTGAATTCAATAAATCCTGGTGAGTTCTGTGGTTACTTTCGTCAAGGACTCTGGGTTTTGTTGGATGTCAGTCACCTCAATAATGAAACACGGACCTTTAGTTTGTCCCGAACTCTGAAGATCGGTTACAGTGGGGTGGGTGGTCGTTGCGGTATGATAGGCCAAGCCCAACCCTAAGACCCAACCCATACTTAAAGTTTAGTTGAGTCCTAGATCCAAACTGAAAAACAAAGACTCTATTTTGGTTTATTTTACTTGTTACTGAGCATTAGCACACCATGCTAATGCAATGCTTTGGTTACGCTTTCATTCTTTGTATTGCATGTATAGACTGCTTGGCGCGCATAGACAAGACGATTGACAAGTTTGTACGGGAAAAATTGCCTGCTAATGCTAACTTGGCTTGCTAACTCTTTGGACTCTTTAAACCTTCTCTCAGTCTTTATTTGCATTGCATTTTTTTACTATTCATAGATAAAAATGCACAAAAATACATATTGGCAATTTTGACGAGAGTTAGATGAGAATATCACCACCACTCATGTTTGTACAATGAGTATGTAGCTAGAACCAGGTGGAAATTAGCTTAGCTTGGCTTTGCTTAATTTGCTAATTCACATATTGTGCATTCTTTGCTTAATCCTTACACAAAATTTTAAAATGATATGGAGTGATTTTATGGGAATTTAACCATCGATGTCAAAGTATGCCTTTAATTTGTAATGGTGTGTCGAGGGAACGTGGGCACCCCATTACATTGTTTTATACCTCCCTGCAAACAACCCCAGGAAGACCATGAGCAACATGGCAGGAGCTCTCAAGGATGTACTTTTCTTCGCACACTTGAAACTATGCAAGCGTACGTAAATTTATACATAAGTTTTCATATAAGCGGCGTCAAGCAAAGTGTGCGATGTTCTCCTTCAGAGAGCAGACAGAGCGGGTCAGATAGACAGGACAAGGCAAAGTCAAACTCTCCTTTGTGAACGGTGTCTGAAGACAGGTATGAGTCATCCCCTTGGCCAACTTAAAAGCCTTCGAAAACGTTCGACCAGTCAGTTTCTGTGTGTTTGTTTGTGAGTACACACTGGTTATCGACTCGCTGTCTGTTGGCGATGCAGACGGTCAAATAGGCAGTCGGCTTCAGCAGTGAGTCCCTCGGTCACCCTCGACTCAATTCAGCGCCATTTAGACAAGACCGCGACTCAGTCGGAGGTGCGAGTGTGTTCGCAAATGTGTGTTTGTCGTGTGTATGTGGACATTTCACATATCAGCCATCTATTTGTGTGTGGGTTTTTTTTTTTTTGCCTCTCTTTGCCTGTGCTGCATAAACTATGTGTGTCTGTGTCTGCAAACAGTTCATTGCACCTGAAAGTTGTGTATGTGTGTGTGTGATGTGTGCTGGCATGTCTGTATTTGAAAGTAAGCCTCATGTTTCTGTTTGACCATTGGAATTCCCCTGGTCCGTCACACACTGCTGCTTTTACTATAGATTGTGTGTGTGTGTGTGTGTGTGTGTGTGTGTGTGTGTGTGTGTGTGTGTGTGTGTGTGTGTGTGTGTGCACATGCATGTACACTCTGCAGATACTAAGAACCAGCAGAGAGAGAGAGAGAGAGAGAGAGAGAGAGAGAGCAAGAAACAACATAAATATTTAATTTCGTAGTTGAATTTGTAAGATTTTTTGACATGGTTCATTTATAATTTATATATGCCATGAATTGAATTAAAGGAAAAGGGTAAAACAGTCAAAGATACAGAGAGACTGAAGATAGTGAAAAGCGATAGAGATGTCTGTCCAGCTGGCCGGCTCATACCCCACAGGTCAAAGGTCATTTATATTCTCACAGTTTTTATGAAACAACCCTTTAACTGCTTTCTAATGGCTGCTGAACATTTGTGTTGGTTTTATTACAAGCGGGCTCTCGCCTTGTGCGTGCGGATCATGGTTCAGATCGATATCTTAATACTTGCATTGCTTCCCTGCAGGATCAATAATGAATACATGAAAGGGTAATGAAACGCCTTCTCGAAGGGGGCGAGAGGCGAGTCAGATTCAGACTGAGTCCTTACAACACAAGTGGGCCAGATAATTTAAAAAGTCCTTTTCAATAGCTGCCTACAGTAGCAATATGGAAGAGGTTGTTTTTTTCTGTCTTTCTTTGATTAATTGTTTCTTTATTCAGTTATTTGGCTCCTTGGTCCTTTGGTTTATTCTTTGTACCTTTTTGTGCTTTTTGTTTGTTCTCTAAGATCCTCAGCTTTTTCTTTGGTTCTTTGGATCCTACTAGTCCTCCTAGTATTTGACAGCATGAAATAGGAAGCAGGGGCAGGGGTGTTTTGGTTCCTTTTTTGGTACCTAAAACAAGATTATTTCTTTGGTTACTGATCTCACCTTCCTTTCTTCCATATTTTTTTCTTAATTCCTCTCCTGTATAAAAACATTCCATTTAAATCTACATGTGTGTTATGTTTAATTACTAATTATGTCCTTGATTCTAAATCATTTAACATGGCAACTAACTCCACTGTTGACATAATTAGATTTGATGATCTTGACTCACCCACTGTCTAATTTGTAGCCATAAGTTCCAAAGATGCTGATGTGTTAAGATGATGCTGTTTTATTGCATTGGTGAATGTGGGGCTAAGCAATATGACCAAAATCATATATCCTGATACAGGTCATTTCATATCTAAATAATGATATATATGAGGATATAGTACATTTTTTGTAAATTCAATGAATAAATAATTTATGTAACTTTCAGCAGCGTCTCATCCCCCATTTCCTGACCCTGTAAATTGGAGCCCTGTCTTTGCAGATGTAAGTTGCAACAGCAGCCACTTTCTCCTGGGATCTTAGCCATATTGTTTGATTCGGGCAGAAGCAACGTATGGGGTTTCTTTTGAGTACGCGACAGCACTTCTATGACCCTCGACCATAAACTCTGTGCTGTTTCACATATTTCTTGTGGAGTTGGTAAAAGAGGTCATTGGTTTTTGAGTCTGCTTTGGGAACTGGCCTGCAGCATAACTTGGAAAATAACGTTTTCTGGTCCGTGTCAGACTCTACGTCTCCAAATCACATCCCTGCAACTGAAGTAGCCCCTCACTTAGGTAAAAGCTCCTCTTATTTCCTTGGCTGGTCAGAGTCTTTCTTCTGTGTGGAATCACTCTGTCCCGTGTCATGTTTGCTCTCCTCCATGTTTGTTTGTGTTGCCTTCATGTAAATTCCCTGCCTGCATCAGTGCCGTGTGTCATCAAAATGACATAAACTACTGCTGTAAAGAGTGTGATTTGCAACACAATGAAATAAATGACAGAGCGTAGTAGGAAATGATAGATGTGATTCTATCATCACACGATATATTGTCATATATTGTCACACAGCCCTAGTTGAATGTAAAAATCAATAGCGCCAGAAAGAGGGAAATGAACATATGAGACTTGATGTCTGATTGAAAAGAAATAGAAAGAAAGACAAGTGAGCTGCTGAAAATGACGAATATTGAAAGATGGAGGAGTCATGAGGCAAAATTATGATGAAGGGAAGAGACAGAAAAAAGAAAATGCATGGCAGGTAGAAGTGATGAGGGATGAAAGGACAAATAACAAAAAGAAACTAAAGGAAGAGAGTGAAGAGGTGAGGGAAGTTAAGCCACAGTATAACTGACAGCAGACCGATGTGACTGGATGAGGCAGAGAGTGTGGAGAAGAAAATGCATATGGCAGAAGGAGGTGACTAGGTAGAGTGAGACGTAAAAGAGATGAGAAGAGCAGTGGAGATTATCCCGAATGAGAGCCTGATGCAAAGTGGAGTTCAGGGCTGCTGCAGGAGGTGGGGAATGGATGGATCATTACTATGGAGATGGAGTGTGGGGCAAGATTAAAGCTAATTAGAACATTATAATGACTTTGTAAGGTGAAACGAATAGATGGAGGCCATTACATTGGAGATAAAAAATGGGGACAAGCTAGCTCCTTAATGAAGAATAACACTGATTCCAAACAGGGTTGTTTTGTTTTGAAAATCCTGTTTAAGGTAGTAATGGATTAAGAGGAGCAGAAAAATGAACGAAAGCAGATGAAGAGAATAAATAAGAGACAGAGGCAGGTTAGCAGAGTAGAAAACAAGTTATGAAGAGAAGTGAGAGAATTTAAGGAGCCGAAACTCACAGGGCAGATTAAAAATGGTAAAATGATGATGAGAGGCAGAAGGAAGAAAAGTTCAATGCTGACTAAGAGAGATCACATCAGGAGAAAGTGAGAATGATGAGTGATCCAGTCTTCCAGGAAGAGAGACTTTTTGTTTTGAAAATCCAGGGAATATGAAAGATGGGCTGAAACGAGAGCTAAACGTTGTCTGTATCTGGTAGAGGAAAAAAAAATTAACAATCGTAGTCGCGCCAGTGGCCAAAATATCTCAACAGCTACCGGACGGTTTGCCAAGAAGTTTGGTCGATGTCCCGAATGTTCCCCCTCCGAAAGAGTTCGATACATTTATTTCTTATGTCATTGTGCATGGTTGGCAACCAGCGGGTGTTTTCAGTCCTTGCCCTTGGTGCGCCTTGACCTCCCTCTGCTCTGCTCATCAGCACCATGTGAAAGTCGGAGACGTGCTGTCTCATCGAATGTGACACTTGAGAAAGATCCACATCAGGGGCTGGAGCAGAGGTCTCTCGACCTTAACTCAGAGCTGGTAGCATGCAAAGAGCATAGATCATATAGTATTAACTTGCTTCACAGCTGTGTGTGTGTCTGTTTCCATGTAAGTGCTCCTGTAATAGGCCCAGGTAGCCTAAACAACCTCTAGTCACTCTCAGGCAGGCTTTCAGCTGGGCACTTGCTGCTATACACACACACACACACACACACACACACATGCACACATACACTATGCTGCTTCATATCTGTACAGTAAATGCTCTTGTCTCCAGTGTGCACAGTCATGCATAGAAATACGTATAATTGGAATTTAACGGATGTGAATCAGAAGTAGCTTGTATATTAAATTCAGCACAACATTTATCCCCGGCTTGGCAATATGTTTGCCCAAAAGTCAGTCTAGCAGAGACGACGGGGGGCGAGTGGTTAATAAGGTGAGGCTGCGACCGCAAGATCGTCAGTTTGAATCCCAGGGGGGGGCTGAAGTGTCTGGACGGGGAGAGAGACGGGGACTCACGCACACGCCTCGTCCTAATATCACCCTGCCCTTGAACAAGACACTAAAGTCCTAACTGCAGTCGACAGTGCAGAGCATGGTGAAAAAAGGCAGCCGTGCTTAATCGACCTTTTCTAGTTGAAGGTTGAAATAGTAATGTGTGATATTTTTATGTAGATGTCCATTTCTTCTGCCCTGCGCTAGCTGATGTAGTAATAGGTGAATTAACCTACATAAAGATTTAAGGAGCTTTCATATTCACATGCTCCAAACATTTGACTTTTCTACCAAATCAATATCACATAGCAGCTGTACAACTATAATGTACTAGTCTTCAGAGCGTTTTTTTTTTTTAAATGTTTTCAGTTTTTATTCAAGACGTGCATGTGCTTTAGCATTTTGCAATGAAATGATACGGATTGACACTCAGTTCCGGTGTCCACATGTTGGTCGGATTGCCATGGTAACACACGAGAAGGTTTTACAAACAAGCTCATAACTGGCTCCTAAGTGCATCATAGATTCATCAGCTGGTTCCTGTTTAATCCTCATTCAAAATCTGCAGGCACTGAACAAACAAAAATTTTTTACAGATTCACTCTTTGCTTGTTTTTTTCTTCCACAATCATCTTTGAGCAGTTTCGCTACCATTAGCAGTTTCTTTAAGCTTAATTTTGAAGGCTTAGTAGTTCCCCATTTTCCTCCATGCATTTGATTAGCACATTCATGCAGTCAAGTGGATTTAGTATGCATACAGACTTCCTTGAGTGTTCTTAATTTTTGTCACTTTTTCAGTGTGAACTCAGTATATGCTCAAAATCTGTTTTGCATTAGCATGAAATATGGATTTGGGACATGCATTTGGTTTCTCTAAGGAAAAAAGCAATCCCCTGCTGTATGTTGAATGATGTGAGGTTTCTTCTCCGAGCAGCCTCAACTTTAGTTTGATTGGAACGGTCTGTGTGGTATGGCACTGCTTAGCTGGCAAGGGATTTTGGGAAGTGTAGTGCTGAGAAACAACAACAGAAGGAACTTCACAGTCACCAAAGCCCCATATTTGGATGTTTACATTCTCTCAAATGCCTGCATTTAATATTTCATCGCTTGTAATTGAATGCAGGGTTTGGCTGACAGCTCCAGAGACTCATATATTTTGACTGTTGGGTAAGGCAAGGCGACACGGAGGAGATTTGTTGGGGAGCTGTGTGAGAGCAGGGCGTCTGCATCTTAATTGATTTGAGGCTGGATATTTTTAAATTTATGTGAACATAAATAAATTATTAATGTGTGGGAAAATATGTGTGTGTGTGCATTACTAGTTTGTGTGCATTATGTCTGTGTGAGAGATTGTAATTAGTGTAAATGTTTCTTCTGTGTTTCTATAGTAACAGAGTGTGCATTTGAGTGCCGTTAGTTTCAGAAAATTGTGTTTAAATGTGTTGTGCTTTGGTCTTCTAACATTAATAGTACCAATGGTGCATATGTGTGTGTGTGTGTGTGTGTGTGTGTGTGTGTGTGTGTGTGTGTGTGTGTGTGTTTGTATGGTTTCCTGCACCATCTGCAGCCAGATGGTGGTGTCAAGTGCAGACCACTGATATCAACTGCTCTGACATCACCATGCCACAGACACACTCTGCATGTGCATGTGTTCATCACTGCGTTTGTGTGTGTGTGTGTGTATGTGTGTCGTGTGTGTGTGTGTGTGTGTGTGTGTGTTTGTGTGTTTGTGTGTTTGTGCGCGTGCGTGTGTGCCAGTGGACCAATGAGAAGGTCATGGTGACTCAGGGACTAAACACGTCCGTTTATAAGAGTCACTCTCTCTAACTTTGTCTCTCCTGTTTTGCCTCTTCCTCTCTCTCTCTCTCTCTCTCTCTCTCTCTCCCTCTCTCTCTCTCTCTGCAGCAGAGGGGTGCTTTCACCCATGGCTGCACACACTCGCTCCGTCTGAGCGTGCTCGGCATAATGAACGAACACACGCGCTCGGTTGCATGCAGGCAGCAGAAGTAATTAACATCTAACTGTGAGAAGCCATTATCATTACAGGAATGAGGTGGGATCAGACGCTCCCACCTACATAATTGACCATTAGTCTCTGCATCATCAAGTGTCCAGCAAAAGATTCTTGGCCAGTTGCAACATCAACTACTTCTGCATTGACAAAGTCTATTTTTGACTGGAAATTCTGAACCCCTTTCCCACAACATTGAGACAGTAATAGGAATTTTTGATCGGGGTCATTGCAGTAACTTGAAGTACAAAAAAGGTTTCACTGTAATTTCTCCTTTTCTATCAAGCACTTTTGACATTTTTCAAGACATTACCAATGGTTTGACCAGGGCCCAGGGTCAATTTCAGATTTATCAGAAGAAAAGGGCCAAATTGTTCAAATGACTGTCCATTTTCGGTGCCATTTTTTTTCAAAGGCCTTAATCTCTCTACAAAGTTCACTGGAAGGTAAAAGATCACATAAATTCTAATCAATTTCTCTGTTCTCTGAAAAAAACGATTTAGAGGGATTCAGGACAAGTCTGACCTGATCATGTCATTTTAGTCAGACAGGATGTGTCTGCATCATATTCAAGTTGTGAAACAGTTCGGTCTCATCACATTTCTAGTTCCAGTGTCAACTGGAAATATTTCAGAAGTGAAACCTCTACACAGTTTTTTCTTTAGCATTTCTAATATTGTTTACAGCTGTTTTGCTTGACTCATTTTTTGTGTGGTTTACGAGTATGTTGAACACAGTCTTATCTTTATTTTGCATCATTTGTCAGCTTCATGGACTCCGGAAGGGAAGTGACCCAAACAAAACCCTAACTTCGCAGAATAGACCAGGTCATTGACAAATCAAATGCAAAATTAAACCTTCACTAACTGATTATTTTGGCCACTTGTGCTCGGCAGAAACAAGTTGTAAACACAGCTTTATCAAAGTCGCTATGGAAAATTATGCCAGCAAAAAGCTGCCTAATTAGATCTGGCAAACACAAAAGGACATTACCATTCTTTTGGAGTTGTGTTACTGGTTACCTGATGAACACAAGTCAAATATTCACTCTTATTTGGCTCCGCTTTTGTTTCCACCGACTTCTGAGGGAAACATCTTGGACTCTAGCTGCTAAATACTCAGCTATGTTGACGAGCTAGTTACCATTATTGTCTTTGAGGTTTATTTACCTGTTTATCTATCTGTTGATTTCAGAAACCAAGTCTTTCGAGAAGTAAGAAAAGTGAGGGTAATCTTATTTTGCTTTTTTTTCCTCTTGTGGTTAAGCTATCGGTTCCACATTTTCTCACAGCTTGATTGGTAATCTGAGATGGAGCGCATTTTAAAATGAAACATCCAGCGCTCGCCCCTGCCAGAGATGAATGCATTAGAGACCGGACAAATTGGGTGAAATTGTCCTCCCACCACCCTGGTCTGGGCTAATCGAGCCACTATGAAGGCCATGACCAAACAGCCTTGAATGGCTGAGCAGATCGTGCTTGAGGAAAGTGTTCGGTCTTGCTTTTTTTTTTTTTTCATAGTTCTCTTTCCCTATCTTTTGGTTTAATGTAGCAGATTACAGACAATATCAGAGTACTGTAATTCTTAAAACAGTTAGATTATAACGTGCTATTACGTGCTGTATGTTTTACACCTTAGATGATTCGAAGGTTTTAAGGATTTCATGCAGGATGTAGCATCTTACCAGAGGCTTATAAGTGAGTCAAGACTGTGTGTGTGTGTGTGTGTATAGGATTTTTATTCCTCCTCAAGGTTAAAATGGAAATCCTCACCATGCATATTATACCTCCTTTAGCTCCTGACTTCTCCTCCTCTCTTTATCACTCCCTCATTTCCTCTGCTCACTGCTGCATTCGATGCTTTTTCCCTCCTCCTTTTATCTGTCACATCGTAAATATAAACTGTTGTTTTCTAATCTCCTCTCTCAGCCTTGTCCTCTATCGATTGTGGCTACCGTCAATTAACAGAATTTATTCCTAATGAGTCAAACACTGATTACCTTGTTCCAGTCGTAGAAACAACCTCTTGCTGTGCCTCAGATGGACCTTCAAACACGAGGTCAGGGTAATCAGACTGTGCTGAGACCACACTAGCTTGCCATTGCACCAGGGCTGATTTTAACTCGATTGCAGCTATTGCTGTAGCCCCAAGAGCTTTTGCACCAAACGGCTGTAGAATTACCGGTTCTCCTGCCAAATTTCCCTCACAGACAAAAGAATATCAAGGGGTGAGTTGTGGGTTTCCTGAGCATTATGGGGCTTATGTTTTAGAAATGTTTCACAAAGAAAGCTTTCATAGAGAAGAGTGGGTACATTGTGTGTGTGTGTGTGTGTGTGTGTGTGTGTGTGTGTGTGTGTTTGCTTGTGTGTGTGTGTGCGCGTGCGTGCGTGCGTGTGTGTGATGGTGTCATAACAGCAATCCTCCTATTGTTTATCCAGTGATGCAGCAGTCAGCTGGTTCAGGCCTCAGAACATCACACAGAGGAAAGTTTTTCCCTCTCGTCAGTGTTGTCTTTAGCCTCACACTGGATCCCACACATCATTGTGTACTGTTGTACACAAATTACACTTTATAGGTCTTGAATAGCTAAACGATATAAAAAAGTGAGCGTAAGAGGCCCTAGTAAATACATCTCTCTCTCCAATGTGTAATTTTTACTGCCCCAATTTAAAGGACGTCACTTATGGCAGTTGAGGAGACTCTGAAATTAAACTGAACTTAAATATCCCAGTATCCCAACAAATCAAGTCAATACTGGGTGAGTCTGCACCTCGTGAATTTATCTGTCTTACATTTGAGTGACCGCAGTGACCTCCAGTCACATATCTGCAGTTTTTTTAATCAACTGAAACCACGATCTTTCCCTAAACTTATCCATACTATTGTTGTCATGTGCATATATTGTAGAAAGTGAGAATTTTATAAACACTTGGCAGTGGAAGCACTGTACAAAATGCTGCCATTCTCATTGTTGTGAGTGTAGTAAAGGGTTTTTTTGCAGAAATATCCAATATTGCAGTTCTTATGACAGGATCATATTCCATGTCACATTAAAGCGCCAGGAAAGAAAGCAGCTTGAGTAATGAAAACAGTTGTGGTCATAGAGAGAAGCTTAAGGTTCTGTTGCAGCCTTTCTGACTTCTGATCAGTGCAACCGCGGAATAGAACATCAGCCAGAGAAGGACTCCTGGAAGCCTGGTAAACTTTTTGGCCCATTATCAGGTTTAATTGAGTGGCATCCTATAGCATGGCACCCACGTCTCTGATCTATTTCTTCAATTATTAGTTCTTACATCCAAAGACTATGCATCAGCATCTTATGCACAACAGGCTAAATGAATGCAGTCGGATTAGAGATAAAGCGAACCGCTAAGAGTAAACACCATGAGGTATCTTTAAAGTGGCCTGTTCAAATCACAGAGGGACCTAAAGTACTATTTGGGTGTAGGAATCTCATTTAAGTCCTGCACTCTATAATCAATGATAACACAAAGAACAGGCTAATCCTTCCACTGAGCTCCCCAAATAGTCAATAAAGACAGAGTGCAGAGTATCCCACCCAAACAGTGGTGTTACCAAAGAGGCCACTGTAGATGGAACTTGTCAACATTATTTGGAAGATGAGTATTCAAGGTCGAACCTGAGGGGAGTGAATGCATGTGACAGGTGGACAGCAGGTTGAAATTGCACGTCCCTAGAAACAGTGCTGTGTCCTCGATCTTTCACGCTGCTGTCTGGTTTCATTTGTGTGTGTGTGTGTGTTTGGGTGTGTGTGTGTGCGTCTGTTTCTGTGTGTCTGTGTAGGTTTGTGACCTTGAGGTAAGGAGGTCAATTCAGCTGTTGATCGCCAGACCTCTCTGGTGCCGCTGCCGGTAATGCCCTGAATTGGTCTGGTGCCGAGCCCAAAAAATTTCCCCCACTAATCTAAATCTGTCTCCCTCTCGCTTTTTTTTTGTCTCGTCTTCATTTCGACCTCCTCCTATCCCTCCTTCTGTCTTTGTCCCTTTCTTCCTGGCCTTGCGGTCTGCTCTCCAAGCGGATTAAACCGCCAACCTCGCTCATCTGTAGCTAAGCCTGTGTCATATTGTGTACTCTTGCCAACCTCATTGCCAATGTGTCCTAGTATTTACAACAGTGACAATGAAAGGTCTATTCACATTCATTTCCATTTTATTGTTATATTTTGTGTCTGTGAATGTGAAGAAGCTATAAACAGATGTGTGTGGGTGTGTGTGTGTACCTGTTACAGCTCTGACCAATCGGCAGCCATTCAGCTCGGCAGAAACATTGACCATTCTGTTCTTCATGATGAATAATAAAGGTTCATTCCAGCTACTTCACATTGTGTTGATCCAGCGTCCGTGTTTATGTGTTTGTGAATGTTTAATTGTCACCTCTAGTGCTCCCTCTCCTCTCACAATGGTCTCAAACAGTACATATGCCCACCCACTCACACACCCAAACACACGCTCACACACAAGAATAGAGCGATCCACCCACTCTAACTACAGCAGGGAAGTTTTCACTGTTTTTTATGAGCAGGTTTGGTAGATTGGGAGTGCAGGTGCTTGTTTTGGAACATGGCCTCTGGGAGGCTTTAAGAATAGCATATTTAATACAAAGAAAATACTATGAATGAATGGGAAAAAGACATCTGTCTATAGTGTCACTTGAGCGAACTATGCAGCAACTGGGAGAGTTCTGATTGTGTTTGGAAAACACGTCATACGATCCAGTGTCTTTCGAGTACACCCTTGTCTAAAGGGGAACTATGTGCACCAACTACTGGTACTTAAATGTAGTTACAGCAGAAGAAATCAAGACTATGAGGATGGTATGAATAAGGTATGTGGGCTGTAATAAGATGTACAGCTATTCTCTTTGAACCTTTTAATCACACAGTAGGAGAAAGGTTGTTGACCCCTAGTTTATAACACACTATAATGTTAGCACATAGCACAGCCTAGACTGGGTGACGTTACACTACTCTATTTAATCGGATGCTCTGCATTTTAGGAAATCCTGTGTGTGCGGTGATGTTTGCTTCAGCTTGTTACGGTAATCTCCACTTAACAGTCTAATTTATGAGGAAAACCCTCTTATCTAATTGATTAAGTTAATGGCATCCCTATGAATAATGTACCAGCATTACTCTCTGGTTACTCCCATCTGGCTGACACACGTACACACACACACACACACACACACACACACACACATGCTGAGTGCATCGCCCACTCATTGCATACACGTAATGATAATGATAATAACTTTCCTATCCCATTAATCACTGTGGTAACGCCACAAAAGCACAGAGGCCCATACGTTCTTTGCTCCCCGCTCTCATTTTGTTTTATGTTTTCTCTCTGATCATCCTCTTCCTTTATTTGAATACGCAGTCAAACCGTATGACAGGTTGGCTCTTTTTACGCCGCATTCAAAATAAGTGCTTTCCTACTCATTGTTCAAATTAGAGGTTTCCACTGTGTCACACTGCAACTGGAATATTACCTTATAAATTTTTAATTTACTTTATGAGTCACAAACCCGAGGACGAGCAAATGAGTCATAAACATATACTGTACACAGCGCTCTGATTTATCCACCTGCAGCAACTTCTAATCAATACATTTGATTATCCTGTACGACGAGTCCTTCCCTATTTACTTTGTGTTGCTCACAGAGGCCCGATGCTGAATAAGTGGATAAATGTGTGTTTGTTTGTTGGCATTCTGAATGTTTGCATCACCTTTTGGATCTCAATGTATGATTCTGTCGTACTTAGCTAGTACTTGACATAACTATTTTGTCAAGCATGAACATCTTTTCAGCTGGAGGGAAGTGAAATGCACTGAGCTATCTGAGGGTAATGGTCTCTCGGTGACATGTAATGTTCGAAAGCCACTTTAACGACTGTTAAGTTGTGTGCTACTTTTTTTTTTATCTGAATATCATTTTATCTTTTAGGAAAAAAATGTAGCTTTATAGCTTTAATCTGAAAATAAATCAAAGAAAGAAACACATTGAGGACTTCTTGGCCAGATTGAAATCCACTTTTGAACTGCTTTACAATGTACCAGACAATGAAATCCCTTGATATTCACAGCTGCTTACCAAAGAATGTCTTCAATATAGAGCTGCATTTTACATCACTCTGTAGTCATTTGCTACCATTTGTAATCGATTTATGTCTTTTTTGGGTTTTTTCTTTTTTTTTGCTTTACTTGGTGTTGTACTGTTGTGCATTTCTTTGTTGCTGTTTTTGCCAGCTGAGTAATCCATCCATGGGTGACAGGCAAAGAGTGAAAGGATAGATGGGCAGAGAGAAGAGGAAAAGAGAAAATAGATAGAGTACATATATATATATAGAAACTGAAAAGTGACAAAGTGAAGCATGAGGAGTGCGGAAAATTACTGGCTTAAAGAACATGATTGGCTGTATGCCGTTACCATGGTGACTAATGGGGTACCAAAGTTGTTATCACTGTATAGCATGAAAAGAGGGGATGATGTTGTGAG
This sequence comes from Istiophorus platypterus, assembly GCA_016859345.1. Lineage (NCBI taxonomy): Eukaryota > Metazoa > Chordata > Actinopteri > Istiophoriformes > Istiophoridae > Istiophorus > Istiophorus platypterus. The sequence goes on along the minus strand of CM029132.1, from coordinate 11,961,054 downwards.
GGTGTAAAAAAAGATGCAGATAAGAGTGTGTGTTTAAAGGGGAGAGCACTTGTGCAGATGGAGTGCAAAATTGCGTGTTGGTGAATATGTATGATGTGAAGTGTGTGTGTGTGTATTGACAGGTATAGTATGTGTGTGTGCCCACTTCACTACTCTGGGATATAAGAGAGAGATCAGGAGGGATTAATGCAACTTCCAATTATTGTTCCTGTGTTTGCATTTGCTCCCTCTCTTTCCCTCTCTTTTTCTCTCCCCCTCTTCTCCCTCATTCCTCTTCCTCCTTCTGACAATCACGCACTCATCGACAAGCAAATGACCGACCCCTTTCTCTCTCTTTCTCTTTCCCCTAAGCTCTCAGTGACAAGGGGATTTTCTTTAGCCTTTTTATTAAGATTGCTGTTATTTGTCACACAAGAGAGATGGAGGGGTGAGGGAGGAAGAGAGGATCGGATGAAGAGCACAAGGACAGAGAGGGAAAGGAACAGGTTGTCGAGGTGTGAATGGGGTGGGAAAAGAGTGGGAGACAGACAAGTGGAGGAGGAAGGAACAAAAGAAAGAATGGAAGAGATTTAAGAGTAAACGAGAAAGAGATTGTAGAGGAGACAGGATAGTTGAGAGAGAAAAGGAGAGCAGGCAGCAGGAGGTGAGGCAAAGGAATAGAATGAGCAAACAGACTGGGGTGAAATGGATGAGAACGATGGGGGGGGGGCAAGAGACACTTGCATCATCCGTCTAAAACGAGCCTGGGGGATGAGGATATTTGTGATGATAAACTCTTCAACCTCACTGACTTTGGCTCACACACACACACACACACACATACTTGAACACAAACACACACACACACACATACTTGAACACAAACACACATATACTTAAACACACAAAAATGTTCTTCTAATTTTCTCCTCTTTCGCCAGCTTTTGTCACAGATGTAACTTGGGTCGTTGGTTGTGTTTAGTTTAAAGGAGTAAAAAAATCCTCATGCTAACACATCAAGCATTTATTAGCACTCTACTGGGTTCAACACTCCACTGAAATAAATAGTACTTTTATCCAGTTTTATTTGCAGGAATAGAGCAGCTTTTGAATGTTAGTTGAATTATTCATATGGAAGTGTAATTTATCACTTGCAACATATGTGATGAATTTGTGCTTTCCTGGAGGGCTCTTGAAACAAGATTCTGTATATTAAGGGTTAAAATTCCATGTAGCATCATTTTAAATAAGATGGATTACGGTTCAGAAGGTGATCCAACCCTCTATCTATCATCATCTGATCATGCACTGTTCTCCTAATAACATCACAGCCGTATGATTTCCCTGTGGGTGCTCACGCTTATCTATAGGTGCCAGAGGTCCCAAGCACCAACTTAACTGGCATCCATGTTTGAAACCATTAGTTAAAGAAGTGAAAAATTAACTGTAGTTCAAAAACAGCTCACGAGATCTGGTTTTCAGGCAGAATTGAACTTCTACAACAATATACGCATGAATGTTTCTCACACATAGTTCACTACATTGGCTCTCAAAGTAGCTGTAATCTGCATCTGATTCATCTTGCATGTTATAAGAATTTGCATTTTGCTTGAATAGCGGGAGACATTTCTTCCTAACACTTGTACACGCATTCGTAAGCATGCCAACCACTACTGATGACCAAAATAAGCCTTATTTATGGAAATCTCTTCAGATACATATTCAAATGAATGAATTTCCAACGCCAGAGTTCTCGGATTTTTATGCCCCTGGCCACTGACACACACAAAAGCTGTAAAAAAAAAACAACACACAACCTTACATACACACACATGCAAACTCCACACGCAGCCAGTCTCATCATATCATGCATCATCCTCTCTCGTATTAATGTCACAGCCCATTAAAAACCTTTCAACCCCATCTGGCTGATGTCCTCGCCTACACAAACTTTTGCATGTTTATGCAGCATCCTGATGAAGGGACAGAGACAGAGAACAAAAACATGATTGAAAATGAGAACTTTGGCTACAGGACCATAGCGTTGTACCTCATAGCCTGTAGTTTCATGTGACATAAGGCCTGCATTGAGGAGATATAGATCTCCTCATAGAAGATAAGAAAACAGACAGAAAGAAAAAAGGTTAAAAAAAAGGAAAGGAACAGTGAGACCAGATAATATTAACCTACACTGACTTTGTAGTCTGTGGTGAATTAGTATGCTACAAATGAAGGAGCCAGACTCTTTTGGGAGCAAAGAACAGAAAGACTCCTGTACTCACGGACTTCACTTAACCTTCCTCTGTCTCATGCGCTTTTCTGAGGCCAACAACCCATCGTACACTACCGCTGCATGGCAAAAAGAAAAAAAGGAGGCGTTTTCAAATTAAGAGTATTTTTTTTAGGGCTAAAATGAAAACAAAGGGGAAGAATAATGGAAAATGAGAGAAGTGTGACCAAAAGCTGTGGGATTATGCACAAGCTCCCTCTGTCTTTCTGTCAGTCTTAACCTTCTTGACCTTGGCTAAAGGCTTTATCCGACTCTCTATACATCATATGGCTCAGATGACAATCTAAGCGTTGCATGCAATGCGGTGTATGTGTGTATGTGTGGCCCCAGCATGTACAATACCATTTATACAGTACTCACACTACTGACTGTATTGTAGGTTTTATCATAATTCATGCTTCTACAATATACCTGTATTTGTGGATAAACAACTATGTGCATGCACTGTGCATGTTTGCACGAGTCTGGTTATCCTGTGTGCTTTTGCTTAGTTATATGCATGCGTCTTTTTGGCCTTGTGCTCTGTGTGGATGTGTTTGTGAAAAAGTGTGCTTCTCCTAAGAGTCATGGATAAGCCCCTGATCACACACGCACACATACACACACATAATCACTGCTGACAGGATACAACTGTTGGCTTAAAAAATGTAAAATGTTCATCGTTTGTGCGTGTGATTAGATCCCACCCCTTGAAAGCATTAAACCAATTTGGTGGCGTTTTTTTTTACTGTGCATGACATTGTAGCAATCTACCATCAGGCTGTTTAAAGCTCCAGTGGGATGCATATTTGCTGCGCTACAGTTTGGGCGACATTTTAAAAAGTTCACATTATTACACATACATTTGCTGACACTCATAAAGTCGTTCAAAAATGTCTGAATATTTCATGAGACAGGATGAGAAGAGCATTTGTGTCATAAATGCTCATTCTGTGTGTTACATTTTGCATCTCATTGTGAAGATGCCGTGAGTGTAATGGACAGCTGGCCGTTTCAAATACACACACACACACACACACGTATATATATATATATATATATATATATATATATATATATATATATCGTAAGCTAGAAGCTCACTGATGCATGTGCAACATTCTGCAGCCACTTTTAACACTGTTTGGAGGGGACAGCCAGGCTGCATCCCTGATGTTTTACTTTTAGTTCCACTGGGTTGCGTTCAACACGCCTTCAGTCTGCACTGTGCTCCGGAGTATGGGCAGTACTTCACAACGCTCTCTAACATGCTTGGACAGCTGTATCCAAGGCCCAGTGGGCCACGTTCACTGTCGCCCTTAAATCTGCCTAATTACGCATCCCATCAGCTCTTCAGCCGCTCAATAGCTGTAATCCCAGAGCCACACACCCTGACAGTCTCTTTCTCTACCCTCTTCCTTATCTCCGTGCATCTCCTTCTTGCTTTTCTTAGATTTTATCTCAGCCTCTCTACCTTTCTCTGTTATTCTCCCCTCCCCCCTCTTTTTGTCTCTTCCCTTCTCTTTTTCTGTTGCGTCATCCTCCTCTCCTCATCTCGCCTCTAATCTTGTCCTCGCCAAGAAACCAAGCTCTTTGAGTTCTGTTCACCACAGGCAGGCACTCTGTTCCCCCTCCCACAATAACTGCTCCCTCCTGGGTTTGCCTCCCTGCCTCATTGCCCCCCCCTCCCCGAGCCCGGAGCTTCCATGGGTGCAGAATCAGTCATGCATGCACATTCGCACACACATGCTCACACTCAGCAATTTCCAGCACACAGCACTACACAAGTTAAGTTGTAAGGATCAGTGTGCATACACATGAACAAAAGAGAGAGACAGGATATAGAGACAGAGAGGAGGATTTCAATAATGTTAATTATATACCTTATTTTTTTTTTTTTTTTTTACAAAGTGCATTATAAAATCTTTATCTGCCTGAGAGAAATTGATTGTTATTCCTCTTTTCTTAACTTTGTTCTTTTCTTATGAAACAGTTCCTTAAGAATTATATAGGTTACATAAAAATGCTATAAAAACAAGAACATGATTCTGGATTCAACGCTGGACAGAGAAAGCAAAAACAAAAAAAACCTTTAGTTATCGGAGTATAATTGGAGTATATAAATCTAGGCACAGCCACTATTCTGCTGTAGTTATATAAAATGTCTTTATCTGGAAGGGAAAGAAAAGAGTTATTACAAAAACCTTTCACCTCAAACTTATTGTGGAGCGTTCAGGGAGTCACAGGCGATTTGCGTTGAAGTAAAGATATGAATGCACTTCATTCAGTGTTTTACAACTCAATATTAGCTCATATTACTTGTCCAGGCAATGTTGGCAGTGTGAAAGAAAGATGGAGGAAAAGAGGAAAAGGTGGGATGGACTCAAGAAAGCAGGAATGATAGCTGAGCCTGTGAAGATGTGATGAATCAAATGCCATTTAACCCTGAGACAACATTAACCCTCTGCATTTTGTCTGTGTGTGTGTGTGTGTGTGTGTGTGTGTGTGTGTGTGTGTGTGTGTGTGTGTGTGTGTGTGTGTGTGTGTGTGTGTGTGTGTGTGTGTGTGTGTGTGTGTGTGTGTGGTGATTCATGGTTGCCAAACGTGGCAGAGCAGTGAAGCACCGCTGATGTGATACGAATTGAAAACCACAGCCAATGCACCTAATGCTCTCAATAAATGGGTTGGTGTGTGTGTGTGTGATTGGTTGGAGTATGTGCGTTGTCTGTCTTTATCTCATCCTCAACCCCCCTCTGGCACCTGCTGTACTTAACGTTTTCCAAATTCAAACATTGTTAGTCTGATCTATTCAACCACTGCTTCTCCAGACAGGTCATTTCTATTTGTCAGCATTGTTTTGGTGTCCTTTATTGTCCTTTATTGCTTTGAGATAACAGATATTCATTACTATTATGTATGACTTTTGCTGAGTTATTCTCAGGGCTTTCAAAGTTATCACCCTTTAAGATTTCAGTGACTTAACATTATTTAAACTGGTTAACTGTCAAAAAAAGAAAAAAAAAAATGCCAAAAGGCAATAAACATTTTCTCGACACATATTTGATGAATGATTACTGTCAGCACTAACCTTCGTGACAAATGCATTATGTTTGAGAGAGTGAACAGTAAACAGTGAAGCTGACATCAGTGAGATAAAATTGCAAACAGTAACACCGGATTACATGCTGCATCATTTCCTTTTAAATCCCCACTGCATGTGAGTGTAATTGGAATCCCAGGCAGTAATGGAGGACTCTACCACTCACAATGAAAACTACTATACGGAGAGTTAGTTACAGAATGTAAAGACACTGAACGGCTATTGCAAATTGCAGATCATTAAGAGTATTAAAAAAGGGACCTGATCATCATCAGCCGTTTTCTTTTCCTGACTTTTATTCGAATACATTTTTCCACCCCGCAAAAATAAAAGTCTTCGCTTCAACTTGCTCATTCAAACCATTTACCAACAAAGACGACATTGTAAACATGCAACATCTAATTATCAAATAATCTGACGCTATGCACAGACCCTCACACACACACACACACAACCACAGTGCAGGTACATCAACAGTGTGAACACCTGTTGGCTTGATTGAAAGTGGAACAAAACAGAAATCCCATGTGTGTTTTTGTAAGTAGGGTCAATTGATTGTGTAGTTTGTGTATGTGTGTATGTGTGTATGTATGTATGTATGTGTGTGTGTGTGTATAGATTTGTGTGTCTATAGGAATGCACACAATTGCATGCATGTCTGTGTGGATTCCCCACACACGCATGAGCATCACTATCAGTCTTGAGAAAAGTCAGAGCAGGTCATGGTGCGTGTGTATATGATCTGTCAGAATGATTCATGTCTCATGGGTGAAAGCCCTGGGGAAATAAGGAACACGCACATACACAGATACATACATGCACAAGGATTACGAAGTCACTTTAATCCTTTGGACATAGTCTCAGACTGACTTGTTCTGAAAAGAGTAAACAGAAACATAAGACCAAGATAATAAAGATGTGGCTCTTTCACTGCTGTTTCTACATTTAGCATCATAAAATTCCTGCAAGTAATGTGTGTTAAGACTGGGAATTGCTGAAGATGAATGTTTGTTCCATCCTCTTAAAATTTTATAATATTCCACTTTAGTTTATGATACTGAATCAGTGTAGCATCTTCTGCTGATGTTCCTATCAGATTTACAGTAAAATTCCCATTTCTAAGGAAACAATTTGCAACTATTCCTTCTTATATTGATTTGCTTTATGATCGGACGTCTCTTTGCCATGCAGCCTTGCACATCATCATTTAATGGTTGCACTTAATTTGGCTCTGAAAATTAGACTAATAGCATAAATTCATCTATGGAAATGTTCGATACCTTTACGTAAAATTGAGCTTTTAAGCTGAAATTCAACCGCATATGCACATTGAACCAGAGCCATTTAATTCTGCATGTAGGCACTGTGTTTCTGTTTGTGTATTAATTTTCAGTATTCATTTTTTCCTCACTGTACATTCAAAGTTCAATTCGATAAAGAAGAAAAACTCCTTTTCCATGAATTTCTTTTGCTAATATTGTCTAGCTTCATGCTGACACATACTGTGCACTACAATAGCCACAGATTTGTTTACAGATGACGGCGACATGTGAGGAGCGATAAGGTTGGGCGGAGAGGAGGTGTGAAAAGAGAGAGCGAGCGAGGGATATGGAGAGGTGCTAGAGACGTGGTGTGGCGAGCATGTGTAGGCGAGGAGAGAGGGAGACAGGGAGACAGAGGGCGACAGGACATTAAATTAAGGACGTGCACTGAAAAGAAGTGGGGATGGAAGGATGAGCAAGAGGTGAAGGAGCCAGACAGAGAGGCTGAGAGGGAAGTGGAGATGGAGAAGATGGGGACAGCAAGTTAGTGGGAGACTTAAGTGCAAAAGAAAAAGATAGAAGCAAAAGGGCAAAAAGGCTGACTGATACTAATGTTAAAGTCTTGTGAATTTTGATGCGGGGGGGGGGGGTGACTGTTTAGTTTGTCACAGATCATCTTCTCCAACATCAGATAATCACTGACGAGAGCGGGACGTCGTTCTCAGGGGCCAGGACTGTGCTGCTCATAGCAAGGAGTTAATTTATGCTGGATTTACTATTTTGAGCAGTTCATTATCAAAAATAGTCCCTTCTTTTTTTTTGTGATACAGAGGTGAAGCCTTATTTTCTGACTGAGGGAAATGAAAGAAAGAAACGACAAAAGAAAAGAAGAAAGTGACTGAGGGTGTGGAGGGAGGAGGTGGTGGGATGGATGGCGGAGGGGAGAGGAGCGAGTTGAGTATTGAAGTGACAGTTTGTTGTCAGAGCAGCAAGACCCTGGAAGATAGATGAAGACAGGGTCAGCATTTCCCTGCTAATGTCACGACAGATGACTAACTGTGGTTGTATGTGTGTGTATAGGTGTGTTTGTGTGTTTGTGTGTGTATGTTTGTATGTTTGTGTCTGCATATTTGTTTGTGTGAAGACAGGGTCAGCAATTTTTTGTCCAAGGCTTACTAACCCGGAGTATAGAGTCTGTGTTTATTTGCGTGTGTGCATGTTTGTGTGTGTGTGTGTGTGTGTGTGAGAGAGAGAGAGAGAGAGAGAGTGTATGAGCATAAGGTCAGCACCCTCTGAACTACGGGGCGGACTGACACAGTTTGCATTTATGTGCTTGACTCAGTGTTATGTGTGCTTACATGCGTGTGCGTCTGTGTGTATGCGGTCCTTTGTGTGCACGTTCTTGTCGTTCCTCCTTTTGCTGTGTGCTTGCAGTGATTTGATCTATAACAGCCAGTTCAAACGGTTTCTGTTCCCGTTTTCGGCCGAGTTTCACCCACAGTATATTACCCCCCGGTCCCTCTGAAAAGCCACTGGGCTTCCTCATCCTGGAAACATATCGCCGCTGTCTACGGCCTATGTTCTCAGCTCAGCTCACGCTTACTCACAATCCCTGCATAGCAGCATTCACGGCCAGCTGCACACACATTCAGCGGTCTGTAATGAATAGTGTGTAAAGAATCACCCAGGAAATACTTGATTCAAAGCCACTATTTCCACTAGTAAATGATGGGAGCACTGAAAAAAAATCAGTTTTAAACCTACTTAAAACCAAATTTAACATTCTGAAGGAGGCTGAAACACTCAGTAGAGCCCAGGAGATTTACGCTTTTGTCACTTTGAGCAACCCCTTTCACATTACACATAATCATCTGGCTCGTTTTTGTTGTAAAAATATGAACATTGCAGCTTTTAACCAAATATAACCTAAACTTAAACTGGACCTCTTGAATAGTGGAGCAGGGAGATCTGCATCCATACAGATCACGTCATAAAACCAAGCCTTTGTCCTTTGCCTTGGTTACATCAGACTTGTTCAGTTTTCACATGGATTCTCCATTAACATTTAAGGCACATAAGCTCTGGCACAAAACTGGCCTTGTATGAGGCAGCTTATACCATTCGGCGCTCTGAAAGATTTCTACCCAACCAAAACTAAATTAAGAACAATCCTAAAGCTCTAATGTCCACTTTACAAATTGAGTAATGTGGTTCTACTGCCTGCTCTGTGGTACAGCTAGAATAAACGGGTTCCTATTGACTTTCCTGCCATCCAGACTAAATAAAACAAAAGGGGCTTGATTTTATTTCATCTGGTCTCCTGAGGAGCTCAGGCCTGCTACATCTACTTCAGCTTTAAACAAGACTTTATTTCATTTTAACTTTATTGCAGATGGTAGCTTTGTGTACATGTATATCATCATTTACAGCTCTTCGTTTTATCTGCTTTTTAATCCACCGTAAAGCTCTTTCTAACCACGTTCCATTGAGTTCTACTAAAAATGAAGGGGGTGTTTTTATAAGGAATGCAATTTAAAGCAACCGAGGAAGTTCATGTAGTAGGTTCAGTAGGTGGTGGGATTTAAATGTGTAATAACAACTCTACTAATGTCTCCACCCTTTCTCTCCAGGATTTGGACGCCAACCCCTCACTAAGCCAACCCAGTAGAAGCCAGTAGAGTCCAGCAAAGGCGACAGCTGCATCAGCAGAAATGGCTCCAGCAGCCACGTCTGTCCCTCCACCCTCTCTCTCCCCCCTCCGCCCCTCACGCCTCCCCTCCTCCCTACTCTTCTTCCTCCTGTCTTCCGTACTGCTCCTGTCGTGTCCTGGATCGGTCCACGCAGGTTCATCTGAGAAAAACTGTTCAGCTAGTGGAGACGCCTGTCAGGAAGGTGGGTTGGTCTTATCCGTGAGCACACTGCAGGTTAATGCATATACGGTGGGATTAACATGATTAAATAGGATAGATTTCTGTATTTAAGCCTTTCACAAAGCACAGCTTGGGTTAAGCGGGGGAAAAGGTTAAAAGCCTGTCTGTGTACCAGCCATGAAAGCTACTGATATGACAAACACTTAAGACAACGGTTTAAATCAGTAAAGTTCACCGTTAATATCCAGAAAGTTTCAGACAAAAAAAAAACAGAATGCAGCCTAAACATTGCATCTTCACTTTAAAAATTGGCCCATTTACAGTATTTCATTTCCAAAGTGGATTATTCAATCAATTGCATTTCCTCTTACTTAAGAAACAATGAGTAAACATGGAAATCATGATCACTTATTATATTTATGTTATAATGGAGGCAGTAAATGTATTGAATTGTATGGCTCTATTAATGCATCCTGATGGTTTAATAGCTCAAGGTTGCTTTATCTATTCGGTACAAAAATAGACTGTCCTTAATGAATAAACTTTATATTCAGATATAAAGCCTGGGGATCAGCTAAAGCTCTATAATATGGTATTCCTTTGATGACTTACTATAACATAATAAAAAATAATTCCTTTCTTAATCAAATCATATAGTAAAATACTTTGGATTTACTGCACATCCATCTTCCATAGATTTTATTGTGTATTTCTCATGTAGTACCAGAACATTAGCCTAACGACTCATTAATTTCTAGAATAACATTACCTCCTGTTATTTATTCCAGTATATTTCACCAGATTAATCTCTCTAACCTGTCCACAGGCTCTGAAAATAATATGAGAGAGATTTATTGGCCAACTGCGAGGTGCTAATACACTAGTTAGAGCTCTACAGTGTCAGCACAATACTCATAAAACACCCACATCAGAAATGTCACACACATAGGCGACAGTGTTTCTTTTCCCCCCTAAGCAAAAAAGTTCCACTGTGAGTTATCCGCTGCTTGAGCCAATTTACTGCCCTGAAACTAGAGCTCATTGACCCATTTCAGTAAGTTTCAGCAGAACAAATGGGACCATACTAAAAGTCCCCCACTTATTATAATCCTTTATCAGGTTTTACTGCCACTGAGTGTTTTCCAAAATGCCTGCAGCAACAAACTATATGGGATCAGAGAGGGTGGTTATTACACAAGACTGCTGCTACCAAATACTGCTTGTGATCTTTTGCTTTTTGATTATCATTTTCAGGAGTGGTCCTGCCCGTGTGGAACCCTCAGAACCCCTCCGTCGGAGACAAGGTGGCGCGGGCCATCGTTTACTTCGTAGCACTCATCTACATGTTCCTGGGCATGAGCATTATAGCGGATCGATTCATGTCTTCCATAGAGGTGGGTAACGCGCCAAGAACCACGCTCTTACTTTGCTGCTCATCTGTTTCAAAATGAGTTTTTGCACAATATTACCTGACCTTATAGTAGATTCATGTTGTTAGTTATCATCACCAACACACATTTGAGAGCTCTGCATCTTTGTAGAATAAACAAAACAAAATACACAGACAAACAGAATAATTGGTTGACTCCTCTAAAAATCCTTCCCTTTCCTTTCCTTCCTTTTTTGCTGCCTACTCCCTTTCCTTTGCTATCTACCCTTTCCCCTTCTTTTTTCTTCTCACTTTCTGCTCCTTTCCCTTTGCTTTCCTCTCTTTTTTGACTTTGCTCTCTCTTTTGGTGCCTTTTCTACTTTCATACTGTTTTCTTGCCTTTTGTTCTCTTCTCTACTCTTCTGTTCTCTCCACTCCACTCCACTTCTCTCTTCTCATCTCCTCTTGTCTCGTCTCCTCTCCTCTCCTCTTGTTTCCTCTCCACTTCACTCCTCTCTTCTCCTCTCCTCTTCTCTCCTCTCATCTTCTCTCGTCTCGTCTCATCTCCTCTCCACTCCTCTCCATTCCTCTCCTCTCGTCTCCTCTCCACTCCACTCCTCTCCTCTCCTCCTCTCCTCTCCTCTCCTCTCGCCTCCTCTCCTCTCCTCTCGTCTCCTCTCCTCTCGTCTCCTCTCCTCTCCTCTCCTCTCATTTCCTCTCCTTTCCACTCCTCTCCTCTCGTCTCCTCCTCCTCTCCACTCCACTCCTCTTGTCTCCTCTCCTCTCATCTCCGATTCACTTCTCTCCTCTCGTCTACTCTCCATTCCTCTTCTCATGTCTACTCTCGTGTCTTCTCCACTCCTCTCCTCTCCTCCGTCTCCTCTCCTCCATCTCCTCTCCTCTCCTCTCGTCTCCTCTCGTCTCCTCTCCTCCATCTCCTCTCCTCTCCTCTCGTCTCCTCTCCTCTCCTCTCCTCTCCTCTCCTCTCCTCTCCTCTCCTCCTCTCCTCTCATCTGCTCTCCACTCAACTCCTCTCCTCTCGTCACCTCTCTTCTCGTCTCCTCCTGTCTCGTCTCTTCTCCACTCCTCTCCTCTCCTCTCGTCTCCTCTCGTTTCCCCTCCTCTCCACTCCACTCCTCTTGTCTCCCCTCCTCTCCACTCCACTCCTCTCGTCTCCTCTCATCTCTCCATTCCTCTCCTCACGTCTCCTCTCGTCTCTTCTCCACTCCTCTCCTCTCTAGGTCATAACCTCCCAGGAGAAGGAGATCACCATCAAGAAGCCAAATGGCGAGACCACCACGGCCACAGTCAGGATCTGGAACGAGACCGTCTCTAATCTAACTCTAATGGCCTTGGGCTCTAGCGCCCCAGAGATTTTGCTGTCTGTTATTGAGGTCGGTACAATATGAGTCGGGTGGTTACAGATTAGATCAACTGATACAGAAAGCAATGGGAACGCTGTAATTTGATTTTCGCTCCTCCTATAGGTGTGCGGTCACAATTTCGAGGCCGGGTCCCTGGGACCCAGCACCATCGTGGGCAGCGCCGCCTTCAACATGTTCATCATCATCGCCCTGTGCGTGTACGTGGTTCCCGACGGGGAGACGCGCAAAATCAAACACCTTCGGGTGTTTTTCGTGACGGCGGCATGGAGCATCTTTGCCTACATCTGGCTCTACTTGATTCTGAGCGTCTTCTCACCTGGGGAGGTGGAGGTGAGGGTGGGAGGAAATTGAAGCTATCAACGGAGGAAAGCGTTGGGGGAAGGAGAAAGGAGGAATAGAAAAGGGTGTGACCCCGTGTCTTCTCTCCTCCAGGTGTGGGAGGCGGTGCTGACCTTCCTCTGCTTCCCCCTCTGCGTGGTCCAGGCCTGGGTGGCCGACCGCCGGCTCCTCATCTACAAGTACGTCCGCAAGCGTTACCGCGCCGACAAGAGCCGCGGCATCATCATCGAGACCGAGGGAGGCGCGGACGGAGGCCTGGGAGGCCTGGACGGAGGAGGAGGAGGAGGAGGGCGCTGGGCCTGGGTGGCTTCACAAAGATGGACATGCTGGAGCTGGACGGGCAGATGGCGCTCAACAGTCACGGAGGCATGGATGGAGGCATGATGGAAGAGGGAGGACCGAAGGACGAGGAGGACGAGGCCAGGAGGGACATGGCGAGGACCCTGAAGGAACTGAAGCAGAGGCACCCGGACAAAGACATGGAGCAGCTGATTGAGATGGCTAATTATCAGGTCAGCACCGTGCTTACATGTGGACACACACACACCAGCTGTGTATGTTTATCAGTGCTGGTTTATATATATTTTTAAGGAATAGTTAGACATTTAGATGAATATGCTTATTTACATTTTTCTTGCCAGGAGTAAGTAAAGCAGACTGATAAGTTTGGGGAAACTACTAGCCTGGCTCTGTACAAAGTCCAAAAATGGCTTCCCAACACCCCTAAAGCTGAACTATTAAAACGTTAAAGACAGAAATGTTGTGGTTGTAGTGGAAAGTTATGTTTTTTTGGGGGAAAAGTATGAGCTGTAGCTATTCATTAGCAAACAGCTGACAGGTGCTGTGACATCCTTAAGCTGTTGTCTACTATTATATTTTTTGTCTATATCCAAAAAAATATCTGGTTCACCATATAACTCCTTCTAAAGCCAGACACCATCTTCTTTTCTGTTTGTGTACAGATTATACGAATGGAAAAAATGTGTTAAGAAGTGAACTTTGGAGATGCTAGTGGACATGTTGAACTTTGAGCAGAGCCAGGCTAGATATTTCAAACTACTCCTTCAACAAATGCAGACGGTGAATTCGGTTTTTGTTAGTTTTACAATAGCAGAAACTTAGTGGGACGGTCGAGGAAGGTGCCACAGTAAACACAGACGATTCCTGATGAGTATATCAGGAGAAATCTGTGAAAAGTGTCAGGAATAAAGGGCAGCGGTTCCCATGCATGGGCTCTATCTACTTGGGCAGGTAGATATTGTCACTCGGTTTCAACCAACACTTTATTTCACTCTTTCCAAACGAACTGGTTTTTGGCACCAGACGTTCCTGTAGCAGGGGCCCGGCTAGCGTCTGCTGATCATCTGCACATGAAAGCATTAGGGGCACATCTGTAAATTGCAGCTGAGGAGAATAACCTGGGTTACACTCTCCCTTTCTGAACTGCGCCACTCTCTGCGTGCATTGGTCACACGACCACACCACTTACCACCACAACAAGACTCTCAACTTATGGGAAACACTGGAGGGTGCACACTTGATTGAATGTACCGGGACGTTTTTCGTTGAAGGGTAGCCAAGCAGCTGATGAAGCTTAAATGAAGCCGGTGAACTGCCTCGACACAATCTGCTTAATTTCCTCCCACTTCATCCGTTGATGTTGTTCCTTAAAGTTTTGTCTTACAGTTTGTTTGTTTATTTCGCTCAGTCTCTGAGCCTTTCCAGACCTATTTACATCTCGCACAATGAAACAGTAGCGATCACAACACCATGCATCACATTTTATATGCAACTCCTCTTAGGATGACATCGAGTTGGAGTTGATAATGTGACACGTTCAGTTGTGAATAAGGTGTTTTAGGTGATAGGAGGCAGGAAATTTCTTCCAGGTGACAGCGCAGAACGCTTTGTGCAGAAAACATTTCAAAATGTTCCAGAGCAACGTCTGAGCTCTTTAAAAAATAACTTTGCGTTTTCATTGCTATCATTACATAACCGCCTTAGTAAATCTGATTTAAATTACTCTTGCTATTTATGTACTCCAATGCAGTAATCACTTTTGAGAAAATGGACGGCCAACCACACACACGGGCCAAATATGGACAAAGTTATGGAGAAATTAATTTAATTGGCTGACTAACATTTTAATCACATACACAGGGAAAACTAGAGTTTTTCAGGACAGTCCTCATGTAATGTTATGTGCTGACTGAACCATTAGTCTGCAGAGGGGAAGGTGCCAATTGACTTGATTGACGGCATCGTAAAATGCAACACCTCTGACGTCCAGGTAATTTTTGCCCTGTTAGTTAGAAGAAAATTAGATGCTTGAGTGTGAAAGTTAATCCTTGAGCTTTAAAGCTGTAGCTTGACAAAAAAAAAACAAAACTTAATTCGAGGTCTACATGCTACCTTGCTCCTTCATTTTCAGTTGGATCTCACATGTTGAATTAAGGCTTTGGGGCTTTTAAGACGATGAGATGTAGTTAAAAACTCTAAAATCTAGCAAGTTGATATCGAGTTTAGGTTTTTGGGGGAATTTTTAGTATTATGATTTGTTAATTGATATCTATGATTCAATTCAGTTCAATTTATAAAGTTCCAAATCATAACAGAGGCTATCTGAGGGCACTGTTCATATAGAGCTGGTCTCAACATACTCTATGTATTTATATTTACACAGACCAAAAATTCCCCCTTGAACAAGCACTCTGCGACAGCGGCGACAAAAAAACTTATTTATATGTGATGAAAACTCAGTGCTTTGTTTTAAATTCAACTTTTGGTTTTGTTAGTTAAGTTGGATTGTTGATCGTCTGCGTCACAGTGATTAATCGACCACTTGGTTAATTGATTCTAATGAAAAGAAAGAATCTTCATTCTGTGAATAATAATCATCAAATTGATGCACTCAGTTTCATCCACTACAAAATTTTCATCCTATAATGCTGAACCACAGAGGTTTTCCAAGTCACCACTGCTCCCCCTTTTTCTGCTTTCCCCTCCTCATTCCCCTGCCTCCTCTCATAGTCATCCCCTGGTCTTTGTTTTTGGGAGTGAAGGAGGCAAGAAAGGAGTTTGGCAGACAAAGGTGCACTGGGTGACTCCCAGGTGGTGTTTGCATTCAGATCCCCCTCCCCTTGCTTGTATTCCCTCAGCCTTGCTGCCTTGAAGAAACTAGACTAGGTAAAACAGGTGCGTGTAGTTACAGTGAATCACTAAATAAAAAAATTAAACTGGTTTTTCAGGCGATGGTGAGGGGAACTGGAATTTCATCAAGTTTTTAACTAAACTAACAAAGGCTGATTCCTTACACCTAAAGAGATGCAGATTTTACAAGGAGTCTGTGATAGAATTGCTGGCTCACTTCCTTTAAATCGAAATAAAGTGCAGTGTTTCCAGCTCTGTCACCACATTTTATCTAACGAGCTCCACAGCTTGAGTAGCCAATTTGTTCATTTTTCAAATGCCAGTAACCCATACATTTTTATTGAAATCATTTAGCATAGATTGATAAGGCTCTTAAGATCTAAAGCTCAAAGCTTGCAGAGCCAGACAACTACAGTCTGGTGCATTACAAAGAAGTTAATTTTAAAGAAAGTTGATGGCTACAGTGTCAAAATCAACAAACAGTTAAAGCTTTTTGTGGCTCAAACATGAAAAACAGCAGAGAAATACACATCTCTCATCTTCAAGTGCAGACTCGGGTTTCAAATATCAAGCATCCACCCTTTTGCAGTGTCCTTAATTAACTCAGTGAGTCTGTAGGTGACCATTGATCACTAACCTCCCTGTGGAGGTATAAGAGGAATATCCCTTGGGAGATTCACTGCTTAACCTTTAAACTGCAGCTGAGAGTTTAAAAGTGAAAGCATTTATAAAAGTAGGACAAATCTGGGAAAAATTAAGTTACAAATTATCATGACAGATACAATATATGCCTTTTATAACCGACTAATTTTGTTGATCAGGTCTTGATGCAGCAGCAGAAAAGCAGAGCGTTCTACCGTATCCAAGCAACCAGGATGATGATCGGAGCCGGCAACATCCTCAAGAAGCACGCCGCCGACCAGGCTCGCAAGGTCAGACGAGCCAAGCACTCGACATTGCTCCTTTCCCCATTTAACCGGAAATTCACAGCAAGAGAACAAATTGCATCTGATATTGTGTGTGTTTTCTTGAAGGTTGTGAGCAGCCATGAGACCCAGGCCCAGGAGGACGACCCTCACACCGTCAGGATGGAGTTTGAACCCTGTTTGTACCAGTGCTTTGAAAACTGTGGCTCCCTGAAACTGACCGTTGCCAGACACGGAGGAGACCCTGGAGTTACCGTCAAGGTGCGTGTGGATTGAATGCAAGACAGTAGATTGTTCAGAAAATGGGAATTAAAATGTGTAAATTTATATAATGTGGATATATAATCTGTTTACTGTGTGTGTGTGTGTGTGTGTGTGTGTGTGTGTGTGTGTGTGTGTGTGTGTGTGTGTGTGTGTGTGTGTGTGTGTGTGTGTGTGTGTGTGTGTGTGTGTGTGTGTGTGAGTGTGTGAGTGTGTGAGTGTGTGAGTGAGGGAGGGATGGCAAGAGACACCCAGTCAGACAGATGCAAACATCAGAGGAAACAGCAATCTTCTCTGGCCTGAGTTCACTCATTACTTTGGCACTTTTCCTAGTTTTTGTTCTGATCTTAGTCAAATCAAGTTCTCACCTCCAGAGGCTCGTTCTCTTTTTTTTGGTTGGATGCTGGTAAAGGGACAGAAGTTGGTAATGAGAGGAGGATACAAGAGAACTGGGAGACACAATATAAAACATTTTTAAGATTTGTAGATTTCAGGTTTTCTTTGAGCTGTAAATCAAAAAAAAAAAAGAACATATCTTTTTGCAAAGGCTCACTGATCTAGGGCTGAACGGCTGCCTGATACTCTGAATAAGAGAATTTCTTTCAAGTCTCCCGCAGAGTGTCTGTGTCAATGGAGATATATCTGATCTGCTACAGGGGCTCTGCAAGTTGTCTCTCCTCTATTCTTCTGTGTATACAAACAAAACGGTGATGCAATGTCAGTGTTCTCTCTAGAGGTTTTGTTGATGGCACGGCCTCAGTCTGCCATCAACTGAAGGCTGACTTTGTTAAGTCAAATGGTCTATTTACCCTGCACAGAGGCTCTTCAGACATGGTGTCAGAACGCGCGTTAAAGATGAAGAAATTATGTTCATCAAGCAGGATTTCTCAATGCGGCTACTGGTACTTGGTAACCAACTAGTTGATGGAAAGAAAGGTTCAAGAATCTATTCACAATCCCAGATTTTTTCAGTGCATTGAAGCAAAATCAAAGAAGTCTGCTCTTTCATTTATTACCTACTAAAGTACTAAAACTTCTATATATATCATAGAAAAGCTGACTATTATGTTTTGGCCTCTTGTACGCAGAGCATTTGGGTAACATTAGCTTAAATTTTCTAGTAATTCTCCGATACCATCCATACTATGATAAAATATATATAAAAATATAAAAGCTGGCAAAATCCCTGTGTTATCTGAATAAAATCAATGTAGTTGCGTTTGTAAGCCTCTGTATTGGATGGACGGGGTTAAGAAACTGGGCAGACGGTGAGAGGACACAGAAAGGAGAGGGTACAGGGGAAGTTTTGTTGTACTATCTTCAAAGTCTTTATTATCAGACTGTATCTGACCAGAGGGCTCAGTTTAATGAAGTTGTTTTTCTTGTTCTCTCTCACCCTCTGTTCCCATCTTCTCTATTTTTTCTGCCATCCTCCTCTATCTCTCTCTTCTTCTCTGTTCTCTCGTTCTTCCTCTCCCTTTTGTGTTTGTCTGCCCTTTTCATATCTGTTCACTTCTGTTTCATCTCTGATGGCTCTTTTTCGCTCTCACGCCCCCCCCCCCGCGCCTCCCCGCGCCTCACCCCAACTTCCCATCTCTCTGTGTTCCTTCCATCCCCCAGGTGGATTATCGCACAGAGGACGGTACGGCAAACGCAGGTTCCGATTATGAGTTCGCCGAGGGAACGCTGCTGTTCAAGCCCGGAGAGACCCTCAAAGGTAAAATCAACAGTGACGGGAATAATTCGTGACATATTTTCAAAAAACATGTCATCGAGACTGAGGCTCAAATAGCAGAGGTCAGTGGCAGCACCTGAAGCGGATTCTTTTTTCAGCTGGCTTCAACAAAAAAATACGTTTTTGAGGTTTACCTCTGAAATGATTTCAAAGGGCACCATTAACTGATGTAAAAATAACAATTCTTTCACCAGAGATCACAGTCGGAGTGATTGATGACGACATCTTTGAGGAGGATGAGTATTTCTACGTCCACCTCAGTAACCCTCGAGTGGTCGGTTACCCTGAGATCGGTACCGTCCCTCCGGAGGGTAGTGTCAACCCCAAAGCGGTGCTGGGTGACAACCACACAGCCACAGTGACCATCTACGATGATGATCATGCAGGTAAGAGGAAACCAAGAATGATGTGAAAGGGACCGCCCCTCTTTCCTGGAACTAATAGCTTAAATTGATTCATGGCACAGAGTGGTTTTGAATGTTGGAAATAAAATGATATTACAAACAATTTTCTGGTATTTTTAAATCAAATTACCAGTGCTAGCTTTGTGGTACTAAAAATATAAAATAGAGAGTGCTGTCACTTAAGAAAAATAAAATAAAGTTATTTTTCTCTTTTTGATAATTACAATTTTGTCCAAATAGTACAAATAAGCAGAAAGTACGAAATTTGGTTTGACTTGAAACTTCTGTTCAAACTGGAACATGCAAAAGAAAGACAACATGATAAAGGCTCACCTGGATGTTAAGACTTGGTTCTGTGTTCAGTTTAGATCTGAAAGAAGTGCATTTGCCTCAGCCTTGTGTTGCTTAGCTACAGCATTTAGTCCCAGGATACTGGCAGAAAAGTTTCATAGGAAGGTTTAAAAAGTTCCAGTCTCCACTCTCCTTTTTCATTTACAGGATTTTAATAACATCCAAAGAGAATGAAAGTGCATCCAAGGAGGATGAGTGGAGGGTGGGCATTTACCTAATGCTTATTATCTTGTATCAAGAGAGAGTGGGTGGTAATTTATTATCCTCCCGCTACATATACCGCACACCTTGGAGAGCAAGCTAGTGAGTGAGAGGAGAGGTGTTTATCAACCTCATCTTTCAAGTCTTTCTATTGCTTCTCCCCTGTGAGGTAATTTATTCTCTGTCTCTTCCTTTTGTTCTCTTCTTCTTTTTTTCTCAGGCATCTTTACCTTCGAGAGCGCCAGTCAGAAGGTGAGTGAGAGCGTGGGCGTGATGGAGGTGAAGGTGCTCAGGACCTCAGGAGCCCGAGGCCTGGTAGCCATCCCCTATAGAACCCTCGACGGCACCGCCAAAGGAGGGGAGGACTACGAATTGGCTGCCGGCAAGCTGGAGTTTCAGAACGACGAGACTATGTGAGTACAGAGATGTTGGCAGTAAGTGTTATTTCGGCTGCTTTGAGAACGTCCGAAACACCTTTTGGATCTTTGAATTCCTCCACGACGCGAGGAGACGTTGTATTTTTCCATTTATGTAGACTGAATACAAGTTATTTGCATGGTTTCCCAGGTTTTCTATAATTAAGCATGTCTTGACTATCATTGTATTTCAGTACAAGCTACACTACCACATGGCAACTTCTCAGAAAATCCTGTTCTATTCCTTCAATTTCTCAAAAAGATTTTTTTTTTTTTTGTATCAGCAAAAGGAGACATGTTCTTGGATTGCCAGTGACACGGTCCTCTCTTTCTGTTTCCTTTCTTGTGATTGACTCCATTCAGAAACTGCTACTGTAGGTTAAGTGAGTGTTTAACATGCATTCCCAGTATTAGTAGCTCAATTAGGTAGATAACAGTGTAATATTGCCACTCTGTGAGGTAGGCTAATCTGCATTCAAATGCTTGCACACGTATGTGCACACACATACAGACTCACAAAACTGCTCATGCATCCTTAGGCACATGCATTTTTAATATGCTGAGGTAAGCAGTGTTAAATTGACCAATACATAAAGGGTTTGGGAATGCAGTTTTACTCTGTGCCCTCTGGGGGCCTATAAAGCAAGTTCTCTGTGTGTGGTTGTGTGTGTGTGTGTGTGTGTGTGTGTGTGTGTGTTTGTGTGTGTTTGTGTGTATGTGAGAGAGAGAGAGAGAGAGGCAGAGGGAGTTTGTTTGTGGTCTTGTATTCTTATGTGTATGGGGAACAATTAGTTTTAGATGGTAAGAGTGAAAATGTTCATTCGAGGTGAGGAAATTTTAAACGGTTCCCACTTCCTCAAGGTGCTGCGAGGATAAAACCAGATGCAGAGTTAGGACATTTGAACAGTGATTGGTGCTCAAGTGTAATGACATTGGGAGAGTCAGCATTTTTATGCCAGTGAGTATCCCCGCAAGTATAATAATGCAGATGTGTGTGTGTGTGTGTGTGTGTGTGTGTATGTGTGTTCTTGTGTGTCTAGGGGCTGCAGATGATGGCAAAGACATTCAAAAGCTGTTCATCTGTGCCTTGCCCTCAGAGAAAGACTAAGAGGGAGTGTGTGACTACCTTTGTGTGTGGGTCTGAGAGTTTGTGCTCTTGTATTTCTTATTTTATAACAAACAATTTAAGCTTTAGACCTTGAGTGTGAAGACATGTTTTGACTGTTTGAGGGTAAAGTCTTGGCTTTAGGGTTAAGATAAGAATTATATAGAATTATATATGTTCATACATTCATTTAAGAATTGGGTTTTGGCATGAACTCTATTTATGATAGTCAGGGATCAGGGAATGCACTATGTCAATGAGGAGCTCACAAACGGAGAAGGAGTACAACAGTGTGCGTGTGCCAGACAGAAATTCATTTAAAGGTGTCATGGACAAGTAGCTCGCCATCTGATACCAGCCAGCCCCTAGGTAGGAGTGTCACTACAAGGGCCGGATGTATATGCATGCGAGTGTGTGTGTGAATGTGTGTGTGCGTGCGCATGTGTTCATGCAAAATGATGTACTTTCAATGATGCAATCCCTGCTGCTAGTCACATTGAGGTCAGGGAGAGATGAGGAGTGAGGGGGAGCTACAGAGGGAGACAGATAAGATAGAGATATACTCTAGGATCAAAGCTGCCCACAGGTAGCTCTGTAATAGTCTGTGTCAGTACAGGGCACTAAATATAGGGCTGAGGTGAATGGAGTTGAGATTGCAGCAGATCAGATTAGCTGAAACTGAAACTACTGTTGTGTTTGCTACAAGAGGATTATAGGGATATTTTACCCCAAGGAGATTGTAACTTTGTGGGTCAAGAGCAAACAACAGAAAGCTATCTCTGCATCTTCCTCTGCTGGATGTGTATTATTAATGCAGGGCTTGCATTTAGGAAGCACCTGACAATTACTCGAGGAATTATCCTGAAACTTTAGATAGGTCCTACTTTTTGATTAGGACACTACACCCGCTTTAAGCAAGCGGTTCTCAAAGTTCCTATAAGACCAACAGCCAGCTGTAGATCATTTGATGCAGGGAAAATGCAATAAAACACATTCGGTGGATGACAAGTTTCTTCAGCACCGGTTAGGGTTAAAAGTACATTTTGTCATAACTTGTAAAAGGACTAAATGACCTGCACATAAAGTACTGCTCATTTGGGTTTTTTTTTTCTTAGCTACGCTTGTGGCATGGCGCTAGATGCGGCAATGTCATTCTGGTGGTTGAACAGCTGGTCCGTTGGTTGGTCCACTATTTTGGTCTAGACTGACGTATCAGCCATTATCCCTGCCTATTTTAACATAAGAAGACCATTGACTGTGAATATCCCTCGGCTGCAACATGATTTCAGAGATTTGGGACAAGAAAAGTGGAAGAATGCTTGAGAGGCAGTCTTATAATTTCATATTCAACTATCCTCAACTACCACTCTAATTTCGCTCCGCTTTCCTCATCCTGTTGCTCCCTGGTTTTTACATCTTTTTGGAAAAACCCCAGCGACAGTGATAGGAGGAGGAAATGGATGGTTCATATCAGATGATGAGGGAAAGAAAATGAGGGGCTTTGGAGATGTTGCTTTGGAAAAGCTGGATGAACAAAGCGAAACTGGAAGAAAAGGAGGGGATGGGTCAATAATCTGAGTTTGAGGAGAGGGAGCGAGGGATGTGGCAGAGAGGAAACCCCGCATATTGATCTGTTTCTCCTGTCGTTTCCCTCCCCAGTCCGACCTCTCTTCGGTACTCCTTTTCTCCTTCATCCTTAATATCTCGTGTGCGCCCCCTCTCTTCACCCATCCATGCTTATCTGTGCTTGTACCTCGTTTTCTTTCTAGGTTTTACCTTCTGTCTCTCCTTCTCACAGCCTGATGTATATGTATCCTCCCATCCTCTCTGCTCTCTCACTTCCACAGTCTCTCTCATAATATCTCTCCCTCCTTATTTTTTCATGTCTTTTCTCCCCGTTACCCCTCTCTGTGTGTTTTGTATCTTATGATTACTGTGCCTTTGATCCCCTTGTCAAAAACCATGTCCTCCTCTTCTACACTATATAAACCTGCTTTTATCAGCTGCACTCGTCTTTCCTCCCTCTGCCTATCATTTTTCTGTCTTTCTCTCATTAAGTTTCCTGTTTGTTGGCCTTGAATTTGCTCTTTATGTCCACATTCTTTCTTTGTTCTTTTGGTATATTTTTAGATTTTCCTTCTCACAGGGTGAGTATTGTCACCCCTCCTCTCCTCCTCTCTTGTTCCCTCCCTTCTTCACCTTCTCCTCTACCCTCACCTCCTTGTTATCTATGTCTCCCCCGCCTCCCTTATGTTCACCCTCGGCTCCTTTTCATTTGCATCCTGCTCCCTTCTTTTTTCACCTTTACTTATTTACATTGTCAGACTTTTTCTGCCCTTTTGACTTTGTCTCCCTCTACGTGGCACCTTTCAACTTCCTCCACTTTCTCGTTCTCACTTCCTCTCCCCTTCTCTACACCTCTTCTTCCACCCTTATTTTACCTCTCTTGTTATCGTCGCCATCCCTCCATCTCTGCGGAACACTTTACTCAGAGAAAATGACTCACTGGCAAGGCAATTTAGCTGGATCACAACCCAGACATAACTCAGAATCCACACACTCCCTCCTTTCTCTCTCGTCCATCCTAGAGTATGTTTTCCTTCAGTCGTACATTATAGTTTTTTTCCCTTTTACTCTCTTTGAAGCATTATTCAGTCTATTTGAATGGATTTTCCTGACAGTTTGATAATAACTTAGTGGTAAAAGCAGTAGTGATAATTTAGGGTGGGCTAAGCGAAGGGGGCAGTGGGAGGGGGTTGGGGTAGGTGGCTTGGGTGTGAGCCAAGTTCAAGCTGACCATTCTTGGGGAAAATCTTAAAGGCACTGGAGCTGAACCGACAAGAGCAGAGCAGAGGAGAGGAAAAGGAAGTGGAGAAGGAAAAGGACATCTAGGCCCAGTTCTCAGTTTCTTTTGCTTCCATTCGTCAGAGGTCAGGTTTCAGCTGAGTGCTCCCTGGAGCTGACAGGGATTTGACAACTTGCTCGTTTCTACTTCAGCAAGGTGGTCTCCTGCTGAAATGTGTATGTAAGGGGGCACTCCATCATATTTAGACTTAAAGGTCTAAAGTTTACTACTTACTGGGAGCCCTACTTGGCCTGTGTAAACATCTGTACAGTGTCCTTTTTGGCTCTGGGGGAGCTCTGTCAAATCTGAACAATTAACACTGAAGATGTCAAAGTGATGTCATAAGTATGAAACATTTCTTAGCGCCATTTACAATATTTTTTGTGTTGCATCATCTCCAGCACCGCAGAGAGCTGACATTGAGAAAATCCAAATCCTATTTTTGGAAACCTATTTAGAAATTTAAGAGTGTTCAGAAACACTCTTAGAGAATGCTCTTAACTTCTAAAATCCCTTGTTATAGGTAAAACAGCATCCTGGGTGTCTGCCAGACAGGGAGGGACTAAGGAAAAGATCTGTGATCCATACTAGTAACAAGTCAGGATATCTCAATCTTGGTTTCTTTAATTCAAATCCTTCCTTTTTAAAATCTGTCCTTTGTGAGTTTATGGAAATGCAGTACTTAATTGCACTGTATTTCCATAGTATAAACTTGGGTCCCCTAATTTGATCCTGTTTGCTAACTAGTGCACACCGTGCTGCCATTCAAATTGTGGGGAATGAAGTGCAGCAAAGAAAAAATAAAAAGAGAATGAAAACTGGTGTGCAAATGCCTTGAACATTAATTCCCACTGAGAAAATGTTTTTTCATAGGTAGTCTCAAACTACACATGTGAGGGAAAAGGGACAGAGGGAGGAATATGGAGTTGTAGAGTGAAGGATAAGGAGAAGAAGCAGGAAGATGCAAGAGCACAAGTGATAGAGAGAGGGACCAAATGCATGTGTGAAAGTAGAGTAGGGTCCAAAAAGTCTGAGACCATTTTGCAATAAAGGGAAAATGGTCTCAGTCACTGTATAGTAATGTCAGTTTATCATTCTCTCATACTGGAATTCATTCATTGTCACTCTGCAGGGAAATCACACATACAGTATACATACACAGCACACAGCACAGTGAATCTATATTTATATACTATGTGGATGCCCTTTATATACTGCAGGAATGAATTAATTCTCTCTGCTCAGTCAGTTAATGCTTCTTTTATTCATCTCGCTCTTGTTTGCCAATGGAGCCTACGAGTCTCTTCTGATATTTTCTCTGGCTCTTCATCTGTCTGCAGCTCTGTTTCTGTTTTCTCTCTCTATTTGTTTGTCTTTTTGTTAATCAGAGGGCATGTGTGTGTGCAGACGTCGAAGGCAAAGCGAACAGTGTGTCAGTACTATGTGTATGTATGACAGAGCTCAGCAGGACTAATTTATTCTTCGCCTTCCTCTGACCTGCAACTAAGTGCAGAGTCACAGCCAACACACAGACAAGTGTGTGTGTGTGTGTGTGTGTGTGTGTGTGGGGGGGGGGGGGGGGCGCTCTCCCCTCGCCGCTCATTATAAATTTCAAACAGGTGTCGCCACCAAATTGTGTTGACGCCTGTTTAATTACTTCCGTGCCCTGTGGGTGGGTGGGTGTGTGTGGGTGTGTTTGTGTGTGTCTATATATATCTATCTCTATCTATCTATCTATATATAGATAGATAGATAGAGATAGATATAGATATAGAGATAGATAGATAGAGATAGATAGATAGCGATAGATAGATAGATAGAGATATAGAGAGATAGAGAGATAGATAGAGATAGATAGATAGCGATAGATAGATAGATAGAGATATAGAGATATAGAGAGATAGATAGAGATAGATAGATATAGAGATAGATAGATAGATAGATAGATAGATAGATAGATAGATAGATAGATAGATAGATAGATAGATAGATAGATAGATAGATAGATAGATAGATAGATATGACTGTGTGCATACACTCACTACTGTGCAGTCCACCTCCAATATTTTTGGAGGATAAATGTTTTTGAATTTTTTTTTTTAGCCCTATCAATTTACATTTCTTATAGCAAACTCTTGTATTTCTGTTTTTGGAGAGATTAAAAAAAGAGGAGAACATTCACACTCTTGAATATACTGAGTTTAACTACAGCCCCAAGCACACCTGCATGGCCTGCTGTGCCTAGTTATGGTTGCTAAGCTATGAATGGTCGACTAGACAAACCTCATCTTCCAGTGCAGACAAAAACACAATTCAAAAGGAAATCTTCCCCGCATCACAATTTATTTATTATTTTCTGAAGTGCACCAGCCAAATTACCACTTCACACTTACTGAGTTTTATCCACTGTTTTCCCAGCATCCTGCCATGTTGCGTTATGTGTTAATGAAGCCCGGAGACAGCGCCGTAGTGTTTTTGACAAAGCTGTCAAGAGCTGTGATCATACATTAGCTGCTGGTGAAGGAGAAGTCATCAAGTTTAAACAACACATTGTCCCGTTGGCGAGATGTTTCTTGGAATTAAGAGAGAGAGATGGAGGAAACATGAGCAAAGTGAGAGTGTGAGTCTGTGTGTGTGTGTGTGTGTGTTTGTGTGTGTGTGTGTGTGTGTGTGTGTGTGTGTGTGTGTGTGTGTTTGAATGTACTGTATGTTTGGGTGAGTTTGCATGTGTCACAGTGCTTGTACAGTGTTTGATATGTGCAACCTGTTTCGCCGTCTGTCACCAAAGTAGGGTGAGTAACCCAAAGCTGTTCCAAAAATAAAACATCCTTTGAACTCCAAATCCCCAAGAGCTGTGGGCTGTGTGTGTGTGTGTGTGTGTGTGTGTGTGTGTGTGTGTGTGTGTGTGTGTGTGTGTGTGTGCGCGCATTCAAGTACGTGCGTCGTTCTGCACATGTGCATGCAGATGCATTTGTATGTGTGTGTGAGTGTGTCGTCTTGCTTGCTGCTGCTGGTTCACATCTGTGTGTTAGTGTGTGTGTGTTGAGTATCACATCATCTCTTCCACCCTCCCCTGCTGTACACACACACACACTTTAGCATCTTTAGCATTCTCATATCAGCATGTCTGCACATTGTGCCCTTCCCTCTTATCAGCACACTGGTTAATAAATAGTTTATCACAGTGGTGTGACATCAGGACAAGCAGTGTTTGACCAGTTGAAGCTAAAATATACTTCAGTTTGCTTTTTTGAATTCACATTGTCATTTATTGCCCTCTTGTGGCCGCAGTAGGCTACTGACTCTGGTAGCTAGGTTTACTACCAGCCCGCTGCATCTATTGAATTGTCTTTTTCATGGGTTTGATCATATCCTGTTGACAGAGGCTGAGGCTTGTCAAGCAGAGGCGGGGGGCAACGTTTTTTGGACATCTCCACATTGTGGATAAATCCTGAGATCTGATGGGTGACCAACTATAGCTAGCTACATCTAAGCGCGCTTGTCAAGCTGTCATCGCCTCAACTTACACCATTCTGAGATTAGTTATGATATAACACATATGCGCAAATGTGTTTGGAAACTGTACTTGCGCATTTGAAAATACGTCAAGTCTTTTCTTCCTAAGTGTTAAGAGGTCGCAGTAGCAAGTAAACGTGCAAATGACCCTGTGATTTATACACCCACATTGGTATAAGCTGTCTAACTAAACACCTTGGTCAACATGTGTGATGAGGAGGAGTTACGGCTCGGTAAAGCAGCTTTTAATAACTCATTTTGCAAGGGGAAACCTTCACAGACATATTTATTCAATTCACATATTTACAGTTAATCATGCGCCACAATCCCCAAGACTTTCAGCTCGGTTCTCCTTTTTAGTTAAAATGCTAATATCTTTTTACGCTCATCAAGGTGTAGGGTTCGCCGTACAAGATCGCCAGTAAGTTTGAGATGATCGAGACAGAATATTGAGGCAGCAAAATACAGGACTCTGCATTTTCACTGGAGTGTGTCATTGTCAGTTAATGGTGAATATTTTTGAAGATTATAGAAGAGAGGGGGGTGCAGTTGGTTCTGTCACCACATGCCTCTGGTTTATCATCATATTGAGAGTAGCCTGGTTTTAGACAGCAGCTTGGAATTTATTCTTCAGTGTGTTAAAAGTCTAAGCATGTGTTGTTTACCGTACGTGACTGTGCTGCGTATGGTGGGTATTGATAAAATGAATCAATCATACAGCAGAAGTACGACACTAGGAACATGTTGTAAGGATGTTTGCATGAAACACGTGCAAACATCACATAAAAAAAACACATGAAATTGTCAGGTGGGTGTATGTGACATAAACAGCATGAATACTGGTTGGTTAGTATGCATACTTCTACCTGCTGGGCATGTTTATGCAGAAGGGTTGGTATTATGAAGGATCCACACACAAACCCTTTACCACAGTTAAAAACAGTCTCTGGTAACATGGCTTGCAGTTCTGATATAAGAAAGAAAAAAGATCATACATACTTAGATACTGACATCTAGAGAAGAGGGAAGAAATATACAATGCAATGGTATTTCCAAAATCAAAACAACAATAATAGAGTAAGTAGTAAAAAAATAATAATTCAAAGTAAACACCTCAGTAGTATTAGAGTCTATATGAGCAATGGGATCGTTCGATTTAATTAATTCATTCATTCATTCTTCTCAAGGCTACACCCTGTTATGTCATTCCTATATCTGCCCCAGTCTAATCACATTCCTGTCTGTGTTGTTTAATTGTGGGTCTCATAATCAAGCCATTTACTGGTGGAGTGGGTTTAAACCAGTTTCTAGTTGTTTGAATCAAAGCTGCCATAAGGAAAATCCTACAGTATATATTTTTGTAAATTTTTGAAATTTCCTTTTGGTTGACAAACAATTAATAGCAATATAAATCAACATTTGTGAGTATAATTGTGATCCTTTTGAGGCAGGACCTGTAATACATCATCCATTCTGTCAGGTTTAAACTTGGGCTCCTGTGTCATTTCTCTGAGACAGTGTAGAATTAATTCTTTTTACTTTTTGTTCAATTTTGTCATTTATCAAGGAGCCATATGTTTTGTCCTTTCAGTTATACAATGTCTATTGCAGCGATTAGCTAAGGTATAACTTATCATATCACATGGAGAATTCCATCATTAAAACATACTTGTCAGTACAGTTTTTCAGTCTACCCTCAAGCTAGTATAGAAAGTACAGAAAGGACTCAAGGGGCTTTGTATAGCAATAGACTGTCAGTAGGAACATGCAGTATTTATTGTGCGTTTTCAGGACTGTGTGACAGTAGCATTTCTTTCTCTGACATCCCCCTGTCTATTCTACACATCCCACATCCTTTCAGGTTCAAATAGCAGCCTGCTAATGGGCAGATAAACACTTTCAGCTTCCCTCTGCTTTTCTGCCTCCCTCCATTTCATCCCTTCTCTTTTCGTTCTGCCGAGGGACGTCAGGATTCCTCTGTCTCCATAAGGATGACAGGGTTTTGCTTTTTATTCTTCTCTCTGTTTGTTGCCTTAGCAACTTTTGATTCCTCCCTGCCATTGTAGGAACAACAAAGAAGAGACGAAAGAAAGGGACAGAAAGAAAGATAAAGAATAAAAGGGAGAAATTATGGGTGTTGAAAAAGGAGACTTGATTTCCGATTTGTGGTTTTCTTCTGAGGATTTGTTTTTCTGTTGCCTTATGTCTGCACTGAGAGTTTAACTAATTTTATGTTCCCCATTATTTCTCTCCTCTCATTTTCTCTCATTGATTTCATTTCTGTAACATTTCTTGTCAGATTCTAAAACATCTACCACTGTGTGTATGTGTGTGTGTGTGTGTGTGTGTGTGTGTGTGCGTGCGTGTGTGCGTGTGTGTGCGTGTGTCTGAGATATGCGTCCTTTGTTTGTTCTTTAATTAGTAAAGGAAATCATTCATTGGCCAAATGGATTATGAAGATTTAGAAGAGCAAAAGAGCAAATCACATTTTGGCATAGTCATGGTCTGCCTGACAGAGAACGACGGAGGACAGAAAGAGATAAAGATGGAAAATGTGACCGAGCCAGAGAGCCAGTATGAAGACGAAGACGAGAGAAAAAGAAAAAAAAAATCAAACGAGCTTCTCTCCATCTTTTTCAGCTTGTGCTTCTATCCTCTCTTTTCTTCTCCACGTCTTTCCTGCCTACTTCTATTACTCCTCCATTTCTTATTTTCTCCCTCTTCACCCCCCACCCCTTCTCCTCATCTCCTCTAATGTCAGAGCAGTCAAAGTTAAGTAGCTTAAGTCCACATCTTTAACAACTTTAGAAGCTTTTCTGTGTGTGTGTGCTTCTCTTCATGTGTGCTGGCCTGTGTGTATTATGTTCCAGCTGTGCATTAAAATCGATGTGGCAGCCGCCGTCTGTTGTTTGCCTATTGACATTTTTCTCCGCAGTACAGTAATTCAACTGGCAGCCTCACACACAAATACCAACACGGCACCTCTGGCTTCCTCCAAAGACAATTTGAACCCATTTTTAATACTGGCCTCTGGCTCCTCTCTCTCTCTCTCTCTCTCTGTATCTTTGTCTTGCAGCACTGATGTATGACAGCAGAAAAGTTTATTGATCAGTGGATCTAAAACGAAACCAACAGCTTTACACCAAAAGTGACATTTAAGGATCTTATAGTTGTGGTGGAGATTCCAGTAACATGTCTTGTCAGATCCTAAAAGGTGGAGATGTGCGATGCTGAAATACAAAACAGCTTTCAGTTTCAAACCCTGCTGCCTCTAACCGTGACTGCCTTTCTGCTTTTTTAGCCCGCTTGTTGTTGTTTGCTCTTTCTCTCCATGCCCCTTTTGCTTTGTTATACAATTCTTCCATTTAGCATCCCTGTCACTCCCTGTTTCTCTTCTCTTGCAGCCTCTCTGTGCCTCCATTTTTGTACTTCTTAGCCCTGGGTTGGTTTTTTTTTTGTTTTTTTGTTTTTTTTTTTTAGCCCTGCAGTCCCAGTAATTTTCTCTGCAAAGCAAACGCACGCTCACAAAAAACACACCCTATAGTCAGAGTCCTGCGTCCGCACGCACGCACGCACGCACGCACACACACACACACACACACACACACACACACGCACACACACGCACACACAGGCACATGCACATGCTGCCTTGTGCCAACAAACCCCTGTGATCTAACCCCCTTGGACTACACACACCCTGTAATCACGGCTCTGAGAGCTACCGGGAGCTGCGGCAACAGGCTGCTGGTCCTCTGGCCCTCCATGCTCATGATTAGAACCTCAGCAAAGGTTAGAAAAAACGGCTCTAACCCCCTTCTGCTCCCTGCTCCTCATCTGCCCCGGGCCTCCCTGTTCCACTGGCCCCCACCCTTCCACGCCGAGACCACATTAAAGGCCTCGGTGCTGTGTTCACTGACCAATGAGGCCGCGGTGGAAGCTCCAGGGCGGGTCAGCTTGGATGCAACTTCTCTGTTTATTTAGTCTGCCTGCAAGTTTTTAAACTCTCACAGACTGTGAGACTGATTCACTGATATCCCAATGTAAAGTGTTGGAAATGGAACATGTTTGGCCTTTTACGAATTCATAAAATCAATTATACTATCATAGAACTATACATGTTTCAATTTCACAATGACCAGTAGCCCCTCTCTCACGCCACTGTTCTTCTTTTCTTGGTTTCTCATGAATCCAATGTCTCCTCTGTATGTGCTATGTGTCTTTTTGCTTTCCTAATGATGAGGAGGATGAACATGTGAGAATTGGTTTCTTCATTCCTTCCACCATCTGACACTGAAAGGGACTGGAGGTGCTGGAAGAACAGCGCCCTCCTTCTTCTCCTTAGTGCAACCTAGGAGTTAGTGTCACATGTATTGCAGAGGCCAATCAGAAGCTGCTATAGGGAGCATGAAGAAATGAGAATCTTATAGGCGACTGAACGCTGAATTTTTAAATATATTCAAAGCAGAATAATTGGTGTTGAAAGATTAAAAAAAAACACTGAATTCACAGTATTGAAATATTAAAAAAAAAAAAAAAACTCTGATCTTTTTAATTTGATTTCCTCTCTTTGTAATTT
Source organism: Istiophorus platypterus (assembly GCA_016859345.1). Classification (NCBI taxonomy): domain Eukaryota; kingdom Metazoa; phylum Chordata; class Actinopteri; order Istiophoriformes; family Istiophoridae; genus Istiophorus; species Istiophorus platypterus. The sequence continues at coordinate 11,928,992 of CM029132.1, read as the reverse complement.
CAAAAACTTGATTTAACTTTTAAGGTTCACAAATACACATATAAAATACAAGTGGCACTTCCGAGCTTCTCTTTTATGGGTCACATGACTGGTCTGGTTCCAGACTTTAATGCAAATCTTAAGTAAAATGAATGTTCTCATTTAATTTTTTTTATTTTAAATTTTGGAGTCTGATTTCACTAATCCAATATGAGCAATGTAAAAAAACACACACATACTAACACAACTCTGCTGATTGAATAATTGTTTTAGCTAACATTTCAGAATTTAATAATATTTGGTAAGATTCCCTTGTTACTTCTGAACTTTCCAGCTGTCTGCTTGACCTTTATCAATTCACATCCTGAAGAAAAGTCTTTTTTTCCATTTCATCACCCATGTTGCCTTGATCGCCATTTCCTGACATACTGTATGCATGGCCTCATATTACTCAGCAATTCATCCTCTGATTGGTCAGAGGGCATTGTTAGACTTAGTCAGTGCAGTGACCATTGTTTGTGCATGATTGGATACTGCTCTGATGACAGTATCTAACCAATGAAGTGAGGCGAAATGATAGTGCAGCCTCGGACTGTCCTGTGGCAGGGATTACCAAACTCCTGTCCAGTGCACAAGAGAAACACTGGTCTGATTTTACAACAAATAAGAGAGAGAGTGATTGCAAAAAGTGGTAAATATAGTCTTTGTAGCAATCAGATAAAATCAGATGATAAGTGGCTTACATAACAGTTCTTTGAGTTTTATTTTGAAGAGAAGGTGTACTGGATTTAAATAAAATAACAACCTACCTTTCGTCCCTAGAGGAAGGTTATTGCTGATTGTAGGTGATGGAAAAATAACGGCATTCAATCAGCCGTCTCTCATTCTCGGCGCCTTTATGCCATAGCTGAACTCAGGATCCACTCGGGTTCTGAAGTAAATTACAAAGCAGACGGAACAGTGAAAAAGCAATTAGTCATGGATGTTTGCTCTGGATTCAATTTAGGCCGCAACCTTTGAAATCTTGTTGTGATTCTGTTATTTACTCCTAAAGCCTGGTGACAGCAGAATTCATCCGCGTGTCTTTACAATATATTTGCTTTCTCAACGCGGAAGGGAACCACGATTAACTGGTGAGCTAATGATTAAGATACTAGGGCTAATTAGCCACAATAACCCTTCAAGCATCTCTAAAACTCTGGAGCTTAGGATCTTACATCATTTTCACCCTGTAAACATGTTGGTTATCAAGGTGGAGTTTCTTTTACGACATCTTGACGACTCATTCATGCTCATCCGGGTTTAGTGACTGGACTGTCTAGTAACTCCTATTGCCTATAATCATGGGAATGCATGTTGAATTCACTAGACATTGTTCTTATATAATGACGTATGTGAAAGTAAAGAATAATTTTTGACTTGAAGGGGTAAAAAAAAAAAAGCTCTCTGAGCTAACTGCTTGCTAACCGACCTTTATCTAGATTGTTCCCTTGACTGCTAGTTTATTGAAAAGACATATATCTGTCATTGCCTCACTCTCATTTTGCTCTTTTGTGGAACAATTTCTCCTTCAACAGAGGAAGATAAATATAAGTGTGACGACAATAGCTTTTTTTCATTTGCTTGAGCTCTACATTCCCTCATAAGTCAGCGCTGTCAAGACAGCCCGCTATTGGAGTCCACTAATCTTGCCAACTCCATTTAATCAAATTGATTTTGCTGCAAGATTTTGCTATTTAAATGCAGGTTTTAACGGGTTTATAGACCAGAATCAGACTAACTTTTTATGAGCTCCCTTTTTCAAGTCTGAAAATCTGGTGTGTTTCTGCTGTGTCGCAGCAATCCTGTCATATTAGATCAGTTTTGAGGTTTATCACATTGCTAATATCAGTCTCACAAAGTAAAAGCTGACATCAGTCTAGCGGAGACCCACCCGTGAGAATCTGGGACCTGTTCTAGGTCCCAGCCCAGAGACTGAGAAACTCGCCTCTGACATGATGAATGCAAGCTGCGAAAGAGTGATGAGCCAGTTCCTGACTGCACTAGCTTAGGGTAATCTGGTATGATACACACACACACTCACACACACACACACACACACACACACATACACACACACTAATGTCATAGTGATTAAATCACTAATAGCTTGCGGAGGAGACAATGTGACTCACACAAGCTCTCCATCTCAGCTCACATCTCTCGCCCTCCCTCCAAGTGCTCTTTCCAACACAGTTCTTCCTCTTCTCTCCATCTGACACATTTAACTCATCATCTCTTTCATCTTTCTGTCCCCCTGTTTTCCCTCATTCTCTCCCCCCATCATCGTTCTCGCTTCCTTTATCTTTCACCAACTTTCTCCATCGCCGTCTTAATGTCATGCCCCAATCTGCCCGTCATTCCTCAACATCCATTCGTCCATCACTCTAGCCCTCCGCTAATTTATTAATCTCTGTGGATATCTTCTCTGTCTCCCTCTTCATTTTACAAGATGACATATCATCCTTCACCGTCTGATTGTTCAGCCATCCATTCCCTCTCACCTCCGCTGCTCCCTTCTTTGCTGCATTGCTTCTTCTCACCGCTTCATCATTTGTCCTCCATCTTTATCACCCTTCACTTTATCATTGTTCTTTTGCATCCTTCTTTCCTTAAAGTTTAGTGTTCCTTTCTTCTATTGTGTGTGTTTCCATGAGTGAATGTTAATAGCAAATTAAGTGTGAACAATTTTTATTTGGGAGAGAAAAGGAAGAAAAAGAAAGAAATTTGGCCTTTTTAAACATCAGCATAGGGCAGATTTTATTTACACACATGTACACTGTATGCGCAAACACACATTCACGATTTTTTGTAGGCCAATATTAGTGTACTCCATGGCTTTTGATCATTGATCATTGATTTCTGTGCTGGGCCATAAATGGATTGCCAATAAGGATTTGTGTGGCAACAACTTTCAGTTTTATTGGTCAGTAAATACAAATACTGTAGACAGGAGAATAGCATGTGAAGGGTAAACTGGAGACAGACATATAACTTGTGTCGTGCGCTTGAGGGTGCACAGATTCGTCTGACTGCATATTCAATGAGGGGACAGGACAGAGACAAAAAGGGCTGGAGGGGGGATTTCTATAGAGGCTGTAAAATGAGAGTATTCTAAGTGTGGAGACTGAGCTGAAAGGATCAAGGTGAGATGCAGATTAGTGGAGGAGCAAGAAAGAGGGAGCAAGGAAGAAAAAAAAGAATGTATAAAGCTAGAATGTAGATTTTAATTTACCTTCTTCACATAATACTTACTTAAAGCTGCACTAATCAATATAGGTTCAATGACTAACGTGAAAAAGGTCGCTCATAGTGATGAAGCCACAATGAATTGAGGAATGGATTGTGGTTTCCCTCATCTTTACAGAGTATTTTAGCATCCTTTAGCTCATCGTTCTGGCTTTACGGACGAATTCTCAGTATTTTGGTTCAGTCGCTCGCCACTCCCATCGGTGTTGTTTTCAGAAGCAGCAGGCAGCAGTTTTCAGCAAAGAAACCTCTGACAAACACACCGAATGCAACCTGTCTAGCAACAAACAGCAAGACATCGTATGGCAATATTTATCCCAAAGATTCTAATCTCACTTTCAGCAGGTGAGATGAACTCAAAGAAGCAACGATTGAGATCAGTCTGGTGTGTGAGGCTTGTAGCCATAGTTTAGTTTGGTCAAGTTTGCTGGATAGAAATCTCTGACCTGCAACACTGAACCTCTTGCTTTACCCCATAACCTCCTTAACTGTTCCTTCAAAAGAAATATTGCGATATTTAAAGAACATATGAACCTTATAATGTCAGTCTAAATGTTATTACATTAGTAAGATGTAGAAAATGCAGCTGGGAAACTGTATGGTCAGTTACATTATCTTTTATGATTCACATACAGTACATTACAGTACCACATGATATACAGTAATATTCTTTGCGGCTCAATCACTTTCCTTATTGTAATTTCCTCTGATGATAAATGATAAAAACCTCTCATGACCTCCAGGTTATAAACACACTTGCGCAGGTATTGTAAATGACAGATAAGAGACGGATGGATGAAAAAGGGACACAGGAGGAGAGTAAGGGCGTCAGAGGAAGATGAATAGGTCCGGGTACAGGCAGTAAATGAGAACGTAGGCGAGAGAGAGAAAGACAAATGGATTGGGGGGGCACAGGAAGACAGACACAGGCAGAGTCCGGGGAAAGAGAGACAGATGAATCGCTTGGAGAAAGGACAAGAGGGAGAGAAAAGGGCAGGTGGAGGTGGGAGGGGAGAGAACAGGAGCAAATGATGGCCAGAGGGAGGGAAGTAAAACAAATAGAGCAGGAGGAAGAGCAGAAGGAACAATGGATGTAGAGGATGGATGGCATTTGGTAAGGCCAACTGTTGGCAGCCTGCATGGTGGATGGAGGGAAGAGGGGAAGGAAAGATGGGGGAGAGAGGGGTGAGAGAGGTGGAACAAGTGAGGGAGAATTAGGGCCAGGAGTGTGTGTGTGTGTGTGTGTGTGTGTGTGTGTGTGTGTGTGTGTGTGTGTGTGTGTGTGTGTGTGTGTGCGTGCATGTGTGAGTGAAAGCCTTTGGTGGTCGGCTGCACACAGCAGTTGGCATGGCGATATTGCATATATCCCACTGCATAAAGACTCTCACCTTGAGCTGCTAATGTCGGCCAATCAAACCAATGTGCCGAAAGCAGATTGTGTATATTCGTGAGGACCACCGCTAATTCATTCATTCTCTAGCAGCCCTCCAACAGTGCGTCAGCCAATGCATGCTCTATGCCGTGCACCCAAATGTTGTATAAACCCAATGAACTTTATTTTAAATTCTAGTGTGTCAAACTGTTTAACTGGCCTGTGGCCTCAATACCCTAGTGGCCCTAAGAGCTCCAGGCTTAGTTTGTCAAGTGGTTTGTGCTAATTTAATTAAAAATCAGTTCAAAAATATGCACCACTAAATAAGAGATCAGTTGCTATAGCATATTCCTAAATTCATTTAATCTGTAAAGAAGCCCAGAGTGGAAGGGAATAATGGAGATCTAACAGTTTTGAACCAGAGGCAAATATTTTCAGAATTTTGGGAGGGGAAATGTATAAAACAATGCACAAGACATATTTACATATATTTAACATTTGCATTTAATGAAACCTTGCAGCCATAAAAATCATCCAGTCTTTGGTTTGATTATTTCACTCACTGTAAACATCAAATAGCTTCAGTGAAGAACTGGAGCAAATCGGCATGTACTTGGGGACAGTGAGGAATAAGATGACTTCAAACAACCCTTAAAGCTGTTTTAAGGGGAGACAAAAGAGGAAAACTGACCCCGAACTAACTGAACTGTCCGAATCTCCAGTCCAAACAACATAGTAAGCTTGTGAGACAGATTCTGCCTGTGTGTTATGACATTCTTCAAACAGCTTGGATCTCTGTGGCAGGCCCTGATTTGACCAGAACATAAATATCTGATGAGAAGTGCTAAAACATACATGAGAGCAGATGAGATGAGAGAGAAAGGAAAAGGAGGGAGATAAAAGAATAAGGGATGACAACAGAGGAGGAGGAGGGATAAGTGCGTTTGCTCGTTTATCTCTCTTTCTGTCTTCAGGACTGCTTGTTTTTCATCATTTTGTCAACCATGATAAAATTGGAGGACGATTAAGGGGTAGTTAAGATGGAGTAATGTCTGTTTATATGGTTATTTCTCTTTGCGTTTTTGACTATTTCTCTATTTTTTTTTACTCATTTTCTCTCCTGTAGCCCTCATTTTCTTTGAAAATAGTTTTCTGAAGTTTACTTGCTTAGCCTCTAATCTCTTCATCAGCTAGTCCCTATTGACTGATCAGTCCTTCATCCTTAGATTCATTTTGTATTTCCATATTCTTTATCTCAATATCCTTTTTTATTTTCTCTTCTGAAATCCCCCCTTTCTCTTCTCCTCCATCCTCATTTCAGTCCATCCATCCATGTCCCTGTGCATGTCTACATAAAAAAAAAAGACGTTAATGTATAATTGAAAACCACTAAAAGGGGCTGTGGTAGGGGGAAGAGAGGAACTGGCAGCCCTAACGTTTAAAATAAAAACTGCCTGAAACACTACGACAACATCTGGAGAACAGGGTGTCCATTATGTATCTTAGTCATCACCATGGCAACTACCTAATGACAGCTTCAAGTGGAAACACTGTCAACCTTGGACTGATGCTATGTGCTACTGCGTCAAAGTTTAATTTTTATACAGTAATAAGACGCCTTAAAATGGATCGATACTTTGTCAAAAAAAGTCAAATTTGACTGTAAAATTGATATGGAAAAAGGGTTTTGTTTTTTTTTTGTTTCCGTATTAAGACTTTCTACTTGCACTGCAGCTGCAAAGCCAAATAATATTTAGTTTACAAGTAAAGGGAAAATCCGCGAAGTATCTTAAATTGAAGCTGTCTGTCCACAAAACTCCACAGCTGCCTGTTTCTGATGCCCGAGGCACAAAATGAATGGCTGCCTTGTAAATTAAACACAATTATTCTAAGCAAGAGTCGCTGTCACTGTTCATATCGTACCATTTTCCAGGGCTGAACTGTGCTCTGCTTCTTCCTGGGAAGGATGCAAAATGGCTGACAAGACAAGCTGTTACATAAACCATTACATAAAGTCAAAGTGTTTGGTCAGTCCCTTGACCCATGAAGAATGAGCCACATCAAAAAACCTCTCGGCTGACTCACAGATTCATGCGCTCTCATGAGGTTGGGGCGATTCCCTTCGGAGGCAAACTGCGAGCTGTGATTCCTCTGTACCCAAAACCCGTCATGCTGTCAGGCTAGGATCCCGATATAGTCTTTTCTCACTTTCTGAATGGACGCGATTAAACAGGGAGGGTAAACTGCCTTCTAAAAACGCCAAGAGTCTGGGTCTGTCTGTCTCATGTGATTGAAGTCATGAACCTCAAATCTTCAGCCACACGAGGCCCTCGTTCCTGACGCCCCACGCTGTCAGTGTGACTCAAAATCAGTTTCTTTTTTTACATTCATAGTATATAAAAAGGTGTCAATGAAATGTGCATTGCTGTGAATTTGTTTAGGTTATATGTACAGTTAATTCACACTTAGATGCACAGAGGCTGTTCATTCCTAACTCCTTTCCCGTCACTCATTTTTGATCATTTCTCATATTTGCTTGAAATTTTGATGCTTCTTCTTTCCCTCAGTTTTTATTTTCTCTTTTGCTCACTCTTAAAAACTGTTAAGCACAGTCTTTTCCCCATGAGACCCTCGCATCACACGCACGAAAGAGGCAGAAGGAGAGGTGGGGGTTCGCAGCTTTTTCAATTAGGGCACATAAATCACGCGAGCAGCTTTTCTTTTTTTTTTCTTTTTACTTTCCTGCTTTAAATAGAATCATATCACAAGAATATATTTATCAAAACATGGCGCCAGAAATAACACAGATATCTGCAGATTCCATCCCCCCATGTAAATCCAATGAAGAGTCACATTTTCTTAAATCATATGTTATACTGCTGCCACGCTGCATGTGTGTACTGTGTCGGCTCTGATCTGATCTACTCTTCTTTTAACCCGATGGGAGAAGTCATGGAAGTGCTTACTTGCTTTATCGGCCTAGTCTGGGGGAGGGGCAACGCGTGGGCTCAAACCTCATCAGTCCCCCTAGTTCTCACCGACTCACTGCCTCTCTTTCTTACCTCCTTCTTCTTTATTCTCCTCCTCCTTCCCCTATGTTTCCCTCCTTCCATACCTCCCTCCCTTTTCTTTTCCTCCCCTTCTTTTTCTGCCCCCTTTCTCTTCCCTCTCCCTCCTTTTCATCCCATTACTTCTCATCCTCTCATACATCCCTTTTTTCTCCTCTCTTGCCAGAGGATTACTGTACAGTAGCTCGTCTGGATTACAGTACATCATGCAGATTTGTGTGTGTGTGTGTGTGTGTGTGTGTGTGTGTGTGCGTGTGCGTGTGGTAACAAAAGCTTGATGTGATTGTGACATAGCTTAATCCTAGACAACTTAATACAGATAGGAAGGCATTGACTTGTGCCGACTGTGCTTGTGTATGCTGTCCAAGACTGATTTAAAGACATGAGGTGTAAGCGACTCATACTCTGCTCTTTGTTTTCCCGTCTCCGTGGTTTCCATGCCAACCATACATCCTCAATACTGTTTCACATGTAAGTGTTTCAGATTCTGACACCCTCCCTCCCTACCTCCCTCCATCCTGTACATCAAGGTGTCCTGGCTGTTCCAACATACAGAGGAAGCCTCTTATGCAGCAGCAAGATTATGGTTCGGTGTAGGGTTTCACACTCTAATTGTCTTAGCATCATTGCCATGCCAGAGATGGATGTTTCATACATTATCAGGTCATGTCGTTCGTTTGAAATCTCATGTGCACCTATGTTCGCAGTGGCTTTACTAGCAGGGTCACAAAATACAAATTTGTAAAAACAAAGGTGTTTAAATGACGGATAAAATTAGCATTGTGTGCAGCTTTTGGAAACCAAAAAATAAGAAGTTACAGAGTCAAATGATTTAATGGTCCAATGTGTAAAGTACTATAAGAGATTTAATCTATTATTTAGACCCAGGTATGAATTAGTTTTTTTTATTATTGACAACAATAAACATTTACACCCCCCAGTCAAGATGAACCATGATGTGTTCCTTTGTCATATGGGTAGAAAGTCACGAAGTTCCGATCAGAAATCTGGCGTTTTAATGTTGTTAAGGATAAATTGAAATTATACTGTAAAATGCTGTCAAAAATTTATTTCAGCGATTAAGAGTGAGACATTAAGTTCAAGGTCCAACTTACCTGCTGTTACTGGAGCTCTCAGTCACATCTCATTAACCCCCTCAGTGGATGGGATTGCTCAGTTGTCCCGGACATAGTTTAGTTTTTACATGTACAGTATGTGGGGATGAGACTGTTACCCTAACCGTTATCATTACTTTTTTCTTATCAAACAGCTGTTTGCGCCAACTGTACCAGCGAGAAGCATCTGTTGCAGCTTCTCCATGTAAACAAACACTATCTGGGCCAACAGCTTTGGCAGATTAGTTCTTTAAACACACTGAATGCAAAATGTCATTTGGAGTTTAGTGGTATCTTACGAGGTGAGATTTTGAAGAGGAGAGAGCATGAGGCCCTAGAAATATGAAGCCCATTTGCTGAAGTTTCATCCATTTTTTTAAATTTGTTTTTTACAGAGGGTCACTTTTGCCCTGACTGTACTGAGTTTCCCGTGTGAGAGGCAGGAAACCTCGGTCTTTTTCTCATCTTCTCTCACCTCGGTTTCCCTCACTCAATATCCTGGCCCCTTCCTCATCTTATCGTCTTCTCCTCCTCTTACCTTCCCCCTATCGCAGCCTGATCCTCCCCTTCCCGTATCTTATTCTGTTCCTCTTCCTCACCCTCCGATCATCTCCTTCAACTATCCATCTCTGTCTTCCCGCACACACCAGGGATGCTACTATTACTCACCGCTGCTGGAGACCGCTTAGCAGGAGCATGTTTGTGGGTGACACAGAGTGTGTGTTTTGAGCTGTTCTTCATTATTTGTTCCATGATGTCAATAAGATAGGTAATATCCTTCCCCTCAAGAGCTTTTTATCCTGCTCAATCTCTCTGTTGGCCTCCTTCAGATTGTTTTGTTTTTGTTGCCTTGACCCAGACAAAAAAAAGAGCTGAAGGAAGGATTTCTCTCAACTTAACTGCTCCTGTAGAATTGTGTGTAAGAGGGTATATATATGTGCGTGTGTGTGTGCGACAGACGAAGATTGAGATTGACTCATTTGATTGCACATTCTGCGTTTTTGCCTTTCTGCACTTTCTACTATCTCTAAATACTAAAAAGCTGCTGTCGCTCAGACGCCCACTAACTCCGGTGTTGGCTGTTTTCACCATGATTTATTTACTTTTGAAGTCATTCCTCATAGTGTGACAGGAGATAATGTAGAACTGCATTTCGGTAGAAAGAAACTTCAGTGATTACATTATCCGCCTTACAGTTAATCAAAAAAGTCATCATTCAGCCAAAGGTGTTTGAGTTGACAGCCTTTAGTCCATACAGCCAGTATTATCTGGTATGTAAAAGCTTGTTAAATGTTATGTAGCACAATGAACCTACAGGGCCGAAAAACATCAATTACATATTTCGCTAAAGGTGAGTGGAGCACCAGAAGGTAGATGTTGTCAGTGGAGGGGGAAAAAAAAGTGCTAAAAACCAAATGTACAAGACCTGCCCAGCATCAAAGTTCCCCTTTATCTAGCAAAAGAACCAGATCTTTCCCTCGGGTGTTGGTGGAGGGCAAAAGTAGAGCCAGGAGAGTGAACATTGGACCTTCACAGGTGGAGGATGGATTGTGTTGGCACCTTGTTCTGTTCCCTGTAATTGACTAAAGATCAGTTAATGCCGGCTTAACCAAGCGAGGTAAAGGTCAGCCAAGGTATTTGCCGCCAGCAGTTCAAAGACCATTAACTCTATATACAGTCAGTATAACCCAATGTTTACTGGTTAATGAAAAGTAATAGCGTAAGTGTAATGTACTGTGATGTGATTATAATCTGGCAAACCACAGGTCCTTTTTGTTTAAGCCTGTATGTTAGTGTTATAATGCACTAGACCCTGTTTCTTCAAAGGTTTCAAGAACTGTAGCAGTCTGCTATTTTCCCTTTTTTCGTCCTCTGTCATGGCGTCGGCTGAATGTCTTTGTAATATATACATTATATGTCGTCCTCATCATCAATTCTCCAACTGTCCCACTTTGAGTCAAGCAAAGAAAAGTCAAGGGCAGTGGACACAGTGTCCTGCTTCAGGGAAACAATGACCTTGTGGCCTGTATTTTTTGTTCAGGTTTTGCACTTTCAACGAAATTATTTTTGTGATCTCAATTTTGCTGTGTTGCAGCAATTCTCTCAAAACTATGTGCGCGCGTCTGTGTCTTTGTGTGTGCGAGAGAGATTTAGAGTTTCCGCCAGAAGCAGAAATGGTAAAAATTGAGTGTATATATAAATCAACCTCAATCAAGAAAATGAATTGTTTGCTCCTGCGGACCTATAAGATGCTCTCTCTCCCTCACACACACACAAACACACACACACACACACACACACACACACACACACACACACACACACACTCACAGCTCCTAAAAATATGGTGGGCAGTCTTTCATTGCCTGAACACACACATATGCACACAGGCACTGACACCTAGTGCTTCCAGTGGTTGTGAATCAAAAGTAGAACTGGAGCCAGAAGAAAATGGAAAGAGATGGCGACAGAGATATAAAGAGAGGTTTGTCCATTAAGTAATGCGACGAGGTCTCGACTAATCAAATCAAAGTGTCGCTCAATCATTCACCTCTGTGGGAACTTTAAAGCCCCATGCACACACTCTGCAGTGAAATTAAACCTTTCCATTAAACTAATTTACACTGCCCACTTGATCCTGTTTGGGGCTTTTCAATCATCGATATCTTTTGTTGACCCTTTTCACTCAGTCACTCTTTTTTTTTCTTTGCCTCTCTGTCTCTCTATTTCTTACAGTGAAAGTTCTGTGTTCAGTGAAGGTGTGTGTGTGTGTGTGTGTGTGTGTGTCTGTGTGTGTTATCAGTCTGTTGACAGACTGAGGCACTGAGGCTATTGTCTGACAGGGGAACTTTCCGGGGAGCAGTAGTCTACCCAGCGGCAAAGACTTCCCCTACCTGGAAAAACACAAAAATCAACTCCTTGAAAAAAACAAAAACAAAAAAAACCTTGAAATATCACAAACCTTTTTATACTTGGCTGAAGTGGAGAAGCTGATGAGGCTCAAACCCCACTGTCACAGCATGTGGGACTAGAGCTGCCGTTGCCTAATTGTGCTCGGCAAGGTTCAGTATCACCATGGGCGATGAGGGTCCTCAAAAAGGACGCACACCAGACGTTGGACCCCATTGATGGTCCAGTCCCCGGGACCACTATCGAGGACTCTTAAGTTCAGGACGTTGGAGCTTTGCGAAGAGGTTTTCCAAACACTCTGTCTTAACTGCATGACTTTGCGAGGCAGGTGTCTAGGGCCTACTTATTGATAACAGTTTACGAGAATGTTCAACCGTACGAGATTTGGATTTTATGTGATGAAAAGAAATGGTTCGAGAGAGGAGGAGAAGGAAGAGAAGGGGCTAAAAGAAAGCTAATGAGGGATGAGACAGAGCTGGAGAGAAGAGGGCACAGATGGGAGTGTGGCTACAGCCAGCACCAACTCTAGATAATGCAAGCTCTTCGGTCAGTGTGTGTTCGATGTTTGCAGTGTGTAAATCGTCTAGATTGGTGCATAGATACGTTAATGAACCCCTCCCCCAAATGTTTAGTCGGACCACGTTGTCATGCATGTTTGTGTACATTGAGCTGAATTGTTAGTATTTGTATTTTGTGTGTGTTTGTATCACTAGTGACGCATGAGTCAGTGTGGGGGTTGCCGGCTGTCTGTCCGTACAAACCGCAGTCTGTGTAATGTGCAACATAAAAGACATTCAGTTTACATATCAAGTGAGTGTGTGAAGTGTGTTTGTGTGTGTGCGCCCACATTTTCCGTATTGTTGTAAATTATATGATTTGTCTGTGTTTTTATATGCAAGATAAACTGTGATCCCTCACTGTGTGTGTGTGTGTGTGTGTGTGTGTGTGTGTGTGTGTGTGTGTGTGTGTGTGTGTGTGTGTGTGTGTGTGTGTGTATGTATGTGTGTGTGTGTGTGTGTGCGCGCATTTGTCCCTCTGAGTGAACTCGGTGTGTAATGAATCGTAAACCTTCATCTCTCAGTGAAGTCTATGCATTACTCATACTTCTCTTTCAGCCTCTTTCTGTCTGTCTCCTTCTTCCTCTTCTTCACTCCTCTCTCTGATTCTTTCGTCCCAATCTATATTTGTCTTTTTCTCTTTTCACAAACTCTCTTTTCCCTCTCATCCCTCTTTCCCTTCTACCCCTTCTCTCACCTCCCTTTACCTCCCTCTTTCCTCTTACCTCCATCGTTCCGTCAGTCTTTCCATTACAGTAATAACGGTGACCAGAATTACCATCAAAATTCTTAGTAATTTCTGCAACAAATGACTCCTTCATTTCAGAGGAGGAAAACAGCTGGCCTCCTCTTTCAAGCCAACATCTGCTTAAATGACTTTGTCAGTTTTTTGTCAGCTGTTGCTAGGTAGCTAGTTACGCTATATATGCTTTATGTGCTCCTTGACCCTTGAAGTAATGCTCAGGTACTAGATTGGTAGCTAATTAGAGACGTCCCTATTCAGACTCTTTAAATGCCTTGTACTCATATTAAAGGCAAATATTCACAGCACGATTAATTTCGGTTCCATTCATTTCATATGGAACTCAGTTTTAAATAGGTATATCATAGTGTATTGTTATAAGATATAAAATCAAGGCAGATGAATGGAAACGATCAAAGAAGAGAAGTCAGCTCTAAGATACAAAATCATAACTCTTCCTCACATGAGTTCACCCATAGTTGTGAAGTGTTTTCCCTCCTCTGTTTCACATCTGACTAAACAATATTTTAATTTTGTCTGCGACATTGTTGAGAGTTGGCAAGCTGATGCTGACGTGATGCTAGAAATAGCAAATCTAGACAGCTTTATCCACTGTTGCTATGACAGCTCACCAATGAAAACAATGTGCTTCCACTTCTCTACTTCTCCAGCACTCTCCCACATCCCTCTCTCCATCCACCCAGGTACGCCCCCCCCCCCAATCCCCAACCCTCCCCCCGTATTTTTCTCTGTTGAACCAAAGCCTGTCTGCGGCATCAGAGTCAGCTCGGCTGACAGCAGAAGCATGACACAGCCAGGTAGAAATGAATCTCTTCCCCTCTGCCTGTCAGATTCGTGTGTTGAAATGAAGATTATAAACTCAGACAACAACAATTCAAACCTGCATACCTACACACCTGTCACACAGCAGAGCAATGTGTTCCAGACCCAGTTCTGCAGTGTGACTGTGAAGATAAGCTATTTAAATAAAATTTTTTAAAAAATTACAAAGCTATTTGAAGTTTTGTAAGTACGGTTCTCTGCTTTGCATTATATTGTCCACATTGTGTTTTTTAATAAATTTGGGTTGGTTTGCTTGGCTAAGTATACAAGAGGATCAAGCTTACGTTTAAAGGTGCTTAATGAAGTTTTTATCCACCAGAAGCTCTATGGAGAAATGGTTTTAAAAGTGGATCCCCATTTTTTTAATGTTATTTATATGCACAAAAAAAGACACTTAGGCATTCACGCACGCACGCACATGGGTAATGCAAAACTCATCACGTCATACCTCTCAATAATGCCAGCTGGAGTTGGAGCATGGCAAAAAGGAAAGCAACAAACCATGCAAAGGCCGTGAAGAAGACAACAAGCAAGCTAATGTAGACATAAGCACTGCCTTATTTAAATTGTTAAAAACATCAGCTCTGCAAATGTTTATGTAGATTGAATAAAGCATTAAGCAAGTGTGTTAGACTTCATTAAGTTTTGGTGAGAAATACTGTATACTAGAAAGCTGTGAGTCCTTAGAGTACTTGGCTGAACTTTAAACTGCAGCAGTCATTTGTCTTCCCACTATTTGCAAATGAGTTTTTCTTCAAGTTGCATATTGATTAATATTCCGATATAGAGTATGATGAGAACGTTTCCGATCTTTTGTCCATGAAGTACAACTGTGTTAATGAAAAAAGGTGATATAACATCAATTTAATCAAATTTATTGATCTCTCTCTAAATATACTGACAGAGGTGATTATAAACAAAGAACCTGTCATCGTATTTCTCAGTCACGTTTTGGAGAACTTTCTTTCCCACTTTACTCATTGAATTTGTCGTGGCATGCGTCCCCTCAAAAGTCTTTGTGCTGCATTTTTGGACTCACCCGCGGGTGCTCTTAATTGAAAATGTCTCAGCAGCGGCTGTGCTGCAAACTGCATCGCTGTCAGCAGGAAACAAATAAATAGCATCATGTAGTGTCTCACTAAGTCACGGTGACTCAGGCTTAAGCCTTCATCTTTGGAGAGAATTTCGGATAGTGACATAGCAATCGTTACACATTTTTTTTGTGTTTTGTGTCTGAGCAGCAGAAATGACCTCCCTTCTGATTACAGCCTGACAGGGTGAAACTCTCCGAGTTTAAATAGACGGCGCCAAACACATTTGCAGTGAACTACCTTTTTTTTTTTTTATGAGGGAGAGCGTAAAAATGAAAAAGGTTGATTATCAGTTATCTGGAATACGCTTGCTCAGTCTGAACTTTTGCTTCTCTTTTCAACAGGAAAATTATTGAGGTGAAGATTATCGATGACGAAGAGTATGAGAAGAACAAGACCTTCACCATCGAGCTGGGAGAGCCGGTTCTGTTGGAGATAGGACAGAAACACGGTGGGTCTGTCTGCCTGCCTGCTTTGTGTGTCTACACGTATGTGTGTGTGTGTGTGTGTGTGTGTGTGTGTGTGTGTGTGTGTGTGTCCATACGTGTGTGTGGGGGGCTGTTCAAGGAGAATATCAAGAATTCAAGTGCAGGAGCAGGATCACAGAGACTGTGACAGACCGACTTGAGTCATTGTTTCACTGAGTCTCAGGCCTCTTCCATACTTATCTCTTATAAACTGGGCGAGAACTGCACTGATCATCTGAAGCCTCCGATCTAAACTCAGATTAGTTTGGGAAAGATTTTGTTAAACCACTAAGTACATGTCATGCTGGATCCCACAGATATCAGGAGAACAGGAATAATAACCACTTAATTGTCACACACTGTACATAAATTATATGATATATAGTATATAAATAGTTTGATCTGAGCACTGAGTGTGAACTGGGGTCATAACTGTAAATAATTGAGCCAAGCAGCAAGAAAAGAGCAGATTGAATAATTTGCAGTTCATTTTTTCCTAATGAACTATTTTGATCAAATTCCTCTTTCAAAAGCAGCTCTGTGCTGTCATCTACTACTTTGTGAATCTGCATAATAACCAAAAAGCTTAGAAATCTTTGAATCTAAAACATTTAAGTCTTTCAACATTTTAAGAATCTAGGAAGCTTTGGTTGAAATTTAAAAAGGCTTGTTACAGCAGGCAGACAGCTAATCTCTGGCGGGCGACTCAAGGCTAAAGAGAAGCATCGCTGGAAGTCAATAAGTAATTTCTGCAGCTTGTTCTGCTTTAATCGTGTTTTTTTTTTCAAACAAATTTTCTACAAGGTTGAAAGTTTATAAGATGAAAGAAAAGAGAGAAATAAACCTGGTCTAACTTTCCTTGTACCGTTTCAACTGAATGCAACATTGTCTGTGTACCATTTAACTTAATTTCACTCCTTTTGTTTCTTCCTTTTTTGAATCCTCCTGAATTTGCTGTGACTGCATCACTTTGTGTTTTCACTTTGTGTTATTAAAAGGATAATGTGCATTTAACCTCTAAAACTATGGTTCTCAAGCTGGGCTTGTCACAGACTTGTGTTGGGTGAAGATGAATAATTAGATTTGTAGTTGTAGATTTTTAGGTTTGTTTTTTTTGTTTTTTTTTAAACACTGAATGAACTGGTCATAACCAGGAAACCTATGCAATAAATAAACAGGTTGGTAACATCTGCTCTGACACATGCAGTATCTCACACACACACACACACACACACACACACACACACACACACACCAACACACACAAATTCTTTCCACTCATATCCCCTCACCTTGTATAGAAAACTAAGAGAGCAACTGAGGTTTATTTGTATTTCTGATTAATTACACTCGGCCTTTTTGAATCATCATCAAAATTTTGGTCTTTAAAATCTCAGAAAACAGTAAAAAGATCTTTCATCTTGTGACAACATCTTCAAATTGCCTGTGTTTTTTTTTAAATTAAAAAAGAATTTTTAAAATTACTTTAATTAAAGTGATTAAAAAGTAATCGACTGATTCGCTGGGAACGATACAGAACCAACTCTCTCGCTTTTTAGTTTTGCGAGGGACATGGCTCTAGGGATGGCAGCGTCGCCTGCTCAGTCTATGAGACAGACTGAGCCATCAAACTAAGTACTGACATTCAGAGGATGAAGCCTCACTTCTACAGGATGGATAGGCCACTGTCTATGGTAATCTCCCAACCTTACTTCCAGTGCCACTATGAGTTTGACATTTCTGGTTTTGAGTGAAATGTCTTCACCGTTGAATCGACTGCCATGAACTTTGAAATGTGACATTCAGCCCTTCGGCGTGCATTTTATCAACCGTGGTCATTGCGTTACTTTTCAACTGGTGCCATCATCAGGCCGAATTTCAAATCCATCTAATACTTTGGTTTGACATTCCCCTGAGCTTCAGCTGGAATTGTGTTTAAAGCTAATTAGCAAATGTTTGCATGGAGGATCAAGCCACATCTGTTCCTCGCGAGCGTCCCAACCAAGCAGCAGAGGTTGGTTTAACAGGTGCGCGATCCCTTGTCAGGTTCCTTCTTGTGAACAGCAGTGGTCGTGTGTTTGATGCAGAACCCAGCCACAGTGTGGGATTGACATCCCAGTCCTCCGCAGGCGGTCGACAACTGTTTTATGTCCCCCTCTCTCCCTCTTAACATGCGGACTCACACAGAGACTTCCTGGTGGTTTGAGGGTCCACATTCTGGATGTAAGACATGTAGAGCCAACAGCCTGGGGCATGTTTCATTACAGGGAAATATAATTGGTTTTATAACAACGCTATAGAGCAAGCGAAATTACATTTACACAAATACACACACTCAGCCGCACACATACTGTATAATATACTGTACTCTGTTTTTCACTCGCGGATAACATCTAACTCAATTAATGACTGCATGTGTGGAGTGAGTGGGCAGACATGAGGAATCCATACTCAGATATCCTTGTGGGTATTCACATCTGTAATAGCTTGGGATGCTTGGTAGCTTGGATTCCCATGCGGCACATCAGTATTAGAATATTAGCATTTACATTGCCATCTTTCATAACTGATTGCATACATTTTCCAGAGTTAAATCTCAGCAAAACTATTAAAATAATTCAAGCTGCTCCGGTGAAAATCATACAAATGAGAAAGCTGAATGCTACGTGGCTTGACGTCAGATTGCACTCAAAAGCTGTCAAATTCAGCAGCTCAGTTATAAAATTTAAATATAATGGAGAAACAATGGCATGGATTTGAGTAACACGTATCATTTACTCCTGTAACATTTGCTAAAAACAGTGCCGGTACCCATTTGGAAAGAGAAATTTGTTGAAATGTAAGAATATATAGAATATTGCCAGTCTTCTTTTTAAAAATGAAACAGTATTTGGTTAAACATTTATAATCACAAATGCCATTTTTTAACTTTGTAAGTGTCTCTACCAAAATCTGTCAGTCTTGCACAAAGGTGCAATCATCATGTGACCAATCAAAGCAGTGAATTGAGCAGACAGAGCTGTCTCTCCGTAGCAAGTGATAGATTGCTGAGCCCGTTTTTTTTGTAAAACATTTTCACATGTACCTTGACTTGGGTAAAAAGTGAGTCACAACCAGAACTGTCAGAGTTCTGGACACATTTCTTCAAATGAGGCAAACCTGATGAGTGGATGGTCTCCAGGGATTTGACATTTGAAATGCAAAGGCCTATTCAATACACAATCTATTTTCATTAGTGAAAGCAGTAACATATCTCTGAGTGGTTAATAATGAATGTTTGAAAACAGTGGGAGCAGGCGTCTGACTGTAGTAATTAACTCTCTCAGATCGGACTCTCCATTAAACAACTCCATTAAAAATTTGACCCAGGGCAGAAGCCAGGATTATAAAAATGCTAAGTTTTTTGTTTTTTTTAACTTTTTTGTTTAATAAAGTGACCAACCAGCAGCTTTACAGTTATACGGCAAAGACCGATTGCAGACTCTTTTCAACATCAAAGTGACGGCAAAAAATTTGCTTTATATGATGTTGATTTTTAATTTATTTTTTGTAATTAATCAAATGCGACATCTGTGACCTCATTCCATTAGCCTCACCGGAAAACACACACACAAAACACACGGCTGCATATCTACCTCAGGAAATTACATACTGGAGCTGAGGCTGACATTTCAAAATAGAATTGGATATAGTCGGTGATCAATATCCTCACAGGCTATTTCCATATTAGATTTCCCCCAAAATTGAAAGCTCTGAATAAAAAAATAGCAGTTGCTTGCAATCTCCTCTACATCCCTCAAAAATACTGAAGACCTCAATGTTTTCAGTGGTAACTTGAGCCCCACAGAAAAGAAAAGTTGAGCTCCTATCATTGCATTCCTTCACAGTGGTACTATATAACTCTACTAACCCATTCAACTGTGTGGTCTCTAGGTGACTCCAATGAGAACAAGCCGCTGGTGGGAGCAGAGGAGGAGGAGGTGGCTAAGATGGGCTGTCCCAGTCTGGGTGAACACACACAACTAGAAGTGGTCATAGAAGAGTCCTACGAGTTCAAGGTAAGTGTGTGTGTGTGCGTGTGTGTGTGTGTGTGTGTGTGTGTGTGTGTGTGTGCGTGTCCGCACATACTGCGTCTACATATCAGTTATCAGAAAATGTACATGTGAGTGCTTTGCCTTAGTGTTATACCTCAAACTTTCCTCAGAACATATCAGCAGCAGGTCAGTTAGATTTGGATTCTTGTTGAAATAACGACAAACCACCACTTTGGCAGCCATTAAGTCGGTGTCAAACATCAGGTCTAAAGTAAAATGACTTCAAACGCAAATTAAATAGCAAAACGATTTGAAGCGAACGTCAACTGCCACCGTCTGGAGGATGAATGATTCATTCTGTTAGTATGTAATGGCTTCTGTAATGAGACACACTCATTTTGATGGGAGACCTGCAGAATAATCAAAGAGAGCTGTCATCTTAGTTCAGTACACAACAGGCTTAGAAGAAGGAGAGTTGCTGGTACAGTCGACCATTCATCCAGCAAAAATAAGAACTAAATCTGCTAAATCATTTAATAAATATTGTTTATTAGAAGGAATGTGTTTACAAAGTTGATCGGTTATTTTTTTTAGCCGTGGACAGTCATGATTTGACATTTTTTTGTGTGTAACACAAAAAAAAACACAGCTAGATCAAACAAACTATCTGTTCGTCTCATCTTCAGCTTTTGCATATTGTCCTATTATTTCCCATGTGAGTTCGCTTGTAATTTGATTTTGTATTTGTTCCGAAATGTAAACAAATCATACTGTACATGTTTGTTGCAGATTTAATTTGCTCATTTGTCCGTTTGTGTCATTTTCTATGTATGTGTGTGTGTATGCAGAGAGCAGTAAATACACTTATGAGACGGGCTGAAAAGGTTATCTATCTTTCTCACTCTTCATTTTTCCCTTTGCATGGAAAGCTGGTTCTTCTGTCTCCTACTGGACAATACTGACATTGTAATGCATCAATGCATAAACCCTCAATTGTTATTGGAATTATTCTTATTGAGATTTATGATTTACAGTATATTCTGTGGATTTTCTATGTTGCCTTTCACTAATTTAATAGTAAGCCATGTAGGATGTTCTCCTCACTAAGCCCTCTCAGCTGAGTTGTGATAATAACTGCTGCAAGACTTTTAATATCAACATATTTTACCATTGCCCTTCCTATCTGCTTTGAAGACAAAACTCAACCAGTTTGCCTGAAGGCTTTTCCCAGATTTCATGGGGAGCATCAGTAGAACATAGCATCACTGCCAGTTTCACAGCATCATATTAATTAGCTCATCCAGTGCCTCGAATGCTAATGGTTATGAAATAATTACTTTTTTGAATGTATCTTAGGAACGTGGAAGCTTGAAATCAGCATTTTCCCCATCTGTAGATGCGAGTGGATTAACAACATGAGGGTTGTTTCTTTCCTGTTCTGCCTGGGCTGTATACACTTGCATGCTTGCTTTTGTGTGCGTGCGCACATGTGTGTGTGCACGTGTGTGTGTGTGCGTGTGTGTGTGTGTGTGTGTGCGCGTGTGTGTGTGTGTATAGAGTACAGTAGATAAGCTGATCAAGAAGACCAACCTGGCCTTGGTGGTGGGAAGCAGCAGCTGGAGGGAGCAGTTTGTCAGTGCTGTTACTGTTAGTGCAGGTAAAAAAACTCACTTACACACACTCACACACACATGCACATACATACCCACTCACACCCACTCACAAACACTCAAACACACACGCACACACACACACACACACACACACACACTCACACACACATGCAAACACACACACACACACACATATAATGCATCATTTTGATTTATGTACAGTGGTTTTGTTTGACATCTTTTTTGACTCCATTTTGTAAAGATGATGGATGTGATAGAACATTCCCTCAAGCTTGCGTCAACTTTCTTTAAACTTTTTCTTTTTAAATTCTATTCATAGTATTTTTCTTATGCAGGTTTCATTGTTTTCACTGATTGTAACACCCAGTAAAGTCTATTTTGTTTTCGTGGCAAGAGTCAGATCAGAAAATAGAAACTCTCATATCTATACAAATATGAAGATGCCAGCAGTTAGCTCTTGGTAGCATTAAGACTGGAAACAGGGGGAAACGTCTAGCTTGGCTGTGTCTAGCATTTTGCCCACTTAGGCTCAATAATTAAAAACATTGTATGTGGTTTGTTTAATCTGTAATCGACATTAGCTTTGGCGAACAGCAACTCCAGGAAGTCACAGTACCAGGCCGTCCGGCTACAGCTACAACACTAAAACCACTATTTTCCTTGTTTACAGGACTGTTTGAGTATTAACATGCTAATTCGCCGCTTTGGAGAGAGCAATGCAAACTGTATAACCGTATTCTTTATGCTAAATCAATCCCCACCTGGCTCTAGCTGTTTCATTAGCAGACAGGTATGAGGGAGGTATCAATCTTCTCATCTAATTCACAGCAATAAATCCAATAATTGTATTGGTCTAAATTTTGAAGTATTTCTCTAATCTAAAAGCTTTTACTACATTGGGTTAAATTCTTTCTCAAGTTGAAACGATGGCCCTGTCATCGTCCTCAATCTCACTCTACTCGTCTCCTTCTCTTTTTATTTTTGTCCCCTCCCCCTTCTCACTGCTCTTCTTTGCAACCTTCAATCTCCTGACACACCTGAAAGGAGATGACGACGAGGAGGAGAGCGGCGAGGAGCGGCTGCCGTCCTGCTTCGACTACATCATGCACTTCCTCACCGTCTTCTGGAAGGTTCTGTTCGCCTTTGTCCCACCCACAGAGTACTGGAACGGCTGGGCCTGCTTCATCGTCTCAATATCGCTGATCGGCGTCCTGACAGCGGTCACCGGCGATCTGGCATCTCACTTCGGCTGCACGATAGGACTGAAGGACTCGGTGACCGCTGTGGTGTTTGTGGCACTGGGGACATCAGTGCCAGGTATGTGGTACTGTTAGTATATAATCTATAATATATGGATACATTAACACTTGAACATTCTGAAAAACCAAAGTCAAACTGAAATTAAAATTCATTTTTGCTGGGACATAAAAAAACTGCTCTCACAAAAAGTGAAGAGTACGTAAACAGTGAAGATGAAATACGATGCATTTCTTCCTCAAATATTAGATGTGACAAACGAGTAAGTAAATAAATATAAGGAAGGGACTGGTCTTCTCTCATCCATCTCATTTCACTTGCAGCCGCCATCAGTAAGCAGGTTTGATATCAAAATTGAATTGTAAAGCCTCGACTCCATCAGAGCCTTCAGCCCGAGCTGGTCTCCGCCCGGAGGGGACACATTGTCCCAAGGCTTTAATTCAATTTGCTTCCTCATTCGTCTCGTCAGCCGTTTTACTGTTACTCCTCTGTATGATTTATAGAAATGGCTCCTTTGCTACTCTACCAGACGATAACTTTGATGCCTTGTGGCGAGTTCTCTGGAAATTAGCTTTTGAATCAATTACTTCAACAGCCATATTATGTTGTGCGCTGGAATTGGAGGCTGTAAATTTGGGTTTGATATCTATCATCAGAGTGTGCGTGCTGTAACAAGACTAATGCTGATGTTAATTTGTTTGGCTCTTTCATGCTTTTCTCTTCTGTTTTCCTCTTCTGAATCTCTTTTAACCTGCTCAGTTTTAGCTCTTTTACTCACATTCGTTGTTTTCTCTCCCTTGTTGTCCGGTCCCTCCATCTGTTCCTCCTCCGCACTCGTATTTTCCACCTCACTTTTCTGTTACTTCTCGCTCTCTCTCTCTATCTTCCGTCCTCTCATTAGACGCCGTGTTTTCACTATTGTATCATCCATCATACCCAGGTTTGTGTGGGTGAAAATGTGTGTTTGCCCTGCTGAGATGATGCAAGTGTGTGTGTGACAAGTCAGACAGGTCATTATGACTTCCATCGGGAGTGTGTGCTCCTTCTTCTGTGTGTGTGTCTGTGTGTGTGTGTGTGTGTGTGTGAGATTGTAAACTCTTTAAAAGTTGTTAAAACATTTATCTTCTCTTTTTTCCCAGTCTCTGATGTGCAAACTACCCTCCTCCTCTCTCTCAACCCTCCTCCAGATTTATAAAAGCATTATTACATGAGAGACACGCTGGCTGATTATTGGGCCAATTTACACCTTGTCTGCAGATTCAAGCAATTACAGGCAAACACTGATCAGAGACTTTGTTTGAACGCTCTGAACCACTAAAAGTTCCTGGGCATTATTGGAGAGGTTATTTGTAACCATCTATGCCATTTGAATAGTATCAGTGTTGCTTCATATCTGTGTTGGTGGTTAACAAGTTCTGCAGAGATCAAATATTCATCCCCAGTGTTTACAATGGTTTAAGTCCAGTACATACTCAGTATGTAGTACATACCCTGAGTTTTCCTCTCGAAGAACTGAGTGATTTCTGACCTTTTGATTGGTGACAGAATATGATAAGGAGTAAGGGGTCAGTTTAGCGACATTTCAGAAACTCGTTTCCTTGCTCAACCCTAGTGTTTTTCACATATAAAATGTGCCGGTTTATGTTTTTTTTCCCCTGCAACTCCAATCTTGGAAAGCAATAAAAAAAATTTCTCCACCCCCCCCTTTAACCAGATCCGCACTGAAATGTTAGGGATTCCTCCCTGGTCCCAGCCCCATCCCTCCACCAAATTCTGTGCTCTATCACAGACAAGATTACAATTCACCCTGCTAAAGAAGTTTGGAGGATATTTTTTTAATGTTGGGATATGAATTTCAAGTAATCTCGCTGACATTCAAATGAGAATTGAGACTCATCTCAGCTGCACCATCTAAAAATAGAAATAAGCCAAGACAGGCGCACAATAACTGGCAGCTGTTTCCCTGGTGTTCCCTGCCAACCCCGTTGTAGAGTCTCTGCCTTTTTGTATCCAATTTCTCCACAAATCTTCAGCACCAAAGTGCTGCACTCATGTACACCTGCAGCATTTTTACAGCATTTATTACATTTGTTCTGGCATAGTCTGATGCCAATATACAACCATACACTCCAGGAACGGGTATGAATCTTCCTGAAATCCATTTCCAGAATATGAATGAAAAATTACGTAAAGCAGAAGGATGTTACTGAAAGGAAAACCGGCATTTCAAATGCTTGTCAAGTTAAAGCAAGTTAAAATAAATGCATGAGTGATTTAACAGGATTAACTGTTTGCTAACTGCACCCTGAAGGGAGGTGGCAGAGGTGCAGGGTCAAAACTGACACAATTGTAAGAAAAGGACTCAGGTTAAATTTCCCTTAAACACCGGTGAGAAATGCATTGAAATAGACAACCTATGCAGTTTAACTAAATGTCATTTTTAGTTCAGTTTCATATTCACAACCAGGTTTTCAAACAGCTGATCCATTATATATATCGATAGTTTCTATTAAATCCAGAACCTCTTCCTTCCTAACCTCTTTCCTTCCCTTTTACATTTCTCCTTGCATACACATATTCCGCAGTGTGTATTTGTGTGTGTGTGTGTGTGTGTGTGT
The DNA here is from genome assembly GCA_016859345.1 of Istiophorus platypterus. Taxonomy (NCBI): domain Eukaryota; kingdom Metazoa; phylum Chordata; class Actinopteri; order Istiophoriformes; family Istiophoridae; genus Istiophorus; species Istiophorus platypterus. The sequence continues at coordinate 11,904,017 of CM029132.1, read as the reverse complement.
GTGTGTGTGTGTGTGTGAGTGTGAGTGTGAGAACTATACTGTGTCGGTGGTTTCATACTGTATGTTACCTTGAGGTAATTTCCTCAGTGGCTGTGATGAAAGACATTCACCAAAAAATCAAATGTTATTCATATGAAACTCATTTGCATTATGTTTATTTGCATTATTTCATTGTTTTTTTCTCTAACAACAATTTTGTTTCCTGCCTCGCTCTTATGTTCTTACATAAATGTAAATTTATTAGCAGTTTGAGGTCTATACTTGTATATATGATTTAAAAAATTCTAAAAGATTTAAATTCAATTAAAAAAATAGTGTAATGTTCATGTAAATGTGGCAAAAAAAAACAAGTTTTAAACTATATGAAAGATAAAGAAGCCTTAAGCTTACTTTCAATTTTGTATCTTTCCCTTCCAGACACATTCGCAAGCAAAGTCGCTGCCATCCAGGACCAGTACGCCGATGCCTCCATCGGCAACGTCACGGGCTCCAACGCCGTCAACGTCTTCCTGGGCATCGGCGTGGCGTGGACCATCGCGGCCATCGCCTGGCGCACCGAGGGCAAGCCGTTCAAGGTTGACCCGGGAAACCTGGCCTTCTCCGTCACCCTCTTCACCATCCTGGCCGTGGTGTGCGTGATCACGCTGCTGTACCGACGGCGGGCAACGGTGGCCGGCGGCGAGCTGGGCGGGCCGCGGACTTGCAAGTTGCTCACGTCGCTGCTCTTTGTCTCGCTGTGGCTGATTTACATCCTGTTGGCTTCGCTGGAGGCCTACTGCCATATACCAGAGTTTTAAATGGAGAGGAGAGGGGAGGGAGAGAGACCCACTCCCAATATGAAGAGAGAGAGAGAAGGAGGGAGAGAAGGAGGAATCCTCAAAGATTGACAGGGATGAGCAGTGATGGAGAGCTGAGTTGGACTGATATGGGCTGATGGTTTTTATGGAATCAACAGATCTACAAATCTAATTTTCTTTTTTTACAAGCCCAAAATACAGACATTTCTTTCCTGAAAAGATTGTAATCCATCACACTAAAACTCAAATGATGTCCAAACTAATTATTTTTATTAGCGTTACCAGCTCCTTGATGCACACAGACCTAACCATCTATCAGTGATGAAGAAACTTCTAGGATACATAACCCCTCTGAATTAAGAATTACTTTAAGCATTAATGACAAAGAAACACAATGCAGGTTTTAAAGAGCACTTTTATGTAGCTGTTCATCAGCAGTGGACAACTCTGTTTAATAGTTAACAACAGACTGATATTGTTCCAGTTAACTGGCAAACCAGCAGGAGAGAAGAAGACTTAGACAGCAAGGAGAGCTGGCGCCAGGCAGCCAGACTCTGAAAGGAAAAGTGTAGGTGAAGAGAAAGGATAAAGGTGAATGGTGAAGAGGAGAGAAGATAAGAAGGGAAGCAGGAGGAAACAAAATTAAAGTAGAAAGCGAGTCTGCATGACATTGATGGACAGACTAAGGAAGGAAGATGGGAAAAAGTGGAAGAAGATGGGCAAAAATATTCAACACCTCCTCCTCACTTTCTCTTGCTTCTTCTCTCATTACTGTAGCTTGCTGTCGTGGGAACAGTGGATCCTCCAATCATACGCATTGAACTCTATCTGGTACTATCAGTGACTTATGACTTTTAACCTCTCCTCTGCCAACTGTACACACACATACACATAGACACACACATACACACAGACACACACACACACACACACTTTTGGGCCCTCAGCCAATTCTCCAACAGAGGATCATCCACTAACTTGAGGGCAAGATGAAAACTGAAAACCTTTTTCTTGTCTTTATTCCTTCACTTCTTGAATACACTGTGCAAAATGGTCTGTCCAGCCTGCAACACACACATGAACACACACACACACACACAACCACACACACACACAGAGTACTCTACAGACTGTACACACCACTCCTCCATCCTTCCCTCTTGCCTTACTCTTATCTCCCCTGTAGGAAATGTCTTAAAGTTGTGATAATGAAATGCTGTAGTCACAGACCCACCAACCCTCTTTTTAATTGAGCCAATCCCAAGCCCTTCTCCTTTTATCTCCGATCAAAAGCCTTGTTTATCCCGTGAAGGAAACTTATCCTGCCCCCCCCTTTTTTTTTTTTTAACTTTTCGATGGCGTCACGTGTTGATGTTGTTACCGTGCAATTGTAAAAAAAAAAAAAAAAAAAAAAAAGAAGACGACGACGTATAAATAGAGGATGATGAGATAAGGATAAGGAGCAGGAAACTTGTCGAAAAAAGAAACAGATGGGACATGGAAGATCAATATGTCAGATTAGCACCTGGAAGAAATGGAGATGCCAGGCAAAGAAACAAAAGAACTGCTCAAAGATAAGTGGAGTTAAGATTAAAAAGTCTGGACAAGCAATGAGAAAGCGGTCCACCTCGTCACAGCCTTTTTTTTTCTTGCAACGAAGGAGCATTGTGCACTACACATAATGAGACACCGTTTACAGTCTAAAGCTCCATTAAATTACTGTGAAATGTGAAGAAGGAAATTATGCCAATAGACATCAATAAACGAAACACAAGAAGGACCAATCAGAATGAAGGATCTCACTGGCTGTGACCATGGCAACGACTGCGAAGATGATGGCGATGAAAGTGTTGATGATGACAACTCACAACTATGACCATACACAGTGTTTCTAGCTGTACGTGATAATATAAGAAACATTTATTGACGGGTGCGCAAAATCGCAGATGTTTCATTTACGTTCACTCCGTCTCTTCGTGAGGAGAAAACCTGGATAAAGACGAGAAAGATCCACACACTCTTTTTGTCTGAAACGCAGTGTCAGGAAGACATTTGAAGGAAATACATCGCAACAGCTGTAAGATGATGAACATGAAACCAGATGTGGCTCACAGACGAATAGAGGAGACGAGTGCTATGGGGGAAATGTACGGCAGCTTTGAAATATCACAACTGTTCTGCAGCAGTTGTAATGTTGGGACGTTTCTTTGTACTCAAAAAAAGAAAAAAAAAAAACAAACAAAAAACCCCCACCAGTCTCTGTTATCCAAAGATTTGATAGAAGAAGATTGTCAGAGATCCCTTCACAGGTAGAGAACCGTTCATTTTCAGTGTGCAGTTTTACCTTGCAGGTGTTGTACAAGTCCCACAAGCTGCCAGTTGTGGCTGGAAAAAACAGGCTAATTTAGATTCAGAAAGGTCTTCACACTACAGTTAAATGTACTTGACCATAGATATTTTTATGGGTGTGAGCCTGTATCAAAAGCAATGCTGTTTATTTTGTTTTAGTGAAATCTCTGTCAATTCAGGCATAGTTTGTGTGAAAGTGAAAGTAAGACTGTCTTGCATTGAGAATGCCATGATTCACGTCATATGAATTCAACTGTTTTGTCATTGTATGTCGGCCTTAGAAAGCGTAGAAGTCCAGATTTACATTGTGTTACTACCCCTGCCCTGGCCAGTGGTTACAGCGAAGCTGGACAGACGGGATGGCATATGGCTTGTCAGTGCCAATTATTATTAAATTCATTGTTAACAGCAGCATAGAGGGGAAACAAGCTGTTTCCCCTCATCTGCCAATGACGCTGACTTCAAGGAAAGTCCCTCTGAAAGAAAACAGTAATTTAGCTTCTTGTTATACTGCTGCTCACTGAGAGAAAAATTGGACTGAAAACATCAGTTTACCTGCCCACCACCTGCCTTGTTAAAGTGAAATTACCTGCTGCTTTCAGCCCAATGTAAATGTCGACTTTACAAAGCCAGCTCAGTCGTGACCAGGCTCAACAGACACCAGTTTGTCCATTTGCAAGGTCGGTGCTTGAACAAATAGAAGAATGTGGGTGATTTTGGAGCATAGGGGCATTGATCCGTGTGAGTAAAAATGCCTGTGTGTATTTACTCCCTTCCCTCAAATGTGACATTTTAAATGCCACACCAGTACCCTCCCCAGTCACTTTGTGACGGCTATAAAGGAAAGGAGAAAGTGAGATATTCCAAACTTTTTTTTTTTTTGTAGAAAATAGGTAAAAGCAGCAGTTAAAGCTTCTGTGGTTTCTTAGTCAGCTGTTTTCCAGCAAGGCACAGCCCATATTCCCCGATACTGGGAGTTTGGCCACTTGCCGTGATGCTCTTGCTCTATTTTCAAAGGAATATTTCTGGGCTACAAATATTTTAACATTGCTTTTAAAAGAAAGATATGATGGCATGCTCAGAGTTTCCACCTCACAGAAGAGCTGGTCTGGAGCTGGGAGGGATTAAGTGTATTGGTTGAGGATAGTTCAGGATTTAAAAAATATTGAGGTCATTTCCAAGCTCCCCCTAATGCAACTTCACCCTCTTCAGAAGAGTTTGAACACCAGAAAGAAAGTTTGGAAAGTGGGGATATAAACAGGAAGTATATTTTTGCATTGGATTCACTTAGACCATCTCAAGCCCTGATTATTTTTTTTATACTATTTCTTTTTAAGCCTTAAAAATTCGATGATCGTCAGGCAAGTTCTGGAGTTTTAAGGAGCATCTTTATTCCCGATTTCTTACAGGATTTATAAATGTTTATTCACAATTTATTCATGGACATGAATCCTCTGTTTCTTTAGTCATTTCTGCAGTGCTCGGCATCTTTATACAGGAACTGAGCCGACGTGACAGAGGTCATGGACCAGTCGCCAGGTTGGTGTGATTTGCATGTCGGCATGGCTCCTGTCCCACTTAGACGCCAGGACGGCAGGATGCCGGGACGACGGGACGCCGGCCGGGCCAAACTCTTTATAACATTGACCTAAGCTCCTGTAACAGTTGCCACTTTAAGAATGAGTGGGCGGGGGAATAGTGCCACTGACGCCACAGGAACACTAGAGCACTGGGACTGAATTAAAAACGTATGCTTTTTAAGGTTGATAAGCCTTGCTGGAGGACAGCTGTGTGTGTGTGTGTCTGTGTCTGTGTGTGTGTGTGTCTGTGCGTGTGCATGCTTTCTTTGTGAGTGAAGAAATGCGACCATATTTTTAGTCTCTTGCCTGTTGCTTAGTGACCATCTATCTTCAAGCCATTGTCTTCTTGACAGTCGCCTGTGTGTGTGTGTGTGTGTGTGTGTGTGTGTGTGTGTGTGTGTGTGTGTGTGTGTGTGTGTGTGTGTGTGTGTGTGTGAGAGAGATATTGTGTGTGTTTTGATTTTGATGTTTCTCACTTCTGCTTGCCCTTTTCCTTTAGTGAATCTGACAATATAGTTTCTTCATTTTTTTTTCTCTCTCTGTGGGTGAATTTTAACATGTTACTCCTCGTGTGTGTGTTTTTTTCACTTTCTGCTAATTTTGCCTCCCCTTGTCTGCATGTGTGTCCATTGTGCACACATCTAAATACGTATTTGTGCCATTGTGTGTGTGTGTTGGTGTATGTGTGTGTGTGTGAGTGAGTGTGTGAGTCGGCTGGTGTTGTAATCTCCTTATAAGGGCTCGCCCTCTGTGTCCCTGGCTGAGTCCCATATGCTAGATTAATGAATTAGAATGCCAAAATGCCTGGAAATTGGATTCCCCGTTATATATATGTGTATGTGTGTTTGTGTGTGTGTGTGTGTGTGTGTGTGTGTGTGTGTGTGTGTGTGTGTGTGTGTGTGTGTGTGTGTGTGTGTGTGTGTGTGTGTGTGTGTGAGTGTGTGTGTGTGTGTGTGTGTGTGTGTGTGTAATTGTATCTGGTACTCTTCCTCACCAGGTGTATGTATGTGTGCACCTGTCAAATAAGATTAGATATATAATGGATCTGGCTGTCAGTTGACACCAGGAATGGATGGTTGCACTTAGCCTACAAGAAGTGTGTGTGTGTGTGTGTGTGTGTGTGTGTGTGTGTGTGTGTGTGTGTGTGTGTGTGTGTGCGCGTGTGTGTGTGTGTGTGAAAGAAATGTGATAAAGTGTATTTACTGTCGCACACTACATTAAGGTTGCTAACTCCTCATCTTCTGATTGGCTGATAAATGCAACACACTGACATGCACATGTAGACACACATGTATTCATAGTTTAGGGATTTTTTAAATCTCCACAGTATGTAAATGAGATATGTGATGTATGTGAGAACAGATATTTTCCCTCAATGCATAACTTAAACTTAGAAAACGACCACAATGACAACACTATGCACGGTTGCTTGGTTGCTTTGCTGTGCATGTGTCCATGAGTGCTTGTGCGCGTGTGTGTGTCTGTGTGTGTTTGGAGGGTTAACAGACATCACTGTAACACAATCTGACTTTGAGATGGAAAGATTATTGGTAAAAGTATTTGTATTCAGGTAAACCAGAGGGTGGCGGCGTTGTTAAAGTAAGTAGCTGCTGTCACAGTCACATTCTCCTTCTCACAGTTTTCATGTTTTGGTTTTGATTTCTTTGATAACATTAAGGAGTGATCTTGAATATGAATGAATAGTAGTTTTGTCATGTGGAACCAGATGTAGTACAAAGTTAAATCAATAAAAATGTTATGAAACAAATAAATGAATAAATAGAGATAAAACCTTAGATAACCATGGCATTATGAAATAATCCAGCCATATAACTCAAATCTCTTTTTATGAGATGTTATAACATCCTTTACATCTCTTCACAATAGAGTTGAGAAACCGCTGGATCCTGATGTAATTTTCCTCAGTAAGAAGTTCTAAATAAAGCTTAAATGTTTTTTTAGTGTTTCAACTTCGCTCTTATACAGACCATGAAAGTGCTCTGTCAATCATGTGACGTTGTCTATAGATGCCAGAAATTGCTCCTCCCACTTCAAAACTCTGCATATTTACAATTTTGTGCTCTGCCACATTTCTGATTTGATATTTTGCGTGTGTGTGTGTGTGTGTGTGTTTGTGTGTTTGTTTGTTTGTTTGTTTGTTTGTTTTAAGCCCCTAGACCTGTGTTAACCAGCCTCTTTTCCTACCTTTCTTTTCTCCTTCTCTCTCTAGTGTTAGTCATTCTATTTCTCTCTACCTTACAAACAATTATATATTTTATCACTTTTTATTCATAATTTTATTAACATATCATGCAGTCCTATTTATGAGGTCACAAAGTGCTTTCTATATAAATATCTGATATTATTATTTTTTCCATTTATTTTATTATTGTTATATTATTGTATTTTTTGTTGCATTTGTTTTGTGTTGTTTTGGTGATTTGTTTTGTAAAAAAGCCCTCAGAGAGTAGAACACAACATTAGAAATGAGTGTGCTCTTATCCTTTTTACTGTGTGTGTGTGTGTGTGTGTGTGTGTGTGTGTGTGTGTGTGTGTGTGTGTGTACGCGTACGCGTGCATTTCTTCATATCATTCCGTCCATGAGTGTGTCGATGCATGAATTAAACTCATTCTGAAACAGTGTTGATGTTGGACATGTTGTAGTAAAGAGTAAAGTATTTTTAAATGCTGAAAAATGAAATGAAAAACGATGTAGATGTTTACAAAGACCAAATTTTTCTTTTCTCTTTTTTTTTTTTCTCAAAGATGAAATAAAACTTGACTGGCAAATGCTCAGAAGTGTGTCTGTGTCTTTCCTGCTGACGGAGTCTTCACTCACTCAAGGCTGAGGATTGTTTTCTTAATTAAGATGCTAATTTTATTAAATGCTTAGAAATGACTGTAGTCTGTAATTATATTTGAATTTAATTGATTAGCTGGTTAGTAAATTAGCCACATCCCTTGTTTATATTTATATTTGTAAACATCCCAGAAAATGTATGTACACTAAAGGTCCTCTACTGCAAAGCTACATATCTGTAATCAAGACTGAGCCATGTCAGCGCTTCCAGTTAAATGCTAATGTCAGAAAGCTAATACTTTGCTAATTAGCACTACACAAGTACAACTGAAGCTGAGGGAAACATTATTAGTTTTGCAAATATTTTGTCATTAAATGAAAGTATTGTCAAAGCTTGACACGCACGAGAGAAGGAATCAAGGAATCACCAAAGTCAGTGGGATCAGCCTCTTGGGAGCATGACAGCATTTCAGCCTGGACCAAAACTGGTGGGAAAAAAATAGTTTTATCTTCATCCTGCCGTCCACTTCATCATATAACACTGGACTTTTCTTAAAGTCCCTTGCCATTTTTAAAGCGGTATTGCAGCACCATGAAGGACACAGACAACACAGAGATGATCACAATGAAATTGAGCTTAATTTGATCTGCTCAAATGTTTGGAGTCATTTCCACTTCAATTACACTACAAGAATGCATGTATTGTTCTGTTGTCTGTTCTGTTTATAGGCCTGACACGGTTCAATAATTAGAAATTATGCATCATCTCAGGAATTGATCAGAGTAAATCTCCAAGGAATGAGCAAATATGGGAAAAGAAAATATTGCGTCTGTCTGTCTTGGATTTTTGTTGCCGGTATTGTGTCGACATCACGAGCCATTGAGGGACTTGTATGAATCGCATAAACAGAAACGGATACTAATTAACTTTCCAGTCTTAAGGTGGAACACGGTGATGCTGTTACCGGTGTGAATACCTGAATAAACAAGATAATGAGCAGGGAGCAATGAAAGAGCAGAAAAGATTCTGTTTGCATGAACAGCACTTATTATACTCAGGGTGCGTGTTTGTTTCAATACAAATGCATAATTAAAGGGGAATTTTTTGCAGACAGATAAGAATTTATGTAGTGTCTTCTGCGGTTCTAACTGAAGCTTTCTAATGTTGTCGAACATTACATAGCAATGTCTTCTATTTTGACCTTTTTTCGGCGGAGTGCCCCTTTAAAGGGCCTCCTGCGCCCCATCACTTGTAATCTATGTTGTGTATATGTTTACAACATATTTACACACACTGCGTTGGTGGATTGGGGTTAAAATGGCAGTGGTAAAGCTTTTTGTCAAAATACGTGCCACGACTTTCAGAACTGGACAGAGCTCGGCGCTGGGTATTGATCCAGTATGTGGCTCATGAATAAGGCTGCTGACCTCATCATGTCCATCTAATTTGCAATTTGTTTAATGAGCACATTTGAATGGAGGAGTCTACAGTAAATGACAAGATCCTATGTACTGGTAATTAAAAAAGAAACGGCAACGATTCAACAGCTGTGTCTTATCATAGTTAAGCCCTTAATCAAAACTGAAAATATAAATCTCCAACTAATGACAAATGGGATTGACAAGCCCTCTACGAGATAGAGGCCCCTGAAATGTATGTTCAGTCCCTCTCACCTTGTTCTGATTGTGATTCTGATACAAGCACCGTACTTAGTTCATAGCTCACGGGGGAACGGAGTGTCTCCCTCTAACATTTGCCACTGGTCCATTTCAGCTGGGGCCTGTTGGAACTAATGAGCGGTCTCACCAAAGGGGACGCGCCACGCCGTATCAACCGGGTTACGCTGGGACAAATTTCACGGCTGTCTAAACATTGTATTAGGTCAGATTTTCAAGCGTTTTTCTCTCCGGTCAAACAGCGATGAAAAGGTCAAATCAGCTTCCCAAAGGGCCTTAATCATCTGGGCAAACAATGAGACCATTCAATAGAGGGTAGGGGGGGGTTCTGACCTGACCTATAAAAAAAAGATCACAGGTTCATGCCCCTGTTGCAGCTAATCTTAGTCTTCGACCGAGACGCAACAGTGAGTCGATTACAATCACTTAAGACGCAAATGCATCATATGTGAAGGTGCAACGTCCGTTTTAGTCTCATGAAGCAATGTGCCGATTGTGTGTTTGTCACTACCAGACTCCTTTCATGTTACACATGCCAGAGAATTATGTCCACACCCTGGAGTCCCTCTCAGCTTAGAGTGTTTAGCCTCTTTTAGCTCTCTGTTTTGGCAGGCAGGCAGCTGTTTTCATTAAAAAAAATTAAAAATTAAAAAAAAAAAAAAAAAAGGTCTAAAGAACAAAGTTTATTTGATCTTCCTCGAAAAGGCAACGTTAGCAACTAGCTCATGATTAGTGGAGCATTTAGCAGCTAAATCTGCTAAAAGGTATTTTCCTCAGGGGTTTGTGGAGACCAAAGCAGAGCTAGGAGGAGAATGAACATTGGCCCACTACTCCAAATGTTTGCTAATGTTGCCCCATGTCTGCTGGGCAAGTACATCTCTAACTGTTTGCCAGCATGCCGGCCATTTGAACTTTATACTTTATACTACACTATGTCACTGTTGTGTACACTGTCTCTTAGACTATAAAGATGGACATAAGGGTGATGGAGTCTTGGTTTCACAATGCTGCCATTCCAATAGTGCAAAGACTCATATCAATAGTGGAAATGCAAGATGCTTCCTTGGCCATTTAAGGGAACTATTTGCATTCTCCGCAGATGTTGAGATCTTAACTGCATTGAGCTGCTTATTTATTCTGACATGTTCCTGTATCTGTTGTCATCCAATGCTTCTATCTGCAAGTTCTGTGAGGCTGAAATAAAACATGTACCAGACTAGTTTATATACCGTTTATACCATGTCACAGCGTCACTGTGAAATCATTGCTGGCTAGGATGAGGTCAGATCTGCAAACTCACCTTGTTTGTCCGTTTCTTTTTAGATTCAATTTTAGTAAACTGACAAAAACTGCCACACAGATAATTATTTAGTAGAATTCACAGTTTTTTGGTTTTGGGTATTTTTTTTAAGCTCTTATCTAACTGTCAACACAAGGAACAATATCATATTTATAGAACTGGCCAGAGGGGAATGGATGTTGGAGATTTATACTGTCACACATACGTACACCTGGGGCCTGACCAGCACAACCGCTGTCTTGCTCTTTTGGCCAATAAACAGCTCCACTGTGGTTCCCTGATTTGCTCTGAGGCGCTTGGGGAACGGGCGACAATGGAGGGAAACCAGAGTGTTTTCACTTTTCAGCCCTGTGGTCCAGGTGTGTTTGTTTGCGCTCTCTGAAGCTGACGTAATTTCGGAGGTGGCAAACTTCGACTCAGAGGTTGGGAAACATTTCGTATTTTGCATCTTTTTTACTCTGTTGCATTTTCTTCCCTTTCTCGAGCTTATCTGTCAGTTCTGAACAACGAACTGGCAGCTGTTATTCCCAGAGCAACCCCCCGGTAACCACAACGGCGAGACACATCTCCGTCCTCCGCTGGAGGAGAACGAGACGAGGAGATGGAGAGTAAACACAACAGTCCTGGGGGAGAGATCGAGGAGCGGAGGAAGAGGAGGAGGAGGAGGAGATGGAACAAGAGGGAGGCTGCAGACAGAAACAAAAAGAGACAGACAGGAAAAGAGATGGAGAGCTATAAAGTAGGTGAGGAGGAGGGCAGAAAGAAAGGCAGACAGTGGGGGAGGAGTGTGAATGTGACCAGAATTTGAGACAAACCAACACGGAGGGAGAAAGCAATAAACAAATCGAGGCATGAGAAAGCAGTGATGGAGGTGCTGCCGATACGGATTCATCCTGTGGGATGAGGAGGAAGACGGGGAGTGAAACGCTACATTGATCGCCTCGCATCTCCCGGGCCCAAGCGTTGGCCTCTGCTCATAAACTGATTTTGACAGTTCTTAGTTGGTTAATTGGCTCTGCAGCTTTTACAAACAACGTCTTATTAGACTTTAAACAGAACGTTGCTCCTCATCCAAAGAGGAAAGTTCAGTTTCACTCGTTTACAAACATCTAAGGAAACAGTCGAGCAGCTTTTCAATGTGTCGCACGAAAACAGGAAGAGACTGAGGATTTGTTTTTACACTATATGAATTAATTGCAAAGCTAAATGGATCATTTTCTCAGTATCACAAAAAACGCATGCACTTTTGATGATAAGTGAAGCCTGCGGCAATATGCTGTTGATGGCATATAATGACAGAGGCTTCATTCAGGATTGCTGCAATATAGCTCAACAAATTCAAGGATATCTTTTGAAACATTTAAAGCCGAAATATCTTTCAGAGTCCTAAGTGTTTTCATCATTGACATTAATTAACATTAATGTTTTATCAACCACTATTCATTTATCTACCACTGCTGATGCACAGCTGCCTGAGTATTAAAGCACATCTTCCTCAAAATAAACACATCAAAATTCTGAACATTTTGAAAAGAATGTAAGGAAAATGTCAGGGGAACTATATGCATAGTATCTCCATATAAAGTTGTCATGGTGAATGTGTTTATACAACCAGCAGACACAGAGGCAACATCCGCATTCATTGCAAAAGTTTCATGGTCACCAGAGGGATGTAAGTCCGGCATTTACTCTCTGTTTTTTGGCCTCCGCTAACTCCTCAGGGAAATATCGGGCTGTTCGGCTGCAAACTCTGTCTGGATAGTCAGTGTGCAGCGGGTTGATCAGAGGCTGCCTGCCACAAACAGCTGGACGACAGTGACAGGAAACCTGAACGGTAGAGAAACCAAACCAAACCAAAACATTAGGCTGAAAGAGGCTAAAAAAAGAAAAAAGGAACTGCAGAGCGCTGAGGGGAGCCTCAGAGTCAGCTGGTGATTCTGTGCTGGCTCATCACTATGAGCTACACCAGTCAATTACACAGAGTCATGTGTTCCATTTTAATACAAAAATATTGACTAGAGCAGCTTTAAAAGTCCAATATGATTAATGTCGTCCTTTTCCCACGTTTTACTATTAAACCATTTATGTCTAAGCCTTTGACAGAGAGATGATGTTGATTTTATTGTTGTAAACTGATACCCATATACGTACCCATTCATCTATATTATATTATCTGCAGTGTTTCTTTAGATGCGTTAATCAAAAATTGCACAATATTTAAGGTTTATCTTGTGCCCACTTTGTCCCCTTTAAAGAAAGAGAAGAAGAAAAGAAGGAAAAGAAATGACTGACTGAGACAAACGATGTGTTGCCAGAGAAAGAGAGAGGATGTCCATTGCAGTTCAGAGAATTTTGAGAGGATAAAAACAAACAGCAGTGTCAGTGAGGATAGAGAAGAGGAAAGAGAAATAGAGATAGATAGAGCAGAGTGAGAGGATGAGGGGATAAAGAGAGAGAGAGAGAAGGGATAGAAAGAAACAGATGCAGTCAAAGAAAGAGCGCAGACACTGAGGGAGGGTAGAACAGACTTCAGGCAAACGGGGGGATAAAGGAGTTTGGGAGGAAATGAGGTTGAATGGGTGGAAGGAAGCGATGGACAGAAGGAAAAAAGAGAGTGTTGAATGAGTGGGAGACGGAGAGCGGAGCGATCCGTCATCCCTGCCGGGATTAAAGTCAGTTCGGAGGGAGAGGAGGGAGAGGGTTCGGATAAGGAAGTGAAGAAGGATGATTTTGTTATATCACAATTAAAAAAATGCAGAAAAGGAGGAAAAGAGAGAGAGAGAGGAACTGGTGTGGTTAAAATCGGAGAGATGACGATGATTAGAGAGAGAATCAGGACTTTCTGTGAAATAGAAAGGAGACTTAGTTGGAACCGGTTTTGCAAGTTTTTTTTATGAGGTTATAGGTATTTGGACATGGAAATGACCAGGTGAGAATCAGAATACATTACTGCATCTGGATTAAATGTACATAATCTCCCAAACCAATTGTCTCCTCTGAGATTCTATTGTCTCCCCGATTACTGAGGATTTGCAGCAGGTAATCAGTGATCTGCGGTGGATTACGTATATATTCTCAAACTAACCTTTTTCCGAACCTGCCCAGCGACGGCAGCAAGGGATGAGGGGAAATGAGAGGGAAAAAGAGGACAAGAAGAAGAGATGAGGATAAAGCTCGCATCTGGTTTATATGCTGCCCGGTTGGGCGCTACGGCAACCGTGAGGCCTCCTCCATTTGCCGAGTAAGGGCGCGTGTGCACCTGGGACATATTCACCGCCGCAGAAAGCGTTCGTCCTCCGGCACGCGCTCGCGTCTAAGCGACTCATCATCAAATCGATGGACAGCAACAAAAAGCCACCTGGGACTGTGGATCGACGGGGGGGGGGGGCCTCACCGCGGCCACGCTCGTGCACCGCGGAGCAGCAGAAAAATACGATGCCCCACGAACGCCACTGGTTCCCGGCAACAGCTGCACAGTCCAGCGCTGCTGACAGGATGTGTGCTCCGCGCACAGAGTGACTCATGTTAAGGGAGAAAAGGCTCCGAGCTACATTCTCAGGATGATACATCATTGCAACAAAACATGTGTCATTTTGATTAAACACAGGCAAGTTCAGTGAGAGTAATGACCGATATTTGAGTCCCTTGAATCCCACCAGGTTCACATGGGTTCTTTGGGGGGGGGGCATTTTTTTTGTTTTTTTTCAAAGACCAGCTACTTGAGGCTCTTGCCACTGTCTGTTCTGATCATTGTTATTATATTAATAATATCCCCGTCGGGAAAATTGTCTTTTCTGTCTCCCCGCATAGAGGTCAGAGGTCAGGCTCATCTGCAGAAAAGAAATAACGAAGTCCACTACCTTTCCTTCGTACCCTGTTATTAACATCTTTCCTCTCGGTCTCTTTCACAGTTTTTACCTCAGACGATCAGATTTTGCCACCATCTCTGTGAGCCAGTCGTCTCGTTGCCGTCAGAATCTTTTTCGTTTCTCATCCGCTACGAGCAGTGATTTCATTGTGTGATTGGCCCAACTCAGTAAAATGATGACTTCATGATCGTGTCTAATCACCCAAGACTCCTCACATGCTAAAAATTTTAATTTTTTCTTATTGTGCACACTATACCAAATAAATGCATTTGTTAATATATCTCCAAGCCTTTCTTTCAGTGTGTCTCTGATTGAACTGAAGGAAGTAATAAGTCAGTAGCTGATTTTTTATTATATAGTATTGCACAATCTGAAAGTATGAACTTAGTACCACATACAGTAGAATTAGTGCATGTTCAGTATGCACAATGCGTGTATTGTGTATTCTATGCACTTACATTGTTGACATGATTATGCCATGGCACAGTTCTATCTAATATCAGTACCAAGGTTAACACTGAGGACAGTGAGGTTATGAGAGTCTGGAGGTTTTTTTATTTAACCTGTGAAGTGCACAACTTACTTAACATGGGGGGTATTTTCCTCGGCTGATCTCAGTATTTGTAGATTTAGTACACCAATTTACATTTGACTAATTTAAGGTAAACAAAAATACTGATGTAGTTTTATGAAATAAACAAATTGATCAGGTGTTAATTGTATGGCAAATAGAGTCAAAGTTCTGAGACAGTTATTTTAATTGCAGTCTAGTTCATTAAAGTTAGAGGTTGTTTCTCCAGATATAGCTGCTTTTAAGTAAAACTTGCAGAAAATATAACTAACTTAATAAGTAAAATATGAGAAATCCAACTTCCCTGTAAGTGACTTCAACTCATGACCTCAGTCCTATCTACCCCCCATCTTTTGCAAAATAAAGTCAGTGTTGCACACATACCAACATATTATTAATGGCTAGTTTCTTGCTCTGAGGTACTTCAGCAGGGAAATGCTGGAGGATGCTTTGAAGCTTAGTTTTTCCACTTTCTGCAGAAAGTTTCTCTGAATTAAAGGGAGCGTGAAGGAAAAGCTGTGCCTTAAAACCTAGTCTGTCGAATTTAGTTAATTCAAAACACATTACATAGCAAGAAGCATTAAATAATAATAGACCTTTTTCATTACAAATGAATGGTATGTAATTGCAAAAAAAGCCTGAATTTTTTTAGAAAAAAAATATCACCCTGAATAGAAACAACCACAGTCCTGACAAATAAATCTAAAGAAGAGATGGAAATGATGCAGCCATGTAGAGGTTTTGAACAGTTAAAGCAATGATGTGATGGTGAACAAAGTCGTCGTCACAAAAGGAAAACCAAAAAACAGCCGAGGTTCAGCTCTCTAGGAGGAAGTTGGAAGTTTATTACTGAACTTTTAGTCATGTACTTTATATTAATTATGAAGTAACAATAAAATATTACATCTGGATCATTGTATAGTATTCCCTTTATATCCAACAATCATATACACTACATGTACAGTGTCAACAAATCTCACTACATATAGCTTGTCTAATGTATATCATACGCTGTCTTCACCATCTGAAGTGTACAAACACGGCTGCGGTTTTTATTCATTTAACGAGACCAACGGCAAAAGATGGTCTCAGCACTGGGTGAAAGTTGGGGCAAGAAAATGGGACAGTGGGGAAGAGAGAGGAAGAAGAGGAGACGGAGAGAAGACATGACAGCCAGAGGCCTCAGGCCGGGCCTGGGGGAGACCAGTCACACCAACTGTCTGAGAGGAGTAAGAGGCGAGGAAGCTTGTGTGCGCCGTGCTAAAGTAAGCATAGTGTCCGACGGTGCACCGCTTGCGTTTGTGGCACGGGTATGACACTGGGCGTGCCTGCTCAAATGTGTGTTTTCAATACGAACAGCACAAATACAACGGAGGTAAAAGCTCACGGCTGACGAGAATCAACCCCCGGGCTCCATTCTGGTGGGTTGGAAACTAGCTAAGGGCGTTAGCACACCGACTGTGCCTCCCTCTCCCTCCTCTCCCTCTGTGCTGTGGAAACAGGGGCCAAAAACTGAATATGCACTGAAGGAACTACAACTACACCTGCCCTTTTTAGTGTCATGATTTGCAGTGGAAGTCAATAAAAGATCCTGATTCAAAGGCTAATGTCCAAACATTTTTCCTCATAATTATGTTGTAAGGGACTATATTGACCTTTTGGGAGTTTTGCCAATTTTTGCAAAATGGGCCAAAGGATTAACTAGCAGTAAAACCACAGGGCACATGCTAAATATTTAGCATTTAGTTTGCAAAGTAATGCTAGATGATCCCAAATGAATAGTATTACCCAAGGAAAGCTTGTCTTTTTACTAATCCTAATTTACCACTAATATTTTTACTTAGTGGTAAATTAGGAGTGCTAGTGCGTTTTAGTAAACAACTGTGTATTTACACATCCAAAAGACACAGAGAAACATTAGCATTCATTTGAAAGTTGCATTTTTGGCCCAACAAATGCGTGTCCAGTGTTAACTCCTCTTTTAGCTCTGTTGTGGTCTCGACCAACTCTTTGGAAAAACATCTAGCTATTTAGCTGCTCTCCACTTTATGTTTACCAGCTAGGTGCTATCTTTATCTGGCAGTGTTCAGTAGAACTAAGAACTGTAGAGTTTACACATAGACATTTGTTCCATCATCAATATAAAAATATTGATTAGTGCAGCTTTAAGTCTAATACTAATCAACAGTTCAAAATAAACACGTCAATTAAGGTCCTATGGCACTGGAAGCAATTTACAATCTTTTTGTGTGTTTTACCAATTAAACAGTTCATTATGTCTAACGATCCAATAATAAAGGAGCTCATTTGTATTCTATCACTGCCTTCCAGCCTCAGACCTATAAGCTGCATGCTGATGAAACTGTTGTCAGTTCTTTAAAGGTCAAACTCCCAAAATTTCACTGTAGTCCTCTTACATGAAGCAGTGTTACACCAAATCAAATTGTCACTAAGTGACCACAAAGTACCTGTGGTTCCCACAGTTCATCTAAACAAAGCTTGCAGAACCACCTGTAAACTGTACTGTCATTGTTAGTCTTTCCGGACCTGGACAGACATTGTATATCTAAATTCAATTTAAAAGGCACTCACAGCTCAACCACACCCAACAATATGTTTTGTTTTTGTTTGTTTGTTTTTTACAGTAGAGTAAGACTCTGCAAATCAAAAGATTTACTTGAATATGTTAAGTACTTGTGGTTCGTTGTATTTTTCATTTTATATATTTTTTTCTTAGTTTTTCATTAAGGATTTTATATGTTAGACATATTGTTGTCATATTTTCACCTTCTATCACATTTTCTATCTCTGTTCTCACACAGTAGTACCTGTGAACATAGTAGGAAATTGTGATGTTCTGCACAATACAGTGGCTGTGCTGTAGCTGCAGTTATCATGTTGGACAAAAGTGAGGTTTTATTTAGATTACTTTTTTAGATTTCTCAAGTTTTTAACATGTTTGGTAGCAATTTAGTTAAAAAGTTAATCTTGCAGACAGAAATTTCATTCCTATTTATCTGATGTTCTGACTTAACATCCAGTAAATAAAGCTTTTTCCTGATGAGAATAGAGCCAAAAGAAAAAAAATCCAAGCTCAAAGTGCAAATAATAAAAACCTTTTCTCTCGCCTTTTCAAATATTCAAAATGTGCTCAACAACCCCTTTGTCAACAGCCCCTCAACCTCCTAAAAATAACCAACTACTGATACTTCTTACACAAAAAGTAAAAATCATCGGAAAGTGGTTGTATTGATGTCCATGTCACAAGAACACAAGGTTTGTACAAGCAACAAAAACAGAGAATGGTACAAGTGCAATTCAAACATAAAGAGACAGCTGAAACGGGATCTTTCACTTTAAACATGAGAATGAAAAAAAAACTCCTGAGTACCTCTTAATAATGTACAAATGGGCTTTAAGGGACGAAAAAAAGTTTTACTTTGAAAGCTTGCCACTGGACTTGGAATGGCATGGACCACCTTGACCCTAAAAGCAGACAGCATGCGAGGAATGCATTGCCTATTTTGGCAAATAAATTCTGTAACACACTGTATACATTAGTGTCCAAAAACGAGATAGGTGAGAAGAAAGCATTTACATACTGTATGCAGCATGGCACAATGGGTGCAGGACGGCCAGAGGTGAACAGGCTGGCAAACTTTGACTGCTAAGTTATCAGAGAGCAAGAGGTCAGTGTATTCATTTTAAGAAGGCGCTGACCCCAGCGAGTGTATCCTGTTGCTGTCCTCCTTATGACCTATATGTCCAATAAAGATTTTCATGAAATACCCTGTTGTAGGTAACTGTGATGACTTCAAGCAGATAAAATAAAAAAGGAGGGGGGACTAGTTATATGAAAACCTTTTACACTCTGTTTAAGCAGCCTGAATCTTCCACCTTCTTCCATCAATAAAAACTTAAATAATCATATATGAAAAAAATAGTTTGCAAGGGGTGTGTATGTGTGAGGGGAGATAATCAGACAGACAGGCAGCCAGTGCTCATCGAAGGACGGAGATGGGAGAGGACAAGAAAGGACTCGCTGAATCTCTCAGCCTTCCTCGCCCCTCCTTAACCCTAACGGCCTCCATCCCTCTTCCGGCACATGTGGTCAGTAGTAAGTTTCACATACAGCTAAACATATACACACAATACAGATACACAGAGTGCCAACATTTTACCCCTCAAACGGACGAGACGAGAATGAAAAACAAAAACTATTAACATTTTCTCTGTTTAAAAAAAATAAAACAGGATGAAAACAAAGAACCAAGACACTTCGATGCAGACACAACCACAAGAGTTTTAAACTGAAGTACAGTTAAGTTTGTGCACCAAAATGCCACATTCAATTTTTGGCTTAAATGAAGTATTTAACACACTGAGTGGGATATTTTAAAAAGGCATAATTTCCCCAAAATGAAATTTACATCCGATTCTGTCAATTCTGGAAACGAGAGAGTTGAACTATCGTTTTTCACAGCAACACATGATGGCAACAAAACATGATGCTTTTCATTTTTAGGCTTCGGTGAAGTTAAAGCATCAGAAAATTTGTGAAAACTAGTGAAAATCATTTTGTCTGAGTGGTCACTTTCTAAGCTGTGACAGAACTTATTACCAAACACTCTGTCGATAATAATTGAGTAAAATTGAGTAAATCGGTACTTCAGTTAGAAGGGGAAGGAAAACCCTCATAGTGATTTAAGCTAAAAATCAAAAATCAAAAAAATTTAAAAAGTACATTTTTACATTAAAATGTCGCTGTGCTGTAAGTCATCATCTGAGGACTGTGTCCTACAGTGGTGCTGTTTTTTTTAATCGTGTGATTTCCTTCTCTAGGCTGCCAAAGTAGCAAAATATCTGTACCAACACACACACACACACACACACACACACACACACACACACACACACACACACAGATACATACATATTACTCGTTGATCGGTCCATTTCCATTAAGTATTACAGCCTGCTAAAGCAGATGTCTCATCAAGAGATTAACTTCTGGACACACAGACACACACAAAAAGATGTTTTTGAAATTATCGAGGTTCTTTTCCCAAAGTGTGTGTTAGTGTGTGTGTTCTATTTTCCAACAGGGGTCGATTGGATGGAAGTAGGATTTTGGAGGCTTTTGGTCTCTTTACCAATAAGCTGTGTGTTCGTGTGTGTGTCTGTGATATGATGGATCTACCGTGGATGAATCGGTTGAAAATAGAGCATCAAGCCTGAGTGTGTCAGAGAGGGTTGTTTGCTTACACAAGAGTTTAAAAAAGTGAGTGTTACGTCACTTAAACCCTTCTTCATATACTCTGAGACCCACATGCTCACACACAAACACACACTCACACATTTCCTAGCTAGATGGATAACTGCTGACCACCCCCTGTGCAGCTTTGATTGGATTCCGATTGAAGGTTAAAGGCCAGAGACTTTATCCCAACCAATGATGCTGCAAATCCTAGAAAAACAGGCTTGTGAGAGTATTTATCTTTGTATCTGTGTATGTGTGTGTGTGTGGGGTGGTACAGTATAATAAGATAATCAGGCTGGATGAATGGGCAGCTCAAAAAAAACTAAATGAAAAAATCCGTTAAGGCTGCAGCACCACTCACTGGTCAGCTACTGACATTACAGATAAAACTTAAGATTTAAAACCTTTTTTTAAAATCAGGTTAAAAATTCAGTCCTCTTCTCCCTCATCCTCATTTTAAGAACATACTCATCTAACCTCGATCATCTTGAAAAGTTTAAAAGATAAGATGTTTTTGACAGTGTAGGTCACGGACATCTCTATATGCGGTGTTTTAAATTGTTCCTCATATATTCATAAGTAAAGAGGGCATAATGAAGTAATGTTATTGGTCAAATGTTGCTATAAACAAAATTTCAAAACTCGATTGCGAGGGTTTCATTTTCCTAATCTCTTGGGCCAAAAGTATCTATTTTTCCCGAACAAATCGAGGCGTTTTCTAACCCTGTTGCTCTCTCAACACAGATTAAAGCTTTCAAAAGGTGTCGAAAAGATTTGAAAGGTGCTAATAACAGAAAGTTTTACCAACATCAGTGTGAACATAAAGCTTGTGGTGTGGCAAAACTGTAGCAACTTACTGACCAGAGCAAAATGGAAATGATACAAAGAGAAAGGTATGATGGAACAAAAAAAGTGTTCTGGTTCTTATGAAATCTTCCGACTAAGGTCATGTGTCGTCTGACAAAAACTGCAAAATAAAAAACATCATAGCCCTGCAGACAAGAACGAAACAGTCTGTAATAAAAAAAGAATAAAATTAGTAAATAATCTATATCTTTACTATGCCACACATTAATCATTATAGACCCCAGTTGAATGTATGTATTTTCCTTTTTACACGTAATAATTTTAACTGAACGACATCTCTGCCTCCGACAGGACGGGAGTGGTGGATGAGGAAGTGGAATCCGCCAGCGAGGCGGTGCTATTGTCCATGCTCCTGTTCCAGGTGCTCCGATTGGGCGTCGACGGGTAAGAGGGCGTGGAACAGTTGGAGGGCGGGCCCGAGCCCGAGCTGGGGCTGGAGCTGCTGTGATTGGAAAAGGGCGAGAACAGGGCGTCCTTTCGGAGGCCTTTGTTCTGGAGCTCCAGCTGCAGGTGCTGGCAGATTTCCTCAGGTAGCCGCTGATATTCATCCTCCAGCTCCCTCTCCAGCTGAGACTGCAGCTGGACAGGAAACACCGGGAAAATATGAAAAATTCTGCTTTCGCAAGAGTTAAGCTGGGTTTCAGTGTGCCATCGTGACTGGTTCCAGAAACTGTCTAATGCAGTTTTGTGGCGGAACAAAACGGAAATAACAAGATGTCATGCTCATTAAAACAGATGTTTTTCATTCATAAGTTGAGAAAAAAAACATTAAAAGTTGGTTTTATGTTTTACTACGGCTGCTATTTTCTATCTCATTAGCTAACTTTAACCTGGTGTGGCTCCCCTGAGACATAAGTAAGTGCAGCAGCACAGTGTTTTGCCTCTAGGCCAGACTGGAGTTCTACAAATCTGCCTCTGCTCTTGAGTGGGTTAAATGGCACCATTATACTTTGTGTGAGAGTCAATGTGAGCCTGCTCACCAGTGGAAATTCCTCGTCTATGTGCTGCAGCACGTCCCGATGCTTCAGCATCAACTTCTCCTGTCTCCTGCTCTGAGCCTCCTCCAGCTGGGGCGTGAGGAAAGAAAGATGAGAGGAAACAAAGATTTAGGAAAGGAGCAAAAGGAGGATGGGAGGAAGATTTGAGGCAAATGTATGTGTGATGGGACGGGGGGGCAGGGAAGAAGAAACAGAGGGGAGATAAGGGATAAAATGCAGTATGTGAAAGGGAGAATTGAGGTTTTTAATTGAAACCAGTAAAACAGCAGAAAATATATGGATGAGGGAAGGAAGGATGGCGTCGTTGGATTAGGAGGAAAAAAGATAGGCAAGCAAGGGAGGAAGTGAAAATAAGATAATGTGTGAGAAGAGTGGAGAAAAGTTGATGACAATAGCAGAAAATGTGCTATAAAGTAGATAAAGGGACATTCTCAAGGACTGCTGATGATAAGAGAGTGTGTATGCGTACGAGTGGGTTCTTACCCCACGGATTAAGGCGACAGAATCTTGAATATGTTTCCTGTTGATCTCATTCAGTTCCCTACAGTGTGAGATATAAAGATGAAGAGAAACAGTGAGTTAAAGAAAAGAAAAAGAAGGAAAGACAAAAGGAGTGTTGAATTAAAACGCGGGTTTTACCGCCTAAATATCCAACAATCATCTCTACTTCTGCTCAGGGACTCAAATACAAAAAGACAAGTTTATTACGGTTCAGCCTTGTCTTTGTCGCGGCTCTTGGCTTCACTGATGCTGTTTTGTCGCTTCCTATCCAGGATCTTCTGGAGCTCTTTCTTCTCCCTTCAGACACAGTTACACAAACAGCAATTTTTTGAGAAACATTTTGTATTTTTGTGAATTTGATTTAAAAAAAAAAACAACAACAAAAAAACGTGTATGCCTGTGATGGATCCAAAAGGGATAAAAGCAACTTTAAAATCTTTAGAACAGTCATTATGACAAAAATTGATAACAAGAGGTAAAAAGCAGAGAGTCAATCTGGCTGCTCCTCTTTTCCATTTGCTTCTCAAGGTGAAACGACAACACTTACTTCTCACACATCTCCCTGAGCTTCTTCAGCTGAGCTGCTTGGCATTCCTGGGCCGTGTCCTTTAACTTGTGGAAGGCCTAAACCCCCCCCCCCCCAAAAGAAAACACACAACCACAGCAGACGCCGACCTGTCAGCGAGTCACTGTACAGATGTACTGAAGTGTCACAAAGTTTCTTGGAGGTCAGTTAATGACGAGCCCCGTGCGGATGTGCGTAAATTTAAGAATTCACGGGAGGAAGCCGGCGTCGTTGCGAATGTCACCTTGAGCACGCTTCAGCGTGCAAAGATCGGGGCGTTCACCGGCGCTCCTCGCACGTGAGGTCGGTGGCGCGTGCGTGTGTGTGTGGTTACCTCGTGTTGGTGCTTGTGTTGCCTCTCTCTCTCCAGCGAGTGCAGCTCTTGCCGAAGTTTCAACAGCTCTTGCATCTGCCATTCCCTCAGCTGGACCGTCTGCTTCTCCAGCTCCTGGTCCAACGCTGTCAGCTCACGCTGCACCGGCTCTTGAGGTTCGCTGGACACACGACATACATAGAAAGGTCGTGTCAAACTCCAAAAAAGGTTCAAGTTAAGGGACCTTGTCTCCCTCTGTCGTCTCCTGTTAGATTTTTCTTATATGCTTTTACACCACCATTCACCTTCCGTTCCTCAACACACCATTTTCCACCTATCATTCTATCCAAGTGTTTTATAACATTTTCCTCTCTACTTCCTCCCCCGATTGTACATATTTATTGGAGATTTTTTCCATTCTTCTCTCTTTAACCTCCCCTCCTCTCTATATCCCCCCCATCCTTACTTTTTCTTGATGCTGCGTTTGAGATGCTTCTCCATCTGACTGCGCCTCCTCTGGGTGTCAGATTGAAGCTGGCTGCTCCGATTCTTCTGCTCCTTACTCAGATTCCACACCTGTACGCACACACACACACACACAGGAACACACACACACACACACAGACAAACAAACAAACAGACACACGCAAACGCACACAGGTAAAGACCAGCTTGTTTGGTAGCACACTGGCAAAAGGAAGGAATTTTCCAAAAATATTAAAATACATATGGATCTATATATCGGTGTTACCATTCTGTTAATTAGTTATTTGTGTGTGTACCTTCTTGAGATGTTTCTTACGCAGCTCTTTGAGTTCTTTGCTCTGTTTCTTTAGCAGCTTCGCATAGCTCTTCTGCTGCTTCAGCTCCTCTATAGAGTCGGCCTGAACGTCTGAGACAGACGGACAGAAAAACACACACATTAACGAGCCATTTCCTGCTTGTCCAGCTTAAAAAAGCAAAACACCTTCTGAGAAACGTTCCCGCGTGCAGCTCTATATGTGACACACAAATGATTTCACTCATTCCTGTGTGGTGGAAATGGATGTGCCGGGATGACCTCACCTGTCAGGACATTGGCTATGAGGTCCTCCTTCTGACTTTGTACTACACACACGCACACAAACACACACACACACACACACACACAGAAAAAAACACAATGTGTGTGAAATGGATGATGGAAAAAAAAAATTCAATGAAATACACAGATACCCATCGGGTTTTCTTCATGAAAACCAAATATTTTGTGAGAAAAATGACTTTCACAACACAGTGAGAATGTATCACTCATTTCTGGACGTGGGTGGTGGTGATGGTAACTCGCCAGTCATTATGAGACAGGGTTAGAATAAGCCCCCTGGGCAGCGCTACGTCCTCATCCTCTCATGTTGGACTGAGGGCAGACTGGATATTACCGTGACTCACTACCGCAAAGCAGTATTACGAGATGGGGGGGGGGGGTTAGCTGGTTAGCATGCTAAGAAAAGAAGTGATAGGAAGAGAAGCAAGACCACGGTTGACACCGGTGTTGCTGCCGGAAACAGCGCTTGGTGATTACAGGAATAAAGTCTGATGCTGAACTTGCAACTTTTCTTCTTGACTGTTAAGTAAACAGCTGTTACTGCTCATGTTGGCTATGTAGCAACAGCAAGCACTTACTTATAGCCCCTTTAAGACAATATCTGTGGCTGTGTATTGTTTGTAGGGGTCTCTACCTGGTGCGGGCGATTTGATGATGTCAGGCGCCTCATCCAGTGAGCAGGGGGGAAGGTTGTGGAAGGGGGAGGAAAGTCGACCTCCTGGACAGACATCGCTCTCTCTTTTGGTCTCTCCATCTTTGGGCTGGTTGGGGAGATGCTGGGACACGGACACACTTAGTGACTCACCACTGACTCAATGGGATACAGACGTTTTTTAAAAAAAAAAAAAAAAAATCAGGGGGAGTGGGAAATGTTGGAAAAAACAAGTCTTCACACCTAGACCTCTCTACAAAATGATTTTTGGTTTTTTTTTTCCATTTCTGTTGACGTTATTCTACGCACGGATCCTTCTCACCTCACTACTGTCTTCTATGAGGACAGCCAGCTGTGTCTCTCTCTTGTGCAGCTGACTGATATGCTTAATGGGGTTGGTCAGTGCTTCTGCGTACTCTGAGAATAAACACACACACACACACACACATAAAACAAAACAGAGTTCCATTAATGTCATAGCTTAACAGCAGTTTCATGTTTACGATGCAGACATGAGCATCAATCTCCTGGTAACACTTTTGCCATGAAAGCAAATGAGTGTATTTCACAAATTGGTAACTAAAATTTATGGATAAACAGCTGACATACATAGCTTAAAGTGATGGTATTTCCACAATTCATTGTACTGTTGGTTTAAGGTGGAAAGCTTTAACTTTCGTCCAGTCTGAGTGAAGTGAAGAGGCTTAGGTGGTGGTGTGGTGTGGTGTAAAGCCTGCTGTTGTTAATGTGGTCTTCTTACCCTGGTGCTCATTAGGGATGTAGTCCTGAGCCTCGGTGTAAACCAACAGGGAGGGCAGGAGAAGGGGCTGGTTCAGCTCAGTCTTCAGGTTGATGTAGTGGTAGCCTAGAAGGAGGGAATGAGGGAAGGGAGGAGGGAAGGAAGAAAGAGAGAAATATAAAAACAACTACTGCAGAGTGGGGTTGAACAGTAGAAGGTACAGTAGCATTAAACTGAATGACAGTTACAGTACATCAGTGGAAGAGACTTCGGTTCGTCTTCAACGTCCAGAAAAGCAAATGGACCTCTTTCAATGCTTGAAATTACGAGTGTGTTTATGGATGTTTCTGTGTGTGTGTACTGACCCGGTCTAATGGCCGACACGGGGAGGATGCGGTGTCCAACGAACTTGTTGTTTTCTTCATATACTGCTATCCTCAAGGAGGCGAGTGTAGGGAGGACCACCTGGGGGAGAAGGGTATTGATGTTAACACCAAATTACAGTATGTCCATTTACCAAAGGGCAGAAAATGATGTGAGCAAGACAGAACTGATGCATGTCTAAGTCATGTACATACAGAACTTAGAAAAGCCGTGGCCCGGACGTACTGAGAATCTTCACAGACTAGTGACACGTGATATATGCGCATAACTTATTCACCTTATTGAAGACAAACATTTCATCATCCCACACGGGGTCCAGCGAGTTCCCGTTAGACGTTTTGGTTCTGTACTTCCTCTTTGTGTCAGCAGGTAGTCCCAATATGTCCACTTCCGCGTACACGCCCACCTTTTTGTCTGTCAGGAACTGGCCTGAGATCACCTGGTGGAATTTAAACGTGTAAATTTAAACTGTTGCAAAGAACCAAACGAACAGGCCAAACACACATCTACACTATTCTGACACACTTACCCTAATTTTTACTGTATTGGCAACAATCCCGTCAACTATGTTCTCTGTGAAAGGGTCAAAGTGTTTGTCCGTCCGTCTCATGAACTCTGGTTTCAGCAGGTAGCCACTGCGGCCGTTATACTCAAACACCCCCATGTTTAGCTGCATGGGAAGGTCTGAGAGGGAGGAATGCAGGTATGAAAAAGAGAGAGGGGGAAAGATGGATTAATAGAAGAGAAAAGCATGAGTGAAGACCCAGAAAAAAAAAGAGGAATGGAAGGATTTAGAGGGATAAAGATTGTTGGCCTATGTGAGTGTTACATTATTTATGAGGCTGAGGAGACTCTTTCTTATCATCTACACCACAACATCTGCCAGCTTTAGAAAGCCAGGGTTGACATTTTGAAGACCTTATTTACCGTTCCTGGAATCCAATCAAAAACTTAATTTAAAATCAATTTTAAAGAAAAACTGGGAAATGGAAAAACTTCTTGAACAATTCTATTCATCATTTTTTTATACTATGGGAATGTTCTGAAAATATACATGAGAACTGAACGACAGACAAGTTGAAAATAAATGTTAAAAGACAGATAATTCTGACCTATGATAACTGTATAATATTTAAACTTAGTACAAACATTTAAAGGTCCCCTGGACATGTACAGCTATACTCTAGACCCCAGTTCTAAGCCCATCTAGTTCCTTGCTGTCTGAGAATATAATAACAGGACTTACCGAGAGTCTGAAAGTTAAGCGCCACCATCTGACAACCGACGTTCCAGAAGAGCTGAGGCATGTAGTTGGAGCTGTCCACCCTCGTGCCTTTAGGGTAGATTCGGCTCAGCTGGTTCTTATTGTACCTAAGGGGTTGCTATTTAGGAATAACACTGCATATACTGTCGATATAGGGTGGTGTATGTGTGCCCATACTGTTTTACATATTGTAAATTTCCCCAGATAAAAGACAAACATCGCTTTTCCAGGTTTTTAAGTCAGAGGTCAAGACCATGCAATACTTATTTCAGCTACAAGGACCTGACCTCACTAGTCTGCACTCTGATTATCCACATACACACGAGCTGTTTTCTTCAAATGAAGCTCAAGCCTCAAAGGATACTCGACAAACTCCATAGGGGAGCTCTTCAGGGTGTCCATGCCTTTGGTTTCCACGAATGACGACATCTCAAAGAACTTCTTCCTCTCTGGTGGAGATGTGATTAAAAACATATGAGCAAGACTGACACGCAGAATCGACACAGGCACAGGAATTGATTAAGATGATTTATGTGCAACAGGTCTATGTGACGGGCTGATCATTAACTATAGATGAGTCCACAAAGGCTACACGTCCGACTAATGAGCTACATACGTGAGGTGCTCAGAGCTATCAAGGCTTTAAGTCATCTCCCTGTCTCTGTCTCTGTCTTTATCAATGACACAAACTTACTGGCTGCCACTTCGAAGCTCTTGAATTTGACAGGTTCAATATAGTTGACGAGGGTTGACATCTCCTCTGTGGCGTTGACCTCACTGCTGGCCGTACCCTGAGGGAGGCATAAATAGATCCATCAATCAGCCCCTCGGCCAAGCGAACACTCCATCGTTCCCGCGCCTGATGGTTCTTACCTCATCGGAGTTTGGCTTTTTCAGATCTGTCACTGGCTCATCCTCCTCATCCTCTTCACTCTCTCCCTCGCCCCCTGTTGGGATGTGACCAAAACAAATGATACAGAATCAGCAGCAAACTCGCAGCTTCGCCAATCATCCGTTCCAGTTTTCTTCTTCAACCCACCAATGGACTTGCGAGGCTCCAAGTCTTTGACCATCGTCTCAGCCAGCTTCTCCTCCCCATTGGACAGGAGCTGGCTCCCCTCACCGTCTGTCAAAGGACAGTCTACAACACACACACATAGTTATGAGCTTTAATTGCTTCAATTGCCATTAAATCCAGTGTTTAGCATCTTCTATAAGCTTATGTGTAGCTTCCAAGACTTTACAAGAACTACATGTAGATAAAGTTATTTTTGGAATTCTCTCCTTAAATCACAGCTTTCTACACTACACTCTACCATTGTTGGGGGATGACTGCTCTTCCAGCTCTCTGCGTCGTATGCTGCCTCCACTCGAGGGCCGGTGGTGGTGGTGCTTCTTCTTGTTTTTAATGAGAATCTTCCCCAGCATCTCTTGAGGTGATGGGAGCAGCTGACCTGGGACCAGCTAAAGCCATGTAGAAGATGTGGTAGAAAACCCATTTAAAAAAAAAATACAAATGAATAAATAGAGAATTTAAAAATGAAACACAACATATAATCCAAATTTAATGCTGCAGCGTCACGGGAGCCATGGTGTTTCGTAACTGCACTTAAACATCCCTGAACTCACTCCAATTCAACTACAGCTTTGTTGCTTTAAAACTATGAATGATTGTGTTTAGTTTAAAACTCGTCACACTCACCCGCACTAAGTACAACTCCTGAAACAATAAAATATAATTGCAGAACCTCACTGCTTCATACACACACACATCATGCCTTGTGCACGTGAACACAATTCTCTATTTAGCCCTTGTAGCCAGGCTTTCAAAACTGCTGTGTTCCTCTTTCACTAGTAGAAATTTAAGTATCTTATAAAACATCTCAGACGTACAATGGTATCACGTCTGCTTGTCTAACAGTGTCATAACCCTTAGGCAAGGTCATGGTTGGGTACATTTTGAAGTGAAAAACAGCTTGTCACGGGTTGTGTTTTAGTACATAATGATCAAGATCATGAGCTGATCTGCATATCACACACTGTGTGATCATATTTGATGACTGTGGACATTAGTGTGTTGTTAATTTCCTTGAGACATCAGCAGTCAGACAGTGCCTTCCTTTAAAATTCCTTTAGAGCAGAGTAAAAAAACGTTATAGATTGAAGTAGCAAACGTATACACATGTTGATAAAGTACAAAGAACATTAAAAGTGAAGTGGAGATCAGCCTCACCGGGTATTTCTCCAGTGGATCAATGAGCAGGGCGTCTCCAAAGATGGTCCTACAATACTCGGCCATCTTGGCCTGCTGTTTAGCCCTGATAGGACACCAGACATAAGTTAGTTTCATAGGTTAGTTTCCAAAATGAGACAGAGCCCTTGAATTACAAACCAAAATGCCTTCAGTCGTGTCGACAATATTTCATTAAAAGTCTTGAATTTTTTAATCTGGTCTGGTTATGAATGCATCACACTCAACTTCTGTAAAAAAGACTAGAACCAAAACGCACACAGTTTGGGACAAACTAGCTGTTCTGGATCACATATATACTGACGTGACTTACGAATCTACGTGGTTCTCGAAGGACAGGATGACTGGGTATGGGGACGTTTTGAAAGCGCTCTCTGCTATCGCTTCAATCACCTCCTGCAGTCCGGGAAAGAATGAGAAAATTTAAAGCTGGACTAAATTTCTCTTTAGATGGCAAATTAAACCTTTCCTCGGATTATTAGGTGTTTCGCTAGTGCTGATGACCAAAATGTAAAAACCATACTTATAAATTAGACAGCATCACACATAAAGCAAAGGGTGGGGGGTAATTTTTTTGTGACTGAGAGTGAAAATATAATTATCTTAATAAAACCCCTAAACACTCTATAGAGTTTTGTTTCAATTAGACAGGTTATGACACTACCAACACTTATTACAACAAAAACCACAATGAATTTCAGTATACAATAGAATGTGGAGACATATTTCTTCTATTCCTTCCTCTATTTGTTCACAGTCTGTGGTTGCGGCCTTCACATTCAGTATTTCACTGCACAAAGAATTTGCTGACCAAACCGCACTAATACACTAAGGTTTGGAGGTCTACACATTCCTTATTGATTTTTATATTTTCAACATGTGGAGGAGGAGAACAAGCCTCTCGGCTTCTCAGGGATTTCTAACATGTATCTTAAAGTCATTAAGCTCTCAGGTAAATGTGAAGAGTGGATGTGTGACCTTAATGCCTCCATAAACATAAAAATACTGACATTTGCATGAGGGAAAAACTCACATGAACCTTCCATACCCTTGCTGTACAGTAAATATTGTGTGAGCAAGATGTTAGACAAACCTAATCTAATGAAGCTGTAAAAAGGGGAAATTAATGCACAGCAGAGGAACACAGGACCTCCACCCTGTAGTGACTCCCACCTTGAAGGAGATCTCAGTGGTCATGGTGAACCCATGGGTGATGTAGGGCTCCTCGTCTTGTGGTCGGCCCTTCCAGCAGTCCAGCTCAACGCAACGGCAGCCGGTAAGAAGCACCTGCCTGTACATCTCCACTGAGGATAGACCAGTCAGCTGACCCACTGGAAAACGGAGACACAGAGGGGAGGGTGAGTGGTTTCGCTATGAGGCTACCTGTCCGTACAAAGCATTGAACTGTGTCTCTTGTGTCTCATGTGAGTGTGCTCTTACCTGTGAGGTATGTGTTGTGTGAGGAGTTGATAAAGTAGTGAGACAGCGGTTGGTTCATATCATCGATGACATCCAGCCTCTCCGGAGGCACGATGCTGTTTTCCTCTCCTCCCAGGTACCGACTGAAAGCCTGTAAACTGATCTGGTCTGAAAGAGACACGGAGAGGACAGAGAGCTCATGTGCTTTAATTAGAAAAAAGGCAAAATTTTTTCTTACAGCAGGTTTAATTGGACTGAACAAGCATCCATCTGCTCATGTTCCAGGCCTTAAAGGGCAAGGACAGGAAGAGGTCACCTGCTCTCCCAGTAAACTGGATATATCAGCGGAAGGATCCTGTGTTTTGGACAGACATCAACAAACTAAGAGGGCAGCTGCAACTCTGGTGCGAACACTGTCAGCTGCACAGTGGCTCATCTTACAGATTTTGGCTTAACAGCAGAGATGCCTACAGAAGTCACAGCCCCATTTGTTCCAAAGTTTTATCCAAAGATGACCACAGCAAAACATGTAGAGGGACATTAAATCAGATTCTTGAGTGATTCCCACATTTTGGATGTTTTACAACAGATGTAAAGTGGAAACAGCCTCAGTCAGTCCATGGCCAAGATTTTTGGGAGAGGAAAGGCCTGTGCTCCATTTTGCTGTAATAAGAGTCAAGGAAATCATTATACTAATAAACCTATCATTATCTGAGCACTGCTGCTGCTGATAAACGCTGCTTTAGGACAGATAGATATGATCTACAAGAAGTGCTGTTTAGTACAGTCATTTGGTTCAGTGATTTAAAAAAAATCAGTGTGTCCTGGTCACTCCTTTGAAGAGAACTGGATGATCTTTCAAGATCATAACAAAGGGCAAAAGAACCAGAGGCCGAATTATCTACACTGAAATTCACAACTTTAAACTGCTAAGTATGGAGAATGCCTGAAATGTTCATAGAAAGATCTTTTTTTTTTTCAAAATAACACAGTTACTAACCTCTCTCCAGCTGGCTGGTGTTGGTCTCATAGTTTTCCATGATCTGTCGGACCTGCTCTCTTTTCAGTGGGGGATACAGCACCTCGTTCAATCTGGAGTCCCGCTGCCTACGGTTGATGAAGTCCATCAGCTGGTCCAAAGAGATGAATGGCTTCCTCTTGGACCCACTGGTGTAGGGAGAAAAGTATTTAGAAAAGAGTTTGTATATAGCTGCTCAGGCACAGGTTGTGAGTATTACTCTTTAAAGTACAACTAGATAGCCATCGCGAAAGGATTTCAAGTTGAAGTTGAAATTTTACTCTGGTAAAAAGGGAAAGGAAGTAAACATAAATGGAAAATCACAGCGTGTTTATGAAAGTGTTATTTATGTGTCACATACCTTTCCTCAAAGATGCTTTGTATCTCAGGCCGGAGACAGAGGCTGTCGAGAAACTTCTGGAAGGCCTCCCATGTGAAATCATCTGGCTTTATTCCCTCTGACTGCAGACATAGATCAGAGATGATCATGTAGAAAGATATGGGGGGAAAGAGAAAGAGACCAAGCTGGGGATACAATGCAAAGTTTAACACATGTAAATGTTGGCTCAAACATGCCAATCTGACTGTATGAATAATTCTGGTCAACATTGCTGATCCCAAGCCATGAAACTCCTGATTTGTTGTTGGATTTCCTCAAAAACAAGAGGGTTGCTGATACCGCCTGTCTTCTTTTTGTTAGATTTTATAGATTTAAAGTCTCTGTGGGACTGAAAAGAGGTCGACACAATGACAGGGTTGCAGGGAAGTTACAGTGTCAATATGACCCTGTTAACAGTCAGTCAGCCTCTCAGCAGCCATCTGCCCACAACTACTCTCACACACCCGGCTTAAATAAGACATACTAAACGATAACGTATCATAAACGCTATAGGCTGAAGATAAATATGCGTATGAAGCACCAGACGACACTGATCACATAGTTATGTTAGGGTTGTGGCTCAGGTCCCTCTTTTCCCACTGCGTGCCGTCACCCGTGCAACCAGAAGGGGGCACCAGAATACAACAGTGTAAAGAGAAACGCTGACAGTGCAGTTTGCACAATCTGGACTCCTGTTAAAAGAGAAATGTCTTGTGACTCCAAACCGATTTTAAGGAAAGACTGAGCGGTTTCGACACTGACTGATCAACAGACGAGGAACCTTGTTTTACCTACCAAACCACGAGCCCGTGGCACCTTACCCGACAAACACGAGCAAAGATTTTGACCACACGGCAGATGAAAAGCGCATAACTACTGTTTTCATTGGACTCTCAGGTTTGAAGAATGAATGAAGCTATCATTTTTTGGTGTTTTAACAACATTCCCTCCCTCTGGTAAATCAAAACTTGGTAGAAATCCTGATTTCTCTATTCTGTTCTATTTTTCTGTTTACTAGTATCAAATTCAGCTTGCCCCCTTAAAGTGCAAAGAATTTAAATGGACTCATTTGAGGGGCAACAATTTAAATGGTTTTTTTTCCCTGATGGCTTAAATTTTAAAGACATAACATGTGACTGTTGTCGACAGTTAATCAAACTTGAAGAAATAGAAAAAAACAAAAGTATGTGAAGCTCGATACCAATGGAGACAGGTTTGTCTTCTATCCAATATCCCTATCAGATGATAGAGATGTATGTCTTGTCCCAAACATGTTCATTTCAGTTGATTTTGAATTGGATGTTAAATTGATATTGTTACTTTTTTCATACAATTAAAATGTCAATCTTTGGATGGTTTGGTCAAGTTTACATTTCTACTCACACCATTACTTTCTGTTTCAAGATTTCATCTATTATTTTTAAGCTAATTATTTCAGATGTTTTTCCATTATTTTTAAGTAACTACTTAAACAATTTATTGATTACTTTTAGTTAACATTGTAAAAGGGAATAGATGGATATTTGCTTTCTTGCTGAAAGTTAGATGAGAAAATCAATACCACATTCATGACTGCAAAGTGAACATGAAGCTCTAGCCAGGGGACACTTAGCTTAGCATGGCACATAGACTGGAAAAAGGGAGAAACAGCTAGCTGCTGCCAGTCCAAAGGTAACGAAGCAGTGCCTCCAAAGCTCATTTATTTAAGTGTGAAAAAAAAACAAAGCTTGAAACTTCTGAATCTTGTTGGCAGTTAATTAAAACACAAATTTTCATATCTGAAATCCGTTCTCCTGTAGGAGAGGACAGCCTTTTTTTTCCTTCCATGCAAAGGCGTGCAAGGAATGCTATGCAAAACCCTAGGGTGAGACGCTGAGCTGCAACTTCTTCAGCCTGTTGTTGTCATGTATGAACCAACACAATGAATCAAGTAGCTCTGTGGTCAGTGATTGCTTTTGATGATTACCCTGTTATTGACGAGGCCACACTGCTCAAGAGCCGTCTCCACTCTCTTTTTATCTGAAAACATCTTGAGAATACTGAAAGACAGAGAGTTTGGAGAGATATAGGTCACTGTTCAATGAGTTTCTGATGAAGACTGAGTTAACACCCTCCATCATGCTATGGTTATTGTTCTCAACATACAAATTCAAATCAGAAAGGATCAGATGAACATGAGTGAGCATGTGTCAGACATCAACAGTGGACAAGAGAGAAAGTGAAAGAGAGACAGAGAAGAGGAAAGGAAAGAAGAAGTGAAGGGCGCTGGTGTTTAATATTCTGTATAGATTTTAAAAGGTGGTTAGTGTGTGTGTGTATGTGTGTGTGTGTGTGTGTGTGTGTGTGTGTGTGTGTGTGTTTGTGTGTGTGTTTTCTCACTTCTTCACTGGAATCTTCCCATCCTGGTTCACCTGCAACTTTAACTTAGTGTACCTGAAACAGACACAAAGACGGAGAGAAAGAGTGAGCATACAATGATCCAAAACCTACAGCTGCCTAATGTCAAGATAAGACAAATGAAGCCTTACGCTTTCAGAAGAAAGGTGTTCCGTGATGCATTCTGGGAAAGTATGTTTGTAGCCAGAGTGAACAACTCATCTGTCCAAATCTGGAAACACACACAGACACACACACACAAGAGGGAGAGGATAAAACGGGGTTACTTGACTGTCTGATGTCAGAACTAAGTGAAAAGTTTCTATATACAATGTACAATACACACACACACACACACACACACACACACACACACACACACACACACACACACACACACACACACACACACACACACACCGAGGAAATAATCCCACTTTACGACTCCTGAACACGCATGCCTTTGTGTCAACATTGTAAATGGAGCAATCAGCACATAGCCTAGGGAAAGAAAGTAAACTAGATGGGATTGAAGAGGAAGAAAGGACACATGAAAGGAAGGAATGAAGAAAAAAGAAAAAGAAAGAAATATTATATGCAAGTATAACTAATCTGAATATAGTATAGGGTAGTGGTTCCTGTGGTTACCTTGGCTGTATCTTCCTGCATTGCCTGGAAGTTGAGGAACGAGATGTTGACCAGATCATTGCCATGGACAATGGTCACCAACTTCCCTTCTACGTTGTCACCCTTACCGAAGCCCAGCACCTCACGCAGTTTTGGTTCCTGACACACAAAAACACACACTTGTATACTTATGTGCTCCGTATGACATTTCAATACATTGAATAAAAACATGACACATAAAATACATTGACCTTAACACTGGTTTCTAATGGTGCATACAATTTCTACATCTTTAATCCCACATCCGATCTTCGCCCGTCTCCCTGTCTCCTGAGAGCAGTAAATGTGATGCATGTGGTACAGCACTGTGATTTAATTAACCAAATGACTCTTTCCTCCTTTTTAGACCACTCTCTCTCTACCACCAACTTGCTCGAACACTCAATGTCTCCATAACAATTATGCTCTCTCTCCATCACATCCTCATTTCATTTCGATTAAATAAATTAACATGGATCACTGCCAGAGAACTGTACAAAGTGTACATTGTCATTAAACAGCAAGCAAGAGTTAAGGGATCAGCTTACCTAAAATGAAAAAAAAAAAGCATTTCCACAATTCACTTCTACATTATTAAAGATAATCCACAGACCTCACTTAGAACTAATTTCCGCCAAAGAAATAGTTCTCGTAAAACTGTTGACACTGTGTTCTGTAGATTATCCAGAGTAACAGTAACACTGCTTCTGGATGTAAATGTTGATTTTGAACATTTAAACTTGCATTAATTGACACTTGGCCAAAAGGCTAAAAATACAACATTGACATATCATTATCATTCAAAGCTAATATTGTGAAGTTGTTAACAAACGACTGATAATTTATACAACCAGCAGTTACGGAACACCATGAGGTTTTGTCCTGCCCACCTAACGAATGAATGTCCACCATTCACTCTGCCTGTAGCTGATCTCTATCAGCTCCTGAGGGAAACATCTGGCTCTTTGGTTGCCAAACACTCCTCTGTGCCTGTCTGCTGTTTGGTGCAGGGCAGGTAGCGTGGTCGGTTTTACGAGAGCTTTTTTTCAGTAAAAACAGCAGGCTGCCGCGGCTGTGAACAGAGCTAATGAGAGCGGTGAGACTGAACCAGAACCGTAAAGTCGCAGGGCATACAACCAAAACATTAAGTTAAAAGATGCTAAAATGCTAAGCGGAGCTAAGAGGAACTGCAGAGTCGGGTGATAATTATCAGTGGGTTTATCACTATGAGTGACTTGCACATTAAACATAGATTTTTGATCAGTTGTTGATTGAAAAATTTTGATTATATCAGCTTTAAGATTATTTTTTCAATGCAGATATCTCAAACTAAACTGGGCAAACTAAATTAAAGCAATCTGCATATCTAGATATCACTAGTGATATGTTTTGTTCTTTTTACGTGGGTAAAAAAATGTTAATTCTTTTTTGCTATAGCTCTCTTGAACGCTGCACTTCAGCATTACTCATCAGTCTTAAAGTCCCTTTTCATCACCACATAACAGCTAAAATCCACTTCTTATACAACACCCATAAATGTCATACACTCCCTGCACAACAGTCCTGAACGGGCAGTTTTTGATATAATAGTAACATTTTATCGAGGAAAGGCTTCTACTCTTTCATATTCTGATTAAAAGCAAAAGAAAATTTTAGTGTTTACTCTTCTTTATCATATATCCATCAAGTGCAATATAATTACTAATTTAAAAGCACTTATGCTGCTATATACTGACCAGTGATTCAGCGCAACAGTCTATTTAACAAACCAGTCCACAAGCCTGCCCTTCATCAACACATCCATGTGTTTGAACGGTCTACCACTAATGCTCAGCCTTATATTAGTGGCTCTGTCAGCCAGTTCTGTGCTCTTACACAATGACTTCCTCGCCAACAGTCGCTGGTTATATCACTTCCTGTCTGACAGTCCATCTGTCAGCAGGCTCATTAGAGCTCTGTCACCTTTGCACCATCAACTGAGAGAGGAAACACACACATACAGTGGACGCTCACCCATCTTTTGGTGACAGCGACACTTTAGCATCACATTGCTGGTCAGAGGACAAGTTATCAACAGCAGGAGGTGACAGCTTCCTTCTCTCTCTCTCTCTCTCTTTCTCACCCACTTTCTCTCTCTCTCTCTCTCCCTCTCTCTCTCTCCCTCTCTCTCTCTCTACCACACACACACACACACACACACACACGCACGAATTACGAACCTTTGGTTGTTTGGCGTACTTTCCTGTTCTGGTGTCTCTGATGGTGCTGATGTCCAGAATCTCCACCTCCTAAAAAGACAGATGTCAAAGGATGTCATCTTACATCACATCTTACAAATATAAATATACTATTTTGGTCTATTATTTATTGTCAGTGCTGATAATTAAGAAAAGAGGAAACAGTGAAATTACACTAGGGGGAAGAGTAGGTCATTTCCTTTGTCGAAATCATTTGTACAACATATTATAGCCCTGCTACTGTAGGGATAGAAATGTCAGTCAGTTGGTCCACTACTCTGGTAAAGACTGAAATACATCAGTAACTAATGAGGGATTTGCCATAAAATTTTGATGATGACTGATGATTTTGCTGATGTACTCTACAGATTTACGTGATCCCGGTTTCCCTTTTAGTGCCACTAAGGGGCTCATTTTGTGGTTTTGAGTGAAATACAAATATTGGATTGATTGCCGTGACATTTGGCACCAACAGCCATTCTTCCCATCAGGATGAATTGTAATCACTTTGGTGATCACTTAACCTTCCATGTAGCATCAGCATCAGGTGAAATTTTGACCAAATACCTACAAAGCTAAAGACCCTCCCACTGGCCTCAGGTGTAATGCATGTCAAGTCCTAATTAGCATGTTAGATGGCATGCTAATATTATCAACTAAGATAATGAGCACGATAAACAGTATAAGTACCTGCCAAACAGGCATTTTTATAATGTGCATGTTTGTATGCTGATGTTAGTATTTGGTTCAAAGCACTGCTGACATCTCAAATGTTCCCATTATCACTACAGTGATACTGCCTCTAAAGAAGTGAGCAGTTTGCAGGTATGATAGCATGAGCGTTTAACTCAAAGCACCATTCTGCCTATGAACAGACACTAGAGTCTAGTCTATTTATAAAAGAGAAAGATTGAGTTGGTGGCTATTTATACCATCAGTTGTGAAACAATCACAAAAAAAATGAATAGCAAATGTACTTTAACTTATAATGGGGGCAAGCATGTTTAAGCATCGTGGTGCTCTTACACTCCAGTTTTATATACATTATTTTCTGCTGTTTGTGTGAGAAGCAGAACATGCCATTGAAATAAGAGTCAGTTTTTAGATGGTAATGAAAAAAAAAAGAAAAACTTGAAAAAAGGCCTGTGCAGAAATTAATTCCTCAGGTTAAAAGTGTATGCTCGGTCTAGCCTTTCTTCTCCTTCCATTAAATCCTCTTTTATTTATCTTGTATCAGACTTCACTGCTCCTCTAGATATAAAACACAACCACTGAGATATTGATTCTGTGTGTGTGTTTGTGTGAGTGTGTGAGACAGTTGAAAAAGACAGGGGAGACCGAGAGAAATGGTGGCTATTTAGAGAGAACTTCTGGAGAACTCTGCACACATACACAGTCCCACGTATCTTGGACATATCTTTGGAGCAAATTTGCATGACTGATCAAAAATATACACACGGATGCATGCTCACACATGCAAACAAGCCAGAGACACACATCCACACGGACGACAGCACCCTCGACCTGGAGGACAATGCTGTCTGGTAGTAGATATGAAGAGAGAGACAAAAATGGCAGGGATGGACAGGAGGTGGAGAGTGTGGTCATAAACCCAGCCATAAACACAGGGGAGGATGCACTGTAAATATTTGTTTAGCTCTGCAATCATACCCTAAGCTGCCTTACTTCATCCATTTCACTCATCTTTCATTTTCTTTTTCTTCTCATCTTTCTCTTCATCTCTGTTTGACTTTAGTACAAGTTTTAGACACAATTTTCCCTTTTTTATCCATCATAAGATGTTTCATTAATGAAAAAGACTACTTATGTCTCTCTTCCTGTTATCTGTTTGTCAAATTGTCAAATGTCTTCTCAACCTTATTTTATCCATGTTCTACTCTTATTTCATATTTCCTTTCCAAAATCAACAACAAAGTCAAACAAATGAAGTCACTATTTTTGGCTTAGGTATTGACATTCATGTCTTCCTCATTCCCTCTTTGGATATTTCACTCTAGCAGTGATGTCCTCTCCCTACTGGCTACCCACTCCCCTGGGATTGGCTTTGGTAAAAAGGTCAGAAGTGTTGGACCAACGGGATTATACTGTCTCAAACTTTGTCCTCTGATCGGCCTGTGGAGAGCACTTTAT
This sequence comes from Istiophorus platypterus, assembly GCA_016859345.1. Taxonomy (NCBI): domain Eukaryota; kingdom Metazoa; phylum Chordata; class Actinopteri; order Istiophoriformes; family Istiophoridae; genus Istiophorus; species Istiophorus platypterus. Next base: position 11,863,950 of record CM029132.1, on the reverse strand, counting down.
TCCTTTGCTGAGGGAATAAAGTGCTTCTGGGTCTGGAGGACACACAACCATACACACACACGCACACGCATACAAACACACACACACACACACACACACACACACACACACACACACACGCACACACACACGCACACATGCACACACGTGCACACCCCCTCTCCCACAGGTCGTGGTTTCATTCTGCTATTGCCATGGTGACTCCTTGGAGACCACAGTAATGAGAATACAACTTTGACTGCTGCCTGTGTGTGTGTGTGTGTGTGTGTGTGTGTGTGTGTGTGTGTGTGTGTGTGTGTGTGTGTGTGTGTGTGCGTGCGTATGCATGTGCATGTGTGTGTGCATGTGCATGTATGTGTATTTGCATGTCTGACAGTTCACTTTTTCTCACTGGCTAATAATCTAAAACATACAACACACACACATACACACACAGGCAAATCCTCAACATGCAGGTCTTGACTTGTGAAATATCCTGACCTGTTGAGCAAGACAGGGTGTGTGTGTGTGTGTGTGTAGGTGTGTGCCTCTGTGTGGGGAAAGCCTTGTAAGTCAGTGCACATTAGATAGTGACACAGACGTTGTGAGGAATTCTCCATGAGCAAATCTTGACTCAAGATGAGTACAAATGTGCCGGCATGTGATCAGAAACGTGGGTGAATGTGAGGTGGAATGTGTGTGTTTTTTTGCACATAGCCGTGTGTCTTTGCGCACAATTTGGTGCATGCGTCCGTGTGAAGGTCGGTCATCTCAGAGAGCACATTCCTAACATAGTCCGGCCTTCTGCTCCGTTAGCGTGTCTGTATCTGTGTGTTTTAGTGTGTAATATTTAGCTAGTCATGGCAGCTGCAGCACTCCCTTCATCTCTCAGTGCAAAGCCGTAACACATCTCACTCCATTTATCACTTCAGTGCTATAATTTACTCTAATGTACTGTTTTTGGTGGACAAAAGAACTCAGCCTGCTTTGTGTATTTATACCTCAACTAGTGATTTCCCACATTTCCCAGAATGAACGGCCGTACCCCTTCTAGAGATCGTTAAGTTCTTGTTGCACTGGGCTGTGGATTACAGACAGGTAGCTTATAGGGGAGTTTTTCCAGCTGAGAAAAGCTGAGTCACACCGTTCGTTCAAAACAAAGCATGTCTTGCTGAAGTGCACTCGGGTCTAACTGAGCCTAGAAAAAACTAGTGTAGCACTGTATACCGATACCAGAAGAGTATCACAATACCCTGCTGTTAAAAATGATACAATACCCCGTTTTAACAGCAGGTGTGTGCAGCGCTCTGCTTCCACTCCTTGCAAGCATAGGTGTGCATAACATTTTTAGGTTTCATGGTGATAAAACCAGAGGCCTTTGCTGTTAATTGAGGAGCTCTTGTCATCCGTGCATCGCTGGTTGACAAAGCAGACAAAGGAACATATGGCATTATGTAGTTTACACAGTCGACAGTCAAGCCGACGGACACCAAAAAACCCGTTTGTAAAATGTGTTTTAAACCAGCACAGACCAGGGAGCCAACACATCAACTGACACACTGACCTGTTCAGAGAATTCGAAGAGCCACATGTTAGCGAATATGATAGGATAACATGATTACATCATGCCCCTGACCTCGAATATAAGCCAAACGAGTGAGATTCATTTTGTGACAAGCGAACATTTCCAGAGTTTGACTCTCAGGGATTCACAATTATACGGATCAACACCACCAATTATAAATTATCAATTTGCACTCAGTTAGTACCGGTGATGGTGATCACGGCTTCACTTATACACCAACTCCAACTCAACTCAATGTCAAAAACATGACATGTATGAAATGACTTGAGCTGTTAGTCTGTCACTGATGATGAAGCTCAAACTCCGAAATCCTGACCATAACAGAATACTGTCAGCATCCAATTAGCATAGCTTAGCACAAAGAATGGAAACAGGGGGAAACAGGCAGCTCAGCTCTGTCCGATGGTAACAAAATTCACTTAACAATTCCTCTACCGCTCACTAAACTCTCTTGTTTGTTTAATCTGTACAAAACCTGTAGTGTAAAAATGTTGAGGTTTCCTTTTGCTAAGAAGTCAATGCACACAGCCAACAAATAGCCCAGCGGACGCCCTCCAGGTAACAATGCAACTTTAAATTTTTACACTTTGGTTTTTATTTGGATTAAAGAAACAGGATATATAACATGTACTTAACTGAGCCTTAGAGGTGCTTGTAGCTAGACTGGCTGTTTAGCCCAGCTTCCAGTTGTGATACTAAGCCAGCTGACTGCTGGCTGTAGGCTCATAATTATCTGACAGGCCTGGGAGTGGTGTCAATCTTCTCATCTTACTCTCTGCAAGAGAGCGAATAAGCTAATTTTCAGGCTATTGCTTTGAATAACGTTATAATTTCTTACGTAGTATCTTCAGAACTATCTAAATTTTTTGCTGTTCTACAGTTGCACGCATGGGTTGATTCGATCCAACGACAGTTATTAGGTTAGTCTATAATTAGGCACAAAACACAAGTACAGTAAATGTTACTGCTCTTTTATTAGGCCTCCGTTCACTAACTCTTTTCCTTCCTTCATTTCTTTGATTGACTTTCCACTTCCCCTCCTTCCTCCTGCCCTGCCACTCAACACCATTCATTTTCTCAAGATTAGAAAAATATGAAAGGGCAACCAAACAATCAAGAGAGCGCCACTCCTTTCCTGTGACGCGCCTGTGCGTGTGTTTGAAAGACGACCACAGCTAAATAAGCCTCAAATGACCAATCACGGCTCCTATCAAATGGCACATGATGACGGAATATAGAAAACTGATCCTCGGACACACACACACAGACGCACATGCACACGCACACGCACTCAATGCACTCTCGATGTGTGCACGCGCATGCGCACACACACACACACACACACACACACACACACACACACATACACACACACACACACACACACTTACATGCACAGCGCCAGGACAGCAAACATCTCCACCCTCTACCACTTGGCTGCTACCCAACCAGCCAATCAGTGCACAGGAGAGGAGACGAGAGGAGAGGAGAAGCAGTCTTGACAGAAGAAGACTTTAAAGGACACAGAAACATCGTAGAACTAGAAACAAGAGAACTTCAAACTGTTTTATGGCTTCGATGGGAGATTTGGCAAGGTGTTAAGAGAGAGAAGGATGGAGACACTTAATACCCCTTTGAAGCATTGGAAAGCTCTATAACTGTCCCTGTGTCACCTCATAATATTTCCTTTGTGTATATCAATAGGGTGTCACTCTCCCTCTCTGGCCCTCCTCCTCTATTGCTCCCAGTTCTATCTGTTTATCGCTCTCTCGTGCTCTTTGTTTTTTTTTCCCTCACTCAGTTGTTTCATATTCCTGTGGTCAAGAGCGGGCTAAAATAAAGACAAAGTAAACATGTAAGGGAGTACATTAACACAGACATTTTAGCCACTTAGCTGACAAACTGATTCAGAGTGATTTGTGATCTGTGAAGAATTAGAATCTACACAGAGAAGAAGGATTTAGAGATAAAGAGGAATAATACAACTTGAAAGAGAAAGGACATTTAAATATATGACCATGGAAAAATATCATCATTTATAAGAAGAAATGCAAAAACACTTTGAACATGTATAAATAAGCGCACACATAAACTAATCATACTCAGGGTTCCAAATAAGTACAAAAAAAGAGGCCAATCGTGCACAAAAAAACACTCGCATAACAAGAATAGTTGCAGGATTCATAAATCTTTGACAAAACACAAACATGCATAGATCGGGTGGGGGTGGGGGGGGGGGGTCTACAACACAAACCTGCATGTGCCGCTGGCCACTGGCAACACACACACACACACACACACACACACACACACACACACACACACACACACACACACACACACACACACACACACAACACAAAAAACAAAACATGAAAAGTAGTCACAGAGGACAGGAAGAAAGCACAGCTGTACGTGAGTCTGTGTAGCCATAAACACTCACTCAAACACAGCTGTTAGACAGACACAATGAAGCTAGAGATAGTTGGTTAGCTTAGCTAAGCAATGAGAATGGAGGCAGCAACCACCAACTGCCTGGCAACCCCACAGCGACGACCGGACTCCAGTAGCCTCCATCCAAGGCCAAAAAACACATCCAGCAGCTCCCACTCAAAACTGCAGCCTGTTGTTTTTGTACAAATCGGAAAAAATATACAGGATATGATGTCTCAATTAGTGAGCTCTGCTGTAATCACGCAGAAAATTAAGCGAATTTTAGACTTGGCACGACGTATAAAGTCAATGGAAAGAGTCACACAAGTGGCCTGTGAGTCTATTGCTGAATAGCTTACAGTTAACATCTGTACACGGTCTGTAAGTCCGGTACATCAGGTTTTAAAAATTCACTTTGCTTTCTGTCTGAAGACTAGAAGCAGCTCTGCCAACTCGGGGATTTTCTTGCTAGATTTGGCGCCAGTTTAGACCCTTTAAAAGACTTAAAGCAACAAATGCAGCAACGTTCTTGGCAGACGCGGGAAGCAACGAGTTCAGTCTGCCGATCAGCAGCCAGGAAGAAGCGTGAATGAGCTGTACATGTGCCTAAACAACCAGCCGCCGATCCCCGATGTTTTTTAATGAGTTAACTCATTCTCCCTGGTTGTGTTGACAGTTCATTTTAACTTGACTTCTGGAGTTTTGGTTCCCCCTCCCCGGAACAGACTGAGTTTACCAGGGTGAGTTCATTCCAGTGTCTTGATCCTCTTCCCGTCATGACGCTTCCACAGTCTGAGCGTCAGCCGACACAAAACATTTTTTAAAATTAGATAAAAATAACAATAGCTATAGCTAATGAAAAATGTAGCTAGAGTCAGTTTTGTCCTGCTTGACTTTTTTTTTTTTTTACTTGAATTTTTTTTTTTTATTCTGGATACATGTGAATACAGTAATTACAGTATGAAGTCATTAATATACAACGTAGTGTGCACTGCCATCTAGCAACTTTTCCAGCAGGCTTTAGCTGCTTTCTGTTTGATTTAGTTGTCAACACTGCTAAGAGGTGCAAATCTATTTTTTTTTTTTTCTAACTCTGGACAGAGCCAGACCAATGTTTCCACTTACTGGAAGTCTTTATACTCGGCAAAGCAAATTTCCTGCTGGCTCTAGCTTTATATTTAGCGTACTGACATGAGAGTCTCATCTACCTGTTGGCAAGAAAGCAAACAAGCACATTCCCAAAAAGGCTGAACCATTTTTATTTCCAGTTCAGTACAACTTTGGTCTTATTTTTGTGCTTTTTCGCAAATATTTCTGTCATGAGAACATTGGGCACACCAGAGTAAGAGCTTAACAGATCTGGAAAGGCGCAGACATTAGTACAGCAAAGGTTGTAAACAAGCCAACAGTTTGGCCAGATGATCTAAGTCACTGTATCTGGAGGTAAAACAAAAAATGACTGTATCCGAATGTCACTAATGATTATGATAGCTGTGCATACACATCTACAGCAAGAATGGATGGTCAGTTTTGAGTCTCTCTGGTTCTGTATACTGTGATTAATGTTTACAACAGAGATCTAATATTTTTACTCACCTTCATTGTCTCATCCAGGTAAGTACGGCTAACCCAGGGGTCTATTTACTACCTGTATGATCGTCTGACCGCATGTTCTTGCCCTGTGACATCTCATTAGTAATGCCGCTGTGTTCCCATATCACAGTATTTAATTTAGTAAGTGTACTAATAATGCTGTTATTAATTTTGACAAATTATCACCAAAGCTAAAAGAATATGACCCAAGTTGTCAAAAAATACAATTATCCTCTTAAGTTATGTGGATTTGCAACCATGTCGCTGATACACACATATGGCAGCTTTATTAGCTAAGCAGAGAGAAATACAGGACCTTGTGCAGTGAACACACACCCACACAGAAACACAAATTTTGGAGGAAGCATCTGCTTAAACAATGAATTTGATACCATGCAGTTTTTCAGTTCATCACACGAGAGACAAACGGAATTTTTACGCTGTGTGTGAACGTGAGTGTGAGCGAGTGAGGAAGAGAGAGAGCAAAAATGAAGACTGCTCTGCCATGTGCACTAACAGATAATGTCAACAGAAAATTAAACATGTGACCAAGCGAAGTAAAGAAACCAAAAGAGAGTAGAAGGAGGGAGGAAGCTGTCACATTATCGACTGACACACTCAACTTCCCCTGCTCACTGGGTGTGTGCGCAAGAATGACCTCTTGCATGTGTGTGTATGTGTTATGTAAACCCTCGTTCCAAGTTAATTCCTTGTGGATGTTTGACTTGAGCCACAGAGATAATCTCTATTAGATCTCTACTTGTACCTGCCAACAATCATTCTACTAACAATTCAGCTGGCTTACTTATATACACACGCACACACACACAAAACATGCAACAGTTCAGGCCAGAAAAGTTGTAAGGAGCTGTTACTACATGAAAACCACAAGTCACATTTCAGATTTTGGATACACTTCTCCAATGTGACATATCTACACATAAACAAATGTACACACACCCGAAGGAGGGTAGTGAAGCCATCCGTAATCAATTCAGAGAATCAGTTAGTTATTAATAACCCTGTTCAGCCCTATTTAAAACAAAAACCTCTCACACTATCGGCACACACTTATTATTGGATTCACATAATTCAAATTACTTTCACTCCTCCAGTTAATCCAGTTATACAGAATATGTTGACACTAGAGCAGCGCCCTTGGGTGGGTGTCAAATCACGTCAAAGCTAGCACCTGACACAGTACAGTACATGTTTGTTTGTGGCATGTGTGTGTGTGTGTGTGTGTAAGTGTCCTTCCCCTCGATCTTTTCAAGGCATGTGAAATCAATTCCACACCATCACAGGCTAAATTGAAGTTCTGTGGCGACTCAATTACACCCCTGGGGGCAAAGTGTCTAAAAGCCCAGGTGCTGCTGACAAGACCTGTACACCTTAAGGGAAGGAGGGGCAGGAGGAAGGACAGAAGGAGAGAGCAGAATTCAGGGAAAAGGGGAAGAGGAGCGTGAGGAGTGGGAGGAGGAGGAAGAAGAGGGGGCAACAAAATTCCCCAGAACCCCCATGTCCCTGTCTGAGCAACTTCCTGCCCACTTTCCCACGCCAAGAGAGAGAATGGGGGAGATTAGAAGTGTTGTTGTAAGAAATTAAGAAGCAATAACTCTGGAGAGAAGAGACCATGTGAGAAAAAGCATCGATGAGAGGAAGAGGAAAAAAGATGACGGGGGCAGAGGGAGAGCAGGGAGGATGTGAGATGGAGAAGGAGCAGAAAAGGGGGTACAGAGGTGGAGGACAAAGATCAAGACACGATGGAGAGCAGAGAGGGAGGAAATGTCCTCCTTCAGTTTATATTAGAGGAACCACATTCGCCTCAGCTCCCTGACAGCTACCAGCTGCCCCCCCTGAGATGGAGAGTCACGGGGGAAGAGAAAGGGGAGGGGGCGGGCAAATTGAAGGTGGATTAGTGGTGTAGAAACACGGTAACAGCCAACAGCAAAAGTGCAAAGAAAGGATAGCCAAAGTAAAACAAAGCCAGCAGGAGGATTATCTATAGTGCCAGGTGCATTTCAACTCATCCCACTGTGGCAGGTGAGGCGGCAGTCTGCCAGGATCAGCTCCACAGCACTAGATCAAACACTCCACTTCATTTATTAGAAACTACATTTTAGCTGACACATCATCTGTGCTGGCAGTGACGGCACAGTGAATTATTGCAAAAGTGTTCTTAAACAAGGAACCAAGGTGCCATGAATAATATCTAGCCCGGCGAGCACTGTCTGGCAGTTTAAGAGAGACCAGGCTTTTACATGGTGTTGGTTTTTCAAAACCACATTATTCATCACATCCCACCATATTCTCATGTTCCCCTGTCTATTCTCTGTAACCCAGATATTTGCTTTCCAATAAAGAAAGTTTAAGATGGAAACTTGACTAGCGAGAATAAATGGGAAAACCCCAGATTGGAGCAAAGACGTGGCGATAGCGCTATAATCTACAATAGAGCCAGTTAAACCTCTAAAAAATGAACCAAGAACTGAGGAAGAAACTCTTGAATTAGAGGTTAAGCCTCTCTTAGATACCTGAGGAAGATTTTTCTTGTGAAAAGCAAAGTGATTTACCTACATTTTTTTAAGATGTATGTTAACATGAATTTTACATATGTTTCTTTTTTTTTTTTTTTTATGTTATCGCTCAGTCTTTAAGGATTTACAGCAGGTATGGCCACAGGGGCCAAAAACAGGCAATCTCTTTATAGGAATATAATCTAATCACAACATGAAACACAAAATCCAAGAATATTAAACTACTGGAAATCGAAGAGTATAAAGATGACATAAATCTGGCCTTTGCAGTCAGCGCATCACAACCCAAACAGACTGCATCCAGCACCTAAAGGAGATTCTGGACAGACATTTTAGCAATACGCGATGCAACATCATTTCTCCAAAGGATTTTCTCTCATTTTGGTGTTTTGATGATGTTGTCACCCATCTCTATGTTTTGAGTGACAAATATTCATCCTGTAGGGTTTACCCGCAACAACATCTGCTAAACACCTCAGATGTCTAATTTAGGTTGCAAATGTAAAAAGGAGGTGGAACAGATTCTGACCACAGAAAAGACAGGAAAATGGACAAACACAGCTGGATTAGCCAGAGGGTGCAAGCATATGTTGTGACAGATGTGCAGATTTAGGCTGTGCATGTGGAATTTGTGTAACCCACAGCCACTGGCATGCACTTTGCGTTTAGCATTCTAGCCTCAGTCGGACTCGACGCCACAAACAACACTGATGTCGTATTATGGGATCAGTTTCCAAACTGCATGCCATAGGCCCTTAGGCTTTATTGAATGTGTTACAGCAGGTCCCAAACAAATGGAATAATCGATCTTTCCTGTTATAGATTTGAAGATGAACACAATAAAAGACTGTGTGTTATGGTCTGCAATGATAGCTTTTCCTGCTGCAACTCCTTTATCAAATGGGCCTGTGGTCTAAAGCATGTCTGTGCCGCAGAACGACCATCTCCGAAGTTTGGGAACCGGTGAAATATGCACTGTTTAATTTAAAGCTGCCACTTGGAACAAAGCTCTCTTTGGACTGCATAAATTAGCAGTGTAGGGGAAAAGTCTCCAAGCCACTATTCAAACAGAACCAACCGTAATACACTAACACTCGACCCGGACTGTATGTTATGTAGGTGAGTCTGTTGTCATTACTTTTAAATATTTTTATAAAATTCAAGCCCTGTGTCCCCCCACTGCATTTATGCCTGCAGAACACCCTGTATAACTAAAACTGATCCCAAGAGTATAGCTGCACCTCAGTTACCTCAGTCGGATAAAGTGAAGTCATTCAAAGTGCAAAGAGTGAACAGATTTAAAGAGTCAGAAATGACAGAGAAAGACACACGGTGAGTGAAAAAGAAAGAAAAATAGTGCAGACTGGTGCATGGTGGGGTGTGCCTCCCTCATTTCACTGCCAAGCCATGGTGTGTATGTGTGTATGTGTGTGTGTCCAACAGCAACAGTTGGTTGTTATCGCCACTGACTCAAGCAGTTAAGGAAATTCTGGCCTCCGAGTGCGTGCGCGCACACACACACACACACACACACACACACACACACACACACACACACACACACACACCAGAGAGGTCTTGTAAGCTGAACCTCTGGACATTACACAAAGATGGATAGAGGGAGATAAATGACAGAAAAGGAGGGAGGCTGGAGGATGAAGGGGGAGGAAGCAAGGGAGTGATGTGGAAGATTATTTTAGGAGGATGGAGAAAGAAAATATCAGCTGGCTGGTAGAGCAGGAAGAATACAGTTTAAGAAGAGGTGGACAAATCCTGTTTTAAAGAAAAGGACAGAGACAAATGAAACATTGGAAAAAAGAGGGAGGGATAAAGAGATATATAAAGGAAAATGTTAACAAAGTTAGGCCTAAGAAGAAGGTGACGGGAACCAGATGGAGATAAGTGAATAGATAGAAAGTAGATGGAAGATGGGATGAATAACTAGAGAAAAGGTGAAAAGGGCATATTCAGATTCAGATACACAAGGGGAAAGAAAGGGAATGAGGTAAACCAGACTTACAGAGGAAATGTTATGGAACAAGTGTAAAAGGTGAGAAAAGGGAGACATGCGATCCAAATAAAGTCAGGGAGGAATAAAATGAGGCTAATAGACCAATGATGGATGGAGCACGGAAAAAAAAGGCCAGAACAGTCCTCCCCAGGCTGCACGTTGGTGAACAATCAAGGGGGTTGTTAGAAGATGTTTGTGTGCCTGTTTACATACTAGGCAGAGCAAATTTCCTGCTGGCTCTAGTTTCATATTTCTCAACATTTACATGCTTTTTCTTATCAATTACAAATCCGCATTACGACAGGATTTGCGCCAACCAATCAGCTTGCTACTCTATTCTGCCAACAAATTCTTGTTTTAACTCTTTCCCACAGAGCTACTGCAGTGTTTGTTAACTGCATGTCAAGGCAGAATTTGAAGGTAAAGGCAAACATTTTATTAAATTTTCAGAAATCATATTGCTTTTCATATCCTACATTATCCGCATCAATACAGTACGGTTTTCGCTATACATGTGATGAAAAGAGTGTAGGGGAAAAGACTGTGTTTCAGAAGTGTCCCTGTAAATGTAAATCAACAGGGGCTGAGCTTTTATGCTTGCGTGCCTGTCATATATAAAAATACAATGTCCATACTGCATCCTTCTCCCCTCGAAACGGTGAGTGGTACTTTCTATCGTCTATTCTCAAGATGAGTATTATTACAAAAGTGCTTTTGACATTTTTAGGTTGCAGTCTTTAGGACGTCCTTGCATGTCTTTGCTAAGATTCTAAAAAGTGACTTGAATAAGCACAATCCATTTCTGCCCACCGGCCATGTGTACCCTGAATTTCACAGAGCAGATACGATACGTCTTTACAATGTCCGAATGAAAGCAGCCCTCAAAGTTTGACATCTAAGGTAATAAGAAAAGCAGAGCAGCAAAAATAAAAACCACACTGGAGATCAAATATTTTGGGTATCTCTATTCAGAGAAGTGGGTTCCATCTAGAATACCCTTGTCATCTGCGTGAAAGCGTATTAACTGCTCTCTTTAATAATAGCTGGATATCTGTGTTGCCATGTCCTCTTTCTTTTCGGCTCAGGTTCAAAATCTCCTGGGGAGCCACAACGCTGAATTAAAGCTTCACTCTGGGATCGCTGTGGAGAATCGCTGGAATCAGAACCCTTTTGAGCCTCTTTGAAATAGGACTTCTGTAAAGTCACAGTTACTTGGGTGCACTCATTTTCACCTTACAACGGTGTAGAGAAGCTTCATTAGACCAAAAGGAGGTTTGCATTTGCAGAGGGGCAGAGGGCATGTTTTTCATGTCTACTATTCAGATTGAAACCTGCGTCACTGTGGAAACTTAATACACAGGAAAGTTGAAGAAGCAGACATCACGGCACTGGCCATGCAGTTTGACTGAAAATTTGTCTCTGGGAAGCACAGTACAAAAACACCACAGTAATTACTGACAAAAATATTCACAAAAAACAAACTTAAGGGCAGCGGCATATGTAACATCGTTTGAGCTTTTGGATAAAATAAAGGAGCTACACTTCTTCGTCACTGCCGGTCTCTGACCCCGTTTTGTTTTCATGTCAAAATACCCATATTGCCCTGTAATTGGCCTTAGAGGTCTGGATGATTTGAGGCATATTTCATTTTATTGTTGCATTGACCGACAGCGAGCTGCATTCCTGCCACTGAAGTAAGAATAGTGGTCACAAGCCAGCTCAGTCACGCCAACATTAACAAAGATGAAAAGCAGCGAGTAATGAAAGAAACGCCAAATATCGTGGCACATTGGGCAAATGAGGTGGCTCTGGCGGCTTTTTCCTTGTATTTCCAGCGGGGCAGACGGAATTTGCTTTGACTTCAGAATTGTTGCAGTTTTAAGATTAAATCTCACACGGTAGAACGAAAATGAATAACTTGCATGACCGGATCCAAGTAACTAAACATATAACAGTCAGTTTATATGATATTTCATCCAGATATCTATGCTCACATTCACAGTGGTTCAGATGGGCCTGATTTGATTTCTAGTCTGTCTCTGCATTTTGCTGTCTCTTATTCCATCTCCCATCCACCCACACCATATGTATTGTGACACCATCATTTATGTTTTGTCTTCCAAATAAGTCGGGCCAAAAGGTGACTGACTGTTTGTGAATCTTGCCCGGATTTGACTTCTTTCTAGCAGTGTTGCTAAGAAATTCATTTTGCGAGTACCATATGGGACTGTCCCGTATATTAAAGTCCTTATAGTCTCACCCTCAGCAGCCGTCTTTGCAAAACCCCTTGGCAGTTATTTCAGGCTAACAAGATAAGGCCCCTATCTAAATTAAAGGGCAGAAAGCCATAAGTGCACTTCCAATGGTCACCGGGACATAAAAAATGCATGTGATTCATCTGTCAAATATAATAAAAAATGTTTGAAAGGGTTGGTGACTTTCCACCCACATAAGGTTTGAAACACTTTTTCACACAGGTTATATTCTAATATGCATCCGCACCGTCAAATTGACCCATATCATACCCCGTTGTCCTATCAGGAAACTAAGCTAATGTTGCTCTAGTGACACGAAACAAACACGCATCTGTTTGCAGACTTTGTAAAATGCATTTACGTTAGATACAATATTAATTCTACAGTGGAATTTAGGTTAGGGCTACATGGGTTGTTTTTGAACTTATTCTTAAGAAGCAGGCGCTGTTTTGACTTTGTTTGATTTTGACTTTTTGAAATGGGTAGAAATAGGGCCAAGCTACAAGCAGGCTGTCTTTAAAACAGGAGTAACTCTGACTAGCCTGCTATAGAGCCAAGCGGGATTTGATTACATTTAACTAATGAATGAGAACTTGAAGGGGAAAACCACAAATCTTACTGTATCAAAGACTGTTTAAAGGTCATGGGGAGTACTTCTACATATGTGAAGAAAGTTGTATGAGGTCTCATCTCTGCTTGAGGCTAGAAGCTCAAGGTTACATTAGTCACCACAAACACACCCAAATCCCCGACTGAACTGTCGGGGTCAAGTTTCATTGTGGGGAATGTATGTGCCAGGTTTTAACAAAGAAAAAAAAAATTGTACATCGAGCGTCGAGAGTAGAGAAACTTTTTCTTCCTGTATATGACTTAAAGCTCATCTACAAGTGATTGACAACTGAACAACCTCTTGTTTTCTAACTGTCTGCCTTAATAAAACTGTCTGCAGTCAGAGCGTAGCGAGGTTTCACCATCACATTGAAAAGACGATCTGACTCTTCGCTAAACAGTGTCACAGTCTCACCTCAGGCGACTAATGGCCTAGTATCTTAATACCACGCATGCATGTGCAGGCACACGCACAAGCAAGACATCAGGATAAAATGAGTATTTAAAGACTGTCTGTTATGTGAATGCATGAACACATGCTGACACACGTGCAGGGGGACAGGATGACGTGTACTCTGGCCCAGATATGTGGACATAGTCACACTTATACACGCACGCAATCACACACACACACACACACACACACACACACACACACACACACACACACCAAAGTGAGTGGACAGAGCGCAGTGATAATATTGGCTATCAACAGGTCATTCCATACATGCCTTTTGGATAAATAGACAGCCAGAAATAAAGAGGGAGATTGTGTATGTGACAGAGAGAGAGAAAGAGGAAAACACAAGGAGGAATCAGGATGGTGGAAATGGGCGAGGTGGGCAGTTAATTGGGCTCTGCTCCGTAATATCATTCATATATATATATATATATATATAAAGATGAATAAAATCATAACTTGATATCAAAAAGATATACCTTTAATGCATCTCCACTACATAACTACAGTCAAAATCTCAAAATGCTACATGCTGCTGATTCAAAGATTTGGCTAATTACGTCACCTAGACTCCTAAAAATATAAAATCCAATATTACTAAACAAATGGCTTAAGCACAGACACAAAAGATAGAGAGGAGAGGATGGTTGTTGGAGATGGATGGACAGTGAGTGAGAGGGAGGACTAAAAGGACGAAGACCACAAAGTCATCAGGGAGAGGAAGGAGCACAAAGAGGAGAAAAACAAGACTGAGACAAATTGGCGAAGGCAATTTTGGTGAGCTAATGGACTGGATAAAACCACAATAAGAGATGAAGATAGACAAAGAGAGAGGAGGAAGAAACAACAATTTAGCAAGATGGTCTAAATAGAAGGGGGAATGCAGTTATGTGTTACGGTTGAAGTAAATTAGGAAACAAGTGTAATATCCATGTCAGCACTTATGATGGTACATTAAAAACCCATTGTGGTCGGATTTAGAGTGGCTCATTAGATCTTCTCTACTTTGTGAGATTAGCGACTATCTACTTGGCCTAATTTGAGACCAGCCAGTTTGTGTACGTGTGTGTTTGTGTGTGTGTGTGTGTGTGTGTGTGTGTGTGTGTGTGTGTCTTACCAGGTTGGACCCTCCAGTCCAGTAGAGGAAGAATCCATCCGGGTCAACTTTCAGGGTTACCAGGGTGGGAGGGCCACTGTTGGGCTCCTACACAACAGAAACAGAGCTGTTAGAAAGACAATCAAACAGAAATATCCATCTGTCGCTCCGGGTAACACACACATTCAAACCTATCCCATCACAGGGATGCAAGTGAGGAGATAAAGTGAGCTTTAAATTTTGTAACCAGTATTCACTGAGCACGTTGTTCACTACAAAATCTGTCTTATTTTAGGGGGTTGTGGCCGTCATTCATATCTGCTGAGATCTGGAAACACAGCAACATTGCCACAACAAGGACAGACGAGGCAGGAAACGGACAATCAGGCAGGTTGCACATATTCTATATTCTAATCGGAGGTTAAAATGTCTCCGTTCCTTAACGCAGAAAACTAGGAAGATGCTCTGAATGGAAATGAAAGACACCAAAACCATCTGAGAAAGAACATGAGGTAGCATTGTGAAATAAATACCACAGACAGATAAACTTTGGGCAAAGGTTAAGCTGTTTTCCAACTTTGTAAATGCAACTGACATTGAGTCATTTAAAATCAAATGTTAGCTTACTGCGCAGATTAGGATAGGGTTATGTGGACTGCACTTAAAGTAAATTAAAAAGAACTATGTTAGTTTTAATCAATTTGAGTTTTTTCATTTCATTTTATTTTATTTTTTGAATGATACTAACAATAGCCATATGGCTGAATCTACGAAAATAAGACCCACGTTGTATGAAACCACAATTTTCACTAGTTTTACGAGTCTCGTCACTGCAGACTGTGGCTCTGAATGAGTCAAAGGACCACTTCTGCTTATGAGTCTTAAAAAAAAAAAAAATGTTAGAGAGTCTTAAAATCAAAATAAAATGTAGTCTTGTTACGTGCAGCAAGTTCCCTGTTGAGCCCCAAAAAAAGACCAAGGCCTTGTGAGCCATTTACTTCCCAAGCTGCAGTTAAAGAAAATCTCAACTTCTTCCTGGTGCATCTCTCATCTTTAAGTCTAAAAGTCTCCACAAAAAAAAAAAAAAAAAAAAAAAAAATGTGCTGTTAAGGGCGTGGGGGCTGCTGCTGCTATTTGCTTATTTTATGGTGCCTTGCCATTAGATAGACGGAGACGGAGAGAAAGACGGATTTTTTTTTTTTTTTGTTTCACGTGCAATGCAACAAAAACACAACACCACACAGTCTGGAAGACATGAAGTTCTCCTTCATGTGCAGCATAATGATGGCAAAAGAGCTGCATCAACATGTCATCATCATCATCGGAGAGCCATACAAGATATATCATATCACACACACACGCGCATGCGCGCACACAAACACACAAACATAGGGCTGCTGGCTCTGTAATTACAGTGGTGAGCGGTCAAATCTGGACCAACACACAAACGTACCGTTCAGAAATCCCGGGAGGCCACGATGATGATCTGCACTGTTTGTTATTACAGCGACAGATGACTCATGTACACGTCATGAGCATCGTCATCGCCATCAGATGGGCAAAGACGCAAAGGCCTGCCTCACGACCCACAGAGAACGCGGCCACAAACATACAGTCGGGGGAAATAGGTTTACAGAACAAAAACGCAACACACAAACACATAACCACTGACTACGCAGGGAAACGTATTGAGCAACGTGGGGTAGAACAAATAAAATGGTTGGCACGCGATCTTAACGAAGCCGATGCATAAAGGGTCAAAGTTTTCGTCGTTTGACATGTGCAAACACGGACTGAGAGGTCGAGCAGCTCAACAAAACAAACCCTAAAATAATTCATGCAAATCAGTGTCACTGACCTCAGTGAACTGGGAAACAGAAGCAAGAATAAGCAAATTTTACAGGACTGCATAAAGGACCGTCTATCTCGTACACAGGATGATAATACTATAAACAGAGGTATGATCCATCATGAGCTACAAAATTGATATTAAAAATATAGTTTTACGATGGAGTTAGAAATTTCAATTAAGAAGAAAATCATTATGATTGTAGCAGTTCTTTTAGATTAGCTTAAAAACTGATATGAGGAGGAACAGCTAGCCTGGTTCTGTGCCCCGAGCACCTTTAAAATTTTATAAAAAGAACATTTTTTTTGATAATTCTTACAAAAAACAAAGTGTAGAAAAGCAAAACAGTATAAAGTGTTTATTCGTGTGCTTTGAACGTGCTGGTCCTCAGATCCAGGCGAGCTGTTTCAGCCTTTAGTCAGTTAGCGTCTCTATGCTAACATTAAGGCACACATGATATTTACCTATTTCTTCACAAGAAAACTAAATCAGCGTATTGCCCAGAACGTTAATCTATTCCGTGAAGAGGTCTTCTTAGTTTTAATTTGTGTCCCATCCCCTGGGTAAAGCTGAACATACCTTAAGTTTAGGCTCCAAGGTTGGCTAACGCAGAGGCGGTTAGCAGGAGAGGTAGAGGTTTGGGTTGGGAGAAGGAAGGAAGAAAAAGAGGGTTTAAAATGAGGGAAAAAGGATGGGAGGAAGATGGACAGGAGTGGGGTTAGAGACAAGGGTGAAAAATTGAAACAGAAAAAAGAGACAAAAGCTCAGGAGGAGAAGAAGAGAGCATGCAACATGAAGTCTTGTGTTCAACCGTATCACGAGACCTTAAGAAACACAAGTTAAGTTGTTCTTCTCCAAACGCAAATCCTTGTGCGATGCGAAACCCGAGCCTGTAAACCTACA
Organism: Istiophorus platypterus; assembly: GCA_016859345.1. Classification (NCBI taxonomy): domain Eukaryota; kingdom Metazoa; phylum Chordata; class Actinopteri; order Istiophoriformes; family Istiophoridae; genus Istiophorus; species Istiophorus platypterus. The sequence continues at coordinate 11,846,640 of CM029132.1, read as the reverse complement.
GCCAGAATGGCTTATGTTTGTTTGTCTTCTGTCCGCTAGGTTTAATTCTCTGAGACAACAGAACCGAATACAACACAAACTGCAAACAGCCCAGACATCCCCACTTCTAAAGCGCCAGGAACGGAACCAACCGCAAACCTTGGGAGCGGAGATAACCGCGCTCTCCTTCAGACGCATGCACGGCAAAACATTTGCAAAACAAACCGCCGGCCTTGGACGATGGGGGCAAAAGAGCCTATTGTTGAACATGCACAGAAAAGATATGGGCCACATTATGCACATTCCTCTAGCAAATCTAACTTTAATCCATTTTATTAAGTGCTCTACTCCATTTAAAAACAAGTCAGTCAGATTTAAGGGTTTTTTTTTCCCAAAAAAGGCCAGTTTCAATTTAACTCCACTGACTTTAATTTAAAATTACGATGACAGTTTAAGTAGAGCAGTATGACCAATCTCTCATTAAATTTTTGCAGCCGTTTCTTGCTCCGTTGCTCCTGCTGAGTAACGTTAAATGTATTAAAAAAATTATTTTTTTATTGTGGTGAGTGAATATACAAGATGGAAGGCGGTTAGTTTGCGGCGGAAAAAAATTCTTTTACGTTAGGTAAAATTGAGTATAAAGTGTCCGAACGCGCCCTCGTACGGCATTAACAAACTAAAGCGGGAAGTACAGTGGATCAAAAGAGAAAACAGTAGGAATCGAGAACAAGCGGGAGAGGAACATCCATTAAGGTTATTAGGTTATGTTCAGCAGAAAATTACAACATAAACCCTGCGTTAAGTGTGTGAGAATGAATATGTTTTCAACTTGGTTTTGAACCAGTCATACCAGACGTTTGACATCCAGCTCTGTAACCGTAGATCCGCACACTTCACCTCACCTCACCTCACTTGAGGTTCAGCGTTCAACAATCCCGTTCAAGCTTATCTGAGATTGATAAGAGCATAATTTATGTCTACAAGAGACGGATGTCATCACATATATGTATTTCGGTCCGCTATTGTAATCCTGCGATCATATTCGTCATAAGTGTATGGAAATGCTACGGGGGAAACTGATCAGAGTAGTACTGGTTAGTACACGAAAGTACAATGTTTGAAGTAAGTTTTATACACCCCGAATGTTTGAGTGTAAGGCCAGGGAGGTATCTTAAGTTTCCACATTCTGTTTATTTGGATAACACATTCAGTGGTGTTTATTAACCTCGGCACAACGCGCTAAGTTTCTGCGACGATTTCACCTCCTTACTCAAATGTTTGTTTCCTTTTTTTTTTTTCCTCTCTTCGCCGTAAATCGACCGCGCGCATCCAGTGTCAATACACACTTTACCGTAGATGGGGAATTCCAATGGGACCAGACCCGCAAACACACTCCGGGAGGAGGGTGATCTATAGGCTCATGTGACCGGTAATGTAACCACCACATCTCCCATAAAGCTTTCTATGAGCATCAGGGACAGGCTGTGGGGATGGACACACTCGGCCTTTGTGAGCTGATAAATTTGCATATTATGCCTGCTGGGTTTTTACATAGCTGCCAGTTACCTGTGTTTTTAAATATGTGCCAGTTGCTTTCTAGTGTTGCCTTTCACCGGTTATATTAATCTCCGTCTTTCTCTCCTCCCTCCTTCATAATTCATCCACTCATCGAATTTACTCACTTAATTCTTCTGTTCAGTTACATTTCATCCTGGGTCAAATGTTTAAACCGAGCAAAGGATGCAACCAAACATTTGCTGTTTTCAGCTTCTCGAATGTGAGGGACCGCTGCCTTCACTGCAAAATCGGATCTCTGTGTTTATGGACTTTTGGTTTGACAAAAACAACAAAACATGTAAATATGTCGCCGAATTTTCTAACGTTCCATAGACCAAACAATTAATCACAGATAAAAGGGGCGTTAACCGAGAGCCTGTAGTTTCTTTCACTGTTTTCAGCCACTTTTTTCTGTTCAAGTTCATTGTAACTGACATGTTTAAATGTCTTTCCTAGCACAAAAGGTCACTTCAGTTTCCATTTGAAATTGAGGGTAAAATGTTAGAAGCCTAACCAGGATATCATTAGCACATGCTCTCCTCATACACACACACACACACACACACACACACACACACACACACACGCACAAAAAATGGATGCACCACCCTCAGAGGTGGAGGTCAGACAGCCGCCAGCTAATGAACCCCTCTTGAAAAATCACAATCTATGGGGGTGTGCACATGCGAAGGGGCAAAAGCTATTCAGACAGAAGCTATTCTGTCTCTCTTCTTACACACTGTCCTCACCACAAATGAACGTGTTTGTGTCGGTGTGTGTGTGTGTGTGTTGTATAATAACAGTCAGGAGAAAGCCGTTAGTGACAAACTGATACAAGTGGCTGCTCTAAATGCACCTTTGGTCAGCTATTCCGTGTTTGTGTGTGTGTGTGTGTGTGTGTGTGTCTGTGTTCAGTGACAGCTTGCAGGAGTGGTGTGAGAAAAAAGGCCGGTACGCACTCAGTGTGAGTGTGTTTGAGCCGCTGCTTTGGCAACATGGTAAAAGTTGATGACAGTAGGTAACCTTTGGACTCTGGAGTAAGGAGAGGAAAGAGGCGAGGAGCGGGGCCGAAATGGGGGGAAAGCTATGGAATAGAATACAGACAGAATGAAACTGGTTTGGGCGACGGTGGCAAAGGAGCAGTCAGTAAAGATTTTATTTTGTGTAGTGGGATTCGAAGGATGTATTTCTCCAAGCTTTGCATGCTGTACTTCAGGTGTAAACGCATTTAGCATTCGAGGCCACTCTGGGACTTTTCAGGGATTATGACTTATTTGTTTTACCCTTGGTAATGTGTCTTATTTAAATCCTGCAATTTCACTTCTCCACAGATGTAATTTAACTTTCATCTGATCAGACTCCATTCAAAGGAAATGAACCGCTCGCCCTGCTGGTGGCAGCGCCATGTTCTTCCTGCTGAACAATACCCCAGTGTGTACAGGTTTCATTAAGCCAATTAAAGTGCCATGATATTTTTTGCTGAATTAGCCCCTATTTTATCCGTCTGGGAAACGCCAGACTCCCCTGAACTGTAGGCCTCGTCACTGCTAACGCCACAGTTGACCTACAAATGAATGTAGTTGGCTGTTATTTGGCTTCGCCAGCCTTTTCCTTTCCGTCCCTACCCCAAGTTTGACGCAAATGTCCAATAACAGTACAAGACTTTGCAGGGAATTTTTAGAACAAGTGATGTTGGAGATGAGCTTTAAACAAACTAGTTTTTGCACAAAGTGTCATCTGACCACGTCTAAACACCAAAGTGTTTGCAGCTGCTCCAAACAACCGAGCCAAAAAGCCGTCATAAAGCGGAGCAAGACATAATGAATCATAGAATTCAGAATAACTGGGCACACTTTCAGACATGCTCTCCTTGGAGTTCAAATCTTGCCGTCTTTCTAATTGAGGGCATGAATATTCAACTGTCGGATTCAAAGAGTTACAAAAATTGTTGGATGTACCCGCCCCCTCCAAATTCGGACGCTGGAAAAAGGGGGTTTCAGACCCGGTCAGATGGCCTTCCAAGCTCTTTGTTTAAAGCATGCTAAGCCCAGTAGACTGGCATGAGTTAGACAAAAAAAAATCCCGCAATTTCAACATCCTACCTTAATGCAATACTTGGATTTCTAATGCTGGCGCGATGACTTTCCAAAGTCACAATAAGCCCTAGCTATAAGTGGCCAAAAAACCTTGCTCTGCAGTATTCTAATATTAGCATGGTGATAGCATTCTCGATCTATCACATGCTGATTAGCTGGTAGATCTTGAGCAGGGAAAAATTTAATAAGAAACATATTCTGTGTGGTTCAAATTTAAAATTACATTTGAAGTTTAACTGAATAGTTATATTGAGAAGAATGAATGAGAATGAATAAAAAGTTGCTGGCCGGTCAAAGAAAAGCACAAAATTTGATTTTGACATTTTCGCAAAATCTCAAATGTGTTTTTTATAAGGCTTTGATAAAGCCCGGATACTTTTTTTTTCTTTTTTGACTAAACGAACTGAAAACAGGCGTGAATGAATCACTGTTCATCAGCCAACTTGAAGCTTAAACCGATGCCTCAACAGACAGGAATACCGACAGCTTTCCTCTGATGAAGAAATTCTTTACAGTGAAACTTTAGTTGCTGCAGCATCTTATAAAAAGTTCTTACTAGGATCCAGATCTCATATTCCTGGATGCTAAAAACAGCTGTATTTTCTCACAAAAAGTTATTAGCTATGTTTGTCCACAGGGCAGCCACCAAAAGCAGGTCAGAGCAGAGATGACAAAAGATCACATGTGAGGTACGGAGATACAACAAGGCTGCATTTGTGGCAAATGGAGTTAAAGTTATGAAAAGAGCAAAAGAGGAGGAGTAGAGATGGAGCAGTCCAGATGTCAGTCCCACACTTCACATGTGGCTGTGGTTGACCTTCCACCTCTCTCCTCTCCTTACTCTCCATCACCCTCCCTCCATCCATCCTTTCCTCGTTTCTCACCACTCCGTCAGGATGTCAGCAGCGTTTCTCGGCACGGCGTCATGACTTCACACAAGCCTGCGCTTCCTCCTCCTCCTTCTCCGCTCTCACCCCCTAAACATCTTTCCCTTCCACGCATCTATCTAACGCTAAACCAAGATAAAACCACTTTCTGAAAACACTCGCACAGGGGAACAACTGACGTGAAAGCAGAGGCCGTTGTGCTTTTCAATGAGGTCATAATGACAAAGAACCTCTGTTTACAAAAGAGATTGGAGAGAAACATTTTCATTTTGAAAAATAGGTTGTGATGTTTAAGGTGCAAAATGTTTTCCAAGCTGTTATGAAATCTTCTTGCATAAAATCTTCGTACATAAAATGTAGTGCAAGCTGTGTGAGCAGTAAATGCTAAAATGTGAAAAGCACAGAGTTAGTTAGGATGATCTAAAAATGTCTTTCTTATTTATCTTTTTTTAAGGAGCACGATTATCAATTCAAGGCTGTGGCATCAAACCATCCCAAAGCCAAGTTGAAAACAATTTTCAAAAAACAAACAACAAAAGAAAAATGATAAGACGAGAAAAGGAGCTGCTCCACTAGTCCCAACATGCCAGGGAAAAAAGTATACAGGGAAAAAAAATTGAAAGAGGGTTCAAGTTACATGTGTTTTACTCTGAGAAGATGTTTTCAGCAAACCACTAAATATATTTTGTCTGTTTAATGGATTATGAGTGATGAATGTTCAAGAGTAGCAATAATATACAAATTAGAGAGTCGTTTTCAAATAATTTCTCTATTAATAGACTTGTCATCTTGAACTTTGTTAAAAGCATAATCATCATAGAAAAAAATTTTGTCATTCCAAGGATTGTCTTGGCATGTCTTTATTCTGAAATGCCTCTGAATGCCTTTGTTAGAATGACTGCCTCTTCCTTTTTCAGCTTGCATCAGCCATACTGTTAGATAATTCAGTAATCTAGGTTAAGGTCTAAGGTACGATGAAAATCACCGAAACCAAATCCCACAGTAGAGGAGAGCGGTCACATTCCCTCATGAAGGCACCTAAGGCTTTTATTTGAAATACGCTCTAAAACATCTCTTGATGTGGAGAGGTGCTGTCAAGGGCTTCTGCTAACCGGACCCATTGAACAGCCTGGCAGCAGTACAGAGATATTCCCTTCTAGATTGTCCCTCACCGTCAGAGAAGGCCAAGGTCCGGGCTGCCAGCTCACAGCTGTCAATCAGTACACAAACGCGCTTTCTTATCTCCAAATTTGATGGTGGAGATGAAAGGAGGAGATCCAAAATGTCCTCGGCAGGGTATTTGCAAATGGGGAACAAAGGTCTGCTAAATTTTTGTTTTGACAACACATCACCGATAAACACTGAGAACAATTACAGCATTGAAGAGTCTTTAGTGTCCTTAAACAAACCTTAATATGCAACATTATATGGTCAATCATTTTCCTCTCAAGTGAAAGGGATTTGACATGAAGCCAAAACCTGTAATCTCAAAAGGATGGTACATTCCCAAAAACTCTGCCCAATTAATTAAAAACTTGTGATTCCATGTGACTTTGTTTATAAGCCCTGGGTTTCTTGCAATTGTGCAACTTGAACATAAACAAAGTCTTAAAACGTGGAAAATATGTGCACTTTTCTCCCATGGTTCTGAGGTTTAGGCCCGTCTGTACACTGAGATCAAGTCCTCCTCTGTTTTCTAAATACAATGAAGTCGCATTCAGAGTGCTTGGCTTGAAAGAACATACATGCATAGGCACATTATGTACAGGGGAGTGGTACAGCGGAAGTGGATTTGAAAACCAGGTTTATGATATAATAATATAAACAAATGAATGAAACCTCCAAACACTATGCAAAGGAGGCAAATGTTACTGGTATTTGCTAAGATGATTATTTGACTTTTTTTACTTTTAAGATTTATGTTGAGATGCTCCAGGGCTCACTAACAGAGAGACAAGCTGCTCTGCAGACAAACTGTCTGTCCGTGTCTGTTTAATTGGTTGTTTAGGAGGAATTTTAACCGAATTCAAGTCGGAATTCATCTAAATTGAATTGTAGCGGGGCCGCAGAGGGCGGAGCGGCGGCAGCGGGTGAGGCAAAGACAGAGGAAGGGAGAAGAAAAATGGTTTGGCTCTGGAGCCTTACAACGATCTCGAACAGGAAGTCATTCAACGTGAAACACACACTCAGAACCAAACAACTGCGCGCGCATATGGGAGCACATGCATACACAAGCCAAACAGGGTCAATTTGGAATGCATTCCTCCTCCTCTTCCTTAGATGAGTCAGTGTGTGTGTGTGTGTGTGTGTGTGTGTGTGTGTGTGTGTGTGTGTGTGTGTGTGTGTGTGTGTGTTTGTGTGTGTGCACGCACACGCGTGCGCGTCTGTCATTTGATGGGCCTACAGCGAAATTCCCGAGGCCGTTGAGAACAGAGGCAGCTCAATGATAGATGAGTATGAGCTACAGGAGACTGGAATGAGGAAAAAATTGTGTGAAATATGAATGGACGCTGGGAAAAGAGACAGAGACCCAGGAGATGATGAAACAAGCCATGTGGAGGGAGGACGTAGTGATGGGGAAGAGGGGGGGGGGAAGAGAGGCATGGGGTCAATAGTGGGGTTTGCATGTAAACAAACTGCACTGCCCTCAGGCCCTTTCTGGTTTCTGTGTGAATGTGTGTGTCCTAATTCGTTTCTAACTTTGCTAAGTCCTTAAAGGAACACACCAGGTTTTTGGGACAGTAGCCCACTGGTCAAGTTTCCGAATAGAGACACAGACAGACACGAAAATAACTGCTCTGTCCCCATTAGACCATTCACTTCGGAGCTCCGACTTAAAACTTCCACACACCCTTTACTGAGGATTTTATTAGCTGGATTTATGCTAAAGCCAGGTAATCAATAAAGCTTAAATATTCACCTTAATAAATTATAAAAAGAAAAAAAAAACTCCCTGTGCAGAAAAAAAAAACAATTGTTTCTAGTTGTTTGATTATTTTTGTAGCACAATTTGGCCAAATTGAATTTGTTTCCTGCACAACACAGCCAGACTGAGTCATGCTCAATTTGAAATGGTTAACCTTCGATGTCCCAAGAGCCTGTTCTGAACTTGGAACAAACGCATTTTCGTACTACGCACCATAGGTTTGGAATCATTTACAAAACAAACTTCATTTGGAAACACTGCCTTCATGCCAGGCATTAAAACAAAACGTTCAAAAAATGTTTCCTGAAGAATTTGACTTGTTTTAAGTTCTCTCCTTTAGATGTGATTGTGGAAACTACTCCACACCAGCATTTAGACCAGGTCCTGCTATATATTTAAATTAAGAATAAATAAAATAAAAACAACATCAACATCTTAGCTGTTCACCTGCAACAGTTTTTCAGTTTTGAGATAATGGTACGCTTCAGTCTTTGGCAGCAAAAGATCTACTTTTGACTTAAGTGGTGCTATATAAGTAATTTAGCTACAGGTCATTCATTGCTTGGGTTTATTTTGAATGAATGATCATGATAAAAGCGAGCAAATAAGGCTGATAGCACCAACTTGCCTTAATATAGTATTTACATTGAGGATTTGGCAGTAAATCCAACCTGCTGCCTTATGAGACAACAAAAGAAAATATGCTGTTCCTTGGATGAGCTTGTGACATGTTGGGGACAAGTAGAGACGTGGTTATTGGGACTGTAGCAGGAGGAGAATGGGGAATGTAGAGCCTCTGTCGCTACATAGGATAACTAAGTTAAGTATTTAGGCCATGAAGTGTCAGAAAAGAGTGAAAATTACTCATCTCTTGCTCCTTTTGTCCGGCTTATAGTGCCACACTAAAACATATTCAATTTGCAATGACAGGGAACTGAGAAAAGCAGCAAACCCTCACATATGTGAAAGCGGGAACCAAAGAATGTTTAGCATTTCACCGTGATAAATAGCTTACACATTGAATCAATTACACAAACTGCCGACGGTCAATTTTTCTATTTGTCTACGAATCATTTGTTTCAGCAGGACCTTGACCTGCAGAGAAGATGCCAGTGTCCAGGTGAAATCCTCTTATCAACTTAACTGAACAGTGTTTTGTCATAGGTCATTAGGGAGACAAATTTGGCATTTAATTCCAAAAGCTAGCGTACGGAGACTTCTACTTGGCTTAACACAGTACTTGCATTACATTATCGACAGTAGGATATACAGCTTCTGCAGTGATTTTTCCGGCCAAGTATGAGCATCATTTCCGCAACGGTCACAATCAGAATTTATGGAGGATGTGAACCCGATCTCATGAAGCAGGATTACTAAGTTGGCCGAATGACTTCACTCAATAAAAAAAAAACAAAAAACACTTTTTACTTTAGTTGGAGGAGTATGAGGCCGGAACGGTTGGAGATCGACTGTGCACCATCTCAACCATGGTCTCACTTCATGATACTGATTTAACAATGGAGCATCTTTGGCATCTAGTCACCAACACAAAAGCATTCCTAAAAATCTATGAGCTCAACGTATTGAAAAGTAGTTTTTCCCTTTTATCTCTCTCATCTCTCCCACATTCCGCCTCCCCCAAACTTGTTCTCTCGCTCCATGTATACTCCATAACACACTTGTTGATTCTAGAGGGAAATGGTAAATAGAGGGGGGAAGAGGGGATGAAAGATAGACAAGCAGAAAGCATGCACATGTTTTCGAGTGTTCACACACTTAATCACCAGCATAACCATTTCCTGGGAATTCCCTTTGAGAGAGAGAGACAGAGAGTGGTAGTGTGTGTGTGTGAGAGAGAGCGGGAGAGAGAGAGAAAAAAGGGAATCAAAAGGACCATTTGCGTGACAAGACCCTTCTTTGGAGGCCAGACGTACATATTACAATGTGTGTGAGGCTCTGTTGCTGATAAGTTGTTTTCTTTTGAGCACTTATGTTGTCCATTTTTTGGCCCTTGGGACCAGTTTGCATGTGTGTATGCATATGTGTGTGTGTCTGTGTGTCTGTGTGTGAGTGTGTGTCTGTGTGCACGTGTGTGTGCACACCACACCTTACCTCATATCTGCACACATATTTTAACAGCTTTATTGGGACTATGGGCCTTTTCACATAAACACACACACGCAATCACACACACACTGTCACAAACATCTTGCACTCAACTCGGTTGTAAATCCAGGACAGGGGTTTCCAAATGGAAGACACAGGCCTTCAGTTAGAGCCTATCAGTCAGCCACTCAGTTAATCATTGATGGCCCTTCAGAGACATGGACACACACGCCTACTTTCACTATGGACCTGCAACCTGTCTGCAAAGTACAACACACACACACACACACACACACACACACATAAAAACACGCAGTTATTATGGTCAATGACAAGGGCAAGTGCATGTCAGGGTTGCTGGACTGGCTTCTGAGGAAACAGGCGGAAGGGAAAATAGAGCTGGGAAAATAATTTCAAACTTTTCTTAGATGTGATTTAGAGCCTCAGAGACAAAAAAAACATACACGCCCATTAAGTAATTTACATGAATAAATAAATCAAGGTGACTTTTTTCCCCCCTGCTCAAGATGCCCCGAGAGCTCCCAGATCCCTGAAGCAGAGTCTACCCTGCTTCCCAGTCTAGACAGGTGCAGGGAGAAGTGCAGGACTACGGAGGAGAGGCGAAGAGGGGGGGAAAGGGGGAGGAAGGAGGGTGAGGGAGGGCGTCTGAGCTGAACCTGAGCCCGCAGAGAACCGGCTTGACAAGAATCCGACAAAAACACAACACACACACACACACACACACAGACCCAAGCACTGCTGCTTGCTGGCAACCGTAGGGGAATTTTTACGAGAGTATCTGATCACCACACGCTCACGCAAATCCAGCAGGCTACCGTGTTCACCGCAGGACGGCGAGGGCGTGTGCGCACACCTGGGCGGACACGCTCACCGGAGCCCGTGGCCTGCGCGCGCGCGCACACACACACACATTAACGCACACGCACCAGTCTCGCGTGTCACTTCACAACAATGGGCCTACTGTCAAAACAGGCTGTCACGTCTCACGTCCCACGTCTGTCCCTCGCCTCTTTTTAGCCTAAGTCCGATCGCGCCGGGAGCGACGACCCGGTCCGGTCCGCTCCCCTCCGCGGCTCCGGCGGCCGCCGGAGCGGAGCGGAGCGGAGCGGGCTGCTAGGTGCCGTCTCGGCCGAGGGGGTCCGAGGACGAGTCTCGAAACGTTTCCATTCTCACCTCGTCCCATTTGATGAACTTGCCCCCCTTCTTCAGCGCGTCGTGGACGGACACGGGTTTGAGCTGCAGCGCGTGGACTCCCGGCTTGGCCCCGGCCATGGCGAGGGACTGCCTGCCCGGGTGCCAACGCCTAAACCCCGGCTGCGACGAGCTGGACTCCTCGGAAGGAACGAAAACGCTCTTCCTTCCTCCACTTCCACCGTGGAGCTTCTTTTCTTTCTCCCCCCCCCCCCTCTCTCTTTTTCCGGGGAGAAGGCTTATTATTAAGAAGGCCGAGGTGAGGGGAAGTTTTTCGGACACTGCCTTTAAAAGTTAGTGAAGCTCGGCGAGAGTTTGAAGAACATGAGGAGTGAGATCCAGAGAGAGAAAGACTTGGGACTTGGCTCTTTCAGCGCGCACCGCCGCTGTCTTGTCCGCGTCCACGCAACGCGGCGGCGCGCCTATAATTCCCCTTTTTTATTATAGGCTTTGGTTCATATATTTGTTTATTTATGCAGAATCCTTTAATCGCGCTCTTGAGCCGGCAGAAAGATCCTTTCCTTCCTTCCTCCCATCTGGTCGACCCCTCTCCTCTCCTCTCCTCTCCTCTCCTCTCCTCTCCTCTCGCCCCTCTACTAACTTTCTCTGCTTCCTCTCCCTCTTGCCTCCTCCGACGCGTTTCTTCTTTTCTCCTCCTCCTCCTCGCCTCCTCGCATGTTTTCTGTGGGGCGAAAAAAAAAGGGAAGATTCCGAGAGGAGTGAGTGAGAGAGGGAGACAGACGGCGTCAGCTGAGTGAATGAGAAACGAGAGGTGGGGGGGGTGTTAGAGTTTGTGTAAAAGGGGTGTGTTTTAATGCAGTTCCTCTGCCTGCCTCCTTGTCTGCCTGTCTTCTCAAATTTACAGTACGACTACATGACAAGCAATGTGGACATGTTACTGATGTTTGCATATGCTTTGTTTTCCTCAACCAACTCGCCCATTGTCAATGTACGTTGATCTTTGCTGAAAGTTGACTCACCTTTGCTTTTATGTTTATTTCATCACTTCACCAAACCCTGCTGCCAAACGTTCCACTGCAACTTAAGGCTTCACCCCGATGGTTTAATATTCTAGTTTTCGTAAAGTTTGGGGACTTTCAGGGGACCGGTTTTTTTAAAAAGAGTTGTCCAAAGTAAAGCAGCAGAGCTCCAGAAAGCCTGACTTTTGGTCCCCAGCATGAAGTCAAGCTGCGAAAAATGCTGGATCCTACACATTGTATAATCCAACTCAAACTCCATGGTGTCTCTCGTGAGACCCCCCCTTGCCTGATAGATACCCACATCTTTTGCAAGTTTGAAAAGCAGGTTTTCATCAAAGAATTTGTCGGCTATCAAGCACAAGTCATGATAACCCTGATGACATAACGTGTTTTTTGAAACTGTGAAAAACTTCCCATAGAGCTAAAGAAAACATTACACACAGCGAGTTTTACTCCCCATCAGGATGAATAAGATCTGTCGGCTCTTTGATGAGCCCTCCAGTATCACAGCCTTCAGCGGAAAAGATAGGAAACTGAAGTAATTTTGATGCGATCACAAGCCTGCCATGAACTGAAGCACACTGATACAAAAATTATAAAGCCATGTAGGACGGTATTGTGGTGGGACACCTCGAGGGATCGCACACTAACCTAAGGGGGCACAAGCTGATAAGAAGGCATAAGAAGGGGATTATTATTGAGCGTGATAAGTGGCACATTATATCTTGTTTGTTTAATCCGTGCAAAAAGTGTGCAAACGCACTGTGATTTGTTTTTTTGACTATGCCTGCAGTCTTTCTTCATAGCTTCATATTTAACAGACAGATACAAGAGTTGTATTGATCATCTTGCCAATCTGTTAGCAATAACTCGGATGTTTGTGACCTCCCCAAAATGTCAAACTATTCGGGGGGGAGGGGACGTAAGACAAAAAGGCTGGGAGCCACTGAACTGTAGCATAAATAAAAATGTAAGATCAGTCTCTATTTAATATCACAGGTCCACATATGAGCCTGTAGATTAATTTCCTATTGATTCTTTTAAATCTTTGAATGACCCTAGTCTTTAATTGCTTAAAATTATTTTCCTTGGTGCTGACAGTGACATATTACTAATATAGTCTGTAACGTTATTAAAAACGCGTTAGTAGTTATCACACTTATTGGAAACTAGTAATCAGCTTACAGTTCATTTTAATGCAAAGGGGATAAGTGGTAGAGCTACTCAGGCAGTCAGATGGTGAGATTAGAGAAATATTTTATGAATGATGATATCAAATCTGCAGTATATAAACAGGAACTAATCAGAAGCCACTGAAATTGAATTCACCGAGCGCCACCAGGTAACTTTGTCCTGCCTCCTCGAGGTCATTTGCAATGTACTGTGTCATGTTTTAAGAAGTGCGAGAGCAAAGGAGGCTGCACAGTTGCAGGCTGATCCCATCCAAATCCCGCTGCCCGGCAACATTACAACTTGGGCTTTTTACTGAAAAAAAATAAACAACAAAAAACACAGCGGAGCTAGAGATTTTTTGGCAACGGTTCTCACTCTCCAACTCCCTAACTACACCCGACAGGAATGTCTGCTATGCTGCAGCCTGCAGACTGAATGATGGAGTGACTTAGTGGCGGTGTGTTTTTCTTCGACCAAAACCATAGAGCAGAGGAGGAAATTAAAAAAAACAATCCACAAGAGTCAACTTAGAAGGAATCTGTCACGAACACCAGAGTTCAGACATTTGTCTCATGAAGGTGCTGGTGTCAGTGATAAATGACCTTCAGGAGGAAGATCTAATCTTTAACAATTTAGCAGCTAGATAGGTTGGCATCAGTGTGTATGCACGTGTGTATTTGTGTGAGTGTGTGTTTGTGTGTGTGTGTGTCTGTGCATCCCTGGGTATATCTGAGCTTTAACTGACTCCAGGTAGAATTGTTGATTAATCTGATCTCAAACCACCACATGCACAGACACACAAACACGGCCTCTCGGATGACAACAAGCAAAAACAAGACGGACACATGCATATGCATTCTTTCAACAGCGCAGCTGACATGCATAAGCTGGGAGATTGTGTTTCTGTGGCGCATAATGAGATGCACGCATACACACTCAGACACACACTACCTCTCCTCTCTCATACACACTAATGAACTTCTTTTTAGCCAAACAATGTTGCGTTGAAGGCTTCATCTGAAGTGCAGGCACCTGTGGTGTCAATGGAACCGCCTCTGCCCTCCACTAAGCCAACTCTTTGTTTCTTCCTCTTCCCTCTCTTTTCTCTTTACAAATACATTCTTTCTTTGGGTCTCCTCTTTCTCTCTGTGTTACATTTAAACACGCTCCCTCCACTCCTCTGATTTTCCTATCTCATCTCTCATGCCAACAGGTGTCCTTCTCCCATTGGTCAGCGGGACATGCTGTACATAGTTCTCATCTGAATAATTGTAGAGTTAGGCAATAAAACAGTTTAGTATTATGTAAGAAAAGTAAATGTAGATCAGCAGGCTTTTCCCTGTTATTTACGTTTTCTGGGAATCGATTTCATATTTCTACTTATTGGTTGGAACTCCCGGTACTTTTCTGATTACAGTTAAGTCAGGTCTCTCGTGTTCACAGTGGTGGTTCTGTAGCTGTAACAAGATCATGGTCTGATGAGGATGCTTTGGTCCTGTTTCCTGGAACAAAGAGCCTTATGACCTGAGATCTGTCACTGCTGTGTTAGCACTAAAAGTTAGTGACTGTGTCTGTGTCTGTGTGTGTGTGTCTGTGTTCTTAGTTGGTGCAGACATTCATGTCTATTCATTTTGTGATTCTCGAATACCATTCCCATCAGACTCAGCTGTGCTTTGTGTTCGGTTCTGATTAGCAAATGTTAGCACGCTGCCACGCTAAACTAAGATGCTGAACGTGGTAAACACTATACCTTCTAGACATGCTGTGGTTAGCATTTAGCTCAAAACAGCGTTGTGGAGAAGCCTCACAGGGCCGCTAACATAGCATCGCATATTACCCTTTGCTGATTGCATTTTAACATTAAGCACATTGAGTTTATCTGTTATGAAATGTTGAATACGAATAAAATCGTCTTGTCCCTCTCACACAGCTGACATGAATCACAGAGAATAGAGATAGTTTACTCTCGTGGGAAATGTGACTGGAATGAATGTGAGATTTAATCATGGTCAGGCGTCTACTTTTTTGTATTCAGTGCAACGATGAAGCCAATATATTAAGTCTTCTCTAACTGTTTCACATAAAGTGAAATCAAAGTGTTTAAAGGACGTAACTAAGTAAGTAAGCAGGGAATAAAAAGTTAAAGGAGAGGTATAGGGAGGGAGGGGAAAGAGTTTAGAATAAGAAAACGCTTGGGAAAGAGGAGGACTCATAGCGGCCCGATGATAAAGAGGGTTAAGAAAAGAGGCAAAAGGGGGAAAACAGAGGTTAAAATTGGAACAAAGCAATGGACAGAGACACATGGAAAAGATGTTGAGGGGAAAGGAAAGACCCCCAACTTCTCATCTCTCTCTCTCCTCTCACTATCTCTCTGTCTCTCTCTGTCTCTCCTTCTCTCTCTCTCAAGTAACAGCCAGATCTTTCTCTCCAATGCAAAGCCAAGGACTCACAAAGACACATTGTATACAGACACACTGGCATATTCACTGTCGGTCCACACACAGCCCCCTCTCCACACACTCGCACACACACACACACACACACACACACACATGCACGCTCACAAACATGCACACACTAGTTTTAATGGGAAAGGCCTGACTTTGACAACAGTAGCAATAACAACTGGATCTCCAGAGCACTGCTGAGATTCTGGCTTGAAAATCGCTCACAGTTGAAACTGGACGCATCTGTATGCGTAACATTGCAGGATTACTGCCCGTGCTCTAAAGACAAGCTATTGTGGGCGTCTAGGCAAAGTGCTGATTACAATTTTCCCCGGAAGAGGAGTTCAGAGATGATGCAGATGGATGTGACTATGGATTTAGCTCCAGTTTTCAATCCTTTCCCTCACCGGCTCAGAGTTCTCCACAGGATGGTTTTTGTATTAATGTTGAACATTGATATATAAATTTTTTTACTGTTTAAACTGCCATTGCAGCTACACGGCTCAATTAGAATCCTCTACTTCCATCTAGTGGTTATATGTCGACACTACCTTCCTCTCCCACAGACCTGGCTTGATTGGAGTGTGGACTTTAAAGTCTCGACTCTGCTGTGAGCGCACTGGGTGTGTTCCCTACCTGTGTGTGTGAGTGTGTATACACTTGCAGTGACCTGTGTTAAGTATAATTGTATTTGCACAGGTGAATCAAGATAAAAACCATTGCAGACAGGTAGCACACTACACAAACAGTACAGATGAATCGGGACCACCCACGAACAGAGCAAACTTCTGGATTTACAGGTGATAGGGTATCTGCTGTATTTCAAAATGCCTGGATTTGCCAGGCAGATTTTGAGGCTTCTTTAGCAGTGTTTTGATGGATTTATTGTTTTTTTTAAATATATTGGTCACACTGGACGTCAAAAAAGACTTTAGGAGTAGATCAGGAACGATTATAAAATATTTCTTCTTCCTCTTTGGCAACCCTCCAGCCGGTGGTTTCCGAGTCAACCACATAGCTTAAAGCCTTGGCCTAAAGCCTTGCCCTTAGTTGATTCATAATTTTTTACCAGTAAATTTCCACCCATGTATTTTACTCAGACCTCTGACGTTGTTGTAAAAAAACAGAAAAGAAAAGAGAGCGTTTCTGTAATGATAAACAAAATTTCACATTAATATTTACTTCTGGAAAATGCACAATGGCGAGAGTCCGATTATTTATCACAGAAAGTAAATACAATGTACTGTGCTGTATATGTACTGATACAAAATTTGTCTCACAAAGCTGACAGCACAAGTTAAACAGTTTGACAGCTCCCCCATGTGGGGGAAGAACTCCTGTCTCTTTGTAGGAAGCAAAGCAGGGAGGTCTATATTTCTGAGAGCAATTCTATAAAGGCCCTGACATTTTAATTATATAAGTAAATAAATAAATTGACTGCTAAAGCCATGTTTATGAATTTGGTTGGGCTTTGGGTGGTGGCACATGTACAGTCTGGAGGGAGAAATAGAGACTGAGAGTACACAACAGGATCTGTCCCTTCCCCTAATGCTGCTTACTGTTTTCAGTTAACCCAGCTGTGGAAGAAGAAGTAAAAATAATAATGCTACTATGTAAAAATACATTACAGGTAAAAGTGCTGGATTGTAGTGAAAGTACAGAAGTTTTATCAGCAAAATGTATTCAAGAGTAAAAATACTCATTATGCATTTTATGGCCCCTGAGACAGAAGTTGTTATATATTACATTTTAGGCCATTATGCATGAACAATATTATATATACTATATTAATTATAGCAGTTATGGATTAACACTGATGTGAAAGAATGTTTCTCTAAACTTAGATTATTTGGAGGGGACGCATCAATCATGTTACCTCTTTTAGGCCTTAGGTTAGGCAACACGTCTCAAATCAAAACGGTTCAGTACATCAGATTTAATCTGTACTAATGAAATGCATTTTATGATGACTTTCTATGAATTAAAAGTACAATATTTCTTATTGAAATGTAGCACAGTGGGAGTATAAAGGAGCAGAAATTTGAAATACTTGAATAACTAAGTACCTAACTGTAGAAAAATCACAATGTTAGAGCACAGAGAGGTCTTTGTATCTTCCATAACTCACTTATGAATAAGAGAAAAAAAAAGAGTGTCTGCAGAGGTCAAGTTCATGCTTCCTGTCACATTTATTTTAAAACTTCTCCGAAGTTAAGCTCCCGACACAACCGTGACAGAGGAAAACACTTTCATAGCGGACCCATGGGTGAGACAGGACTACTGTACATAATACAGCTACATACTGTAGGTGTTGGGCAACAACTGGTCTGTGTCAGACCTGTGTCACATTCAGGCCTCCCACGTAGCTTACATCCTCCTGATAGCAGTTTGATGCCTTGCACAATGCAACACACTGACAAACACGCGCGCAACAATATCCGTTCTTTATCCCCGTTATTGATACTAATGAGCTCCTTTCTCTTCCTGTTTTGCTGGTTTGGGTTCTTAGTGAGATTATTTGAGTTTATGACATGACATTTTCTCACACACACAAAAACACACCATACCATATGCTACGTTGTACTTTTCCCTTTCCCCAAAGGCCACCGCGGTTTTAATATTACATGCTAACATTACAATGACCCCCCCTCTCAGGAGCTCTGCGTCTGATGTGAAGTCAAACGAACCCAAATATCACTGACAGTTATAAACAGGTCATAAAAACTCCACTTGACTGATGTGCTGATGCAGACGCACACAGCTAACTCGCATCTGAATTAGAATTAGTTTGGTGAAACGTTACGTCTGTGTCAAGTTGTTTTGTGTGATAGTAACTGCATGACTGTTAGTCATGTGTGTGACAGTATTTTACAAGGAAAACACAGGAATGTTTATGCTATAGTGTGTGTGTGTGTGTGGGGGGGTGTTTTGGTCTGTCTGTGCTTACTCAACTGTAAGTTTCAGACATTCTCACTGAATAATTCAGGTTTTCATGTCTTGTTGCTAAGGTTGCTCATGAAATGGTTTCTCGGGCCGGTATGATACACACACACACGCGCACGCACACAAACCAATATGTGCATGTTGACGGATGTGAAAAAAGCCCGCACACACTCCAAAGGAGGGAGAGACATTGTGAATGTGCTCTGTCTTTACCTCCCCCTTCACTTAACATTCTTATTATTATTAAAGCTCTTGTTATTAAGCAGCCTAGCTGGGGTGTGGGGCTCCCTGCTGCTACAACACAATGGACAGACTGTGAAAAAATGTGACTGGTTTCCTGTTAATGGAACACCTTCGCTGGTTTTATCCTTGCCACAGCCTGGAGATGAAACTTAAAAGTTAAACTCAAAAACCACCTCAGAACTAGAAAACCCAGCTTCTTTTCAAACAAGGTATAGTGTATAAAATTTGAAGAGAACAAAAAAAAAGAGTCACAAACACGGGACACGTACAATAATTGCGGGCGTATCTTCACCCGAAGTGTGAAACGTAGGTGTGAGAGCGTGGCTGTAAAAATTTCACATCTGGCTACGTTTCAACCGTAGCCAGATGAGCGTTCAGACCAAGCGTTTGAAGCAGTCAGGCCCATGAGGAAAATGGAAATTTGCGTAAATACTGTGTACGGACAAAGCCTAATATGTCTGGAGGGCTGTGGTGTATAACAGTTCGCCGCCGGCAGGTTTAACAGAGCACACGAGGATAAACAACAGGCAGAAACACCAGAAGGTCAAAAAGTTTTAACAAAAGGTCAAGCCGTTGGCCGAGTCCGACCAGGTCGCTGCGGATGATGAAAAACGTGGGCACAGAGACGGTCATGATGGAATAAAATAACAAAACGTGTGTCTGTGATGTTTTTATGTGATGATGGCTGCTGCTGCAGAGCGTGTTGAATGAAAGGGGTCTAATGGGAGGAAGAGGGGGGGTCGTCCCATGTGAAAGCTGGGAGAATGGGGGGACGAAACGTGGTAGGAAAACAGAGGGTGAAAGGGTTTAAAAGAGAGAGAGACTCGAGGCGGTGGAGGGATTTTTCTCTTCTTTTCTTTTTTTTCTCTTTCTTTCTTTCTTTCTTTCCCCCCCCCCTTTTTTTTTTTTAAAGTCACGTTATACGTCGGAGTCCCGTCAGAGAGCAGGCGCAGGGTGAGGGGGGGGGGCGGACGGAGGGAGGGAGGGAGGGAGGGAGAGAGAGACGAGACGAGACTCGCCTCGGTTCTTTTGTAGCGGATGAAGAGTCGACGCCGGCCGCCGCCGCCGCCGCCGCCATCATCACCATCGTCTTCCTCGCTTTACATAAGCGGAGCTCCCGGGCCGCAAATAGCGCGATAAGCCGGTTCTCACGCTGCGTCGCTACGTCCCCGTCGTGTCGCTGGGAAGCGGCCGGACGCTGTTCACCGTCCCTCGGAGAGACTCCTGCCTTTATTTATTTTATTTTTTATTTTTATTTTATTATTTTATTTTAGGGGGGTGAAGAGCAAACAAAAGCATCAGGTTCCGACGTTTGTTTCTTCGGGGGGGTTGAAAATCTCGAGTCACGCGTTTTATCAGTCGGGATTTTTTTTTTTTTTTTAATTTTTCTTTCTTTCTTTCTTTTATTGTTTTATTATTATTATTATTATTTCAGTTGCGGAAAAAAGCTACAGACCTCATCGCCTCTTTTCCGTCGCCTCTCCTTCCCCCTTTTCACACTTCCACACCTCCGGGGTCTGTCCCCCCCACCACCACCAATCACCACCACCACCTCCACCTCCACCACCTCCACCTCTCAACAAAACAAAAAGAACAAAAAAACAATCAAATAACCTCTAGCGACCATGGCCGCTGTGACGAGCCCGGAGACGAGCCCTCAGCCCCGCGTCTATTTCCAGACGCCGGCCGGCGCCGCGGAGGAGCCGGAGACACCCGTTCGGAAGCAGGGACGCGTTACGGTGAAATACGACCGCAAGGAGCTGAGGAAGAGACTGAACCTGGAGGAGTGGATCATCGACCAGCTCACGGACCTCTACGACTGCGAGGTAAAGAAAAATAATAATAACAATGATAATAATAATAAAGAGAAAACGCTCGACGATAACCGATCGAACGTATCGATCGGGAGACTCTCGCTAAGTGATAGGGCTCCGCGGGTATAGCCGGATAAGTCGGCTTTATCGCGCCCGGGGCTCGTCTCCGCGTCTGGTCCTAAAGCAAACTGTTGACAAAGAAACACCGATGCCCCCTTTTTTCCTTTTTCTTTTCTTTTCTCTCTCTTTCTTTCTTTTCTTTCTTTTTGTGCCTTCGGCCTAGCGGCGTTTGTTCTGCAGCCTTGTGGCATCTGGGCCATTTTGCAAGCAGCTGAACGAGGCAGCGAAGGCAGGACAACAAAAAGGAAAAAGACACGGGAGGCAACGTGGACGTGAAACGAAGTGGCCCGTTTTATTAATGTCACACGTTCGTATCTGTTGGATTAAAGCGTGTTGGTTAAACTTCAGTCCTCCTCCCACAGGTTGGCTAAATGTAGCATATGCAGCTTTATAGCCTAATCATGAACCGGGCAGCCTCTGTCCTCTGCTCTCATTGGCTGAGACCGTTTTAAAGCACACCTGTGAATTAATCTAATCCAGTCTTAATGGCTGAAGTGCAATCAAAACTTCTATCTTCTATATTGTTTTGGTTTTTTTTTTTAGCTGATGTGTGAGAGCATTTTTTTTTTTTTTTTGAGACAGAATAATAAGTTAGCAGCACCACTTCTTAATAACAACAACTCACAACTGAGATACAAACAAAAGCAAGAGACTTGTGTCTGGTTTTTGTCTTTGCTGGTGTCTCGGCTGTGACCCTAGTGTCATGACCCCTCCAATTTTTTTTTCCCTCCCCCTGTCTCTCCTTCCTGCAAACCTTTTTTTTTTTTTTTTTAAGGAAAAACAAAAAGCTGAGTGAGGGTTGGTGAGCTCCTTTCAC
Source organism: Istiophorus platypterus (assembly GCA_016859345.1). Classification (NCBI taxonomy): domain Eukaryota; kingdom Metazoa; phylum Chordata; class Actinopteri; order Istiophoriformes; family Istiophoridae; genus Istiophorus; species Istiophorus platypterus. Next base: position 11,825,340 of record CM029132.1, on the reverse strand, counting down.
CAGGCGGGGGTGGTGGTGGTGGTGGGGTTGGGGCGAGCGGGAGACAAATGAGGGGGACGCTGTGGGGGAGGGGGGAGGTTGTAATGAACTCCCTGGATCCCTGCATGACCATTAGGTGTGGCGGCTAACTTTACAGTCCCTCACACGCCGAACCCCCGGCCGCGGCGACGCAACGGAGAGCCGGGCGTCTGCAGTGTAACCTGGCGGCAGCTGTGGTGTGGCTGCTGGCGTCAGTGGCTGGTAAGCTCACGTCGACTCGACTGAGCTGGCATTGACCCACATTCTATTCCTAGCGAGAGGAATACGACGACTTAACGGGTTTGGAGACTTCCTAGTAGGCTGACGGAGGAGGGACAGGAGCGCAGGACGCACGATCACACCTCCATCGGGTTTTAAATTGAGAAAAGTTAGGGGTTTTAACGTAATGCAGTTTTACTTTGTGAGGTACTGATCCTCTCCTCCAGAGACTCTTCAGTGGTCTGGTCTTTTCCACATTTACACCTGAAAGTCTAAAATCCTTTCCACCGAGGAACTGTAGCTAAACTGTAATCAGGTATTATTCCAAGCCACAGTTAACAAAGAGAGTGAATCTCTCAGGAAAGGCTAAAAACTGATACCTCCCTTATGTGGTGTAAGGAAACCACATTTATCTCTACTAAGTTTTTATCCTACTTTCTTCTGTTTTTTTTTTTTGCGGCAGTCAGTGGGATATCCCATGAGATGTGGATAATAAAGTGGCAGGGAAATGACAGAGACTCACGTGCCAGCTTAAATGATTAAATGGCCTGCAGGGGATTTTAAAATCAGTGCGCTTTGATCGTCTGCCAATAATGGATTAAGATGCTATGCGACAAATCTGTGTAGAGTCAAAAAAAAAGTGAGTAAATGTGTTCAGGAGAAAACCTTTGCAGTGCTGCGCTCGAGTATGACCTTTTATAATTCACCAGAAGACGATCAAAGTGATTTTGAAGTACTGATCTTTTTAGATCTTATTATTAATCCATCATGTGCCCTCGGATCCCAGGGAGCCATAGGAGAAGAGCTGTGCGATTTCAAGAACAGATATTTCTCTTTCTCAGTATAGATTGTCATTCATTCACCCTTCTCGCATTCATCTTTCCCTCAATAAATAATCCACTCAGTGTTTCAGCCATGCATGCTTTAATGCGGGGATGGTATATTGTGAGTCTGCTATTCAGCTTCATAAAAAGTGAAACAAAGAATAATAATTAAAAAAAAACCTCACTAATGGAGACACGGTGACAGTATCTGGTATTTTCTAGATAGTGAGACATGAGACTTGTAATGATTTATTATGGTCAGATCATTGGTGTATCAGATCGTACTTGTGTAAATGGGCAATTAATGTTTTGTTTCACATTTTTGGACACAAATTCCTCATTAACATCTAATGACGATGCCTATTTTTTAGCATTCATCCACAGCAGTTCCCCCCTTTTCATTGTCCAGATCCCATCCCTTCCTAGGCTGTTAGACAACAAAGAGATTAATTTACAGTCGGTTCGCTGATGGAGTTGGGCTCATTTAGACAGGGAAATGTGGAGCACGTGCTACTAAACAGTGTAACTAGAGAGGCAGCTTAAGCCGGTCAGGGAGCCGAGCGGGATTTGGAAGAACCCTGTTCACTCACAAAGACAAGGAGCATGTGGCTTGGGTTTTACTCCTTTTTTTTCCCCTTTCACTTTCCTTGCTTCACCTTACCCTTTTTCTTGCCATGTCTCTCCTTTGTTCTGACGCATCTCATTATCCATATTTTCATTTTTCACCCCTCATTATTTCCTGTCTATCAGCCTCCACTTTTCTCTCTCTCCTTTTGTGGATGCATTTTTCAACTATTAATAAAACCACATGAAGTTTGTTCAACAGAGACTCCACAATGAGCAATTTTCCCATTCATATAATACCTTTAAATATACTACAAGTAGTTAGGCCAGTCATTTTTGCCCAGACAGCTTGTCAGATATTCATCCAGTCACTTAGTCAGCCTATCATTCAGAGTTGCTATGGTTAAGAATGAGGAGCTGAGCCTTCATATGATTCCATGGCAACAAGGCTTGTTAAATGTTTATGCTGGTTAACCATGCAGTGGAAAAAGCCTTGTGTCCAATTCATGAAAGAAAAGCGTGGTTGAATTGCATCATTCCCAAAAAACCCCTCTATTTTACTCCCGATTAAAATTAGAGCTATTCAGCTATTATATTAGCAGGGCGTTAGTACAGGCCTGCAGTCGATTTAGATACGACATTTGCTTTTTGTTAAAGAAATAATCAGGTGCTCAACCAGTGGTACTTGCACCCCAGGGGGTACTTCTGCAGTTGATAGGGGGCACATGGAAAATGTGGCATAAATCCTCTAATTTGCAGGAAAAAAGGGAAATTATTATTCAGCGAATCAACTGACTTGATGTATGGATATGTTTTAAAAAATATATATTTACATATTGAGTCAAATGTAACACCTGAATACCAAATGTTTGCCTTTGAGAGTTAGCAAGTGAGCGGAATAGTCTAAAGCTACAAGTAATAGATAAATGGTTGGAGTTGATAGGCTTAGTAAAATGAATGAAAAAACATTGGAAATACTGAACTAAAAGTAATGAGGAAAAAGGGGTTGAAAAATTGAGCTTCTGGCATTGACAGATCAAATGTATGAAAAATTGTTGCAACATTATTCATTTTTATATAGTTAATAGTGTTAAACAACCTCCAGTTTACATTGGCTGGTGCTGTTGACAAAAGGATTCTTGAGTTCAACTGATATGTCTTCAGAAAAATAAAAAGGTTCAGAACTGTTTCAACAGAGCCTCCGAAACCCACAATTCCTTCCCAAATGTCACGGTTTATATTTTAAACCAAACAATAAACTGTTGAAAACATTAACACTAAAGTGGCAGGAAACGTTAGGATTTGGGAGCATTATGCGGCACATGACAAAATCCGAGACTGTTTCTTTAAGGATGGATGGATAGATAGATAGATAGATAGATAGATAGATAGATAGATAGACAAGTCTTATACACTTCCTCTGTTGTTATAGAGCCTCCACTCTATTACTGGTGTTGTGTATAAGGTGCTAAGTGAGTTTGAACTCCCTCAAGGGAGAAGGAAAGTGGGGGTTACACACATCAAGTCCACAACTTCGCCCCTAGTAAAATGATTAAATTTTACTCCAGCCTTGCTTCCATTTCCATGGTAACTGGGCTGTTAAAAATGTATTTGTCAGTAAAGACTCATTTTCTCTCAGTTTGCTGTGTTTTCTGCTCATGGTACACTGGAGCTGGCCAGTACGTACATAGTTAACAGTGGAGCGAGTGGGCGGACCAATCCCCAAACTCCAGGGTCCTACGTGGCCACACACACACACACACACACACATATACACACACACATATACACACACACATATACACACACACACACACACACCGCATACACACATATACACACACCACATGCACACGCACGCATGCACACACACACACACACCATACACCACACACACACAAACGCAGATGGGGATACGAGTGAGAACAGAGGCAAGATTGGTGAGCAGGAATGCAAAGCACGGGGGGAAGAGGAGGAAAAAAACTAGAGGGGATGGCAAGAGCAGAAGGAAAATGTAGTAGGAGTAGACAGGGATGTTAGAGAGCGAGAGAGAAAGTGTTTTTGTAACATGTGTACCCTGCTATTGCAGGCTACATACACCGAGAAAACACAGAGACGGTCACAAAAGTTCCCTTTTCTATCTATGGTAGCACACAATCAAGCAACTGAAAACAATCCAAGGATTTCTGACAGCTGAGGAAATGAACAAAGATACTTTTCTGCCTCTTGAGTTGAAGATGATGTAAAGGAGAAGAATAGTTTGTGTATCACTAAGAAGGCAGTTTGTTCTGTTTTGTTTCCCCACAGATAACAAGCCAGGCAGGCTAACGGAGTGTATATCCACTTTATCAGTTATTGGCTTTAGTTTAGTAAAAGTGTAGTTGGTTTACACCACATTAGTTTTTGTTGGTTGTCAAAATTGAAAATGAACAAGAAATAGGCCCGCTATCTCCCTAGTCTCCTTAGATTTTAAGCATCAGTTAAATATCAAAGATTATAGCAAATTCAAACAATTTTGCAATCCGGTTTTAAAGTCCCTGTTGAAATTTTTCAATTTTGTAGTTAAGTTGTCATTAATGAGCCATTGCTTTTTTATCCTGGTGTTGGGAGACTTCCACAATATCCCAACAACTATCAAAGCAAATGCTGACTGTGTCTTTAAAAATGTATGCAAATATAGTAGGTCTAATGCTGCATTGTGGTGCCTAGTGGACAAAAATGTTTCCTCGAATTAACAAATATATGCACGAGAATAAATAAAGGTTCAATAGGTAAAAATATCAAAATGTTCACTTTACACATTTTAAAGTTTAAAGTAACTTTACATCACATCTGCTATACAGCAAACCACATCAAGTAATCAGAGCCAAAGAAAATGTAAATCTTCCCGGGGAAAAGTCTACAATGGAAGAGTAAATGATCCTAGCTGAAGTGCAGCACATACAAGTAACACAACAGAATGTTTCCTTTACATAGAAAGTGTTCAAATTCAGCATTAAAACACATTTACTCATGTAAAACATGTTAAAAACACTTTACAAAACAGAGGAAAGAAGGAAATAGAACGCTGGAAGTGTTATTCTCTACCCTTCAAAATAAATCTCCATCAAATCCATGAAGGATTATACAGGAATTTAAATGCCCTTCTCATCATTGAGAACATACACATTACTACACAAACACATTACAGGGAACAGTATGTGCTCCTCTGGCCACATTTTGTCCCAATTAAGAACTTTCTAAATTGTTCGGTTCTTGATTGTGTTGCCTCATTTTCACTTTGAGTATGTTGTGGCCTCAAACAACAGAGTAGGATACATCACTTCTTTGACTAGAAGTGATGTATCCCAGTGTTTTGTGTCCGTGCAAGTAGGTCTCCATTGAAAAAATGAGTAAGGGGGAGCTGAACTGTGGGAACAGCTGTAATTTCATAGCTTTGCTGGTGGATTAAGTTGGCCTCCCTTACTGACTTCACCCTGTAATAGGACACACACACACACAAACGCAGATGGGGATACGAGGAGAACAGAGGCAAGATTGGTGAGCAGGAATGCAAAGCACGGGGGGAAGAGGAGGAAAAAAACTAGAGGGGATGGCAAGAGCAGAAGGAAAATGTAGTAGGAGTAGACAGGGATGTTAGAGAGCGAGAGAGAAAGTGTTTTTGTAACATGTGTACCCTGCTATTGCAGGCTACATACACCGAGAAAACACAGAGACGGTCACAAAAGTTCCCTTTTCTATCTATGGTAGCACACAATCAAGCAACTGAAAACAATCCAAGGATTTCTGACAGCTGAGGAAATGAACAAAGATACTTTTCTGCCTCTTGAGTTGAAGATGATGTAAAGGAGAAGAATAGTTTGTGTATCACTAAGAAGGCAGTTTGTTCTGTTTTGTTTCCCCACAGATAACAAGCCAGGCAGGCTAACGGAGTGTATATCCACTTTATCAGTTATTGGCTTTAGTTTAGTAAAAGTGTAGTTGGTTTACACCACATTAGTTTTTGTTGGTTGTCAAAATTGAAAATGAACAAGAAATAGGCCCGCTTATCTCCCTAGTCTCCTTAGATTTTAAGCATCAGTTAAATATCAAAGATTATAGCAAATTCAAACAATTTTGCAATCCGGTTTTAAAGTCCCTGTTGAAATTTTTCAATTTTGTAGTTAAGTTGTCATTAATGAGCCATTGCTTTTTTATCCTGGTGTTGGGAGACTTCCACAATATCCCAACAACTATCAAAGCAAATGCTGACTGTGTCTTTAAAAATGTATGCAAATATAGTAGGTCTAATGCTGCATTGTGGTGCCTAGTGGACAAAAATGTTTCCTCGAATTAACAAATATATGCACGAGAATAAATAAAGGTTCAATAGGTAAAAATATCAAAATGTTCACTTTACACATTTTAAAGTTTAAAGTAACTTTACATCACATCTGCTATACAGCAAACCACATCAAGTAATCAGAGCCAAAGAAAATGTAAATCTTCCCGGGGAAAAGTCTACAATGGAAGAGTAAATGATCCTAGCTGAAGTGCAGCACATACAAGTAACACAACAGAATGTTTCCTTTACATAGAAAGTGTTCAAATTCAGCATTAAAACACATTTACTCATGTAAAACATGTTAAAAACACTTTACAAAACAGAGGAAAGAAGGAAATAGAACGCTGGAAGTGTTATTCTCTACCCTTCAAAATAAATCTCCATCAAATCCATGAAGGATTATACAGGAATTTAAATGCCCTTCTCATCATTGAGAACATACACATTACTACACAAACACATTACAGGGAACAGTATGTGCTCCTCTGGCCACATTTTGTCCCAATTAAGAACTTTCTAAATTGTTCGGTTCTTGATTGTGTTGCCTCATTTTCACTTTGAGTATGTTGTGGCCTCAAACAACAGAGTAGGATACATCACTTCTTTGACTAGAAGTGATGTATCCCAGTGTTTTGTGTCCGTGCAAGTAGGTCTCCATTGAAAAAATGAGTAAGGGGGAGCTGAACTGTGGGAACAGCTGTAATTTCATAGCTTTGCTGGTGGATTAAGTTGGCCTCCCTTACTGACTTCACCCTGTAATAGGACACACACACACACACACACACACACACACACAGACGCACACGCACAAAAAACACACTCAGTGTGCAACATTTGCTTAAACCTTACACTTAAAGGTCTGAATACCAATCAGTATTAGCCTGTCTCAGTCAGGATACATAAGAGGGTGACTACAAAGAGTGGTTGTTACACAGTGGGAGTGAAAGACCCCAGTGTGTCTCTGTAAACACCCGCCACGCCACACACATGTTCCCGCACACACAGGGATACGCACACATTGTGTTAATGGCTCACATGTGGCTCTACATGATGAACACACAGTTCTTTTCGTGATTGACTGAGCGTGAGTCAGCATGTACTGTAGTCTGACCTACTGACTGGCCGTGTGAGCGTTCCTTTTTCTTTTGTTGTCGGAGTTTTTTTTGTTTTGTTTTTTTAAGGTGGTGAGTTAATAAATCAGCCAAGTCAGGGAGGAGAACGACCGCCAAGAATACTGCAGAGCGAGGGAGGCCGAGCGTGTGTTTTTGGTCAGCGTGTGAGTAAGGCCGGAAGGAAGTGAAGAACGCCAGGCGAGGATTAAGAAAGCGAGAGATGAAGAGAGAGGGAGAGGGAATGAGGGATGTGAGTCATTCAGGGGAATGTCGATGTATGTTGTCTCAGGAAGTTTGTCAGAAAGGAGTGAGACAAACGCATAGAGTAAGCAGAGAAAAATAACTATTATCATACCACTTTCCCTCAAAGGCACACTCCACCCTGATCACACACCTGTTGATTTGCACAAACGCGCGCTCATGTGTCCTCCTCAGCTTCACCATGCAAAACTACAGATTAGAGTCTCTAAACTACCAGGAGACTGCATTTCTGCTGTCAGTCACTTTTAAAAAGGGGGTAGTTTTACGTGTGAGTCATGTTTGAGGTTAAGGTTTGGTTAATGTTAGGATAAGAGGTAAAGGAAAGTTAATACACCACATCAGTGGGGAATGGAGCTTTCAAACAATTTATCCTTTTAGCTATTGAGAACAGCAGGGTATCAAAAAAAAAAAAAACAACTTTCCATTGTAGGTGGTTTTCATCCGTTTAAAAGATCTGCATCCTTTCACCAAAATGTTTTGCTTAAATGTCAGTGTTTACATTCTGAGTGCATTTAGCTGAGGGGCAGTCCTGATAGATAACGTGTGTAAGTGGGGATGCACGAATGTTTGTTGCGTATTTTTCTTTCATATTTTTCTCCCTCTTGCTGTTTGTCTCAGCGTCTTTGTTGTCTGTAATCACTGGCATGTGCTCGGTCATGTGTCAGGCAGCGTAGCCTCTACAGTACATACCGGTTGCCCAACACCTTTCCACCATGCAAACCCTCCGGTGTTATGTTTCAGTACTAGCTAAGCCCGATGAGCTTGTCATTCCACCCTCTGTCACACAGATTAGACCATCAGCCAAGTGAAGGGTTTAAATAATAAAGGACTTAACAAAACCATTTTACAAAGATCACAAGTCGAGCCGGGCATGTCTGGAGATTGCTTATGAAACTGAACAGCCTTCAGCGATTCTAACAGCAGGCACTGACTTGTTTAAATATAATGAGATAGTTTACAAAGTTGAAAGCGCACCCTCCTGAAGAACACATGTTTATTTTGTGTGTGCACTTAACAGACTGATACTGTTAATACAGTAAATTTGCTTCCATAAACATAATGACTGTGATGTATTTAAGTACTCCTTTACTTCTCTGCTCATTATCTTGAATGATCTACAGTCGTTCACACAGTTTGGTCCAGATATAACAAAGTGCTGTTTACTGTTCTTTTTTTTATTATTATTTAATGCATTTTAAGACTGTACATGTGCTTCTGAAAACTCATTTGTGAATTTCCAAGCTCCCCTTAGGAGTCTTTTTAAAGTGAGCATGGGCATAATAGTGATGCAGTTCAGTACACAGTCCAGTGTTATAATTACATATGGCTCCAGGGTGTTTTTGCTACAACTGCAGTTTTAAATGAGATAAATATGAGGGCTTGGCCATACTTATTCATTTGCCTCCATGTTGAAACCATGTTAAAATTATGCAACAAACAAAGCCTATGTTAAAATATTTGACAGTTGCAACTACAGTTGGCAGCAGCTGGCATGGAGTCATTATTATTATTAAGTTTCTTTGTAAGTAATTCCAGCTGCAAGCAGGTTCGGTGAGGTAACACAGATCCACTCTGGACTGTGTTTTAGTCCCAGGAGGTGCATGAAGAGCAGAAGCCTGCTGAGCTGTTGGTTAATTGCAGGGACGCATATTTCAGTTTATGGCCTTATTCACTGTTTCTGAATGTGCTCCATGTATAATGCATTTCTTGTAGTCCAACAACAGATTGTATAAGAGCAGTGCACAATGGCTTCCCTGTTAATATTGTATATGCGGAGAATTTGATGGATGATGTCAGACCTTAGATAGGATTTAATAAAATAATGACAAATAGCCGTAGCTTTCAGCAGGTAAGTAATGGATTTATGGTCAGGTGGGTTCACAGGAACAGGCTTCATTGCCAGTGACTCCCTGACCCGATGTCCCTCTCAGGAGGGCAGGCGGGCAGCCAAAATCAAGAGGCTGCCAGGCTGGAGCACCGGTGCTGCGTGGGCTTCATAGATCCTCCATGATATCACCACAGTGTGAAACCTAAACTTAAGCTTTCATGGGATCACAACGCGCTGGATGTCAGGTGGCAGGATTCTTATGTGGTTATGAAAACTGCTCCGGTTAAAATATGGCTGCGTGAAGAAATGGATGGAGGAAAGTTGTGTGGACAGATGGACAGACAGCTGACAGGCAGAGAGACGAACAGACCGGTAATAAAGATGGCAGAGGAGTAATGTTACCAGTTGCTCCTGTCAGATAATTTACAAAAATCAAACCAGTTTAACTTAGTGATGCATCATAAATAGAATCCGTTGTCCTTTTGTAATGTACATGTGTTGTACGTGAGTTATATTCACTTTGAAATTGCGTTTGGTTTCTGAGTAGGAAGGAAAATATTTTTGGGAAATTGTTTGAGTGACAGGAATGATTACAAGTTGCTGATTCATTAGGAAGGGAGTCAGTCTCTCTCTTGCTCACACACACACACACACACACACGCGCACACACACACACACATTGACCCTTGTTCACTTCTAGGGAAATTACAGAAGCTTGCATTCATTTCCTGGAGACTTACCCTAACCTACACTTAACCTTAACCTAACCCACACTTAACTTTAACCTAACCCCTAAAAATCATCTTTTACCTATTTGGGGGACATGTCTTTGTCCCCAGTTGGCCCAGCTGTCCTCAATTAACTGGTCTTTAGTCTGCAAAATTTTTCCACACACACACATTCTCATGATACTGGAATTAAAAGTGTTGATTAAACAAATCATCGAGTCTGAAGTTATAAAATCCGCACAAGAATTAATACTTGTAATAACCCGAAAGAAGAGATGAAAGACAAAGAACAGCAGCTGTGGTCGGCTTAAATTGTTATAATGGATTCCAGTGGGGACAAGTATTAAAGGCATAAAAATAGATATCAAGATGTCCATACAAACCTCCTTTCCAGCCACCTTTCAAACCTGCAGTGGATATAGTTTTTATGTTCGAAAAGTTTGGGTGGGTTATCACTTTGATCTACCCATCATTGGTCTGTTATTGCCGTGTAAATACTTCTGTAGAAGCTTTAGTGGCGAGTTAAAGAATAGTGAGGCAGGGAAAAAGAGGACGATCCTGTTGGGACAGACGAACATAGGATGTATTTTACTCACTCAGTAAGCAAAACCATCATCCGAGGTAAAGATTAAGAGGGGAAAATAGGCCTTTCCCTGGGAAGAGACAGTGACAGCCAAAACTGTCATTTTTCTCTGTTACTTATTCATTCCTTAAATTTCATATTTAATTTTAGTATGTTACTAATTAATACTTTGGATAGTGAGATGAGGCTCAGGATGGAGACTGCTCTTTGCCAAAGTAGTTACATGTTTTAAGGTCATATGTTTGCATATTTTACACAAAACCTATAAGGATCTTTTCCAAGAAGAAATAAATACATTAAAGGAAAGTAAGAGAGAATTAGAAATATATTAATTCATTATAGGGAGAAAAGGGGCATCATTCAGAAAGAGTTGAGTTTCCCCTTAGGTTTACTCTTTTACACCATGTCTGTCTGTGTTTTGTTTCTCTCTATAATAATCAACTAGAATCGCCCGCTTAGTGACTTTTTTAAATCCTGGAGCTGATTTACTGAATATGGAAACAAACCAAAGCATTAACTTCTTTGATTACCCAGTGTGTTGCCAGTGTTCAAAAAGTCAGAGGTCGTGTTGACAATTGATCAGTATGAAAGAATTATAATAATCTCTAATCCCTTTTGAAATCCACTCGGATTTTAACACAGTCATGGCAGAATGAATTAAAAGGCTGTGCAAATAAACTTGGAAGTTCCAGTGGAAAAGAGTGGATGAAAACCGATGGAAAAAATGTTTAAATGGAAGCTGAACGACCCCGCAAGTTCGCCAAACTCCACTCGTGGCCGAAACTGGCGCAACAAAAAAATAAGTCATTCAGTGAATGACATGGCAAATGAACAAATGAATACCAAGCCTTTGGTTCTGTTAGTATTTCTTGCCAATGGTGACATAATGATAATCTGCTGTAATCCATGTTTGAATGCATTCTTATTTTAATCTGAATGTAATCCGTGTGTGTGTGTGTGTGTGTGTGTGTGTGTGTGTGTGGCCTATTTCCTTACTTTATATTATTAGTTGTTTTCTCCCATGATAATTAGTTATTGATTAAAGGAGGAGAAGGTAAAATCAATTTTTTGAACACCCCAGGCTACTTTTCCAATATATCCAAGAAACACACACACACACACACACACACACACACACACACACACACACACATCAACATGAGTCTGTGTATGAATTTGTGGAGCATTCAGATCTCCTCCTCAGACCTGCCCTCTGTTCTCTGCTGCGGAACTGACAGACTAAAGATGAGATGGAAAGTGGAGGTGGAGGGTGAAAGTGGGCACTCAAGATGCTGTCAAGATCACATATTCCAGATGAGGGATTTTTTAATTAGAGTGGGCTGCAGAGAGGCATTGATATTCCTTCTTTGTGTGTGTGCATGTGCGTGTGTGTGTGTGGGTGGGTGTCTGTCTATGAGACAGAGAGAGCGGGACACATAGAAGCTGGGTTTCCACTCAAGTACGTTCATGCAGATCATAAAAAGCAGCATGGAAATTGAAGTAAAGGTTAAAAGTCAGCAAACAAAATTGATTTGCACACTTCCTGTCGCGCCGCAATTTCTAGTTTTGTTTGCATGACGCTGTTTATCATATTCACTCTATATACCTCTGCCTACCTGGCTTCCTGGTACCTAGCAGAAATGCATCGAATTCGTTTTCCGTTTTACAACATTATCAGACGTTTCTCAAATGGGCCTTAAAATCTTTGGGTGTTATACAATTTTGATGCATTTTTGGGGCGAACCACCTGTTGCTGTGCAGTTTCTGCACTTCCCTCCCCTCAGATCAACTGTCGATCAGTCTGATGGCACCCGGGTGTCTACACTTGGGTTTTTCTTTTCTTTGAGCTTGAGTTTCAATAGGTAATGCTCTCCTTTTCTCTCCTTTTCGCCTGGCAAGCCATGGTGGCTGTTTCAGCCTTAACCATTTAGTTCTTCTATCAGTTCTCAAGAAATCACTGTGGATGTGGCTGCAAAATTGAAGTACATCGCTTCTGGCGAGCGTTTAGTATGGTACACTGCTGTTGTAATGTGTACAAGAGTAGCAAATGGGCATTCGGTTCTATCAGTATGTTGCAGATCTTTGAACTGAAGGTTGCTTGATGGTTGAACAGAACAGCTACTGAAAGACAGTGACAACCTTTGGGGGACTGCAGTGACAAACCTTTGCCCCCATATAGTAGTTAGTGAGCTTGATGCAGTAGCTGTGGGGATTGTTGTTACCCCATAGGACCGTCAGAGCAACTCCCCAGAGAGACCGAAGTGCAGTCATGTCCAGTCGACACACAGAAACCACTGAACCGTTCAGTCAGGCCAAACAAGCTGATACATGAATCATTCAACCGCGCAGCAAACAGCTACGACTACGGGCACCTTTTTGTTTTGTTTTGTTTTTTTAACCCTGTGTGTGTATTTGTTTTTGGGCTCTGGGTGGAGTTTGAGTGATAAACCTCAATGGTGTTAGAGTCTGCTTTGAACTGGGATATTGCTAAATATCTACTGATTGACTGCAGACGTTTAATATGTTGCCTAACTGTGATGCCACAGACAAAATGTTTGCATTGTTGCTTCACTTCACAGAAGCTCTGTCATTCCCTCTTTTACTAAGTTACTAGGTTTATATATATATATATATATATATATATATATATATGCATGCATGCTACTGTGACTTAATCACAGTGTAAGAACTAACAAAACTACTGTGCCTGTATCCTAATTATAGCAGTGAATGTGTGTTCTGGGTACTAGGAACCTGTTAGGTTTGGCTTTCTGATGCAGTAAGTCTGAAGCAACCCACACAGCACCGGTACACAACAGCATGCCCACATGACTACCAGCATACTCTGGGGGCTCTGTTTCTTTTTACTTTGACAGAGTCATTTGCATTTTATCTGTAGTGAGATAACAGGGAGGCTGACAGGAGTGCAGAGTCAAAACAGATGGAGACTCTGGTAGGATCTACTAAATGAGGCGTACGTGTTGTACGGTTTTCAATTGAACAATACCCATTAAGAAGCTACATGTGTCCTTACTACCAAGAGGTTCAGGTAGAGATGCAAAACAAATTATTTATTTATTTTACAAAGAAACTTGTTATAGATGTAACTTTTTTCTTCATCAGTGGGAAGAAAGAAAACAGATAATCTTGGAAAGAGAGAGTAAAGAAAATGTGACAAATAAAACGAGTAAATCATGTTTTCTCGTCTCTAACCTGACAGTTAACAGACAGATAAAGAGGCTGCTGCAGTTCAGCTGTTTTGCCTGCAGCTCTTTCTTTCTGTTTTCCATATGATTCAAAACAGGACATCATATTTTTCCTGGGAGGAAGTACATCCAACTGATTAGACCTGCAATAGAGATCAAGATCAACCTTGCACGCACGCACGCACGCACACACACACACACACACACACACACACAAACACACACAAACACACACACGCACAAACACACACACGCACATGCACACACACTCAAACAAAAGGTGCACAGAAACACACAAAATATGTTAATGTCTGCATGCGCCCGGGTAGATTAAGTACATTGTGTTGCATTGATTATGGAATGCTGTAGTTTACAGTTCATGGTTGTCTGTGAGGCCACATATTCATTACAGCAGCCAGTCACCACTTAGATTAATTGTGCACACACACACACACACACACACACACACACACGAACACACACACACACACACACACACACAAACACACAACTAATTTCACTCTGGCAACTCTATCTTCTTAAAAGACTTCTGTTAACTCTAACAAACACACACACACAGCTTGCCATTTCCCACAGATACAGTCGACCGCCCCTCCCCAGTTATCTCCCAGGGTCACGTGCCCAGACAGGAAGTAGCCGGGTGAGTTGGTGCATTAACCCCTTCAGTGCTTAAGAGAACAAGACTGGGTCAAAACCTAGTCAAAAACCTAGGCTGGTTTATGTACGTTCAATTCACTAAATTGAGGTTGTTGTTAAAAACTGGTCGAAATGCTATAAACAACACTGGCAATTGTCTTCTATGGAAGTTTAAGGTTTGTCCAAGAAGTCACTAGCTTAATCGCTACGTGCTCTAAAAAAAAAGTTACTAAAGGGACTGAAAAGTAAGTAAATGTCTTGACAAAGGCACTGGTCATTCTGAAAAAGCAATGCCGATGAAGAAACTCCAACACTCGGTTGGCCGACCAGTGGTGAAACTTTATCACCCAGTCAGCAACAGACGTTCAGATTTATAGGGCTGGCCCTGCTGTTGCAGTCCAGCCAACAAGAAGAGACCCTGTATTCTCTGTTCTAACATGTTTCAGAAACACCCAAAACTGGTTTTACAAAAGAGCCGAAAAAGGACGCTGGCAACAGTAATGTGCTTGTTATTGTAAGACCAGATTCCTGATAAGCAACCATTTGTAGGTGTGTGTGACACAGAGGGATGGAAAGCAGCAGGCGATGACTGACACTAGCATCCCTAGTCCCTACACCCTGGATGACCGCTCTGCGACTCCCTCACTCTTACGGTATATTCTCTCTGGTATCATGCCCACAGCGAGGTGGCCCAAACACTATGAAGTACCCTATTACTAAAGCACTGAGGCTGATTTATACCAGAGCAGCAGAGTGGAAACGCCAGCCAGAGAGGAAGGGCATCAGAAGAGAAATAAAGATGAAGAGACGAGGGGGGGGGGTGACGGGGGGTGACGGGAAGCTGTTTCAGGCCCAGTATTTTTCCACTATTCCCATGCTGGACTCATCCTCTGTGTGTGTGTGTGTGTGTGTGTGTGTGTCTGTCTGTCTGTCCGTCTGTTTGTGTTAATCAGATGACAGTAGACCAAAGTACCAGGTCAGTCACAAGGGTGTCATGAATTACCACTTAGAGATGGCTTGCAGGCAACTTTTCATTTTTCAACTTGGACTACTCTTTGTTCTTTTGATGATAAAATGGTCTGGTAAATTTTCTGGGTCCTTCATTTCAGAATTTTTTTTTTTTCCTTTTTATAAGGTAAATGCTTCCATATTGACATGTCCATAACCATGCACAGGGATTTCTTGCAGATATTTGCTCATTATCTGCCAGCATAACCTCAACTTCTTCAATACGTGTCATTTGTCAGTGCATAACGGACCAAAGAACTCTTGGAAGGAAATCAAATAATTAAAAATAACTCACAAAATGCTTTTGTCTTCGTTTTCTGCGTTTTGGTGCCATGTTTGGTGCTGGCTACGCTCCAGTTCTATTGCACATCCTTCTTTGCTCAATCAATCAGTGTTTATTTGATACACAGGCCTGCACACGCATACGACAGAGGGGATTGAATGTGGGCTTCCCGGCTCATCTGAGAGTCTCTGTGAGCTGGAGTTACCTTCAAAACGCCTTCTCTGCATTCATATTCAAATATGGTTATGTGAATCTCTTTAGAAGCATGTTTCACCCTGAAGCGACTAATATCCTGAACTTTAGCAATGCAGAATGTTTTTTTCTTTATTTTTAGCATAGGAAAAACAAGACCATACTTATCATATTAGTGTGTAATTGATTAGAAAGCTTTTTCAGCTGTTTCGCTACTGTCGTCTTTCTTCTTTTTTTTTTTTAACCTGGATGTCGTCCTGGTCAACATCCAATTATTTAATCAAGATGTCCTGCTCTTTCAACCATGTTTATTCAACGGCCTCTAGCCATCCGTCTTTTCTCTGTACTCATGTCTTCTCTACATTTTCTTTTCAACCTCACCTTCATTTGTCTTTCAGCACACCTCAGTGAATTCCTCAATTACAACTAATTTCAACGGCTGAGCTTTAAGCACTGACGACATGCTGAATGATTTCTCATGTAGGCCTTTTGATTCGGACCATTTGATAAAAATGATTCAAGTTTTTTTTCCAATAAACATGTATGACGTCCTTTTTTTTTTTTTTTTTTTTGATTGCAAAGAGGCAGAAAATCAGCTGTTTTATGTTCTTGAACCAAAAGAGAGCAGTCCACCAAACAGAAGCGAGTCCTGTGCTCACACAGCCTGCACACGGTTGTATCTGTGTGTCTGTAACTTGTCATAGCTACAGGTACATATTGTGTACCTGCGTGACAGTGCCAAGTCAACTAGCCAGGGTTAATAGTTTTAATGGAGCACACACATAAATCCACACTTAACCCATACACCCTCTAACGCTCCCGCGCACACACACGCGCACACACACAGTATAAACACTCAGCAAGAATACTCTCCTACTTGGACTGATCTCAATTGTGATGGTGGAACAGTGTAAAGTCCGCTGCTTGTAACATGCAGGTCACACGTCGGCCTCTCCTATCTCCCCATCTGTAATTCCCATGTCTCTCCACCACCGTTCGGTGAAATGGGGAAAGAACTGACAAGAGAGGCACACAAAAGGAGTAAATAGAGTAGTGAGGTGATCGAGCCGTAAAGCATCACTTTGCCAGACGAGTCAAAACAAATGCACACACAAGGAAACGGGAATGAATGGCAACATTGTTTAACGCCACGTGTCCCACTTTTCCTACTTCTTCCTCCTTCCTCCATCCTGTCTGCTCCCGCCATCGTTTCCCCCTATCTTCAGCTTCCTCCTTCCCCCTCCTCTTTCTCCCTATAGTCTACACCAAAACATTGTTTTTGGCTTTGTAGCAGAACGGGCAATCGGCCATCTTGAAGTCTTGACTATTTTTATCCTAGTTTCTTACTGAGTCGGTAGGAAAGCAGAAGTGGCTATTTATCATCGATTGTAGCTTTTGGTAAACCTAAGCCTCTCGGTTATTCTTTACATTTCAATCGCTTTCTTCTATGCAGTCTCCCTCTTTTTCTTCCTTTTTTTTTACACACACAAGTTTAAACACACAGTTTACACAGACCCTATTGCAAGAGTCACTTATGTACTGTGTTATCACTGGAATCCATTCTGTGTAATCCTTGTAGGTGGCCTTGTTGACCTACTTACACAAGGAGCTTCCCACACCGGTGAGATATTGGCTTCTGTAAATCTTATGACACTTAACATGGTGTTCTATTGTCATTTCATTAGTTATGTGTCTGTGTGCACTGATGGTCCAATTAGCATTTAATGGGTATCCGTTGACAATATCCTCTTCTTGTACTGTAACATCGGCACGGTTCATTTTTCACTGTGTATAACTATAGACACGAATTTAACCCACAGTCGCAGTGTTGGAAGATTTAATCAGAGGTCGGTTAAAGTCCTTTGAAATTGAGTCAAGCTAAAATAAAAACTTGTTGCAGGATTAAGTTTAATAAGGGATGTCTCTGCTCAAACCTCCAAAAAACCCTGACTTCTTCATCTCAGCCATCATTTCCCTTTCCAGATAAATTTACAATAGCTATGATAGGCCTTCTCGTGTAATACGAGGGGAACTGACCTACTTGTCTCTGTGTGTGTGTGTGTGTGTGTGTGTGTGTGTGTGTGTGTGTGTGTGTGTGTGGTTTATGTGTATATAGTTTATGTTTTTCCAGTGAGGGAGCTGTATCTGGCATTTGATCTGCCTAAATCTGCAGCAGCTACACAGCCCCCTTTGAGAGGAACAGTACTATGACCTCTACACACACATACATACTCAAACAAATACGTTCTCGTATTGTCTTATCTCAGTCTGCTCTGTCCTGCAGGAAGTTTCCAGACAGACGGTGTTTCTTTCCGTTGCTCCCTCTAAGTTTGGTGGGGTGTGAATCGTATAGTCTGCACTATAGTGCATAGTGTAATTAAATAATCAAGACCACAGCACAATAAGGCTATAAACCAAATTACAGTATCAGTTTGTTTCTAAAGAATAAATAGGTGTAGGAATGAGCCAATGCAAGTGCTGCCATACAGATCACAGGGGTAAAATGATGTGGGTTTGTTTTTACAAAGCGAGTTCAGCTCTCCTTGGATGAGCTGGTTTCGATAAGCCTAACATTGCTCTTCCTGACTAACCAGTATCACAAAGCCCTTGATCACTGGGCACAGTTAAGTCTAGATTTAATGATCCGGGTAAACTAAAATTAAGGCTTTTTACCGATTAATCCATTAATTCTCTGTCATTACATCTTGGTTTTTATTATGACAAATAAAAACAGTTAAAAGTAAACTAAGGCTGTTTCTGCTGCCAAAACAGGGAGAAAAAAGTACTTAGACTCGGTGCCTGAGGGCCTGAGGAAAAGATATGAAATCCTGGGAAGATCTATGACTGAACAGTGTGGGTTCTTTTCCAGTAAAAGGCCAGAGTGGATACGCTTTTTTATTTCCACTCATTATCTTGTCTAGCCTAGAAAGATTGAAGTCTCAAAAAGTCAACTAATATCAATCTGGGCAGCATTGATAATATAAGGGCATTAAAAACATCTACACTGTTATGAATCCTCCTGGGAATATGTTAAAAAGTATAGTCTCTGTTTTTCTGTATCACTCACTTTTTTGTCACTTTTTTGTTACCTCAGTACTTTTGTCCACGTCAGGATCCTTTAGGAATACTTACTCTGATTTTCCAGTTATCTGATTGGTCAATATTCGGGATGATTACTGGTTTTGATTTGTTCCATTATTGACCTGCTCTGCAACAGTCCAGCACAGGTCACCATGGTATCGCGGTTAAAAGTCAGCCAGCTTTGCGATAATGGAAATCCTGAGTTAAGCCCGAAGATAGCTGGCTATCCAACCAATCCCACTTAATGATGCAGGCCCGGATCTCGCCCCAGCTGAACACACATGGCAGATTTTAGAGTGTTGTCCGCCCCTTCAGTCGGTTGTGGAAAATCTATGGTAGAAGCACTGATGCTGCTCTAAAGGCTTATGGTTGTAAAACACCTGACTAAATTGCACTTTGGCTGCTGTAATATCATGTATGCAGATGTTTTTTTCGGATTATTAGCAGAGATTTCCAGTTAAGCAAAACCTTTACTGAGAGATCACTTTCAATTGTTCCACACTGCACTTGCTTTGTTTACAAGCCTGCAGTATGTGCCAATACCTTGTAGCCATCTTTTAGTCCAGATCACATCTGCAGCCAACAGTGAAACCCCCTCCAGACTAGTTCAGAAAGTCAGTCTGCAGCATTGTTTTGGAAATCCTCCCTCGTGATTCCCCGCTTTCTTTGTGTCTCCTCTCTGAAGCCTGTCTTCCGGCCTTTTTCGACATCCCTCCCTCCCTCTCTCTCCCTCCTCTCCCCTGCCTCGTCCTCTCTCTCTCGGGTTGCTTCGCTCAGCTGCTCCCTCTTCTTGATATGCTACTTAGCCTCTTACCTTCCTTCCTTTTAACGTTCCCTTCCCCCCTTGCAGATTTAACTTGCCGTCTCTCAAATCATTTTTGAGTAAGCCATATTAAACGAGTATCACTTATGCCTTTCAGTACATTGAACAGCAGGTACTGCATTACATTTACCTTAAGTATGTCCCAGAGATTAAAAACAAAATAGAGCCAGGCTGGTATATCATCTCTTGAGGACTTTTATTTCTATATCCTTTTCTTTCCTTTGTTCTTTCTTCTCTCTTTCCTTCTGTACTGTCTGTGGTAGCCCATGGAGCCCACATGTTGTGCAGATCAGTCTTTGTATCAGACTTCACAGCCCATGTCTATGAGAGACTGTGTGTAAATCAGGCTGCTTCAATGTGTTTGCAGTGTAAGCATGTGTGTGTTTCAGCGTAGGTTCACCTTTGTGTCTGCCTATAGCTTTAATTTTGATATTCTATAAGAATTCCTGCTGGTGTGTCTGTCTGTGTGTGTCTGTGTGTGTCTGTGTGTGTCTGTGTGTGTCTGTGTGTGTCTGTGTGTGTCTGTGTGTGTCCGTGTGTGTCTGTGTGTGTCTGTGTGTGTCTGTGTGTGTCTGTGTGTGTCTGTGTGTGTCCGTGTGTCTGTGTGTGTCTGTGTGTGTTACTCTGCTGACAGTAAGTCTGTCTGTCACCTCCAGTCTCTATCTCACACACACACACACACACGCTGTCCTGCTCTAATTTAAATCCTTATATCCTGCCCTCTCCACACCCAGACTCACACCAACACACACACACTATTCGTCTAGCTCAGACTTATTAATGCTCATTTTATAATTCTTTAATCCATGTGTGTGGTGTGTGAGACGTGTATAACGGAGAGGATGTGTGTGATGTGCAGAAAACCCCCTGAAAAAGTACCATTTGGTTCATTTGACTCCAAATGTGCACACACAGCATGATGTGCCTGTCTGTCTGTGTGGTTGTGAGTCTACGTGACTGTGTGTGTGTGTGTGTGTGTGTGTGTGTGTGTTTGATGGGGTAGGGGGCAGTTGGGCAGGTGCAGAGACAGCTGGTGTGGGCAACTCTAACTGAGGGGGAGGACGAGAGTCAGAGAGAGATTCCTAGAGAATGACATGAATATAGGGTAGCAATCGAGCCGCAAAAGAGGGGTAATGAGAGTTTGTTTGTACGTGTGTGTGTGTGTGTGTGTGTGTGTGTGTGTCGCCAGTGTTGAAGTGCTTAGATAGCACACACTGAGCTTCTGTGTTTAAGTATGACAGATGGAGAAAGAGAGGAAGTGAGAGAGGCTTCCAAGCCAAATTTAATACAGCAACCGATTGATCAGAAAAAGAACTGATTGGATAAATGTTATCAAAACTTTAAGCGTCTATAAGCTTCTATTATTAGGGGGAATTTTTATCACTGTCAGGCAGTGATTTCTTCGCTTATGTTAAATGTGCGTAGGTGTGTATTTTCGTTCACTGTAGCTATTGCTGTCGAAGTGAGGATGTCAATTACAAGACCGTTGTTATTATCCATCTTTCTGATTAGTGACTCGGCTGATTTCAGCCTTTTGATATTAACTACAGCAGGTTTTCACCTGAGGCAACAGTGTGACAGTCAGCAGTTTACAGGGAAGCTAAAATGAATGATGCCCGTTTTTTTGCGTTGCATGTGAAGGTGTTTGTGCTCATTTCTGATGCAGACATTTAGCGACAGTGTAGTTATGATAATAAATCAATCCAGGGCTACATTCCCACACGTTTTGGGTTTATTTCATTTGTGCCACAAATATTGCCTGGTGTTGGTTCATCATTTTAGGAAATAGTTATTTGCCCTTGTGCTGAGCAGTAGAAGATTAATACCAATCTGTATATCTGAACTATGAAGCCTCATCTAGCCACCGGTTAGCGTAGCTTAGCATAAAGCCTTGGAACAGAGGGAAAGAGATAGCCTGGCTCCGTCTGAATATAGCAAACTACAACCACCAGAAATTCTGAAACTCGTTAAGTAACAATTTATATCTTGTAAATGTTAAATCTTAAATCTTGTAAAAACACCACTGGTCATTTATTCATTTTGACAGAGGCAGGCTAGCCGTTCTCTCCTGTTTCCAGTCTTTATGCTAAGCTAGGCTAACTGGCTGCCAGCCGCAGCTTCATATACGCTTTGTAGCGTCGAACACTGGTTATGAAAACTGAAGAATTCACTTCCTTTATTCTCACCAAGCATTTTCACAAACCGCGTGTACATAGGGAAAATACAATTAACCAAATAAATAATACATTTGAGTGGACATTGTGGTTTTTGTTCTTTTTATTTTGGTTTTCCCGTCCTCGATCAAGATTCCTTGTCCGTGAAATTTTCAGTCTACTCGCCCGTTCCCCTTTGTTTCCCCTCTCTTTTCTCCGTCGTGCACAACACGCGGGGGCTGTGGGAGGACACTGCCCTCTGGCGTCCGGAAATGGACGTTCATCAGCCAACGTACCACGTCATACAGACACACAGAAACGCCGGGTGCTGATCTATTCGCGGACGACCGCATAGCATAAACACAGGGAGCGAGAATAGAAGGGAGGATGAGGATTTCTTTCCACGTGTCCGTGAAAGAGGCTCTAACTGTGAACTGCAGCTTGTGGTTCCTCTGGAATTGTGTTAACCAACCAACCGTTTTATCTTTTTTTTTTTTTTTTAAACTGCGTGTGAACTTGGAAGCCTTTTCCCTAAACGTGCTCTTTTCTCCTCTGCCCTTATTATCTCGTGTTACAGGAGGAGGCCATCCCGGAGCTGGAGATAGACGTGGATGAGCTGCTGGATATGCCCAGTGATGTTGAACGGGCAGCCAGGGTCAAGGTGGGACACGCCTGCGAGACCCGTGTCAAAGCGTGCAGACACACACACACACACACACACATGTGCAAAGAAAAACGAAGCATCATGTCATATTGTCCTTACTTTTTTTTACAGGACTTACTGGTTGACTGTTTTAAACCTACTGAGGTGAGAAATCTTTCTTTCTTCCTTCCATCCGTCCTTCTACCTCCTGACGCTTTTTTTCCCAAATCACTGCGCCGTGGATTTTTTTTGGTTTTTAATCCGACTCGTGGATTTTTGTCGCTCCTGTCTCCCTGTAGGATTTCGTCTCAGAGCTTCTCGACAAGATCCGAGGGATGCAGAAGCTCTCCACGCCTCAGAAGAAATGATGGCACCCCCTTCCTCCCCCACATCATCCCCCCTCCACCTCAGCCCTCACCTCTCGTCTTCCTATTGTTCTTCTTTATTTTAACATCATTTTTCTTCATGAAATATGCTTACTGAACTTTCTTCCTCTTGTTGTTAGGCCCTCTGTTCTGGACCCCGCTTCATGATCTTTTTTTGTTTTCCTTTTCATCTCTTCCTACTCTGTTCTTGCCTGGATCCAGTCACATAAATTCCCCTCTTATTTTTCATTTTTTGACCTTCCCCATCTTGTTTGTTGAACTTCCTCTCAAAACCATCAACAAAGAAAAAAAAAATTAAAGAATTCATAATTGCGAGATGACAACAACCAATTCACTGGTCTTAATCCAGGCACTCGCCCCATCCTCTTTTTTTTTTTTTTTCCTTTCCTGCTCAACCATGACCCTTATTTGGCTTTACTCCTCTAACTCATCCAGCTATTCTTCCTCCCACCATCCCCT
Organism: Istiophorus platypterus; assembly: GCA_016859345.1. NCBI lineage: Eukaryota > Metazoa > Chordata > Actinopteri > Istiophoriformes > Istiophoridae > Istiophorus > Istiophorus platypterus. Next base: position 11,801,988 of record CM029132.1, on the reverse strand, counting down.
GCACGACTCTCCATCTGTCTCGGGAGGAAGAGGAGGGGAGCTGAGATGAGGTGAATCCCTTAATTACTGGGATCGGAGCAGCTGAGGGTGGGAAGAGGAACAAGAGGCAGAGTCGGCAACAGCCAAGAAAAGAGTAGGAGGGTGAACAATGAGAGAGAAGCGTTGGAAGGGGGAATTAGCCAATCAGTGCTTAGTTCTCCACCATTAAAATTCTTCATTTTTATTTTATTAATTGTAAGGGGTTTAAAATTGTACATGATCCAGTCACCAACCATTATTCTGATGCTGTTTTTTGTGGTTCAGTTTGAGGGTATGAGGACATTAGCGTGACTTTAGTTTTTTAAGTAATGAACTTTTGGGGGTCAGTACAGCTAATTTCCCCCCTTAATCAAAGGTATTTGCTACAGTGGTGCATTTAGAGACTGTCTTTTTTTGTGTGTGTCTGTCGAAAAATCTGCACTATGTCATTTTGGGCGGAAAATCTGAATCTCTGACCACAAAGAATATCGTATGGTGTATGTTTAGTAAAGCAAAGAGGCAAATTTGGTCCTTGGAATAGTGGCTGAACCTAAAAGAAAGTCACTGGTTGGCTGTGGTGGTCGTACTGTCCGACCAATTTTAGACAACAAATCTTCCTTTGAGGGTAGAGTAGATGTAGGATCTTCTAGGTTGGATGTGCTTGACTAGAATTCTTGCAGAAAAAAAGGTGTTTTTCTTTCCTCGAAGGCGTAGTGCAGTCCTAAGAGAGGCTCTTCAGAAGCCACTGCTGTCCAGCCTGCACATACGTACGTATGTCTGTGTGTTGCTAAATGCTACGTGTGTATGTTGCTACATAATGTACAGCAACATAATAGGAGTGTTTCTCTGGCCTGTATATTCTGCTGTTCTGTACGACAAATTTGATTTTTAGTATAGGACTGGTTCCTGTTTTTGTTTTTTGTTTTTGGATTTTGTTACACCACATACACACACACATATACACACACACACACACACACACTGACAGTCCGACAAGGGGACCTGGAACAAAGCTGCCTTGTTTTTTGTTTGTTGTTGTTTTTTACCCCCCCCCCTTCTCTCTGTCTCTTTCTCACTGTCTCTCCTTTCTTTCCTAAGAAATTATTTAGTCCACCGCATTGTTTTGTGTTTGGCAGACATCATTTCAGAGCAGTCACATGTACATGGAAACCCTGGAAATGTCTTTCCAGGCTTCCATGTTGATGCGGAGACGACGTAGCGGCGTCTGCCTGTCACATCACTACAGCCACCAATGAGATGTCTGGATAGGAGAGATGGAGGCTGCTTTTTCAAACTGACTCTGTCTAAATGACTTCACCCCTCTTTTTTTTTTTTTCTAATTCCTTCTTTTCTCTCACCCAAACACACACACAGGCAACCCTTAAAGCGGAAGAAACAAATTAGCAAACACAGCTGCCTCTTACACAGATGCATACTCACACACTCACACATATACATATGTGCCAGGTGCAGAGTGTAAAAGGGAGAGAGAGACAGGTCCTCAGCTGTCGCAAAAACCATGTTTCCCTACTGCAGCTGCCAATCATCACCAAGAATAAGCCATTAGTTTCTGATGCTGAGCCAGTCAGATCAGAGACTGAAGCCCGTTGGCCAATAGGAGACGTGGTAACATTTGCTGTGATTCCTGTGACCAATTGCTGACACCTGCGGTGACAGCAGATCTCCACTGTCTGTCTTTCTCCCTCAGCACCAGAAAGCACGTGAAAGCACGTGCACGCACGCACGCACGCACACACACACACACACACACACACACACACACACACACACACACACACACACACACACACACACACACACACACACACACACTGGCCCGTTTTCATCTTGCTGCTCTCTCATTTCTCCCTGGCGTCCCCTCTGTCCTCCTCCCATCCTTTTTCATCCTTCTGTCCACCCTCCCCATCTATCCTTTCTTCAGTTTCCTTTTTTTTTTTTAAAAAACAGATGTTGCCTTAGGTGTTATTTATGTTACACAAACCAAATAAACGGGAGACATTCATTTAAAAAAGGTAACACGCTGCTAAAAACGTGTTACTGAGCAGAACTGCGGCATGTGAAGAATCTCAGATCTTCCGTCGCTCATTTTATCTCTTTTTTTGAAAAACAAAATGAGATTTTGTTGTTTTTTGTTGTTTTTGTTTTTTTTTTAGAAGTGAGTGTTTAATACTTAGGCCTTGATACAGTGATTTTGTTTAGATAAAACAATGTTCTTTACATTTACATTGAATACTGGTCTGTTTTTATTGTGATCTTGACACTTCTTGATGCCAGGCCTTGGATTAACGTATAGTTGAACAAAAATCCATTCAGATACACTTTGATGGGATTGCTTTTGCTTTTCAGCCGGTACTTTCAAATCAAGCACATTCTGCAGTTTTTTGGAGACATTCTGATTGGTCGGATTGTACCACGCAAGCCCAGTCAGCATCTGAATTTGAGTGGATTTTCATTCCTAAATCCAGGTTTGGATTATACCTTCTTAGACTGTTATTGAGAAGTCTGTTTTTTTACTGTTGGGGACAATTGCAAAAAATATATATACTGATTATTATCACTGAGGCTAAATACAAGAGCTAAACCATGTGGATTAAAAGGAGTGGTGGTGATTTTTTTGGACAATGATTAGATCAAACCAACAACAAATGTAGCAATATCAACAACAGGTCTTGTTTTTGCCCAATTTTGTTACACTTTTATGCAACTTTAATAAAAACATGTAAAATGGACATATTGTTTCTCTTTGATTATTGGAATTATCTCTCTTATTGTTTTCTGGGGGTTTTTGCAATTTGTTCAGTTGTAAATGTTTTGTGTATAAAATAATAATAATAATAGTTTCCTGTAAACCATATCAGTGACCAGCATACATCACATGAGGAAATGCAGTGCAGACATTATTATTCAAGTTATTCGTTGCATTTCTGTTTTTCTTGCTATGGCATGCCAAAATGTCTGCCATGAAAAGGGCCTTTTGTCCAAAGGATGGGAAGTCCACCATTATCGTTTGCATGGCTCTCTTGACATTTTGCATTACTTTGGTGCCATCCTGTGGCTGATTACAATACACTACATTCACATCCTGGGAGGGTGTGAGGGGAAAAAGAGTGGTTTTGCACTTTTGTGAATTCTATTCTGGTCTAATCACAGGGTGGTTGATATGAGCTCAGCCTTGCTAATGGACAGTCAGTTGGGAAAGAATGATGCTAAACGCCACATTTTGCAGGCTGCATCATATCCTGCTGATGACAAATTCTAAGCAGGAGCGGAGGGAGAAGTTTGTTCCTTCCTTGATGTTTGGCACATAATTACAGTATCCACGACACTTTAAACCCTTTTGGTCTTGTTTTTGTTATTCATATTGTTTACTATATTGGTTTATTGTCTTTTATTGATTGTGCATCTCGGTATTTACTTTAATTCAATCTTTTTCTATTCTATTTTATTATATGATGATGGAGAAGGCATAACATTATTGAAAAAATCCAGATGCGCGCTTTTCACACGAGGCACAGCCTATTGGCTCATCGTGAAGCGCTCCGGCAGCGAGCTGGGCCGCGATTGGCCCGAGCAACCTACCGGCTCGTTTTGATTGGACAGGCGACGTTCGGGGACGGCCGCTCCCATTGGTCGTCCGACGAGCGGGGCTCGGAGCTGATTGGCTCTGGCCCGCGGGTCGCGGAGTCCGGCAAAGAGTCGAACTGCGGACCGAAGTGAAGAGGAAGTACTTTAGAAATAAATAACTTTAAAAAAAAAAAATAATGGAAATCTGGCGAATCGTGGTTTAACTTTCTAGATCCGAACAAAGGGGAGAAGGTGAGCTGGCTCTTCCGTTCGCTGCCTAGTCCGAGGAAGTCGCGGTTATTTGTTTACAAACAGCGTCGCCGGTCAGCGTGGACGGATAAACGCCGTTCGTTAATCCGTGCGCAGCGGGGACAGAGGGTCCGCACGAAAAGCTGCTCCGACAACGCTCCGGTTCGTTCACCGGCATCCGGACGCCGATTAGGTTATTAAACCAAAGGCCAAGTGCGTTTAGAGGAGGAAGCCGTGGTCGGTGAACTTAGCCTGACATCGCGATGAGCAGGCGTCCGCCGCCGCCGCTCGCTCGCTCGCCTGCGGCTTCTCGTCGTTAGCTAAGCGTTGCACTTGACCTCGCCCGGGTTTTTATCGGCCGGATCGGCGGCGACGGGTCTCGGTTAAACTCACCGGACGTGGTGAGGGAAACGGGCGCCAAGACGCGGGCTCGGTTCCCCGTTTCGATCGGAAACTTCGCCGTCGGGCTCGTAACGTTAACGATTTTTTTTTTTTTTTTTTGCCCGGTGACATCGCGGAAGCCACCGGTGGTCGAGGCGGGTCGAGCGGAGCGGGACTTCCGGCGTGGAGGGGGGGGGGGACAAAATAAAAGCCCCGGTGAGGGATCGAATGGAGACGATCGCTTTATGTCGAGTTTGGAGTTACTTTCACTAAAGCGGGCCTAATGTGACATGGTGTATTTTTTTGTCTGAGATAGTGAAGCAATATGGTCGCACGGCGCCTTCCCTCTGCTCGTCTGTCTGACTGAATGCAGACTAAACCCAGAGCTTCCTGTTACAGCACGGATACTTCACCCGGCTTTACCAACACAGCCCCTTTATCCCGGGTCAGCCTGCTGAGCTGTGTCCAACCTTCACCGTTATCACATCATTACGGCAGAGTCTCTGAAGGCCCTTTTTATCCGGGGACGACACTGAGAAAAGTTAGAACCGGTGAAATAACACATGCCAGTGTCATTATGTAGAACTGCCGTTGGTGCAAATACATTTTAGACATGGCAGCTCAGTGCCAGAGAGGCCAGGTCCCCTTAACATACGATATAATCACTTCAAAACTGAGTTGTTTTGTATTTTTTGCATCCGATTAGTGTATGTGTTCAGCGGTGGATGCATAGGATGTTTTCTTTTTCTATTATATTGCAGTTGAGATATGAATGGCATTTGCATGCCCATGCAACCCCCCTCCCCCTTAACATAATCTACTTTTCAGTGAATTTAAACACATTGAGAAACAACATTATGTTTCAAGTGATAATGCAATGGCTGCGGGCTTCTTTTTTTCTGATAGAGTTCAGGATGTTGTCTGAAACATCTCTGCAGCTGGATTGGGTGATATGAATCCTCTTATCACAGTATCTGTAATTGTAGGTCATCAAATCAATATATTGCATCCTGTATTATGAAACATTGTCGTTTTCGAAAATAAGTTGATAAATGATTAAAGGATAAAATGAACACGATTGCCTTTGCTTAATCTGATTAATTAAATTCCTGACAGATTAAGGTTGTTTAATACATTGATGCAAAGATAATGTAAAAATGCAATATTAATGCAAATCGATCTGCAGCATGTTTCTAATTGAAACAGTCAATTCGGTAAAAACCTTGATTAAAGATAAATGAATAGTGTCTCATTAAATGCATTTTTCTGATTGACTCTTGCGTATGTATGTTTCCAGCTATGCCCGCACAACCCCCTGTGAGGGAGCCAGAGGAGGAGATGGAGGCAGAAGGAGAGTCACAACTCCCTGAGGCCAATGGAGAGGTGGAGGAACCAAGGGAAAATGAAGGAAGAGGAGGCGGAGGTGGAGGTGGAGAGGAGACCATGGAGGAGAGCATGGAAGAGAGGGAAAGTGACTTAGAAGAGAGTGAAGAAGAAGAGGAGGAGGAGGAAGAAGAGGAGAGTTCAGGTAAAAATTCAAGTGCTCTGCTAATTTGTCCTCTGCTTGTCTTAACGTATGAAAGAAGACATGAGGAGACTGTCTGTATCAGAGTTTTTAGTTGTTTTTGCTCTGTCTCTCGGCCCCCTGTGCAGAGATGGATGATGAAGACTGTGAACGGAGGAGAGGAGAATGTCTAGATGAGATGTTGGATCTGGAAAAACAATTTCAGGAGCTGAAAGAGAAGTAAGTGGAGTCGGGGGGGGCAGACTGACGGACTCCACACTCTGGTGTGATGCGAAGTGATCTTGGTTGTATGAAGGATGGAGGAGAGAAGAAGGAGAGCCTGACTTCACCATTTGATTGCAGGTTGTTTCGGGAGCGACTGAACCAAGTGAAAGTGAAGCTGGACGAGGTGCTGACAGGGAAGGCTGGAGAATACAGAGAACCACTGGCTGCACTACAGAATAGCATGCAGATACGAACACAAGTGGCTGGTATGTAAAAACCATTTTCCATCTCTTTTGCTTAAACCATACGAGAACTTAAGTGTAAAAACAAACAGTTTTGGTTTTACAGGGGTGTTATGTGCTGAACTATTTCTGATCAGGGGCAGTTAATGATCAGATTTTTAGGTAAAAGTGTGAAATTGTAGGATACTAACAACTGACTCTATGTATAACATGAACAAGTGACAACTGAAATTGGCTTCATATAATTATTTAAATAAAAATGGATCACAATGTGCTGCATTATCCAAAATGAGATTCTAGTCATGTCCAAAATAATTAATACAAAGTGGAAATAATGGCACAATACACTTCTTCTTTTCTTCTAATTATAAAAGTGCCTGAAAGCTGTGCTACCATGATTGTGCCTCCAACAAGAAAAAGAAAAAAAAATCCAGATCAGATGTGTGATTTTGTGTTTTTGGCGTGTAAAAGCAATAAGTCAGCTCTAGTTGTTAGTATAGTAGCAACACACTGTGTCTCCTGATGCTCCTAACACTTTAAGTGGCTATGAACAAGGATGATGTTGTGAAGCGATATTCAGGCAAAGCTCTGTCCTCCGTCTCGGAATGAATTGGTCATTTCCTGTCTAGTCAGCAGCAGGGGTTCAAAGTTTCACCGCAGATGAATACGGACTGTGGTGAAATGATGACTGTGCCACTGGAACACATCATTTCAGTCATTGTGTGTGCAGATTTCCTCATTAACGCTTGTCTCGGATATTAACCGTTTTAAACCGTTATCTAGACATCTGTGTAACCTAAAGGGTGGAGATGTAGTCTCTGAATAAATTTCACTGAAATAAAGTGTTAAATATGACTTACACTTAAGTTGCTGTATATTAAAAATTGAATGTTACTGAAACTAACTAAGGGCACAGAAATCTAAAAATACCCACAGTGGCATCTTTCTGTCTTTAGCATCCTGTCTCTGTCTCCCTGGCTTTACCTACAGGAGTGTACAGAGAGCTGTGTCTGCAGGTGATCAAACACAAGCACGAGTGTGAAGTACAAGGAGCAAGGCAGCACCTGGAGGTAATGTAGGCACACACACACACACACACACACACACACACACACACACACACACTATATTTAGCACTGCAAGGGGACACTCAAACAAAATTATTATAAAACTAAAACCGTGCCTATTGGTGTTACAGAGTGAGCAGACGTTGCTGTTCGATGCCATGAAGACAGAGCTCCTGGAAAAGATACGAAGACTGGAGGAGGACAGACAGAATATAGATCTCACCTCAGGTACACACTCGCTCACTCATTGTGAAAATTTCCTCTTTTGTCAGAAGAGATAAACTTCTAGGTAATACCGGGATGTGTCGGAAAATGAATGTGATATTTTCTCATCTCAGAATGGAGTGATGAGATGAGGAGCAAAAAGTGTAAAAGAAAGAACCTGATGGGTCGGTCGGAGAGAAAGAAGAAAGTAGCTCTGGTTTCAGGTAAAAAAAAAAGACGACTTTCTCATGCGTTCTCACCATCTGCCCCCGTCATCGTCCTCCATTGACCTTTCTTCACATTTTAACCGTCCGATGTCCGTACGAGTCCCACCCCCTTCTCTTTTTCCGGCTGTCGCTCTGTGCATGTTCGAAATGCGCCATAGTTTCTCTCCATTTTTTTTCTCTCTGAGTCGAGCGTAAAATGGAATTTGCTGCTGACAGACCAGCAGGTTGGTTTATAAATCTCCTTTCCTGTCTCGCAGGACCTTTCATTGTCTACATGTTGAGAGACATCGACATCCTTGAAGACTGGACCGCTATAAAGAAGGTGATAAATCAATAGCTACGTTTCCATTTTAGCTCCCTAATCTCTCTGCTTTTCGGCACACTAAAATTTATTTTGATCATTTTTAATCATTTACGGTAGCCAGCGTTTCGATAATTCTGTGTGTCTTCCAGGCAAAAGCAGCGCTGTCGCCACTAAAAAAGAAAGCTGAAAGTAAGTGTCCCTCTGGCAAACACATACAGCAGAAGCACACAGTGCTGCGAGGGTTCAGTCTCTAACCCGCCATCAGTTTGTCTTTCAGAGCGGTGATGAAAGGAGAGTCCCAGTGGCAGAGAAACCAAACTTAACACACACATTCCCAGCTACTTCCACTAACAGTAACAGTTTTGTGTCCTCAACTGAAGCCCAGCAGACTGGTGTGTTGGGTTTTTTTTCTGCACCCCAGCAACCATTCCCCGTACTGCTTGTTTGTTATCTATCCCTATTTAAAATTGATACTTAATGATATGACAACCATGTATTTATAGAATGATTTATAATGGTGATTAAAATTTTAATGTTTTGTGACACAAGGTTTGCGTTTGCCTCTGCTTCTCCTGTGATCTGTGTGTCGGTGTGTGTGTGTGTGTGAAATTGATGCTTTTGCAATAAGATTTAAAAATGAATCTTTAGATAACCTTTTCCTTTTCAAGAATATTGTATTTGATGATATTTTACTTTCAGTATGATTGAGAACTAGGGCAATTTTTTGGAGAAAAAAAATTAAGATTTCAAGAATAAGTCCTAATGAAATTAGTAAAAAGGTCGTCATCGTCATTTCTATGAGTAGAATTAAAATATTAAGAGAAAAAGTTTCCAAATGTTTAGAATTTTTTTTTTAATAAACAGTGGCTCTAATGCTATCTGGCTGCAATAATACTATTAGTAGTTATTACTGCAATATGCACAATTTTTATTTTGAGGTAGATTACGAGTGGCACAAGTTTGTGTCCCAGAAAAGTCTCTAAATTAATTTTTTTAAATAATTATTTAAGAAAATTCACATTCTTGCAGAGAGTTCTCATGGAAGCTTTTGTTAAGTATGTATTTTTTTAAAAAGCCATCGCGCTGTGGATACTTTAATAAATACACTAAATATAACCCATTCATGAACATCATTACGTAAAATGTTTTCATTCTCTTACGCTGCCTTTTGGCCTGTGTTGCCCAGTGATTTAACAGAACTGTGCAATAAGACATTTAGTCTAAGGCCTAAAAACAGGACAGTAACTGTATGAAAACATTGGCTGCTTCCCACTCGCCCATACAGTTCTGATCAATCTCAAGTGCACTGGATATTTAAAACTGTTATAATCAATACTTTATATTGATAAAGGATTGCATGACTACTTGTTTTAAAAGAGGTAGTAGAGTAAGCAGTGATCAACGCAGTTAAGACCCGCTTTACACTGTTTTCCTGCACATTGTTTTGGTTCAACTGCCTTTAACTTAAAGCTGCCCTATAGCTTTCTTGTGAATAAACACAGTTATATTTGTATTTGGTATTTATCACCATAACACACTGTGTGTGTGTGTGTTTCCTTCAGGCCTGACAAATCTGTTTAATTCATTCCCCTCACAAAACATTTCCAAAGCCAATTTTGTTGAGTATTTTGAAACTTGCATTATTTAGACACAAGTTTAAATGCTAGCTGTCTTCTTCACTGTGCGTTGCAGCTGCTTGTAGAGCAGCTGGTCTTTCTCAGTCACATTTGTTTATTAACTGTAACTTCACGAGGTGCCGTATGTTAGAACAGGAGATAAGTGCAATCTAATCCTTCCCCTTTTTCACACAATAGAACTATTTAAATACATCAATGTTACACAAACCAACGACCAAAATAGTCTGAGGGTAATTTCACATTTAGAAGGAAGCGAACGAAAAGCAAACAAAAAGGAAATGTTCCGAGTTGAGTACAGAATGTCCTTGACCGAGGAATCCCTCAAAATAGCACTTAACCCAAAATGAACTTCGGTGTTACCTCATTCGTTAAAGACCAGTAGACAGTCATTTCCATTGCATCACGTGCGCTCAAGCATGTGCACAAGAACACATAGAACAGGCCTTACATTGCTCATTAGCACTAATAGTGGTCAGAAAGTCCAAAAGGGACCTTTAACTAAAAGCCCTGATAAGCCCTTTGTAGTCTACCTGCACAGCAAAACAGCAGACAAAGTTATTAACTAGCTGGTGAACATACTGGAGCATTTAGCAGCTAATGAGCCTGATGTTCCCCTCAGGAGTTGGTGGAGACGTAAATAGAGGTGAAAGGAGAGTGAAATTGGACTTACATTGATCAGATGGCCAGAAACATGACTCGAGATGAATGCTAATGCTGCTTTAATAGGGGATTATAAACAGGCACAGTATGACCAGCTATGACATGTGGCATAACTGCAGGACTCTGATTCAAATGATGGATGACATCAACAGTTCACACATAAATCAGTGGCTGGCAAGAAATGAAATGTGGGAAAAGAACAGGACCGGATGCGTAAAACTTGATCAAAATTGAAAAGTAAAGTGAATACTTCCAGTGCCTGATATTAATTTACACCACACAGTCTGATGGCACATCTGAAAACTCAGATTGTCTTGGTATTCAGCCCAGTGAGTCCAGAGCTCCTGATCTTTACTAATTTGTATCTCCTCATTCCCCATGACCACTGAGCAGCAGCAGGGTTTTTTTTTTAGCAGTGTGTGTGCAGAGATGGGTCTTCTGAATCCCTGACTGGCTCAGTCCCATCCAGCCTGGTTCACAGTGGTACGGTTTCTCTGCTGCGCCAACACTCGGGTTCCTGCCGAGATCTCCTCTCTCGGTGAAGCGTTTCCAGCAGAACCGCCAGTGATCCTGTTTTCTCTCGACCAATCGGGCTTTTGTCAAACTCATTCCCCCTGTACGGTTTCTCTGCTGAGACCATAGAAAGCTTTTCTCACACATGGTGCAATCATATGGTTTCTCTGCTGTGTAAAAGAGCTGGTGTGTCTTTAGCTGAGACAGCTGGTCCAACCTCTTATTGCAGTGGCTGGAGTGGTATGGTTTCTCCCCTGTGTGGCTGCCGGGTGCCGAAGCTTGAAACCATTTCTTGAAAGGACCACTTGTCTTTTGTTTTGACATAAGTTTAAATTCTGTTTGATTAATCCATCTCAAACTGTTTATCAAAAGGTCTGAATTAGTAAAATCCCAAGATTCAAAACAAAAAAATGTTAAAAAAAAACTTTTTGCAACTTGTAATTTATGGTATAAGAAGCAAAGAAATGCATTAACTGATGTGTGTTTTTTAGCTGTAAATGTTAATTTTTGTTTGCACTGAAAAATAAATAAAAAATTACATTCAGTATGTGTACTTTGTGTATCTATACAAATTTTAAGTCTTGTACCTTGAAGCTTGACATTAAGCTGAGTGAACCTTTGTAGCCACCATTTATTTTTGTTAATTTTATGCACTCTAGATTGATCTATTATCCTTGATGCTCAGTCACAAAAAATCTTTAAACAAATCCTGGATATTTGTTTATAGTTTCAAGTTATTTTTTGGCATATTACAATTCCAAGTATGACAAGTCAAAATCTGGAGATAAAATACTGTATTTCTGTTGAAATCGCAAAAGTTATCGCAAATTTTTTTATTTCTTGATATATCAAGGAGAGAAATTCCTTTTAAACTCCATTATTTTCTCATGGTTATAAGAGAATGCAATTTTAAAAGATATATTTGGACTCAGTTACGCATGTATGCACCACTTGGGTCCCGTTTCCATGGGAAAAGGCTTAGAGTCTCGTGAGGCGTTCAGGTAAATCAGAGTAAATGTAGAAAAATGTAGGCTTTTTCTTATTTTGGGGGCCTGTTAGGACTGAAAAATCGATGAGTCGATGATCTGCTTGAGAATAGTAAGCGACATAAGGAGACGGGAAAGTGTTTGGAAAGTGTTTATTAGGCATGAAAGAGGAGAGGGAACTCATGGGTATTCGTATGTACGTTTCACGTGGCACTGAAAGAGCTGTGAATGTTGAGAAAGTGCCTCTTCCCCCTACTTTTCTCTTGTCTTTCATTCCTCGCCTGCTTTTTCTCCTATGTCGACACCCTGACAAACCACGGGGGCTGTTCCCGGTTTACTGTTGCTCTTTCAGCAAAATATCGAGATATATTTGCTCTTACAAACAATATTCTACGCTAAACTACATTCAGGGTCTGCGGAAGAACTATTCAAGTGACCATTTTAAGTTTTTGCTGTGTTTAACTTGCATTTCATTCACTTGCTCTTTCTTTCCACTTTCCCATCACTTCACATCTTTTTCCTCCCTCCATTCTTTTAGGAGGGCCTCCTCTTCCTCTCTTATCCATTTCTCTTCCTCCTCTCAGAGTTTCTAGATATCATCCGCCCCCTTCCCATCGCGTCCTTAACCCCTCACCCCTCTTTCCTTTCTTTTTACCCGGGTGCCAAACAAAGGGATTCAGTGGGAGCCTGTAACAGCTCACGACTTGTAGGAAGCTACTCCCCTCTTTCACGCCACCGGCTTCCCTCTTCCTCATTCCCTCACAGCTGCTTGCTGAGTTTACGCGCCTGCCTCTCCCTGGCTTCGAAGGCGGCTTTGGTATCCATCAGCTCCTCCAGCTGCCGGCGGATTCGGGCCATGTCGAGCTGGGTGGCCTCGCACTGCTCCCTCAGGGTGGCCGACTCCTCCCTCAGCTGCGTGGCGGCCACGGAGAGCTGCTCGCTGCGCTCGCGGCACTGCGCCTGCATCCTCTTGGCGTCGTTCAGGAGCGACTCCACGCTCACGACCACCGACTCGCACTGATCACGAGACATGTTCTGTGCAGGGATAAGGGTGGATAGATGGAGGTCAGCCGCCTAAGAAGCGAAGCTCTGGATCTAGACAGGATACGTCGATCAGCTCGGGGACGACTTAGCAGGCAGAGGCTAGAAAACCCAGGTTAAAGTGTGATCGACCAGGTGAAGGGTTCGCTGTGGTTTCAAGTTGAGGTTTTAAAGGACTCTGCTCTATTCTCGAAAGCTTTTCTACTTTCTGACTTGGCAGCAAACTAGAGCTCTCCTGCCAAAAAAGCAGATAAAGTGAATCAATAGTTCACAGTCACAAGTCCAGCACAGATCAACAGGTTTAAAACAGAACATCTGATCTGTGGAGAGTGAAGTAGCTTAAAGAGGCTTATCATGGCTTAGCTCAGTCAACACTGTCTACTGCTATGTTTCCCTTTTATGCCACCTCTACCGCAGTCTCCATCTCTGATGCATTATGTCACACTACTCCATTTTTTTTTCCCTCATTCATGCACATTTTATTTACGCAGATTATTTTCCTCATCGGAAGCCAAACAACTAAAGCCAAGCCAGAAAGGAAGATGTCTTACCATAGACTCCAGGGTCAGATCTATCACGACCCGTGTGGTGGCTTTCTTCTGGGACTCGAGGTTCAGACAGTCCTCAGTGTTCTCCAGAGCGTCCTCTCCTCTTTTTGTTGTCCTTTACAGACTTTATGTTTCTATAAAACAGCATGAAGCAACTCCAGGTACTAATTCTACTCTCTGAACAATTGGTCCAGTTGGTACTTTTAAAGTGACCAACAGAACCTGGGAGGTTTTATGTCTTCTGTGTTCCTCTTCCTCCTTCCTGTCCCGTCTCTGCCTCTCTTCCTCTCCTCGGTGAACATTATCTTCTACCTCACAGCTCAAGGGCAGTCAGGTAATCCACGGAGATTAGGTGACCAGGGAAAGACAGAGCGAGTCCTGCTGCAGTAGCACGAGGAAGCTCATTCAGTCTATTTTGATCTTACTGGCACCTGCTGGTAATTCCTTCAGTGGCATTTTTATTCCCATCGCAGACATATTCACCTTATCTATGGCAATCACACGACTTGGAAAGTGCAAGTATTTGCTATCAAAATGCTGCGTTTTTCTCATTTAAACAAACACACAAACACACACACACACACAAACATACACACACATACATACATATATATATATATATATATATATATATATATACACCCACATCCACATATATAGGAATTTTCTTTTATGTCTGGTGGCCAAGTCTGTGTTAGTTTCCATAAATCCACATTTTAGACAATGCAGCCATGTTTTAATTCATTTATATTTTATAATGTTTATTTCAAATAATAGTGAAGATGTACTGATAATGTGTCTGTTTTCTAAGTGTACTAAAATAGACTGATCCTACTGGGTGTGGTAAAACTAATTGGATGCTAATCAACAGTAAGACTACAGCCTGTCAGCTTCTTAGGTTTAGGTTTAACAAAATGATTACAATTCGCCAGACTGCTACAAGCAGGGTAAGTCCTGTGGTTTGTGATCCTTTTGTAATCCTCGGTTAAATGACAGTGAACTAACACAGTAAATATGGATTTGAAAGTCGCTCAGGTCGAGGTGGTGTTGGTGTGTGTGTGTGTGTGTGTGTGTGTGTGGGGGGGGTTCTTTAGTCATCCACCACCAGGGGGAGACAGAGCTCAACATATTCCTTTCCATGTTTCCATTCTCTTCAGCATAGACGCCTGTTGAAGAAGCTCTTTAGGGTGAGACGGTAGCAAAAGACGAAAGACAGGAGCAACGCAAAAGTTTAGGCCACTGTGTTTAAACTCTTTGGTTTATTGTTTTTAAAAAGTAGCACATCATGTGTCAAGTACAGCCATGTGTTTGATTCTCTCCTACATCTGATGTAAATTAGCCTCTGAGTGAACACAGACTACAAACTGAGATGTAAAGGTCGGGGAGGGAACGTATCAGGCCTAAAATGAAAAACCCACCTGAATTACTTATAACATAATGTGATATAACGTTATCCCCATTGTTTTCACGCCACTTCCTTCACAATCGCGATCAAGTAACAAATATTGTGAGACAAAATGAAAAGAAAAGAAATTTGCCTCGATGTCAAATGAAATTAATTCTTCATAAATAAAGGACTGAAACAACAAATAGTAATAAAACAACCATACCAGCTTTTCAGAAGGCGTAAAAAGGTGACCTTCAGCGATTGAAGCTACCGAGGAGTGAACGTTTTTTTTACACAGGAAACATCTGCCCCTCCCATCAAAAGTACAAAATCTTAAGCACACTGGTGGAATATAAAATCAATACCTGTAATAAACATTCCCCTGCTTCTCAGTCATGTAAACAAACTGAATGAACAAATCCACATTTCTCTGTGATCCAGTAGTCAGACATACGAATGGCTTGTGTAAGTGAGACGAGGTAAATGTGGGAAAGGGGTAAAAGCACCTGCGAACAGTCTAATCCACGGTGCACATGGACGATGTGGACGGTTCTGGGGTTTGTCCTTGTGCCTGACGAGGTGGCCGAGTGGTTAAGGCGATGGACTGCTAATCCATTGTGCTCTGCACGCGTGGGTTCGAATCCCATCCTCGTCGGGGGGAAACGTTTCTATTGTGTCTATATGCTGTAACACCCTAACACACTAGGTTAATCACAAATTCCTCCGATAAGTTTCATGAAATATCTCAGAAAATGTGTTTGCGTTCGCTATAATACCTCAAATACAAGGCAGTGCCCACTAAATGTATTTACCCTTTTCCCACATCTACTCCCGTATTATCATTTTTGTGCTAGTGAATGTGTATTTGTAACTCCTCTGTGGCACCCGTCCTCACTGTGGCCTCGGGGGACGGTTGAAAAATGGCTCCGTCTCCGCGGCCGTCACCCCCGGGTCGCCGAAGAGCCCGCCGGCCGGCCCGCCGAACCCTCCCACGATCAACTTCGACCCCGAACTCCGACGGCGCTGAACCACCACCAGGACCCCGATGATGAGCCAGAAGAAGAAGTTGACCCACACTGCCGTCTGAGAGGGGGCGAGGGAGGAGACGACACGCGAAACGAGAAGCATATGAAGCTGCGTCGCCGAGAATCTTTGCGATCGGCTAGCGAGGGACACACGCTCTACATATCTCCTTTTAAATGTGGTTTAAAATGGCCTTTCTTCAATAAACAATGATTTACAGCAGCTGCTAGTAAATGAGGAAACTCTCTGAAACACAAATGTGTTTTACAGCTAATGAAAACATGAACAGCACTGGTAACTGAATCAGTTTCTGATTTCTCAACATTCATTCACGGCCATCTGGTAAAACACCCTTTTAGTCACTTTTCTTTTGAAACTCTGATTCCTGTAAATGTTGGGAAATTTTTGCAGGTACGAAACCAAAGAGATGGTTAACTGAAGCATGACAGCACTGGTGTGTTTCAGTGTAACATGTATCTGTTTCACTTTTGCTGTTTTGTTTTGGTTTTATTTGCTGATACAGATTATGAATAAAAGGGTTTTCTGCTTGAGCTTGACCCTCGAATCCTGATGCGGGTCTGAACCTGAGAAACTTGTGAGATGTTGTATTTTTCCTAGCTCACAATCACAGTAGACTGGTTGTGTTAACTAGTGCAGGAATTTAGTCGGTTCCTCTGTCAACATAATGCATGAGAACTGGTCTTAAAGATGTGATTCTTGACATGAAATAAAAAACACTGAATACAATGCTGACCTCAGCTTTGCGTAGATTGTTGTAGAACCGTTCTCCTTTCAGCGGAGTGGCCCATTTTCTCGTCTGGGCCTCCTCACATCTTGAGAGACAAAAACATGTTAAACATGTTGTTAAAAAGTTGATGGAAAAACAGATGAATAAGTTTCGACCCAAATTTCATATCCTATCAAATAGGTGTTGGACATAGATGACAAGAGGTGTGTTACCCCCCCAAAGTCCCTTAAAATGATCAAAAAATGTTAGATGGTCACAGATGTTCAGAATTAAATAACATGTGTCTGCTTTCTTGTACCAAGAGAAAAGAAAGTGGAGCTTTGGTGGAGCACGCACACACACACACACACACACACACACACACAAACACACACACACAGCAGAGAGCAAACATGAAGTGAAGTTTTTTTTGTGCAAGGTTTTGGTTTTGTGGACATGTCTGTGCGAGCCTCTGTGTGTGTGTGTGTGTGTGTGCGCGCGCGCCACCTGGTAACGTTGGGAACGTTTTGTATGACCGAGTTGCACAGCGAATCGCGTCCAATCTTCAGCATGCAACCGGTGATGAGCAGGAAGAAGAGGAAGACGCCGCACAAAGCCACCATCAGGTTCATCCACACGCGCTCCCTGTGGAGAGAAGAGCAAACAGAGGGAGCGTGAGAAGCTCTGAGCTTCTCTTAGTTCAACTTCTGACCAAATGAGGGGATGATGTCAAACTGCTTTATGTCACATGTACGTCACCAAATAATGACCTACAGCAATGTCAGTAGCAACCCAACAATCTTACGTTCACCTACTGATGTTTCATCTGACTGTGGTACTAGGATGTCTGCATTTTCTTCTAGGATTATGTCATTTACAGTAATCCAACTGTTGTGGTAGCATTAAATAAAGCGTCATGATCTAAACGCTGCCATAGCTCAGAAATGTGACATGTTTTGCACATGCATTTGTACTTAAACCTTTTCATTCATGCATTCATGCATATAACAGGAAAAATAAGTAGGGAAAAGCCTCTTTGGGGTATTTACACTTCACTAGCTTTTAGTTTCAATTACCCTTTGTGATCAGTTTAGTAAAGTCAGCAATCAAATATTGGTATCTGATAAACCCCATCTTAATGTTTAAATGAAGCAGTTTACAAGCTGTAAAGTTAGAGCCAAGTTATAAAGTGAAAGCAAACCCATGGTGGCAGCTGCACTTTGTTCTTAAACCTTTGTCAGCCGGGCCCAGCACATAAAACCAGCACCACTGCCGTTTGACTGGGGTTTAAAGACTGTAAACTATGGCGGCTCCCAGTTTTAGCAACAACAACCAAACTCTGTTTACAGCCCATTTAAAACCAATGAAAAATAAAGTGACGGCTTCAAGGATTCAATCAGAGAGAGAAGAGAAATTACGCAAAAAGGCTTAGGAACACACATAAATGTCGGAAACGCCTCCACGTGACTGTAAAAGCCGGTGGTTTTCCATGACAAATGCGAAACAGCTCGTCACCTTCTGATGTCGCCGTCGATGCAGAAAGTGTAGAGCCAGTACAGAGACAGCGAGAAGCACACCACGGCCACCATGACCGATATGGCTGACACGAAGTAGCACAGGGAAGAGGGGCTGGACGACTGGACCCCGATGAGGCTCGCGTTGTAATTGACCAGTCCATACAGCATACACAGGCCTCCAAAGTTCCCCTGACGCCAGAGAGAGAAGAGAAACTCAGACTTTTATTTTGTAGTTTCGGTTGTGCCCTTTCTGGAAATTTTGCTTCTTCTAATTTGGTTCCAATAACTTGCTTTCTGTTACGTTGTTATAATCTCAACAACAAAACAGAGGAAATGTCCTGCACTCACACACAATCACACACACACACACTCACACACACACACACACACACACACACACACACACACACACACACACACACAACATCTGACTTCTATAAAGAGGTGGGAGAATAATTGGGCACGAGGAGCATCTGGTCACATGACTACAACAGTATCTGAATCTGGACACATGACTGTTGTTAGCGCGCGCGCACGTCCACACGCATGCACGCGCGCGTTTTTATTTATTTATGTATTTATTTATATATTTATTTGTTCATTTCAACGCGTTTCCTCGATTAATCGACAGGAGAAAGTCTCGACAAAGGAGATTTTTAAGTCTCGAAACGAAACGTTTTCCCTCCGCAGGGTCTTGAGCCGATGGCGTGAAACGGAGCGAGGCCAGTGAAGTGGAGGCGATGGAGGATACGAGTCACACCAGAGGGTGAATTATCTACTTTTGGTTCCTCGCACTTCGCTTTTTGGCAAATGCTGATAATTTGGGACGATATGCGGCTTCCAGAAATAAGCGCCTCTGTCCAAAAAAAACCGATTATTTTTGATGCACAAAAGCGTAAATATGCGTAAAAGCGGGTTTAACGCAGAAAACGCAGCCGATTGTAACGCTCGTTTTTTGGAAACACTGTTCAAATGAACAGTTAAAAGGAGGTTAAAAGCGGAATCAAGCACTAAACGAGCGTCACAAGCAAAAATAAGTGCCTCTTGTGGAGAAAATGAAAGTTCTCTAGCGGAGACGCAAACGCACTAATAAAAAAGTTGGGTCCACCCGGAAGAGGTCGGGGGGGGGCCCGACGACGGCGGCGCACGGATCCGGCCAAAGTGTCTAAAGTCACCTGGACGATGGTGATGGACGCGGCGGCGACGATCCCGCAGACGAAACAGCTGGCGTACAGACCCAGCTCCAGCAGCAGCAGCCCCGTCAACGCCATCATCCAGCCGCCCGGTGTCCGTCTGCGGAGATGCGGCGTAAAGGCGGCGCCGGTGAGGCGAGGCGCTTCCGGCGGAGGCTTTCACAATCAAATCCCGAATAAACCTGTTGTTCGAGGGGTCGAAACGGGGTGAAAACAGAGCCGAGTGCGACTGGGTGAATCTCAGGGGGGAGAAAAGCACAGGTGAAACTTCCATAATGAGACAGGCTATGCGCTTCTAGGCATCGGTGCCTGGAGTCAGGCTTGTAGCCAGTAGAGAAATAACCATTCAAGAAAAACCTAAAACAGTCGTATGTTTCTAAATCATCACTTAAAGTTGCCAGGTGAAACCACCACGGTCCAGAGACAGTCAACTCACCCGCCTCCTCCTTATACGCCACCTTTAAACTTTTGAAGGTAGCTCGATTTCCGGCGGTAATTTGTCCCCGTCGTCCTCTCGTCCCCGCTCGGTCTCTCTGAGGTCCACCAGCCCGAAGCGACGGCCCCTCGTCTCGGCGCCGCACCTCCGGGTTTCACCTCCGGCGAACCACTGCTTCGCCCTCCAGCTTCCGCCCAGATGTGCGCGCCAGCTTATAAAACGCGTGGAAAATGGTTTATTTAGCCACGGTGACGGGTCGGTTAAGCCGGACACTGGCTGGCATACAGGCCGATTTTCTTCGGGTCAGGAGTCTCACCCGATGACCCGGGGGGATGAAGCGGAGGGCTGTGGGAAGAGGAGGCGGACGGATGCGCCGGGCGACGAAGGGGCTTTGCACCTGGACCAAGTCAAATCCGCAAACTGCGCACGGAGCCTTACATCTGCGCAGTTACCGCAGTGTGAAGATGCGCGATCCTCATGTGGTGCAACCGATACGACAGTATCACACAGTGTTGTTATACTATATAATGCGGTAGTAATGTCCAGGCTATAGACTCAGGCAGAGGTTGAGCTACTTGAGGGTTATGTCAAGGATGTGTGTGTGTTTGTGCCCGTGTGTGTGTGTGTGTGTGTTTGTGCCCGTGTGTGTGTGTGTGTGTGTGTGTGTGATGGATGCTAGTGGCACTCCATCCCCCGAGTGCTTAATCAAACCTTGTGACTTATGTCATACGACCGTGCCGTTTTGATATATGTGAACCAATCGCCAGCCTCTGCACTAGAAATACCAAAACCCCGCTGGAGAATCCGTTACATCATTAAAGTTTTCCTAAGAAACATGTGGAACATTGGGTTTCACTAGATTACAACAATAGTATCAAAGTGTTTCTGTGTTGTCTTTTTTTTTTTAATTGTCAGTAGAGAAATGTCATATGATGAAAAAATGTTATGCGTTTCTCATGGAGCTGATGCATTTTTTTTTTTTTTTTTTGGAGTTTAGATCTTCAGATCTATTCAGTTCTTGTGTCTTCAGGGGAGTCTGTTAAATTAATTTACACAAATAGGCTGTGTGCAGTCTATAGTTAGACCTTGAGATAAAATTACGTGTTATTTCTTTGCCAAGTCACTGTTAATACATTTACTTTTACGTGTTGTGGTGTAATATATTCTTGTTAAATAATTGAACTGTCCCAGTGAAAGACAGGGAAGGTCCAGTATATGAAAGCACAGAGACACACATTTAGGTTAAGAGAAGAAAACTTGGAAAGTAGGAACATAAGAGAAGAAGAAGATGCTTTTGGTAGTATGGGGGGGGGTTACTAGCTAAAGCAAATTAGATAGGAAAAAAATGAACCAGGGCTAAACTTATCATTTGAAAAGTATGAAAATCTATGTTGTGGTGCATTCCCCCACCAACAACTGTGACTAAAGGGGAGGTGCACAAGCAATGTCACAATAATATTCAAAAAGGCCATTTTATTTTAAAGTTTTAACAGCAATAACAGCTGTAGACTGTTTTCACCAGACCTTTACAGATCTTAACATCATTTATAAAGAGATGCCAACTAACAATAGCAAGAAAATGTCATTGATATCTGACCTGGGTAATTCTCAAATATGGACAAACACAGTCCAAAGAGAAGCTTGTTAGGGGACATTGACATTTCTATGTGTTCTGTGCCTGTTGTGTCTATGTTAACTCCCAGATAAATATCAAAAAACCAAGATAAGACCACTATGTGGAGCAAACATTTAGGTTTAACCAGGTCCAGTGTGACTGGAGCTCACTCTCTAGCCTGTTAGTCAGAAAAAGGAAGTTTTTCTGCAAGGCCACTGTGGTTTGGGTGCATTGCTAGCATATCAGAGCAACTGTGTGTGTGTGTGCGTGTTCTGTCTCGGGTGGTTAGACTTTGTCCCGGGCTGAGCCTCTTACAAAGCCATCATCCAAGTATTAGTATCAGTGAGAATGTGTGTCTGTGTGTGTGTGTATGTGTGTTACTGTGGTAGTGTTGTTAGATTAAAGGCTTAACGTATGATGGCATTAGTGTTGGCTACCAGGAGCTGAACGCCTGAGATGATGTGTGTGTGTGCGTGTGTGTATGTGTGTGGTGGGAATCCAGACACCACAACACGAGCCTGGTATCACTTTAATTCACCGATAAGTTTAAACATCAAAATTCACCAAAGTTTGAATGAGGCACAGATATACACTAAAGAATGCAGTATGTACAATATAAAAGAGAGAGCAATAAAAGCAATGAGAGAAATGTACAAGATTACAATACAAAATTGAAATATAGGAAACATGCACTTGAAAACACATCACGAATAGTTTACACGTGGGCTTGGTTTCACAGAGCTGTGACTAGACCAGAGGAGGCCTGATCTGGAGAAGTTGACCAACATTCTCATGAACAGAAACTCAAGTGTTTCCCCATACGTTCTGAAAACAAATGTCGATATACTGTATGCTAATTGTGCAGCCGGCCTATTTAGTTTAGCATCACATTAAAGGAATACAAAAGCATAAGTATTTCAACCATCGGAGTACATCAAGGAAACAACAAAATATTAATTATGACCATTTTAAATTCAACATAGTGTCCCTCTTGACAGAATTTTAATTACAATTTGATTACACTGTGTCATATTGTACAAAAGCTTTATAATAATATAATATTAAACAGAGAGATTGATACACAAGCAAAAGAAATCCACTGACTGAAACCGCTGACCTGATAGTTGAAATGAAACTAGGGTACCTTCTTTTTTTATAATCTTACAATTAGCCAAATTAGCCTATACATTATGTAACATTAATTCCAATAAGTCCACAAGTTTTCTTAAAGAATTTGAAGCCTGATTTCTGAACTGGATTAAAAAATAAAAAATCAGCTTCAGATGATTGGAAACATAACAGCCTCAGGCTGTTTTAGAAAACAACGTGAAAGCATCCTCACAGCCATGGGGAAAAAAAATCTAAAATTTAAAAGCTGTGTGGCACAATGAATGAAAAATGGTAGTTCAGACACTCCAAAGGAGCACAAGGCAACAAAAGGAGGTCACTTCTAGCAAACAACAATCATACTTGATGTTTCGACGAGTCTGTAATTTAAAACTGTGAACACTCCTGAGGGAGAGTAGCAGTAAAATTTTAGGTGTGATTGTTAGGTACTGTTTGTGTTTTTGATTACGCACCAATGAACACTGCACTCTGCTCCAAGTGAAAGCGATGATGAGAGGAATGTGACCAATCACCTAATCTGAGAAATTTGTTATGGCCTCAGGTTCTGTACTCTTTGTCTGAAAGCCTTTGAAACATGCATAAAATGTCATTTTTCGGGAATTACAGTCATTTACACGAGATTGCCAGGGAATGCATATCATATTTTCATGTGCATTAAAGATGTGAAGCCAAAGCATGGCTTACAGATGTGCATTACACATCTGAAAACACCAGCTATCTCATGGTGACACATGCTGTACAGTGACTATGCATATTTCCATGATATTGTTATGAAAATCTATCCGTCTGATCCAGCTACAGGGTTGCAGCAGTTCTTATTTTCGCCATAGTTTCACGAAACCTGTGTAGCAGCACTGAGATTTCCCAATTCAACTGACTGGTGAAGAATGTCTGGAGAGGGAATTTCTGTTCTTTCCATTCTAATTCAATGGTATGGTCACGTTCTTCAATTAGTGCAGTCACAAGGCTCTTTATCCCACTGTTAGTCTACTATTGACCCTGTGTGTTGGTCCATTTATATATATATATATATATATATATATATATATGTATATAAATGGACCGACACATATCCATATATATATTTTTATATATATATGTGTCTTGCCCTATGCAAAGCAAAAACATTTTATTATCTTAAATGACCTTTTTTCCCCAAAATGAATGAATTATGAATAAACTGATCTGAATGCATTTCTTCTTACAGATTCTCACAGTCTGAAATGGTGCAGTTTGAAGATGCTGCTATATTTTGTGCATGCATTTGTGCATTTGTATACATGTACCAGAGTAAAAGCAGTTCACTCCTCAGCCAACAGGACAACCAGGCAGTCTGAAGGCATCTGGCACAGGACTATCAAGCTTGCAGATAATTTTATAAATCCCTTTCTTCCAGCAGGGGTCGCTGTCTCTCCCAGTCCAAATGGCTGAGTAAAACTCCCTCAGAGCCACTTCTGACACTTCAATGAATCTCTCTGGGACCTGAAGAGAGAAATCTGTATGTCAAACATGTCAAATACTCGTAGGTTCAAAAGAATTAAGTCTTAAAATTCCTTAAATTCGCTTCACAAATTCGACTCGCAGAAAGAAAAAAAATCTAGATATTCCAATGATGTTGTAAAGGGAAGGAACCTTCGTTATTAAGATAAGAAAGTTTCATACAGCTTTTTGCTACAGTGAGAAAAGGGTCAAGTCTGAACCTAAAGAAAACACTGTAGTCTGTTATATAGAGCGGTGTGTGCGTGAGAGTAGCAAATACTAGTACAATGAAATACACTTCAGCATGTAAACAGGTAGTGGGAAGTGTAGCAAAGTGCAAATAGAGATATGTAAAATACACTAATGGACAGAGTGTCCACACTTATGTTCTACTATTGGACTGTTGAGCCTTTTGTGCCCCCTCTCGCTGGTCATGGAGATATGTCACCAACGCACAATTATTTATCCTGCACAGCCTCACACATTTAAGAAATTCTTGTATGTTAATTCAGAAAAAATAACAAAAAAAAACCAAAAAACAGAAATGATCAATATTATTGCTGTTATCGTTATTATTAGTGGTATTGGAGGTAGTATAAGCAACAAAACGAAGTTACAATGAGAATAATCATAATAAGGCTAAGACACAATTGTTTGTGTAACTGAAATGGAAACTCATGCGTCGTGTTCTGTTGTAAATGCTAAAAATTAAAAACTAATAGAGTCGCAAATGGGAGTTTGGCGTCGATAAAATCACCTCGTTCGGCCGCTTGCACGGCCGGTTAGCTCAGTTGGTTAGAGCGTGGTGCTAATAACGCCAAGGTCGCGGGTTCGATCCCCGTACGGGCCACGGAACTTTTCTTTTTTTTTTTCTTTGACGGATCGTTTTAAAGTCCTGGCGCTTGTTCGACTACGGAGACATTTACAGAGGATACACACCGGAAACGGCCGAGCGGGCGCGCAGGTGCGTTTATAATGAGCTCAAACTTATTTACAGAACATCTGGAATCGAACTGTCGCGTCTATGTTTGAAATGGAGGTTTAGAGACAGTAGGAGCCTTAAAAACGTAATTTTATGTGGAAATAGTGGGTTGATTGAAAAGTTCCTCTAGTTTTTGGTTCTCGAGCTCCTGCACCTCCACTTCATGGTTTATTTATTTATTTATTTATTTGTCCTTAATCATTACTAACACTCATAAAGCCTCAATGATTTGGAGACACCATCATCATCATCATCATCATCATCATCATCATCATCATCATCATCATCATCATCATCATCATCATCATCATCATCATCATACTGGTCAGTGAGAACTTAAACAGGATCTGCTGCTCTGCGCATGGCCGGTTAGCTCAGTTGGTTAGAGCGTGGTGCTAATAACGCCAAGGTCGCGGGTTCGATCCCCGTACGGGCCAACTCTTTCTTTGGAGGAGAGACAATGATTTATCGTTCTTTCTTTGCACTAAGTAACCGAGCAGCGTGCAAGCGTTTCTCACTGAGCGCCCTTGAAAATGTACATGTGCATTATACTATATAGATGAGGTTATATACATGTAACCTTGAGATGTGCAGGCACACACTGCTGCCGTAGAAAACTTGGAGCTAATCAGACTGAAGGTCCCTCGTCCATAAAAATGTAAACATAAACATCACGCTTTTACTGCAATGACAGAGTTGTATGGTGTAAAAGCAGCCATTCGAGGCTATGTACAGTTATAAAAGAAGGAATCAGGAAGCTGTGGCTGCGGTGGAAAATACACACGCTCCTTACCTGGTAAACGTTACTTTTATTGTAGTGCATGTTAAGTATGCGGTAAAGCTCTGTATCACGGCCCACTCGCAGCTGACTCTCTCTGCCCAGACGAGGCGCACCATCCCTTGAACACAAAGACAGACAGGCTCATCTCAGTTCTGCAGTTTCAAAGTGCACGATTTATAATTCATACATAAGCACAATGCCTTCACCGTGACAATATGTGACGCCTCAAGCTTAGTGGTCATACTGTGCATACTGTAGACGTTTATGTTTTAAAACGAATCCAGTACCTGCTAGGTGCTGAATAGTAGTAGAAGCAGTAGTGTGGGTATAAATAGGTCTAATAATTACAAACACATATATAATATCTGTCTATCATTAAAAATTAAATTAAAATAATCTCAATCAGTTTGTCAAAGCTATTACTACCACTACTATTCTACAATGAAAACTGCATGAGATGGGACGGAGAATATGAACTGTTTTCCACTAGATGCCTGTTTCATTATAGCACAACTGCAAGACTATCAGGGAGCATACCATGAGTCTTCACTCTGTAGCATAACACAGCAACATTTTTTAATGATTCTTCAATTTGTGATTCATTTTTTTCTACAAATGACCAAATATACAGGGCAATATATGCACAGCATCTAATGCATGAATCAGAATGAATGGATGTCAATGTAAAAAAATCAGTCCCGACACGCTAGCGTCGATAAAACCCAGTAAAACAGTGGACATTTTTGCGGCAAATGAGTTTAACATGAACCAGTGCCAACCCAAACCAACCGGGTGAGAGCCTCGCGGACAGCCTGTCGGGCAAAGCGCTCCATCTGGATGTAGAAGAACTCTCTGAAGTTACTGAACCATTTAATCATCTGGGAGGTCACACAGCGGTTAAACTAGGCAGTGAACAGGAAAACAGTAGGACAAGAAGTGAGCAGGTCAGGACTGCAAAGACGGCTTGTGCTTATTAGATGAGTTAATTTAGCAAGTTTTTCTTTCAACAGAAATTTTCAAGCAGTAATGTGCATAGTAATGTACAATGTAATAGCAGCAAAAAACACCTCTATGATGGTGTTAGTATGGTGTCCACCATGATGCCATATTATTTATGCTTCATAATTAGAAAAACAGCTGGCTGATAACATCAGCTTATATTGACTTATTGGAGGTGCATTGGAATCGACATTTATTTTTAAAATTGCAGTACATAAATATTTGAATGGCTGCATTTTCTGTATTTTTTGACCACAGTTTTTGTTCGGACTAAATTTTTTTATTTTGTTACTAGCATTTCACTGATTGCTATTATTTATAATAATTTTTATCACCGCTGACACTTACAGATTGATCCTATTTACAGATAGCAAGTTTACTGTTCAATTGTAAATTATGCTCCCTCAGTATATTTTCTGATCCAGCACTCTTCTGTATCTACTTCTTATTGAGGGCATCAGTAAAGTGGTTATGGAAAGACTGTCTATCTAAGAAAATATAATAATATCAAAGTGCATAATTTCCGACTGAATGGCCGTCTTCTGTCTCATTAACGTAGCTACAATAATCTAATTTCAGCAGGGATGTAATTTGTATAAACCAAGAAGGAAGCACTGGGTATGCATGACTAGCCTTTTGAAATAGCAGAGATAACACAGCTTTGACTTATACGTTGCTCGATAGTATACAAATTCTGGATGCACCACGGTGACAGGGAACACACACCTTGACATCCGGGAAGTACGTCTTGAGTGTGTTGGAGCTGGGATAGCGTGTGTAGAAGAACATGAGCTTGGCTTTCTTCAGATGACAGGGAGACAAGCCCTCCTGGGTGTATACATGAGGCCAGTCAAGGAGATACACATGTCCTATTAAACACAACACATAAACACACACACACACATCCCCACATATCACACCTCTCCCCTAGTTCTGCTGAAAGACAAAAGGATATTCCCCCAGCTGTCAGGTAGAGCTCTCCTCCGTCCATCCCTCCGCCTCCTCTCATCCCCCCATCTCCTCTCATCCCTCTCTCCCTCTCTCTGCCTCCGTGAGCGTGACGAGCCAGGGAGGAGGGGTCCAGGTGACCGAGCAAGGGTAGCGGAGGGAAGGAGGGGTGGGACGAGAACTCCAGGAAAGGGTCGGAGTTCAAATAGTCCTTGCGGGACGGGGGCAGGTGGGGGAGCTGGGGGTGGTGAAGAGAGCGAGAAAAGAGCTGCTGCATGGAGTAGTGCAGCAGCGGGAGAGGGAGAGGGGGAGGAGGAGGTGGGGGAGGAGCGGGGAAGGAAGAGGAGGAGGAAGAAGAGGAGGACGAAGAGGGATGGAAGGAGGAGGAGGAGGGGTCCTTGGCTTGGGAAGCTGGCGGCAAGAGGGGAGGGTGAGAGAGGGGAGGAGGGCGAGGTAGAGAGGGGTGATGCAGGGAGAGGTTTGGGTGAGAGGGGTTCAGGTGAGCGGACAGAGGCGGGCCGAGGAGCGGGTGGGCTTTTCGTACATCGGGTGACCTTTGAACAGCCAGCGGCATCGTCAGATCCGATGGCTCGGTGCGATGCGGCTGTCCTGGATGCACGATGCTCCCGTTGCTCATCTTCTGGAGCTGCTTCTCTCTTTCTCCGTCCTGCCCTCCCATCTTTTCCTCCTTTCCCCTCGTCTTCTCCTCCCCTCTTCCTCTGGTTAACAGGCCCATCCACACTCCCCTCTCTCTCCCTCCATCGTTCCCTACATCAGACGGGAGAAAGGAGATGGCGGCGGGAGGAGAGGAAGGAGTGAAATCCGTTGTTTCGGTGTAGAGGCGGAGAACGCGGTCGATGACCCGGGCCACGGCGCTGCCCAGCTCCAGCTTCAGCGCCTGAGCAAACTTCTGCCCTCCCTCCTCACCCTCATCTTCTATCCCTCCATCCCAGTCTCCTCTTACTAGTCCTCCACAATCCAACCACAACCCTGCTCCCTCCATCATTCCTTCCAAGTGCAGTGCTCCGCCCCTTCCTCCCTCCATCCTCCCTTCTCTCTCTTTTGGCCTCTCTTCTCTCTGCTTGTGGGTGTGGAAGTTATCAAAAGGGGAAGAAGAAAGAAGGGAAAAAGATTCCTTTTCCATCTCTCCACCATCGATGTCCTCTTCATCATACATGCCTGCTGTAATGTCCTCCTCTTCCATCATCCCCATGTCTCCGTCTCCCCCATCCCCTGCTCCTCTGTTTCCATTTCTGCGCTTCCTTTTCTTCTCCTCCTCCATGTGCTTTTCTCCAAAAGCCCTCCACACCTTCTCCTGCAGGGCCTGCAGTCTCTCTCTTGCCTCCTCCAGCTGCTCTTTTAGCTCTTCCCTCTCGCGACGCTTACCCTCCCTCCCTCCCTCGCGCCTCCTACCTCCCTCATCCGCCTCTCCATCCGCCTCTCCATCTCTTTGTCGGCTCTCCAGCTTCATTCTCTTCACTTTCAAGACATCTTGACTCCACTCTGCTGCAAGGGCAGCATCGCTGTGCCTCTTCTTCACCTCCAACAAGCCACCCTCTCCCTCAAGGACTCCTTCCTCTCCTCCCATCATCCCTTGCTCCACCTGTCCATCCCTCTCTCCTCCATCTTCCCCCAGATTTCGGTCTTCCAGGTGCCTGTGTGCACTCAGGTTTGTGTTGAGTTGCCCTCCAGTCCTCCTGGATGCTCCACCTGGTTGGAGGAGGTGATGGATGAGGGGAAAGCCAGGAGGTCTAAAGGCAGGAGGAGGGCGACCCGCACTGGGCTGGGAGTGAACTCCAGGGAGATCTGTGGAGCTGAGGGTTGGAGTGAATGCATGTATCTGGGGAGCAGAGTCCCGGAAAAGATCTGTGGGTGAATCCATCACTGTGGAGAGACAGAGAGAGAAAAATAACTGTTGTTGCTGAAATGTATATTGTTCTGCATAAGCTTTGAGTGCTTTGCAACCAATCACATTTTCACTGGTTTTACTCTCATTGGAATCACTCTGAAGAAATAGAACCTTATTTAAACTGCTGATAGCAACTGCTCTAACAAAACAGGAATCTGAGAGACTGTTGCTTTTTAGTTTTTTTTCAGTGTCATTTTTGGTGCTGTGAAATGGAAATACTGCCACATAAAGACTCCATGTGGCATTTGTGACAAAACCATGTTGGCAAATGGATAAATGTACAGCATGATGTGACGCTTGGCCTCCGCTTACCTGGATAGCAAAACAGGTCACCGCTCTATCAGAGGACACAGCCACTTCCACTATAGTAGTAATTAGAAAGAGCTGCAATGGCCTTGCATAGAGCTGAAAAA
This sequence comes from Istiophorus platypterus, assembly GCA_016859345.1. NCBI lineage: Eukaryota > Metazoa > Chordata > Actinopteri > Istiophoriformes > Istiophoridae > Istiophorus > Istiophorus platypterus. The sequence goes on along the minus strand of CM029132.1, from coordinate 11,772,060 downwards.
TATAAGAAGCGAATATATAAGAGTAGAGAAAAGTTAAGCAAAGAAACATGAATTCCAATATGGCCCTAACAGATGTTCAAAGGGTTGATACTGTCTTCCATGGCCTTAAAACATGTAATAGGATGAAACAGCATGCTGCAGCTCTGATCAAACCCCCGATGGAAGACAGAGACAAAGTGGGTGTCAGTGCAGGTCAACAGACTGGGGAGCAGGCTATGTGCTGGTGGTGCAGTAGGTTAACATCTGGCTCACGATCTCTGTCAAAAAAATCACCCTCCTCCCTCTACCCTGTGTTTCCTGTTCCTCTAGACGAGTGATTTCTAGGAAAGCACCTGCATCATAAAAGTACATGTAACAAAATGGAGGGAGAAAACCGGGTTTGGATGAGGATCTTGCCACTGAGAGGAGTAACAAAAGAGTAGTGAAAAAGGACTGAACATTTTCGCTAGGACATTGTTTTCTTTACATTTTACTGGAAAATCTGGGGTACTCAAAACAATGACAGTATATAATTCTGCATGGCTTTTCTACAATACCTGGAAAAGCCTGTAAAATTGAAAGATGGAAAATAGCGAAAGCCAGGCTTATGAATAACAGTTCATCTCACTATTTAATCAACATCAAAAACACACTTCCCCATTCCTTTTTTTTTTTTTTTTTTGGGTACGTAACCTCCTTTCCCTCTGGACACCCCTTTCCCCCTTTTCCTTCCTCTCTATTCCTCTCTCATCCTCTCTTCCTCTCCTCTCTCTGTTATCAGTTCAGGCAGCTTGTTAAGCACTGTTTGATCAGAGTGTTTACCATCAAACACACACTCACACGCACACACACACACACACATTCACACAAAAGCGAAAGAGGCTTGAGAGAGGGCTGACAATGGTCAATGGTCCTTGGGGAGTGAAATGGAGTGAGAGCAGCATGTACGTTTAGTGTCTGTGTGTGTGTTTGTGCATATACAAGTGTGTGCTAACAGTAGTCCTACTTAGCTTTGATAACACCCCTAATCCACTTCAGATGGATAAACTACCATTCACCCAACAGAAAGATGGACGGATGATAAATGGACAGATGTAAGGACAGACTTTGAGAGGTACAGTAGGTGGAAAGAAATACAGAAATTTTGAGTAGACACACAAAGACTATTTAAAATTTCAGGCCAATGGAGATACTTGATAGTCATTGGTGTCAAATAAAAATGATAAGATTGATAGATAGATAGATAGATAGATAGATAGATAGATAGATAGATAGATAGATAGATAGATAGATAGATAGGTCCCCCCACACAACATGAAGAGAATAATCCTCCTATAAATAGCTAAATATCAATTATTCAAATGCCCTCTCCTCTCTGCTATAATACAGCCCAGATGGCAGGCCAGCCAATGCGCTTATATCAGGGACAGATTAGCTTTTCAAAGCCAGTGGAAAGCTGCACAAAATACAAACACTGAGAGCAATGAAAATGAAAGCTATTAACCACTAGATTAGATTTAAGGATGGTACCGGACTGCTGTGCTGTCACCGGGAATAGTGACAGGAGAGAGCACACACGCTGTGTAAAAACACACACTACATACGAGTATTAAATAATAGATGTCAGTAAAATATATTTGGAAATTTAATCTGGGTTTATGGGTTGTTAGCACATGCTATCAACACACAGTCTGACAGAAAAAAAAAAAATCACACAGGCCAAGAGGCTACCCCTCTACCCCTCTAATCTCAGATTTTGGCAAAACTGTATCACAGTTTTTTGTGTGTCATATAAAGCGAGATAGAAATCAAAACGCCAGTGACGGTAGGCTCTGTGGTGGCTCTTCTAAAATATACAATATGTCAGATAAATTCCATCGGGAGGCAACATCTGGCTCTGCTACTTTTTTTTTTTTTTTGTCTAGGCCTACGATAACTACAGGCTTTCTATCTATGACTTTATTGATTTTGACTATATCGTTCATACATTTTGCCAATCTCTCTCTCTCTCTCTCTCTCTATCTATCTATCTATATCTCTATCTATCTATCTATCTCTTTATCCATCCATCCATCCATCTATGTACACCGGGGTTAATAACGTTACTTTCAATAATTTTTATAATGTCTGAAGCTTCCGCATGGCAGCATCTGCCGGTTCTGCCACGCGAAAGAAATCCGCTTTGGCTGCTCTCGTGCACGAGCATGTCAGTTTGTTTGTTTGTGTGTGTGTGTGTGTGTGTGTGTGTGTGTGTGTGTGTGTGTGTGTGTCAGTGCGCGGACGCGCCCGCGCGTGCGTGCGTGCGTGCGTGCGTGCGCGCGCCCCTGTGACTAATTGGCAGCGGTGGACTCGTGTCGCAGTATGAAAGAAAAATAATGATAATAATGATAGTAATAATAATAATAACCGCACGGAGGGACGCACCGGAGCAGACGCTGACCCCGGCGGCTTGTTACGGGACGCGGACGCCGCGCGTCGGTTTCGCCCACGTTTACCGTGAAGTTTAAAGAAAAATAAAGAAGAAGAAAACTCACTGTCGGTCACGGGCAGGGTCTCCGGCGGCGTCCGTTCCCCCGAAGCCTTCCGCTCCACGGCGGCCGCTCCTGTGCGCCTCGCCTCGGTCGACGGTCTTCGGCTGGCACCGGACGGGCCTCGGACATCAGTGCGGGCGGAGAGAGCCAGCCGGCGGTGGGTTTCCGGCTATTCGCCCCCTCTCTCTCTCTCTCTCTCTCTCCTCTCTCTCTCTCTCTCTCTCTCTCTCTCTCTCTCCCCCTTCTCTCTCTCTCTCTCCTCTTTATTTGTTGTTTTTGTCCCGCAACTCTCTCAGTTTTTCGCCCTCACCTTCAGCCGCCCCCTCTTCCCTCTTGTTGTGCCACCGTGCGGGTCTGCGTGCGGGTGTGCGTGCGGGTGTGTGTGTGTGTGTGTGTGTGTGTGTTTTCCTCCCCTCCCTCCGTCGCTCCGTCTATCTATCTCTGGTTGGCATCATCCTCACGCGCTGCTCCCGGTGTGGAGTGGCGCGCGGTGGGCGGGCGGGCGCGAGAGCTGTCCACTTGACGGTCCGGTCCCTCCCATGTTGGCATGACCCCCGGTATATGCGCACACACACACTAACACACACACACACACTAATATATAAGATGCCGGTTTAAAGAGTCTGGAGTTATGATAACCGATTGCAAATTAAAGCAATCATCTCTTTTCGATGATCCATATTTGCAACAGTTCGCACAGATGTCGCGCACAGATGTGCACAGATGCGACGCCCTCTTACCTTGACCCGGGCTCATGGGCGTTTTTCTCAAGGCCCCAGCGGGGGTCTGTGACCGTTCAACCGACGCCGGGGTGACGGAGTCAAAGAGTTTCAGCAGCCCGTTCTCACCCACTGAGAAGTTAGTGTTCACCAGTGGAAGCCATCCATCGAGGCGGTCATTCATTAACAGTTTTATCTCGCACCAAGAATTTTTCTTTGAGATACGGCACAGAAACCGGGCTCGGGAACAAACACAGGGGAAATTATAGTATCTTCATGCATTTTAAAAAAAAAAATGTTAGTTAAAAACATGTAATTTCAACAAGATATATTGATAATTATAGTAACAAATCACATTCAATAGATCTAATCTGATTAAAAAATAGCTATCCTGTATGAAAAAAAAATAAAAATGATACCCTATTAAATTTTATAAATCTAAAACTTGTGATGTGAATTTGACATTTTGTGGAATTATGAGTGCAAATGTATTTAAATGATCTGCCATCGAATTTAAATGTGGCTTTTAATGACTATAACACAACCAAAATAACACAGTCCTTAAAATACAGTCTGTAGTATTTGATGATTTGATTGCACTGAAATATAACCAGAGTGGTGGAGTGATTCCCTTGATGATTGCAGGATGAAGATAAACAGCAATCTATGGCACATTTTGAAAGTAAATGGACCATATTTTGAATAAAAGTGGTTTGATGCAGCATTTCAGGTGCAACATAGTGTTTTAAGCAAAGTCACATTTAAACTGTGACTAATGTTTTCCTGGAAACATCCTGTCTCCAGGAAAACATTTAAGTAGATGCTTGGCCAAGAGCAGCACTTTTTTTTTACCTGTTGCTGGGAATGTTTCTCACATAAACCTGCTTCCAAATTGTTAGCAAGGTCTCACCATGAGACCAGGACCAGTTTCCATGCCTCAGTTTATTCTGTTTCTCTCTCTTCTTATCTCTTTTTGAGGATCATCTGTTTTTCCAACCATCCAAAGCATCACCCGTGCAACCTCCCCCTTCCCGTTTCAACCCCCCCCCCCCCCTCGCTTTCTGTCTCATCACATCTCTGTCTTTCTCTACTTCTGATTAAAAATGGTTAGGCACTAACTGAAAGGTCGCAGTTGTTATGGAAACGAGGCTGGTAACAAAAGCTGGACACGCGGGTACAGAGGGAGAGAACGGGGGGGGGCGGAGGGAAAAAAGAGGGAGATGTGTCTGAATAAACATAAACATAGGGAGAGGAGGAGAGGGCAGGAACGAGAGAAAGTGAGAGAGGACTGAATAAATAAAAACATACGCAGCGGGAAGAGAGCGAGAGACAGAGCGAGGTCATGAAATGATGGCTCAATCTGCAATAATAAATAACAGAAGATAACACCGGGCTTTTGTCATTCTAGGACGACAGTCGAGCCACAAAGGTCTGTGTGTGTGTGTCAGTGGGAGAATGCAATTGATAGATAATACATGGATCTGCTGCACAAGCAGGAGAATACTAAAAAGCAAAAATTGTTCACAGGAAAAAGCGTAGCAAAAAGCCTAAAACTGTGTGTGTGTGTGTGTGAACGTCATCTCTCTAAGGGCTCGTATTATGTTAACCACTTAGACCAACATCAAACACTCTCTCTCTCTCTCTCTCTCTCTCTCTCTCTCTCTCTCTCTCTCTCACTCACTCATGCACACACACATAGACACACTTCAGTAGAAGCATGAAGGTGCCAAACATATAAATAGGACATCCCAGAGCGAGAGATAGAAAAAGAAAGGGACTGAAAGAGAGAGGGAAAGAGATTATAAATTCAAAGGGGAGAGTAAAAGGGGTGAGAAAAAAATGAGGGGGGGTAGAGTGAAAAACTGAGAGCGGGCAAGAACAGGAGGGGGTGGGGACAGATAGATGTGAAAGGATCAATAAATGGCATAAAGTGTATGTTCATTGATTTACTTACATGCAGAGAGTGATGGGGAGAAAGAGGGGTAGAGTTGGGCGGCGGCAGGATAGAAAAAACAGGGAATATACAAAGGAGCAGAAAAAGGGGAGAGCAACGCAGAGAGGAAGAGTTGAGTAAAGAGAAGAAAAGCAAAACCCTGACAAAGCCACAGACAGACGTGATAGTGAGGAAACGATAAACAAGTCAGAACAACACAATGGAGTGAGGGCGTATGTGAGGTATGAAGACCTAGTTACAGCCATGTTAATCAATACTTTTATATCAACAGTGGTTCAGACGCATAATGTGAAAGGGGTCACTCGTAGTGATGAACCCCCAGAGAAAAACTGCCACCACCACAGTTCCTCTCAGCTCCACGGAGCATTTCATCCTCTTTTAGCTCATTGTTTTGGCTCTCCAGCCTGCAAACTGCAATCTTATTGTCAAACGCTGCAGGCAGCTGCCTTTCATGCACCAGCACCAACAGATGTCAGACGAAGTCAGCGACCAGTTGTTGGTTATAGTGAAGGATTTCACTGCTACCTAGGATTACAAGTGTAGTTTTGGGATCCTATTTTCAACTCTGAGTACATGGTAATCTCACATACGCAATAATAAACATAAAATGCATTGTTCAGTCTCAGCGGGAACCCACAAGTGACAGATTTTTAAAAAGAATGGCCAAAATCGGAGCTGCAGAGTCCGAGATATCCGTACTTTAAGTCCCTTGTGTGGGTTAAGCTCCAAAAACACTGCCTAACTCTGCCCTTCCTGCCCAACACACATCTTCAGGGTTATTTTTCCCTACTTTGGAAATGTCATACAATTGTTTTCCCAGGCTATGTGGTACTGAAACTGAGTCTTATGTATAAAAATGGTGAAGTTACAGTCAAAGTTTGTTCAGAGCCAAGTTTCCTTAATTTAATTCTTTTGCGCACTGTGCTGTTTTTTCGGGGATCTCTGTTATTCACACCATATTATGTGTTCATTCTATTATTTGTATTCAGCCGTATGAAAAATGCCACGGACGATAAAACATGCTACGGACAATACCTCTAACCTAACAGCCAGGCCCTGAGTCGAAGTGAACCAGACACCGAGAGACATACGACATATGTCGAGGCAGGCAGAAACAGACAGAGGGAGAGAAACAGGCAGGAAGAGAGCGTGAGGCTGATAGATACAGAGAGAGAATGAGTGTGTTTATGCCTGCGCGAGAGAGAGAAAGGGAGAGCGACAGAAGTATACTCAAATAGCTGAGGGCAAGGTGACAGAGAGAAACAAACGGACAGAGAGGGATAACAAGCTCATAGAGGGGGGATTGGGTGTGTGTGTGCGGGAGTGTTATAGAATGGGAGAAAAAAGGAAGAGACATAGGGCGGAAGGGGAGAGGGATAGAGGAAGTTGAGGGAACAATAACAAAAACAGCGAGAGAGTGTGTGTTCACGAGTGTGTGTGCGTGTGGACGGGCAAAGGTGTCAGAGTGTGCTATATGGCTTAATGATGACCCACTGGGCATGTAGGTCATAACGGTTTGTGTCTCAAAGCCATGTCTGTATGCCTGTGTGCATCCATTAGTGTGTGTGTGTGTGTGTGTGTGTGTGTGTGTGTGTGTGTCTGTGTGTGTGTGTGTGTGTGTGTCTGTGTGTGAGTGTGGGTGTGGGTGTGTGGGCGTGTGTGTAAATAGAAACTCACTAGACATACACATCTCTTTGCAAGTGGGTCTCTCAGCGTGCGTTTAAGAGTGATTTCGGTCAGAGGTTGGAGAAGCAGTTTTTCTAGCTGGTGGGACTCAAAAGATACTACACACACACACACACACAAACACACACACACACACACACACACACACACACACACACACACACACACACACACATACACTCATGTGCACCCACACACGCGGTGAATCCGGTTTGCCATCCACACTAACGCCAACAGCTGCCCTTCATGTCATACATGCACATGTAATGCACCATGTATGGCACTAAATTATGCGAAATACACACTACACACACACACATCTTTCTTTTGATCGCTCATGATAACACACACAAACACACATACACGCACACACACACACACACACATACACACACAGGGGGAAGCTATTATGCTCTCAGGCTGGAGTGTTTTGATGGTATAATTGCAGTGACCAGTGAGGAGAAAGAGACAGAGGGAGGGATGGAAAGAGGGAAGGGGATGGAGGGAGAGAAAAAGAGGAGAGTGCTGACACTCTCAGCATGCTAATGTTGTGAGGCTCTATCCCCCCTCTGGTTTCATCCCTCTCTCCCTCCCTCCCTCCATCTCTTTGTCTCTCCATCTTCCTCTCTATCTCACATCCTCTGCATTGCACAGGTGCAGCACTAGAAAGAGAGATGGATAGAAAGGTAGAGAGGCGGAGAGATGACAGGAAAAGAGGGATACATAGCAGGATGGAGCAATGTTATCTCTCTCTTTTTCTGCCATCCCTCCATCCTCTTCAAGCTCCCCACCACGCTCAAAACAAAGCGTGTAAAAAAAAAAAAAAGAAAAAAATGAGGTATGAGGGGCTGAAAATAGAGGAAGAGGGAGGGTCAGTTTTTTCCATCCCTTTAACAATGGAGGGATGATCTCTGCTTATCCTCTAATCACATCCCTCCTTTTTTCCTCTCCTCCATCCTCTGTTATCTCTCCCTCCCCGCAACCCCTCATTTTTTCATCTGGTGAAAGAAAGGGTAGCCTTTTCCTCTCGCCGGCCTCCCTTTTTTGTCGCCTCTCCATCTGTTTGTCCTTCCAGTCCTGCCTCCATCCCTCTCTCCTCTCCAGAGAAGGGATTCTGCTGTATGGCACTGATCTCTTTTCCTCTTTTCCCTCTCCTTTGCATCCCATCTCCCCCTTTTTTTTGCCCTCGAGCAACCCTTCTCCTTTTTGGTTTAGTTAGTAAGAATTACCAAAATTTTAACCTCAAAAGTGGGGTTGGTCTGATTCTTTAAAATAATATCCAAAACAGATGCCTTTAAACTCCTGCAAAAGAAATAAGTATGTTCTCTCTCTCTAGGTAACTATTTAATAAGGCTAAATATGTGTTTATTAGCACAATATGGTCTATATGGTATACGACTATACTTTTTCATGTAAAAGTATCAGTGTGGTATCAATATAAACACACCAATTACAGAAAGAGGAAACATGGCTTTTGACAGAGAATGAGGGGAAGTAAAGCATATACTTCCATACATACAGATGGGTGAAGGAAATAAATAAAGCACACAACTAAGGTCATTTATGACCAGTTAGCAGTAGCTTGATAGAGATGGCTGTGAAATTATTTTGCTAGTAAAGTGGCAGTTGCTTTTCATTTGATTCATCCACAGTGCAGGTTCCAGCTTGCTCAACAATCCAAAAGCTCATTTTAGTAACTGCTCAGCTAAACTGCTGTCTTGCAGTCAAAATTGCTCAGCTGAGGAAAACTAATATGAGATTTTGCTGATTTATAAGTGTTAACACAGAGGGTGAGGCGTGTCTGCACTAGAGGAGGTGTAAACGTTATTATCTAATGGCCAACAGCACCTCTCAGAGGTACTGCCTTGCTACTGCTAACACACAAACCTGCAAAAGCCTCAGGAACTACGGATTCTGGTGGCCAGACTACTCTGAAATCATAATATGACTGAAACTACTACTCACTACAATACAAAACATAAACATGTATGCCATATAGTTTCAAATCACTGGTTTTTACAGCAGAGTGGTAGTTTTTGCCCCTTGTAAAAAGAAACGTACCTGCATTCCAGGTTTAAATGGTAAAATTGTACAAATGCTAATTTGCCATTGAAACAAATGAGATGAATCACTCACCTAATTTGTTAGGTGAGTGATTCTAGCCTCAGGCTGACTTCTGACTCCTAAAATATCCTGGCCTGTTGACAGTTATTTTGACCATGTGATTATATAAGAGATCGCATAACAGGCTTTCCAAGCACAGTTGGAGCAAACCAAGGGCTCTTTCTAGATTTAACCAAGAAAAAAACAGATATGTTACTGACTTAAATTAAAATCATATTTATTAACAAAACATTTTTTGTGCAAAATGCAAATTACTTAATATACATACACATTACTGAATTCAACAAGAGAACATTGTAAAGGGATATTAAGGACTGAATGAAATAAAGAGAGAGGCGAAGGATTATTTATCCATTAATCCATTAGGTTTACAGTAATTTCCAGTTTCCAGAATTTTGAAAATCACACAAGAAACGGTCAACAGTGTATTGTATCACTCAGGAGTGTGTGTGCGTGTGTAGTTGTGTTTGTATTAGTGTGCGTGTACTGTAGTTTTGCAACCTGAACAACCTGGTAGTTGTGAATGAGCATGACTTTTCATTGTATTTATATTAGTCTGCATGCTTTATTTAACTGTACACTTATGAGTATCTTCATCAAGAAGGAGGAGCGTGTGTGTGTCTGCATGTGTGACATATATGTGTGCGTATGTATGTCACAACCCTGAGCTTCGTCTTCGATCTGTCTTCATATGTAGGAACAGTGTCTAAGGGTCCTGTGCATGAGTGTGTGTAGATGTGTGGGTATGTGTGGGTGAGGAGTGTCTGTCGACCAACATCTCAGCGTGTTGCAGATACTGGGCAGTCTTTCTCTTCACAGACTCCCTGCGCACTGGATCTGGGTCTCCTGGACAGACAGACAGAAAAACAAAGATGATTATTTTCATTATTGTTTCCAGTAGTAGCTTTGTGTCCCCTCTGCTGCTGCTCCTGTGGAAGGTTAGAGAGGACATCGAGAGAAGGGAAGCAAAGGTAGAAGAAGTAAAAACCATATAGCATGCCCAAAGCCATCCTGAACCTCATGCTTAAAAACATGTAACTTGATTTATATGAATAGAATTCAGAGAATTTTACACATTTCATCAATCTTTGTTTTCACTGTAATTCTAAATGTTATTTCCTATAAACCATTGCAAGTGCATTTATGTTTCATCCTAACTTAGCAATGTTACTAAAGAAAAAATCAGTTTGATCAAGTCAAAGTAGGTTTGTCATGACTTATGAGATTTAGCTTGAAGTAGTCGTAAAAACGGTGGCTGATTTACTGACTTGACAGCAAACAACATGACTTTTGGACCAGAGTTAGATCCTTTGACTTTCGCTGTAGCTTTTCAGGTATCTCATAAACTGAGACCCCTGGCAGTGGTGAGATTCAAAACCATGTCCCGAAGAGACTGGAGCCTTAATCCAGCGCCATCATGCTAGTTATTGTCACAGTTGATGTATGCACATAAACTGCTTGTACTGTTTATCTGTCTGTACCTTATGTTGGACAAGTGTAACCTAAAATGTCTCATCTAATATTAGTTCTTGGAGTAGTAGAATAGTTACTTATGTCTTACAACTCTAACTCAACCTTATCCTCCACTTTCAATAATATCTATTATTTGAATGAAAAATGGCTTATCACTATTAAAATAGATCAGAAATCATTTTTTGGGATTATATGTTTCATTTGTCACGATCAGATAACATTAGATATTTCAGCTTTAAACTGTATCATTCTTTACTTTTGTGAATTTAAGAAAATAATATTACTGGCAGTGGTGGGATTTGAACCCACGCCTCCAGAGAGACTGGAGCCTAAATCCAGCGCCTTAGACCACTCGGCCACACTACCTGAATGGAGGCTAAAGTCCTGTCTAACAGTTTCGAAAGGGTAGATCAACAGTATTTTGTGACGCAAGAGGGGAAAAAAAATAAGCTGACAACGTCCTACTCATGAACTCTTTTCTGTCTATTCTTAATAAGCATATTTATATTAGTATAATAGGGTAAGTTGTATCTTGATATCTGCACATTCACTACTGTACTGTTTACATCAAAATGGGGCATCAAAAGCCCCATTGTAAGTTTCATATGTGGTTTCCATTCCGTTGTAACCTTGTGATAATGCAAAAAATTCACATGAAATATCCCCTTTCATAGGTGAAAAACTTTCCCAATACCTCTTGAGACTTTCATTTTCGATTGCCAAACCAAACAGAGTGTGACTTTTAAATAAGGTAAACAGTTAAGAGGAACAAATGAACAAAGCCCATATTTTCCTGCGTCAATTTATCTTTCTCACAAGAGATCACATTAAACACCTTCAAGGAAGGAAAAGCCTCTGGCAGCGGTGGGATTCGAACCCACGCCCCCGAAGAGACTGGAGCCTTAATCCAGCGCCTTAGACCGCTCGGCCACGCTACCCTACATAGACTGATCCCCATGGTTTTGTAAACAAAGACGGCTTCCTCTGCCTGGTAACCTTTAATGATTGATGAATGATTTATAGCCCAGCAACACACAGTGTACCCTTTTTAGAGCAGGACAATATATAGAAGAACAAAATAACAATGTTGATTTTACAATTAGGTCACATATTGACCTGCCACATTTGCTTTGGTGTGCTCCGTTCATTTACCCTTATTTGTATATCAGCTGTGCAAAAAGCATTTACTGGGATGGTAGCAAAAAGACAAGTGTTCTTTCAAAATTTTGTTGCTGTGCAAAAGAGCACTGTTTTCAATGATCACTCATATTACTTTTTTCTTTTTAATTAGCGTATGATTCTTTGATCAGTATTTTAGAAACATACATTAGCGAATCATCGCTGAACTGAAAACTTTACCCCATCCCTTCCTCTCTCCTTCTTTCAACCTGCTTTTCACCATCTCATGTCTCTCACTCCCTCATCTTCTCACCCTGTACTCCAGTGATCAAGATATCCACCGCCGTCCTGTATCCACGAATGGCAGAACTAAATTCTCCCTCCTTCTCCCTCTCCATGGCAGCTGTTAGCTCAGTGGCCGCTTGGTTCAGATAACCCATATCCCCTCCATTTAGACTGGATGGCGGCAGTGAGAACAATTCTGAGTGGTCCCTAGAGGCACTTGATTTATCTGGGGTAGAAAAAAATTGAGAAAGAGAGAATTATTTAAAAGTAAAGTGATAAAGATACTGAAAATTATTTACAAAGGCTTTCATCGGTAAGCTCATACTCCAGGACTGTTTAATTTTGCATTTATATCTCTATAGTTCAGAAATTTCTGAAAGGAACATTAATTGTACATGTTTTTCATTGTAATTATCCTACTTACTCTTAATCAATGAGAAGAATATAGTTCCATTCATATTAATTTCACAATCAACCCCATTGCAACATGTGTTATCTTGAAAAACATCTCTGGCAGCGGTGGGATTCGAACCCACGCCCCCGAAGGGACTGGAGCCTTAATCCAGCGCCTTAGACCGCTCGGCCACGCTACCACATACTACCAAGTACCTACGTTCTATAAAAGGTGTCCCAATTGAGTTTTGGAGGATGTGCAGATTATAGGATGTGCTGATTAAACTGAAGGAGCATTTCGGAAGAGAGGAAAAAAGTCTTCAGAAATATAGTAGAGAAAACAGCAGTCTTAACTCAACATCTTTGACAAGCTGGTCATAATATTTGTTCTAACATCGTTTCTTAACAGTTCAAATTAAAAACTGTTTCTTTCTTTTAAAACTGTTTAAGAGAAAGGAGTTTCTGGCAGCGGTGGGATTCGAACCCACGCCCCCGAAGGGACTGGAGCCTTAATCCAGCGCCTTAGACCGCTCGGCCACGCTACCCTGTGAGGTGAGGAAGCATGGTTCCGTCGCAAAACACCTTACTGCACATTTTATCTGACTTCTTTTTCATGGTGTACAACAGTAGTCTCATCACAACACCTTAGACCGCTGAGCCCCACTACCTGCACCAATCACTATCAGGGGATGCTCTGGGTAGAATGGGTGCAGCATCACTCAGAAAACAACATTTCTGAATCTGGTGTGACAAACCTGCTAGTCTGATCAGGGCTTAATTTCACATATTTAATGATATTGTATATACAAGGGTTGGTTAATATCATAAGCTTCAGTGATTAAGTTCATCGTTTCATTTGGTCCAGACTGCAAGTTCTCCATTTTAAATAGCTGACGAAAAACTCAAAATTAAAATTACCATTTTTCTTACTCTTTAAATGCTTGTTATTTACCACATAACTGAACTATTAAACACTGGGAATGGATGATATAACAAATTATACTGTATGTTATGTTATGTTAAAGTCTAATCAGGTAGCGTTAACATTATTAATTAGACATTTGAAAAATCACATTTGGAGATCTGAGAAGACTGAAAGCAGTGGTACTGTTTTATATGTATTCATTCACATTTATTTTCACCTTGTTTATAGCAGGGATCAAAGACAGCCAAGTCATTATCAGACAGCGGAGGTGGACCTTCCTCCTTTGGGGATGGGACAAGCTCTTCTGCCACAGAGTCAAACAGTGAATCAAACTCTTCCTGGGACTCTTGGTGGTCTCTGGCTAGGGATGGGTCAGGAGATGGGACTGGAGGTGAAGACGTAGACCAAAAGGTAAAAACATGAATGAAACAGAAAAAGAGAAAAGCAAAGAGCAGACCTTGGTTAATTCTGGCAGTTTTTTTTTTTTACACTGTGTACCTCTGTCATCCAGCTCTGTATCGCTGAGCGCCTCGCTTTCTTCCTCTTTTGGAGAGCCTCCCATCTCACTGTAAGCCTCAGCGGCCACCTCAGGTTCTCCCACTTCTAAGCCCAGGTTGGTGCCCAGGTCCTGTGGTAAGGTGGGAGCCTCCCTCCCCGCCTCCTCCTCTGCAGGCTCACAGTCTGAGGCCCTCCGCTTGGGGAGGGGGATGAGAGGGGGAGGCAGAGGCCCAGCAGAGGACAGAGGGGTTGGATCTAGAGGTCTTGTGACCTCACCGCCCTGAGGACAAGGAGTCCATTAATATTATGCCTTTTGATCTGGCAATTTTTTTTGTGTGTAGGCATCTCAGTTTCATTTCCTGTACGAGTGTGTAGGAGCATCTTACTCTGAAGAAGTCCTTTAGTTGTGGGCTATTGTAGAGTGCAGGTATGCTGGTAGTGAACAAAAACATGGCTTCTGCTGCCTTCCTCCTATCCTCAATCACAGCCTCATCAAACCTTCCTACAACAGAAAAACATCATATAATAATCAATATAATAGCAATACAGATGATGGTGTTAAAAAAATTACAGGAAAAAATACAAGAGACAAAAAGAAGAAATGGCAGCCAGACTGCTAAAGCTTACAACGTAGCTGTTTTTGGAGACTTTAAGGTGTGTTTGTTCAAACTATGGGTCATTTTTTAAAGCTTACCCTTGTGCATTCAACCCAGCAAGATAGCCACTATATGTTGGCTATCTATATATGATAGCCACTAAAAAACTCACTGTAAATAGTGACTGCCCATTAGTGTGATTCAACTGTGTCGTCGCTCTGCAGTTGTATATCTGTAACCACTGAAAATAACATCATAGGCCGGAGGCAAATGTCACAAGAATAATTGCAAAATGCTCAAAACAGCACACACAAGAACAAGATCCTCACTAGAAATGACTGAAAGACACTCGACAGAATAATCACATAAAAAAGCCACAGACAACAGCCTCGAATATGATGGCTGAGCTGATTCTGTCACTAAAAAAAAATTGTATTTCATTATAATTTATTACTGTTATTCATGTAGCCCCCTGCAGCATCACCATACAAATTAGGTAGTCAGGATTGGATGTATGTGCGGCCAGTCACAATCTTTGCATTATTTTTTACCGAAGACTTGTGCACGGGGAAAAGGTGGAAACTCCTCCTGCCTTCTGAACAGGTTCCTGTGCGTGTAGGCCAACTCCCCATGGAGCTTCTTCAGCTCTGAGAACCTCCTCCACACGACCACCTCCTTCACGTCTTCTGGGTGACGCTTGGACACAAACTAGGAGAGATTGTTACAGTAACAAAGGAGTGATGTACACTTTGAAATAGATGAACCGGAAAGAGAGATGGGAAAGGAAGTGTACGGAAAAGATACGGTGGTCTTTGATTATGTATGCATGCCTGACTAGACCACGGGGTATTAATGTGGTCATGGGGTCAGTGCAGGAGCTGATGAAATGAATCACAAGTTCTCTCTGTTTCCCCTGAGTACTCTCCGTGCACCACTGCCTCAAATAAAAAGCCCATTGTGTATCTTTCCATCTGTCCGAGCTAGTTGCTGGGCCTTTGTTTTCCTTTTCTGAAGAGCGCTGACTTGATATAATTGTGTTATAAAAGAATAATACTACAAAGTGACTCAGTTCTGATTGATGCAACTGACCGGAGACATCGAAATTGTGGTGCAACGTAGGAAACAAATGAGGTTTAACGTACTCAAGAGAAACAACAAAACATCTGCCCCGAGCATAAGCTAGAAGCGTTATAACGACCGAGTAGGTTTCTATTGTTTGACGCTGCGGCCAAAGGCAGACGCGGAGCACAAACCGACCCTCGCTGCCACCTTGTACTCCGTGTGTCCCTTCTCGTGTGTGCGTGGGTCGGTGACGGTGAAGAAGCGGTGATGTTCCTCTTTGGGTTTGCGGGACATGTCGGTCGTCGGTGGTAACGGGAGGGAACCGGCGTGTTTCGGCCGTCGGCGGACGCGGCGGCTCTGTTGTGGTTCCCCCCGTTACGCCTCTCCGCTCGCTTCCTGGTTCGGTGACGTGAGCGAAGGCGTGATGACGCGGGGTGGATGCGTCGAGTTCTGAGTGAGGTTATTTTGTTTTCTCCTCCTTTAAAACTACTTCTCTCCTTATTGTTATTCTTTGTATAAATGGCGATGTATTTTATATTTATATATATTTTTTTAATCCTTTTTGTATATTCTAGATATAAAAACGTGTCTGATGTTGTGCAAATATTTATTAATATTACTTTTTAACCTTGAATTAAATTTAAATTTATTGAGCAAAGTATGAAAAATCACACTCAGTCTGAAAAAGTTGAATTAATATCTCCAGCTGTATTTAACGCAGACAATAATTAAAATATAACATTCAATTGATATATCAAGTAATTCTTATGCACACACAAAGCCGTGCCCCTTTTTTGATCACAACCTGACACCCCACTCTCAAATTTACTAACCTTGTTATTCTCTTTCCCTTATTGGAATATATCACTAACACTGATATCTTCCAAATAACATAAAACTCGTACTTTTTTTCTTATTTTTTTACGATAATCAGCTGCATTTGACATGGACACAGTGAAATTACATAAACTACTACTATAAAAACTATGATGGATGTGGTCATGTATTCTGTTTATGTGTTTTGATGGTCCAGATGCTGTTAAAATCAGGCCAGTCTATTTAAAAACAGATGAAATTGAAATTTGTATCCATCTGAAGTCACATCTGGAAACAATTTCTATAATTGTAGTCATATTTTAAAATTGCAATTACAAATTCCAACTCCAACTGCTTTTAAATGCTGCACAAAATAGGTCACCACTGTATCAGTATCAATGAATTACAGATAAAATAATCCTCTTTTAAATCCAGAATTCACTTGAGAAACCATTCTGAGTTGATAACAATGGTCAAATAAAATGGAAATAAGTGCCAGTCAAATTATAATTTGGCATAATATCTGTAATAAATAGTATTGTCTTTGCTATAGTGGTTTATAAATGTAAAGAGGAGTGGAATACTCCAGGGGGTGCTAAAGACCTATGTCATTTGCCCAGCCAACTATACTGAAGTGGACGAGGAACTAACAAATGACTTGGTCAAATGCAGTTTTATCAGTTTTGTTGAATGACAGCTCTCTGATGTAACCAACGTAAATCCATATTCAGATTTCTTGTGGGAAAAATAACATGACTGTCTGTGTCTTTGTGTCAAAGATGCTAAAATAAGAAAAGCACATAAAAGTCTTTTATGTGCTTATCTTGAGCACATACCCTGTTCGAGACAATACATCAAAGAGGGAAACAACAGACATTACTGTAATGTTAAGGAAGCTCCAGCTGTGCATATGTATTGTCTAAGAATCCTATCCACCTCTCTCCCATGCTCTTATTCATATCACAGCTTCCTACTGTAATATTACAATATTCATTTTACTTTGTTCTATTTTACTTACTTTTTACAGACTCATATGGGAACTGGAAAAATTATTTTTAAAAACTGGTGTCAAAGCTTTATACCATTTAGTCAAAACCTCCAATGCCCTGAACAGGAGGTCGGTAGAGTGTGAGTTTATATTCAACAGGTTGCAGCTCAAAGGTCAGTGTTCACCTTTGCTGATGCTGCTTTCCCCTCTGGTAATTGCCTGTTGAAATGAAGGGTAAATGTTAGCACACACAAATGAGGTAAATGTTTAATTTAGGTTGCTCTGGTGTAACTGGGTGGGGTCTTCTGACAAAAAACTGTGGTGCAGACAGCAGTCAAACAAGATGTGTTACGGCTACGGCATTAATATCTATTTATGAAATCCTATATACTTTCATACACATGGGTATATAGATTACTTTTTGATGGATAACAAATAGGTACAGTCTGCTGAGAGTTTCTGTGTTACAGTGAGAGAATGTTATGCACAACGAAGCAGTGGATGCTTTCAATCCTCCGACCTCTGGGTCATGGGCCCAGTATGTTTCCAGCGGGCCACTCTGTTCCCCTAAGGGAGAAGAGAACGAGAAATCACTGCAACTTTGAACTTAACTGTTTGAAATTCTTCCCACAGGGGGGAGGATAAAAAGAAGGAGGAATGGAGCAGAGCCAGAGAAAGGAGAGAGCATGCAAATGAGTAGCGGGATGGATGTGGACTGTGAGAGTAGGGAGATGGAAAACACAGGGGGAGATCATTACAATGTGCCTAATAGAAGACAGATATTAGGGTAAAACTTCAAACTTATATATCAATTTGTCATGAAGTGGCAGAGAATGTTAGATGTGAATTTTATCTTCTTTGTTCTTTTTAATTTCTGAAGTTCGCACCACATATAGTTGTGAATTCAGCGTGTTACATTCTTTTATATATTTCGGGTGAGTGTACCGATGTAATGAATCAATCAGTGTTTGCTTTGACCACATTAGTTCTCTATTCATGCCAGTAAAGAGTTGGAGTGGGAGGATCTCCGTGATGAACAGTCTCCCCTTTGTCTGTCAAAGAAAACGAGGCCACACATTCCCATCTAGAGAGAGAGGGGGACAGAAAATGACTAAATAAACAGGGGGAAACATGGTACAGACAGGAAGACAAATGGAAGAGGAAAGAGGGTAGGAGTAGAAAAACTATTTAAATGTCACTTATATAAAACCTAGTGGGTCAATGTACATCTACAATATTACTGATGATATCAATGGAACAGAACAAAGGGCAGTGCTATTACACAGTGTGACAAAGTCCCCACTGTATTTTATAGCTTGCGTGTCTTTTGTTTAAACCTGTGAAAAGTTTCGCTCTCAACTTGCGACATAAATTTTCTTTCGAAGTGTCCTTGCAACCGGGTGGTCTTTTTTTCGTAACAGTCTTACACCGTATCCATGACACAGACTGAACATGCTGTCACATATACTTCCTGTTTACCAGATATTTGAGAAGAAGACAAGTTTCTGCTTGTTCAAAAGCAGAACAAAATCAATATGTGAACAAATGACCATGATACTTAAAAAAAGCAAAATAGATTATATGAAAGTAGGTTACCTAAACGCTGTGAGTGCACACTGATTTGAAACAATGAGATGAAAGCACAAGACCTCAGCCAGACTGGTCTAAACTGGTCCAGGTCTGCCCTGCTGTGCTTTTTTTTTTTTTAAGCCCATGCTTGTATTACTAAATAAACTTTCTCAGAGGGATCAGACGAGGATTTATAGCGAGGCTCAGTGTGTATTTTCATGTTTGTGTCCACAGCCTGAACTCAGATACTAAGTTCTACTTCTAAAATATGCATTTGCTGTGGAAAAAGCCTGATCAAATTCAAATGACAGAATCAGCTATAAATTCCAACTTTTATGCCACAGTTTTCCCCTGCATATTTAATTTCAACAGCTGTGTCCCCGAGCCACCAGAGTAATTTAATGTACAGCAATCACTGCCAAAGTTCCCCTACTGCCTCGGAGAAAACAGACAAAACTATGCAGCAACTTGGCCTCCTTTCCTTTCTCTCCTCCCTCTGTGTGAGTGTGTTGTGACTTGTGGATGGATTTACTAGATACTCTCCCCTTCTCCCCGGCCAAAGGCATAAACAACCCACAGAGGCTCCATAATAGAGGACATGGCTTGCAGGGTTTTTTTTTTTTATTAACATCATTGTCCTTCATGAACTTGTAATCCCCGTTCATGGCTGCTGACGATGCAGCCACTTTGCAAAACAAGTAAATCACTGTCACATAAAGTTTGAAATGCAGTTTGGGGTTTATCCTGCCGGTTGAGGTTGTTAGAGGTGTGAGGTCTCAAGATGACTCAACAACATGTCAGTCTTGCTTTGGTCCAGTGCCATGTTTTCATTAGTACTCGTGGCCATGTTCCTTACATATTTTGTTCCTAATTTTGCTCCACCCCCAACTCATAAACGTGTTTATACATCCATGCACCATCCTCTCCTGCTGTCTGACCTTTCCCCCATTTATTTTTGAACCTCCTCCTTTTTTGGCCATTCTTGTTTCTTGTTTCCTGATATATGGTCTCATCTTCTTACCCTGGGGTGTTTTTTTTTTAGTTTTGTATTTATTGTTTTTTGTTTTTTTCCAAATCTTGACAGCAATTCCTCTCCAATGTTCCTGTAAATCTATGAAAGCCTTTCTGGATCATGAGCAACACATGTTCACCTGATACTGGTAAACACACATGTGATCGGCAGGCTGAGATAAAAACAGAAACAGATGGCGTGTGTTTGAGTTTGTCTTACGGAGAAGCGTAGACAGCATGTTCACGAGCGTGAATGTGCCTGGTGAGATGGTTTTACTAAAAGAACCATCTCTACTATGAGACACCGCGCTCAGATAAAGTTCTCCAAACTTTTCAGCTTTGAAAATTTCTGAAGCACTGCCAGGAGCATCATGTTGCTTCTCTTTCCAAAGCCTGGCACCGTAACGAATGTTAAATAACAGTAGGGTTATTACAGGTTATGTATTCACGATCCACAAATAGACATATGGCAGCCCCCTCTGATTAAGATGTATCCAAGACTCAAATAGAGACATCATATTAATAGAAAGATATTATTGTGAATTTTTTTATATATATTGAGCTGTCTGTACTACACGTGGCAAGTCACTCTGAACTCTGAATAATAAATAAACCTGCCTTTTCCTGTTCCTGCTGAATTTAATTATAGCTGTGGGCCCCCAGACCACACGTTGAAACAACTGAGATAAAAGTACGATTGATTGAGATTGATTTCCCTGAATAATATATATTTATATATATATATATATATATATATATATATATATATATAGCGTGAGAGACAGAGATAGAGATACATATATAGATGTATACAGTATACAGATAGATAGATAGATAGATAGATAGATAGATAGATATTGTATGTTGAGAACAAAAAATGAGTGAACTTGTGGTTTTCCCCCAGTTTTTGGTTTGACATAT
The DNA here is from genome assembly GCA_016859345.1 of Istiophorus platypterus. Taxonomy (NCBI): domain Eukaryota; kingdom Metazoa; phylum Chordata; class Actinopteri; order Istiophoriformes; family Istiophoridae; genus Istiophorus; species Istiophorus platypterus. The sequence continues at coordinate 11,751,411 of CM029132.1, read as the reverse complement.
GAGACAAACGCCAAAACACCTCTAGGGCAATTTGACAGCAGACGAAGAAAAACAAATAAGTTACCAGTCAATACATGAAGATGTTTACTTTTTCTTACATATGAGAGAGAGATAGAGAGATATATAAAAATGTGGGAGCAGTGTAGGAAGTAAAAACAAAAATGGGAAAAGGTAGAGGATGCTATTAGATATACAGCTGTTAGTCAATCATGAAAAGCTTTCGTCCTCTTTTATAAGTGACTCTGTCAGCCAGTAAATCCAGTCAGTCTTTGCTATGTAAATGCACCTCAAAAACTGTGGAAAATGTTCACCTAAATCATATCCTCCAGACCCTCGCAATAGATGGAACTCACAACAGTGTGATTATTTCATAATCTTATTTACATACAGATGTAATAATGGATCCAAGAATTTTAGTGACTTGGGTTGCAAACTCTCCTTAATACCCTACAACACTCTCATTCTCCCACTCTTCATTGTAACAGTGACAAAAATATCAACTGGAGCACATAGTGTAACCTATATAAACATGGTCTGAAACATATATACCCTCACGTAGTCACAGTAGTTTTAGTACATGACATTAAGATTTTGTGTGTGCTTTTCCTAGAACTCTGCTGTTAGTGTAACTCAATGAAGATCAACAACAGTTGGGGGGGGGCTTCAGAGCACAAGCTGGGACGTTGGTTTTTAGATTATCTCCTAACATAGGTTCTCTCTATATCAAGATCTATTACACTATCTCCTAACATAGGTTCTCTCTATATCAAGATCTATTACATATCGTTACACTATTACTTAAAATCTATTATTATGTAATCATTGATCAACAATATTAATTTGGACATTGTTTATTAAATCTTTTACATAGCAATGAAACAGCAGCAATGTCAACAACAACCTACCATTTCAAAAACAGGGATCAGCAAGCTTTTTTATACCCTACACAGAAAAAGATGTTGAATGTCTGTATCTTTTTAAAGTGTGTATCATTGATTCTGCGTTAAAAAAATTAAATGTCTCTTATAAAAAGACATATTCCATATTCTTTTGTCGTTTAGTTACTACAGCACTAATGTTGCAAAGCTGAAAGAAAAATTCAAAGCCATGCAAGTCCACCTCAGCCTAGAGGGAATTCTTTACCTTGTTGAGCTTGTTAGCAATATAATGTGAGCATGATTATATCAGAGTGAATAGACTGATCATTGAAGGTGTGGTTAGTCAGTCATTGACAGAGAAAAGAAAATGGTGTAAATGAGGGGGTCTGGGGGCAATCTCCCTTAATCAAAAGATTAAAGGCCTCACCAAGGGCCCGGGGAGAATCAAATCCATCCATCTCTCAGGTGATCAACGGATGGCGTAGGTATCTGATTACATTACCTTCAGGAAAAGCCTGCAGAGCCAAACTCAATTTGTTAGGTGTTGCTAAAAAAAACCAAAACAAAACAGAACAATTTAACAACACAATTCCAGCCTAACCAGTGTTTCTGTCATGTGGATTGCGGAGGTGAAGTTTTTTGCCATATTAAAAGTCTCGATGGTTGTCCTCCGCCTCCTTGCCGTCTCCTTTCAGCCCCTGTTTAATCCCCCGGGTGAGCGATGACAGTTTCAATTCATGCTTTGAATTAAAGTCGGGGTGCTGCATTTCCTCTCTTTTGAACCAACTGGGCCAAAGGCTGGGACTGTGAAAAGAGGGACACAATAAACAAGAGGTTGTATTGCAAGTAAGTAACCAGCCAGGTATCTACATCAATAGTTGGGATTATAGAACAGAATGGATTTTGACGAGTTGTTGCTCCAAACCAGTGGTCGAATAACCTTAGTCCTGTAGTCATGTTTCTGTGTTTGTTTGTTTGTTTGTTTGTTTGTTTGTTTGTTCAGTTTATCTGGGGAGGGAGGGTCGGGGGCGGGGTCGCCATTAGTCCCTCCCTTAGTGGGCGGTGCATTCAGGGTCACTACAAATACAGACCGAGCTTCCCTCGCAATAAGATTAGCAAACACCCAAGGTTTAACCTCTAGAAAAGAGAAAAGAAAAAGCGGACGGACTGTACGTTGTTGTTTTTAACAGGTAACGATTCGTTTACTTCATCGAGTTGTTTTTTTTCTTTTTTTATTTAAAAAACTCCGTTTTAATCTAAATTGGAGAAGAAAGCGAAGAGGCGATGCTGCTTTCAGTGCCGCGTGTCGTGCGGGAGACGGTGGATCCATTTTATCACCTGGGAATAAAAAAAGACTCGCTAATATTACACCAAACATTTCTAAAAAAAGTTTATTTATTTAATTTTAACGAGCGGGATTTATATTCTAGCTCATAGGATTTGTTTTATTATTATTATTATTATTATTATTATTATTATTAGCTATTACTACTGTAAACGTGGTCGACAAACCGGGGCAAGCCAGCCAATGGAGAATAAGACTGGCATAAAGAAAATAATAACAAAAACACATAAAACCAAAACTCATTGCGTGTATAAGCAAAACAGTTGTTTCTAACAGTTATTATAATATTTTAATAGTGTTTTTTTTAGTAGTTATCAGCGTTGAAGTCGATACGGATTTTCATTCAAGCGAGGCTCTGTTTTTGATGTTCTGCATTTTTTTTTTTTAATTTTTATCGAAAAAAATACATAGTTCAATACAAAAAAAAAAAATGTAAAAAATACAAAGCGAAGTAATTAAAGTGTCTAATATGTTTCGGTCGTCGTAAAAACGATGGTCTACGAGTGGCGGAGAATTCGCTCTTATTGTGGAGGTCGCGTCGTTTCCGTCGCTTAGAGCCGTTTGTCTCCTGTAACCGACGGCGACTCTTTCGTCAGACAACTGTTGAACACGTCGACGTTACTAACAAACCCTCTGATTTGCTTGTCCGGCTGAATTCTTGCTTAAATAAGCAAATACTATGAATACGAAAGCGCTGTCTTATCGCCTAGCGTCTGTTTTCCAGCAGTGTTTATCTCTTCTCTTCGCTCTTCGTCAGTTTCTCGCCCAGAAAGCTGAGCTAACGGAGGCTAACTTTAGCCGAAGTTCACAATGGATGAACGCGTTAATCACCTGCTAGCGTTTAATCCCTGCGGTGCTAATTACTCAGTGATTGAGTCTTACTTCTGTTTTCACGTGTTAACCTAAGGGGGAATTGAAAATAGCTAACGAGTCAATTGATTAAAAATAGGAAAATAGGAATAAACCTGATGTTCTCTTTTTTTCTTTGCTTATTAATGGACATGTTTTTGGTTATATAGTCTCAATGAGTCAAAGAGGACAGGGCGACACCCTTACTGCCCCCAGGAGGTGACTTTGTTCATGACCTGTGCCATCTGTTATTCCCCCGTCCCAACCCTCTGAACCTCCATCTCCGCAGGGATCGGCCTCAACCATGAACAAGGACGTGGAGATAGACATGAAGGAGGTGGAGCTCCGTGAACTGGATCCCGAGAAGCAGCCCATGACGGGCGACGGCCAGGCGGCGGGCGGCGAGAAAAATGGCAGCGTCAAGCTGAAGGTCCCCGAGGACGAGGGCAACTTCACCGGTCTGTCCAAAGAGGCGCTGATGAAGGTTGCTGGTACTCCAGGGTGAGAGCCACGGGGCAACAACCCCTACAAATATTTTACAAATACTGTTGTTATATCGGCATGTGGCATAAAATAAATGGCCGACCCCCCTCCCCTCATCCCCTCATCCTCTTCTGCAGATGGGTGCGCACCCGTTGGGTGCTTCTTGTCCTGTTTTGGCTGGGCTGGGTCGGCATGCTGGCTGGAGCCATCGTAATCATAGTCCAGGCCCCCCGCTGCAAACCCATCCCCGAGATGAACTGGTGGAACGAAGGACCTCTGTACCAGATCTCTGACCTCGAAGCTTTCTCCGAAGGACTGGAAGGTAGAGTATCTCAAATATGTTGGGGGGGAGTTTTCAGAGCAAATATACAGTGTTTTTCTTTTATGGCCCGCAGACCATTTGATTCTAAGGTTGATGCCATTTCATGCTGCCGTTCGCACGGCCTTTTTTTTCGCTCATTGTCCTTCTTCACAAAAAGTAAAGACTGTTTACAAAGTGCTCTGGTCTTGATGTGGGAACCCACTCTAATTCACATGGGAGATGTCTTGTGACAGAGTCTTGGGTTTCCTATGTTCAGCTTGGCCTACGTCTGCTGGTTAGATACCAAACTGCTGACTAGGCTGACACCGAGTGACTCAAGGGCTAAAGGACATCAAAAAATGCACGTGTCCTTTCTTTCGTATCCCTCCCACTCAGACTAGAGGTTAAAGTTGAGCAACCAAGTACTTTTTTTTTTGTGTGTGTGTGCAGATTTAGCTTTTAGATCTTTTTGGACTTAATTTCAGATCCCGAAATTTATTAAACTATTCTAGCAAAGGCTTTCAAGTTTCACTGAATGTCACTCAAAAGCCAGTAACAGTTATGAGCTTTCATCTTCCGATTTAAACTTTTAGTATGTGTGTCTTCTAAAGAGGCAGGATGGACCGGTTGTTCAGCTGTTCTCAAACAGAACGACTCAGTAGCGCTCGGGTTTCCAACAAGCCCTGAGCAGAATTCCAAACACTACACGTGACTTAGTGTGTTCACATAAAGGACCTCCTTGTACTCAGACTTCACATGGCCAGCAGAGGGTGTGGAGGTAGCCTTCACATGCTCCTGCCTCTTAAAAGCAGCAGTATTAACCCTTAACTTTCCTGTCTCTTTTTGTTTTCTAGCCTTCTGCCCTCTCTTCCCAACCCCCTGATCTGGTTACCTTTCACACATCAGTGCTCTGTTGTCCAATGTGAAATTCACACTGATGCGACATTACATTCACCCTCCCTGTCCCCCATATGGTTTTTAGGTGTTGCAGCAAAGTTGGACGATATAAACCAGTTGAAGGTAAAAGGCCTAGTTCTCGGCCCGTTTCACACCGTCCAGGCTGATAACCCGGACACACTGAATCTTCAGGCAATCGACCCAGTTCAGGGAACAGAGCAACAGCTGCTCGCCATGTTGGAAAAGGCCCATAAAAAGGGTAAGTTGTCATAAAACTGAGATCTGTTATTTGGGTTTAAAGGCTGATATAAGTGAATCACAAATTTTGGGATCTTTCACAGTCTATATTAACAGAGTAGTACCTTATTGTTGCTTGTTTAGTGGGCATTCGGACTGCTTATTCATAGGCGTTGTAAGCAAACTTTTATTTCCCGTTTTTCTTAGACATTTCCGTGGTTCTTGACCTTACTCCAAACTACCTGGGAACTGATCCCTGGTTCAATACTGGTGTTGCTGGTGATGTGATGGAGAAAGTCAAGGTAGGACACACAAGCTATGCTCTGTGGTCCTTCATTCACTGAATCAATGTCCCATAACTGTTCTTGCTGTGTTGTAGCTAAAGCGCTCATTTCCCCCTCTAGGCTGCAGCACAGTACTGGTTGGATTTGGGTGTTGATGGCATCAAGATATCTGAGCTCACTGTTTCATCCAGCTCCCCTGAATGGTCAGGACTGCAAGCTGTCGTCCAGGGCAACCGCACTGAGGACACCAAGAATAAGTAACTATGCCTGTCTCTCTCTCTCTCTCTCTGACCTCCTACGGTTCATCACATGCAGACAGTCTGTGCAGGAACATGCAATATTTAATTTTAATAGATTTAGCTATTTTCCTGCAGAGGGAACTAGATAGATTGATTCTACGAATGATTTTCTTTGAATATTAGGAGGTACAAGGAGCTGGATCTGGCATTGGCCGACTGGGGCTCCAAAATTTGGGCAACAAAAGAAAAAATTTTAATCTTCTTGAAGAATTTTAGGACAGTGTTTTGAAAGTAATTTTCAAAGCATCAGTAAAATGTCAGCTGACAGGGTTATGTTTCATGAGCAAACATGGAGATTAAACACATTCCAGTGCTATGGGGTCTGTGGTTGGGGATCAGTGAGAGCTGGATCAAGTAAGGCATTCATAGGCCATTGGTGCTTTACACTCATGTTTAAGCAACACCTTGTGGAGGATTTGAGGAATGACACTGTTGACTTTAAAATCTGAATTTAACATTCAAGGAGGTGTTTCAGGATGTGGAATTCTACGCTTTTCTTAAAACGAGTTCTGATCTAACTCAAAATATTCTACTTTTAACTGACTAAAACTGGTGTTGGATACAATAACCATTGGCCCCCTGGGCTCCATTTCTCTATAATGTGACTCATCTGACCCTGTTCTCCTTCCCTCAGGGTCTTGATGGCTGTAGTTAAAAATAGTTCTCCTGCAGAGGTGTCGCAGCTCGTCAATACCACTGGTGTAGATCTTGTCCTGTCTGACCTGCTTGAAAGCAACAGTGGAGGTTGGTTCGAGTGCTCTGCTTGTCTTTCTTTGTCTTTATTCCCTGCTATCTCTCCATATTGAAACAGATACCGTTTTTGTGTGTGTGAAAACAAACCAGTTGGTGCGAAATGGTACATCAGAGGTGATTATTTTTACCTGAATATCTGTAGGTGTGGAGCGCATCAAGGCCATAGACACCCTCCACCCTCAGCAGAGAAGTCTGGGCTGGGGTTTGGGTGCCGCCCAACGGGACCAGCTGTCTAAGCTAGCGAAAACCCCCTCCCTGATTCGTCTCTACCAGCTCCTGTTGTTCACCATGCCTGGAACCCCAGTGTTTACATATGGAGACGAGATCGGTCTTCAGGCACAGGTAAGCAACAAATGGACCAGATCAGTTCATATCTTTGAACAACCTTACAGCTTTCACAGAGTGTAACCTTTGTTTTTCCCCTCTTGTTTCTTTACTAGGGTGAAAAATCGCCTAAGATGGTTTGGGGCATAGAGAAGGAACCCGCTGAAGGAGCAGCTGCTGATGCGGCTGCTGAGGTAATATCCTGTTATCACTGAATGTCAGAGTGGAGAATGAGCCCTTGAGCAAACTATTGAGGGCATGGTCAAAAACATTAATTTGCCTTTGGTGCTTTTAAAAAAAAAAAAAAAAAGTCCTCAATTCTCACATACACAGGCTAAGCGGGAGGAATACATCGCCGTAAGGAAGTGGTTCAAATCCCTCAGCGACCTGCGAGGCAAAGAGCGATCTCTTCTCCATGGTGACTACTACCCTCTCTACTCGTCTGCCTCTTCCCTCTCTTTCCTCCGTCTGTGGGACCAGAGCGACAGATATATAACAGCTGTTAACTGGGGAGAAGAGCCCCAGACACTCAAACTCTCACTGGCACCTACAGACAAGCTTGAACCCAACGAAAATATCAGTAAGTTACATTTACAGTAGTTAGTCCTCGTGTGCGTGTGCGTGCTGTATGTTTTTTTTTTTTTTGTTTTTTTTTGTTTTTTTTTAAATGCAATTCCTTTTGCTCCTGCAGAGGGGGTAGAGTTACCAAAGACAGCCACGGTGAAGCTGTCAGCCGGCACAAACTCCACAGAAGGCACCTCAGTAGATTCTACAGTCGATCTGGACAGCGTCACTCTAGGACCGGGACAAGCCGTCCTGCTGCAGTTCCCCTATACAGGCTAAGGATGGCACCAAACTGTAGGAAAGCTACCTTCATATTAGCCTTGTCAAAAGAAACGACAGCCCTAATTCTAGGAATAAAATGGCGTATCCAAAAGAAACAGAACATTTCTCTTTAAATCAGACTTTCTATCGGTTTATTCCATTGGAACATTAATTAATTGGGTCAAAGAAAAAATGCCATACAACTGCAGAATGTTGGCCAGTAGAAACTCTTTGATTTTTTTTTTTTTATTATATAAAGTTAACATAGTTTTTTTAAATTTTATTTGTCTCTTTTAGTGCTAGGAAAAGATGCAGCCACTTCAGAAGAGCACTCAATCCAGCATTTTGTTCATTTTTATTGTTGAATATCTGTACATCGTCCAGATGTGTGAAAAACATTCCATTCTTATTCATTGTGCATTTCTTTAGCAGCCCTGAGGTTTTTTTTGTTTGTTCCTTTTTTTATATACATGTAAATTTTAAGAAATTCTGTTTCAAGTTAACTTTGAACATGTGTGGTGACTGGATTTGAAGTAATTTAAGAGTGCTGGTAAACAAAATGGTTAAAAATGGCTTCAAGTCTGTCAAGTGAACTAAATTGGAATTGAATAAACAAAGTTCTGTACCAACTTGCGTGCACTCATGTGTTTGTGACAACATTTTTATAAAAGTTAGTTCTATGTTAAGAACTTAATTTCGGAGATAATATCAGATAAGATGTTCACTGTTTTCAGCGCATACAGGTGTGTGAATGTGTGTCACAGATGTCAGCAGAGGAAGCACGTCTATATTTTATCATAATCCCGACAAAGGTTTTTATAGGCACATTATACAATACTCCGAAATGTACCTACGAGTTTCACGAAGTGGGTCATACACTGACGGTCTCCAAGTACCTACTGTCAAAAAAACCCTTTGTAAGATATCACATTTCCAAATTTCGCAGAGAATTTGTCTTCAGTTTTCATAACCTGTAAACTCTGAAATACAAAAAAAAAAAAAAGGATGTTCAGGACGTTACGTTGTGCTCTCTGAAACTATTCTACGCTTGGTGATTTCTGTGAAAATTGTGAAGGAAAAAACAAATCAGCATTGACACCATCACTTAGATGTGAGGAATTTGAGACGTCAATACTCCCATATCTTCCTGCCACGGTTGCTTTTTCCACGTTTATAATTTGAAAGGACTGGCTTCAATGGCACACTTTGAGAGAAACTATAATTGTGTTTGAAAACATGCCATTTTTTTTCTTTTTATTAGAATTTGTGCTCGAATTATCTCTAGGATGCTCTAGATGATGGATGGTGGCTGAAGAGTCAGGTTCAAAAACACCAGTCCTACTTAGACTGAAAATATTGCCCGCAGAAGATCACCTATGCATTTTTGTTATGCACGCAATCATTATCTGTTCTAAGTGCTTGATGTGTTCATTTCAAAGGCACAGAAAGACCAAGAGGAGCACTTACTTTAAACATGAGGGTTTTGTATCTTTATTAACAACCACTGCCTCTGTGGTTTTGCTCCTTGTCGGCTGGCAGTCTCTGTATGACTTCATTTTTTATTTTTTTACTTGTTTAGAAAAACGGCAGATTACAACATAACTATTGCTTTAACCCCGTACAAACCAGAGCCCAGCCTGAGGGCTTCACCAAGAGCGACATCAAACACTGCTAACTTGGTCATGGGGGAATGAATAAGGGCATTTACTCAAGTTCTGTTTTTAAATACACTTTTGAGGTATATTTACTTTAGTTTTTCCATTTTTATGCTTCTTATAACTTCAATATCGCGCCATCGCATTTCCAAGGGAACTATACTAACATACTTTGCATCATATTTCAAAAGCTGATGGTATGTTTTGTATCTAAAACTCATATTTACAAAGTAACTAGGGAAGTTCAGCTGCCAGGCACAGTTTTTTAGTTAAACAACCCAACAGTATATAAAGTAGGTAAAATTAGCTTCGACACAATCAGTTAGGAATTTTAAATGTTGCTTACAAATTTATTAATTTGGATTTTTTTAAGTAATTAAAAAAAAATCCAATTGCATATGTAACATACGACTCTTAAAGGGATCATTCTGCATCATAAAGACTTTTTGTTTTTACACTCTGTCTATGTATATCTATATTTATGCATGTTTTACAGGTAGCCAGGGATAAAGGAAGTGTTCAAATATTTAACTCCATTATAAGTACCAATACTCCACTATAAAAATACTAACAAGTAAAAATTCTGCATTGAAATTGTGATTTAAGTTATGCCAAATTTTATTAGCAAAATATATTGAATTATCAAAAATAAAATTAATCAGAGCAAAGGAGTGCCCCTTCCTGTGTTGTATGATTGTGTATCATATAACTACAGGATATTATCGATGCTAATGTGTGAATGTGTAGGTACACAATTGCTGTAGCTGAAGTGGAGCTAATTTTAATGACAATATACAGTTGAGAAGATTAATTCATTACACACAATCATATTTATGTAAGCTCATCACATGCTCTTCATGTAAAATCTTAATCTTTCTGAAATGTTCTGGATTAGGACTATGAAGTAGCATAAAACTGAAATACTCAAGTGCAAGACCCTCAAATTTAGACCGAGATCATTCATTGATACACTTAGCTAAATCCCACCTCATAATGCATATGTCCTTTTATTTAAGATAAAAAATTGAATTTTAGAGCATTTGCTTGTAACAGAGTAATCATGTGGCATTGCATATGTACCTAAATGAGGATTCTGGATACTTTTTTAGATAAAACACTGTCTTCTTTCCAATCGCTTTCAATTGAAAGTGTACAGCATTTATGCTGGACATATAACACTGTAATATACTGCAAGGGGATGATTTTACTTTGGTTTTGAAAATGAAAATTTTCTAATATATCTTGTGACTTTGGATATTCAACCCGTAATTGTTTTGGTTTTTATCTAAAAATCAATGTAACAAACTATACCAGAAGTCTAATTTAAATAAGTCTATTCATCAACTGCTGAAACCCTATACTGTATCTTTCAAGTTTAGAAATGTTAATTTATGACTAGTTTCATGATTAGCTTATGTAAAATGTGTGCAGCCGATTTTCTGTGGTGAGTGTGAAATAAAGAATTCAACCAACCAAATTTGCACTACAAATATAATGCCATAAAACCTTCCTGTTTCTCATTTGAAAACACTGACTTGAACCTGTCCTTTTGATAACAAAAAAATGTCTGTCAGTCCCTTTAACACCTGAAACTTGAGTTTAGTCTTCAGCAGAGTTTCAAGGTCTTGGGACAATACAGTGCCGCCGTGATATCACAGGGGAGGTTTGAAGTTAACAATACCGGGAATCAGAGCCCGTCTCAACACCTCTGTGCATCCCACGCCGCTGCGAAACCCAACCACTGTCTCACCCACCACTGTGCACACTCATGACTGACTCTCAGTCTGAGTCCTACACATACACATTCACATCATTTACATCGCAAAGTTACATGACCTTTCATTGGCATTCATGGAGCACTACAGTGACTTGAATGGCGTTTTACACTCAAGTACAGCAATATAATTCACTATAAGATGTTACACAACAATGGAAAGCCCTCTGCTGTGAAAACATGAAAACTGTGACTAAAACCAACATATTGCATACTCATAAACCAATCCCAAAGGTAATCATGCCACTTAATAGACTGCTACCAACTTAACCATTTAATATACCAATAAGTTTTAACATATATATGAAAAATGCTTGTTTGCACATATTTCTGTTTTGGTTCACTTGAAAACTATTCACCGATCCCTATGTTCATAATGTAATCTTGTGCTCTCACCATCCTATGTTGTCTGATTTTTTTCATGGAAAACTAAAACCATTCAATGGTACCAACTGTGGGAGAAATAACATATATGCTAACCCTGAAGCCCTTTATCCCACTATGTGCATTTTCCTCAGCTTTATATGCTTTAATAATACTACCTGGCCCTGCATTTGCTGTGTTGTAAGATGATATAATATAAATTAATTCAGGAATATGTAAAATATAAGCACAAACCTGAAATAATTAATTTCTTGACACTAGATTTTGACACGAGGACTTTTTTTTTCAGAAGAGGGCCTGAAGATTAGGTAATAAAGCAAAAAACCCATCCGTAAAGCAATTGTTTAACAGTTTGGGAGATGTGCTTATTACCAAAAGTTAGATGAGAGGTGAAAGCTCCTGCTTCCCTGTTTGTTTGATATAAGGCTACAGCCAGCAAATGGTTAGCTTAGAATAGGGAACTGGAAACAGGGGGAAATAGCTGGTCTGGCTCAGTCCAAAGGGGGAAAAGTCCGCCCACCACCTTGAAAGCTCGCTAATTAATTATATTATTAACAGAGGCCATTAGAATCTGTGCAAAAATCCCCAGACTCCACTCAAATACACCTTCCTGCCATCCTTCATTTCTTAAACCCTCTGTCTTTTCCTCTTTCTGTTCCTCCTCCAAATCCAAACATCTGCCCCCGCCGACTCCCTCTCAATTAGCCGAGCGCGGGACGAATGCCTGAGGCATGGTCTGCTCGAAATGCAATGAGAGCGAATGTCTTTGAGGAATATTTTGACATTTCAGGCCAGAGATAGACGAAAATCTAAACGCGAGAAGCTGATATCTTTAGCTCAGCACAGGGACGGGGAATGGCTCGCCTGTCTCTGTCTGAATGTAAGAAATTCCCCTTATAGCACCTCTAAAGCTCGGTTTTTAACACAGCATACCTTTGTCTAATCCGCCCAAAAAGCGAAGTGAAAAATCGACATTTTACGGTTTCATGTGAGGTAATGTGCCACATTTCTTAGCCGGGTATGGGGAGTTCCTTAGGCCCAAATTGCGCCATTTTATACAGATGTTTGGGTAGATTTTGTTAGCTTTGGGCTGGCTGCATCCTCCATGCCTCCAGGCTTTGTGCTAAGCTAAGCTAAACAACCGCCGGAGCGTAGCTTCACACTCACCCTCCAGGAGCGAGAGCTGCCTCGGTCCTCTCCTCCGATTCTCAGCGGGAAAGGGGGAAAAAAAAAAAAGAAAAATGGGAAACTATTTTCTAACGTCCCTCAAAATTTGGACCGTGATTCCGAAAACGGCAGTGACCAGGACTTCCTTTTTTCAGAGGGTGAAAAGACAAAAGTACAAATATCTACCCTGATATAAAAAAAAAAAAAAAAAAAAAAAAAGATTTTATGATGCATATCTTTACTGTGCTGATGTTGGACCTCAACCACAAACATACACAAACTTCTTTCCAAAATTTTTAAATGTGAACATTTATTTAATATATATATAGTTTTCCCAGGGGTTCTATGTATGTGTGTGTGTGTGTGTGTGTGTGTGTAACATTAGGAAGTGTGTGTGGCCCTAAACCAATCAAACCAATGGAGACCATAAGATAAAATGAGGGATAAGAGTGTAGAGAAAAAGAAAAAAAGCTCCCACTCAAACTGAAAGTGTGTATATGTGAGCATGTGTGTGTGTGTGTGTGTGTGTGTGTGTGTGAGGTTGAGGCCGCAAACTAGGGTGTTTTTCTCTTGTTTCCAGCATCACTATGACACAGCTCGACACACACACACACACACGCACAGTGGCGTTATGACAAGGTGGATGAAGAGCTGAGAGATCAACTGAAACGGTGACAACGGCGGCTCTTTCTCTCTCGCTCGCCGTCTCCTCTCTCCTCCCCCGTCGTCACACACGTGTACCTACCAGCAGACCATACACACAAGCACTGCACTGTCACATCTCACCTCGTAATGGCAAATTAACAGGTAAGAGTACGTTTTCATTCCTCTTCCATTTTTTTTTCATCCGCTTGTTTGTTTGTTTGTTTGTTTGTTTGTTTGTTTGTTTGTTTGTTCGTTTGTTTACGCAGGACACTGTGAGGTTGGAGATTAACCTCATGTTTGAAGAAAGTTTAATTTAACCCAGGGACCCAACGTTAGCATTATTAGCATACTCACACACTTCTAAAACACCTCTTCCCCCCCGAGTCTTGTTTATCTGGCATCATTTAAGTTTTATCCAAGGAATCCATTTTTTTTAACCGATTTAGCCAGTAACACAGTTTTATAGGGCTTTTTCTAGGGCGTCTGCCAGATTAGGGATTTCGATAACTCTGGTTAAAACTCCGGGATGTCGGAAAGAGACTGATGATATTTAATACGTTTATTACACTGACATTCATTCGCACTGCTTTTTCACATTACCTGGAAAGTGAAATTTCAAAGTATTCTCATTTTGATGGGCCTCAGTCGAGTATTTGATAAAACTTCTTGATGTCATTTGAACAAGTGGCTCCAAAATTATGGGTTTTTTTCAATAGAGACAAACTATACCACTGAGTTCTCAGCCTCAGCAACACCGTGATTTTTAAAGTAATCACCATTTTACGTCAAGAGTCCGAAAACCGAAACTTGACGTTGTTCACTGTGAGCACTTCATGAAAATATGATGATGCGATAAGCCAGGGGTTCAGTTTACTTCCTGACCTGGGTAGAGTTAAACATACTCAGGTTATTGTCTTGCCCGCTTGATATTTGAAGTCTTGGATGTAAACATGGAAGCCATTTATTCACTAAGCTTTGATAATAATGTGAACCTAGACTCAGTTAGCAGTTCATCTGATACAGCCTAACTAAAACTCCTATACCATCCCTGTATTTACTCCCTCTGTAATGAACGGCTGTTGTTGTGGGCAACGCAGATGAAAAGTTTGTAATGTTGCTATTTTTGCCCTCCTTCGATTTTTGACCTCCTTTGACATCTGCAGACAGAATGAGGCCAACAGCGTGACGTTAAATTTCTTTTTCTGCATCTGTGCCAATGAAGGGCCCGCATCGTAAAACACTCGTGCTGAACAGATTTTTTTGCCGTTCACGGTGAAAATCAAACCTTAAGAATTCGAATAAAATCAAGTTGTTTTCTCGTTCAGCTGTTTTCATCTTTAAATTGCTCATGGAACATTGTCATGGGCTTCCACAGCCTCTGTCTGGGAGAAAGGGTGAAATGATGAAACGGAAGAAGGTTGCAATGGGTTGCTGTGCACTTCAGTCTCATTCAGAGACATGTAACGATCCAGGAGAACTCAAAGAAATAGTCCACAGTTCATTGTTATATTGGGCACCCAATATATAACGTCTATAAGAAGTATTCATCAGAGTAAACACAAACTAAATGAATACATAAGAATTAACTCCTTCCACTACTGCTACAAGCGGTTTCGGATTTAGGCGCCTTTGATGGCGGTAATGGACTTAAGTCTTCATGGATGGTTCTGTATTAGATTAAAACATATTGACACTGCAGTTTTTCTCCTGTTCTTCTTTGCAAAAGTTCTCATGCACTATAAAATGGAACGACTTAACAGCAATTTCTCCCACGTATCCTCGATCGGACTGCGATCTGAATTCTGACTCGGCCGCTGCACATCCCTTACATGTTAATTTTTCACCTTTTGCTCTGTGTACATTTGGCTTTATGTTTCACACATTTTCCAGGGCTCACTGCAGAGAGGCACCATGATGCATCTACACCACAGCTCAGATGGATGTTGCGTGCTTCTGCTCATGTGCGGTGTTTGGCATCTGGTACTAATTGGTACATTTTGTCTCCCGAAGAGTTGCGACAATCACTACCTCCAGTGTCATGTGACGTTTTTTGAATAGCGGTTTGTCTCTTTGCCATAGAGCTGTGGCTGGCAGAGCATCCGGAAAGCAGTTTTTGTTTGCAGTGTCTCCCTACTCAACATCGGAAACCTATAGCTCCCTGGCAGTTGCCTCCCTCTTGGTGGCCTCCCTCACTGGTTAGCCTTTTCACACAGATTTCAGTATTTGGGCACAATCAGTCAGCACATACTCAAGGCCTTGAAAATATTCTTGTATTCTTACCCCTTACTGTTTTTTTTTTTTTTACCGCAGATTAGCCCAGAATTTTCTTTTATCTTAATGCTGTAGTTTTTGCAAGGAAATGGAGTCTGTGCAACCTGGAATTACTTGTCACACCTTCAATACACACAAATGATCAAATTACCAACTCTAATCAGTCAGATGCAGCCATGCTGATTTAGCTGCGACAATATGGGGAGTAGATATTTGTGCAACAGTTATTTTTTTGCTTTGTATTTAAACTTAATTTACATCATTTTTGCCAATTTGTAAATTCTGCTTGTACCGTGAAGTGGAAAAAAACAAGACATTATTTTTTTCCTTTGTTGTTTGTCATTGCTGTATCGTTGCATTGTGGTTTTTGTTATCATAGTTACGCAAGCATCACTGTGGTGAGTAAAGCTACACCAGTAAGAAAGTATTACAGTACGCCGTAATTGTTAAATGATAGCCATTCCCCAATCAGAAAAGAATAATACATTACATTTATGTATTATTAATACTGCATTTTAGTCAGCATGGCAGCCTTCAAAAGCTATTCTTCTTCTTCAAAAAAAAAAGAATGTTAATGACATAAAAAAAAATCACAAGTTCCCCTTGAAGTCAATTATCATGAGACACAATAAAAATCTAATGATCCTGATGGGGAAATTGGTTATGGTTATTGGATCACCGCATACGATGGATATGCAAGTAATATTAGCTGAGATCAAGACATGAAGAAATATAATTTGAAAAAAAATTTTTTTGGAGTTGCTACATCACAATCAAATTGATGAAGATATGTTGTAACTTCCACCACCAACTCTGGTGTATTTCAGTTTGACTGCCGTGTTAATCATTTTTTGGGCAGTTTGGTCGTATTTTTTAGCAGTGCATGGTGGCAAATTCAACATTAATAGTAAACCGTAATACATCAATATATCACCTTCTGCTTAATTGTGATATTCTATCACATCTGTTTTCCAAAATACAAAAATACATAATAGGGAATTTTGGGATTTACTTGCAATACTGCGAGTAAAAATCCATTATTAGTTTGAATGTTGTGGTAGATTAAAGAAACCTCTAATGGTTAAATTACTTCCATTCATTTGTTCGTAAAATGCTCCCCGGACGACAATTTGCTGATTACTTCTTTTATTTCACCTTCGGTTCACCCGGTCGCCTTTATCGTCATGTATTATTGGATTCAGAATAAAACGGAATTTAGTCCTTTGCACTTATGTGCACCGTATATTAGACTCACAATAGTCAGTATTTCATCTATGTGCAGAGATAATACAGTAATGGAATGATATCATATTATCAGTATCATACTATACCAGCGGTATCGCATGCTTTCTGGCTATGAGAATGATCAGGCTTAATCACAATAAAGATTTTAATCAAATGTGTGGATGGCATCATAAAACTGTTGTAATTCTGCACTGTGGTTATGCACATCTATGTTCCAGAGAATTTTAAGTTGGACTTCTACTTGTTAGCAGCTCATGAAAAATACAGTGTATACAATTTTTTGTTTCTCTCAAACCAAGCTCGATACCGTTCGTAGCTCTTGAAAAGTTAAGTCAAAGGGCCTGTGAGGCTGGAGTAAGTCGTTTAGACAGTTATGGTCGATCAGCTGTCTCCATGAAGTTAGCACCAGAGTCTGTAGGGTTACTGCTTCAGAGATATCCACTGTGCAAACACGATGACTTCACCAAAACTGAGTTTAAACTTTCCCTTATTGTTCAGTGTAGAACCGGACATGAAAAAAAGATGCTACTGCTTAACTCCACCAGTTAATTGCGATCTAAGTTAAGAGCTCTTTTACAAGTGCTATTAACCGATGAACTGTACAAACACACCATGTGGCGAAATCTCTTTAGAAATCTCTCGCGCTGACAGCTTGGTCTGTGAACATTTTCTGGCCTGTGATCTTTCCAGCTGTAAAAAAAATCTTGTCACCCTGACAGTTAAATAAACGTAATTTTTGGGCAGCTTTTATTCTTTTCTAGGAGCGATGAATGCGTTAAAAGCAAAATAAGCTATGTTTCCATCCATTTTTTTCAAAGTTAATATACATCAAATATTATCAAAGCAGTTTGAGAACTTTCCTGCAACTCCCACTGCATATCAGACCTTACTGGGGTCCCAACACCAGAGCCGTGGGTTGCTGGTGTGTATTGTTGCATTTGTTTGCATGTGGATATAAATATAATCTACTCTCACAGTCCAAGCTACAGCCACAAAGCACAGTTCGGATGAAGAAATTTGAATAACAGTGCACTAAATTCTATGTGACTGTAAAATATTGATGAAAAAACCTTTTTGTGTAGTATTTAGCTTTCGTTTTATGTTGTCTTTAGGACGCTTGCCAGGACTGTTTCTCACAGGAGCATTATTTTGAGACAAGGATACTAGATGCTGACTCTATGATTCATCGAATGAGAGTTGCATTTTAGTTTCAAATGTTTGCATAAAATGAAATTAAAGGAAAAGTCCACCTTTTTGAAATTTAAGCTCTCTCTCTCTCTCACCTACCTCTTGTGTGACGCAAAGCTTGGTAGCGGTTTCGCTTGCGTGTTCAGTATTTTACAAACATTGTCGTGCTTTTCAGGTAACTCTTCCTCGTGCCGTCCATTACGCATTAACCTACAGCGTCAATTTGGACCAGTACCACATAATAACATAGTTATTGAGAGGGAGTGAGCTTATTCGACAAACACTCTGGCACAATGGAATATCCACTAACTTTAGTGCCATGGGCTTTTTTTGTGTTTCAGTACATAATTTTACGTGTCAATTTCCCTCTCATCCATTTAGTTCCCCTCCTGCCGCCAGCCGTCTCTTCTTTTCTTAGTGACGGAAGATGGATAGAGAGACCCACTCAGAGCAAAAAGAAAAAAACAACTGAGAGAAAAAGTCCAGAGGTGCTCGTCTCTTTCCCCCTCCTCTGCTCCCGCAGTTTTTTTATAGTGATTTGAGAGAAAACTAGAGAAGCGTCTCCCCCGTAGATACTCCTCTTCACTCCCCTTCTATTCTTTCACATCCTTTCATTCACACATTTTTCTTTCTGCCGTTTTCTCAAGATTTCGTGCACATACGAACACGAATGTTTGCAAATGTATACACGCAGCAGGCGCAGACAGGGTAGCAGACCATGTCAAAATGACTGATGTAAACCAAAGACACTTTAAAACTATTTAGTAAGGCTCTTTAAACAAGACACTCTCTCATTTAATTATGTTTTTCTTAATTTTTCATGTCTTTTATTCCCAGAATTTAATTAATGAATGACTTGAAACATAATTTTATCCTAAAAAATGTGACTAAATTCTAATGAAAAGGATTAATCCCCCCCTCACGGAGGATTTTTACATTGACACTAAGATGAATTCAACCTAAGTAATTCCAATGTTGGACAACTGAGAGTTACGTAAAGAGCATCTCAGCAATATGCTGTGTTAAATACTTCACTGTATGTTTCTCATGAATCTGACCAATTTTTTTTGAGTGATTGTTAAGTGTTAAGACAGAAAATATGGAATCAATAACCCTCCTGGTTCTGATTGCTACCTACCACAATTTGAAGATAACTCTGATATCAGCGTTGATAATATGTGTTATATACATGGCAAATGTTTCATTGCATCTGAAATCTTAATAACAATAGAGCCTTCACATTTAAAACAGCTACACTAAATGTAATGTAGGGATTATATCTATGAAAGAATAAATTGATCTGAAATAACATACTGTACTGTAACAATAAGATATTACCAAAGTTATCGTCATGCTAATGTTGAGGTTAAGTATCAATGAAGTTGTGTAGTTACCACATTGTTATCTATTATGAATGAGGTTTCCAGCTATGAGACTGTACAAGTGACCTCAGCATTAACATAATCACCTACACACACACTCCTTTTCCATAACTGTCCATTCCCAAGTTACTGATTATAAACATGACTCAATATGCTCCTTCTAATGCGCATTGCTATAATTTACAATGAAATCGAATATACAAAAGATTATTTAATATAATTAAAATATAACAAAAATTCATGGGTGGTATTTGGGAACTGAAACACTTCTTATCCAAACAGGGACATATTTCACAAAAGGGATTTGCGAGCACAGCTTGCGCAGAGATCGCAAATGGGGGCAGCGTCAAACTCCACAAACGCCTTTCAGTCACTGATAAATTGCACAGTTTGCGCAGTCAGTTTGTCGTATCAGGTCCTGCACACCCTTGCATTTGTAGCAAATGGTATTTGTTTCGATGAGAGAAATGTGTTGTTTTGAGCAAGATGAAAAATCTCAGCAGGTTCAAATCACAGCTCAAATGTTGCACGTTTGATGAAACATGTATCAGAACTGGTTGGGAGGCAAGGCATCAATCAAGCCAGGCTCAGATTATCATAGCTCAGTGAATATGAATGTTAAATAACAGAGGTTTAGAGGTTTCAATTGCTATAAGATCTATTTATATCGGGTGTACAATACATTTATGATACAATAGCTACAGTTTTCCAAATGTAGAAAGTAATAAAGTAAACTAACTCAATTGAAAAACATTCAATTCAGATGCACTGACACCTGAGTATTTCCATTTTATTAGATTTGCATTTACTTTGCACATTTTATAATTGATCATATACATTAAAGCTACTTGATACTTAATATAATATTACTGAATATAGCATATGCATAGCTATACTCCATCTTCCACATAACACATGTAATCTAATACATTTCAGTGGGATCATTTGTATTTTTCTCCAGAAATCTATCTTCGTAGATTAAGATATTACAGAAGACACAGACAAAATAACAAAAGTGGGGGAAGCAGTTAGGTCTCCTATGAACCGGACCACATACAACCTGAAAATACTGTTGATATTTTAACAAATGACTAATTTACCACTCTTTGGAATGAGTTTTACTCTTTTTTTATTGATAGAATTTTGAAGCCTCATTTCTCTTGGACTTTTAATGGAGTACTTTTAAATCGCAGTAAACTGCTTTTTAATACTTGTGACACTAATGACAGTGAGTCAGGCTGATTCTCAGTGCTGACACAGAAGATTTAATTAAGTTCATTTAAACGTCGCATCGCATGATGTTAGCTAAATTTCTCGCATGCCCCCTGTGGCGGTTGTATTAACATGCCTGTGTATGTATGTTAGGGGGCAGAGGTTACTGAAATGCTCACAGGCTTGTAGATCTGTCGCCGGTCATGTTTGAGGTTGCGTGTGCATGTACGAGTTATTAAAGCTGTTCCATACATAGGTGTTTGTACGGTGGGTGAGTGGATGGGGGAGTAGGTGTGGCTGCAGGGTGTTTAGAGGGTTCCCTGAACTTCATCGTTTGTTGCCGTCTTTCTTCCTGTTTCATTCTCTCTCACTTCCTGTCAGCTGAATCAGCCGGAGACTCTTGATCTGGTAAACATCTATGCTCCTGCCTCTGCAGACACACTCTCACACACTTACGCACACACGCTTACAAAATGTACTGTATGTAGCCACACAAAGATGTACGCACACACATTGACGCATACAGAGGCTCTGATGTACGGGCACGCACAGTGTTGAGTTGTGAAAGACACAGTCAACCAAAGCAGTATTTTATACCGACACTCTATATAATAAATGTGGATTTATACAATTAAAAGCATAAAACTAAATTACCTCAACTGCAGATTACAGAGTTTTTAAAATTAAGGCATTTTATACACATCCCTAAGTGTCGGCATAGTTCAAACCTCAGCATTAACATCAAAATAAAGAGACAAATTAGGGAAAAGAAATCAAAAAAGGAGCTTCAAAAAGGAGGTGGGGCACTAGAAAAGAACTTTCAACAAAAAACACGGCATATGAAAGGGCAAAAAAAATTAAGGAAAGCGGAGAGATAAAAAGCAGAAGCTAAAAGATTAGATGAAAAACAGGACGAGATTAAAAAAAGTTGGGCGCTTGGTGTGACAGATAGAGCAAGACACAGGGCGAGATAAGGACAGGCGAGGAGACGGAAAGAGAGACAGAAAGATGGAGGAGGGGGGCAGGGAGATAAAGATAGCTGAAAGGAGGGAGATCCGTCAGCGTTTGTTTCCTCAGGATGTGGTTACCACGACGACGAATATGCAGAGGTAACATCACTACCCGCTGGTCCCTTCTGACACCTGCAAGTGTGTGTGTTTGTGTGTGTGGATATGTAAGTGTGTTACAGTGAGTAAATGACTGTGTACGCATCAGGAGTGTGCGTCAGTGTGTGTGTGTGTGTGTGTGTGTGTGTGTATCAGTGGTCGTGAGTGTGAATCATTGGTTGTGTGTGTCCATTTTGCTCTAGGTATGTGTGAAAGACAGTGCGTGTGTGTGTGTGTGTGCGTGTGTGTGTGTTGTTAAAGGATACACAGCAGAAAGAATGAGAGAGAGAGCGAGAGAGCGAGAGACATAGGCAGGATGAAGTGACTGAAGGGGGGAAACTTTATGTCTCAATAGTCTATACTCACGGCAGTAGAGAATGAAAGAGCAAAAAAGTCAGAAAGAATGATGAAGAAAATGAGAAGAACAACCAGAACTCGAAAACATGAACAGACGACAAACATATGTGAAAAGGAAATTGAGCAACAAGAACTGGTAAAAAGAGAACGTGTACAGTGTACCTGTCTTCATCTCATCTTCCTTCGTTCTTTCTCTTTCTGACTCACTCATTGTCCTATATAGACAGAGAATGTGGTTTTCAGAAAGAAAGAAAAAACAACAAAGACTCAAAGATTTAATGCGATGCAATGTAAATGTACTCTGAGTGACTATCCAACGAGCTGCCTTGCTCTTGATACCTTTTTGAAACGCAGTAAATGATGAAAAGTTTTTGGGTTTTGTCACACACTTGATAGCAGCAGTTCTGTTGATGTAGCGGCGGGTTTGTTGGCACGCTTACCTTCTCTTTAGCTTCTTGGCTTCTCCTGCTGCGCCAGTTTGGCAGGAGCGTTAATGCTTTCTTCTTCAGACCAAGTTGTTAGCAGACTTTCATTTTTAATCGCATCCGATAATCTTTCTTTGAATCTGTTTTTGAGGGAGGAAAACAAAACCAAAAGGCATCAGTGAAGGTAGGCTGTGTTATCATAAATGCTAAACAGAAATACACATGCTATTAACTGCTAACCAGACTTAGAATAAAAATTGGCGCCAATACTGTAAACTGACTGCCTGCAAAATTAACCTGAAGTCATGACTAATTTGTAGTACAAAATACAGAGAGTACTGTGCATGCAATATTAAAAAATATACCTCTGTTACCTGCAGGACTCTGTACACACCATTAATGGACAGAGGATTTTGGAGATGTGATGTCCCTTGCCTACTCTTTTTACTCGTAACTGACCTATTTTACCTAACACTTAATGACAGCATCCTCCATACAGTAATTAGAATAGGGTGAACCGTAATTAAAAAATGAATTATGGTCCTCATGTAGACGGAGATCCAACTTGCTGGTGTTGCACCGAGTTCTGTGACGCATCAGCTTCTGTGCCACTGCAAATATTTTCTCGCTTATTTCATTTTTAGAGCAATAGTGAGCAAATATTGTGAATTAAGAGACGGACAAAACATTCAATAGCTTTAGTACATCAGTCTCTAGAGCACAAATACCTCACCTATTCTTACCTGGTGGAAACTAATGTCTTTGTAATTAATCCTCTACGCTGAGATCAGAGCTTTTAAAGTTTGTGAGTTTATCTAAATACTATTGATGCACCACGTTTGGCAACAGCTGTGATATAGATGAAATCGACTGGAGTAGCAATATAGCTGAAATTTCTAATGAAATCATATATTTCTGACTGGTAAAACAGAATATGGTGTAACACTGTGGTACTTTTTAGCCTATTGTTGAGAAGGTTCTAGTTAAAGTACTACTGCTGATGTTACGACATGCTCTGACATCTCTTCATTCATGCTAACACTGTCTTTCTTTCTGTGTCCTGCAGGCACTCTAGCCAAACCCAGCGACCGATCATGGATGACCGTTCATCCACCCAATCCTTCCCCAACCTCCACCACCGTCACCACCGGCCATCCTTTCAACTCACCTTGCCCGGCCTTCAGAGCCCCGAGGCGGAATACCAGGCTGCCCTGGATTCCCTGGAGCAGTATGGAAGCAGAGCGGGAGAGTCCACGACGTCTTTCTCCAATTCAAGCACCCCTTCTGGGGAAAAGAGGGGGAGCAGCGGGGGCGATAGAGGCTTCCAAAACACAAGTGGTAGCGCTTTGGATGAAGATGCTAGCTTGGGAGGCCATCTTGAAAGAGATAGCTCATTGGGCAGCCATTTTGCTGACACCTGGTATGGTGATTGCAAAAAAGAGGATGTTTGGGAAGACGGCGAGAGTCGTGAAAGCGCTGCAGACGACTTTTATATTAAAGGTGATTGCTACAGTAACGCAAATGATGTTTTTTACACCATGAATTGTGCAAGCGAGGAAGGACTGAGGCGTAAACTAAAAGCAAACTATAATAATTGTGCCCAGGTTGGTTTTGAAGCCAAAAGTGAAACAGTCTACAATAGGGAGGCTAACATGAGCCACTTTACTAAGCAAACTTCTTCCCACAACAAAAGCGCTGCAGGAAGCTTTAGTGACATCAGAGTAGATTATAGTAGGACAGATTCAAGAGTGAGTGATAATTATCTGGGAAGAGAAGAAGACTATGGGTCCGGCTATGGCCCAGGTGAGGATCAGCTTCAGCCAGCAGGGGTTGAGGGATCCTGGATCAGCGTCGCCGCCTCTAGTCAAACCGGAGACGGCAGGTGGAAGGGAGCAGCCGACACCCTTACTATGACCCCGGGGTGCCTTCCACAGAGGTCACCTATCACCATCAGCAGTGGGGCTTACACTCAGAAGCTGGACTCTTTCTCTGAGGCTTTCCTGTCTCAGAGAAAGAGAAGATTTCCTTTGATTCCCAGTGGGGATTCCTCTGGACAGATCTGGGAATTTGGAGTAGGCAAAGGAGAAAGCCCTGGACTGCTCAAGTCAAGGCACAGCTGTGCTTTTGATTCAGACTCCTACCTACCTGCCTCTTCCTCTTCATCGCCGGCTCACCCCTCTCTCCCATCTTTCCCCTCTCCTCCCACGTCATCTCACCTCACGTCTTCAGTTCTCAGTCCTCCTCCCACGCCTCTACCTCCTCCTTCTCACTCGCCCTCCAAAATGGACTCTCCCAGCGCATTCGGAGGAGCTGGACATTCAGTTTCCCAGGGGGGAGAATCACTCGCTACGCTCCAGTTTTTCACTTCCCGCCTTCAGTCTCTCCCATCTGTTCATACCTCAGGGATGATATGGAAGTTTCCACTGCTGTCACATTGTTATCCACAGTCGTCGGGCGACCCCAGCGGTAATGACGGCAACCTAAGATCTTCCCATAGCGCCGACTATGGCAACAGCACAGGTAAAGTATTGTCCGTGCATTTCTCTGAGCGAAAGTATGATAGTAAGAAGAGGAATATAAAATTAATCAAAGTTTATCCAGAGTCGGTTGTAACTGAAATAGAAAAAAATAGACTAGAGTACTTAGACATTAAATAATTTGAATGCATTTTACCCCCCCCCCACACACACACACACACACACACCACCAAAAAAAAAAAAAGACGAAAAGACAAAAAGAAAAAAGCCACAGGTTAATACCCACATGTAAATTTACGGGATATGTGGGTTTTTCGAAGGTGAACGTGTGAAATTTCCCATTTCCCATATGCAAATGACATTTTCACTTTTCAGATTTGCACCTATGACACCATTTGTAACAAACATCTTTTGTAGAATGAAAACAAGCTAATTAACTCCATGTGTGCTTTGAATTTACATGTGGTTTTTCAAAAGAATTGATCAGTGTTTCAAAATAACAGAATCTGTCAGTATCTGCCAGAGAGCTTTCCTGTCTGGACAGATAAGAGTGACATCTCTGTTTTTTTTTCTGTCTAGTTTTGTCTGACTGTCTGTTACACACGAGAAGATCAAGCAGTTTTACAGTTTGACAATATTATCAAGAAAAAAACACTTCTCTTCTCTGTTTTCTACCATGCTCATCGCCTGCTTTCCCCTTTTTCCATTTTTTTTCTTTCTGTTTTTATTATTCCAGTCCCACACAACATCCTCCAGTCTCCAGAATCGTCGTTTCTCACTTCCCCGTCCCACCGCTCATCCCTCCACCCTTCACCCAGGGCCCTCTGTCCCTTGAATACGCCATCCCTCCATCCCCCCCTCCATCCTTCCTTTCCTCAATCTCACCTTTCCAGCCAGCATTATGAGACAGCAGAGAAGATAGCTCCTTACTCAGTGAACCAGAAAGTAAACAATGGACCAACCAGTCTGACCCAATC
Source organism: Istiophorus platypterus (assembly GCA_016859345.1). Classification (NCBI taxonomy): domain Eukaryota; kingdom Metazoa; phylum Chordata; class Actinopteri; order Istiophoriformes; family Istiophoridae; genus Istiophorus; species Istiophorus platypterus. Next base: position 11,725,671 of record CM029132.1, on the reverse strand, counting down.
ACAGCTGCAGGTACTGTGTAGTGCTTCTAGTTTCTTATTGAAATAAACAATCTGACGACATGTAAACTATTTGGGGAAATGTGCTATTTCCTCTTACTGAGACTGAGACAAAAAAAGCAGTGGCAGTTTTCTCAAGGTTGAGATTTCCAATATGTCATTTTCATTTGATTTTTTGGTTGTAAGCTCAGATTTAAAAGTAGCGTCCCTTCAGAATTTGCGTATATTCCACTGATTTAAGTGGCTTAGTATTTCTATCCAGGCAAAAATAATGCCTGCAGAATAATTTCTGTTATATCTCCAAAACTAATGATACTCCAAACAGCTTCATTTGTAAATTGGTTTGTGATAATTTGTAAATGTTAGCATGATAACACACCAAACTAAGCTGGTATACTTGCTAAACATCATGTTAGCATTTACCACAAAGTTCTGCCTCACGGAGCCGCTTAGGTGAGTGTGGACTAGATTCGTTCCTATTAACCATCAGTGAATCATTCTTTTGACTGTTTGAACCTCCAGTTTTTGGCCATAACCATCTAGAAATAACTTACAGAGCTGTATAAGTAAAGGGGTTATGAGTTATTGTAGAGTTAGATTAAAAAGCAAATAAAAATGTAAATACAAGACATTGTGCTTTAGGAGCTCCTCCTCATGAAAAACCACTGACATGTTTTCTCGTTGCAATCATCGACAAAACCGAGGAGACTCGGCAGCAAGGATCAGAACTTGCTACAGCAGGAGAAGCTGTATAGACGTAGTGGGCGGATATATAAATGTGTGTCTCTCAAGACATTATGTCAACTCTGACTTTGTTACTGCCTCTAAAACCGTGGTCTTAGACAGGGTTTTTATTTTTAGACATATTGATCCAAATGAAACTCATTTAGAGTTGGTGGAAGGCTTGATTTTCACCCTGAAGATGTCACTGGCCTATCTCTGTATTAAATTATTTTGCTCTTATCAGCACCAATATAATGTTAGGTCGCTGTCTGGGTACTTCAGCTAGGACTTCGCCCATAAAAATACCATGGTTTTCTTTCTGGTTCTTATTTTGGACCGTGTATGAATCAATCAAGGACAAGGGTAACACAATAAAATACCTTTTCCTTGGATTCCTACAGCAACAAGCCTCTCCAGTCTACACTGGAACTCCATTCTCCAGTATTCTTCACTCCAGGAGGGGTCAGAAGAGGCGCCACTACACTCCCCGACCCCTCCTCAATCCACTCCGCAGGGGGGCCGGGCTCTACTCCTCCCTCTCACCTCTCCATCGCAGAGCGGACAAAACATTGAGCGGAGAAGAGGCAGAAGAATGTGATGTGATACGGTACGTGGAACATCAGGCCCGGGAAGGTGTAAGAAAAAAGACCCGAGAGTGAAAATCAGTGGTCTCTGAAGGAAACCGGGTCACGGTGAAGATAGCGATACAGCAATTAAATCCGACTAAAAGTACAGTATCATTGTGCTAATACAGGGTTGCTTTATTAATAGCCTGATAGAATGACGGATATTTCGGTCCTGTGAAAACACTAATACATCACTGGCGGTACTTGTACTTTCTATTTTATATTGTGGTCTATTTCCACATTAACTCTCGTTGGTTCCTCTTCCTTTCTCCGTCTCTGCAGGTATGTCAATATAGGTCATGAGTTCCAGGCAGAGCTTCCACCGTTCTCAGAGGATGCTAAGCGGTCAGGGGAGTGGTCATCGGGGGAGGAATCCCCCAGGGAACAGTTGCTCTGGAAACCATGGGAGGAGCTGGAGGAGAGCGCTAACTTACAAAACCAAGGTAAGTGGCATGCTTAAATGCACCCCCCCCACACACACACACACCAGCAAACTTCTTTCTAAAATCAACTCAGAGTGATTTCATGAAAAAATGTGGGTGAAAACTCCGATGTTGAACATTACAAACAGTGGTGGGACTTTTCCAAAAGAGGGAAAATTTCAGACCAATATAAGGGAGAGGGGCTGTAATTCGGAGGGGAAATTAGAGCTAAAAATAATTTTATATCATGACGGAAGATAGACCTTGAAAACATTTAGTAAGGGAGAAACATTTGGTTTTGTTCATTAATCATAATGTGAGCTGTTATGTTTTACCTTGTGTGTGCATGCACAGTGGAGAAGCTGTTGTCCATGTGTAGTTCGAGCTGCCTACCAGGTGGGGGCAGTAACACTGAGCTGGCTCTGCACTGTCTGCACTACTGCCAGGGGAACACGATGGTAAGAAGCCAGGAGGGATATTAATGCTGCTGCATTCTTTCCTTCCTTCTTTCTTTCTTTCTTTCTTTCTTTCAACCTTTTCAGAACCATTGCATGCCTCATCTCTTCACTGCCCTCTCCATCCCTCTCTCCTGTGCAGGTTACTCTGGAGATGCTGCTGTTTTCACAGCCCTCACCAACAGGAGATTACCACTACTCTGGTAACCTTTGACCTTTGACCTCACTCTTAAATGTTGTCTATCCTATACCTGTTAAAGGATAATTCCTAAATGATCATCTGATGTTCGGATAACTCTCTGGGTTGAGTTTGGGTATTTATCCACAGTTAAATCCTTCTCTTTCCCTCTGTTAAATAACTTCACTGTCAGTTAAATGATACGAGCATTCCCCCTGTTTATCAGCTAGAGACTACATGGTATTAGTCAGTGTTTGTTGTGTTTTTTAGTTTGAAGATTGATTTTCTGTGTTCAGGTCAAATCAGTATACTTTAATTTCATGTTTTTCTCTGGTTCTTGGCGCCTCTAACCAGGGATCAGAAATATTAAGAGAAGGAAAACTGAATGAAATATATGAGAAGAAAGTTTAGTGTTTTTCTACAAGAGTCAAGAGTTATATGCATCTCAGAGTGTGAGTCAGCAGAAACATCCCCATTCCAGTACAATAGTAGTCTTTGTAAAAGGCCAAACCTCCTACCGCTTTCATCACATGACATTCTTTCTCTCTCTCTCTCTCTCCCGCTCTTTGAAGCATTTAACTCCAGGAAGAACCATGTAAAGTACAGAGCAGACATTGTTCCTCGTAGTAGTGTCCACTCAGGTGGCTGTGCCCCTGTAGGCAGGGATACTAGTAAATACTTTGGTTCCCCTTACGGCAGCTTAACAGTACCTTAGATGTCTAAAGTCCCTGGCACGTCCCAGGAGTCTGCTCCAGCCGTTGACCCCTGTATCACTCCAGGTCTCCACAGCGAATAAAAACACCGCCCTGCCTGTCTGAAGCTTACTGAATGAAGTCTAGCAATGTGTGTGCGTATCTGCGTGTGTCTATGTGTGTGTGTTTGTGTATGAGTGTGCTCAGGTAAATTACATTGTTTGTTACTCAGTGAAATCATTCAGTCTGCACACATGCAATGTATTTGTATGTATATGTTGTGTATGTGTGTGTGTATGTGTGTGTGTACATGCTATATGTAAGTTGCCTTATTGCATTGCTAAAGTAGACTGTCATTAATATTCACATCCACAAACTCCTCTGACTCATCATCTCCAGTTTCTTTCACCAGTTCTTGCTGAGTTGTTGCAGGACCTTACAAATTTAATTACAATGGTTGCACTACTCGGCATTCTAACAAGTCATATATTGCAGGGAGACATTTTGTTTTTTTGCTTTCATTATTTGTCATACCCTCTTCTCCCCATCTCTCTCTCTGTAGGTAGTGAATTTTGGACAGACTCTGAAAAGAGTCTCTTCAGTACGGCTCTAGGGACTCACGGAAAAGACTTTTCACTCATACAGAAAATGGTAAAACAAGTATTCATTCATTGGCTCCTATTTATATTGCATTCTCTTAATGGTTAACCCTCTCAGTGTGTTCCTCTTCAAACCTGTATTAGCCCTAGCCTAAGGATGTACATGCATGTACACACACACACACACACACACACACACACACACACACACACACACACACACACACACACACACACACACACACACACACACACACACTCACACACACACACACACACACACAAACACACACACACAAACACACACACACACACACACACACACACAAACACACACACACACACACTCACACACACACACACACACACAATTCTAACTATTGCTGCAGCTGTTTCTGTTTCCATTTTAGTGGATTTTTACATACAGAAGCATATGTCCAGTTTTGACAACAATGCTAAAACTTTACTGAGTTAAAATAGCCATTTTTGATGACCAAATCAACATATGGAATAGGGAATGAGTGAGGCATTTACATTCTATTGGCCCACTACACCACTTAATGGTTGGCTCATCCCTGCTCGTCATCGCAGTATTTATTGCTCTGTTTTTGTGCAGGATCATTACACAAGGGTGAGGTAGTATTTCCCAAGATGCAGTGTTCTGTCTCTTTGCCTGCACCTGTTTGATTTTTGGTGACTCATCGTGCACTTCAGTGAGAGAGCAGCAGACACTGAAAGATGCACAGTTTTATTCCAGTTATGATGATGCAAGGAAGCCAGAGTAAAGGTTGGTGTTTAGCTCTCATCAGCCTCTGATCATTTACAACAGCTAGAAGGTATGAGGACCTCCCCTTTCAACTCATTAACTCCCTTTATATTACCTGAACGCAGCAGTTACTGAATGTCTTGCATCTGGAGTCTAAATTGAGAGGCTGAGTGCAATAATTCCTCCTGATCCACTGATTACCTTTAATAAATTTTATGCAACTCTGGATTGCCAAAAGTGCAACACCAGATCCACAGGAGGAACCGTGCACAGTGAAAATGACTGCATATTTCAATGTGATTCACAAAGACTTGAAAACTTACTGTACCAATAAAAGGCTGTAAAAAAACGTCATCTCATGGTGTGGTAGTGCAACTGAATGTGTCAGCTTCAGTACGTTTCCTGAAATGTTTCACGCTTAGGTAGGCGTGGAAAAACTAAGACTTTCAGGTTGAGTTTTGAGCGCTAAGTAATATGCGCATATGTGTTTGTGTGATTGTGCATTCTGCAGGTAAGGACTAAGACAGTGAGCCAGTGTGTTGAGTTTTACTACCTGGGCAAGAAGCTCCTGGACAAGCAGAAGAAACAGAAGGAGGAAGAGAACAGAGATGGAGAGCTGGAGCAGCATAGCAGTGTAAGAAACACTTGAAAGGAGCAGAGGGAAATAAAGAGTTTACATCTTTCTGCCTCTTGTCAAGCTGAGAAGACTAGCCGCTGGTGTCTTCGTTGTGTCTTTTGTAGTAGCACACTTTTGATTAGTTCTCATTCTGTTTCTACCAGGGTGTCGTTTCCTGTTCATGTAGTTAGTCTGTGGTGAATTGTCTGATCCCATGATTGACTGTTCTCTGTGGGCTCCACTGCATCATGCATCCTGGTCCTTGCAAGACAGGCTTCAAAGATAGTAGAAACTAACGGAACAAAATAGCCTGCTCCATAGCATAGCAAAGAATATGGAGTATTTGAAGTATTTGTGTAGTCTTGTGTAATGCGTTAAATGCATTACATGATTATCCTTTGTGGAATGCAGCCTGGTGGTTTACAATTGGTCCTGTCTTTACAGGTGACGCCCATTTGTCAGCCAGTTATGAGACAGTTTGGGCTGGAGGAGGCGGTTCCCGTGCCGTCATTGGCCAGCTTCTTCCCCTGCAAGCTGTGTGGGAAGTGAGTAGGACCAGATATACTGGAGGAAGCTCCAACACACAACTTTTTCAGTGTTTGGCTTCAGGGCAAGCCAACAGATGGTTTTGATTTTCATGTCTTCTTTTCATTTCTTCCTTTCTCTTTACTCTTTGCCTCTCCAGAATGTTCTATAAAATCAAGTCCCGTAACGCTCACATGAAGATCCACCGACAACCTCAGGAAGATTGGACCGAGAGGCGGCTGCAGCACCAGCTCCTCGCCCAGCGTCTGGCCCTCAGTCAATCCGCTAACCTCCTGCCCGCCTCAGGCAGTAATCTGCTTCCACCTCAGGCCCCAGCTCTGACCTTTTCCTCCACTGGTCTCGCTGGGACGTCAAGCAGCAACAGCAATGCAGACAGCATTCTCAACTCTGTAACCAATAGCAACACCTTTACTCCCAGCAATACCAGTGTCCTAGATCCCAGCACTGCTGTAACATATGGCAACATCGCTGCCTCAAACTCTCATGCAATCACCAATATTGATGCTAGAGACTCAAATCAAAGAGAGCCCACCACTCTCTTACCCTTCTCCCAGTCATGGAGCTCATTTGGGAACGGACACAGCCCTGCTGCCTTTTACTGCAACACAGACGAGAAAGAGGATATAGGAGCTGCGACAGTGGGGGGGAAAGAGCCAGTCAACTGGCAGTAGTGTTTAACTCTCCTAAAGCATTACAGCCTCTATGGTCTGAGATTCCAAACTGAAATTCAAACTCATTTTCAATTAAAACGTCTGTAACTTTGTAATTCATTTAAGAAAACGGGATAATTTGTGTATTTCAGTGTGTAACATATTTAAATGTTTCTTATGCATTTGATATTTTAATAAAAATTATAAGCTTATAATTGTTTTTGAGTTCAGTGAAACTGCAACTTGTTTTTGCATTTGCACAGATCAAACAAATGGGATTAACAGATTCATTAGTGATCTTAAGAAGTGCTTGTAGGCAGATTTTTTATCATTATTTTTTTTTACCTTTAGACAGACCCAGGCCAGCTATTTCCCTGTTTATAGCATTTGTACTAAGCTAAGCTAACTCTCTTCAGGCTGTGTCTTCTTATTGAAGGGAGAGACATGAGAGTTGCATGTTAGCTTTAGGCAAGAAAGCAAATAATAGTATCATCCAAAATGTTATATAATTACTTTAACTCTTGCAGCTTTATTTCCAAAACTGTCTTAAATTTCAAGGTCTAGAATTCAAACAGGTCCTTACAAAGATAGACATACAAAAGGGAACTCACACACACATCCACAAAGACAGACATGTGGAAAGGTTTTGATTTAACACCATAATGGACTAATATTGACCTTGCTAGACCATCTCCTCTCTTGTGCCTGTGCTCTCTGTCTGAGTGCCCAGAATTTGATGTTTAACTTTCTGTGTTGTGACTGTGCTGTCTGGAAGATGCCTGACTGTGCCTGAGAAGATGTGTGTGTGTGTGTGTGTGTGTGTGTATGCCCTCCTCTGTCTGTTGATGAATTGTCCTGTTGATGGTTAACTACAGTGATTCTGTCTCCTGTCCTGGAGATGTGAAGATGAAAGAAAGAAAGTGTGTGTGTGTGTGTGTGTGTGTGTGTGTGTGTGTGTGTGTGTGTGTGTGTGTGTTTGTAAGCGGGTAGAGCATCTGTGCGGAGTGGGTCTAAAATGAGCTAAATTGAGTCTGAGGTTGATGTAAGGATAATTTGTGATAACACAAAGATCCTGTCATAACATTGCCAGAAACTAAATATCCCCTTTAGCTTTTTCGTCTCTTGCACATATAAGTTGATTTTCTTACTAACTGCTGAGAACATGTCCTTTATTCTCTGTCATCATATGCACACCTCTACTGATTAGGTCACTTATCTATCTGTATTACTCAAGGCGGTGAGCATTCTTGGTTCTCATATCTGCATGAAGTTCACAGGCACTACAATAGAGATAACAATGTTTGTATGTGTGTGTGTGTGTGTGTTTGTGAGAGTGTGTGTGTGTGATTGTTTGTTTAGGTATATGAAATGGGCGATACGTCCTTCCAGGTATTCCTCTCAAAGAAAATCTGTGACTATACAGGTCCTCAAGTGCATGAGTGCATGGATTTGTTTTTGACCGTGTGATATTATGCGTCTGCATGAGCATCATGCGTTTATCAGTGTGTATGTGTCCGTGTCTGATAAAATTTAACGCTGGCCTTTAAAACGGTTCCTCCCCGTTGATCACTCCCTCCCCCTGACAAAAGTCCACCAGCTTGTCTGCCCTCTTTTCTCTGTCTGATGTCTGGGGGTTTCTTTGGGTTTTTTTTTTACCAGACTAAAACTGTGCTTCCTACCTCTGTATTATAGCGTGTGAGCTGTAGTTAATAAATATTCTCTACCAGTGTCAGGTTTTACCTCTTTACTTTTCCCTGTGCCCACATCCTTCTATTCAAAAAGTTTTTATATCCCAGAACTACGACAAGCTCAATCAACCTATTATCTTATTGAACAGATTCATGCTGATACTTCACTGGCGATCTTGATTTCACACCCTTGTGTGATAGTTTGCAGTTAGAGTCTTTGCTTTTTAAGAGTGTTTCCTTTTGAACTGAGTGGGGAAAATCAGAGGGGAAGCAGTGACCAGCAACAGTCATAAATGTCGGCCTTTTTCAGAAAGAGAGAGAGGGAGAAATAGAGTGGGGGCGGGGCACAAGAATGTAGAGAAAGGGGTAGAGGGTGACAAGACCAAGGGGGTGACGGGAGGGAGGAATGGGAAGAGAATAAACAGTGAAGTTACTGAGCGGTGGCCATTCACCTATTCATGGTGAGCAGCTCTTTGCCAGTTGACTGAGCTCATGCCCCCAATACGGCCCATCCCTATCTTCTCTCGTTTGCTGCATTTCTTTTCTTTTTTTTTCCCTGTGCCAGAGTGGTGCAGATAAACAAAAACAGCTTTTACAGTCAATGCACTGTTGTAAAACTGACAGCTGTATAATGCATAGGAACGCTTCACCACTAAAACTACAACCCTTTTATTGTCATACCCAGAAGAGATGGGGACAATGAATGTGAACCGTGAAAGCCCAAAGACCAGTTACAAGCATAAAAGATACAAAAACGCAACACAATATTCTTTTTATTCAGTTGAATGTAACAGCAGTTTCTATAAAATATTTACCTTTACCTGTAATTTTAAGTGACCTGACATTACCTAACATAATTATATAGACGAAGTAAAGTCAAGTAATATAATCAATAGACTGATGAAGCAAGTCAGTATATGATTGACCCTGTGTTTGGATGGTTTCTATTTTATGTAGGTTTTATCACAGCTCCCGCACATTCTGATCCAATACTTTATCGTAATCTTTTCAGAAAAATCAAACTAAAAAAGCAAACAAAGTTCAAGTGCAAACACTTAAAACACACATAAGAGGCTGGCAACGCTGTTATGTCTTTATCTCGCTAACACTGTGTAGAAAAAAAAGAACTGTTCAGAATCAAGAATGACTCTCATTTAGGGACATGTGACAAAGAATGTCTGAATGTGCAGATATGGAAATGAAAGTATATCTAACTGACCTGAAATGACTGTGACATCAGACATAATGATTCACTCCCTTTTTTATAGAATAAAATTAGTTAAAGCGAAACTGCCCCCCCCCCACTTCCTGATCTCCAGAGGAAGGTAGTTTTAAGTTGTTAGAAGTTAGAATCTTAAGGTTTTAGCACTAGATAATGCACTTGAGGACAGAGCGCTGTCATTGACACAGTTGGAGGTTGAGCCCTGTTATGTAATAGTTGGCACAGACATCACACAACTATAGAAAGACTGGAAATGTTAAACTTTTATTCATCGTCCCTCTGCTAGGGGTGCTTGAAATAGTGTGGTAGGGAAAGTGTTTGAAAAAGCTCTAGAGAGCTTATTAATATTAGTAGCTGCACTCATTGAAAGTAAAGGGTAGCCAGTGTAGGCAGTAGCCTTTCAGCTGATGTCATTATTGACATACCAGCTCAGCCACTGATAAAGATTTTATTATTGCGTCCTGCTTAGAGATAGTGTTTTTTCTTTCTAATCATAGGAGACATGCGAGTACTTTTTTAGATAGATACATTAACACACTAGAAATCAGCGTCATAGGTGTACATTGTGCTACTGGTACGGTGGGTGAAATATTAGGAATAAATATTGCTCTCCACTGAGCGCTTTCTGACATTTCTGCACCTTTTTAAGCACACAAGATGAGGATTAATATCGAGAGTGTTTCATGCAGAGATGGGACCCTGTGAAGATTCCTGTAGCCGGATCCAGTGTGGCCTAGCTACACCGGCGCTGGTGATGTAACACTTGGGCGTGCTGTAGTTGGCCCACTTGGCATGTCTGAGAGGCCTGGCTCTGCCCATAAAGGGGGAGTGTGAGAATCTATGAGAGTATGGTATTAATTAAACCCTTGAAGAGATTGCCTGAGGACCGGTGGAGAGAGAAGATGAGTGCAAGCAGCAGAGAAGAAGAGCAGTATGTTTCAAGTTCAGTGAGAGAAACTAATAAAACGGTTCAAAGCAAAGACAAAGTCTAAGTCATTTGAACTGATCAGGAATCTCAGGCTTATTGCAGCTTAGATTATATTTGTGAGTCTTTATGTTGTTTTTGATTGACTGACAAACTCATTTGAACACACAGTTGATTAATATTCATTCTTTTTTCCCCCCTGCTGTAATTCTGGTGGAGTTTGTGTCCTCTGAGGAATGACATTGACACAGACTCTGTTATCTGGAACCGATAAGACAACAAACAAGAGTTGCGAAACAATCATGCATGTGCGTACCTCTGTTGAGAGCCTGTGTGTCACAGCATCTGTGTCTGTGCTGCTGAACCTCTGTCCTCGTCCTTACATCACTACACGTAAATGTACATACAGTTAGGTACATAAGAATTTGGAGAATGTCACAATTTTCGTAATTTTGCCTCGGTTCACCACCACAGTGGATTTGAAAAGAATGAATCAAGATGGGATTGAATCTTAGACTTTCAGCTCGATTTCAAAGGCTTTTCGAAAAAATTTTTATCTTAACTGTTAAGGAATTAGAGCCATTTTTATACATAGTCCCTCGTTTTCTCAGAGGCTCAGAAGTAATCAGGCAATTTGCAGTTCATCAGTTTCATGGCAGGGTGTGGACTGCTCCCTTTTTATTTCATGACAAATGAAGCAGATAAAAAGTCTGGAGTTGATTCTAAGACTTTGCATTTGGTAGCTGTTCATATGAACTTTTAATGTTCATATAACTTTTAATTTAAGAGGTGTTGATGTAAATGAAGGAGGCATCATTAGGCTGGAAAAATGAAACAAAGCTATCAGACAGATGGCAGAAATTTTAGGAGAGGCCAAATCAACAATTTTGTTCATTTTTAACAAGAAAGAATGAACTGGCGGGATCAGCAACACTAAAAGCAGTCAATTGAAAATTTGACTGCTTATAGAAGATGGTCTAATTTAGGGACACTGTTTTGCACAATTCTTACTGACTCAACTGCCAATTATTGAAATTTCACAGTTGTAATAAGGTCTTAGGGGGTTTCTTCTTTCAATTAAAATAGGATCATGTGCTGGGCATTTACAGTTTAGGATCAGTGTTGGAATAACAAGGTAATGAATGGATTACTGTAATGTGTTGTCCTCATACTTTTGTCTGTGTATTGGAGGGTTCTTCAGATAAAAGCAGAGTAGTCTATTGTCTACTTTACTTGCAGGACACCAAAGACATCAAAGAACCATTTAAAAAGCCTGTAATCGAATCCTCTTCTTTTTAGCAGTTTCTTGCACAGGACATTTTTTTTTCTGTCCACCACATTCACTTCACTTTACATTTTCAATCTTCTTCTCCGTTTCTTTTCTTCACTTAAGATTTCACTTGTGGAAGAGTTTAAACTAAAATGCATATAATTTATTCTGACAATGATAAACAAATAATGTGCTAATCTGCCCACCAAACCATTTTCTGTGAACTTGCTTTAAAAACAACTATTAAATTTGATACTAACTATAGAGTTAATCAAGACAAGGTTCTGAGGCAGTTATGTGAATTTAGTTATCTCTACTTTACAGTAAATTTGTAATCACAGAAGTATTTTCTGTCGCATTGATACTTTATGTTTTGAACTGTATGATTCTCTGTAGAGCAGTTTCCCTATAACTAGTAAATTAAATTACAGCAGGCATTTTGTATAGGTGAAGGTTATTGCAGAAAAAGTGTAACTAAAAACATTAACGAAGACATGGTTGCATTAAACCTGGGGGCAGAGGAAGCTGTTAACACGGCGCGATAGCAAACTTGTTAGCAAACAGTTACCTATTTTCACATCCGGCAAATTCAGAAAAACATAATCATTCATTTGGAGTAAGGTTTCTGGAGCTGAGGAATGTAAGTCCAATATTAACCCTCATTTTAGCTCTGTTTTTGGGCTCCACCAGCCCCTGAGAATAATATCTGGGCCCTTTAGCTGCTAAATGCTCCAGTATCCTAATCGGCTACTTGCTAACCGTTACTTTCTGTTACGAGGTGCTGGAAGATAGCAGGCGTTGGGTTTTTGGAGGGGTTTATTTTTGTCAATTTTATCCATTCTTAATATAGAGATAATTATTATATCATTATCATATAATGCTTGTCCTGCTATCAAAACATCAGCCATAAACATGGTCCATGCAACCAGTAAAGAGAGCATATTAGCCATTTTAAAGAAAGGCAAATGGTATTTCTCCCCTATTTCACAATTTATTTGAAGATACTTATGTGAGACTTTGTCACGAGTTACCATTCTCTCAATTAACGGCGGCTGAATTCCGTTTGTTTCAGCCATAACGCCATAACGTAACGAAACGCCCGCTCACCGTCACGCTGTTATTGGGACACTTGGGTGAAACGGCGCCACCGTCCCTGACACCTGCGCTCCCTTCATATTATAACAAGCCAAACTGTCCGCAGCCTATTTTGTAATAAGTCTGAAATACAACGCCTAATATAGCAGAAGTTCTGATAATTGGCCTTTATAGCCCGAATCGTCCCCTTCCTGACTCTATGCTAAGCTAAGCTAAGCTAAGCTAAGCTAAGCTAAGCTACGCTAACGTTCCCCGCCGCTTCGTTAACTGAACAAGTGGCACGCGGAGAACCTGGGGGGGGGGGGCTCGAGCTCTTTAAATAGTGCCGCCCCCGCCGCGCGCTGTCTTGCCCTCTCCGCCGATTGGCCGAGAGCGGAGGGGGGCGGGTCGACGCGCTTGCGTCACCGCGCGGAGAGATGGGCGACGAGGGCTTACGGGGTGAGAGAGAGAGAGAGAGAGAGAGGGAGGGAGAGAGAGATTAACAGAGAGTGGGAGGCAGGCGCAGGAGCAGACCCTTATATCCGCCGCACGGAGACGGACGGTGCCAGCTGCTAGCTACGTTAGCCGCGGCAGACAGTTAGCAACCTAGCCGAGGAGTCGTAGCACCTTTACTAACATATGAGCGACCTGAGCGAGTGTGCGTGTGTGTTTGCCCGTGTGACAGCGTGTGTGTCGACGCCCTGAGAGCCCGCTCGTCCGTCCCGGAGTCACCCCGGGCGTCCGTGTGTGTACCCGTGTCTCTGTGTGTTTGTATATATAAACCCCACTATCGCCCTTCTTCCTCTTCCGAGCAGCAGCAGCGGCGGTGTGTCTGTGACCGTGTGTGTGTGTGTGTGTGTGTGTGTGTGTTGGTGTGTCGGTGTGTGTGTCTGCGGTTGTGTACCTGTGTGTGTGCGTGTGTGTGAGGTTAGCAAGCGAAAGAACCAATCGCAGACACAAACACACCGAAAGTCGACTGTTTACACTCGGTGTCCGGTTACGTGACAGCGGATTCGCATCACTTCCAGACCCCGACGCGGCGCCAGCATGTGAGTACCGACGGACGACGTGCGTGGATGTCAATGGGAGAGAGCCTGCGTGTGTCCGTGTGTGTCCGTGTGTGTGTCTGTCTGTCATCGGGTCGGGACCGTCCGTCCCCCCGGCGTCTGAGTATGCTGCATGTGTAAAGTTGATCGAGTGTCCTGCTGTCAACGTGTAAACAGATGTTGCAAGTGCAGCGAGTCCAGTTGTTGTGGCTGCACAGTTTCTCCAGAAAGACGTTTGCAGCTGTATTCTTTTTTTTTTTTTTTTTTTTTTTACCAAAACCAAGCTCTGTGCATCAGGAAACTTAATCCAAAAGTGAATAGTGGCTTGTTTACTTTTTTAAGGCCACTCTCAGTAAGTTCTGTCATGGTTGACTGACTGCTTTTGGTTCAAAAAAAAGCTTTAACTCCTCAGGGCAGCACCTACCAAAGCAGGGTCAGAGGGATCTGACGCCTTTTGCAGGAGGTCCCTCGCAAATTAGGATTTTATTCAATGGAGTTTTGTAATATTAAGAGTTGGCAAAATAGGAAAACGTATAGTAATTACTGCATTTGTCACAAGTTACCCACTCAAACAATGGAATGGGTGTTGAGGCAAATTAGATGGAGGTATTTGTAAGAGTGGATCAGATTTCCCAATGTGCTAATGTATAGAGTGGGATAAAAGGGTTTTTACATGCTGAAACTTGTAGATTGCATAACATGCTTGTTTCCTTGTACAGTGCACATCGAAGAAGTTTGTAACTGAGTTCATGTGATGACCTGATTTTCCTCACTGATTTTCCCATGTTGCAGAAATTTTGTCCCTGGTCTTTCACCTTTGAACCTGTAAATGTGTATCTGTTGTCTCGGCACGATTTGTTCATACCCGAAGCAACCTTTACTCTGCTTCCAAGAGGGGTACATGCAGAGCAACTGTCCCATCCCAGAGCTAAGGGAGGCCCAATGGGAGCTGTGCAGTGATCAAAGGCAGGGTAGTTATTTTCACAAGAGATAAGCAGAACTACAAGTTCTGCCTGTCTCTTTCTGATGTTATCACAAATAGGCAGGTAGAAAAAGGCAACAGACTGCTTTTTGTCTTAGGCCTTGTAAACTGACAGTAGTGACTGTGCTTTTCTGATGGACATGTGCCTTTCATTCATTCGCCTTGTTATTACTTGTTGCAATAATGCAAAGGTAAAAGAAAATGGAAAATTTTCATGAGCATACTCTCCATCTTGAAAATCTCTTAAAAAAATAAATTTTTGTCACTTATTTACTTTTTACAAAAATGTCTTACCTGCGTACTCAAAAATGAAAATATTGAAGGCCTAACTTTCTCAAGACAGGCATTTCAGACCCAGGTTCGGAAGCAGCTGTTGGACAGACAGGGCTAGTTGAGCTGTTGTGATGGCAACAGAGCAATAAGAGTCATTATATCCCCTCTCAAGATATCTGAGGTAGAGAGTTATACCTGGTAATTAATCGGTTAAAAGTAGTCTGCAAATGTGCTGCACTGACACTTAAGTTTAGACTATATCTGGTTGGATGCACAGTCCTGAGATGGTCTGGTATATTTCCACAAGCAAGGTTTAAATGATATGATCTCTTATAGTGTCATTTTGTAAAAAGCCTTTTAAAGCTTCTTGCATTTAAATCAATCAGCACGTTAAATTAAATTAAATGAAACACCCTAGTTAGGTGCAGAGAGATTATTTTGAGTTTGAGTATTTTTCATCAAAACTGGTAAAATATATCTCTCAACCGGTGCCACAGCAAATGATTTGTCCCTCATGTCTGCAATTAAAACATGCATAGACCATCTTTTACTCTATCTGTGTGTCTAGTTTGAGATATTACACATTTATATAGCTTTTTAAAGAAAATATATCTTTTATCACGTTATGGAAATATATTTTCATTACTTAATATATCACGTTTTTTTACCAATAGCAGTTGTTAACATCTTATACCTATGGAAACATGCCTTGTCCCAAACTAAACAATAGATGTTTTGAAAATACAGTAAATTGTAAATTCTGCAATCGCGTATTTCTATATGCACTGGTGCAAAGGTGCCTTTCTCCCTCAGCAGTTTTTGTCCTTCAGGGCTTTCAGCTAACCGTGGGTCTTGACCTGATCCCATAAAATGAAGAGTGAAAAAAATAGAATTTGTTTCTTGGGAAACATTAGACCTTTTCCTTTTCATACTGTTAAGGCACTATCTGAAAAATACTTTGGAGAAGTATTCAGAAAAGATTCTGACCCTTTCATTTTTTCCTATTTTGTTACATTGCAACCTTATGCTAATGTCATTTTAATTAATTTCTGACTACATTACTAGTATCCTATTATGAAAAAATGAAACAGAATTTTAGAAGTTTTTGCAAATTTACTAAATATCACATTGACACAGGTGTTCAGATTTTTTACTCTGTAAATATCGCACTTCTCAAATCTTATTAACCACTCAAAGCACTTTACATTACACACACACACACACACACACACACACACACACACACACAAACACACGTGCTGATACATCATCATCAGCCCAAGGATGCTTCAACATGCAAACTTGAAGAGATGGGGATTGAACCAATTACCGCCTAAGGACCTTCACAAAATTGTCCCCAAGCCACTCCTGTGTATTCCTGGTTGTGTACTTAGGGTCATTGTCTTGCTCGAAGGTGAATCTTCACCCCAGTCTGAGGTTTCATTAAGGATATCTCTGTACTCAGCTCTGTTCAGCTTTCCTTCATCTCTTATCAGAATCTCTGGCGCTCAGCCAGAGTGACCATTGGGTTCTTCATCACTTCTCTTACCAAGGCCTTTCTCCCTTCAGTGCTGAGTTTGGCTGTTAGAGTCCTGGTTGTTCCAAACTTTTTCCATTGAAGAATTATGGAGGCCACTCTACTCCTGGGACTCTTTTAATGCCGCAGAATTTTTTTTTTTTTTTTTTTTTTTTGTAGCCTAACCCAGATCTGTGCCTCGACAAAATCCAGTGCCTGAGCTCTATAGGCAGATCCTTCCACCTCGTGTCTCTGTTTATACTCTAATAAACATTGTCAGCTGTGAGACCAGATAGAGACAGATGTGTACACTTCCAAATCATGTTCAAAGATGGACTCCAATCGAGGAGGGAGAGACATCTCAAAGATGATTAGGAGAAATGGGAGAGACCTGAGCTAAATTTTGAGTGTCATTGCAAAGGGTCTCAACACTTATGTTAATGTGTTATTTCAGTTTTTTCTTCTTTTTAATAATATTGAAAAAAAGATCTATTAGTTTTTGCTTTGTCCGTATGGGGTATTGAGTATAGACTGATGAGGGGAAAAGTGTTTTTTTGTTTTTTTACATTTTTTTTTTAGCATAAGGCAGCGACATAACAAAATAAAAAAAAGCAAGGGGCCTGAATAGTTTCATAATGAATAGTAGCTGATGAGTAGTGTAGGATCTGTCAGAATCTGTCAGACAGGAAGGCAAGTACTAACCATAGACAGTGGTTCAAGTGGTGACAATAAACCACCAGTGTCCCAGGTACTATGACTATACAAAAGACCCTCAGAAGAGGATGACATGAAGATTATTTATATATACTTTGTGTGTCGTATTTTTGCTGAAGTGTGTGCTGATGTCTTGTTTATTTGGAATTCAGCCAGTGTATCTTGAGTAGTTCATTCTTGCCGCGTTGTTAAAAATAAATCAAAATTTGAACCAACTAAACAGCCGATTAAACAGCGACTCCTCTACTTTGCACTTCATATATCAGATTAAACATTCTTTTCTTCCCCAACTGATATCTAATTAGTTTACCATCTGCAGGAAATACATCTGATGAAGTGATGGTGTTTCAGTAGGCCTCAAAGCACTGATTCATGATATAGTATTTATGGTTCATGATAGATTGAGCCAACTGTTCCCTGTAGGTGACAGAATCTTGAAATGTTGCATCAATGTTTAGCATTAACAGCATCTGGAAACTGATTCCTCCCTCAAGGTTTTGTGGAGTCAAAGAGGGTCTGGTTAAAGGTTAGCAGTGTCATATCTGAAGCTTTCATGCTCTTAACATTCCTCACCTACATTAACACACTAGAACTCTAATGTATGTTCAGTTGTTTAATAGACCCATTCAGTGTTTTCAAAAACTATTTGAAACAGGTAGGTGAATCTAAATTAAGTAGTCTGTGTAAAAATAGACTTTTTATGTGGCTACTGGCCAGTCTCTACAAAAGCATTATTCTCTTACTCCTTTTCTCTGTGGCTCTGTTGTAAAGAACTTTGCCATTTTGTTCCTTTATTTTTGTGCCTGTTACAATCAGTCGGAAAATTTGATAAATTTTGTTTGAAGAGAATCTATATAGAAATCACAGATCTAATTTTAAAAAGCTGAAAAAATGTCCATGACCATATAGTTCTACGAGAGACCATCAAAAAGATAACAAGTCAAATAATTTTCTGGCTTCTAAGCTGCTGCTCAGTAAAAATGTGAAATAAGCGGCATGCGCTTGAAGAATTAAGGATTATGTAATAAATTTTGTATTTTTCCAACATATTATGTCGTGTGTCCTTACGGGAAAGCCTGTAGCAGCAGGGGCCTGGAGCATCTTGTTGTAACAGCTGGTAAAGAGCCTGGCTGACAGTGAAAAGCAAGGGAAACATGCAGCAGATTCATTTGGCTCCAATCCTGTCAACGTACAACAAACTGTACTTTATTCTAATAAACATAAGCATCAATGTGGGTTAATTTAGATTTAAGATTAGAATTGAATTGTGTGAAGTCTAGATAATGTCTTTTGAATGTTAAATTCTAGGAAGCTTGTAGGTCAATGTGTTGCTCAAAGGTTCCTCTTGTCTTGAGTATTTCTTGTTCATGTTTTTTTTTTTTTTTTTTTTTTGGAAAAGTTTTTCAAACTGCTTAAAGATTCAATCCACTCTTCCCTTTCCAACTCAATAGTCTAACCTTTATGCCACCACTACCCACTTTTCAGTCCAGTCACAAGCTTTGGTTTTGTCTACACAAACACGGTCAGCCTCGGTAGCCTTGTTCTTACTCGGTGAGCTTGTGTTGCTGTTGATAATTAGGGACCTTTTAAACTTCACATTTTATAATTCTGAATGTTGTGACACATCCGATAATAAAAATTACTATCTTGCTACCTAAACCATATTCAAACACTTTTGGTTTCTGGGTATTAACAGTCCGACTTGTGCTATTTTCCAGAGCCTTTCACTGCATAAGAGAATTATTAGAGGAGACAAGCCAATCTCCACCGTAATTACCAGTCTAGGTTCTTATTTGCTTTGTTTACATTAAGATTAACGAGTGAATCTTTAATTCAAACTTTACGAAAATGGTCTATGCTTTTATGCTCGAGGAGCCCCGATCTATTTCATTTGAGTTCACCCACAGAATCATCCATTCTACCTATCGGGTCAGGAGCAGGTATGACAGAGGAGGAGACTGCTGAGGTGGAAGCAAGGAGGGAGGAAGGAAGGGAGTGTGGATGAATGCACACCCATTTTCCGTTCTTTGTTGTTCACTCTCCCTCCACATCTAATGACAGATGACTTTTTAGGAAACCATTTGGATTCAAAGGGACTTTGCATCCAATATTGTACATTAAATAATTGTGCAACTGAGTCCTGAGTCAACTTGGGTGGATATTTTGTGTGTGCGTGTGTGTGTGTGTGTGTTTGTGTGTGTGTGAAAATGTTCATTGGAAACATGTTGAGACCAGTGATTGCAGGTGGGGAAGTTGTGAGCTTTTTTCATGTGTATTCTCAAAGCAATCTGGGACTTTTTAAAAAAAATTTAGCTTGGATCCCTGTAAGTCATCCCTCACATGAGAAGGGTGTTGACCTTAATACAGATATCACTTATATTGATGTGTAGCTCCTTTTATGATTTCCTCTTACCTTTACCCTGTAATTCATCTACTTGGGTTTATCTACATGAGCAAACCTTAGATTCACCACATTAGTTCCCCCCAGCAACGCTACCAGTGGCTTCATTTAAAAGAAACATTTAATCAGAAACATTCAAACTCACAGACCTTAATTTGTTAATTCTTATTAACATCCATAACAAATTTTATGCCGAGCTTTTGGGAACTATTCTTCAAAGTAATCCACAAATCATCTAGAATATTTTTACTTATAGTAAATATGTAGCAATTACAAACAATCACACCATGATTTTTCATATTATCTCTCTATCAGAAGCAATGTTGGAAAAAAAACTTTTTAGTTTATTATAGTTTGATTTAAAAAAAATTCTATCTTAGCTCTCGTTTTAATGATGAACTCTAGCAATGAATCACATTGAGGAACCATCATTAAAATGATAAAAGTAGCTCTAGAAAACAAACATGCTCTTTGCAAAAACAATAAAAACAGCTTTGGTGATACAAGAATCTTCTAAGCTAATGTTGGCACATAAATGTGTGCCGTTGTCATAACACAGTTAGGAAAGCTCACCAAGATCTGACAATCACCCTTTAGTAACCAGAACAGTATCATTTTATACTTGTATTGTTGAGGTAAAATTGCACAAGTACCTTGGAGCTTTTACCCGTGTAGAGTTGTGAGTGTGTGCAGACAGCCATGTGCATCAGTTTGTGTCATGATCAGCCAACAAGGGCAAAGTTGATGCTAGTTATGTGTGTTTGTGTGTCACCTTATCACTTTGTGTGTGCGTCAAAACAGGACAGGACTTTGATCTCCAAGAAGTTAATGTATGAACTAGAATTCACGTCTGTCTTTTGAGGACAGCCAATGTAATTCTCAGTAACCTATAACCTTTAATTTGTGAGCAGGGATTGTTGCAAGCATGTTTGCCATGATTAAGCTGTGGTGTCAGACGGATGTAAACTAAAGTCTGGAATCAGTTTTGGTCCTTGATGAACTTTGCTTTACACTTGGATTTATACTTTTTTTTTTTTTTTTTTTTTTAGGCCTGTGTCTGTGTGTGTGCATTTGGCAGGAGGTGGAGACAGATTTAGGGAAAAGACAATAGAGAGAGAAAGGGAGGGTCACTGAGAATGTTTGGCATAAAACAACTGCATTCCTCTGCGGCTTTACAACTACAATTTTATTCAGTTCTCACTTTGTGTTGCAGCAGTTTTGAAAGAGCTTTAAGCATTCAAGGTTAGAGGTTGGCAGAAGGTTGTATAGTAAAGTTTTATTCAGCGCTTTCACAGTGCTGTGCTTGAAATAAAGAGAATCAGTAGTGTGCTTTGTTGCTCCCTGATTTAAATAAAAAATTGCTGAAAGATGACCAAGCCCCGGGCAGAGAGAAAGCATCAGATACCAGTGTCAGCAAATGTACATATTGATCCCTGCTTGCAAACTAGTGCTGTTAAATGTACTTAACTACCAACATATAGGGTCTTATGATGAACTTGGTCATGAGTTGACACTACAGATCTTTTGACACTTTTTCACGGCTTTATCTCTCAACTGAATTAAGTTTTCATACCTAAAAGTTTGAAACAAGGATGAGTCTGAAGCTGGTTTTGAGCCTCCAGATTGACTCTTGTGGAACTAAAGGTTGTTGCATAATAACTTCAGCCAGTTCCAACCACCGAGTTGAGCCTGAGTTGTATCTGTTGCCCGGAGAGCAGGAGGAGCTATGGTGCTCCCTGTCATTACGGTGGCATAACTCTTTGAAATAATTAGATAGTTGAGTGTCCCGTGGTGCCTTGTGAAACTGAAGCAAGTTACTGATTGAATGGGCGAGTTTGAACTGATAATAGAAGCCAGCTCGACTGTCCTGTTTATTTTCTTAGGCTCAAACCACTTTTACATATCAGATAAATGTCAATTTGAAAATATTTACACATAGAATAATTGTATTAACAATTCTGTTCCTTCTTAGATCGGTCACTTTGATAGGGTTTTGAAAACCGTACCTATTAACCACATTAAATAAGCATTTTTGAGAAGTTTCATTGTTTACCTGCTCATTTAATATTTCCACTATAAACTTTAACTTTAAGAAAATTAACATTCTTAATGACTTCAGGGCCTCTCAAGTTTTATTTTCACCTGCTGTTTATGAAGATGTCCAACTCAAAATGTACTGTACAAGGCATTTTCAAAACACCCACCTTCAGTATTCTGTCTTGTCTTTGGAAGTAGGTTATTTCCAAAAAATGAGGGCCCACACACAAAATCATCATTTCCTTCGTTTCTTCTTTTCCTCTTTCCTTTATATCCTATGCTAAATCCTGATCAGATTTATCCCTGTGGTATTCACCAGAGCCAAGAAGTGAGATAAACCAGACATTGAGCCACCAAAACCAAAATTATCCCAAAGCTGCACATCTACTCCTTGAGTGTCTTCGTCATTTGACATTCCTTTCAAACCACAACTTATCCCTGAGTTCGCGTCATTGCATTTTGGCATTGTGACCTATATGATCGTTGAACTACTTGCTGTGGCACATTTTATTGTTGGCCCCATTCTTCAGTGCCGGGAGACCGGAAGAATGGAAAGAAGAGGCTAGTGAGCTAAATTGCAAAAACTGTTGAATTATGATGTCAAAAAGAGAGTTAAGGGGGGGTCAGAAGGTCAAGATAAGATTGACAAAAACAGGAATTGAAAGCAAAGTGTTATTTTGGCTTATTTTGTAATGCACTGTAAAATGTATCACAAAAGATAATGGTTATTTCTGATTCTAACCATTCCTCCTTTCTTCTGTATTTTCTAATTAGGAGCACCAAAGTTATAGGAGTGTTAAGAAAGGTAAAGGCCAGATACAGTAGTCTGTGTTACATTTCCAGTTGTTTGACAGAATCGCGGTCTAGAATACTTAGTATTGTTGGGGCGTTGTCTGTTTTTCAGTAGATAAGATCAATGATTGTTTTAAATGATAACCCAGCATTCGGATGTAGCATCATCCCTGTGCACTCTTTCAGGTCATGAAGTCTCATTCCACTGTAAGCTACAGTGTCTGGTAGATTTCCAGTTTTTTCTTAGTGATCAAAGAGCATTTTAGATAATAGACCACAGCTTAAATGAATCCTTAGTGGGGTGTTCCCTAGTAGTATTCTTATACATACCATTTATTTACTGAAATCCATACTTGGTGGTCTTGTGATAATTTTTTTTACTGGTCATGTTTCCACCAAATGTCACCTTGAAGTAACTGATAAAAAAAGAATATGTTTAAATTTCAGACCTACACAGTAGTTTGGCTTTTGGTTTTGATATAATATTTACAGTATTTATCTTTTGGTTGTTGTAAGATATAGTTTAAATGAGTAAAAATATAACCTAAAACATATAATTACAGATTTTTCTAGACCCACTTTACTGGTATAGTTGAGTGGGACTAGCAGGTAATACCTCTGTCTCTACCTCACATTGCTGATACTGTATATTTACATTTTATCAGAGACCATATCACCCGACCCGGCTTTAGAATAAATATGCTTCTCTGGTAAGAGGTTGTATGCAGCACTGTTGGATATGTAAGGCGAATGCAGGATGAAGACGTTTAACTGGATTTTGCCTGTCTGGGGTATTTCTCTTGTCTTCCTCTGGTCTACAGTTGAATCCCTGTTGTATTCTGGCCTTGAGAAACTGTATCGGTTTCATACTGTGACGCTGCTGCTTTTGTGTAGATACAGTATAGAGTTTCAGCCTGAGTTTATGCTGCACTCCAAACAGGTCAGTAAGATATGGGGGACCGATTTTTTTTTTTTCCCCTCAACTAAATAAATTTTTGGGTTTAAATACTCAAGTGAGTTTGATCATTTTTGTGTGATCACAAAACAGGTGAACTGAACTGTACAGTTAGTTTACTTTACATGCTGTCATATAACCACTCTACTGTACTGTATTGTACTGAAGACAACACTATTGTTCATTATGTTTAAATCCATAAAGGACATTAAGCAATGTGGTAATTCCCCTTTAAATGAAACCCAGGAACCACTGGTAACAAACAGGAAGTAATTATGCACCGAGACTTCACTTGGCACAGACTTCACTTGGCACAGACACATTTTTTTTTTTCTGTCTGGGTCAATATTTGGAGAAGGCGTCAGCACTCATTGAGATTTAAATCTCTTTGGATTAACCTTTTCAAAATACATAGTTTTGCCCTTGGTAGTGCTATTTTAGGTGTGTTTTGGTCTGTACTGGACTCAGCGGTTTAAAAAAAAGTTTTAGCTATAATTTGTCTGGGTTATGTCTCATGATTTTGTTTGTGCAAAACATTGTAGGATCCCCATATAACTGCAACAGCTGGTCATGTGTAAATATTTTGGCAAAGAAAAAAACCTAACATTTCTACAGTGTTTGGCCATTTTTGGTGTTACCTTTCAAATGAGACAAGGGTTGTTACTGTTGTAAAAAAAGGTTGAAGAAGATATTTTGGTACATCATTTTTTTGGCTTGTGCATAAAAATAGTGGAGTCTGATAAACAGGTTCAACGTATTTTATAGATCAGGAAGTGACTTTTGTTGTTGTTTAGTTTAGTATGCACTTCAGGACACAAGCAGCCCATTAAAGAAATACATTGTTAAATAAAACTTGACAAAATATTTTTTTTTTAGCGTATGATTTGAAAATTGCCAGATTCCCAGATAGTGGCTCTTCCAAATCTAACGTCTCCATTGGCTGCATTGCTGTTGTTTGAACACAGTGTGGCAGCAGAGGACTGTCAGTGACGTGTATCCTCGTAGTCAGAGCAGAAGAAGCTCCCACCTCTGCAGTCTGTGGGCCCCACTATTAAACAGCTCCTATCAGTAAAGCTGCCACTTTCCACACAGTGGATGAGCCACTCACCGTCTAGTTGTGAAGGTAGTTTTTGATTATTTGCACCTTGATGTGTGTTTGTTTCTGTAAATGTGCCATGCAGCTCTCACATGTGGTTTTGGTGTAACTTTGTTGTTTTCATATCTCATTTAAGTAATTGTACGAGTTTAGGGGATTGCTAATTGTAAATGTAGCCATCAAACCATAATGCTCATAATGCTAGTGTTAGACCTGATGAATGTTTTGTTTGTGTGTGTGTGTTTGGTTCAATCATGGTTTGTATTGTGTATCTCAAATTTTGGGGGTAGGAAAATGTAATTAGTGCCTTCGTTTTATCGTTGTAATTTGGGAAAATATACCAAAAACATACCAGAAAGCCATTGTCTTTAATTAGACACACCTGCAGCTGATTGAATATTGGTAAGCAGAGCAGCAGCTGACTGGTGCTCCAACTCCCATCTTCCTTTTCTGGAAACGTAATGCTGTTTTCTTGTCTGAGTACGGCTTTCAGACTAAGCCATTCGCTCTCATCCCAGCCATACTTTAAAAAATAAATAAATAAATAAATTTTTTACAAATATTGTTCCAAACAGCCAACAGAATAGAGAGAGAGCACATCTTCAACGTTAACTAATTCTTAAGTTTCTTCAAAGAATAGGAATATAGTTGGAATTTTATACACAATCTTTATGGTCTTTTATTACTATTAAACACCATTTAATTGTATTTATTTTGATAACGTTTCCCTTTTATCATCCAATGATCAGCTTATGTGTGTACAATTTTCTCCGTTTTACCAATTACTAGCTACTCGCACATTATATATAGATAACGGTTCAATTTAGTAGCTAACATACAATGATACTAGGGCTGAAATCATTATCTTCTAATAGAGTGAAAACAATTGAAATCTCAAGATGACTTCTTCATCTATATTCCCCATCATTCAATAAGGCAACCAACTAAGAGCAGACAAGACCACAGGCCTCAAGTCACTTACACATAATACAGCTTTTTCTTCCAGAGTACTAAAGTAGTTCAGGATCCCTTTTAAATATCAGTATAAGGCCAATTAAAATTTTCAGAGAAAAAACCATACAGTTAAAGTTACACACAACCCTTGGCAACAACTTAATGGGGCTCAGCCATTAGTAGATTTAATCTCTCTAAACAAGGCTCACACCTCTTGTTTAATCATTTTTCAAAGCATCGCCAGCCTCTTATCATTTTCCTTCAAGCATGTTTTTTTTTTTCACCTGAGTGAGTGAATTTCTAAAAGGGGTTTGTACATAAGGATTCTAAGAGTGTGAGCTGTAGGGTTTGGGTAAGACATTTTGTGTTTTGTTTGATCTAGATTTGATGACTTAGAGCCAAATGGTTTGTTCTTGACTGACTGTGTTGTTGCTGAAGAACTAATGTGTATATAGTTTATGTGCTGTAGCACCTAAGACAGATGTTGGGTATCCTGACACAAAAAGCAGATATTACATTTTTTTTGTATGTGTGTTTTCTGAGCGTCTGTACAATATTCACCTGTGTCTTGCTTGATGTATTTCCATCTCTTCCTGGTATGTCTCTGTTGCCTCTCCCCTTAACTTTTTGCTGTTAGATCAAGTTTTAAGTGCACAGAGACATGAATTGTCCATGTTAAACGGCGTCTCTCTCTCTTTCTCTTAGGATGTTGAGATACGTTGGGATCCGAGGCGGCCTCAGCCTGTTGGCTGTAAGGCGTGTGTGTCTTGTCTCCCGCTCTGCCCACTCTGCCCCGCAGAGCGAGTATCGACCAATCAAGAAAGTCATGGTGGCCAACAGAGGTAAGGCCTCCCCTCCATCTACATCCTAATGGTACCGAATTCACTACTGAAGAAGACAAGCAATTCAGATAGTACCATTTAAAATTAAATAGTTTAATGCTGTTTCATGTATAATGTAGGGAAAAAAAGGACATTTACAATCTTCCTGAGGCAAAAGAACAGACTTGCTTAATTTTTAATGGCCACCATTTAGTTTGCCATGGCACATGCTAATATTTAAGCACACATTGAGTCTGGGTGGCTGCACTAGCTACGGCTGTTTGCTTTAACCCAAAAGAAGAGAATTTCTTTCAATATTTGAAACAGATGAAGTGCTACCATTGTACACCATGAAGTTAAGTTAAAGAGTGTATTTATTAAACGGTTTTTAAATATTGAGCTCTACCTAATATTATTTATGAAAGCTAAAATAAAATCAGCATGGAGGTCTCTACATTCCCTAGAACATAACACATTCATGGTGTTTTTGATAGATAGATAGATAGATAGATAGATAGATAGATAGATAGATACTAGATAGATAAAAATAGAATCACCATACCCCCTCCTCTTAATGATCATGGCCATCAGTGCGCAGATAAATTGACTGTCAGATATTGTGATTAGATTCGAAGACCAATGTGTTGGTGCTTTTCGTTCTTATTGGTTTTCTGACCTTCCCATTAAATTCATTCCTGTGGCCAAATTTGGTTCATTGTTTCATTATTTAAGATTGATTGATTAGTGGGTTCCCAATACGATTCTGAATCTGGACATATGCGGTATTCCACAAGCCTCCGGCTGCACATGATATGTTTGCTTTGAGCATATGAATGCATGCATGCATGCATGCATTCATATCTACCCTCTGATAGATACTCTTTTTAACTGCTTTAATCCATTAATTTGATTCAAATTGATTGTGGTCTTTGCCTCAAACTGACACACACACAGCAGGATTTACCGTTAATCTCTCTCCTTCACATCAGCGTGACATGATATCAGCAGCACATTAGATCACATTCATCACACTGGAGAGCACCGGACCATGTTCTGTGCGTTTGTGTGTGAAGAGGAGGCAGAGACCGGACCATTGTATCATAACAGCCCAGATACCACTTCACCAAACATATCTTTTCTCTGCCATTGCTTCTCAGCTCTTTCACCAATATTCTCCTCTCCTCTCCTTTCTTTTTCTCTCTGTTCTCCTCTTCCTCTCTTACCTCCTCTCTCCTCGTCTCGTCTCCTCCCTCCCTTTCTTTTTCAGCACTTGTCAGATTTGATTTTCCTCTTGGCCATTTGCTGTCTTCCTTTTTGCCTCCTGTGACTTTGCTCACCTTCACTCTCTTTTCATTCCTTTCCTCATTGCTCTTTTTTTTTTCCCTTCTTCACTGCCCCCCTTCAATTATTTGTCACTGTTAAACTTTCCAGTTTCTTTTGTCACCTTTTAATTCTTTAAATCCTACATATAGATCCGCTCTTATGTTCCTTTTCTTTTTGTGTTCTTTTCTAAACTTTCAATATGTTCTCACCTTAAATCAATTGCATTTCAACCGTCTGGCTTTTCATCCCATGTCATCATCTTCTCTCTGTGCTCCTATATTTTTTTTCTTTGTTCCTACTGTTCTTCTCCTGTTCCACAAAGACAACATATCATGCTAGTTTTCAGTGCCTAACCGCCCCCCCCAAAAAAAAAAATCCCCCAAAAAACTGTTGTTTGAAAAACAAGTATTTTGACAGCAAGATAAAAGGCAGGCAGTGTTTTGCTTGTCTTAAAATGAGGTTTTACATTGTTCTCAAACTTCATTAAAAACAGTAGAACTGTTACTGTGTCTTTTGATATTTTTTTTCAATGTGATGAAGTAAAGCAAATGGATTCATCTTTTTCACATCTCATTAATGGCATAAAAACTTCAAAGTTTATTTTATTCTCCCAGCGTATGCATTAGTTGCATAATAGGGCCAACGCCACAGGATGGTGATAAATTCAGGAAAAGTTTTATGGGAAGTGGCTGATGATA
This sequence comes from Istiophorus platypterus, assembly GCA_016859345.1. Taxonomy (NCBI): domain Eukaryota; kingdom Metazoa; phylum Chordata; class Actinopteri; order Istiophoriformes; family Istiophoridae; genus Istiophorus; species Istiophorus platypterus. The sequence continues at coordinate 11,697,614 of CM029132.1, read as the reverse complement.
GACTAAGACCTAAAACCTCCCACTACACATGCTCACAGTCTGCTTAACTGTGGATCACGAATGAAGACATTTAAATGATAAAAGGAATAAAAAGAAGAGGAAAAAATCTATTGAGAGGGAAGAAAGGAAATTGGTGGGCAAAATCTAGCAAAGCAAAATGAACACAATATGGAGGCTAAATGAATAAACCGCCTCGTCCATTCCTCACACATTTCCTCTTATCTTCCAGGTGAGATAGCCATCCGTGTGTTTAGAGCCTGCACTGAACTGGGGATTCGAACTGTGGCCGTCTACTCTGAGCAAGACACTGGACAGATGCACAGGTAATTATCTCTGCTGCATTAAATCCATATAGATCTGCAGTGATTTAAGTAAAGAAAGCATTACAGGCAGATGCCTCGCTAAAACTGCTGAGCTGCACTGCTGGATATTAACTACCAAAAGGCTAACAGGTGATTAGAGTCAACAGTAATTAAAGGAAGCTGGGGAGCATTTTTCTGCTCTCCAGTCCTGGACCAATTCTTTGTTCTGTGGTTGATATTAAGTGGGGACATAAGTACTATTGTATTGACATTTCAAACATTGAGGTAATCACACTGCTTAGTTTACATACACAAACATCCTAATCTGCTCCACTGAGAGTCTCTCCTCTGACTTCCTAATGTGTCTTTTTTTTTTTTTTAAATGTGTTTCACTGACTAATACATCTTGTTTATAGGCTTTTTATTTATTTTTTACTCTGGTTCTGTTCCCTTTTTTATATGACCTTCATCTCATTTTCTTTCTCTCTCATTCTTTACTTAGAACATAAAACCTATAGAAGGCTGAATGGACTGTTAATTTTGATAATCATAGTAGTGTTCTTTATTTGACTAAGTATAAGCTTGGAAATACTGCCATGAAGATTTAACTTGTGTGCTTGAGAACTCTGTTTACATCTGTGTGTAACTTTGAGGCCACCTTCCATCTGACTAATGTAAATCCTATGCTCTTGTCACAGGCAGAAGGCAGATGAGGCTTACCTGATTGGGAAAGGCCTCCCACCTGTAGCTGCATACCTGCACATTCCTGACATCATCAAAGTAGCCAAGGTAAAGACCATTCACTGCAAGATGATATAAGATAAGTACTTTTGGTACTTGTGTTTTTCTTTACTGGTAAACTGGTTAACTTGTTTCAAGGGAAATTTAACTTATTGTGTCAATTCTAAATTGCTTGTGGGTCTCAAATTTTGAAGGGAATTTTCTATGATTTGTATAAAGCAAACAGTTAATTTTCATACGGTTACAGCTTGTGCCCTGGCTCCTTTTTGGACAATATATCTCCAGTTGAGCTTCATTATAGCAGCTTGCAATGTGTCTTAATACATTAGTCCCATCTTGCACCAATGGCTGGTATAAGTAGGACAAAGTTTGAATAAGAACAGTTTAACTGTCCAAAAACTTAAATAGACTTAAATAAGCTATTGCTGTTCATTTTGCTTGAGGGTTTTTACTGTGAAGTAGTTGTGGGAAGTCTTAATTGGTATTAAAGTTTAACATTTGCTTAATTGCTTTCTTTCTTGAAGCTAAATGGGAAAAAAATTAGTGTAAAGAGCACTCGAAACCTGCAGATCGTGGGCAGTTAGCTTAGCTTGGCACAAAGACTGGAATGAGGAGTAAGGGGGGTTACATACAACTGTGTTGTCCTGATCTGTTATACAAGTCTTTTTTTTTTTTTTTCCATAATTAGGTCTTTAGGTGTTTGAAGAACTTTTCATAGCAGTTCAACCTATTTTAGATCTTCAGGAAAAGCCCTGCTACCTTCCCGTATGTTGAGAGTCTTGTCTTTTGCTCGTTACAGTAAAATTTCATAGAGTTCAAAGGCATAAAATTAAGTGGACAAATGATGGACAAATCGCTTTTACTCCTTTCTGTTTACACAACGTATATCTAACTTGGTTGTCAGGAAGGAAAAACAAAGAACTTCTCACCATCCAACCCTCAAACACTTGCTCCCATGTTCTTCCTTCCCTGTTTTCTTCTGTTTGTCCACTGTACCTTGCCTCTTTTTCTCATTTGTTGTTTTTGCCGCTTCCTTCCACAATTTCCCTTTTTCAGGATCATTCTCCATTTCTCCATTTATTTTTCTTCCCTCTGCCATTTATCACTGTGTTAGATCAGATCTTTTCCCTGTTGCCTACTTTCTTTCCCGTCCTCTCTCCATCGCTTCAGGACATGCTGCCAGTTGTTCATTATCATTTTTCTGATCAGTCTCTCACGGGTTATAATTTTCTGCATGGGCATGTGGTCAGTCAGCAAAATTGGGCAACTCTTGCCAGCCAACTCATTTCTCAAAATCCGTCTGCCTATCTGGAAGCCCAGACACCCCATGCTAGCAAGTGTCTGCCTGTGTGTGTGACTGTGTGTGTTTGCGTGTGTTCTTTCCTGTTCTCACTCTTTCTTGTTTAGAGTACATTTTTCTTCACACTATGTATAACTGTATTGCTTCATAGCAAGGAAAGTTTATTTATACAGCACACACAACAAGGCAATGATAAGTGCTTTACATAAAACATAAAAGGCATTGAGAAAATTTTAAAGGACATATGAAACTTAATTTATGTAAGCATTTAGATAGAAACAAAGAGTTAAATATAACATAAGAAATGCAAGAGTAAAAGTTATGGTGCAATTTAAGGCACTGGCAGGTAGAAAAGATTTCAGCCTTGATTTAAAAGAACAAAGTTTTGCATTAGACCAGCAGTTTATTCTAGAAATGTGGAGCATAAAAACTAAATACTGCTTCTCCCTATGTAGTTTTGACTCATCCTGTTTCTTAGCAGATTTATCAAAATAGAAATTGAGGAAGCTGTGACTAGAATAACCGCCCATTTCTGTCCCAGTACCTTCTGTGTGGCTTGTTAGCCATGTTGTATGTGATAATGTGTGTGTCTGCCTGCAAATGTAACAGCACATAAGTGTATGATATTGCTTGTGCAAATATGTAATAACCTGGGGGGATTTTAGCTTGCGTATAAAGCTTCAACTGCTGTCCATGTCTCTCTGCATTCATATCTGTATGTCTGGGTGGGTGGTTGGGTATACCTGCCTATGTGCATGCACTTGCTGCATTTATGTGCGTGCGCATGTGTGTGGCATCAAGCCTCCGCTGGCCTGCCAGTAACATTTCCCTTAACCATGGGATAGCCCATAATTAGTCTGCCTCATATCCAAGAGCAGATGGCACATACTGAACCAGAGATGGCTCTATCTGTCAAGCTCGGCAGCTACTGTATCTGTCTGCTACTCTGTGTGTGTGTGTGTGTGTGTGTGTGTGTGTGTGTGTTCTACTAGAATCCATTGAGTAGATGATGATTAGAGCGACTGCCACTAAGATGGAACAAGAATAAAATATGCCATTAGCCCACAGTCCCTTTGCTGTGAGTGATGTGTAAGAACTTTTCACCAGGGAGCAGGCAATGTATGCTAAAGCATGAAGCTTAGTGTATGTGATGGCCTCTTATTCCACGTACTAATAGTCAGCCAAGTGTTAACCGGGGCCCTACAGTGGCTGCCTGTTTAACAGAACTCCTGTTGCTTAGCCTGGCTACCTCTCCTTTCTCTGGGCACAGCGAACAAATATTTTAGCACAACCTTTAAACTAAATGTGAATTAAAAAATGTTTTTAGGTAAGTGCTGAATTGTGCAATTTTTATATTTTATTATTTTTATTTTGTCACGTCGAGTAACTTTAGTGGGCTGAGTTTCAAAGCAGTAATTCCAAGTCAACCGGTACCACACAGGGAAATGTAATTAAAATTGCCTTTTCTCTGTCTGTCCCTTCTTGCCGTCACTTCTTAGGACAACAATGTGGATGCCATCCACCCAGGCTACGGTTTCCTGTCTGAGCGGTCGGACTTCGCCCAGGCTTGCTCAGACGCAGGAGTGATGTTTGTCGGGCCAACCCCAGAGACGGTCCGCAAGATGGGAGACAAGGTGGAGGCTCGCTCCCTGGCCATCAGCGCAGGTATGTATTGGGGTGACTGGCAAAAAAAATTGAGATGGAGGACATGAAGTGTTGATTCAGCTTGGAGGGAAGGTCATAACATTATTAGCTGCCAATATATGTACTTTTTTCTTATTTTTATAACATACCTTTTCAGTCTTGTACTTGCCCCATCTGCCACTGTGTTAAAAAAAAAAAAAGGAAAGGGGGGGAAGCGCTTTCTGTATATGAGTGCCCTTTCCCTATTTTGTGCTACAAAGCAGTTCCCTTTTGCTGTAAAAAAATTTATTAGATTTTTTTTTTAACTAAATTTGTTCTTGTGCAAATGCATAGCATCTATTTTTTCAGTCTTATAGGATTTCATCAATCACTACTGATTTTTCATTTTCTATTTGTAATGAAGCCTTTAGCATTTTCTTAATGAAACATATTCCTCACGCAACCCACCCTTGTCTAGGTGTCCCTGTGGTCCCAGGAACAGATTCTCCCATCTCTAGCCTGCAGGAGGCGCAAGTGTTTGCCCAAACATACGGCTTCCCCATCATCTTCAAAGCAGCGTATGGAGGAGGTGGTCGAGGCATGAGGGTGGTCAGAGAGTACGAGGTGAGCCTGTCAGCCACTGCTGTACGTGATCACTTCAGTGAAAGATGTAGTTTAAGGTCTTGCTCTAACAACAGAAATCCTGTCCTGATGGTTGTCCAGCACAGAGAACATAAACCCAGCTTGATGGCCGGCGAGCCTTGTGACAAATTTTGGTTTTCATATTCATTAATTTTCTGTTTGTGTTGCATCAAAGTAAAATTGCTTGGAAATTACAAACTGGTCATTTATCTCTTCAGCTGCCAATCACCCTGTGTGTTTTTGTGTGTGTGTGCACTCTGAAATTGCCTCTGTCTCCTAGAGCTCTGTCGGTTAAGGGCTTGTTCTCCTGCATCAGCAGAAAGAAAGAAAAATCATTAAGAAATAAAGTGTTTTCAGTATACTGTCCGGGGGCCACATACTGAAAACACTTTTCAGATATGCATCTCATTAAGCTCTTAAATGTGCATCATGATTCCAACATGATTTATTTTAAAGTTATATAATAACCTAAAATACAAAACACATACATGTAGTTCTATGTAATAAATCTAATCAGGATATGAGTGGCTGCAGGTGGCAAAACTTTCCTTTAAGAAATGTCTTCAGTAACTTGATTTGCCCTGAAACTAGCCATGTATTGTGTATCCCTTGGCAGATTTACATCTGGCATTCTGTCACCATCCTCCACTTCCTCCCCCTCTAGGCCATGTAAGGGTGCCATCACCCAGACAGCAAAGATGGCCTGTCACAATAGTTGTCACAGTGATGACCACACAGTGCTTTGATGGAGAGAAATGCAGGCCAGAGATGGAACTCTGTAGTTATTTGTTAGCATGCTCTGAAATCTAATAAAAACATGTTTTTACTGTTAAGTGCTGCCAATATGACATTTTACTAATACTAAAAAAAGAAACACAGTAATTGGCTACCATATTCATGTTGTAAAACATTTTCAAAATTTACTGTAATAATCTGTAATAACAGTTCTTCTGCTGTTAGTTTAATTTATGTTGAGTATGATGTATGTTCATATATAACAGTCCTGATTATAGACGGTTTAATGAGCTCAGTTACTTAATAACTGATAAGCTTTTCACTGGCATGGACAGCCAGCATCTGCTCATCTACTCACTGGAAGTGCTGTTTTAGGAGGTGCCTGTAAAAATATAAAATGGTTGTAGAATTTAACCTCTTAGAGAAACACTCATAACAAAATTTTTATTGGGAAACTGGACCAAGCGGAATCAATGATACAGTTTCACTTGCCATAGTTCAATAAAGATTATGTAAATTGTTCTAATTACAGAATATTGAAAATTATTAGTGGTAAAATAAACAGAATTTCTAAGTTACCTCAGGACATCAGTATTTGACAAGGGGCTTAATGTTTTTTTATTTTTTTTTATTCAAAGTATGCGTCTCAAAGTGAAAATGAACTGCCTCAGGCCAGGGACACCAGGAAGTGGCGAGGTGTCACCCCTGTTTATTTCAGCAGAGGCCGAGTGGCAGTTCTTCTGCTGCTCAAGTTAGACCCTGTCAATTTTTTTAGCAGGCAGCTGGCTGTTGTCCAATCAAGGGCAGAGATCAATATTGAATCGGAGCTACACAGAGCAAATCCACAAGCTCACCCTTCCTGGCTTTGTGTTTTACGTTTCTTTATTTCTTTGCTTTGGTTTGTTTTTTAAAAAAGCCAAAGCAAATAATTTATTAACAGTAAGACCATGCAAATCAGTATCATAACTTTTTTCTCCCTTAAAATACCGCATTTATTTTATATGGTTATGTTCATCAAATATATAAAATATACTCCATCTTTATGTCTCACTTGTATGTTTTAAATAGGTGTTTCAGTTAATCATTTCTTTTAGGGCTTCAACCAACAATTATTTTCAGTCAATTTAATCCTCTGATTATATTCTCTATTAAATGTTTGTTTGTTTTAGTGTATCAGAAAAGAGGGAAAAAGTCTTGTTATAAATTCCCCCAGTCCAATGAGAAGTAGTCATTTGTCCTATTTTGTTTAACCAACTGTCAATAACCCAAAGAGATTCCGTTTTCTATCTCATACAGGAGTAAAGGAAAAACATAAAACCATCATATTTGAGAACCAGGAAAAGGCAGATGTCTGTTGTTTTTGTTTTAAAAGTGAAAAAAATTATTCGGTGATGGAAATAGTTACCCATTTGATGTTGCAGTTCTAAGGTCATTTTACTGTTACCATATTATAGGTAGTAATCCCTTGACCCAGAGAAAAATTTCACATTCAAACAAGACCGGTCAGTGTCAAGCCACAGCAGCTCCATGCTTTACTCACTAATGAACACAAGGAAAGGCAGTGTTGTGTTCTACTTTAGTCACTGAGCCTTGAAGTTGGCAATCCATTGCAAAGTACAACCTTTTCTGAGTTGTACCCCAGTCTAATTAGTTGTTGACATTTGTACTTATTCAGTTGAGTCACAGGGGCCTCAGGAGCTCCTGCTTGATATGATGTGGAGACTGAGAAAAAGAGATTTCTCTGTGTAGGTGGACTTTTTATTCCATTAAGTCTAGCTTGTGGGTCAGTTGTATGCTGAATTAACAGAGTGAGCCTAAATATTCCCAACACATTGTAGGACAAGACGTGTGTGTGTTTACTGATAATCAAGGCAGAATGAAAGTGCCAGATTTTTTTTTTTTTTTCTCTGTGGGACGTGATGTGCTTTCCCAAAGACTAAGAGAGAAGTAGAATGAAAAGTAAAGGAAGGCTCCAGTGACCAAAGCTGATAGACTGACTGAACTGATGTGGGAAGAGTACAAATGGAAGTCTGCTAACTTTGTCACTCAAAAGTTTGTGGCGTCACTTACAAAACAAAGATGCACCAGTGATTTAACAAGCCTGCGAAGTTTGTGACATAGAATTCAATTTCCAAAACTTCACTCAACACTAGTTGGAGTTCAATATTCTTTTCACTGATTTCTTGTGTTGCAATGAATGTCAAATTAATCATAGTAGTTTTCATATTTCTCTTTCAGTTGCATGTTTCTAATAATTACAGTCCCATAACTCAGAGGTTTATTTTCCAGTGATTTAGTATATTCTAATAAGTGAAGGATGGAGTGGATATGGAAATGTTTTTTTTTTATATCTAGCCTCAACAGTAAACCACAGAACTGCATCAAGTGGTTATGTAACTAGTGTAGTGTTTGGTAAAAAGTACCAGACTTCAATCCAAAATTCAGTCCTATTTTGAGGGGGTGTAAAATGATTTTGAATTTGAGATTTAGGGAAATATGCTAATTTTTTTTTTTTTTTTTAAATACTCAGTGGAAGAATTTCTGGTCAGTCTGTAAATTTCATAGTCTCCTTTTTGTGCAATTTTACTGTTTTTTGTTTTGTGCTTGTTTCTGAAAAGCCACTTCACAAAAAGCCTGGCCTGCTTTTGACATTGGCGTCTGCCTTGAGCACTGGTTGTCTTGCGACCAATAGTATCTTTTCTCAAGGCAATGAGATGACAGCTGAGGATGGGTTCAAGTATCCCCTGCTAAGGAACTAGGAAGAGGGTATGATGGTGACTCAGTCTCGCCCCAGTAGAGGCGACCCGATGTGCTTTCAGGACATCAGACTGACAAACTTAGATTGAGTCATAACCTTCAGCACGCTTGGTCATGACCTCCTACACCCTGGTCCCAGAGATCTGGTGTAGCATCTATCTCCCTAAGGGTGTGTAAACATCCAGGTCAAAGAAAAGAAAAAGAAAAAGTGGACGGAAAGGGGGGGGGCTGCACGAGATCGCATTAATATGACAAGGAATATAACATTGATCAAAACAGGTACTAGATGTTGTAGTAAATAAAAGTATAAATGACCTGATGTAGCTAAACTCCTTGAAACCATACTTCTTCTTTGCTGTGACTCTTTTGCCCCTTGAATAGTAGCACTCAGACATGTTCAAATTTGTTTTATCTGTTTGTCAGGAACTTGAGGAGAATTACCAGCGGGCCTACTCTGAAGCCCTGACAGCTTTCGGGAATGGAGCCCTGTTTGTTGAGAAGTTTATTGAAAAGCCAAGACACATTGAAGTGCAGATCCTTGGTAAGCGCACTTTATGACTTCCTTTGTGTTTGCCTTTAACTACATGCCCGTTTTTTGTTTTATGTGAATTGATTGAAATTCATTAAGAAAGCAGGATGAAGAGAAGTCCTTGAACTAAGTAGCAGTGCCAGAGTAGGAAGAGAGACAGATCAGCAATGAGAGTGAATCAGATTTATGGCCAAGAGAGGATTCTTCAGCTGTTTATTTTTTTCTCATTATAGTGGATGTAACTCTGCAACCACCAGATACTGCACAACTGAAATTCAACACTGACAGGATGTGTCTGCACTTTAAGCAAATGCTGTTCTGTACATGTGAATATGTCTTTGCTTGTATGGTCATATGTACAGTAATGTAAGTCAGTGGTTTGGCAGAGTTCTCTTTGTGTCTTTATGTCTGTGTAGCTTTTGGCATTTGCCATGGTGTGGTAACTTTGATTAATTGCTGCCTTTTAGGAAATGCAAGGGATTTTGTGAATTTTCTCTAATGCCTGTCAGAGGGGATGTGTCTTTGCCAGCCCTCTGTTTTCCTTCATTCTCCCTTTTCCTACTTTCCTCCCTTACTTTCCCCTCTTCTCCAAATATTCCCTCCCTTTAATTTTCATGAAAGAATTTTGTGAGATATGCCCTTTTAACAATTTGTGCCGAAGTTTAAAAGATTCAAAAGTAGAAACAAGACTACTAAATATTTCTTGTGCAGCTTTGTGTGTTGTTTATACATTTAGTTAATTGCCAGAAGAGCACACATGTGGCTCAGAGTGGATTCAGACAGGCCATTTAGGTTGAAGTGGAGTTGTTGAAGATAATGAGACATTTCTCAGACATTTCTCTGGCCATTCTTTGCTGAATTCCCTGCTATCAAAAACTACCCTGCCGATTCCCTCAGAAGCCTCCGTCTGTTACGCAACAACATTCCCTCGAGTCATCGGTCTATGGGCGCTTACAATGTCAGTGTTGAGTGTATTGTGTGTCAGTTGCTGATGTATACAGATTGGTTCAAAGACATGCTCTGTAGCAGCAGTTACATTGTGAGAATTTGGCCCTAAATTTCTGACGCCATCAGAATTTTGACACAGGCTGTGTTTGGCTGACAAAGCTCTAAATGGTCTATTGATGAGCGAGTCTCACAGTAAACTTGGGACCAAAAAATGTTTCTTTCACACCTCCTTCACTTGAATTCAACCACACTACTCCTCAACTCATTCTTCTCGTACTCCTGATTATTTTATAACATTTTTGTTCGTCCCTTAATTGTTTTCTCACCTACTTGTTTCATTCTCTTTCCCCAGGTGATAAATATGGTAATGTCATCCACCTCTATGAGAGAGACTGCTCCATTCAGCGGAGACACCAAAAGGTGAAGTCCTCATTTTAAAATTGATTTCGCCCAACCGAATGTATGAATGTATGAATGTATTTAAGATTATCTTCATGGCATTTCTGCTGTTTTATGTAAATTAGCATAAAGTGGATGGCGATGGCAGGTTGGCATGAAGCAGAGGTCACAAGCACAAATCACACCGACAAGCAATGTAGTCTACGACATATACAAAAGACTGGTGTTTATTTCCATTTTATTCAGGCAAACGGGACAATTAAGCAACATATAACTAAATAAGGTGATTAAAGTCCTGATTGTAGCAATGTTTATAATGGCACTGGTGGCCCTGGGTATCATAGATATCATAGTCTTGATTATTAGCTACTGCTGTTTGAATGGGACTCTTAGCAACAACTACCGCGGCTACATATTTCTTCACCAAATCAACTTGCACCAATGAATACATTCAATAGCCAGGGATATTTTCCTGAATTTTATTTAAAATTTTTTTGGAATTGGGGGGGGGGGGTAGGAAAGAAATTAGGTATCCCAGCATCACCTGCTTGTCCAAAACAGCAGAATTGTCTGAATACCAATGAAAGAGAAAATGAAAATTGTCATCTAATCGTCACTCAGCATGACAATGCTCTCATCAGCGAAAGCTGATTAACATGTAATATTTAATTACAAATTGTCACCTCAAAGCTGTTTCAATCATGTGTTTTCATCACTTTCTTCCTCCTTTTAATCAAATTATAGATAATCATATTAGTAACACTGTTCATGCCAGAACTGCTGCTCTTTAATTCTGTGAGACTTAATCTGCCTTTGCCCTTAATCTAAGATCTGTTTGAATCTCAGAAACAAGAATAGTCGCATGTCGAAATAGATTTGCAGTGCTAGTGCACCAATAGTATATTATTAGTTTTCTCAGAGTCTTAGAGCTGGTATTCATCCTTGGAGAGGTTTTTTTTTTTGTTTTGTTTTGTTTTTTTGAGATGAGATTTGATCAAAATTTAATTGTTCTTTTGTTTTTTGAAATCAGACGAGTCATGTTATTTTGAATGAGATTTAATTATTTTTGTCTTGGATGGGTTGACTTCCTTGACACGATGGAATGAAACCAATCAGCCTCCAACATGGAGAACCCTACCCACCCAAAGGGCTATGGCCAGAACAAATGAGAGGCTGACTTTATCTCCTTTTTCTATGAATAAAGTGTCATATATTTTGTCAAACTGATAACTACTGCAGGAAAAATGAATGTTTTTTTTTTTTTTTTTAACTTAATGATACTGGGAATCCACTCTGTTTTGTTTTTTGGTTCCTCTGTCTTTCTTTAGAATTGTGATCTTGGAGAGAATTTGGGGATTTGCTGGCACTATTAAGCGCTCAAGCAAATTCAGGGAGTGCATCATTAAAGCTGCACTAAATGATTTTCTGTAAACCGTGGATCAAATGGCCTCTATAGGTTCAGCATCTGTCAGCTCATTGTTTTCACTTCACAGCTTGCAATGTTACTGTTATGATTCACTCTGACCACTCTCAAATCGTTTTCACATAAACAAAATCAAACACTAGCAAAGAACTCCAAACCCTTACGCCACTTGCTCAGCACCAAAAATCAGACAGAGCAAAAAATCCATAATGAATCATGTTCTGCAATGGTAAATACATTGCTTTTGGTTATTTTCCAGATTTTGTTTGCAGTTACTAGTATATTGATATTATTCAAATAATAACACATCGATGAAATGAAAGAGATGCAGGGTGGTATAGCATGACTTTTCACTGTCTTCACTGACTGCTGTGTCTTAAAACCTTGTCTATGAATTTAGAATTAAAAAAAAAAAAAAATCTTCCAGTGGTACATTGATAAAAATGATCAAAGACAACATACTGTGTAAGACAATTTGGGAGACACACATTTCCAGCCTCGTTGTCAGGTTAGCTTCATCAAAAAAATGAAATGTTTTCATTTTAGATGCAGGTTTTAACCCAGATCTCGGTATAAGTGTCAAAGGGAATTCTCAGAACTGTTCCATGATGATTATATCGAGTGGAAATGTAAATGTTATTCTGACATTGACAGTTGACTGCAGTTATTCTCTGAAAATCTCATGGTCACTATAGCATTATCAATAAAATCCTGTTGTTTTGAAGGTTGTGGAGATTGCTCCAGCTTTCCAACTGGACCCACATCTGAGAGACCGGCTTCACGCTGATGCTGTCAACCTCGCCAGACAGGTACAGTTGTGTGTTTGTTTTTGAAGCCAGTATCAATCAGCTGAAAAGCTCTTATGATTTCTGTTGTCTTTCAGTCTATCATACAGCCTTTTTCCAAAGATACATGTTGAATAGACTTTAGGGAAAATGATCCAGAAGAAAATGGTAAAAATAAATTATGACAGTTCCTTTACTTTTAAAGGGTGTTTATTTAGATAATGTTAAATATTTATGTGACTTTAGTCTCATGTTAAGGCAGCCTATTCACTAGGAAGCAGTATTTCCTCTAACCAGTCAAGGCAGATGTTAACATTTTCAATGTGCAGTTTTAGAGTTTTGACCACTTAGGAAAAGTTGGTAGACTTGAGGAGAAATTGCTCACTAATACTGAAAAAGCTTTCCTGGTGAGGATGCTTGAGAATTGGGTTCTATTTAGGAAGTCTGAGCAAATTCCCAATGCTATTCATGTTTCTCTCGATAAATGGTCTGCAAAACAACTGGATTCTCCCCAGGAATTTTAATGCACTGTGTACCTGTAATTCAAATGAGGTGGACATTAGTGCTTTACCAAACTGTGACAATGCTATTTGAAAATGGTTGGAAATAGATGTCAGCAGTGCAGACAGAAAATGCAATTGTGGAAATGAGCATTTGAACAGTTTTTGAGTGTATTTCTGGAGAGCAATTTCATAATTATTGGCACCTATTATGCACTCTGCGTAGGTAAAGCTTGCAAAAATATTCCCTGCAAAGTGAAAGCTTACCTTTTTATTTAGCCTTTTAAAAGAAAAAAATTTAAAAAATTACATTTCATTTTTTGGCTTTACTGTTGGCAGAAAGTTGGTTCAACTATGACAGCCTCACTTAAGTCAAGCCTCATCTCTCAGAGATTTCAAGTAATGGCCTTTTCAGGTAATGGCCCAACTGAGGAATGGATAGACGTGAGGAGGGAAGAGTGGTGGAAGAGCACAGACACAAGAATGGTGATTTGCTAAAGGAATGACCTTGATGATAGTGATGGAGAAATGGCTGTAGTAGAGATAAAAATGTTATGAGACTCATGATGTGACCTTGCTCTAGTAGTGTTTTTTTTTTCCCCCCTGCAGTAATCAAATCACAACGTCACCCAGCTTATCTGCTTAAAGTGACAAACTATATCTCCTTGTCTGTTAAGAGCCGCGGTGGCAGTGAGCTCTTGTCCTTTACTCTCTGAATATTACCATTTGAGACAAGAGAGTGATGTGTCTCCTGAAATGACAGTGTGTGGATGATGGGTACCAACAAGTGTACAGCATGCATGCTTGCTCAAGCGCTCACCCGTTGCTGTTTCTTAGAGGACCTTCACTGACTAAGTGCATGGGCATATTTCAGCTCCACCACACAGGCACAGCTATGGTGTGCTGTCTGTGTGAGAGCACTTACTGTTGTTGTTGCATGCAGGAGGGATATTTTCTCCTGTTTTCAAATCTTTTATTGAAGTGAATGAAAATCTATTAATTTTTATTTATTACACATGTCATATGCACACAATAAGTGTCATTATCAGTAATATATTTCATCTTCTGCTTGATTTGTAACTGAATTCATATTTCGTGAAGACAAAGGGAAGCTTGTTCTTTGCACAAATAGAAATATTTATTGCAGCATATAATGTGCTCACATAGACATGCGTAGAGGAATAGAAACATAAAAGGAGGCTGTTACAGGATGGCAACGTGGCTTAAGCTCAGTGCTCTTCCTTAGTCTGTATGTAGGGGAAATAGATCAATATTTTGGGAAATTTGCTTGTTTGCCTTCCTGCCAAGAGCATGTTCAGAGGATTGATACCAATTTAGTATTTATCTGTCAAATATGAAGCTACAGTGAGGAGAAAGTTCGACTTAGCTTAGCATCAAGACTGGAAAGGGGGGGGGGGTGCGTTGTAATGTGTATATATGTTTTAACAAAAATCCATATACTAGCATACTAGTGTATACTAGCGCACAGACTTTTTGGGGATGTACAGGTAATGGACATTAGAGCCGTATCTTTCCATCTAATTCATCAAGAAACAAATTTACATAATTTCCAAAGGTCTTTATATAACATTAGTTTATCATAACATATAGTTCGAGATCAGAGATCTGGAGTCATGAGTTTTAGAATTTCAGAAATGACTTACTTATAAAGCACTGTGTCGACAGCTGATGATGAAAAAACTGGAACAGACAGTGTCATCAATGGAGAGAGAATAGATAACAGGCTCAATTAAAGCTTTCATAAACGGGTAGAGGACAAACCTTTTAGAACTGTTTCAAAGTTATAGGAAATTATAGATGTTTTGATTTTAGCTGAGCCTGATGGTTTATTTCATTAGACCCCTATGGTGAGAGTAGAAAGGAGTCTTTCCTAGATCAGTGCAGACACTGAAGAAGTCCTCACAAGAAGATAAACACAGACATGAGAGGTCTCTCATAAATCCAATGGAAGGATCAAACCTGCAGCATTAGCGGATTATCACCAGGGGTCTCACTTTCTCTTCTTGTTTTCAGATATACCCTGTCCCCCTCTGCCTCTCTCTTCCCTCCTTCCTTCCCTCTTTCCTTTTGTTGCATTTCTCTGGTATATTTTATGATTGCATTTTGCCTAATGTCAGTCCCAACAGTGATGGTTTCCTCTTCAGAGCTGAGCCCAGCTCTCACCGCAGGTGCTGAAACCTGCTCTCTGAGCATTGCTGAGGCTGAACTTTGGTACTTAGTAGGGTGTTATTAATGTGGTGTGTGTTTGTCACAGCCTGTGTGAAAGTGAGACCGCGCAAGGAGACATTTCTTCTTGTTGTGTTGTGTTTTCAAATAATAGAAGATCATGGAGAGAGTACATTTTGGCATATAACTATAGCCATTAGCCACACACACATGCATACACATACATGAACAGGTACATATAGTTGTCTCAAGTTGCAAATTTTACATAGTTTTGCAACTTTTTTTAAACACTCTGACTGAAACTCTTTCAGTGCTACACTAAAAGGTAATTGTTCTCAGACACCTTAATGCGTCCAGTCCAATTTGCAGTCTAATTAGTGCCTTTTCATTTTAATCAGCAGCTCATTGGAATGTAATGGCATAGTTTTCCAGACATTAAGCTACATTGTTTTGTGTGTGTGTGTGTGTATCGCCCGTGTTTGCTTGCACCCACACACCACTAAAGTCTATAACCCGTGTAAAAACCCACTTGGTTTACATATAGAAAGAGATTATGTACAGTTGGCTACATAAATATTTGAACAGTGAAACAACTTTTGCCATTTTAGACACTGCAACAAACAAATCAAGATGTGATTGAAGTGCAGACTGTTAGTGCGATATTTTTGTTAATTCCTTAAAGCTAACAGTTTAGGAATTAAAGCCATTTTAATACATAGTCCCTCATTTACAGAGGCTCAGAAGTAATTGACTGACTGTCAGTTTCATGTCCAGGTTTGGCCTGTTCCATTGTTATTTCAGGACCGAGGAAGCAGATAAAAGGCTAGAGTTGATTCCAAGTGTTGACTTTGCATTTGGTAGCTGTTCATATGAACTTTTAATGTTTTCCAAAGAGGTGTCAATGCAAATAAGGGAGGAATAATTAGGCTGGAAAAACAAAACAAACCAATCAGACAGATGGCAAAAACTTAGGAGAGGCCAAATCAATGATTTGGTTAATTTTTAAAAAGAAGTAATGAGCTGGTGAGATCAGCAACTCTAAAAGGCCCGGATGATGACTATAGTGGAAGATCACAGACTAGGTCACTGTTGTTTTGATGCTATATATAGAGAGAGAGAGACACTATATATCTTTATGCTCTCACATAAACGCACGCTTGCACATATACACATTTACCATCATTTCTCCTGTTTCCCAAAACATACCTGCTATTTCTTGGCACTTAGCTTGTCTTAATGGCAGCTCCATAGTGCCCTTCATCTCGCCGTCTGCGCTTATCACCCATCTTCCATTATCAGCAGCCTCCATCTGAGTCTTTCACAGAAACAGTGCAGTCTTTGAACTCGCTGCAGGCCACGGCATTTCCTGATAGAATGTCCTAGAGAACAAAGTTGCCTGGCAACACTGACGGCAACAGGAAGTTACTTCAGCTCTCAGTAAAAGCGGCTGAGCTTAGAGTGGTGGATATCAAGCAAGAGCTTGTAGGAAAAATCAGATATTGTCGGATATTGCCCCCTATGTTATGTGTTATCTGCTGCTCAAAAAGCTGAGTTTATATACTGGCTTGAAAATTATTTGTTTGACTGGCAGCTATGTCTTTTCCTTATTGTCCTCCTGTTTTAAGGGGAGGACTGTTGCTGACTTCTAATTTAACCAACACATGCAATGTCTCAGCCAGTCCTTATTAGTTTTATGAACGATGCATCTCAGTGTGAGTTTTTCATAATAAAAATGATTGGTCCTTCTGATTGGATGCTTCATTTCTTGCTTAGTCAGCCATGTGCTGTATGTTATAATTTTGTCTTTTTAATACATCTTTGATATCTGTGCTGCTGGGCAGCAATCGCGTTGGGTATTTCTGTATCTGCAGTGGATTGAGATGGGTTTGAACGCACCACTCTGGAGTAGATGGAGCGTAAGTAGCAGCAGATCCCCTCTGCTTCGTCGTGCTTGGTGGGCATGAGTTTTATGACAGGAAGTGAAGTTGAATACCTGCATTTGGGCATAAATCCTCCTTCACTGTCAACAAGTTACATGTGCTGTCTATAAGGCATTCAACATCTATGCACAAATAGGCCCTGGTTTACCCCCCCCCCCCTGATAGATTTACTGTTGTTTGACAACAGATTAGTTAGTATTGCTTTGTTCTAAACTGCTGAGCAGGATGGTCACTAACGCTGACCTTTCTTTTCTCAGTATTTTCTCTGTATTTTCTGTAGAACTTTCACTGGGGATTATGCATTTTGTTGAACCGAGTGAAAATTGTCCAGTGTCATTTAAGACTTAAGTTTCAGAAATTGTTCCCACAAGGTTTTTCTGTATTGTGTCTGACCTGGACTCACCTGGTCTTGTCTGCCTGTAAATTGATTTGTTGTCCTTGAACATCTGCCTTTTTTTTTCCCAAGTTGATTTTGTCCTTTTTTATTCATCCCAGGTTTATCTCTTCCTTCCATTTCTCACTGCCTAGCCTCAAACTGCTAAGATCCTGTATAAATGTTAGAGGAACATGAAATTACTGACCAATGAAAGAAATGGTTTCAAGCTGTTGAAGTCCACCTGTTAACTACTACAACTCTTTTCCAGTATTATACCGTGCCATCAAACAGTAGTCACAGGTTCCATCTTTCTTTTTAGCTGTTCAGGATATACAGTACATACTGTATACTGTGTATGAATAGGAAATAAATGTAATTCCGTCTCAGTAGCATAGATTTTTTTTTTTTTTTTTTTTTTTCCCACCAGACTACTGGTATTAAAAACTGCTTTGTGATATTATTCTGTTTGATAGTTTTCTTAAAGGCCTGACCGACATGTTTGATTTTGCAATTTGAACTCGATCATGTCACTGCTCATTTGTTTTAATGATCCTTTTACAGGGCTTTCCCCTGTGATTATAAGACTTTGATGGAGTGACAGAACATTTTTCTGCACTACCTAAACGGATGAACTGAATGAACGGAATAAACTCAGCTGAGAGTTCTCTGCTGCTGCTCTTGAGAGGATACTGTCTTTGCCCTTATATAATTTTTTTTTTTCTGAAAAAAAGTTGAGGTTGTCCTGTATTTCAGGAAGAGATAATTACATCTTCGTTCATTACAAAAGATATTTTTTGGTACTCTCTCCATTCAAAGTGTATCTACGCTCTTTTACAGTGTGTTGCATCATTGGTTATTCGATGCCTAATTATGTTACTGGAGTCCATCTATAATAAGTCTCTCACAGTTAATCAACGTTAAAAGTGTTTGACTAGTCTGGTTTAACCTGCAGGAGTTTCTGAAAGCATGTTCTGCTGCCACAGAGGAAATAAAATTCATGACGAGTGAAATCGAGTTCTTGGCATCTCCCGATGTCTTTACTGCAGAAATAAACCGGGGAGAAAATCTGTCAAACAGACATGAATTACGTCTGTCACAGATGAGCCCAGAAAGACGGTCCGAAAAATGTTGACTGTCAGAGAAAATGATAATGCGAGATGAATAAGCGTGACAGACAAATCGACTCGCTATAAGAACTGAGTCAGCTGACTAGTGGCCACTGGGAATGTGAACCTCAAATCCATTCACTACAAGTCTTTGTTTATCCGAAGTTGTTTTGTGTTTCCGTACAAGGACACAGTGCGCACTTCATTAGTGAGCATAGTTGTTTTGCTTTTTGTTCTGTGAAAAACAACAATATGTGCTTGGTTTTTATAAATATTGAATAAATATTGGTCCAAAATATGGTGGGAATGCTTATTTTCACAAAGTACAATGGCCAGTGGGCAAATGCCCCCTTCCATTTGGCTTTGCCATTTTTTTTTTTAATATACTTTTTTTTTTTTTTTTTTCCTCACCCACACGTTGGGCTTTTTTCATTTAATCTTGGAGCTATCTTTATGTTGGAGTTTGGCAGCAAGTTTTTGCACTCTTTTCAAGCTTCTATATCATAACTGGAATTTGGCATCATTAGCTGCTGTGAAGGAGGGTGAGCAAAGGGAAAAACATGAGTCTGAGTGATTAAGGTTTTTGAATAGCTGGGTTTTTTTCTTTTGACATCACCTGACTCTTTTTAGAACCACACTCAACATTTCATGTGTGTGAGAGGAAAGACGAGCAGATGTGTTTTATATATGACTTAAATGTCGTCATGGACCCAGTGTATGCTTTTTTTTGTTTCAGGGCATATTTATTGTTGTAACCTGAAAATAGGGCGCAGGCAGAGTAACTGTCAGATTGTTCAGCTGAAATTAGAAATGTTGTTCTTGCATTTGTGCAGGTTAAGGATATTGACAATTGAGACTTGGTTGCATTTTACATTATGTGAGCCAGTCACACACACTTATTTTTGTTAGTGTGTTTTGGGTGATGAAAAGGGAGGTAAACTTTATTTTTGGCAGAAATGAGTCGAAGACATCGAAGCTTGGCCAGAAAGCAACTTTTCATTTTTCGCTCATTCATGGAGCAAAAGGAGTGGAAGAGGGCAGAAAATTGCTAATTTACAGCAGTGTTTTAAGTGTGAGATGGAGAGATTAGAACAGGAGACAAAGATTGAAATCTGTTTGTGAGATTGTTAGAAGAGAATTATAATTTGTGGCTGAATGTGTTGGAGAACTGGGGAGAAATAATTTGTGTAGAGTTTATTTCTTGTTTCTGCCTGCTTGTTTTCCCCCTTTCCCCTGAGAAAATTGCTACTCAGAGGCACCAAAGTATCCACAACTCATCAGCACTCTCAGCAAAGTAGTGTCTGCATACTTTTGTTTGCCAATGAGACGGTTAAGTGTTGTACAAGTGTGTGCAACACTAACTGTCTGTAGTGTCCTAACTACAGCCGGTTAATAATTTGTTTCTAAAAAAAATAACCGGGAAAAGATCCAAATAAACAATGTGTTTGTCTTTTTTGGCTGCTCTACTGTCTGCGGAGCTCAGCCCATCCATTCCCTGCTATGTACATCTTTACATAATGGCTCAAAAATATATAGTTTAATTTCCTAAAACAAAGCGCACTGTAGTTTTTAGAAAACATTACTCAAACAGGAGTAAATTGTGAATTTGTTTGGGATCATTTTCAGATGCATTAATACACTCAGTGCTTTAGTGGGCAGTTACAACAGCAGGGTGATATGTGAGAGACCCCAATTAAAGCAAAGTTCATGTTTCTACATAAACATGTCACCCAGTGAAACTGTAGCTAACTGATATGTTTTCATAGTTTGTTTAGCCAGTATTTTTGCTTCACAGCAAATATTTGTTACCAGAATCAGATTGACTGTCTTTTGACGTCTTTTGAATCATCAACAGACTTATCCTTAAATTGTATTGTTTGTCCTAAATCTGACAGAAACAGGTTGAAGTAGTAAGGTTTTTGGGCCAATAGGTGTTAACTGGGTTGAGCTCTGGTGACTGCGAACGGCAAAGAATAGGATTCACATCATTTTCATACTCGTGAAACCAGAGAAGGTTGCTCTGCTGTTTTTTCCCTTACGTATCACACTAATGCACAAGCATCATGATCATCAAATGTGCACAGTCAACCACAGTTTCCAACCCCATTTACTAAGGTCTTTCTCGTGCTCTAAATGCAGATGTCACTTTGATTGCTTTTGCTTCTGAGCCAGTTGAGCTGTCCTTGTGACTGAAGCTCCTGTCATCTGTGCACCAACAATGAACTCTCTTTCACGGTGATTGAGATCTTTTCCTCTTGACATCTTGATACAAAATCAGAATCAAGTGGACCTGCTCAGAGTTTTTATACAGGTCAAAGAGCAAAGTTTGATGTTAGGTGCTTAATTGTACCAATGCAGTGCACCTGTGTGGAAATAACTGCACATTTACTTTTCTACACATTCAGGTTTTTCCTTAAATTTGTCACAAGTCTGTGTGTATTTAGAAGGACAGATTCCCATTTCACTGTCAGTGTATGTGTGTCTTGAAAGTTTGGAGTTAGTCAGAAGATTGTAAATATGCCTGCATCCGTAATTAAATAGCACCTACTATGGGTTCAGTGAGTGTTCAAGACAGACTTCTGTGTGTTGGTGCCATCACATGCTTCTTTTGAGTGTGTCTCAGTCTTTGCTACCATCTTGTTAGGTGTTGGAAGCCTCTTGCTCCATGTCTTTCTATAAGCTCTGTTCGTTTTTACACACACACAGGCCAATCCACTGACTCTTAAATGTGGAATTAGTTCTGCTGTCAATCATGGCGACGGTGAGTGAAGAGATGACATGCTCTCACTCAGACGAGTCATGTCCCTGATAGACACACACACACACACACACACACACACACACACACACACCACACACTAGGGCTTCACAAATTCGGACTGACACTTTGTTCTCTGGAGGTGGTCAGTATACTGTGAGCATTACTACTTAAAGACCCATAAACACCCTTGCCGTGTTTGTGTGTCTGTATTTTGTCCCATTTTAACTTCAAAACCTCTAGCACTTTTTGCCCTGAAAGCATATTTTAATATTCCATCAGGAAAACCAGCATTTGGAAATGGGGTAGATGAAAAATGTTCCATTATTTTTCCCACCGAGCTCATGCATCAGTCAGTTTTCATCTTGTTTCTTTTCTCTAATTTAATTATTTATGTTCTGGCTCATGTTTGTTTTTTTTATTTGCCTTGATTTTCTTTTTTGTTTTATTCACCTGTTATCTCTTATTTTCTGTTGGGTTCTTTATACTGTTCTTTCATATTCAGTGCTCTGCTATCTAAATTTCAAATTTTGCTTCTTGTTTTTCTCTGCTTTTTTCTTCTTTTGTTGCTTCTGTTCTCTTTTAGTTGAAATTAATATAAGTAGTTCAACAAAGTAGATGTGTCATTTTATAGAAATAAATCATTATCTAAGACTAAAAAGAGAAAAAAAAAACTCAGTCACAATGATCCATTATCAATTTTTAAAATCCTCAGATTTGATCTTGGGGAGTATGTGTGCCTTATCGCATTGGTCACCAACCTGTTATGCTTGTGCCCATTTAAAGCTTGACACAGGTTGGATTCGCTTTAACCAATCAGTAATTTGATTTTCTGATTAGTTGACATAGTTTTTAGGAACCTTGTTGAGTAAGGCTGCTGGGTATTTTTCTATGGGTTAAAAGAAAAAAAAAAAAAAAACAAAAACTAGAGAAACAGCAGAAAAATAGACACTTGTGAGGAAAATGTTTGTTTTTTTTGTTTTTTTTGTTTTTTTTTTTTTTAACCCCCAGTCTTGTTATTAATCTTAGGACCCCTCAGTTTTCTTGTCTCTTACTGGGGGGTCTTGACCCCAGGTTGGGCCCTTGCAACATTAACACTGAATGTAAAGGAAGTCTTGTTACGTGTTATAAATTGACAACTAGGGATGCATAATGTAGAAAATATGTTGGAAACAGTTATTACCATATACAAAAAAGATTCGATGTCAAGTCAAAAGTAACACAAGCTTTTTATATGCGGAATACAAATTTAAATTATAGGTAGGAAATATCTGGAAACTTTAGTTCTACCATGTATCAATGAACAAATCTGTTAAACTTTGTTTTTGTTATGCAGTTATTCAGCTTATGTCCCGTAGTGAAAACGTCTGTTGGCACCCAGTGTGTGGATGCGTTTTTGGAAACCACTGGTACCAGACAGGGTTCAACAGAAAGCCCACACTATTGGACATGTGGTCTGAAGGAAGCGCATTACAGAAATACAACAGCATTGATGACCAACAGTAAGGCCCATTACAACTGCAACAAAAACAAAATAACTATTATTATAATTAAAAAAAAAAAAGTAATATAAACTACTTTCTCTTCCATTTCCTCAAGTCTCCGTGCTTTCCTCCTTTTTTCATTCTTCCCTTTTCCCATTTTCACTAGTTTGGTCAGTATCCATGTGTGTGGTGTGCGCCATTATCAGCAGAAGGCAATAAGAGATTCTGCTGGGGTGCGCGTATTGTAGGATGCATAAAGTAGTGAAGGACTCTTGCATGTCAGGGTGACATTGGCACTTGTGATTGGATCGGTGATATTTTGAGCGTACGTGGTTTGTATCCTTATGCCTGGAGAATCCTCATGCCTGTGTGCACTGCATGCATTTGTAAATTCAATCAGAGTAAGTGTGAGATTGAAATGTTGATTATTAACAGGAGTGTTCATGGGGGTATGTGTGCGGATTTAAGATGAACACATACGGCTTTTTGGGAGTAGAATCCCTCAGACGGCAAAGTCGGTGATCTGAGACTGTCTAGAAGGGAGACAAAGATGGAAGGATGGGGGGAGGGAGGTATAAATGAAGGGAGACTGGAGGGTGAGAAAGCAGCAGACCATAAAGTACAGAGTAAAAAGAGGGAAATGGATGGGAGGAGGATGATACAAGGGAGGATAAGGAAAGAGACAAATCGGCCCTTAATGCAAAGAGTATACAGAGACAAAATGAGGTGGTCAGGGGATGCAGGGGCTGAGACGAGAAGACGTGAGGGAAAGACAAAAGAGGGGCGGTATTGATTGTCTCTGCCAGCTGGGGGGAAACTCAAGCCAAATGTGCTTTCTGAAATTGGAGCCAAGAGAAAGGTGGAGGGATGGAGAAGAAAACGGTGGGAGAGGACCACAGAAGGGTGTCCTTGTGTTTGTATCCCAATGTTCAGTATAAAACTAAAGGACAGTGAAAAGCATTTTCCCATGATTAAGGAATATTTACAACAATGCTTGACACAGAAGCAGGTAACTGTACTCAAACTGCAAAATGAAGGCGCTCTTTGAAGATGGTTTTGATTTTGATTATGACAATAAAAAATTCTTCTGATTTAAATGATTTTGATTACTGGCAAGGTGTCAAACCACTGGAGCAAAGTCATGTAAAATGTTGATAAAAGAAACAGAATGCAGTGAACTTAGACAGGTTAAATCAAACATAGCAATCAAAACCCCTCACCGACAAAAAGGCCATCAAAACAATGAAAACACTTCAGATGCCAAACAAAGACTCAAACATTGCATAACATTTCCTAAATACCCACAAACACACACCACTCAGAATGAAATGGAAATGGAAAAACTAAAATTGTCCTGAAGGTATAATGAATGAAATGATTGTGGAAACAAGTCAGAGAGTGAGGGTGGGTAGTGTAAACTCAACACAGGCAACAAAACAAACTAAGCACTTTAAATAGGAGGGCAACACACAAACAAAACAAACAAAAATGGATAATCAACAGGGCAAACCAGAGGGGCCACCACAGTGACTACTCAGTTCATTGTAATTTTAATAAATGGAATGATGTTCAAATCTACATATTCAAAGTTGATTTTTTTTTTTTAATTAAAGAAACAAACAAACAAACAAAAAACTATTCCATACCTTCCCACATCACACTTGCTGATGGGTGCTGATTACTGTAAAGTTAACAAGTGACACCTGGTGCCACATAGGTATGGATCCCCGGTTTGACCTCTTGTTCTAAAACTTTTTTTCTTTTGAATGTATAAGAGGGGCAAAGCCTTTGTATTGGTGGTGGTAAATCTTTTTTTTTTTTTTTTTTTTTGGTTCTGCTGTTCTGTAGCTACACGTGAGCCTTATCTTAGCCATAAACAAAAATTTTGTATGGTTGCAGTCTAGATTAACCTATTTTTGTAAGATAGAGCACAAGGCGTTGACCGTTCAGCTAAACTGTCTTAGTAAATACCGTGATGAATAATAGATATTTCTAAATTAACACACTGCTAATCAAGCACAATGACCCACAGTTTGACATTAAACTCTGCAGTCAGCAAGTCAAGTCCATTTTGTTATTTTCTAATTGAATTAACAAGTGACTACTTCTGCCAAAATGACATTAATCCCTGACTACTGACAGGCGTGCTGGGCTACTTTTTGGCAATAGTTTGTAAATAACACTTTAGCTTATGATGAAATCATCAGTGTCACATTTGGGCGTTGATTCCTCGTCAGGCTTCATTTTGTAGCAATGATGGGGTTTCACTAGATTACTCCTTCTTTAGCATCCTAATGATATAGAATATATCCAAATGGATCTACTGTATTGCACAACTGTCCTGCTTTCTGCCAGCTCTACCCTCAGAGGGATGAAAGAAGACATGAGGGACAAATTTTCCAAATAAATCTAAGGCAGGCAGAAGAATTGTAGCCTATAGTGCTGCTCTATCTAGTAAAAAGTGGAATCTCTCTGATGAGCAGAGATAGAAGACAGAATTTGCCTAAGGTGAAATTAAATTGGAAAGAAAGGAAGATCTTCTAAATTCTTTAGACTAAAATAAGCAGTACACAGAAGCAGTTTCTCTTTTCCACACAATGTGAGCAGCTATGTTGGCCATTTTGGTTACAGCTATGGATGCAGAATGAAACTGATAACTGCCATGCTTACATTCCACTGAAGGGCAGAGAAGACTGGGAGACTATCCCCCATCCCCTTGTTTACTTGTATAAGTAAGCAAGAGCTGTTAATGAAGCAGAAGTGGACACATACACAAACATGCACTCAACAGACTCACTGGCATCAGCACTTTGTCCTGTTCAGTGTAACTCCCTGCTTATGCACATAGAATAATGTGTAGGGGACTGGAGTCGGCTACTTCACCGTTTCTCTGCACACCTCCTCGTCCTTTTCTCTATTCCTTACCGCTTATCTACTCTTCCTTCTCCATACAGTTAACTTTAATTTTTTTCAACTATCCCCATTTTTCCAATTTCCCATTATTTCCCGTCTTTCTTTCAGTCCTCTCTTTGTCTTTGTTTTTTTTTCTGTGCCTATGTGTCCTTTCTTTCCAATTCTGTCTCCGTTGAACCATCACATTATTGGTGAAAGGTTTGTGTTTGTACACCCAATACTTGCTTATGCTCCCTCTTCTGCATTCAACCATCCTTTGTTGTTCTTCTTTTTAATGAATTCAGTTGTTTTCAAGCAGTTATAGTACAAGTATATATGTATATTGATATCTGAAAATATTTTTAAATCAATTTGTAGGTTAAACTCCATCAGTCAAAACCAATTAACCAGTCACAGAACTACAAAATATATATGGAACTGGAGCCATTTTTATGCTATGGCAATACTTTCGACTTGAGTCTAAATTGTTGTGAATGTGAGTGTATAATGTATTTTGGGTCTGCACGACTGGCTCTTTAAAACCGATTCCCAGAAAAATGTGCGCACACAGGGGACAAAAACTGATGCACATATAAACATGTAGACACACAACTGCTTTGACAAAAAGCAGAGACATGGATTTGTATTTAAGTGTGTGCCCACAGGCACACACAAACATGCATTTGTTGTGTGATACGAATGCAAACGAACACATGCATATTGTACACACAGGATCCATTACTCCAGCACAAATTTGAGATGACATATAACATACACTTTTTCATGTGGAAATGGGTTTACACAAGGCATACATACATACGTGTGTGTGTGTGTGTGTGTGTACACATATATGCATAATTGAAATAAACACACACACATCATCCCTCCTTGTATTTTTTTGCTGCTTGTGTCATCTTTCCTCCCCTTATGTCTCCTCCTTTCTTTCTCTCTTGTTCCTCACTCCTTCCAGCTGTGTCAAATGCTGCAGTGTGGGTGTCGTTGCACGGGCTACAGCCAAATCTTAGTCTAACACACACACTGAGCAGCATGTGGACACATGCACACGGCTGCAGGCTTGTGAAGTAGAAAACCCATTTCTGCCCTGAATACCTTTTTTTAGAAAGAACGAGGGAGGGAAGGAATGAGAGAAAAGAAGGGTAAGGGAGCGAGAAACAAGGAGTGAGATGTTGGGAGGGGAATGCATCGGAATGAGTGAGGAAGCTGAGGCAAAAGCATGGGAGGAAGAAAAATAGCTTTTGGCCAGATTTCATGTCTAAGTTACTAATTGTGTATCTCTAGTGAGAATAGATGTAAATGTTTGTGTGTCTGTGATTCAGTGGGCAACCCTCTCTGCATGGACAAACAATGATCTTTGTTTGTGGCTGCGTGTATTGTCATTGCTTATATTTGTGTATGAGCATGTGTGTTTCCTGCCTTTGTCCAGCTGCTTGTTTTGTGTGATACTCTTTGATCATTAGGCAGCTGTATTCACTTCTCCAAGTCATCATGTCACAGACAACAAGCTCATTATACTTCCATTAACTGCTGACAGAGCGAAGGGTGAATGAGGGCAGAATGAGAGACAGAGGGATCAGGGTGAGAGAAATAAAGGCAAAGTGGAGGAGAAGGAGAAGGCACCACTGGCTGCGTTGCCAAAAAATGAGGAATAATGCCAGATATTAAGAAAGATTTGAGAAAAAGGATAAGTGGAGGGTAGAGAGGTCAGATAGGGGTGAAAAGATGGATAAGAGATAAGGGAGGAGTGGTGGAGGAAGTAGAGATGCCTTAAAATCTACTAGGGTGTAAGTAAGATGTGAAAAGACGGATTTTAGGAAAAGTGGATGCAGTCAGATGAAGCGGTAACAGAAGACTTTGAGAATAAGACCGTGTTGACATCTTGACCCAAAGTGTGTGTTATTTGAATTTACCACTTTGGGGATATAAAGTTTCACTTTTCAGCAAGTCCCAAAGCCTTCATTTTTATTATGCTCAACAAAATCAACATTTGGCAAGCATGACTGGGAAGGATTACTTTCAAAATGGTATTTACCAGAGATTTTTGATTGCTTGATGGGTAGTCTTAATTTTGAATAGCCTCTGCATTCACAAATACAAAATTTAGAGTATTCACAGCGGCATTGAAATAGCAACTGGACTTAAAAAAAAAAAAAAAAAAAGTGTTTCCTGTTGACAAAGATTGTTGAGGCAGGACATAACAGTGAGAAATTAAGCTTAACTGTAAACCAATAGTCCTTTTTCACCTTTGGCAAGTCACGGCACAGAAAGCACAAGTTTCATTAAGAACAAATGATGACTGCATACCATTTAGTTTTGGAAGTTCTAGGTTCCTTGCATTGTGCACTGCCTTGGCCCTTTTGGGACTATTAAATAGAAAAAAGCCCTAGTTAATGTAATTACTGTAGTTATACATGTACTATAACATGTTAGCATGTCTGTTGTTAAAAAGGTCTATAGGATTTCCATTGCAAAAATTGCTTATTTACTTATTTCTTAACTAATTAAGCACAATTAAGTTTTATATTACTGCCTTCTATTGCAAAATGAGCTGACCTTTAAAGATCGAGCTCTCAAGGAGGTCTCCTCCTTCTCTCCAAACTATGCTGGTGCATTGTAGAGTATCACATACAGTTACATAAAAATTTTAACAAGAATATCACATGAACTGTTTAGGAAAAACAGCCATTTTTTTACATAGTCCCTAATTTTCAGGTGCTCAGAAGTAATTGCACAATTGAAAATTCATCAGTTTCATGTCCAGGTGAGGCCTGTTCCCCTGTTATTTAATGACAGATAATGCAGATAAAAGGTCTGGAGTTGATTCCAAGTGTTGAATTTGCATTTGGTCACTGTTCATAGGAACATTTAATATATGCTCAGAAGTGTTGATGTAAATGAAGGAAGCATCATAAGGCTTAAAAAACAAAACAAACCTACCAGAAAAATGCAGAAATTTTAGGCCAAATCAACAATCTGGTACATTCTTAAAAATAGGAATGAACTTGTGAGATCAACACCAGCAAAAGACCTGGAAGATGACTATGGTAGATGATCACAGAATTCTTTCCTTGGTGAAGAAAAACGCTTCACAACATCTGGCCAGATGAACACTCTCCAGGAGGAAGGTGTGTCATTGTCAAAGTCTACAACCAAGAGACGCGTTCATGAATGTAAATATAGAGAGTTTAACCCACGGTGGAAACCACTAGCAACACTAAAGAACAGATAGGCCAGATTAGACTTCTAAAACATTTTAAAAAGCCTGAACAGGTTTGGAACACGATTCTTTGGTTGGATGAAACCAAGATGAACTTGTACCAGAATGATGGGAAGAGGATGGAGAAGGAAAGGAACGGCTCATGAGCCGAAGCCATCACATCCAAATGCGTTATTTACCCCAATGTAAATTTACTTACATAAGTGTATGTCATTAATTTTGTGCACATTTGCTTTAATGGCCACTGTCAAAATGTAAATGCAGCCTTAGATCTTCCTACTATAGTTGACCAGAAAGTGTTTGTAACCCTTGTAGCATGTATGTATGTGTTTATCTTACCTTGTTATACAATGTAATACCACTATGAGATCACCACTCATTTAGAAATGGAGATTTGGAGCCTGGACAGCGGGAAGAGTAGTAGATTGAGAGAGTGAGGCTGATGCTTGTGTAGCGATGGGCAGAATCAGAAAGACACACACAAAATGTTATAGTTTCATATATTGCAGGAGTCAGAGATGAAGAACAAGGTGGTAAAGAAAGATGAAATGGCTGGAAGCTATAATACTTGACGTATGTGTTCCTTTTCAGTTATCTCTTCGCTTGATTTGTGTTCCTAGTATTAACTCTTTTTTAAAATATTTATAATACTACCATTTTCACCGACACACACTAGCCTGTTATTTCAAAGGAGGATGTCGATGAAATCTGTAAAATGAAATGGCACATAATCTTTCATCTTGAGCAGGAGCTTGGTGTAATTTTTAGAGTAATAATAGCTTGTGGATTTGGTGTTTTCAAGCAATAGAATTTGTTTTGTTTTTTTTACTTTTTAACCTTTTGTCTTAGTTGCTGATATATGAAACATTTTCACATGTGGAAGTCAGCTGTTGGTGACATTTTTTTAAAAGGCTAAAGTGGAAACCAATAAATTTCTGCAGGACACAGAGCAAACTTGAAGGCAAACAGGAAACACAGGTGGAGAGGTTAAGGTTACGAGACTAAGGAAGAGTAAAGAAAATAAAACAATATGGGGATTAACGTGAAGACCAACCATATGTGCACGAACACTCATAATCTCACTGCAATGGAGTTTATTTTGTGGTATCATAAAATGTCACCTCACAAAAACCTTCACTGAACTGTGTGGTGTTATTTTGGAATGAGTCTTCCTATCAATCCTCTGTCCCTTCACTAAATCTTAAGTTATTGCTACACTTTGCACTTATGTGACTTTTTTTTTTTTTTTTAATTAATTGAGTAAACATCAGATTTTATGAGCCCACAATGCTGTGTGTCCAAATGTGGACTGTAAATTCCTGTTGTCTTCTATGGTTGTATTGATTTAAATTCTTTCTTTACTCCCTTTCTCCTTCCTCTCCCTCTCCATCTCACTAGCTCCTGTATGTGCACTTTATGGCTGCATTGCCTCCACACTATGTACAACTCCCATTACACTACAAGCTGATGGCCTAACCACTTTCATTTGGTTCACAGAATCTTTCAGTAATGTGAGGAAAAATGGACTCATCGATAAATGTATTTTTTGCATCCGTATCGTTGATGTTGTTGTGACTGCAGTATTGGATTGAAACAGTTTCTCTGCAGCTACAGTATGGCTGATTTGTTTGTCATACAACTTTATTTCAAATCTCCATCAGTGCATCTAATATTCATTCTAATGGCCATATATGCTTTTTGTCTGATGCTCTGTCAGTCATTATTATTGTGGCCCCCAGCAGCCTTATTAAAAGTACAGCCACAATATCCAGAATAACATGGATATTGTAGTAATTTAGAACTCAAATATCTAGCAAAACGCCTCACATCCAGCATCATAGCAAATAGGAATAAATGAGAAATCCAACTCACTGTCCTCTTGTTCTGTTCTTGTGCTTTGTCAACCGTCACAAAATAGGCAGTAGAATGAAATAGACTAATTATGAAATTTGTGTCCCATGCAGGGACAAACATCCCTTGCCCTGATGCAGGTTAATGATTAAGGCTTCAATGGCAAAAATGTTTTAAACTTTCACCTGTGAGAACAGAGAACACAAACAATGTTAAAATAAAGCAATGGTGAGCATTTATGTGGTGAACAGCTACTGTATGTCTGAATGACAAAAATCATTGATAGATGAAATCAGCTGCCATATGTATCCCCTGTCTAAAAAGGACTTTGTTTCCCTCAGCTGTCATCTGTGCTGTACTTTAGTGACAAGAGTCATGTACATCATGTACAGTATGTGCTCAACTCTCCGGCTTCTTGTGGCCCTTCCTTTCATCACTCTTACATCACACATTTCAGTCATAATTCATCTCAAGCCTCTGACTAACAACCCGTCAGGTTCTCTTGCTGTAAATCTACTGGCTTTGATTTTGCTTTATAGCTCTGCTAGATAATTCTTTTTATTTCTGTCTTTTGCTGAATCTCCTTTCCCACTCTCCCTCTGTTCATTGTCTAGACAGCTGCTCCATTCACCATCTACCCTTCCTCATCTCATCAGTCCTTTTTTTTGTCCCTCTCCCCATCCATGCATTGCCCTCCTCTCATCCGTCCATCTGTGACCTTTCAGTTCTTAGTCAATCTTGACACTTCTTTTTTATTTTAATTTTTTTAATTAATACATTTCCTTAAATTTTTGAGTTGAAAAGACTTTTTGTCTGATGGCTCTACAACCGTAAAGGGGGGGGGGGTTTGTTGGGAGTTAATGATAATAAAAGAGTGCAAAGGACAAGTACCACGTACAGAGAGATGGCAGTGGGAAAATAACTTTTTAGACTTGTTGCCATGTAGGGGGAAGAGGAGAAAAGGGGAAGGATCAGAGAGAAGCAAACCGAGGGGGAGGGAGCAAGTGCAATGAAAGCTCACACTTCATAAAGAAGTGGTTTATTTGTAGAATGCAGTTTTTTACCTTTTTGGGTTGTCTGACAGGATTTGCTTTTTTTGCAAGGCTCTATATACATCCTTATCTATCACTGAATAAACATGCATGTTTACAAAAGGTGGTTGGCATTATTGTGGTGTAATGAGCAAGTGCAAAAGCCTCCAAGTGAAGCGCCTGTTTCCAACCCTCTGTTGGCATTCATCCATGCTGCTGAAGTGTCCTTGAGAATAACCTCAAGTCTACAGTAGTATTAGTTAAGCCTGACCTCTGACCTTTCAACCAATGGGTTAACTTAATGAAACTGTGTTTGTGGAGCTCATTTTGACATATTATGTAGCTTGAGGAGCCTTAGGAGATCCTCTTAGAACTTAAATATTTATTTATAGCATTACCAGTTGATTTTTATTAGCCATGCAGGGTGCAAAGCCCTATAAATGGTAATGTTGTGATTCAGACAATACACAACTTTGGTCTAGACTGAAATATCTCAACTCAGATGGATTGCCATAAAGTTTTATACAGTATCCAATTTGCACACAGGATGAATCCTACTGGCTTTGGTGATCCTCTGACTTTTCCTTTAATGCAGTCTAACGGAGCTGCTAGCATGGCTGGGGACTTAGTCTTATTTATTTTTAAAGTCTTGTCAGTCTGTTATATCAGGAGACGTCTCCTTTTTACTTTCAGTAAAACTTAACCATGTGTCTGTGAATATCGTATTAGGTGTTATCTTCTTTTTTGCCCTCCCTCCTCTTTTTTCATTAGTATGTATGCTGTATTTTAGATACTTTTTGACAGCCTTACCAGCGTGGAGAAGAGCCCATCCCCCCAATAATTTAAATATAAGGCCACAGTTGCAAACACATTTTTTGCAAAGCTTGGGTGTTCTGGTCCCAAATTGAGAACCTAATAAGAGTACATTATGTAATACTAATGACCATGCTCAGCAAACACTTACATGAGTAAAATTTCCAGTTACTGGTCCCTCTTGGAAAAAAACAGTTCCCATGACAATAGCAATTAGAATCAGTTTATTGTCTTTATATCGATTTAGATCTGTGAAAGACTTTGTATACCAAATACCTTTCATATTGTTTTTTATATTTTACATTTGGTGACCAATCATGTTATCCTCTTTATGCCCAGGAAAAATGATTTGGCATAAAAATGAAACTCCAAGTGTGAAAAGCAGAAATGGAGAAAGGAGTAAAGATGACCTGAATCTTAATTACAGAGGCAGAGAGTAGAAGTGAAAGAATGGACAGGCACATTTGAAAGAGAGCGAAATAAGTGATGGACTTAAATCCTGGAGAAGATCGGGGATGAATACATGAAGTGGCAAATGGATGGAGGGATTCCTTTCCTTTGCAGCTGGGATGAATATGAACGTGTGGGTGCATATGGGACTGTGTGTATGTTTGTGTGTGTGGGCGTACACATGCTTGT
The DNA here is from genome assembly GCA_016859345.1 of Istiophorus platypterus. Classification (NCBI taxonomy): domain Eukaryota; kingdom Metazoa; phylum Chordata; class Actinopteri; order Istiophoriformes; family Istiophoridae; genus Istiophorus; species Istiophorus platypterus. The sequence continues at coordinate 11,664,618 of CM029132.1, read as the reverse complement.
GCTCATTATAATGATGAGTTTTGTGTGCCTTCAGGCATGTATATGATGTGCGTGCATATGTGCATTGCTGTCTGTTTGTGCCCATGTGTGTGTTTTGATTGTGTACACTGTGTGTTCGGGTGGGTGAGCACTGCTGCTTTGGCAGCTCCCTGCAGCACAAGGATTAGAGAGGTGGCACCACTGAAATGGAGCTGATCTGTTTGTGAGTGTGTGTTTGTGTTATTCTGCGGGTATATCGGCAATGAATAGGAGTTGTGTGTTATGAGTCTGAAAGGGAATTGGATCAGATTACAGAAAACCTGTGCATCAGATTTTCTCCGATCCCCACAAGAGAGGAGATAAATGAAAGAAAGGAAAGAGGGAAGCTGCAGGTAAAGGAAAGAAGCAGCATTGATGTTTATTTGAGAGAAGGGAGTAGAGTGAAATATACTGTAGGACTTTGGTTATGTAATAACAGCTGGGTAATGTGACTGTGTGCCTTTAAAGTTGCTGTGTGTAGCACCATTAAACAGCTTTTCATTTTCAGATTGTTATACCCTTTCGTATTACACATATAGAAAAATCAAAACTGAAGTCTCTATGATCAGCCTCTATTTGATGGCAGAGACTGCTAGTACTACTGTTGCTGTCCTAATGATGGTACCACTCCTTCCCTATTTCCCCTCCCTATTTTTTCAGTGTGCAGTTTTCCCTCTGGCTTTTCCTCCCAGCTATGCTGTAACATATTTTGTTCTGGTGCTGTAAAGCCACCCAGCCATGTCTGTCTATTTCAATGTACACATGAACATGAAACTATTGTACAGTATTAGTTGCTCTAGTTATTCCTCTTGTCCATACTGGTCATTCAGAGATCCTTTCCTAGCTTGACTCCAGTATAAGAGAAGCCCATACTCCTCCTTCCATGCAAAAATACCCAATTAATGTGGGATTAATGCAAAAAAAACTCATCAATGGCTCATTGATGTGTTTATTGTTTTTAATAGTTTGTGGACAGCGTTGGAGCTGTGACACAGGAGAAAAAAAATACATGAGGCTTTTACTACGCAGAGCATATTTGTAAGTAGGACCAAGTCATTGGGAGTTTTGGTCTTTTCATGGGATTTCTTTTCAATTTAAAAAAAAAAAAAAAAGATAAAAATATTACCAGCCTTATTCTTAATACCTTGACACAAGGTTACAGATTTATCGTTTCACATTGTTGAAGAAAACCTTACGAAAATCCAAATGTCACTTTTAAGAGATATATTTTTAAAGGAAAAATAGTATAAAACCTCAAGGGAGAAGAAAGGTAAAAGGTACTTTTGATGAGTCACACGCTACGTCAGTGTCTGCACAAGTATTTTTAAACCTTTATCTTCAAAAAAAAAAAAAAATTTTTTTTACAGAATAATTTAAACTACTAGTGTTAATCCATTGGTTCCATTTTGGTCCTCACACAACTTTCAGACCCCACATGTGTAGTGGGTTCCTGGATTTCAGACCCCACGAATATAGTAACACATGCCCACACAGACACCCTGTGACCAGCCATAGCCATTTAACAGGTCATTGCCATCGATTGTACGATTGATTTGTTTTCTCTGCTGCATGATGCACATCACATACAAAGCCGAGGAGCATGTACCACATTACTCTGACTGCCCCTGGACATTTCATGACCCAGCATGCACTGCTTTCTGGCTTTTGTGGATGTGGAGTTATGAGGGGCATGGCAGGGAACTGGACTAATCAGAAGGCTTCATGTGTGGTGTGCAGTGAATCCTTGATATTGTTGTTCCTCACAGGATTTGGATGTAGTGACAACAATCTGGCAGCAACAACCTTTTAAAGAAAATCATTTTTTCTTGTTAGACTAAGTGAAGGGTAACCACAGGCCTGATGACCATTGAGTGTGTGTGCATGGTGGTATTTTGCGGTTTTTCAGGCAGTGCTGTGGACTCAATTTAATTAAACCTGTGAACAAAATAACAACTTCTCATCTATTCCTTGCCAGGTTTCTATGTAGGTTCTTGACTCATATACTTTGACTTCAAAGACCAAAAGGATTGTTATGCTTAGCACCAGCCTTCATCTGGTAGGATTCTTTTTTTTGCCTGTCCTTTCAGAAATAAAGCTGCATTAAGGATCTCAAGTAAAGCTAAGGCTCCACATTGAAAGAAGTAACTCCCATAGTCTCAGATTCATGCTGGCTTTGGCACAAAACCCTGGTTAATAGTTGGCGGAATGCTGTATACCTGTGCACACCTTGGTGTTAGAAAATCCACCTCTTGTGTAAACAAGATTTTTGTGCTTAAAGAGTATTTTACGAGACATAAAAAAAAAGACACTTCATGTTAAATTATAAAATAACTGAGGGGTGGAACACACTGCCATCTATGGTATGCTTTTACCTACGTTCTTTATTCTGAATGATCATCATAGCAATGGACTTGCATACAGTAGCACTTAGTAACCAGTATTGACAGATCAGGGCTAATCAAAAGAATAAAAGATACTGCACACAAAAGTCAGATCAGATTGGTAATGTGTCTACACTTACAAGAGTAAGTAAAACATAAAACCCAAACATCGCTCTGCTTCGGCAAAGAAGATAAAGATTAGACATCGTGCAGTGCCAGCAGAAAACATGACCACAGCGCACACACAATGCTCATGCAAACAAAAGGACGGTAAGAGCACTTCTCAAACCGCCGGCTTAAATCTTTTCAAGGTTATTCAAGAAAATTGTAAAGTAGTCCTCAGCAACAAGCCTGAACATGGAAACTTGGAAAATACAATACAATCTGTCCCTAGACCTCACACAAAACATTTAGTTCTAAAAACTCTATAAACCAAGTGGCTGCCATTATTTGGTGACATGAACACAATAAAAATATTGTCACAGTCAGTTTTTTTGGCACAGATCTGAGACCTCTATTATTGGGTTTTAAAAAAGGCTAGATAGGTCTTGATACTCATCCTCGGGATCAGCTTGGGACATATCCAAAGAATATTATAGAACCTGATTTTGGCATAAGCCAAGGAAGAGTAAAAGGGGTGAGACTCAATTTGACTGAAAATAAAAAATAAGATATTAAACTGCTGGGTCCTTAGCACAAAGGGGGGGGGGGGTGAAAGATCTTGTATTTTGGCCGAGCCAATGGGAACCAACAGCTACTTCTACAGGGCCAAAATCCTGTTTTTCGCTCTTAAAAAAAAAAAAATTAAATCCCAGGACTGCTCCAAGGTCTCCACTGCAATTTCTTGCAGACTAAATGGTGTCACAGAAATCTGCAAAATCCTTTCCACCACAATCAGGCTGAAAGCATCCCGTTCTAGCTCATATCAGGGACACTCCATCTGTGTGTTTCAGAGGTGCTCAGGCCGTGTTGGCAGCAGAGGTAAACTGAAGCCCTTGCTTTCTGGTGATCAACCTCCCAGAAAAAGTGATTTGACAAATCTTTGGCGCTAAACCATGTAGTGGTTAGCAGCAGCACTAATGGCCTTTATGTATTCCGACCCCCCCCCAACATCATCTTACTGCAACTACCTTTCTATTTTGAAAGGCCATAAAGACCCATGGATTAAAGGTAGGCTCAGTTCTGACTTTGCAAACAGCAACTTCAGAAACTACAATAGGATTTGTGAGATGAAGCAGAATTTTTTATTATTTTTTTTTCTTTTATATTTTCCTTGAGTCACCCAGTTCAGTTCTGGTGATTCTGTTCCTCTTGCAGACGCTCCTTTTACAGGCGGGAGATGGGGAAGGTGGGGGTGCTGTCGAGAGTCCTCGTTAATTTGAATTTTGACATCCTGTAGCAATGTTGCAAATGGTTTCTTGCTGAAGTGCTTGGACAGAGAGAGAAACAAGGGAGAGCGACAATCCCTCACTTATTGAAGCTCTCTATTCCTCCTCCCTGATGACTCTATCTAATCCATTCTTTCACTCTGTACATCTTTTTGTCCTCTTTCCAATCCCATTGAACACTTTGATTCCTTGTCTCTGTCCTTATTTGATCCTTCTACCAATATTTCTCTAACTCCCTCCCTCTCTCCATCAATTCACACTCAGCCCATTTTTTCCCACTACTCATGAATTGCTCCTAATTCATTTTGTTTCACTCCCTGCTCTCTGTACTTTACATTACCAGCTATCTGTCTCTGTCACTTTCTATCCAAAGCTATATACCAGTGTAGATTAGTCAGTGCTGGGATAATTTAAACACAAAGCACACACACCAAGGTCAGCAGCAGGGAGTTGTGTGATTGTAGCAAAGCTTTTTTTTTTCCAATTTTTTATTTTTTAGTGTGTGTGTGTGTGTGTGTGTGTGTGTGGGGTGTGGGGGGGGGCACCACTATGACCTCTCCGTTTGCTAGAACAGCCCATTGACTTGGCTGTCAGCCCTTATATAACAGTGACCACTCAATCTGTTACACTAGCTGCTACTACCACTCACTGATTCAGTGTGTGTGAGCGATGGAGAGCAAGTGCAATATGGAGTTACACAGATTGGTATGTGTGTGAAATTGTGAGTGCTGATTCTATGAGTGTAAGTGTGGATTTATGTCTTTGTATGTTATTATGTGGTGTGTGTCTTCTGCTATGGAACTGTCTTTTACTGTTAGATAATCAATGAGTCCTTGGGTACTAGCTATTTGTATTTTTCATCACTGTTGCAGGCTTTACAGGAAGTGTGTATATACATACACACACACACACACACACACACACACACACACACACACACACACACACACAATCGAGTACAATGAAAAATTAGGCCCTGCGCACAGAAGGTTAAGAGAAAGGTGACTCAAGCTGAAAATTAGCATTTTGTGTATGTGTGTGTGTTCTCAGAGCAGAGGATCCTAGTTGTAAGCATAATCTGTGCACATATGGGTTGTACTACATTGTCTGTGCTTGCATGTATACTATGTTCATGTAGAAATATATACAGTACACAATTACTGTGTATGGATTTACACTTTTTTTTTTATTTAGTGTTGTCATGATGTCTTTGATATGATACCTACCTAATGATACCTATCTCAATAGCAGTACTGAAACAATATCAGAAGCTTGTTCTTATTAATGAATTTTTTATATTTTCAATTAACCTAAATAGGAAACTAGAAAATGTGCACAGACCTCCACCAAGGAGGTGTATTGACTCACTGCGTTGAGTCTACGTTAGTGCACTACTGTAGCAGGCAATAATCCCGGGTTTGTACTGACTGAGTGCAAATTGATCATTTATGACTAGCGGTGTTGATCCGTGGAAACATTCGCTTGTCACAAAATGAATCTCACTTGTTTGGCTTATATTCGAGGTCAGGAGCATGATATAATCATGTTATCCTATCACATTCTCTAACCTGTGGCTCTTCGAATTCTCTGAACAGGTCAGTGTGTCAGTTGTTGTGTTGGCTCCCTGGTCTGTGCAGGTTTAAAACCAATTTTACAAACGGGATTTTGGTGTCTGTTGGCTTAAACTACATAATGCCATATTTTGCCTTTGTGTCTGCTTCATTGAAGAAGTTTTTTAACAACAAACTAATTTTGTTAGTTATGGGATTAATGAGAGAGATACATTCTGAGCATGCTTTTTTTTTTAATGTGAAACATTTGCTCATAAACTTATGTATATGCTTGATAGATTTCGTCATTGTAACTCCATCTCGAACATTTTTGAGCTTATGTTTTTGATGATTTTTGCTGTTTAATTGCAAAAGTCAAATTGCTGTAGTCTATCTGAGAACCATCATGGTCTCTGCAATCCATCCCTCTCCGTCTCGCTGCCCATTTGACTGTCTTGATTTTTATGCTTGCCTGATGTTGGAAATTATAGCAATCCTTGAGGACACTAGGCTGGTTGAACAAATATTGACTTAACATACATTTTTTTTGAAGTGAAGAAATGGGTTACATTTTTGACTTCCTACTATTTGTTCAGTCTGTAGTGTTGGAGCATAGTGGTTGAAATCAAAGAGGGAGTGTAGAAACTAAATACACAAATGTCTGTTCATAAAAAAGCTGTAGATTTATTTATTTATTTATTTTACAGATTTAGCTGCTGCTATTGCCTATTTAGGTTTTCATTTCAGTGCCTTCTGGGAAGGGTGTATTTGCCATTTTGCTTCTTGTATTTTGGACCTTAGCTTGAAGTTCCCCAATTTCATTCGGTTTTGGATGTTGTTTTCATCTAATATTTCCTTGGCTGAAATTGGGCATATGGCTCATAAAATGGCAAGGCTTTGATTATAGGAATAATGAGGGATGTGACTGGGTCTGATCTGAGGAACTTGGAGTAAGCTGCCCTCATTGGTTAAATTGGTGTAAATAGTTGGAACACCAATTGGATTGCTTTGCTTAAATCATCTGTTTAATATGTGTAAACCACCTAGTCTCTAGATTATAATAATGATAAACTTTATTTATATAGCATTTATATAGTACTTTCACTCTGCTTGCAGCTGTCCCAGGGTAAAATTGAAATGGAGCTGAGACAACCCAGAACAGAGCTTTGGAGGAGGAGTATGGAAAGTGCTGGTGCTGATATACTAAAATGATCATTATCATGTGGAGACATGTTGGACCCCTTACAGGAAACAAAGAATAGTCCATTGAGGAGGACCGGAGCAAAGCGTACTTATTACACAAGATGATTGTACATTGAGATTTTTTACTTTTGATATAGTCTTCAAAAATGAGTTATTCACAGCTGCTGCATTAGGTTTTAGTCAGATTCCACTAAAACTTTGCAGACATAAAAACTGTGGGGGAAAATGATTAAAAAAAGACAAGGAGTTGCAGCCCCCCTACTTTTAAGACATCTAAATTTTACAGTGCAGCATCCTTCTGCATACACCATTGAGAATTGGCATTTGAGAATGTACAATATTTCGCTGTAGCAATAATTGACTCTGAGGTTGGAAAATATAGATTAATAAGCTCCAACACTTATAATCATTAGCAAAGAAGTTCCAAAATACCCATCTCTGAAGTGGTTAACAGAGATTGGATTTTGATTTATTATTGTCTGGTAAATGAAGAATAAGCATTAAAAATAGCAATTGAACTGTTTTCAAAATGTATAATTAGCAGCATGGTGCATTTTTACACCACAATGCTGATTAAAATAAAAACTTTTCTATTTGAAGTAGAGAAATGGTTCTTTTGATAGACAAAATCGAATCAAAATGTGGTTTGTGCCTTTTATTACAAACTGACGCATCTTTGATTATCATCACTTACTTGAACAACAGTAATGATCCATGTATCTCAAAGATATTTCATAAGAGACTTCAGGCTCTCTGCTGTCTCTGTCACAAGCTTTTACCATCTTATTCCAGTCAGTATTACTTCCTCATGTTCCACTGAACTGGTGGCCCCCATGCATTGGTACTGCCACCGTACTGTGAACTGTATAGCTCTGGCACACACTTCTGTGATGCTTACTGTTCAGTAAATTGTCTCCCAGTCTTGCCAACCAAGTTGCATAAACATAAGCAGAATATATTTAGCAGTGGCAGTGAAGAGTTTACAGATATGAAGAATATGAATCAGAGTGGACACGGTCAACTTCCAAGCTCATATATTAGCACAATATTTACCTAACATGGTCTCCCTGGTTATTCATATTGTAATTTTACCATTTCAAATTCTGTCCACATTATATATGTTGATTGCACATTTGTTTGTCCTGGATGAGTGGCCCCCTCCCCTCGTGAATTATTCATGTTTTTTTTTTTTTTTTTTTTTTTTTTCGTATCCACATCCAGTTGGATAAGTTTGGTGTGAATATATAAGATGCTGTCTTAGTCATACCATGTTTACAGTGTATGACTCAGCTCAGATGGCAAATTAACATCCTGGCACCAATAAAACTGAGAAAAATCCCTTTTATACAGTGTACCTGACACTGATTATGAGTCTGATTGGAATGGTGTAGCTGGAAGGTGGATGTGAAACTGATCTTTTATAATAATGGGCTTTCAATAAATCCCTCTTGATTAATGATATAATTATTGCATTACAGTGAAGTGATGAAAAAGACCCTCCCCTCTCCATAGTAATAGAATATACTTATTCTTTGCTCATTTAATATTGTCATATTTACAGGTACAGAAAACAGGAGTTTTTATCCCTTTTGGTTTCATGCCTCATAAAGATGAGCAAGTGCTTGAGTGTTTACACAAATATTATTACTTGCATAATCCTGTGCAGTAAAAATGCTTTTTTACATTGTTTCTTTTGCTGCAGGTGGGATACGAGAACGCAGGAACTGTGGAGTTCCTGGTGGACAAACATGGCAAACACTACTTCATTGAAGTCAACTCCCGACTCCAGGTTGAACACACGGTCACCGAAGAAATCACTGAGTAAGTAGCAGATGTTTACATGTGTGGACAGTTTTAGACTGGTGGGCAGCTGGATGGTTGCAGCAGTTGTCATTTTGTGTGTGTGTTTTTGGCCATCATCTGTCCACAAGACAGGTGTGCAGCTTCAAGGTTAGATGGTTATGTCTGAAAAGCTACTGAAGTAGAGAGTGAAGGTTTAAGAGAAAAGAGTGGAGGTGATAAGTATGTGTGAGAGAGAAGCAAAAATGGACAAAAAAAAGGAACCTGGAGAAATGAAAAGGGTGAGAAAGGAGGGAAGAAAGGTAATGACAGAAAGCTGACAGGTACAAAGAGATGGATGTAGGAGAGAGAGAGAGAGAGAAAGAGAGAGATATGGGAAGAGAAGAGCCAGAGCAGGTGGAAGCAGTGAAGAGAGAAGCTAAAAGATGAGGTCAGAGAGAGGATGGGAGACAATGGGAAGGAGAGGAGTGAGAATGAGAGGGAGGATAATGAAAGATATAAATAGCATTCTGCTCCACCAATGACCTGTGAGATTTGCTCAGCTCAGACAACACAGATGGGTCTCAAACTAATACACACACACTCACAGAGGACATAAACACAGAGGCACAAGTGTATGGGCCCTTCAGTCACACCCGGACCCATATATCTTTTTCCAGCACTGATGTGTGCATACATGGACGACTACAATTACACAAATTCATATTTAATATTCTGCATAATTAGCTCATTTAATGAATTAAGCTCACAGACCTACAATCAGTTCAACTAATGCCGGAAATTCTGGGCAGGAGGGAGATCTGCATAGCAACAAAAAGATTTCACCTGTTCCTATGGCAACTAAACATGACTAACAACTTTGTAAGCTGTATTTTCTTGCTGTCTATATCGGTCACTGCACTCTCTTGTTTGGCTTCTTTCATCTTGCCTGTCTTTGTATTTTTATTTATTTCCATTTTTTTTTGGCACACAAATAAGCTCTTTGATCAAATTGCTATATTTGCATTACACAGCAGTGAACACTTCCACATCACTTCCTTGCCTTTGCTTTGCATTGTTTGTTTATTAACATGTTCCTGATTTAAAAACAAACACACAAAAAAAACATTAATTAAACCATTGACAAGAATTTTTGTTGCATCCTGTGCATATATCAAATTCAAACAAAAAGGGGACACATTTATAAAAACCTTGCCCCACATTGCTACTAGTTGGGAAGAACTCCACTGGGAAGGTGGTCTTTCCCACTTACCCATATTCAATAGATATGAGTCACTGATGGGAAAAAGTAGTCTTAAATAAACAAATTATTATTTAATTATTGTTTATTTTTTTTTGTTTAAAGAAGAAATCTCGAATATTTTCATCTAAATAAATGTTGTCATAAGAGTTAACACAATGCTGATTAAGCCTTCCTACTGCTGCAGCTTAAAATTAAAAGCATTTAACTGGAAAAACACATTTTCTTTTATGAAGTAGTCACAGGAAGTGAAAAGTTTGTCCGCAACCTGAGTGCTTCCTGCTTCTTATTTATTTATTTTTTTTCCTAAATCAAAAATGCATCTACACTTTTGAGTAATAGGTCAAACAAATCCTAAACAAAAGTTCAAGGCTTTCTCAACCAGATGCAATATGCGTATTGGGTTAATAGAGGGTTGGATGTTGCTAGTATTACCTTACTTAATTATCTGTACAAGCATCTTGACTGTACAAAAACTCACGAGAGGCTTCCATTATAGATTTCTCCTCAAGTTTTAATACAATCCAACCACACATTTCGGCACGTATACTACTGTCCATTTTTAATCTGATGCTGGTGTAGTGAAATGGGTACTGGACCTTTTTAACATGTCACAGAAGCATTGATTGACCACAGGCTCAGCCCAAGGTTGTGTGCTGTCCCTATTAATGCGCATTCTATGTACAAATGACTGTAGAAGTTACTGCGCTGACGACAATGTTCTAATCAGTTTGCTCTATGATCTTGGGTCAGTTGTGGAAAATGTTGAAGAGCTGTATGACAAACAACTTCCTGAAGTTAAATGTTCACAGAACGTAGATATGGCCATCAACTTCAGGAAATAAACTCCCACCAAACCTGTACATAATGTTTCATGGGGACAAGACTGATGGCTCTTTATAAATCCTTTCAGTCCATTTTAGCCTTCTTTGATTTCTAGGTTTAGTAACCTTACAGTGCAAAACAAAAATCAATTGTCCATCATTGTTGAAGTAGTGGGCAAAATAACTGGCACAGCAGATATCTATAACAGACAAGAACTGCAGGTGACAGGCTGTACACCAACTTCTGTGCTCTGCTGTTTGCACACTGATGCTGTGTGCAGCATAAAATCAGATCAGTTGTTCATAGGCAATAATTGGCCTCTTCTCATCTTTTTGACTTTATTAAAATGACAATAGTTTGTTTTTCCACCCCCAGAATTCTGTGACCTCCAGTGTTAAACTACATTTGCTGTTACCACCAGTAGCTACAGGTGTCATCAAATCACCTGGGACTAAAACCTTTGATATTGCCACTTTAAAAAGATACCTTAAAGCAAACTAAAACTCTATATAGCCAGGGTAGCTGTCAATATGCTTAGCATTCAATATATCATAGAAAGATAATTGTTTATATCAGCTTAAATTCACGAAACACTATGCAACCTGTAATTTTTTTCCTCGGTTTCAAGTTCTCTATTTTTTTTTTTTTTAACAGTATGAATCGGATGTTGAATTATCTGTTGTTTTTCACTAATGTTATAGTATAAAAGCAGGGAAAAAGCGGATATTTGTCTTTCATAAATCATGCGTTTCATGTGCTTATAGTAGATAGAGCTGCAATATAAACTTTCTGGAATTGCCTGTCTTTTCTATTACTGCTATTCAATGCAGTGTCATACCTAATACATTTGAAAATAAAAAAGGGCTAAAATGGAGGATTGAGGACACTGAAGAACTTGGAAAAAAAAATCGTACAATATTTTCATCGGGTTGCAATTTACCAAGGATGTCATGCAGCATTATTCATTGGAACGAAATGAGATGGGAAAAGCTCACCACCTCTGCTCTCCCTCCATTTGTTCTTTAATATCTCTCCTCCTTCCCTTTACACATTTTCCTCTCATTGTGAAACAGCTTTTGTACATGCTTGTGCACAAGCATTGACACACAGAGATACACACCTACCTTGTAGTATGATGCGCAAATCACAGAGACAGTAGGTGGATGGAAAGTCATTCATGTATTAAAGATCCCTCCCCTCCAGTCCTGCACCAGTTTGTTATAGTCTTTGTCCTGCAGAGAACACATCATATCACTGAGGAAATTTGACATTTTGGGGAATTGGGGTCATTTGAATTGGCGGCAGTGCAGTAATTTCTTGACACTGGGCAACGCCATTTGAATTGGCCGGAGTGCAGTAATTTCTTGACACTGGGCAATGCTCTCTATCAAACGGTACATGTTGAAAGTTTCAGCTGTCACAAGCAACACTTTTCATTTGCACAGCTTTTACGGGCTCAGGCTGAGGTTTAACTCCAAGCAGCTACAGCTGACAGCGGAAAGGAGAGCAAGTCTCTCCAACAGGAACACAATGTGCATCCATCTGTATTGTAGGGGATATGTTCTCTTTGCAAGCGGACAAGTATTACATTTTAGTGTAATGACGAGTGAAAACTGGACTGCAGTTTTATATGAACATTGTGTTCATTAGTTTTCCAGCTTTAGTTTTTCACATTGCCATCTCTGTGTTTGAAGCTTACTGTGTTACTAATAGACTTGTCAGCAAGGTATTTTTCATACTGAGTTGTGAAACTCTCCTCTAAACTTGCTGATCAGACCCCAGTTCTCCCTCCCCACACCATCTTTTATCCCTTTCATCTCTTCTGCATTAATTCTTTTTCATCAATCATTCTCCTGATTCTCTACTCAATTCGCTAAATTTGTCCAACCTGGCTGCATTTGAGCCTGAGCTTCTTTGCCTCATTGACATTGTCTAAATCTTTGTCGTTCTTTGTCGTACTCTATCTCCCACTCCTGCTCTCCGTATGGCAAATACAAAGCTTTCAGAATTTGTATGTATCTCCACTGTCTGCCATGCCAGGATCTGGAATCATGGTAACCCTGTCAGCCTCTCTGGCTTTTTTTTGAACTTGTTGTCCATTTGTTACTCTTCCTTTTTCTATCATTCTCTTAAAGGTGCTTCTTTTCTGTCATGTAGCCTTTTTTTTAAATTTTCCCTTTTTTATTTTGTGAATGCATTGTTTATTGCTTTTCTTAGACCATCTCTTTCTATGTCCTTGTTATATCTTATATATATACTTCTATATCTTTGTTTTTCGCCATGTCAGAGGTGTTACTCTGGGTAGGGAAACGTCTGTGGATCAGTTATTTGGTCCACGACTTTGTTCTAGACCGGCATATCTTCATTTTAGATTGATTAGCATGAGATTTGGATCAGATGTTGATGGTTCCCAGATGATCTATCCCACTGACTTTGGTGATGCCCTGACCTTTCTCCTAATGCCACTAGTAGTTTGACATTTTACATTTCTGAGTGAAACGACAACGATTGGTTTAACTGCCTTGACATTAAGGTCAGATATTCATGTTTACAAGCGACATCATCGGGTCCTTTTGCTCTAACGCTTTGGATTTTGACCAAATACTAATGCGATTTACACCAGCCTTGACTGATAATTATGTTGTGTCGGCTGATAATTAGTATTTGAGCAAATGTACACATCCTAACAAACTAAAAAAAGATGGTGAACATGGTAAACATATCTGCTCAACCACAGCATGTTAAATGCCAAACTATCAGATAGATCAGACCTCAAAGATGTGTGGTTCACACTGTCATTTCATTTTTGTTCAGTACTATGTGGTGGTGGTAATTCAACTTGCATAGTTTGGTCACAAAAAAATCTGCCCGATGAGCTTGAGGGCTCGTCCTACTCCTCCATCTTCTGCTTTCTCTGGCAATAGCTGCAGGAAGAATAGTACCCATACAGAGACATTGCTTATCTTCAACTGGTGCTCCCTTAAGTCAGCTCCACCTTTCTACCTGATCACAGTCCAGGCAGAATTGAAATAACCAGGGCAATTAATAACACCAGGTGTAAATGCAGTGGGCTGTGATCAAATGCCATTATCCAGGTAAGAGATCCAGATACAGATTACTATGTTAATACCAGCTGTAAATTAGCTCTCAGCCTTGTTTTCCCCTCAATTGGATGCTCTCTGGAGCAGATTCCCACTTTGATTTTGGTGTGTGTATCTGCTTAGTATATGGTTTGATCGAACTGGTACTAATAGAACGCTGTCTCTGGTGAGGGTAAGTGTAAATCACACACACTGACTCCCACTCACTCAGGTATTGACATCCCCCTCACTCTTTCTCTCACTTTAATCCATCCCCTCTTCCTTCCCACCCCTGTCCATTTCATCCTGTCATTCCTCCCTTAGGCTTGCCCCTTCATTTGTCTGTCCTCAGCTCGCTTGGTGCATCTGTCTCTCCACCTCTCTCCATCTACCCTTTCTGTCTCTCTTCCTCATTGCCTCGTGTTCTGTCTCCCCTTGCCTCCGCCATCCTTTCAGCCCTGTCAGTTCCTCCCCCTGTGTGTCTGCCGTTCACCCTGTCAGCCCCCCCCCCCCAACCCTGGCACAGGTCTCTCCTTTCTCTCATCCATCTCATCTTTGTCACACTTTCCTCTCATACACATTCATCCTCTCTTCTCCCCTGTCTTTGACATCTGTCTATTCATTCATCTCTACCTCTCTGTCTCTCTGTCCTTTACCTCACCTTTGCCTCATCCACTTGGACTCACGTGTCATTTTTTTCTTTGTCCCTTAAATCAACTTGTCCTTCTGTGGCCTCGCTGCCTCCATCTGCCCTCCCTTACCTTGCTGTCTTGTCTACCTCTGTCTCTCTCCTTTGCTCCATATTTTCATGTGAAAATGAAACCATCCTGCAAGAGGGACTTGAAGTAATTCATCATATTTATAAAGGCAGCTACACAGGCAAACCATTAAGTCTAATCTTTGGTGTATTGGCTTTGATTAGCGGGTACATCAAAAACCAGGTGGAGCATTTCCATCATGACGACCATATGACCACCATATGATGATGAATCCTTTAGGCCAATTGAATTTTTGACATCATAAAATCAGAATACACATTTAGGGATTTTCATTTTTTTAAAACAAGTTACATGGGAGAATTTACTTTATAAGGATCCATTAATTTGACCAAGATAAGGTATCTACTCAGTGGGACATTTTACAGATGAATAATAAACTCTGGTGGTTAGACTATGTCCAATGAATGGCCAAAATGTTTCTCATTAACTCCAAATTAAATGTCTTTACAAAAAAATTTGGACCTGTTGAGTAGAAATACATGTGATTTCTTCCTGCCTCTCTGCTCGTCTCAATAAACAGACTCTGTCCCAAATTCATGCTGCATACAAATTCTTATACTAACTGGAAAATTTGACAATTCACCAAAAAAACGTAAGTATGTAGACAGAATTGTTTTTGTGTGTGTGTGAAAAATTAAGTGCACAGAAAAATGGAGAAGTTACTCACAATTGAAAAGAAATATAAGTTATTGCAATGCTGAAACAGCTCCAGGAACACTTCAGAAATACATTATTTCTTTTGAATGTTTGGCCTTCATCAGGCAGCATTGTACATATGCATAGTTTGACACTAGAAGGCTTTTTTCATATTCATGTGTTGAAGGGGGAAAGTTTCTCAGCAGTTAAAATTTGGACACAAACTATTATTCCCAGCAGCATATTTTTTGTATCAGAGGGGATCTTTTAAATGTTTGAAAAAACATATTGCTGCCTCTGTTGAATAAAATTAGCCGTGGAATTTGATAGCAAGTCTATTCAGATTACCTCTAGTAAAAGACATATTGACAGAGACCCACATTAATTCAGATATACACTTCGCCTGTAAAATGTTTACCACCAGTAACTCTAAAGAAAACAATCCTAACTTTTTCTTTTTTTTTTTGGTCTTTCCATATGTTCTCCCACCTTTCCTCCTGCCCCTCTCCCCTGCTGCTGTTCCTCACCTCCCCCTTCACTGTTTCTTCCTCCAACCATCTCTATATATTGCTTTGGTTGTTGTGCCGTATCTTTCTCGCTTTCCTATAACAGTGGTAGCTTGACAAGGTGGTATCTATTTGAATGAAAACAGATCCTCTCACTTTTACGGCTTCTTTTGCTTCTCTCCCAGCAATGATGAGTGTGTACACAAGTGTCAGTGAGGAGGTAAAATACAACAATTTATAATAGGAATGAATGCATCCCCACATGCACACACTCTCGCATTCACAGATGCATACAAAAATGTCCCCTATTTAAAAAAAAAAAAAAAAAAAAACTATCCAAAGACATCGATGAAGACACAAACACTTGCACAAGGAAACAAACAATGCGAAGGAACATTATGTGAATACCTATTAGTTCATTCATCTTGCCACTTTACAGAATTCCAGCAAAATATTGGAAATTCTGTCTGATACTTCAATGGAGTGTGTACGTGACATGTAAGATATACAGACGGGTGACTAATTAAAGGAAACGACTGAAAAATGAGTGGAGAAACAGGATGACAGTGTCCCCATCCATTGGGCATAAAGGGAGGAGTATGAAAATAATTTGAATGATGTGCTGCGGCCTTCGCAGTCACCAGATCTCATCCCGTTGAACACCAATGGCATATTTTGGACCAACATGTTAGACAGTGCTCTACACCACCATCAAAACGTCATATGAGGGATAATCTTTTGGAAGAACATCCCTCCAGTAGAGTTAAGGAGAACTGTAGCATAAATTCCGAGGTGAACTGAAGCTGTACTGTTGGCATGTGGTGGCTCAACTCCTCAGTACTTAATTTGTCACCCGTCTGTATTTTGTCTAGGAAGCATACCCTGTGTCTCTGAAGGTATAATGCCTGTGCATTTGATGCGCATCTGTTTGAAAGGCATATGTGAGAGACAAGCAGACTGCCTCTGCATTCAGCTCCACTTCTCCCTTTGAACTTCTCCTCTCTCAAGGTTCAATTTGTCCATAATTTAGCTGTGAATGATCTTTCCTTTCTGTGTTGAGTGTGTGTTTCTCAGTGACAGCATGTATTCAGCTAGTGTGTGCGTGAGTGTGCACGCGGCTGTCAAGGGACATTGCACATTTTGTTAGATTGGTGGACAGGAGTCCTTTAGATCCTTAAGTGATATAATTATACCCCCAGGCTCGTGTGTGTGTGTGTGTGTGTGTGTGTGTGTGTGTGTGTGTGTGTGTGTGCGCACACACACACACAAGTGTATCCTGAAGACAGTCAGGGATTGTGTGCCTATTTGGATGAAACGGCATGAGTCAAAAGTGTTTTGCCTTTTAATGTGGGGACGTCTAAGTGTGCATTTATGAGGGCCACATATCAGGATGCCACGAGTTACTTTAACCGCTTCTTGTGAGTGTATTTTAGGTGCAGACTTTCAGATGTGGTCCACCAGGAATTTACAACAACCAATTCTATGAAGACTATCAAATATGTCAAGTCTCCAAAAATTTACACAAACATGCAGGAAAAATTTGGAGTCAAACTATTTTAAGATCTGCGAAATATTTTCTTTTACCCAAATGTTGTTTTTTTTTGTATGGCAGATCTTACACTCAGGCAGTGCATTGGCTCAATCAAGCCTCATCAATTCACACCTTGCAAACCATTTCTAAATTTATGCCTATCCTGAACCATGCCTAATCTTTAACACCAAATAATATCCATTTGATTTATGGAGCTTCTCTGAAGTACAGTAACAACTGGCTAATTAGGTCTAGGTCTGTGGAGAAAATGTCCCTCAGGAATGTTTAACTTCCCATCTGTAAAATACTTTGGTTGCATGGACTTGTCTAGAGATGACTAGAGGAACACTCACCAACAGCTCTCAGTAATGTTCAAGTAATTACATTACAGAATAGAGTCTGGGTTAGTTTTATGCTTATGATGTTTACTGTTTTGTTTGTGCATCTTTAAGATCCATGTTGAGTTTAAAAACTCCTTCTTGACCTCTCACCAAAGGTCTTCGTCAGCTGCTGTTTCCCAAGGTCAATAATGAGATTTGAAACTCCATTTTTTGAGCCAGCATGGAAGAGGAATCGTGAAGTTATCAGGAAAAAAAAGGAATTTACATTTCTACATTTCATTGACAACTGGGCAAACTCATGTGATTTGATTGAAAGCTCCAAAGCAAGTAAATGGACCTAAAGATGTGACTGTTTTTAAAGTGAGTGTTAAAAAGTCTTTTGTACACACACTGTAATGGCGCTTTGAAGAAAGTCAGGTGGGCATGTTTTTTCTAAGCATGCTTATTGACTTTTAAATCAAAGCAGTTCAATTTAACTCTTTTCTGATCCTTGGTTACATATTAATCTCAAGAACACAAAATCATGTGTTACAAACCTTAAGTTAAGGTCCGTATACTCGCCTTTTCAAATCTTATGGTATTTGACGTACAGCAAAATAAGACTAAGCTGTTCATAATTTCTGCTGCAGGAAATTCACTCCTTTTTGACAATGAAAACAAACAAACAAAAAAATGCAAAAAACTGCAACACTCTCCTTGATCTGCTCACTGTTCTTTTGACATATGTCAGCCTAACAACAAAAGCTGTCCCAGCCAACTGGCCAGTTATTTAAATTGATTTGGCTCCATGATTTTGACATCAAAATCTGTATCTTTTGGCAAACAAAATGAGTGTAGCTTTAATGTCGCCTGCTCGTAATACAATTCAGCATAGAGGGTATAGAGTCTGTTTTCTGCTGATATAGGATGTATGAAAGAAAAGTTAGTTTATAGTTTATTCCCACTCCCGATGCTCCTATAGTAGTTTCAGTGTCTCTCTAAGGGGCCATAGATGTTTTATGAGTTTGGGGGGGCTACATATGGAGCAACATCCTGCCTAACATACATGGAAATGAGCCAAGCTATGCTTATTTCATGTTCAATTTATGACCAAGGCATGAACAGCATGTATACATTATAAATTTTTTATATCATTGGATGCTGAGTTTGGTAGAAGTAACGATAACCAAATGGAACAAAGTTCTTTGTCTCAGGAAACAATATAAAAGATGATTTGTAAGACTTTCTATAGAGACTCTCCTTTGAATTTTTGATATTAGGTTTGCTAGTCTCCTATATTGCATTTTTCAATATATTTCACTTTAACCCCATCAGTGTCTTGTGTGTTAAATTGTTTTCACAGTACTTTGTATATAATCTTCCACAACAGATGTCAGGGACATTCTGAGCTATGATAAGTTGTGGGCACCCATGGGTCTTATTTTTCAAATGAGAGGGACATAACATGATTTACTAAGATATGCATTTTTGAATACCTGCAATAGAATTGGACTGGCAAGGTTTTCTAGGGTCAGGCAACAAAAATTTGGATGGAAGCCATGACATTTTGTGCTGCATCTTTCTTTCAGCATTTTCTTGTTTGTTCCATGGCAGGAAAAGAAACGCTTCTGAATCCTATTCTACTGCAAGATAGTAATAAATAACATATTCCCATAGAAAATCAGCATATTATTGAAAACAAAATCTCAAAGGTCATTAAGCAAACTGCATAATGTTCATCATAAGGATGGTGGGTGACGATGACTTGTCGATGCTCATTTTGAAAGATAAATCCAATATTGCACAGATATACTGTATTGACAGACTGAGAGACTTAACTGTGATCCACATTTAAACCCCATGGCAATAACAGTCCTTTGAAATTGCAGATGATAATAAACCTGTTCTTGCATGCAGAGTGATGAACTTGATTGTAACATTGGAATCATTTCAGATTAAATTCTTTGCTTGACAGCCGGTTTTGATCACTTTAACAGTGTAATATTGATTGCCTAAATGGTAATCTTAAATAAGATGCATAATATCCATCATAGTGAATGCATCATGTGTACAGTGGAATGACAGTTTTGTACTAAAAAACAAGTCTACCAGTTTTATTTCAGTGAATCTGCTGCATAGTGTCAGTGTAAGTGAGCAATAAAATTAAAATTTGATATTATCTAATACTTAACCAGCAAAAATCAATCTTAAATATGGAAGAAAAAATTTTCATTCCATCCCTGGTATGGCAGTGCTTTAGAAAATGCCTTGATTCACAACTACATGAACAGATGAAGCTGCCATAAAGTGTGGTGTTTTTAGATGTGCTGCAAAAAGAGAGTGAGCCTGTAAAATCGAAAATAAGGGCATTCTCTTCCTCTTATAGCTTTATACTGACAATTCTGCAGACAAAGAACTAGAGTATGTGGGTGTTAGTTTCGATGTGTGTCAGAGAAAGCGATATTATTAAAATCATTTTGGGCTTTATTGCTTTTTATATGTATGCATCCATGTGTGCCTGAGAGAGGACACTGCCCTTTTTTTAACCTCTTAGTGTGTGGATATGTATGTGCATGTACATGCATTGATATAACTGTGTGTGTCTGTGCCCCACCTGGTTATTTTTCTGTTTAGGCTAGCTAATTAGTCTTAAATGATCACTCTCCATCTTCATCAGGCCGAGAGACTGACAGAGAGGGAGTGGGAGTTAGGAAGACAGAAAGAAACAATACCTCGCATTAATTGACTGAGGGTCTGACAAACGAGGGGGTGAAAATGGAGAGAGGGAAAGGACATGACGTGAATTAAAAAGAGAGGTGCGCGACCCAGAGCTGCTGTAAAAATTAAACCGACAATCCTGCTGGACCAAACTTTCAGGCCTGCATTCGTTAGATATGTCTAAGTCTATAGAGGACTCCTGCATTAGTACATTTCTGTTAAACCATTTGCCATGATTCATTGTAGTGCCTTTTCTCTATCTTTCATTTTGTTGTATAGCCTCTTTTGTTTTGTTTTTCTGCTTGTCTTGCGATTCCTTCCTTCTTTTATCCATACTCGTTCATTCATTTCTTCCTTTATATTTTTCTTTCTTCCTTGGTTCTCTCCTTGTTGATTTGCTGGATATAGTAGGCAGCATCTGCAGCTTTGGCTGGCTTTGATTTACTTTCTGGACGTGGGAGTTGGAGGAGGAGCTGCCACATCAGCAATTATCCTCCCTCTAGTTTTTCCAACCCTCTTCACATTTCTTGGCACACTAAAGTATAAAAAGATATTCCAGGAAAGGTCAACTCCGGATCATTATAAACCTGTTAACACATAATTAACATACTGAAAAAACTAGTTTACATGCTTGTCCACTGTTACCCCTTCTTGCCTCTCTTCCATACATGCTCTCCTCCTCCAAGAAATTCTCTCCATATTATTGTTCCTGAATCCTTTGCTCTCATCACTTTCATCAACTTATCCTCTCTGCTCCTGCTCTTTGCTCCTCTGCAACTTTTTCCATTTTATATTTAAATTTATTTTGCTAATGGCGTATTGGATCTTATTCCTTTCCCCCCTCTCCCTCCTTGGCCACCTCCTACTCTTCCATCCCCTCCTTTCGACTCTGTGTATCCTTCTGTCCATTTCTGTCTTCCTCAACACCACAAGGAAACACAGATCACAGTAAACAATCCACAGCTTCTCCTCCGGCCACACACAATGTGTGTGTGTGTCCATGAAATAACCACTGACAAGGAAATACTGCTGAGACGACATGCCTGAATGCTTCGTAATGAGCTAGATAATGGTTATAATAATTGTTAGTGTATGTGTATGAGTTTGAGTAAATATTATGTATAACCATGATTACCTGAATCAGCCTTTATATTACAGTAGGCTTTGATGTCGGTGTAAAAATTCGGATGAATGGGTGTCTGTAAGCACTGCAGTATGCAACTGAATCCGGCTATTTTGTGTAGTTTGTGTTACAGCTTACACCCAAGCATTTTTTACTCGTGTGCCTGCACTCAGAGTTTTGTTTGGTTTTGTGAGCATGTCATAAAATAATTTTAAGGTGATTATAATTGTGCAGTGAAGCATAGAGTGAGTGACTGAGAAGTAAGCAGATGAATAAGAATGAGGGATGTAACTGTTGTCTGAGCGTACGTCTGTGTCCTGACACCAGGGGAGAATCTAATTTGTGTATGTGTTTGTGAGTGCAAGAGAGTGAGCTGAGGCTATTTATGATAATGGGAGATGATTATGATGATTATAATCAGAGCCATCCATTGTTTTCGGTTGTATGAAATGTTTTTTAAGCACATGAGTAAACTTGATTTTTTTCTTTCAACATGAAGTCATTTTAATATGACATTTTAGATGTTTACTGGACTCAAACTGTGAAATAAGATTAGTCAACATTTATGAATTAGCAGATTTAGCAGTGAAGCAATGAGGATATGCAAGAAACAGCAGATTGGAAAGAGCTCGAAAAGTCATTGGTTTAACCCTTTGAACCCTAGGCCTTTTGCTCAGTTTTAAATCTTACCAAGCTTTTGGCAGAGTCATTACATGTCTTGAAAAGGCATGTCACAAATTATTTTTCTGAATGAGTAAAAGTAATGACAGATACCATCTGTTTGCATACAAGTGGTATTATGTTATATAATGTATAACAAATTAACTAATATTCACAGACCATGTTGGTCCTTTTTTTTCTTATTTAATTTTGGAATAAACATGTCCTGAGACAGTTCCCTTAATGTGTTTAGGATGTAAGACAGTCAGGGGCTACACCTTGAGCCTTAGGTAGGTGGATGGATGGATGGATGGATGGATGGATGGATGGATAGATATCTTTATCTATATCATATGTAACCTTTTGGATGTTATCTGGTATAGACATCAGAGCTACTTGTTTCCCTGGAAAGTGTTTCAGGAGTGTTTGTATTTCGGTTGTTTTCAGAGTAATAACTGTTAGAAGAAGGGCTGGGTTTTTGATGGAAATTGTGTCAATCAATCCAACGTTTAACCCCTTGCAGTGTATAGTTCTGCCACTGTGCAGCAGAGCAAGAAACATAAATAACACATACTCCAACACATTAGGTCACATTCCTGTTTTTGGTTTTGTCCTCCTGTGTAAATGGCTGTATAAAGTTATAGGTGTTTCTATGGCGATGACCTTTTCTTTTGAGATTTTATGAGTTACTCTAGATTTCTTGTGCTGCTGCACTATCTGCCTCATGTGTGATCCTGACAAAACTGCACTCCCCTACAAGAGCAACACCATTTAAACCCAAGGCTGGAATTAATGAAATCCTAATTTGCATGAATTACCATGACCTAAATGATAAATTAAACTGTAATTTCCATACGTTTCGTCCAGTAATCCCTTTTGGATTCCTCCTAAGCCTTTTCTTCAGGCTTGGGGCTTCTGAGCCAAGTCGTATCAAAGACTTGACGAAAACCAGAGGATTCAGCATCAAACGGAGGTGGATCTTGGGTAAGGCCCTGGGACAGATGTGCATGTGGGGATAGCGGCAGAGGTGGGGTGAGTGGGAGGGAGCATCAGTCCTCTCTCTCGAGCTGGAGATAGAAGAAGTCACTCCTGCTTTTTTTTCTTGGCTTCAAATGTCTGCCACCAAAGAGGAGAAGCACAAGCCACTTGGATCTCGCAGATTTGTCAAGCACCCATTCACTTTGTGTGACACATTGTACATTCGACCAACTGAAGCCTGCTGAAAAGGTGCTGAGGCGTCAGCTGTTTGAACCAACCAATTGCAAGTCATGTTTGTCAATATTGTTACGTTGTCACTGCCCACACAGCAACTAGCAAAGTGGATGCCAGGCGTCACTGCTTGCATTCAAATGATTCACCAGCCTGTTAGTCAGAGAGCTGTGAGTGGAATATAATGGGGTGAAATGAGAGATGAAATCCCTCCCAGCTAGACGCAAAGGAAGCTTTGCCTCTTTGCTGGGCTGTCTTGCACACAGCAGGCATACCTATTGGTTTGTCATGCTGAGAACCCTGTTGAGAAGACCATTTTATTTAATAAGGCTTGCACACGAATTGTCTCATGTGCCTCTCTCTCCTTGCGTGTGTCGAGAGAGACTTCTCTCACATGCTAACACAAGAACACATACATGTTCATCCATACATCAAAGACGCATCTACAGTCTGCTCAGAGCATTGGGTTTAATTAAGATGGTTTCCTGCTGGGCTTTGGCTTATGGAAAGGAAGACTCAGTGACTCCATCCCCACTGCACACCCACACAGTTATGTTGCATGGTTCATTTCTCTAAAATCCTGTAAATGAAAATTCCAGCAGTGAAGACAGTTATGGATTTTGTTTTATGTGAATACCCAGCTTGATGAGCCTCCAGTTGTGTATGCTAATATGCATGTGAATTGATTGCTTGTACATTAGACCAATAGTTATTATTTGCACAAGTCCCTGAATACATCACTTTGTGGAACATTGTTACTATGATGCATATGTTTTCTCTATAAATACTTGTGCAGAATTTTAGCTAAATCCGCTATGGGAAGTGTAGGTCATGTTCCCATCATACGAAAACAAGTCTGATATTTGACAGTTTTTAATTCTCAACAAATCCCATGAAAAGACCAATACCTATAATCCTGTTCCTTCATTATAATGAACATGGGCAGTGTAGTTTTTAAGTCAGTTCCATATACACAGCCCTGCTGCAAAAAATTCTCGCTAGATCATCATTTGTTTCTGTATGCTGAAAAGAGTTGCCAGGTAAAGGACTCTTTCCTCCTGTGTAGGTGACTTTTACTAAAAACTATAGTGCCCAGCTGTCAGAGGAAATATCTTGGCCTTTTTTCAAAAATGAAACTATACTTTTTTGACAAGTTTTAAAAGTTGTAAATCCTCAGAAGAAACTGGTTGGCTTGGGGCTCAGTTCTGCAGTTCTGATTAGGGAAGTTGTAAAGCATTGGACTAATGCATCGGTACTTTCATGACATGTTTTACAGTAATACGTATAGAATGCCACCAATCTATCCTTTATCACTGCTGTCAGATGGGACCCACAACAGAAAGTCACACTTTCAGGGTTTAAGGTATTTTTTTATATTTCAGATCGATGGCCGTGCATTTCGCAATCCCAAAATGTGTAATTTAGAATATTGTTGCGAATAAAGACTTTACAAATAAACTTTACTTGCGTGTAGTTGGTTTCCTATAGTACAACCCTTGGTCATAAATGTTCTTGATTTATACTTAAAAAACATGGATTGAAATGGAGTTTCATTGTTAAGCCAGCATGTCGCCTTTGTTTTTCTCAACTCCTACCAACCCTCTACTTTCACCATCTTTGTTTTACCTCTTACATCGCCATCTTCTATATTCACCCACTTATTATTCTGTCTACATGCCTTGTGCTTCCCCTACATATTTACTTAAGTATATGTAGTTTTGATTTGAAAGCAGCAACATTGTCATACAAATACTGTGTGCATAAACTGAGCAAAACTCGCTTCAGATATCTCTAGCATGGCTGAATTGAGTTGTGAGAGTCATAAGAAAATTAATGATCCCTCCAGAGAAATTGATATGTTTGCTCAACACTGGGTTAGAAAAAAAAGTTAAAGTAAAAACTACTATAAAATAGTAAACTGATAAATATACTGTAAGAGTGGCAAAAATGTGCAAATGTATAAAAAGGAATATAAGAGGTAGAATCACAATATAGACAAAATTGAAAAATGGAAATGTGCAAAGCATATTAATAGTAACTTAGCTGTAAATTGACTGCGATGTGCAAAGATAAACCCAATGAAATGTAACATGAGTCAATAGTAAATTGATACTAGTTTAACAGTGGAGTAGTGAAGGTGCAGACAGGGGAGGAACTGTATAAATGGATGGCCAAAGGAAGGATGGACCTCCTGTGGTGTTCAGTGGAGCTCGTAGTTATTCTGAGTCTCTGACTCAGCATGCTCCTCTGGCAAACCAGAGCACCAGGTAGTGGGTGGTAGACTACACGCAGCGGGTCCGGTTCCTCCACAAGGACTCAGCCAGCCTTCTGAATTAGTGTGATGGTGTCGGCCAATCTCAGGCTACGGACACACATTGAAGGATGGGAGCCTCCGCAGGAAAAAGAGCCAGCTCTGCCCTTCCTGTAGAGAGCTGCAGAGTTCCTGGTCCAGTCCAGTTTGCTCTCCAAGTGGACACCTCAGTATTTATACTCCAGTACCATCTCCACAATATCTCCCCTAATAGATAGTAGTAGCCTCACCTGGTCAGCAGAGATCACCAGCAGGTTGGCGGTGTCATTGTTGTTTCTTCTTTTTTGCTCGTTTGCGTTTTTTTTTTTAAAACCTCAGTTTCCTTCCCTGTTAACTTTTGTTCTTCCGTCAGTATTCCCTCTTCCCTCATTCTTATTTCATGTTGTATTTATTGCATACCATTACCCTTTTCTCCCAGCTTTACCCCTACTCATCAAGCTCTCCACTTTATTCCACTAAAACTCATATTTTACACCTATGGTATCTGAGCTGGTCTTGGACTCAAAGCCTTGTGTCATTATGTGTGTATTTATCTGTGTATTTCTGTGTTTTATACCAGACAAGTAGTGTTTGCATGTGTTGTTTTTTTTTTGTTTTGTTTTTGGTTGTTTTTTTTTTAAATATGGTGGATTTTTAACTGCATGTGAAATTGTGTTGATGCACATTTCCATGATTGTGTATATATGTGTGTGGACTTATTTTATCTGCTTCACCCTCTCGCTTTCTCTATTTGTGACTTCTGCTGTGCAATTTTCCAAGTGAGAGAACTTGGATTGCATTTTATCAGGCCTATATGGGCTTTTGGTTTATGTATGTCTGCTGGCGTGCACTTGCGTGTTTTTGTTGAGTTTTGTTGTGCTCTACGTAAATGTCATCCTTTTAAAAATCTTAGATGGTGCAACCCTCTAATGGAGCTGCAGTGCACCTGATTTTTAAGGGCCAGTGAATAATCATTTGCTTTTAAAGGGAACTCTGCATGATTATTTTCAGTTTATTTTTTAAATGTTTACAGGACAGACAAGTAAGAATAGTGAACAACTCAAACAACTCATTTTGTGCTTTCCAACTTTAATGATGCTTATATAATATTTTGCCCACTTCAAAGTAACAGTTAATCACCAGTGTTAAGTTTTCAAATGAATCCCCAAATTTGAGGATTAAACCGCTTATTTTTTGGTTTTTAGAGGCGGAGGGATCCCTCAGTAACACATTATCAGGTTATGTTACTCAGTTTGAACATTGCATTTGATTAAATTACTAATTATAGTTGGAAGCAGTTAATCAGTAATAATGAATTATGTGTTAGAAATAGCCTTTCAGTCCCTGAAGTGGTGAAAAGGAAAAATACTAAGTGCAACAAGGAGAGGAGAGGATCAAGGATTTTTTTTTTTTTAATTTTTTAATTTTTTTTTTTTTTTTAAAGAAGCGCACATCTACAATACTTTCCAAGGTCACAAAAACAACTTGAATGCTGCTGTTTGATGGGTTTTGCTCTTAAAGACAGTACTTTGAGTGCACAGATAAGCACACAGTATAAATACACATTCAAGTGTTGTGTAGGTCTATGAGTAGTTATTCAGGGTTCTTGGGTGCCTTGGGACCTCGAAGTTTACTTTTTAGCCTTCTGGATGTGTTTGGGGCCAAAGTCAAAGGAAAACCAGGGATTGGAGGATCCTACTTGACAAACTCAATGTTGTATTTGCTCTCACTGTAGACTGAGGTCAGGTTTTGACTTACTGTCAACCACCTTACCAATTTCAAGTATGTATCACAAAAGGAAAGGCATGTGAGGATGCAGTTTTTTTGTTAATTAAAGTGTTCAGGGGTTCAGAACACCTGCTATGCAACCAGACATCTTGGGCAGATTGGATAGCTCTCAGATATAATAGAAGCTTTTTGGAAATGCTTCCAAGAGGCAGTTGAGAGGAATTGAAACTGCATGTTCAAATCAATACTAGAGGTGGTTTGAGCAGGTCATTACACTCATGAGTCCTACCCCTTCACCTGATGAAGTGCTTATCGGCTGGTTTCGGGAGTTGTAATGAAAATCTGTACACGGATTGCTGTCAATTACTGATGCTATGATTGTTGTAGTCCCGCATGATACATATGTATAATGTCTTTTTGCAATTACTGACTGTATTTCATGGTGGGACTAGATTATCCGCTAGTGTATCTCAAAACAAAGTTTAGGACCCCACTTCCCTTAAACCTTTGCTCTCTAGATGTTAATGTCTTGCTCTGCTTACACCTGAAACCCAAGAAAAACGACCACCACCCCCATTTTGTGGTTTGGTACCACAAGACAATAGATGATTGCATATAATGTAAAATCCGGTGTGAAAGATGGTAGAGGTTGCCAAAGCTCTTAACACTGCTTATGATGATTATATCACTGCTGATGTGACAATGACTTGTTGGTGTTTAAATACTATGTATAACATGTTCTTGCCAAAAACTGTTGTGATGATTTAATGACTATAAATTACGATTAACAACGTTATTGAGGTGATTATTTTTTCTGTATATTAAGTACAATATATTCTTTTTATAGCCATTTGTATACATTTGCGAAAGAGTGCAGTGGGTAAATTTTTACATAACAAATTGGATCTTTAGGTCCCATTTGTATTGTGCACAGATATCAGTGTCATTGGAAGTAGTGTGTTGTTGTACTGAATTTTTTTTTGTCTCCCTCTGTCTCTTCTCTGTATTTAATTTCTCCCTTTAGCTCTCCCCCTTCTGTCTCCCTCCTCCTATCTGCATGCACTCTCTCACTTTCTGGCCTTATTCTCATCTCGTTCCTCGCTGCTTTCTGGATGCCAGATTTATTTTGTATTCCTCTCCTCACGTTTCGATCTGATTCATAACAAGGAAAGCAGGAATTAATTAATAGGCTGATAGTGAAGCCTGAGAAAATAAAGGAGAAAGCGAGCTGAAAAGGAGAGGAAACCTAATCAGATAGGATCCGTTTTTTTTGTGTGGGTGTCGTCTTGGGTTGTGTGTCTAAAAGTCTGTCCATATTTTCCAACCTGGCCACCATCTCCTTGCCTTGTCTTCCTCCACTTACATCGTCTGTTACTCTTCTCCTATCATCAATTTAACCTAAAGCTATTCTTTACATATGGTTTTATTTCTGTTCATATTCTTGCTCAATTTGGAAAACTTATTTCCTTTTGAGTCCATCCCATTCTCATCTCTCCTCTCCCCTTTCGTTTCTATCATCTTTTCCTCCTACTCACTCTGATTGTTTCCCTCTCCTCAAACTGATAAACTGTGATTAATATTTTTCCCTCTTTTCATCCCTTTCTCCCCCTCTCCCTCATCTCCAACTATGTTCTGTTTGCATTTTCATATTGAACAGGCAGCATATTTTTGTGCCTGCCAGCTAAATTGATGTCAAAATGCCATCCTCATGCCACAGTGATTCAATGATTCTTATTTCCCTCCTTCTCTCTTGCAGACAACTCATCCCTCCTGTCTCTGTCTCCATTCCTCACCTCCCTTCACTGGGCTCCCCCCTCTTTTTCTGCTGTTTGCTGTCTAACCGTCTAATGAAATTCATACAAAACAAGAAGGGAGGCTCGATGCCTTCCTCCTCACTGTCCTCCGTTTCTTTGCCTGACTATTGCTTTATTTTTGTTTGTTTTTTCTTTCATATTCTCTCTCGCTCCATTTACCCCATCCTTATTGTACTTTCCATCTGTCCTTCATACTTTCCTCCTCCCCTCTTTGTTGTCTCAGTTCTCTCTATGGGGCCCCTTTTCTTCCAGGTCATATTCTTTCATTTCTCCCTGTTGATTTCTAACGTTGTCCTTGTTTGTAGTTATCCATCCCTCCTATTCCCTCACCATCCATTGCTACCACTTTCGC
The DNA here is from genome assembly GCA_016859345.1 of Istiophorus platypterus. Lineage (NCBI taxonomy): Eukaryota > Metazoa > Chordata > Actinopteri > Istiophoriformes > Istiophoridae > Istiophorus > Istiophorus platypterus. The sequence continues at coordinate 11,635,467 of CM029132.1, read as the reverse complement.
TGTTATCCTGTTTTTTTTTTTCTACATTTCCATTCCTGCAGGCCCCACATGGAAGCATATTGCCTGTATTTCTAGTTAGTTATTTAGACAAGTTTGAGTATGTGTGTTTTAGGTGTGTACACATTTGGTAGACAAGAGTCTGCATTAGTTTTACTGAAATGAGAAATACAATTCTGCTTTGCTCTTTACCACTTGCCCGGGAGCCATTGTGAAAAATGTATTTACCAGTTTGTGTGAACATGAACAAACTCAAATGCTGAGGGAAAAGGTACAGACACACACACAAAACACCCTGATGCAGTACATACCCGGATCACTAATGAAGTTATGAAGTCTAGTGTTCACATCAAACACATTGCATTTCGAGGTCACATGTGAGAGGTGGGGAGGAAGAGCTGGAGAGAGTGGAATAAAAGGATGAGGGAAGAGGCAGAAGGAAACAGAAGGGAATAGGGGAGAGAAGCAATGGAAGGAAAGAGGTAGAATTTATTCCAAAGTAAAAGCGTGAAATTAAACAATAGAGGGAAGCAGGATTTATTTTGTATCACAAGATTGTGTCGGTCTCCATTTCTGGTCCTTAGTGGTGGTGTTCTCTTCAGCCCTTACTCACACTTTGTCTTTTGCAGTGCCACCTCCATTTGACTCTCACTTCCTTCCTCAATCCATCCACTTTGTGCTCTTCCATCTATCCCTTCCTCTCTTTCTGCTCTTCAACTACTCGTCTGCTCTTTTGAAATTTGTCTTTCTCAGAAAGACACTCAGTTGTTTTCTCACTGAGAATTAACAAATCTCCTGTCTGTCCCATTAGATATGAAGCTGTAGCCAGAAGATAGTTATCTTAGTGTAGCATGGAGACTGATAAAACTGCTAACCAGCCTCTGTCTAAAGGTAATGTAGGTGACAAAATCCACCTAACAGCACCTCTAAAGCACCCTAGTTAATGATATGTTTTTTGTTTTTTTTTTTATTTAAACAATATATAGAGCCAGTCTTTATGGCACAGAAGATAACCGGCTCTTGTCAGTGGTTCTGTACAGACTTATGAGTGGTATTGATCTTTTCATCTATTTCAGCAAAAAAGCCATTAAGCCCTTTTCCCAAACATTGGACCATTCTTTTGAGTTGCTCTTTTTTCCCCATACCCGCTCATTTTGTGTGTAAGAAGAAAATTTTTAAAGATTAAGTTGCTTTCTTTAATCCCACCTAATCTCCTTTCTTCCCTTTCTTATTATCTCCCTCCCTAATTTACCATCTCCCACCCTCACCCTTAGTCACTCCTTTTCCCTCGCTCCCTCCTTAATTTGTCACGGTCATCCTGTTCCCGCTCGTCCCACGCTACCATTTATCTGTCTTATCCCTCCATTCCTCCTTCCCACTCACATCTGAACTGCCCTCCCTCCTCTGCCTTCTCCCTCTGCCTACCACCTTCAATTCCTCCCATCGCCTCTTCGACTTCGTTCCTTCTGTCCTTTTGAGAGAGGCCAAATCCAATCTCTTCCACACTCCCACTTTTCCCACTCACTCTTTCAGTGTTGGCATCCGGCTTTTTATCCTCTACCATACTCCCACTCCCTCTGCTTCCCCTCACTTAATTTTTTGCTCTCTTGCCTTGACTTGCAGATGTATGGCTGTCATCTTGTCTCTCTTTTCATTTATTTCTCAATCTCCCTCATCCTTATGGATCTCAAGATGGGGGTAGAATAATTATCTTTACCTCCCTGCTTGTTTGTCATATTTTCTTGTCTAGCTTTTCATCTCATATGACTACAACAAGCTTCCCTCCTCTCCTTACTCTGCTGCTTTCTTTCTTTCTTTCTTTCTCTCCCTCTCCCCCTTTTAGTTCTGGGCACATAGCCACCCCTTCTCCCTTGCTAACGAGCTCGGAGTGAAACGACTGAAAATGATATGCAATTAGTACTCAGCCTTCATGGTCTCTGTGTGTATGCACATGTGACAGATTGAGACAGAGTTTGTGTGCTTGCTGCTAAATGTGAATGTATGTGCGTGCTGGACTTTCAGATTGTGTGTGTGTGTGTGTGTTTGTGTGTGTGTGTGTGTGTGTGTGTCCTCAGGTTCTAGTGAGTACTGGGCTAATGTACTTTCCATGTTCTGTTATAATGTAGGGAAAGCCCAGTGAGGGTAAGTTGCATATCTGTATGAGGATATGTGTGTAAGTAGACAGTATCATGAGTGCTTTCTTAGGTATTTGTGTATGCATATATGTATGTACATTTTATGAACATATTTGAGATTTTAAAGGGAAAAGAATGCGTGTGTGTTTGTGTGTGTGCGCGCGCAGGTGCTCACCCCTCTGTCACAGGTCAGAACATTATGTAACCTCCGCTCTGATCTCCTCAACCCTTACAATCTAAGCCCATGCATAACTCAGGGCGGACAAGATATTTCATTTTAATGCAATTAAATTTTAATGAAACCTTCATTGCACTCTTGAATCTCGAGATGACCTGCAGTAATTCCATGATGATCTTCCTTTAAGCGGGAATGTAAATTTTTGCTTTGAAATGTATATTGGTCCTGTAGTCATAAAGAATGCTGCCTGTTTTGCTCAGCATATTGTGCAACTAAATTATTTTTCTTATGTAATTATTGTGTCAGGAATCTTGCATGATGGTTAATTACACTGTATGTATGAGTGGTTTGGACAAGCGGGCTTGCAGGATAAAAAATACTGAATAAACTGAAGTTATCGGATAATGTTTACTAGCAGGTTCAGTGTAGCTGTCAAGTACCTGGTGTATTCTTATACATACATTGTCAAGCATCAAAATGAAGGAACATGAGCAGTAAATATCGATAACCATGTACAAACCACCTAATAATGTACTATACTGTCTGCCACAGCTAATGACATTGCAGCTCCATGCAGTTACCATACTAACACAAAACACTTTCCGGCCTCTGAGTTTTCTCAGAAAAGTATAAAACTGTATATAGACCTAAAAGCCATGGAGCCATTTTGCCATGGAAAAATAATTTCTATGCAGGTATGCTCTTCTAAAGTCTGCCAACTGTCATAAATGCGATTGTGTTCTTTTCCCATTTGTTGGGTATACTGATAAAATCACATTTATCTTAAAACTCTGCCCTGTTAGAGAGCTGTAGCATCTCTAGATCCAAGACAATTGGCACATTATCCCTTTAAATAGCCAGAAGACATGGACCCAGATTAGGCTAAATCAACCACAGTTCTCTTAATATTCCATCTTTACATGTGCAGATTTTATGGTTTCATAATATGATTAGACATATCCAAGCCTCAGTCACATTTACAGTGTTGGATGTCTTAAAAATAAAACAGGCTTCATTGTCTTTGATTCTAACATTCACACTATCCACCATGACATCTAGGTAATATGCTCAATGGACTGCACTTATTTCGCTTTTCTAGTTTTATCAACCACTCAAGGAGCTTTCCACACTGCAAATTCCCACATCTTCACACATTCATAGAGCACTTTTTTCTAGGAGCACAGAGCTTTATACACACACACACACCTTCACACACACAAACACACACACACACACACAGTGTTCAACACTTCAACATGTTGACTGGAGGAGCCTAGGATCGAACCAGTGACTTTCCAGTAAGTGGACGGCCCACTCTACCTCCTGAGCAACAGTCGCACAATAAGATGTTAAAGATGACCTAGTTGATGTCATAATATACTGCAACAAAATGTCCTGTCAGGTTTGAGTATTTGAAGACTTACTTTAGCTCAGATAAAACATTAGGATCAGAGAATAACATTCATTGCATTGACCTGGACTTTAAATGAAAGGGGTTTCTCCTAATCTCTCAATTTACTTGGAGGGAGACCTGCCAAATTGTAGTTTAGACTTCTGCCACAACCATTTCATCTGATTTGGTGTCGTTTGTGGGACTTTAGTGCAGAAGTTTTGAATGTGACTTTTTACACCAGAGCCTTTTTAACCATATGGCCTACTTAAGAATTACACAAGAAAATGTTTTTGGCAATATAAGCTGAAATAAAAGGTGGGGTGCAGAGGCATATGTACATACTCTATGCTCTAAACTGTACCCCTTCACCATCTAGCAAGCTGTTACGTAGACAAGACCACCACATGCAAAATAATGTACTTGGCTATTGGGAAAGGGTGCTGATAAAATTTTATCCATATACAACAGTTCCAGGCAGTAGACATATATTCTATGAAACTTTTGGGGGTTCCCACTTTTCAATTTAATTGACAATGATCAAATATAAACCCGGCAGGTTTAAGAAGCCCTAAGCAAGGCAAAAGTACAACTGGCAGCGATGCCAGATAGGAACACTGACAGGCAGTGGTGCCCCTGGCATCTTAAAAGATTTATATGTTCTTTAAATTTGTGAGGGGAAAAAAACAAGTGTACACTTTCTGACACATCAGAACCTTGAAATGAGGCAAAGCAGTTCCCTATTAGGAGATACTTAAAATTTTGAATGAAAAGAATAAGCACAGTATTTTTTTTGACATTATTGGTTTATATTGGGGTTTTTTTTTAGTTTTTTTTAAGGAAAGTGCTAAATGAAGTTTGGGATTGATACAGATCTATTGATTATGTAAATGAACAAATATACAGTAGAAGTAAGGGAAACTTACTGGTATTATTCAGTAACAAAGCTAAGACTTTAGCACAAAGGGCATTTCCATGACTTCCTTGAGCTCCCAGTGTACCAGAACAAGGAGGCAGCTTTTCTATGGAGTTCAATTTGGTTTGGTGTAATGTGATTATTTGCTAGATTGGGAGGGTATGCACTACTAAACTTTTGGGTTTAGTAGTGCATATCAGCTGTAATGACAAAGGCCTAGAGGCAGTTCCTGCACAATTACCTAATATAATCCTGAGACCCGGTACTGTAGAAAGGCTCAGAGTATAAATCTAGTTTTAGGACCCTATTATTTCAGTTTATATTGTGCTTACATGCTGCATATTCCTAAATATTTCTGTTTCATCAAATTTCCGCCATCTAATTGAGACAGAGCAAACCGTGGGCCAAGTAGTGTTGCAGCTCAGGAGTACTTATTGGATCCTGGGGCTCTTGGCAAAATATAATTAAACCACTACTTGTAGTCTGCTGTGTGCTTGGTGCTTGATGGGTACTTACATGAAAGGGTACATATACAATACACAGCAAGCCAGATGAAGTAGGGGTCAACAACTTGTAGATTAGGTTTGTGAATAAGCAAGTGGAAGAACTTTAGTTAAAATATAGTTTTGGTCATGGATAAATACACAAATTCATCAAATTAAAACACTGATTGTTGAAAACTTTGGAAAGTATCAATGTTTGCTACTACAGTAAAGTGTATTATTCTTTTTCTCTGTTGCGTTCTTGTGATGATGATAATCCATCTGATAGTGTGGAATTATATCCGTCAAACTTTTTGTACACAGGGCACATTTATAGAGCTTTAAATTAATACTAAATGAAAAATACCCTTAAAGGTCTGATGGAACACTTTTGCCTTCCATAATGTTAGATGTTAGAGATCCATCCGGCCATGTGTACTTATACATCCTATTTTTTTGTCAAGGTAAAAATCTAGCTTGATCTATTAATGTCAGAGGCTCCATGAATGTTAATCAGATAGATTTCAAATATATAACACGTTTGTCATTGAATAGAGTTGGATGACATGGGAGAGGAAGTTTTCCATCATCAGGTAGCTTCATAAAGAATAGAATAGCTTCTACAAAGTATTTCTAATGGTGTGTCAAAGGCAGTGAATACAGATTAGTTCCTCCGGGTGGTTTCCATGATTTTATATAGTCACATCTTTGAATCTCCGCTTCAGCCTCTAAACTAACCGATTATTCCTAGACATGTTATTGTTCGTGAAAGTATGGAAGTATAACCTTTGCAGATATTGACACCTGGCTGTTACTTAATTCAGAACTGTATCACATCATACTGTGCGGCAAACTCTATTGTTCCCCAAGTCATTTTGTCTCCATATTGAATTTTCATCCCCACTCATGGTGATATTCACCCGACACTGCCTCTGTACAGACAGAAGTCAATCTTCCTCACTGTCTTGGATAATCCTGTGTTCTCTAACAGCCATGGAAGTTCTGCCAGTAGTTACAACAAGCATTATTTATTGTCATCACATTTACAGAAAATGAACATGTCCATTAAATGTAGTGCATTTCGCAACCCTTATTTTGCTGAAGGCATCTCGCACACATCCTGTTTCTTTGTAGTTGGGCCTTATTGTAGAACTTGCTTATGATAAATGAGACCTTTATTCTGTAACTGGCTGCACTGAGGGACAGATGTTGCTGCAGGCTGTTAAATTTTGTCTGAGTCAAATTAATATACAATAATTTCATAAATGCTTGAGGGTTTTCAATCAGTGTTACCTTATGTTTTCAAAGTAGAAATGTGTGAGGCAAAAAAAAAAAGAAATTGGGCCAAACTTGATTATATATGTAAAATAATATTTGACTCTTGACTCAGAAAATGATCAGTTGTCTCATTTGTTGCTGAAATGTTTACCTGCATAATTTTAAAGGACTTTTATCTCTGTGAATAGGCAGCCATTAGAGGACACTTATGTCACCTTATCATGTTTATGAATTTGGATACTTGTCTTTTAATTGCTGTTTTTTTTTTCATTTGCATCACTCTCATGAATATGCAAACAGAAGTGATTAGGTTAATGAGCAAACTGATGACAGAGCAAATTAATGTGCAATAAATTCTTTTGACCATATTCATTTTTAGTATTCTTTATCACTGCGTTTGTTTCAGCCTGAATATGCAAGGGTGGATAAGTAACTAAGGGGATCAAAAGATAATGAAAGTATTGGTGTTAAATGTATGATGGAAATCTATGAACCAGCAACTTTTACTCTTAAATAATTAAATCTTAAACATTTCACACAAGAGTAGAAAAATGTTTCTTTTCGTATGCAGTGTTCTTTAAAGGGCTGTAGCCCTCAAAGCTGGCAATGTAATGGATCCCATGAAGACTACTTCTTAGTCTGGTAACAGATTGGTGTCCTGTTTAAACAAAGTACTGTGACTGAGAATCATTTCCATAATTACTATTAAGGGCATCACTCATGAAGTGAATCATTTCGTCCTGCCCTATTATTTAGTGACATGAGTGTAGCTGTGTAATTTTAAAAATACCAACATATTCATGAAACTGTAGCAAAAACATGACATTAGTGTTATTAAGAGTGGGCCTGCTTTTTCCACCAACTAATTTCTCACAAGGCTGATGCATAATTGTCCTTCTGTTTGGCCAGAATGTGGATACCAGCTAATTGAGACATTAAAGAGTCGGAAGCCAAGACGATGTCCAAATTCTAGGCTTGCTTGCTAATGTGTCTGCCTTCTGTGTCTCATTCAGCCTTCAAAGCAGAGAGGTTTCCCAGTTATGAGTGTGTTTATATTTGGCACTGGGTGGAGTGCAGGGACACAGTCATTGAAGAGTTATGTCTCCCCACATACTGTGTCCTTCCACCGCCGCATTTAAAATGTGTCCAGAAAACAACAAAGACAAAATACTTCTATACTTTTTGGCTACGCAATAGACTGTGCAAGGTCATGAAGTTTAACCCAAAAAGTCTCATTGGAGCATTTAAATTTAAATAAATTTTCGCTCATCTGTATGTGTTTATGTTGAGGGTTATGGAAATGAAAGAAAATAACTTCTTTCTGTATTGCTCAGTTTTAAATTTTCTTTTAATAACATGATTACTGGATACAAATCTGCATAATGTACTTCTGTTGGTGTGTTTTTCTGGGTGCATGCATTTGTTCCTGGATAAAAATGCACATTTATATATACATGAATAAATTGAATTGTACATGCAGATAGTGTGCATGTTGGAACTATGGCGACAGAATGCATGGGAAAGAACCACACAATGTACTGAACCGTCTAGATAGCATTGTGATATTCTGGGATTCAATAAAGTTTGAGAAAACAAAAGGCAATAGTTTCTTAGATGTGAGTTCTGCACTATTACAATGACTTCGGACTCATTGAGTTTATAGTTGTCATTACACCAAAATGAAGTCACAGTGTACTTGTTTGGAGGTGTACTGGTTTCATCTGAAAGTGCCAGAGAGACTCAAGTGGACTCGGTTGTTGAGTCATATCTGCATCCCACCAACTTATATTCAAATAGTTCATTAGTAACAAAAGTGCTTGAAATACATGCTGGAAATTTTTGCAACCATGTGTACAGTATCCATGATAGATCCATCATTCACTATCCAGAAACAATAGTCTAGTTGCCTTTGACTTTCTTTCTAGGTGTTTCCTATAACCCTGTTTATTGAAAGTCTTCATAGCATACCTTAGAATACTTTGTAATCTCTAATCAAATGTTTTATTGCTCGTTTAGCAGTTGGGTTAGAATATGTGAAACTGGATTTCCCATATCCTCCTTACTCTTCCCCAGGAGCCATTGTTTCACCAACATCAAATTATAACTAAAGTTTCTTTTCTTTTAATCTTTGTTTTTCCTATTAAGAGGTATATATGAGAAGTTGTTTTCTCGTCATGCATCGCCGATTCATTTGCCCAAATGGGATGTGCTGAAAATCCGTTGAAACTCCATTACCCCCCCCCCCCCGATCCTGATTTGAAACTAGGAATAGCTAAAGATGGTTATATGAAATAAATGGCCTCACTGTTCTTTAAAACCTTGGTGTAAGTGATTTACAAAAAAAAAAAAAGTCTTCATAGTGTCATCAAGGGAAGTTGAGAGTTATTTACACCATGTTCAGGGCCTCATTCAATTTATTCACCTCATCACCTTTCTCTCTCGCTCTCTGACAGTGTGGACCTGGTGCATGCCCAGCTGCATGTGTGTGAAGGCCGCAGCCTGCCGGAACTGGGCCTCAAACAAGACAAGATCAGGGTGAACGGCTGTGCAATCCAGTGCAGAGTGACAACTGAAGACCCTGCCAGAGGCTTCCAGCCAGACACCGGCAGGATTGAGGTAGGCTCTATCTTAAAGTGATACACGCTTTAAGTTTTGAAGGGATTTTTCATCAGCAGGGACCAGAAACACGCTTGTAATAATCACGTCTTAATACCTTATATAGTTAGTTTTTATTTCCATGTCCTGCCCAACATGTAGCCCATCCTATTTAGTATTAAAAAAATCACTGCTTTACGTCAAACACGAAAAATATACCTAGGATATCAATCTGCATAGTTGAATGCAATTCCACTCAAAAGATAAGTTCAGGTTTTGATGTTTTTAATTGCAAAATTTGAAATTCATCATTAAATACGGGGCATTTTTCCTCATATGACAGTTTCTCCAACTAACTGGCTATGCTAGCAACTGTATTAGGTATCGGTCAACTCAGGCATTCTGCATCATCCATGTTTAAAAATCATTTTTTGTTTTTAGCCTTCATAAACAGCTCATCATATGGTTCCCAGTAAAAAGACCCACGGGAAACCAAGTTAAACTCATTTCTGATATCATTGAAATGGGACATTGAACACATTCATGGCACACTCTTCTTCCAGACTGACATGCTGTCAATTTTCAACAGTGAGTAATAAAACACCAGATACCAACCAGGCAGCTCTTTGCTTCTAAGATTTATTATACAACAAAATATTCTCTTCTCTAACCATGCATAATTTAGGCAGTTTCAGTTTATTCCATATGTCATTTACACATGGCTCACAAAGCAGCATGGCATCACATTAAAGTCTTCTTTCTCACCACATGTCAAATGTAGACATGTATGTTTTGCCAATCTCAAACCCAGCCTGTATTTGATATTAAGGCTTGTGAATGCAGCATACTATCAGATTTTGAGAATTTTGGGTTTCATATGGATGTATGGAATTATTAGCCATACATACTAACAGATAAGAGCAATGAACTGACAATTGCAGATAGCTGCAGAGTGAGGGGTTGATTCTCAAAGGCACCTATAGTACAAGTATCTGTTTGACATTACAAGCAGACTTTAATTTGGTGAGGGATAACAGAATGTCCTCATCCACGTGTGCATGTATATATGTGAACATGAGAACATGTGTACAGTCACAGACCTATAATTTATGAGGTGTTTGATCTCTGCAGCTGTCACACTGATCTGTACAGTTAGGTCCATAACTATTTGGACATTGACACAATTTTGCCTCTGTACACAACAGCAATGGATTTGAAATGAACAAATCAAGATGTGGTTGAAGTCTAGATTTTCAGTTTTAATTCAAGGGTTTCGCAAAAATATCACATCAACCATTGAGGATTTAGAGCTATTTTTATACATAGTCCTTCATTTGCAGAGGCCCAAAAGTTATAGGGCAAACCAACATAATTACTAATTCCTAAATGGTTAATGTAAATTTTTTGTGAAACCCCTTGAATTAAAGCTGAAAGTTGATACAAATCTTGATATGTTCATTTCAAATCCACTGTGGTGATGAACAGAAGCAAAATTATGAAAAGTGTGATTGTCCAAATACTTATGTGCCTAACTGTAGTAGCTTAGTGCTGTGATTATAAACATACACTGCTATGAGTTCTGTAAGTGGGATGACATGATTTCCCTTACGCATGTGTATTTCTACATGACTGAACTAGTGTGCGTTCATCTTATTCTCTCCGTGAGAAGGGTGTGTGGGTGTGTGTGTGTGTGTGAGTGAGTGTGTATATGAATATGTGTTTGTGTGTGTATATATGTGCGTGTGTGTGTGTGTGTATATGTATATGTGCGTGTGTGTGTGTGTGTGTGTATATGTGCGTGTGTGTGTGTATATGTGCGTGTGTGTGTATATGTGCGTGTGTGTGCGTATATGTATCTATGTGTGTGTGTGTGCGTATATGTATCTATGTGTGTGTGTGTGTATATATGTGTGTGTGTGTGTGTGTATATATATGTGTGTGTGTGTGTGTGTGTATATATGTATGTGTGCGTGTGTGTGTATATATGTGTGTGTGTGTATATATGTATGTGTGCGCATGTGTGTGTATATGTGCGTGTGTGTATATGTATCTATATGTGTGTGTGTGTGTGTGTGTGTGTGTATTTAGAAATGCTCTTTGTGTGTCCTCAGTTTTTTTTTGTTTTTTTTTTTTGTAAATACTTGGTCTAGCAGTGAGTATTGAGAAGTGTGTCTGCATTTCCCTTTCTGTGAGAGGACCAGTGATTTTCTCTGACAGTGTTCACACATGAGTAGACACAAAGGTCACTTATATGAGTGCTCTGTGTATCCATCCACAAGCACACATCCTGTATATCTACACAACATATATGCTGTTGCTCATTGTGTCTCTACAAATCTCTGTCTAGCTGATGAGGTCTGATCCCTGGATGCTTTTCGCTGTCAGGTCCTTTTGCCCTTCACCCTACACTATACACTCAACCACTCCTCTACTTTTTCTTTATTTTTTCTCTCCCATCTTCTCTCTCCTTTCCCATCTTCTCTCTCCTTTCCCTTTCTTAAACGTTTCTTTTTTCACATTCGCTGCTTTTACTGGCTGTAACAATGTCACAAATTGCTTTACAGATAATTAGGTGGTAATGAGAGCTAGTTTGAATCGATAAAAATAGCAGACTAAAATAAAAACTAAGTATTAAAAACAATATAAATAAAACAGCAATTTCCCAGATTACAAAAAAACCAAGTCATGGTTTAAGATAATGTCGAGAGATAATGGTAATTTCAACCTCAAAGTGCGGTGCTTAAAAAGCCGTGTGGGCCCAATAGCCAGGGCTGGGTTATGTTTGTATCGTAGCCTACGCTCTACTAAATGTGGGAGGAATCTACCTTGAGGGAAAAAATGGAATTAATTCTTGAACAGTGCAGAAAACCAAAAAAAAAAAGAGTAATATAGTATGACATGCACAGTTTCCTTCAGTATCCTGTCAGAATTCTGCAGCTCAGCAGTGCATAGGAGTAGACAGGTGAAGCTGATCAATGTTCTGATATTATTGCCTGCATGTCTAATTTACTGCAATTTTTTAAACTATAAATTCCTGGAGACCCTCTGGTTTCAACCCCCCCTTCCAGCTTGTGATGGATGCTATGAATAACATACCGACACTGCTGCCTGGTGACTTAACACAGTGATTTTTGACTTGTTGACTGTGATTGAATTCGACTTGCACCGGTGGCTTTCCAACAAATCACATGTTTCTTGGTTCCGAGCGTGGGGGAGAAAAGAGTGGTTGTGTTCTGCACACAGATTTATTTCAATTGAATTTGAGTTCAGTAATTTTATCAGTACTTTAACATTAACCTGGATATATCTCCATATTTCAGATGATGCATTTATCTGACAATTCAGCTTTTCTGAAGTGTATTCAAATCTGCAGCACACATTTCAGACTCACATCTGATTTGGGGGCGGTAGGTGAAAAAATATAAGCTATTTGAATAACATCCCCATTATTTGGTATTCTCATTTTCAGGGTGCTTTACTTCTCACTCTGAAAATTGCCTCTTGCATTGTATATAGCTTTCCTTAACAAATTGCCTGAGAAAAGAGGCCATGGAATAGCATGTGACCTTTCCACATCAGGGACTTCGTCTTATTTCTGCCCCATGTTTTTCTCCTCAGCTCTTCCTGCATCACTGGAACCCCCCCCCCCCCCGGACTTGTCTTAAAATAATGTACATATTTTCCACATCCTTATCGTCCCCATCCCTCCTTTCCCCTCTCTCGTTTAAGCACTATGTCTCCTGCTTCCATTTATTTCCACCTCGTCTCTCCTTTCCCCCATCTTTCTTCCCCACTTCTTCCCATTCCTCTGTGTTCCTACACTTTTTAGCTATGCATCTGAGCTAGGAAACGTGTCAACACAGCAACACCCACCCCACCACCACTGTCACCATCATCATGCAATATGAATGAATCGAACACAATCAACACAGAAAAAACATGGATGGAGGAATGCCATGTTTGAGGGACAGATGAATAAAATATTGACAAAAGGGCTGTGACAAGGTCAGCCACTGGTGACGTAGTGGAAGGTGGAAGGAGAGAATTGTCACGCTATGGGCTTTTGGTCACTTTAAGGGCAACATGGATAATTGGATTCAACAAGTGGAGATGGAGTCATTTCTGTACCCTGTTCCATGCCAATACAGATACCCCTTGATAGGATGTACCAAAGGCTAATTATTTCAAATATCCTGTAAATAATGATAGAGATTCCTTGCTTTTCCCTCTTAGAGGAGTTTGAAGAAATTGGGAAGAGAGCAGAACAGTAGGAGAGGTTGGAGATGGGGTGTTAAGGTTCAAAAACCTTTCTAAGCGGTTAGAAAGAAGAAATTTAGACAGGGAGAAAGAACTTTTCTTTTGAAACTGTAGAGACCATAGACTGATGGTTGCTTGTGCACAAAATGGAAGCAACAGGTCCAACAGGCCGACTCAGTAATGGGTACATTCTTGTTTCAGGTCTCTCTGACTTGATTTTCTTGTCTGGGGAGGAAAAAAAAATTAAAGATAACAGGCATATAAGAGCTTTCCATCTTGTTCTCTTATCTCATTTTAACGGAGCTTTCAGAGCAGGGGAAGAAAATCAGTGAGGAGCAAGACTGAAGCATTGATACAAGAGAGCAATGGAAGCAAACGAGGTAGGATAGATTGTGTGCACAGAGAGTAGTAGAGCAGTATTAAAAACAACCATTACTCAGCTTTTATTTAAAGTCTGACCCACAATTGCAGTGTCATGCTCCCTGCTGTTGCAGTGTGTCTGCATTATAACTGTCCAGTGCTCTTTATTGCAGAGCAGACAGTTTTTTTTTTTTTTTTTTTATGGAAACAACATATTTTTCAGGCAATTTACACAGAATACAGCGTTAACCAAATTTAAGGCAGCAAAGAAAACTGAGAAATAAGCCGTACTTACAAATGAAGTGGCTGTAAAAAGATGGTTTAGCAGGTTGAAGTTATGGTCACAGCTTAATTAGTGACCAGAACTCATTCATTAAGACTCTGATGGACTGCGAGACCATGTTTGGAACGATACAACCACTGTGTTAAATTTCCAAAGTTGTAAAATTCTTTGACCTATTTTTTGTAGCTTAGTTATTACTTATGTTACTAATTGTTATTACACATTATCTACTTCATCCTCACACTAGAACATGAGCTAGTGCACCCTCATGGCTGATAAAATCTCTGTTTGTGGTGCATTTTCAAGGTAAGAAGTTAAATATTGGTTTACTATTATGCTTAATAGTTGGTTATAATTATATAATCTAGATATGTTTTTAGAATTTGAAAATTGTATGAAAAGGGAAGTTTGATTTAAATGTATATGAATTTTAATAAATTATGATCATATCATAAACTAGCTTCTTGCAGTGCTTGAGGACTGAGAAAGAAACATAGTTTTTAATTGGCAGCAGCGTGAATGAGTGAGGGAGCTTTGCTGCTGTTCTGGGACCAAAAGTGTCTGGTGAAAGATTTGCACATCTTGTAAATAGTACTATAGTATCTTAACTATTGAGTTACTAGTATGTTTCTTGACACCTTTACAATGAACAAGCACTTACTGTGGGTATTGTCGGTTTTTTTTTTTCCTTATGCTCCACATTCTTAGCTTTTTTAAGTTTTACTTAAATCCAGGAGGAACTGGTTGAAAAAAATATTAATGCTATAACAAGTGAGACAACGTACCCTAGAGAAAACAAAATACAATGTTTACGGGAAAGGCAACATAGGGAGAAGAGGTGCATAAAGGGAAAATGATGAGACTGAGGGCTGGAGCAAAGGATGGGGAATGGACGGACAGACGAGGAGGCGAGGATGAGGAGTGATGGATGTCATAGCATGAGGGTTTCAGCAGCTCTGTTGTCACAGTGATGGGGAGGGATGGACTGCATGCTTTGGGATCAAGCAAGCAGGGAGCAAAGGGGAGTGGGGGGGTATTAATGGAGCACCTTGACATTTTGTATTCTAATCTATTTTTTAGCAGGCACTCGTCACATTCAATGTATCTGCCAGCCTTTTGGTGGGTAAGCTCTGTGATCAGTTTAGCTTGATGAGATGTGAAACTGATTCCAAGATGTAAAAGGCCTTTATTCCCATAGTGTGTTAAGTGGATGATGAAAACAGTCTACTGAAGCCCGAAATTATGTTACTCCTATAAAATAAAGAGGGGAAAATACGGCTTTGTTGTACACTGCAGGGGAAAACAGAAGGGGGTGAATTTGATATTTCAGTACCGAAGTAAAGGATTGAATGAAAAGAGGGTTTGTGATATTTGTCTTTGTCTATATCTGAAGGCATCAACAAGGGAGCAGCCATCACCCTTTTGTCTGCATCTGTCTGCTGATCTATCCATCAATCTTTTCTCACAGATATCTCATTTTTCTGTATTGAATCATTCCATCATGGTTGAGCATTTCTCCCTCCCTCTTCTTTTTTCTTATTAACTTTCCTACCTAACAGACCTCTTCCTTTTTACCGTCTTTCTTTCTCTCTCTCTCTCATGTGTATATATAGAGAGATAGATATATATCTATATCTATCTCTCTATATATAGATATAGATAGATATAGATATCTAGATATATCTAGAGAGAGAGAGAGAGAGAGAGAGAGAGAGAGATTTCCCTCCCTCCCTCCCATCCATTTGTCCATCTATTGATCTCTCTCATTTATCTCCCATCCTCAGTGTCTTCACATTTCCACCGTATCTTCTTCCTTTCTCCCTCCCTTACTTTATCTCATCTTCCTCATCTTTTTTTCCTCGTTGTCCCACCTTCTGTCTCCAGAGAAAGTCAGCAAGTAATAAGGCCAATTCCAGCTTTTCCCCTCTACTCCCAGTTTTCCTATTATCCTTCTTATTCCTACTCCCTACTTTGCCTTCCCTTCCTCCCCAGTGTCATGGGTCGGGTTTTTTTTTTTTGTTTGTTTGTTTTTTTAATCCAAAGCAACCCATGTAGCACCAGGGGTACAGAAACTCTTACTCTGGCATTATTGGTAGTTTGAGAGAGACACAAGACCTCAGATCTTTATCCTTTTCTCCTTCTTTAATCTCATCTACATGAAAGTAACAGCCAATCCATAATTTATCCCAAAAATCAGTTGTCTCTTCTCCTGAATCTGTCTACCAGCAAAGTCTGTTCTTTTTCCTTCACCCCACCATGCATCTTTGTTTTGTTTCTCTTTTATTGGAACACATTTGCATGCATCTCTGTGTGTTAATAATATGTTTTACAATGCTGCTGCTGTGTGTGTATGGGTATACAAGCTTGAGTGTGTGCATGCGTGTGTCTTTTTGTGTATGTGCTCCATCCTCCAGAGAACAATATCAAGTGTGAAAATAGGTTGAGTCTTAATTAGAGGAAGTGTGTTTGTCTTGCTTGACACATTGTCGTAAACACCTTCATTTGCATACCATAAACGTCCTGCACCCCACATTGGTTCCTATTGACAGCACCATGATTCATCACCAATATCTATCTTTTTTCATTTCCATTAATTAAGCTTTATGTGCTCATTAAGTTTGAACTTCTTTAAATAAACAAAGAAAGAGTTCTAACTACAAAATTCAGGATTTTCATGTTTGTCTTCACAACTAACCTGTTTTTCATGGGTCAAACAAATTCAGGTGCATTTCCCTGTTTACTGTGGTTCATTTGGAAAGAAATTCATACTCTGGAACTAACAACCACACCAAAGCTGCCTTGAAAGAAAGGTCTGCAATCTTGGGTGTGAAAGCAAAGTAAACCAACCAGAGGATTTATGTTAGTAGATATGTGATTTTTAGCATAAATTTGTTGATTGTAATCTTTTAATTAAGCTATTTCCTGCTCTGTATAAACAATTCAAAGCATGAGCAGCAAATTTTGCATGAAAGTACATGAATGTACTTTAGTACATTCATAGTATATTGATGTGGTAACACATGTGTACCACCATCTAAGTGGGGTGGATTTTCCCAGATGCTAAATCAGGGAGTGAAAAAGAGTTAAAACAGAAGTATATTGGGCTTCTGTCCTGCTCTAGGGACACAACAATCACACAGTAACTATCCTCCTATAATGTTATGGAACACAAAGCCTCTTTTACCATGTTTCTGTCTGTTGGTCAGCTTTAATGATCTATGAGGACCAGTTGCAGTGTTGACTAATAGTGCTCATTATTTCTTCATGAGCTCTTCTAGACATCAGGAAAGAAACTCAGAGCAGTGTACAGCATGACTCACCAGAGTCCACCACAATTTGGTTTCCCCACATTGGTCCACATATTGAGGAAGATAAGGAGGCAGCAGAACTGTTTTGAATGACATGACCTGACATTTATTCCATATGATTTGTGAGAAGTAACATATTCACTTTCACACTTGATCTGAACTACGAATATTAAAGCATAGTAGAACCTGCGATTTGCAAATACATAGGAAGTAGGAATGTAGAGAGCTTGATGGACACACATTGCTGGCATCATGCCTTGTTGACTCTGATATTATCCAGGACCCCTGGCCAGGTGTTAGAACACCAGAAACACACACCTGCAGCAGGGTAAACCCCCAACATCGCAGGTACAGACAGACATGCAGTCATACAGGGTGTAATTTCCAAAGAAACCACCTTTGACCTTGAGAAGGTCATGCGTGGAGAGCCTTGAACGTGAGCAGACTTACTCCTGCAGTGTATGTGTATTTGTTCACACACTGCTGGTGAGTGCGTTTTTTTTTTTTTTTTTTTTTAATTAATACTGTGGAACCATCCTTGTGTTTTTCATATAATCTCTGGTGAAATCTCATCTATTGAGTGAAATACCCACCTACCCATCTCTGCCACTCGATGCCTTGATAATTATGAGCTCAACTTAGCCCAGTATTCTCAGGACTGATATTTCTCCCTTTCTCCATTAGTGCCCCCTCAACACAATTTGCTGTTCAGACATTTTGTGGTATTGTCCACTTACTGTCTCAATGTTTTCCCCTTTTTCTGCCTCTCCGATGCCTATCCACCCCCTCTCCACTCTGTGTATCATCTTATCACTTGTAATTTTATTAAATTTCATCAAAATAGCCAGAAAGAAAAAAAAATCATTACTAATACAACCTGCACTGAAATCATTACTAATAACATGGAGTCAGAGACATTTTAATCACAAATATTCAACACATCAGCAGTGCTGAGAAATATTTAGTGTTTGAAGGAATGGCCTTTTTTTTTTTTTTTAAATAGCTTTGCACACATTAGTCAATACAGTGAGACCAGTTGTTAATCCTATTGCTGCCGCTCATCCAGGAGATACTAACCTCTATTGTCATTCAAAGACCAAAGCTTGTTGAAAATTGGACAACCTGCATGATTGCACACCCTGAAATGCTCTGTCACACTCTGTTTTTCAGTTTAACTGCTCATGGTTCATCTGTATCATAAAGGAAATCCCAACCATTACACATGATCAATGCAATAGATTTTTGGGATCATTGCTGCTACTGAGTCTTCATTCATTTGCAGCAATACAGAACTCCACTCCAGTGATGAGAGTAGTAATGATTACATGTTTCAATTGTTCGACTATTACAGACAAGTTAAATACCTCTGTAGGGAAAATGATCAGTTTCAGCACGGAACAGAAAATGGACACGTATCCCGGAGTAATTTTGCAGAAAACAAAATGGAGCCAAGGAGCTTCATGAAAGCATTTTCAAGCAGAAATTTTACCACTTAGGCATCATTAAGAGGAGCTGTAAGTTGGAAAACAATCAGAAATTCAAAGACTACCTGTGTGAGCATAATAGCAACAGGAGATTCCTGGAGATCTGCAGCAAATCCCTACTATTACAGGCAATCATTGAAAATGATATATGGGATCATGGCTGTTACTGGGTCTTCAATTACTTGCAATGATACAGAACTCCTCCCAGTGATGTGAGTAGAAATGACCACCTGTTTTGATTGTTGGTTAGCTCCCGCTGCGCACAAGTTCAAACTGAGCTTTGTTTGAATGTTGTAACTTAGTAAAAAACCCCTCTGTACTGGGCAAGTAAGTAACAGTATTAGACCATAATTTATAATTTACGTCTGCCCCAAACCGCTTTCTTACCTGTCTGCGTCAGAGTTAAGTTGTTGCAGTGCTAGCATAGTACAACTGTGTGAAAGTGACTAGAACTAGTGTAGTTGTTAGTGTAAACTTTACACTCAAACCTAGGATCAAAATGAACTATTCTAAGAGTTATTTAAGTTGTAAGCTATAGATATATAGCTACACATATTGACATTTCTGTGATATCAAATAACAGCTCGAAGGCCTTTTCTGCAGCACTTCTCCTTTCCATTTACCTATGTCCAGTTCCATTTTTCACAAGAAGATCCAGATTTAACCCAGTCTGGAAAATAAAGCATTTACATTCTCATATGCATCTTAAATATCTAATGTTGAGCATTTCTATATCACTAAGTAATAAACATTCCACCAGAATCCTGCTCTTAGCATCTGTACACCATCCTTTACTGCATGGTAATACATTCAGAAAGGGCCACACAACTCCCTGTTGCCAGCCATAAAGAAAACACTGACCATAATATCATATTTCCCTTATTATGCCTCCCATCTTTCTTTCAGGAGCCATTACCATCTGCCCTCTTCACTTCTTGCTGTCACTATCAATTTCCTCCTGTTTTTCTGTGTCCGTGTTTCTATATATCTAACTTAGATACAGGTGTGTGGGAGGATTAGTGTACAGTGCATACATGTGTGTACATGTATGCGTGTGTGCATGCGTACAGGTGTGTTTGTGTGTCTATAACTGAATGTCCCAGTCTTGTATTCCTGTTGTTAATGTTGTTTTTCCAGCCGACCTGCTCTCTCCTCCCTTCCTCTGAACTCTTCTCATTTATCATTCCTCCTCTGTTCTGTCACTATCTCTCCCATCTCCCGCCCTCCATTTCATATATTCCTCTCCACTAGTTTTCTTTGTAGTTATTCACTATTTCTCTTTCCGTCATTTCTCGTCTTTCCCTTGTGTACCTTTGTCTCATTGCATCTCTCCCTCTGCTCTGTTACTTGATTTGTTTTCGCAGCCTCATATTTCTTTCCATGTTTTCTTTCACCCTATTTTCACATTGTCGTCTCCTGTCTATTTTTGCAGCTTTCTCTGTCCTCTCTGATTTCTACCTCTCATTCTTCCTCTTCGTTTTCTCCTCACGTTTCTCTCTCAAGTTGCTGATTTGGTTTCCATTTCACTTTCTACTTTTTCCTTTCATCTAATTTTTACGCTCTTTTTCAATTATTTTTCTCTCTGAATCCCCCTCCCCTTTATATATATTTGTACACCCCCCTTTGTCTCTCCTGCTTACATCCTTCCCCTCTCTCTCATTCCTCACTGCTTCCATTGCTCTCTATGGAAATTGTCTCCATATTTGTCCCTTCTTAGTCCTCCATACCTCCATCCTGCTCACCCCTCCCTAACTTGTTTATTTCTAAATCAGATTCCTCCCTTCTCTCCCTCGATCTCTTTATATACACCTGGTCCTCCTTTCACAATATACCTCTTTTCTTTTGCTTACACTGCAGTATTTGTCACTGTCTATTTCCATACCCATCTGCCATTTTACCTTCATGTGTATTTTCCAAGATGTCTCGCAGACAAACTCAGTCTTTATTCCATAATTATTTTCTTTTCTCCAGTCTTGCAGTCGCCTGTTTACTGTCCTTTGTAAGTGTGTATGTAGGAATATATACCTGTATGTGTTCATGTGTTAGTGTCAATGTCCAACACTAAATGGTTAAATTAGTGAGTTAACTGTATCTGTACTGTGTGTGTCAGCTTTAATCAGATCTTTTACATTAGCGAAGGCTTGCCTCTTTGCTACTCAGTGTTTTTTGTGCACAGTGTGCAAAACAGCTGTTTAATTTAAGAACAATTCTCAGATGTGTGTATTCGTGTTCCCCTTTGGTTGGTTGTTTTATTCTTTTGGGTTGATTTGAGGCAGCTGAGTGGAGGGAAGCAGTAACAGACTACACTGAATTCTCCAAGCAAGCATTCAATCCAGTCTGTTCTTAAAGTGAACATGCAGGCATTTTCTGAGAGTACTTTTCTCCTCAACTGTTTTCTGAACAGTCTCCTTTCTTTTGTTTTTTTTTTTTTTTTATTTTATCAGGGCCCCAAAACTACAGGTTGCTCTCAATTAAAGCTATATTTTAAAATGAAATAGATCAGGATTAAATTTATAGATGTAAAATAAGATAAATTAAAAAAATAAATAAGATAACATAAGTGTCACTCATAGAACAGAATTTATTCTTATAGTTTATAATTAGAAAACTTTGTGCCCTCACCCTATTGACAGTCGAATGAAAAGTCCATTTATGTTTTTAAAAGCATTGGGCTTTGATCCAATAATTAATAATCCAATGACTGGAGAGCAGTTGAGTTTAATGGGATCAAATTTAAGATTTAATTTTTTTTTTTTTTTTTACTGCATTTTGTTTCTGATCACATTCGTCCTGCATAACATTTTCTGTTAAAAAGGCAGAAAGGGACAGAGATAGGAGTACATGATGAACAGATTAGATCAGACTGAGGAAAAACTTGAAATAAACAAATTACATAAATGAGAAATGAAACCTAGAATTTTTTCTAAATATCATATAATGAGCCCAGTTAGTACATTAGATAAGAGGCAACAAAAAAGTTTCTCCTTAAGACTTAAATATAACCTAACTTGATATGCTTTCACATTCAAAAAGTGTGAAATGGCGCAGTTGTGAATACCATCCACAGTGAGTGTTAGACCGAAATAAGTGCCAATAAAGGGTAATCCAGCTGGTAAACAAGGGCTCACATTTGTGAATTATTTTAAGTGAATTGAAAGACTAGGAATTATTTTGAGATACTAATTCTATAAAAATCCATATGTTATTGCGCAGCCAGTCATATCTTTCACAGCAGTTGTTTGTACCAGTAAACTAACCAAGTTAGCTCATTTAAAGTAATTTCTCCTGAGGCTCATTTAAGATTCTGTGACCCTCAGTTCCTACGGCAGAATAGAGAAAAGGCAGCCTAATCACAACATGAATCTGACCTCATTTTCTTAGGCAAAGTCACAACTTTTAATTGGTAATAGAGACAGCAGCTGCATGTCTCCTCTGAGAGCATGTCCACTCATTTGGACTGACAGACGAGTGATTCTTGGCATGTTAATAGCAAAATAGAATTGAAGAAGCCCCCCTCCCTCGATAATTTTCAGTGGTAGCCGTAAAAGATTCCTGAATCCACAAGCAGCCCTGCATTAGTATGACAGGAGCCATAGCATGCCTTTGTTTCCGGAATATTATAATGCAGAGCTAGTGTAGGTGCATGGGCTTGCACATTGGTTGGTGGTCTTTGTGATGACCAAAGGGGAGATTTACAGTGAATTAATTGAGCGTGTTTGATTGGTTTAACCGAGGATTCTCATGTTGGGCCAGTTAGTTTCATAGTATGTTTCATAGATCAGGCCCTGATTTCCCAGATACCATGATATTCCCTCTTTATCGTTTAGCTTGATTATGGAGATAGTATATATTATTAATGGTTAAATGGATGCATAGAGTATAGACACAGTACATACTGCTAATGAGCATTGTTAAGCATTGTTTGGTCCCACAGACACCGAAGCGGTTAGTTCCTCTATGTATGCAAATCCACCACTGTGTTTTCTTCAAGTGGCAACCACTGTTCTCTCAGGATTTCTCTTATTTAACTTGGGTAAAAGTATCTGTTTGGGGAAATTTTTCTTTGTTTTCAAAGTATTCTGTATTTTCACTAAAAGATTACTACGTCACGATCCATGTGTTGACCAGCTCTTCATCTTTCCCTTCACTTCATGTCTCCTTCTCTTTTCTGTTTGAATAATCTGTCCTCTGGGCTGTTTGTTGCCATCCATTGTTTTCTTCCTACCTCTTCTTTCATCATCTTCATCACCCACTCTTCATCGCCACCTTCCATCCCTAACACCTCTTTATACTCTCTTTTCTAAGCCCCGCATTTCCTCAATCCTTTTCCTGCTCATCTTTATTCCAGCTCTCATCTAGCTAATTTCATACTTTTTTGCATCTCCTTTCATCTCATCTTTTCCTCTTT
This sequence comes from Istiophorus platypterus, assembly GCA_016859345.1. Lineage (NCBI taxonomy): Eukaryota > Metazoa > Chordata > Actinopteri > Istiophoriformes > Istiophoridae > Istiophorus > Istiophorus platypterus. The sequence continues at coordinate 11,612,396 of CM029132.1, read as the reverse complement.
TTTTTCCATTTCTTTCTCCCCCTCTTGACATGCAGAATATGTCTGAGGTGTCAGTGCATGTGTCCTACATAACTCCTGCCTGGCTGTAGTGGGGTTGTGTGTCTTTTTGTATCTGTGTTTACACTGAATTTTCCAGTGTGTGTGTGTTCTCGCTGGAGTGTGTCATTGTTGTAGTATGTTCTTGGGCTTCCCATACATTTACAGGTTTAGCGATCCATCTGCATCACTGTATTTGTTCGTCTCCTTGTTTTGGCATCTGTATGAGCGTCAGCATCTGAGACTGTGTGTGTGAGGGTGGTTTTATCAGCTCTTGCAGATGGCCCCTGCCTCTCATCTGTCGTTCCAGTGAAATGAAGAACCCTCTGAAGAGTGAAGGCAGAGAAGAAAAGAATGGACAGACCGACATGGAGAGAGGGAAAGGGAGTGAGTGAGGGGGCGATGATGCACAGAGCAAGTTAGGGAGGGAGCGAGGCTTAGGGAGAAACAGCGAGAGGTGGAAGAGGGTGATCAAAAGATGGAGAGATTGAAAGGAGTGATGGGGAGAGGGGGACCACCAGAGGGGTCTGATAACAGAAAACACTATGATGTGTAAAGTGTTCATGTGTGTGTGGGCCTGTAACAAGAGCGCATCAGACCTATTGTAACGCATGAATTTACACTACGTTTGATATTACACCAGTAAACATATCAGGCTTCTCAGCTTAAAATGACAATGAGCATGTGCAAGTGCTTCCATGTAAGTGGGACTTGTGAATGAATTTTTCTTTGCCACTATCAGCTCATTTTCAAGGTTTGGTCACATAGCTAGAAGTGTACGTACACATCTATGTGATAGTTGCCATGCATAAGAAGAAGCTCTTCAAAATCAGTGTGGGATATGGGGTGTCTACGATATGTCTACCCGCAGGAGAGATAACAAACAGAAAAGAGACAAAGGGCGACGGAAAACGAGGGGAACAACACGGGGAGAGGTGAAGTGAAAGAAGTGAGTTTGTCCTGTGTTGAGAAACGGGGTAGCAAGTGGTTGGAAAAGGTGAAAGAGACAAAGTACTACTCTGAGAACCAACTTCAGTCACCCAGAAATAAAAGCAAAACCGACTCTAGGGTGGTGTGTTGGGGGGGGGGGTAAACAAATAAGCAGCCAATGGGGGAGAAGGGGTTGCTGACAGGTCAAGCAAAGAGGAAATAGTAGGAAATAGGAAAGACAGGTGACCTGGGGACTGGAGAGGTTTTTGTAAACTGCTTAAGGAAGTAACAGAGTGAAAAGGGAAAGAAAAGGAGGTCTGTGTTAGCATTTTGTCGTTTCTGATTATTTCTCCCTGTTGGGTTGTGAAATGTCACTTCCCGCAGGCCTTCCATTTTATTGGGGGGAAAAAGACAGAAGTGGCATGCAGAGATGGAGAAAAGGATACAGACTAGACATAGTAATGAAATAAAGGAAAACTTGTTTATTATTAAGTCCATTTTTTTCCTATTTAATTACTTACAAAAGGCTACTCCAGTAACTTGAACACCAATTAAGAATGAAGAAAAAAGAATGTTTATGAAGCCAGCAAAGACAACATTAGTGACCTGATATTTCTAATAAATCATATATAGCTATTTCAAATAAATATAAACTATTTATTTGTGTAGCACCTCACTAAATCAGAGTTGCAAAGTGCTTTACTGAATAAAATATTGAAATAAACTGACATCAAAGCTGGAAAAGATTATTTTAAAAACTAATAAAGTTGAGACAAAATAGGATAAAACAAAAGCTTAAGAAAGGGAACAATTACAAAAGCTTAGCTTCATCAAAGTGTTTACAAGTTTTAAGTACACAAGACTTTGCTGACATGATCTTTACAGGCTGGCCATTCCAGGGTTGGGCCAAGGCAAATTTGTTTGTACAGCCCCTTTTATACCACCAAAAACAAGGCAATTCAAAGTACCAAACACAAGAATATAAAACTAAGATATAAGCGAAAGAAGGCAACACAAAAAGACACATTTAAAAGGATTTAAAATGTGACATTTATGAAATAAAAAGCAAAAGTAGAATGATATCGAGAATGAGATTTCAGTGTGTTGAGTGTTGGGGGGAAAAAATAGCCCAAACATCATTCAATGGCAGACATTTAACCCATGATTGGCTAAACCACTATGGCAGCTGTATTTTGGATGAAGATTATAGAGAAAACAGCACATACCAGTTCAATCTCATAAAGTTATTGTTCAAACAAGATAAAAGAGAAGGAATCAAGGTTGCATCAGGCTTTCAATATGCTTAACGAACAAAAACGCACAAGGATTTCTGCAGTGCTAAAGGATAACTCGGGATCAACAACCAAAGTGATGAGAAACCTAGGAGAACTGGCAATCCAGTCTAATTATTAGAGTATATGAGGAGCATAATAAAAAGCACACTGCTCTTATACATGACAGGAATGGTAGTGAGACCCGGCAAAGGGAGGAGAAATGGAAATGAGCAATGAATAAAATGACAGATACAGAATAAGGAGGAGGAGAAGGAAAGAATTAGCTGGGGAAAGCCACCCAATCTAATTCATTTTGCAGTCCCATTTAGCTGATTCATAGACTTCACCAGTGACCGGCTACATCAGCCAGGCGTAACGATCACAATGTGCTGCCCTACAGTCACTTCTGAATGACTGTGGATTAGAGCTGGTCCTACTAGTTAAACAGATTTTCATTGGACATCACTGGGAAAAGGGTAATTAAAATAAAATTAGAAGAAGATTAGCAATCGAGCAAGAATTGGATTTGAATAAAGCTACTATCCAGTCAATATGGTGTATGTGAAACCAACCATTTTAAAATGACATGTAATTTAATAAAATAAAATGTACATCAGATTCAACCATTGCTGCGGTTCCTCATTTTATTCACTGCACCCAATGAACCTGTGATGTCCTCATTCCAAGAGCCACCTTCTGTTTTTGTTTGCATGCTGTATTTGCATTTGAATGCCTCACATTCAGGTGGAATGATGTCACGTTCTCCCCGGCACCAGCGAAACCATTGATCAAGCACATTAAATCAGAAAAATACAGAACTTTACCTGTTGAAACTAGATTGGTTCCAGCTAGAAACCAGTGAGCTCTTTTGTCCTCTGTGTTACGTCTGTAAATACAAGTTTAAATAACTAGCACACACATAATTCATCATTTTTTAATCACTGTTTTCATTATTAGGGTAAAAAAAAAAAATTCAATTCTTAGAGCTTTGAACTAAATGGTCTTTTAAGTATTAAAAGTTTTGAAGTTCACCCGACAATCTGGGAACTAGACAGGGATTCAATAACAAAATAAACAGCATATTTATCTTGAGCAGATTGCTAAAGGTTTTGGCTCCAGCCCTACGGTGGCACCATTTGTTTTCCATCTCCATATTATCCCCATTAGCTCCCATTCACATTCATGTCTCTGGCTTTCCCTGCCAGCTCTGGCTGTATAATGTACTTGCTTCAGGCTCACAGGTTGTTCAGTGTCAGTTCCTCATCAGACAAATGTGTTTCCACTCCACTGCTGAACTGGCATGCCATGACATCATCCCTACTTCAATTTTGGTGTTTTTCTGCTGAAATATGCATCAATACCTGAGGTCATGTATGAGCTGAATAACTTTTCATGACCCCTTGGACTCTTACTTTCCCCCAGAAAGGCTTCTAAACCTGTTATTTCAAATAACGTTATCCTGAATCGCTCAAAAGCTGTTTAAGTTATTTTCTTTTTCTCCCAGAGTGATAATAGAATATTTATGCTCGGTGTGTGGGTCATAAGCCAGGCAAGTGTCCGGTGCCCTGATGTTGGGTCACGCTGAAGCCAGCCGATGCCTGTGCAGTGAAGCATTAACGGGTAGTGTACAATAATAGCTTGGCTGAATGGCAGTGTGTGGGTGTAATCCCAACATCCTAACATTCAACACATGACGGATTATCAACTTTTGAGCCGAGAAATGTCCCACTAAGCCTTTTTGTCGTTAAGAACACATTTTACACAAAAAGGACAGACTGCATTGCAGCAGAGTAAATGTTCATTTCAACTATTTAATGTGTACAGCAAAAAATACATCCATGCTTGTTGGTAAAATCAGGATTTCTCATCATAAGTTTTAGTATAGCTAAATTTATACTGTATGTCAAATGGGCCACCAACTTTAACCATTTGGGAGGAATTTTGTCTTTATTGATAGTTGACAGAAGAGAAATGACAGGAAATTAAAGTAGAGAAAACAGGTAACAATATGCAATAAAGCTCCCCGGCTGTGGTCATGTAGCCCACATTTGGCACCTCACCCCAAGGGCCACTATGGATCCCCAAGTGGTATATTTATGAAAGGCATTTTATAAATTTATTTTTTCTGCCCATAATTCTAAATATCACAATTAATTTGTTTCTCCTTTGCTCTTGGAATTTCTTGATCACTTTATTTCGGCAAAGCTGTCTTATATTTATAAATTTGTATGTAGTGTGTACTCTGGTAGCACACCTCAAACTTAATATAATGGAGCAGGTCTTAATAAAAGTCATGAAATATAAAAATATTTCAGCCTAAGATATAAATTTCAACCTGTAGGGCACAGTCCACAGTACTCCACAGCATCTTTGAAACTAGCTCAGCAGGGGGAGAGGACCTCAGCGGTGGCATTATACTTCAATAAGGTATTCTTTGACCTTTCATTTTTACAATAAAGCAAAATCTCAGCACACTTGAATTCACTCAGTACCATGTAAGCCTAAAGCCAATGTGAAGTCCTCTGGAAGTCTCTTTGGAGTGCTGTAAGAGACAATGTCTGATGTTGGCCAGGTCGGATAGTGGTGATACATGGGACTGTGGATTAAAGGGACTTTTTTTTCCACAAAGCTAAGACAAATCTTTATCCAGCGTCCAGTTCACTAGAAGTTGACTTTTTTTAAGCATAAGCTACCCTTATTTTTTATGTATTGAAGCCTTCAGTCTCAGTTTTAACCAAAGGAGCCTGCATTCCAGTTTCTAGAGTATTTTTACGTTTCAAGGTCTGCAATACACCTCTTCTCTTGTCTAAATGACAAAGTGTAGACGATGGTGACTCAGCATCAATACAATCTATTACTGTTTGGTACCATCACCATCATTATCCTGCTTGGATTGGATGCTCTGGCTTCACAGGTGTAGGGAGAGCAGTCGGGTTGTGTGTGTGTGTGCGTGCGTGTGTGTAAAGGATTTGCAAAATTATATGTTGCATGCTTGTTTTCACACTTTGGCAAACGGCCGCATGTTTATTGATGTGTGTTTAATTTTTTCTTCATGTGATTGTTATGTGGGCTGAGAAATTTAGATTCAATTGGAGGGAGCATGATTGCCTGTGTGCATGGGTTTGTTTAACCATTTCATAAAAGACATTTAGAGTAGATAGACTGAATGTCATTAATGCCAGTCATGCAGATACCTTGCCAAGACTGTGGCTCTCTGAAAGACACTCATAAATCTAGCATACTACAGAGAGAGAGCGAGAGAGAGAGAGAGAGAGACTCGTGAGGGTCAACAGAGACCAGTAGCGAGAGAGGGCATTGATAGAAAGTGAGAGCGAGAGGAAATGCTGGATGGATGCTGAGAGACAGAGAGGACAGCTTTCCTCTTCTCTTTCTCCCCCCAGCGTGGCCATCTGTACTGAGCGCGATTAATCATCCCATATCCCTAGACATGGCAAGCTGATGCTGTGACACTCAAATGCAAACGGCCGCATGTTTATTGATGTGTAAATTTAGATTCAATTGGAGGGAGCATGATTGCCTGTGTGCATGGGTTTGTTTAACCATTTCATAAAAGACATTTAGAGTAGATAGACTGAATGTCATTAATGCCAGTCATGCAGATACCTTGCCAAGACTGTGGCTCTCTGAAAGACACTCATAAATCTAGCATACTACAGAGAGAGAGCGAGAGAGAGAGAGAGAGAGACTCGTGAGGGTCAACAGAGACCAGTAGCGAGAGAGGGCATTGATAGAAAGTGAGAGCGAGAGGAAATGCTGGATGGATGCTGAGAGACAGAGAGGACAGCTTTCCTCTTCTCTTTCTCCCCCCAGCGTGGCCATCTGTACTGAGCGCGATTAATCATCCCATATCCCTAGACATGGCAAGCTGATGCTGTGACACTCAAAGCCTGTGTGTGCGTGTGTGAATATCGCAAATGTGTATGCGTGCCTTTGTTTGGCTGTGCATTTTTAAATCTCCAGCCAAGTATTTTCCTGTGTGTGCATGTCTGTGCTATTTCTACAGCCATGTGTCAGCCTGCATGCGCATGTCCGTTGCCCCTGCGTCTGTGCATGTGGGAGAAAGACACAGACAACATGTGTGCGTACTTGTTGGCATTTCTAACACATTCTATTTGTTTACCGTTGTGCTACCGGCGGTTACGACCAGTCCCCCTGGCAACTAGGCATCGTTGATGGTGTTAATTAGCAACATGTCCCGAATGGTCTGCTTGACTAGAGAGTTGGAAGGGAGAGAGACAAATGGGGCTTGTGTGGGGTTGAGTATTTGGGAAGAAAAGAGGGATGGAGGCAGAGAGAGAACCTTCTCTCCCAAAAATTATGAGAATATACAAATGATTTGCATGTGCTAATAAGTTTTGTGAATGTAGTTCTCCCCCGATTAAAATTTGATTGACATAACTAGGAAACATTTATATTGAACATATCTGCAAACATTCCCAGTGTTTTTTTTTTTTTTCTTCTTCGTCTTTCCCTCCCTATATATCTGCTCCTGGCAACTAAGACATGACTGTTGTTTTTATGGCTCTGTTTGTGCAACTCAAAACACTTGGATAAGGTATGGGATCGATCAACAGGGAAACAATCAGTGCTAATTTGAAGCACGCGTTCGAATATACTGACTGCTTCAATATATGACCAAAACCACTATCGTGCCAGAGTTATAAGCAAGTGTTTTGGTCCCCTAAGCCCAGGAGCACATAGGAGATTCTTATTTGTGTCGAATTCCTGTGCTTTTCCCTACGACTTCTTTGTTTTATAAGAATGTCACAATGCCTGGATTGCAGGGAAAAAGTATCTCAGTGAATGTAATCCAGGTAGAAATTACTTTTCCTTAAATTAGCAGTTTATTAAATGTATTGTGTAGGGGACAGTGTAGAGAAGTGCCTAGGGACAAGAGAAGTTTGAGGATTAATGAAATACTTCTCAAATTGGACCCAGAGAGAGGACGTAATGAGTTAGTCATGATCGATTACAAGAAACAGAGGGATGAAATAGAAAAATGGTAGAGAAGAAAAGGGAGTGACAGAAAGGAGAGGTGAATGTGGGAGGACAGATGATGGACATTGAAAGCTAGACAGCATGATGGCATATTTCTTGAGAGTTGAAACTGATGATTACCGTGATTATAAATTTCAGCATCTCTATGATTAAACAATGTGTCATATCGTCTGTAAAACATCAGAATACTGAAAAATGCCCCTTGTTTAGCTCACTACTTTAAATTGCTTGGTCTGTCAAACCCATAGTTAATAATCTAAAGAGATTCCAATACCAGTGATATAAAAAGATAAAAGCAGCAAATCCTCACAGATAAGAAAGCTAGAACCACACGGCAATGTCAGTCTTTTTATTTCTTTGTTCTATTTCTCTATCAGACTTGACTTTGTTTTCTCACTTGTTATTTTCTCCTATATTGTTAGAAGGAAAAGAGAAGGAAAGCAGATTGGAAGGGAAAAAGTTATGAAAGGTCAAGTGAACATCAATTGCTCAATTTTAGGTTTTGAAGCAAAATCCATGAACCAGTTACTCCTACCCAATGCAGTTACCACAACTGAGCTATTAAAAATAATCGTGCTATTAAAAATACTTAATTATTGAGGTCTTTGGTGAGTAATTACTCAGAAATACCTCCCTTCTTTCTCACTAGACAGTTGGAGGTCAATGTGAGAGAAGGCAGCGGGGTTTTGAATGTAAAAAGAGACATAATGTAAATATAAATAAAAATGTTTGAAGCACATACCTAATTTAGCTTGCTGCCAGCTGAAAACAAAAATGAAATGTAACTTTGTCACACTAACACAAAGATTGCATTTTTAGTTTTAGTGTCATTTAAGTGAACCCTCATTTCTTTCTATTGCTAATTATAAATACCACTTTCGACCGTGAGGAATAAAGTTAAAAATGGCAAGAAGAAGCTGATTGTCATCACTGTTGATTATCTTCCATATTAATTAAAGATTGCATAGAAAAATTTTCATTAACTGCCACTGAGAAGCAAGGGATATCTGAGAGGGACAGAGAAAAAGCCGAATCAAGAGAAAATGAACTGTGATCAGAATTATAGGAAAGAGAGGTTTAGTGAGTTGCAGGAAGCAGAATAAAGATAAAATTTATGCAAAAAAAAAAGCTCAGAAAAGTATGAAGTAAATCCAGCAATTGAGGAACAGGGTTGAGGAGAAGGAGTAAAAAAATGTGTCTAGATGTATGTGTATGTATGTGTATATGTCTGGATGTATGTGTGTGTGTGTGTGTGTGTGTGTGTGTGTGTTTTTTTATATATATATATATATATATATATATATATATATATAACAGCCAAACATTTGTTTAACATTTGAGGGGGAGGAGAAGGAAATAAGGAATAAAGAAAGGTAGAAAAGCCATAGAGGGCTAAGGAAATATTTTTGAGGTGAATAGAGAGTACAAACACACAGAAGGGTGATGAAAGGTTTTTCCAAATGTCTCAAAGACACCATGTGGGGGTGGGGGGGTGGGGTGAAGCAGTGACACAAGGGACAGAAAAGTAGCAGCAAGGGCAGACACGATTGAAACTCACAAGGGTCCTAAAATGCCTTCCAGCTGCAAAATAGATCAGGTCACTGGAGTCTGAGCCATAGAAGAGGAAGTAGAATGACAGACCAACTTCTATCAACTCAGTTATGTGCACAGTATTGGTGATAGACTGGGGTATCGAATTAGAAAAAGTGCAGAAAGCAAATTGAAATTGGGGAGGGAAGATGAAGGAGACTTGGAACAGACTGGATTTAGTGGTGGAAAACAGAAAATAAGAAGTGAGTGATGTTGGAGAGGAGGGTGGGAGAGCTACCCACAGTAATATGAAGAGATAGAAGAGACCTGAGAATTAGGACAGAGATTGGTGCTTTCTGGCAAAACCATAGTGCTTGAGCTCCTCACTGAGAAGGTTGATTATAAGCTTTACCTAAGATGATAGTCATCACAAGTCAACTTGAGGACAGGGATAATCCTTAATAGAGGCAACAAAATTTCACTGTTGTTGCTGTGTTTTGTTGTCATAGCTTACAGAGTTAGGGACACTTGGGTGACAGATGATGGAAAGGAGTAATGGAAATGGATGGAGGAAAGAAATGCCTGCTGGGTAGCAGGATGTAGTGTAGAGTATGAGGGAGACGGCGTGATGAGAGATGGGAGTGCTAACAATGTCAGAAAAGAGTCGTGGTGGAACTGTGACACCATCCTCACCCACTGGAAGAGACAAGAAAGAAAGAGTGTGCATGATGAGGTTGATCTAGAGATTTTGGGTGCGACAGTAAGCCAAAGTGAATGTTTGTCATAATGTCAGGATAATGCATGCGTCATCAAACAGCCATTTTTAACTGTAGGCACAAAAAAAATGAAGGAGGGGGTATAGGATTGGGAGAGGGGAACTATGGGCAGACATTTTAAAGGGATTCAGGGCCTGTTTATGCTGGTGCCCCACATAATAGTACTAATATGTTTTAATCAGTCTGAGCCCTGCGGTATCTGAGAATACTTTCACTCATTTTAGCTCCCAATATAAGAGGAATGCTAATATAAATGTATTTTAAAGATCCTGAGCCTCAGGGTGTTGAGACCAGATTGACTAAATTTGAGTCCCAACTTAATACCCATGTATTTTAAAGGGGACACAGACATTTTAGCAAATGTATTATTAATAAGTAGGCAAGGAGCAATACCAAATTTATGTAGCATGATTATCTTGTCCAGAAGTATCACAATATCCAGTATTATCTTTAGACCAATTCTTTCGTGTTTAATTGAGGTCATTGCTGTTGTGTGCGTATGGCAGTGCATTTGACCCTGACAAATTCTGGTGTGTGTTGGTCTTGTTTTTTAATCTCGTAGCCTCGATAACAAATGCTTTTTAATTTTTCATACTTTAATGAAGCAGTGTGCCTTGAATATTTTGGGGCTTCATTCAATTTCTTGTGGATAATGCTTAGACTAGTTTCAGACCAGTCTCTCCAAAGGAATAATTTGCAGGAGGTAGTACACAGTTGGAAAGTAGCACGAAGTTCTACAAAGCAGCTGTTCAGAATGCTACAGTCTACACTGGGAGCAAACAAACTCCATAATGGTTTTATAACCCCGTCCCATGTCTTCTCTGATATTTTCTGCCAGAATTGAGACTTTTTAACTCTGCTGTCCAACGAGGCAACCGCAGAGTTGCATAACTCTGGGAATTCAGAGATGTACAGCACTGACTTTCCCTACTGTAGAATAGTCACTCCACTAACTTTCACTGCCTGTCAAGTGGCAATGGCATTGTGGAGGTCATTGACTTCAGTGTAAAGCTTCAGTTTCTTTGAACTTTATTCTCAAAACTTGGCATTTGAAACCTCAGTGTAATGAGCATTACTTTGGTCAATGCAAGTGCTGCATGAGAAAGCACAGCTTCTTGCCTCGATGAGCATCTGGACATGATAGATTCTTACACCTTGGCGCTATGGTCAGTAAGTCTGCACTCATGTAGCTTTGTCCCATTTTTGACCTGTGTCTGAACTGTCATAGACTAAATTGACCTAACAGCCATAGTTGAAGTCATAGTTATTGGTTTCAAACTACAAATGAACGTCTCCTATGTCAAAGTCCCATGTTTTGTGGACCCATCATTCCACCCTGACCTCCTCCTAACATGGACTGTGTTGCTCTTTATGCTACATCACCTGACTTCCTGTTTTGCTCCTGTCATAAATACTGCGGCTGCTAGAGGTGACCTAACAATGAAATGGGTTGTAATAAGCTGCTGGCTTAGACACCCTATTGGACTAGTTCTCTTACTTTTAGATCCTCACGTGACAAACGGTAGTGTGTTTTTATCAGCCCCCCTGGGTGAGAGTTAGCATTCATCCAAACTGGGTGCCAATGTAACTGCTGCACCATGTTTTTAACAGGCTGGTTCCCAGCATGTCAGAGGCTTGCTGTGTTTAGTTTGGGTCCCCACATAACATGAGTATTGTGTTTTAATGACACTGAGCTTCAGGGCGAGAGAAACTCTGTTTACTCTGTTGGGCCAGTCAGCTGATATAAAACATGCTTTGAAAATGAAAGTACTGGCAGGGACTCCAAGCCAAAAACAACAGATTCGGAGTTTCAAAGTAACACTCATGGCAACAGTGCTATTTTGCTGCATAAGATGGAAAGAGAGAGAGACGGGATATGATGGAGAAAGGGATGGATAAATAATGGATAGCATACAAGGAGGTGTTGGGTAATGAGGACAACTGTGTTGTTAGAGATTTAAATCCACAAATAATATGATAGTTTCATGGTAATACTACTGGCAGTGAAAATCTCACTGGTTAACATAAAGGAAAGGGAGAGCATATGGAGGACAGGGGGAAGATGAAATAAAAAGAAGAGGAGGTAATGGTGTCAGGGGGCTGCATGTGGCACAAACTATAAGAAGACAGGAGGAAGGGAAAGATAATGAGGACAATTGTGTATGGAGGGATTGGAGCACAATTGTTAGAAAGGAAGTCACATTTTAAAAATGCACATATCAACAAATGCCCCGCCCCTTTTTTAAACTAGATACAATCTAGATTGTATCTAGTGGTCCCCTGCATTAGTAGTATAATTATAAATGCAAACTTTCTTGAATCCCATGTTCACTTTGTTGGAAACCTTGTCCAAAATTTGGAATCAAGAATGACTGCTTTAAAAAAAAAACATTTTTCTTACGCGTCTCCATGTACTGGTATATGTGAAACAACCGTTTTCATAGTTGAAAAAAAAAGAAGTATTTGACTTACGCGTTCATGTTGGAATGTCGACGGGAGAGAGGAGACCCCTGTCCATCTAGAGTACAGCTCTTTTTTTCGATCTAAGAGTAAAGTTGGTCTTTGATGTTGAAGTGCAAAGCAGAGATCCATGTGCCTTTCTCAGCATACCTGGAGGAAGTGAAACGGAGGTGGTGCTTTTATTTATTTTTTTCTTTCCTACTTCTGCTTATAACAGCTTTGACATATTATCAGTGCTTAATCTCCACGTCTGCACCAACAATATTTTCACCACGCTGAAACAGGTTTGTTTGAACCTTGCAACATTTATTATGTATTTTTGAAAATGCATAATTCCTGCTATTCATGATTTTTTTCATTTTAAATAGTTCTGCTTATTGATAATTGTAGTAGATAATTTACCCACTGAAGAGTTTAGAAATGTGCCACCTGTTACTTGTGTAAAGACACATAAGGCTAAAGTAAAGGAACTTCAACTGTCAATCCAACTTTATCTATTTTTTTGAGTATAATCAGAATGAATGGCTCCTTATAAGGGGTTATGTTCTTATTTATTTTCAGTGATTTTCATCCAGTTCATCAAAACAACTGACCCTTAATTAAGTTCTGCACCCTGAATTGAGACTGGACAATGAAAGTGTGGCATCGGCCAGTTTCAGCCAGGGTCAGGAAACTGTTTTTTTTTTTTATCATTTTCAGGCTGGCTTTGTTGCTTTAAAGCTAGTCATGATTAAATATCAAAGTAATTCTGATCAGATGGCTGCAAAAACCTGTGGAGCTAATATTAGCACAGCACATCAATCATTAACTAGCTACTGGAGGTATACTGAATGTATACACATGCTCCTTTTGCTTTATAGTTTTTAACAGTAAATTAAGTCCTACTCTACTTTACAGGAACAATCTTACCCCTTAATTTCATAGTTTTATGTGTCGTTTGCCAGGTGATGTGATTGTTCACTTTTGCATTGTGACCTGTAGGTTTTACCTTCTGTCTTTATTATCTTTGCTGTTGTGCCAGTTCGACATCCTGGATATATCCCATAAAAACACATACTGTAAACCCTATTGTCTGCTTCTCTCTGAAAGTACATTTTTCTTTTTCTTTTTCCAAAATCTGATATTTTTGATATTTCTTCAGGGAGGCTAGCAGTGACTGAAACTGAAGGAGCCGGCTTTAGCATAGGGTCAATTAAAAAAAACAAACAAAACATTTTGCCAAGTGCAAAGAAGGAAAATGAAAGTGTCTACAGTATAGAGTTTTTTATAAAGCTACTTTTAAATGAAGGTGCTGCAGAATGAAGCAATGGGTGATGGTTGTTCTGTTCATGCAAACAGTTAACAACATGGGTAACATGACAATGTACATAGGGTGAATGTGGCTCAGGTGGTCGCCCACCTACCAGAAGGGTAGTGGTTTAATTCCCAGCTTCACCAGTCCGCATGTTGAAGTATCCTTGGGCAAGATACTGAACCCCAAAATATCCCTCGATGTGTGAGGTGTGTGGATGTGTGTATAGGTGCAATAATGTGTAGAATGCCATTTGAATGCGTAGTGTAAAAGCACTTTGAGTGGTTAAAAAAGACTAGAAAAGTGCTATATAAGTACAGTCCATTAAACTGTACTTACAGTATACATTATTCAATCTGTCTGAGTCAGAGAAAGAATGAGAAAAAAACACTGGTGTAGAAATGGACAGTGGGTAATCGATCAGGGATGAAAATGGCACTATGTTGTTGCAGATATGTACACCTGCACTTCTTGATGGATCTGGTTTCAGTCTTGATTAGAGAAAGAAATGAAGCTGGGCAGACAGTAAAATAAGAAGACAAAGATAGTGAGAGAAATGTGTGTGATGCATGATACATTACTGCAGTGGTAGATCAAGGCTTTGGCATTATGATCAAAGTGCTTTTGTCCTTGTTAGAAAATAAAGAGACATGCACACACTCATGCACAAGGACATGCCCACACTCATGCACAAGGACATGCCTACACAGGCAGGGAAATTTACATTGCTGCAGACACACAAGTATCTAGGCCTTTATTCACACAAACATGCACTTATCCATCACATCATCCATATCCAGTTTCCTATTATCCATCACAGGCTAATTCATTAGTTTCACTGATAAAAATGCAGCTCATTAATTCACAGCATTTCCTTGTGTGTGTGTGTGTGTGTGTGTATTTGTCAGAGCAGGAGACACAGGCAGAGGGGGGATCATAAGCAAATTTAGACAGATTGAAAATTAATTTCTGTTTGTGTGTATGCATACATAAAATTGTGTACACATTTATGTACGGGAAAATGTGTAATGTCATCCAATTTCAAATGGATATGCTGCTTTGGGATCTTATTAAAGAGGAAAGTGATGGAAAAAACATTTGAGGTGGGGGAAGAGGGGATAGAAAAATCCCGATTTTGGAATGGATGAAAAGCTTTTTTTTTTTTTTTTTTTTAAAGAGTAGGGAAATGTTGTTTACAGTATACGTTGCCAGGAGCAGGAGGAACTGTGGCTAGACTCTGTGTGTAAAAGAAAAAAAGAACATTTACAGTAAGAGCAAATTACCAGTAGTGAGGGTTGAGGCCAAGGGGAATATGCAGGGTTCAAACTAAAATGGACGTTGGAATGATGCAGACAGAGAGAGGGCAAGTTGGAGGTGAAATCAAGGCAAATAGCAAAGAGATGCCTAGAACTCAGTAAAAGGTGGTGGATGAGGGACTGGAGGACAGAGGATTAAGAGGGAAGAAGCAGAACCTGAGGAGATGGGTGCAATACAGAGGAAAATGGCAAATGGCAGAAATTTAAAAGTGGAGAAAGGTGACAGGGAGACTGAGGAAGATAAATACTTGAAAAAAAATGTGCTTAGACTGCAAGATAACCCCTGCTCTTGTCACTATTAAATTATATATATATCCAATGGGAGATCGTGAAATTTGAAATGTTTACGCAGGTGTTTAAATGATCAATTTTCAGTGTTTTGTGCAAACTGAGATAATTTGTCTCATCAGAATCTTATTGAAATACTTTATCTACTCAGCTTGTCACACAGGTAGCACATTTTGTTTGGAAAGAGTTTGTTGCTCTGCTGTAAATACTGTAGACAGAGCTTGGTCTTATCATTTTTTTTTTTTTTTTGTCAGCTGTCACCATCTGCCTGCCTGTCTTACTCCCACATTCCTTTACAGTTTCCACTACATAGTGAAACACAAGTGTGTTTTTTTAAAAGTAGTCTTGTTAAAAATAAATCTGGGGGCTGATATTTTGACTGATGTGGTTGAGGCAAAAAAAAAAAAAAAAAGCGTTTTCTTGCCTCTGAACTTTGATCTCTCTCTGCCTTCCACAGTTGTTCTGTCCCACTGGATGCACTGATTTAATGAAGGGGATGGCAAGTGCTTAAACAGCTTGTACAAACATTTTCCCCAAAAATCCGATAAATATGCACAAAACTGCATCAATCCTCCACATGATTTGCCCCCTCTCTCGTACAGCTACTTTCTTTTTCTGTAATTTTTAGGTTTTCCCCATCTTACTGTACTTTCACTTGAACATTTATCATACAATCATCTCATGTGCTTTCCTCCCTTAACTTAATCTTCTTGCATTTTCTCACCTACCATGTTACTCCCTCCTTTTTGTCTCCCTCACAACTTTTACCACTTTAGCTGCTAGACAAGACTACATTGCACTTTGCTTCTGTGTTCTTTGGCAGTTCCCCTTACTCCTCTCTTTTCCTCCCTCAACTTTGCTCTGTTTCTCTGTCTGTCATGTATTTTTAATGCCTTTGAGACCTGCAAGTCTGCCAGTTCAGCTTGGCTTGACAATAAAACAGTTGAACTCTATGAATGCTCAGGGAGGGGAGAGGAGATGAAAGTTGAGAGGGGGGAGAGGGAATTTTTCATGCAGTGAAATGATTGAGACTGATTTAATTATTTTGTGACTGTTTATTGCTTTTTCAATGTGATGGATTGCCTTTTGATCATGATGGATGAATTGGAGAAGATTTTTAATGAGATTGGTGACTCATTTTTGAACATCATCAAACCAGCTGCCACAGATTCACCTCATTACATATTTCGCATCTTCAAAAGGGGTCATGTCTCAATCCCGTTATGTTATCCTGTGTCCTTTTCTGTTTTATGCCACTGTACATTATCTTTTTTTTCTCCTGTGTTATTAGCTGTAACATGTAGCACAACCGGAGCTTGTTTTGTCATATGAGTGGATGGGATTTATGGGGATTATTTGTATCTCAGTATCAACTACACGCCAGAAACTTATGTTCTGTTGTGGAGGACAGATTTCTACCTGTAACGAGTTTACTTGCAGTTGCCTATACGAAATTTGATTTCAAGCTGATCAAACTAGAGCCCTAACAGCATATATGTAACAGCTAGAGCACTTATCCATCTATTCATGGAAATGTTAAAGATGCTAGTGTTGTACTTTGGTGCTCCTCATACATAGTAATAGCAGCACTGCACCGGCAATTGAACGACCAAGTTTTACCAAAATAGGATCCGTGTAGGTGAAACTAGTTGTGGATTTTCAGATATTAAGGTGAAAAATCACATAGGGAAAATTCTGATCAAAGTGTGAATTAGGGTCAAAGAGGTCATTTATTCAAGGGGTTTTTTTTTTGTTGTGATTTTTTTTTTTTAAGTCTCCTTCACTGTTACATTCTTAACTTGGGCACATTTGCCTTAAATACAGCAACATGTAAAATTTAAATACTAATAATAGTGGAATCAATAATAAGCAAAAAGGCAAATAGGCTGAAAATTAAGTAGGAAGGAAGGGGGAGGCTTGCAGAGTGCGGGTAAAGATGGTGCAACGAAGGAGGGAATGAGAGAGGGAAGGAGCAGTGGAGGTGTAGTGACCTACTTAGGAAGAAACGGATGCTGTGTTTGGTATATACTGTACAGAAGGATACTGCCTGGTTGCTGTGAGAGCACCCTGTGGTGTTGTGCTTCCATGTGCACAGAGATGAACAGAAGTAGTACATGGACACCTATGCTATGCAAAAACCACACACAGCACTCAGACACACTCACTTAGATTGCACATTCCTTCTCCGTATTTCATTTTATCCTTCCAACCTGTGAGTGTTTTTTCAACTGAAATCCACATTACCATTCTGTCTGCTTCTCTAGTTCGTCAGTCCTCCTCCCTGTCACCTCTTCCCTCCCTCTCTAATTGTGTTACATTTGTATTATTTCTGCCTCCTTGGGCGGATGACAACAGTGAGTGTAGTCCTGCAGGCCAGGACTTGCAGTTGTATGTTTCACTGACCTGTCACCTCAACTCTGGGTGTCAGTTTTCCTGTCTGTACTTTGCGTTTGCATGAAAGAGAGAATATGATTGGGGCTTAGAGAGACGAAGGGTGAGCTTAGTTGAAATTACCTCATGGTCCCCTAAGAATGCGTCAGTATCCTGCAGCAACCTTCAATCTTAAACTCAACTTTTCATTGTGTTGATTTCAGCTCTGATGGTGAACATTGTCCCTCATATATGAAATATAATCTCGACCTCTTTCTCTTGATACTGCGAGAATATTGAATTTAAAATTGTAAAAAAAAAAACATTGGATCAGAGAATGTGTTGTTTAAAAAAGTTTAAAAATTCAGCTTTCTACCAGAGTCTGTGTTGGCAATGTATGATTTCAAAGAAGTTAAGCTTGATATTGATTTGCAGTGAAGCATGCTGACAAGCTACCTGTGTCTCCAGCTGTTGCTTGTTTTGATCAAGTAAAATATACAAAAATGACTAAGTAACTTTTATCAAGCAATAAGTGTTGGCATAAAGAGTATTATGCATCCCTAAAAACTACTGTATTTTTCAAAGCAAAGTCAGTTAGGTGTTTAACAGATTTATTGATTAAAACATTTTCCATATTGCAGTTGCGAAATGTGTGTTCAGAATTAAATTTCATCTGTTAAACTTTATAACAATTGAAGGAGTAGGGGATAAAAACTGGATAAAGATATTGCAAATCAACAGCCAAACAAAATATTCCCCTCCCTTCCCTTCAGTTCTCCCCTTAGAAGCTCCAGCCCTTAGATTCATGACTTTGCATTGCCAAGGCAACAACACTAACACCGAGGATAAGTTGACGTCAACACACAGAAGCAATTTTATTGAAAATACTTTTGGAAAGTGTGAAAATAAACCTGTTAATATTTAGATAGGTTCTGAAGCCAAATACTGAGCCAAAGTCTGAGACAGTAGTAGCTTAGCCTAATCATCAGTAACATTATCACTAGTAATGTCCACAATAACAGTAACACACTGTACTGTATGTGATACATCGAGCAACTTTGTGCTTTGCAAATTCTAACGGAGAAAGGACGAAAATAACATGACAAAGTTATACCTCTGACATTATTTAGATTTTCTTCTTAATATGGTGTAATTCCAGAGATGAGCACCTAGGCGGTAACTGATAACATTATTTCCGAGGGGAAATAAAAAAACGTTCCAAGGGAAATAATGTGAGGTCTGCCGTAGCAAGTGAAATATCTTTATACCAAGTTCGCAAGCTAATATCTCCAGTGTCATTTACATTTCATTAGGATCATGGTGTAGCTTTGTTCCTTGTGGTGAGGATGTGGAAGAGGGAGGGTAGCCGGCAGAATCATAGCAAGAGGCAGACCTTGGACTGCAGCTGGTTCGAGCAGCCTGTCCTGTGCATCATCAGCTATGCCCCCGTTACTAATTTTGTTTCTTTTCCATTTACAGAGCCAGGACTGTGTATAAACCACAGATTTTCAGTTCAGACATAGAATGTACAGTAAGCTGAGCATGACAATTTGGATTAGAATTGCTCACTGTATGTTAGGGTGTGCATCTATAATTACCTTAATGGTGCAATGAAAGTGTGTTGACTTTTGGCGTCAAATTCTTAAACAACGTGAGTTACAATTAAATTATGTTATGACTTAAAAACACATTTAATTCTGTCTGTTGAACTTAAGCCCTGCACTGTTGTGTATTTTGCTGTGCAAGAATCCAACAACAACATGTCAGTCATTTTATTAAGCATTTAATGATTGTCTGAAAGCAAAATCTTTTCATATGCTAATTGACAAACCCTGAATAATACATTTCCCCATTTTCTGCTGAATGTTTTAGCATGCATTTCTATTTTCAAGGCTACATTCATATATACCAAGGTGTTATTTATAGATTTTTTTTTTTTTAATGAAGAGTAGATGAGACCCTTTTATGAATTGTAATCTTTCCTTATGTAGCACACTCGTTATATAAATACCCTCAATGTTTCACGCATAATTATTGATCATGGAGGCTTGGATGTTTTACCAGTAGGCTGTTAATTAACCCAGGATCATTACAGCTCTGTTCACCATCAAAAGAGGTTTTCTTGCATCTCATGTAAATATTTCACATTGCATTGTATGATTTGTGATTAAATAAGCCACTTAGCTGATGCTGGTATTCTTAACAGCTTGATGCAGGTGGTATGGTATATGAAACATGGACGCAACAGGTAGTTCAAAGAACAGACGAGAAATAGTAATTTGAAAAAAAAAAAAGTTGGTGGAATTAAAGACGAAACACTGCTGGCTTAAGGTGAGGCATAGGTGTAGCCTCGAGAAATTTTTGCCGTTGTCACAGGGAGGAAGACGGGGAGTTATGAAAGTTGAAAGATGGTTTGAACTTTTGGGTGAGCCAGAGGGTAGAGTGAGGAGCCTAGATGAGCCAGAGAAATGGCCAAGGTACCCGCCACAGGGGAAGAAGTGCCAGGTGCAGAAAGAAATTATTTTGTAGAAAATGCATTTATTTAATATTGCATTGGGAGTGAAAAGTAAGGCACACTGACAGAAAATGCAAACAACTCTGCCTCTGTGACTCGGCCAGAATTTTGATCATACACACAAAAGTAGAAATCTTGAAATAGCATACTGCCCAATGTATGACGAAGTTATTGAAAATGCATTTCTGTTTCATATAATGGAGCTTTAGCATATAGTTTTTGATATTAATAAGAGTCTACAGTCATGTTAATGCTTCTTTGAAACTGTAATTAGGCACTGCAGTGCTTTAACCTAAATTATTTCAGCATGCTCACAAGGGCAATGCTAACATTAGCAGGTTATGTTTACCATGTTCACCACTTTGGTTTGAGCTATTAGCATGCTCACTTTGCTAATTAGCACTAATACAAAGTACAACTGAGACTAATGGGGATATTATTAGACTTGCTGGCATAAAGCAAATTATTGAGACTGTGCACATGAAAATTTCAACCTGATGATAGTGCTGGATAAAAGTCTGCTGATGTCACCACAGTTAATACAGTTGATCTTGCATGGAACATGAACGTCTATTAATTTTTGTGTTAATTTATCAAATGGCTGGTGAAGCAATTTACTCTAAACCACAAATTTCAAATGCCAGAGAGAAAGTCAGGGAATTGACAGCGTTCTGTAGCACTCATCCTCGGGGGACCATGATTATCTGAACCAAGTCTAATAGCAATGCATCCAATAGTTGTTGAGAGATTTCAATCTGGATAAGAGTGGTGGACCAACAGATTGAACATCAGTAAAGCCATTCTGCTAATGTGGTTAATTAAATTGAGATTTTAATCTCAATACACTTATGTGGATGGAAAAAGCATAACTAGGCCAGTTTAGCATTAAAAAAATGTTCATTGTGTAACACTATGTTTGAATTATCCAGCACTTTTCGTGCTTACAGATTGCAGGTTGTACTGAAGTTGTAAGTCAATTCTTGAGTTTAAAAAGCAGGGATGGATGGACATAATGGAGGTACAGTTATGTCAAATATGAACATCCCAGAACTCTGAAGGTACTTTACGATCTGTGAGGACACTCTACAAACTTTCGTTATTTAAACATGAGGACATAAAATTCAACAGTTTCCCTAAGGTGATGAAACTTTGATTGAGACTTTAACTTGATGGGGCGTTTACATGTTCGAGGTTGTTCTCATGACTACTCAGACTCTAGTTAGACTGTTGAGACGTCACTAATTGTCTTCTGAACCATGCAGGGTCAGACATCTGGAGCATGAGTTATGTTAAGAATATCCAGACAGCTGTGAATGGGATTTGTTTGCATTTTACCAACCATACCTATATATTTAGTGCATTCATAGCACTAGTACATGTCTCATCTTGAAACAACCCTTGTGTGTGGCATAGCTGGAGGTCCCTAACATCTGAACAACTTGTATATCAGATGTGTGTGTCCACCCATGCCACCTCTAAAGCCCTAAATGGCCTGAAGTACCGTCACAGACATCTGGTCGCCGCTGACTCTAATGGTTGCACTGATGTTCAATACTGCACGAGAGGTAAGACTGACTGCCTATGTTCTTGTGGATGGGTGGGTGGGCAGGCAGCAGACAGCTGTGTCATGCATTTCCTCCCGAGCATGTGTTGTTGTTTGGCGTATGTCTTTGCATCTCTGGTTAGTGTGTTAGACACAACATGAACATTTTAGGTTAAATTTTATTTTGGCAGCTGGGCACTTACGGCTTTTTTTAAATTATGAAGGGCATTGAGGGGACGGGGGGGTACATATGTAAGAAGGAAATATGGAGAGAATCTGTAATGAGAGAATATGTGATGGGAGGTGGGCAGGAGTGAGATTTTAGAAGATTCAAGGGAAGGAGATGGCAGGTGAAGAACTATGTGATGAGAGGGGAGGAATGGAGAGGAGACGTGAGAAAGAGACAGGAGTGGAGGGGAAATGAAAGGAGACGGAGCGAAAGAGCAAAAATGAGAGGAGAGCCAAAGAGAATATGAACGGAGAGGGAAAATTAGAGTGTTCTGAGGAGGAGTGGAGGCAAGTCGGAATGAGCGATAATTGATTAGAAAATTCAGAGCGAAAAAAGGGAGAAAATGAAAAGGAGGAAAAACCAGAGAGCAGCAGAGATCCTCTATTGCTCATTAGGGTCATTATACCTCCGTCTGGAGCGCACACACTTATACACACACAAAGTATTGAAAGGAGAAGCCAATTTAGTTGGGTATCAAAAAATGAGCCTTTTGATGAAAGGCAATGAGGGGAAAAAAAGGAGGGTGTGTGTGCTTGCGTGCATGTATGCCTTGCCCCCTTAGAGTGTCAAAGTAGTTAACACTTGGTCAAAAATATGGTCTTGTTAGGAAGGACTCGTACACAAAACATATTTTGGGTCTCGGGCTGTAATAGCACTGTTGGTGGTCTGAAGTGCAAAAACAAGATAATGATTAGTGCAATTCGGAGGACAGAAGGAGAAATAAACACTAAAAGTAAGAGCAAAGAAGGAAAAAGTTGAAATGAAGTAAGAATGAAAGGATAAATAAAACCTGGGATGCCCTAGGGACTCAGACACAGAGTGGGAGGAAGAGGTAGAGTGAGGTAGATAATGGTCTTGTGAGATGGGAAAAAAAGAAAAAAATGAGCCTGTATAGAGACAGGAAATGAAGGTGAAATTGAAAGGATAGGACGAAAATTGAAATAGAAGGAGAGAGGTGTATTTTGGATTCAGGTACTTGAGGGCTGGTTGTGGACTGCCAGGCAAGCTCAGGCAAGCACATGTCGAGTATAGCCACAGATAATAGTCTGAAAAGCCTGAAGGTGGCAAAAGCAGGGGTGGCATTGCTCAAGTGTTGCAATCTGGATATTTACTTGACCATCTATATAAACAGGATGTCTACATTTTCATGAGGTAGGACTTCATATACAGATCTAGTCATGGTTGTCAGGGTATAGTCACGGTTGGTTTTCTTTTCCAGACAGAATAAAATTCGTTCAGCAAAAAGGGTTTAAAATCACAACAAAATTGAGTTCACATTGGAGTGGAGAAGAATCACCAGTTAACGCCCTGTTAATGAAATCTGATTGGTCACGGTTTCTTTCTTTTTTTTCTTTTTTTTTTTATTTTAGCTTTGGGAATGACTTGTGTAGGATTGGAGAGGACAGACAATAACTTTTAATTAAGCCAGACCAATATGCCTCACTGTCACCATATTGGTCACCAGTTGGAACGGTTGAAGATATTTGTCACCAGGCTAGCGCAGCCATTAATTCACAGGGGAACTGGCCGTAATGATTTAAAACAAAGTGAAACTGCTTGTGTGTCTGTGCTTTTGTGTATTCGAGTGGACTGTGAGGACATCTCGGTATTGATCCACAAAAGGCATCGGTTCTCCGATCGACTGTAATTGGAGTTCAATATTAAAGCAGATCAATTTAAGGCTCCCTTTGCTGATAGCCGACAGTATCATTTGGGTGACCTTTTTGTGTCTTGAATAATCCAGTAGGAAAGGACACATGATCAGCAGGAACTGCTGTCGTTGAGGATAAGGATGTGTAGGGTGTAGGCTATGGATGTATAAATTACATGCATATATACTGTACATAGAATACAGGATGCATATATTCCTTACGTGTGTAGAAATCCCTTATCTCCTATTTTTCTTCTCGCTAGTTGATGGTCAACATTGTCTTACATCTAAATCTACAGCCTCATGTGCTGAGCCAAACTGGTGATGATGAATTACTACATGTACTGACTCTCTGAAGACAGTTGACTCTGGGGAGATGAGAGGATTCTTTACGAGACATATACGTGGCTGGCTTCGGTAGCGTGAAGATGGCTGCAAAACAAGTCCTTATTCTGGTTCTTTTCACACAAGCTGCCTTCTTAAATTCTAAATGTAATGTGCAGTCCCATGTATTTTCAAAGGTTTTCCTGTGCAGCGCTGTTTTGCAGTGTAAACATTTTACTCAAATGTGCTCTATAGCTGAAGCCGGGCATCAAGATTTCCATTTTCCATACATTACGAAAAATCACTTCATATTGCACTAATTTTTGAAGTTTTTTGGAGGACTTTGTTATTGTGATTGTAAAAAGCGTAAGTGAGAATTTTCTTCTGAGACATCAGCCTGTTACTCATTTCCATGGCTGCCTCTATTAATTCTGCTTGCTCTGCTGCATACAAACATGCCGTTATCCAAACAGTATTACAAATTCCCTTGACCCATGATTTTTTTTTCTACTGACTTATACCCTTGAAAACAATAGGATTTAATTCTACCAGACAAGAACTTTCAATTCAAACTATCCCTTTTTCAGACATGATATCAAATGCTAATATGAATAGCTTGAACACCAGGCCCAATGTCTGCACATTTTTCTTTCCAAAAAAAAATGTTTTTTTCACAAGACCAGTTTGATCCCAGCTAAAACGAAACATAGGATCAACATTCAAAATGATTGGAAACGTACGTGCTCAGGGGCCTACGACATCATACTCGGACCAGATTTTGATTCAGCACGTTGCCGTTACATGACACAGACATGCACTCTAGTCAGCTGAGAAAGCAAGACACCTAGTTTTAAAAGACAGGAGTAATTAAATTCAAGAGATGGCCAGATTTTTCCAGGGCTGCCCATAAACTGTCACCAAATTCCTTGGGAGTCAACCCACTTACGCATTTAGCCATGGAAGGAAAAAGTAGGGAGATACTTCTGAGACACTGAATGACTAAAAGTGGTGACCATGCTGTGAAGTTTCTGTGTCAAATGATTAAAAATGTTATTTAATATTGGATTTTATTTCTGTTTGTGTTTAATTTCCTTCTGTAGTTTTCCTCACCCACCCAGAAAAACTTTTCCTACGAAGCGAAAACCGAAAACTAGGGAGGGAGGTTGTGGTTTTTGGCCTAATACAGATTGCACCTGATAATACACCAAGCCTGTATGAGAGGGAAAAGCTTGACAGCATAACGCTTTTCATGATGGAGTTATTCAGAAGCACTGCTTTTGAAACAGCAGGTCTTGGTAGCCAAAAACAATTACCAACAAACAAACTTTATTCTTTCCTCCCTCACCTCTGTTCTCACTGTCTCACTTCTCCCTCACCTCCCTCACCTCTCTCACCTACAACCGCTCTCACTGTCATGATTCATCCACACAGCTCGACTTCAAACATTAACATGGCACTTATATTCTCTCCTCTCCTCATCTCTGTGTGTTATTCTGTCTCTTTCCCTTTATTACTCTCCTTACCTCTCTATGCCTCTGCCTCTCTGTCTGCTCCTCTCCCTCTCTAATTGGTATGCTATCAGTTGGAGCCCAGATATTGCTGTCACTTTACTGTCTTTCTGCTTCATACACAGTGCTGGAACATGTTGTGTGTTGTCCCGCTGTTTCCTCTCTATACATTAGCTTCATCTGTATGCGAGCTGTCTTTCAACTCCGTACGTAAACAAAAGCTGACAAGAAAAGGGAAATTATACTAGGTAGCAATGGTAGTGACAGTTGAGTAAAAGTCAGTGAGAAGGTGAAAGGTTAGGGAGGGGAAGAGGATGATAAATGAGGCTTTGTGTAGGAGTCTGTGAAGTGTGGATACAGGGCGAAGTGGATAGAAGAAGAAATGAACTTAATCGGAAATGGCTCAGAATGTCTTGGAGAGTTTTCAGTGTTATTACAAAAGCAAGTTAGCTGTGAAATCTGGTCTTTGGTCCACTTAAAGGGCACAAGGATGTGGACCATTACTGTGTTACAGCTCCTAAATGGCTTTAGAAAGTAACAAGGATCTTGTTCAGTCGTTGGTGGAAACCACTGAAGACCTACGATCAAGGTTATTTTTACCTCTCCATTTCTCCATGTAATTTTTTTTTTCACCTTGATGAGTAAGTAGGCAACAATGCACTGCAATGTCTTTAAAAGCACATTTTATATATCGACAAAGTACTACTGAGTTTGGAGGGCGCTGAGTCATTTGTCATCTAAACATTCGGTGATTGGTCTAGTATATATCTGACAGGACTAAATAGAGTTTCGATTCAGTTTTTCTAGATCTAAATCTCACAGTGAAAACTGAGTAGAAAGATGTATTCTGGCTATGTTTGACACTAACAATAACTTAGAACAAAAACTACATCTTAACCACAGAGCCAATATGAATATGCAGACAATCTGGCTTAAGAGTCTCGAATAAATGAAAATAATGTAGGTCAACCACAGAAATAGGTCTCCTAAGTCAAAGGTACAGTGAAAAGAGTTGCTGTATGATAGATATTTTTATGGTGACAGTAGATGACTGTTCCCCTCATCTCTATGAGCATTTTAGAATTTTTCATCTCATTGGTTTGGTTTCATGCCCAGCACAAAGTAAGCAACTATTTGGAGCAGAAGAAAACAGCTAATATTAAATAGCAAATATGAGACTTACATTAATCAAAACTGTGTAAATACGCAATTGTGATAGCGGCTCTAAAAGGAGATGTATAACTATGGTTCTCAAATATTGCATAACATTATGCAAAAAAGGCAATTAAGGATTCGTTAATCCAAAAAGTTTGAACACTTGTGTGCACTGAATACTGTATGTAACCTGTCCTGTGAATTCGTGTCAAGTAATGAACGATATTAAAGCAGTTTCAGGACTTGAGCCCTTTGGATAAAAACATTGAAATAAAATTCTTCCCCTTTTGCTTTAAGAGAGGATCTCTCTTTTTCATATATAATTCACAGTGGTTAGTGTGATACTTATCTCCATGATAAATTGCAAGTCTCTGTGACAAATCCACTGTGACAAATGCACACATTATTTTACTGCAATTCATAGGTCTAGTTATCTCCCGGTTTTTGAATAAAATTTAACACTTCTAGCACTGTAACCATAATACTTTGACATTAGAATAGCAGTTTTTTTCCCCTGAAAATAAATACACTTCCAAGATTTTTCTCAGAAATGTTTTCTTGCCTTATTACACTTGTATGGCTACATATCAGAAAGGTAATGTGCAGCAACGTAACTCCATTTTCCATGCTGTTGGCTTTTTTGTTTGTTTTTTTTTTCCAATTTCTACCACACGTTAACTAAGTTCACTAAGACTTGGACTCCTGAAATCCATCCAGGAGTTTTAAGGTTCTTTAGATTGTGTAGGCTTCAGTGGTGAAATCTGTTTGTTTATCTGAGTTCCTGAAAAGAAGTGTGTTTTTAGAGATTTGAGAATTTTTTAAAAAAAAATTTATAAACTGCAGTGAGGATTTGTAATTTTCCTATGACAGCCCAACACTCTTTCATACAATGTCAGAGAAATACGGCACTGACCTATGATGCAGAGAGAGTGGAGAAGAGTTTCTTAGTGATATACTTAAAGCACAGAGAATTGGAAAGGTGTTGTAGACCGCAAAATGGAGACAGAAAAATAAGAGGCAGGAACCACAGACTTGCAATATAGTGTGAACCACAGTGAAAAGAAAGTGAATAGTCAACATGGGTATATTGTTGAATTGTAATGAACTGTTAGTCCCGATGTGAGCTTGTGTACACGTGTTGGTGTTTATTTACAGTACTGATCAACGTGAATCCAAAGGAAAACAAGGGGGGGGGGTGATACTGGATTAATACAGACAAATAATCAAGACAAAGAGCAAAGACGGCAGTAATGTGTGAGCAACAGGACACCAAAACAGTGCACGCATGTGTCAGTGGGACCATTTCAGTGCCTTTGTACTTAAATTATTAGTATGTGTGACTATTCAGAGTGTGAGAGGTAAGATATTGTACAGAGAGGGAGGATGACAGGGAGAGCGTGTGAGAGAAGAGAGTTGGGTTTCCTTGTTAAACAGCACCCTGGGCTGAAAGAAGCCAACACCTAACTTCAATTATTAACACGGTACTTGGCCTTTCATTCAGTTGTGCCTGTACAGTATCTCTCACTTCTCTCGTTCTCTTTGTGGCTACAAGATCTTTAGTGGCACTGCTTGAGTTTGAGTCCTCGTTGAGTGCGAGATAAAGGCACCATCTTGTCGCCGTGGGGTATTGCTGTGGCAACATTCATCTCGTATATATCTTTGCCCTGAAGCCAAAATTAATATTCTAAATATTCATAAAAGCCCATACACAAAAGCAGAGCATAAAAGTGTATTAGCCCTCATTACCACATAGCAGACAGAATGCGTCTACTCAGGCTTAATGAGCAAAAATATTTTGTTTATTGCAAGTAATTGTTGGAAAATCTCTCAAAGTGCATTAAGTGAGATTCATTTTAACCGCTTACATTAATGCAATGCAGGACTCTTTAAATTGTGTATCCACACTTTCTGAATGCCCTCTGGAAATAAATCTTCAGTGTTATTTTATTATTTGATTTTCCTTGCAAAACAACCTCCGTCTGAGTGGTTCCAATAACTGAGAATCCACTGTGCTAGTTTTGTGGGTTCCAGGCAACTAGATATCCCATATATATGTTTGTGCAGTAAAGTGTAACAACAAACATCTGTCTTGCTGCATGTTTGTTTAGTCTCCTGACACGAGCAAGACAAGATTGTTTACAGTTAGGAAATTTGATTTAGAACAATATATCCCCATGTTTAAGGGCTCAGTGTTTTCTGTGTGAATGTTTATGCGTGCACATGCATTTATGTCTGTCTGCCTCATTGCTGGCATCTTAAAGAATGTACCATATATTCATGCAAATATATTCACTAAATTGTTTCTTTGTCTGGATCCAATTCACTGAGACTCTGCAGGCTTGCTTGAGACTTATACAGATGTTCCTGTCAGGGATTTTATGGTAGATACTTAAATTAGGCTGCACTTTATTGTTTGCCTGATTCTTTTGAAGTTTGTCTTCAAAAAATCATGTGCAACACAGTATTACAAACAAGCCGCTGTAGTGCATCCCATCTCATTGCTTTTCTTCTGACATTTAAGTAGATACTACCAGTCCTAGAACACAAACCCCACTTCATCCTTTACCTGCTGTAAATCCATCCTCTGATTTCCTGAATAATCCTATTAAGATCACTTGATCATCTACTGTCACAAATTGGTTTCTGTTAAACACTATGATAGAATATACTTATAAGAAAACATACAAATGTCATCACTATCCTCAAGTCTAAGCATTACTAATGTTATTTTTTTAATCCAAATTATTAATATATTCCTTTAGATGACTACCCATCTAAAAAGTTATTATTAAATCTTCCTTTCCTTTTGTTTCATTAGGAGCTTTACTTCTAAATTCTTTTTATAGAGTCATTATAGAGCAGTATGACAAATCAGATTAGAAAACACATCCTTCTCTCACACCTGGTTAAAAATGCCATCCAGAAAACAACGTAGCAGTTGCTGTTGTCATTAACCATCTGGCCTTGTCACAGGAACGCCACCACACACTTGTTGAATTACAAGCCCTCTGTAGTTTTGACTCCTAGACTGTTAGTTTGCAGCATATGATCACAAAACATAATTGACAGCAGATACAGATCGGCACCCAATCAGTTGACAGATCCCTACTTGGTGTGGACGGCTCCCAGATGTGAGAATGTTGGGGTGTTGGGTGGCACTAATGGCTTCAAAAAATTTACTGCAACTTCAAGGCAACAACTAAGCTAAGGGTGTCAGGGAACAGAAGTGCCTTTGAGCTAGTCACTTCCCCTTTTTATCACTTCAAGATGCTCTCTATAAAAGTTTAAGCCTAATGCTTAAACTGTGTGATTATGCGTTGAGGTTTTAGCTGAAAATGGCTTTGATGCTTAGTCAGCCTGTGTGGATGTATAGACTGAATAAGTCAAAACTAAGAGCAGCATCACTTTCAGTGTGAGCAATTTTCAGTGTTTTACAGTAAACACCTCCCTGAAGCAGTCATATTAAATATCAAAGTGTAAAGGAACCCCGGGAAGCTGTTGGACATCAGGTTAGTCACTTTAGCGCAGTAGTCAACATTTAACAGCTTCATTGATCTTGCCTATATGCTTGGCCTGCAGTGTTAAGGGTTGACAGAACAATTTAAAAAAATATAGCCTGTGCACAGTTAGGAAAGATTTAATGAATAGAGAGGAAAAGTAAACAGTGTGTAGATTTTCCTATGGGGCATTTGCACAGAGGAGAGCTGGCAACTGCCTCAAGACTCCTGTGGAAACAGAGCGCCCAAGAGTCACATTGGTAATCCATCTGTTTGATGGTTTTTAGATAAAATTATGTTTACAAAGAACCTTGTTTGCAACAGCTTGTAAAAGAAAACATGTTATATGACATATCAAGTGGCTACAAGTAATTGTTCTAGTGAGATATTGACTGTTCATAATTCAGCATCTATTTCTACCTTTAGTTTGCTCACGTTACGATCGTATAGAAGTCTCATTTACAAAATGTGTGTTTTTAGTTTTTCAGTTGGAAGAATTCTCTGTTTCTTGTGGGGGGAGTCATTGTTCTTACCATGGTAACTATGCCACCAGTACTTCACTGTTCTGAAAGTGATGTTAAAAGGCCCACCTGTGTGCCACAGGTGTGTTTTGAACAGTTGTCCCCACCTGTATCAGTCAGTGTTTACTGGGAAACTATTCTGTCCTCAGAAAAGGTTTAGTGTAATCACGGCTTTTGAAGCTCAGCTAATCAATAAGAATGTTCTATTGTAGGCATGCTTTTCAAATATAAACCTACTTTTGAATTTAAAACTAATTTACTCAATTCGGAGCAGCTTGCAGACTTATTCACATGCACATTCAGAAAGTGTAAGTGTGGAACTTTGAGATCTAATACAGTGACACTTCAGTAGAGTGCTGATGACCAGCCTCAAGCTTTTAAAATCAAAGGGGACTGTTGGGCTTTATGAAATCACAACCTGGAAATTGGGGCTTTTAGCCTTGAAACTTCATATTGCAGTAAGTGTATAAGTGTGGAGCCTGTATGCATGAGCTGCAATACTTGTGACAATTTACTGCGCTTCAGCATTTCATACTTTTACAACTTTATGTAGACAGTCTCTGTCAACTCGGACTCCAATTTATGTTGAAAAATATCAGAAGTCCTCCTTGCTGAGGGGTATTTGTAAGAATAAGCCATATTTTTAACTAGTGTTTTCAAAGTAAAAAAATATGTTGTTAACAGGCTGATGTGGCACAGGTAGTAGGGTGGGTTGGCCACTAATCTCTGGGTTGGCATTTTGATTGCAGGCTCCTCCTGTCCACAAGTCAAAGTGTCCTTGGGCAAGACCCTGACCCCTAAGTTGCTCCCAATGTGCCGGCCAGCACTTTGGATGGCAGCTCTATCACTCTGTGTGTGTGTGTGTGTGTGTGTGTGTGTGTGTGTGTGTGCGTGTGTGTGTGTGTGTGAGAAACTGAGAATAGGTGACTGAGAGATTGTAAAGCCCTTTTGTAAGTTAAAGGCTAGGGTAAAAGGTAAAGTGCTATATAAGTACAATCATTCACCATTTACATGCCCGCATATAGCAGTAATGTATCATTCAGCTTAACACTGAGAAATATTGATGTGTATATTGTACCAGCAGTTCAAAATTGTTTATTTCGCTGCTTTTGCACTTAATTTTGCCTAAGAGCTATATGTCTTAACTTTTTTTTTTTTTTTAAATCAATAACAAAGCTGAGCATAACATGGAATCAACCTGGTAGTGGTTACTTCCTTTCTGGCTTTTTTTTTTTCCTATGAGCCATTTTACACCAATAGTAATATTGTAGCACAAATTTTGGTAACATTATTTATTGAGGGGATACACACAGTTTTTTTTTAAGGATAATTGCAAAATCACACTAGATACAATGGTGAGTTTTATAGAGCAGATAGATAATAAAAAAATACAATTGGGCTTAAGCATCGAAAGCTCTGCACATGTACATTGTCTGAAAATATTATTAGCATATCATTAGTGTGGCACAACATTGTTACAATCTTTACTCCTCTTTCTCTTCCAGCACTTCAAGGGGCTCCATATGTTGTAGGGTTGGAGTGTCCTCACTTTCCTCTCCACATCTCCTCTCTTTCCTCTCTGCTCTCTTGCCAAGTGGTCTTGAACAGTCAAGCCTTTCCATTTCTCACTCTTCTCATGCTTGTATTCTTTTCTCTCATCCCTTATCTTGTTCTTCTTTTATATCTATCTGCCATTGCCTTCCAAGGGCAGGTTAATTTACACTGGTGTTTGAGGCTCCTAACAGATGTGATGATTTGCAGTCCTGTGTTGTACACATAGCAAGCAATTTACAAATGCCATATAGGATGTTGATAGTAGGCTAAATAAGGAAGGAAGTCCACTGCACTGAAATATTCAACCGACAGTAACAAAAACGATGTTTGGCATTTTCTATCTTAAGCTTTTGGAAAGTACGCAAAAAAAGTCTAAATAAAGTTTTGATGTTCATGGCCTTTTCACACCTTGATAAAATAGGGAGTGATAGGAAAGACTGAGAGATATGGGGCGAAGGTCCGGGGCTGGATTTGAACCAAGCACATAAACACATCTCAGACCACCGAGTCACCAGGGTGCTTTGTGTGCCTGCTTATTACCTCCCTCTCTTTTACTTTTGGTGTGTGACTTGTCAGACTTCTTCCATGCTCTTTCGACTTCTGAGGAGATGTGTACCTGCAGTTAAAATTGATCTTGGATCCTCTTGTTATCTCAGATACTGGATTGCAAGTCCTTGTACCATTATTTTCTAAATACTATAAATAAAATTGATTATGGGGAGGAGCAGTTGCACATAATTGACAGAAATGTTAGTATTTTTTCATAAAGTATCTGGAAAATGTTTAAAAATTGTACATCCACTGAGATTACTGGGCCATGTAGAGTGAAACCGTAATAGCTGTAATGATAACACTAAATCTTAAATTGACAAATTGTGCAAGTGTATTTTTTTGCCAACTGCAGCTGAAACATCATAGTAATATCCACAGGAAGACTGTACAAATTCTTGATTTATTTTTACACTGCTTCCAAATGATATTCACTTGTGGTGATGAACAATAATTCATTGCAATTTGAAGGCTTTCTTTTCAGAATGTTAAGTAAGACAAAATATAATTTGAATGTTTTTTTTTTTTTCAGTTATTTGAACTGTAACAGCAAAGGCAAAGACATTTTTCTTTTGTATGAAGTCCTTCACTCTATACTCCACTGTTCTTTTTTCTGCCAGGTCTTTCGAAGCGGTGAGGGCATGGGCATCCGTCTGGACAGTGCCTCTGCCTTCCAGGGTGCCATCATTTCGCCCCACTATGACTCCCTGCTGGTAAAAGTCATCTCCAGCGGGAAGGACCTGCAGACAGCAGCTTCCAAGATGAGCCGTGCCCTGGCCGAGTTCAGAGTACGAGGTGTCAAGGTAGGACATTCAGCCGCTGTTGCTGTGTGAGGATCCTATTCCTGTTTCATTGGCATTTAAAGTTCTTATTGATTCGTATGGGATGAGAAAATTATGGCCGCTTTGGGTCATGGAAATTTCATTGGATAATGTCAGGATACTTTGTCAGGCTAAAAGGTACAGTTATCGTAGACACTGAAAATCTGTTATCAGAAAGATCCTTTCATGAAGGCAGAGATGTAATTTTGATAGTGTTCCAGTGCAGTGTGGTTAATGGTGTGATCCAGTTAAAACTGAAAGAATGAGATGGACAGCTTTTGGTACTGACTTTACTGAATCATCTGTAGAGCACAACAAGTCACTGTGAAGTGGTGCTTCATTATTCTTGGACACTTAGTCTTACATCTCTCTGTGACTCATCTGGTTGAATACATGCTCTATAAAACTCTTATGTCTTTGTTATCAAACTAAAAACATGGCAGTTTCCAAAACTGCCTGATGATCCGTTCTTGTAAAAAGACAGAAGCCACTGGTTTGAGGGAGGTTGTGCTAAATATTTTCAGCAGGTGCAAATGGTTGTTGACAGGGGTTTCAGCAAAAGCCAGTGCTAAGAGACTGAGAACGTGGGAATGATTAAAAAAAAACAATTATCTGCATGGGTTAATGTCGTGATGAGTGGCATCAGTATTCAGTGATTTGTTTCTATACTGGCTTATGAAATCAATTTGTTTTTATTTATACTGTGAATATTTGTCCCCTTTATTAACCACAGCAGCATAGAGTCAGCACTGTACAAAGATCAGACTTGGATTCTTAGCTCCAAGTCTGATCTTTGTACAGATCAGACTTCGCTTGAGTATGTAAAACAACCAGGCTGGGGCAGTTGTTAATAATGAACTATCTTTACTTTTTCCAACTTAATTAAAGTTGGAATGTAAAAAATTCATATTCATGCTAATAGTCAGAGGAATTATTAGTCTTAGCCAGTTAATCTTTGAGTTAGACTAGAACCAAGCACAGCATGGACATGATTATGATGTCTCTTGGTTATTACGTGGATTCCGGCTTTCTTCTAATTTACACACATGTAATTTGCACATTTGCATGATTAATTTTCACCTGCAATTAAAAATGAACATGCATCTGGATGAGCCTCTCTTAAACACATGAAGGGAGCTTGTAACATCTGTTTTTCCCAGCACATTGAGGTGAAAGGTGCGTTGAATTATAAATTAAACTACAAATGGAAACATTGTTTATGTTCTAGACCGTGGATTAAACATAAGTGGTGCCCACAAAGTTACTATAGAAAAAGGGGCATTTCTTTTCAGGCTGAAGCAACCAAGGTGAACAAGTCTTGCGAGCAGCTGGGAATTGTTACAATTTTTCTGTGTAGAAATGCTGGTAAAATGAAATAGGAAGTGAATGAATAATTTCACATTCTAATAAATCAAGCATTTTTGTAGTAGCTAAGTGAAAGGCAATTTCAGTCCTTACGGTCTAGTTCAGAGCTGAACTGCCTTGCCTTTCTAGAGGTTATTTTGTAAATCAGTTTGCAGATTGTCAAAAAAAGCGCATTGGTGCTTATTTTTTGCAAACTCACGACGAAAGAAAACTACATGTCCTTTAAAGGTGAGTGAGAGTCAATGTAAATTTCTAGGTGTTACCTCATGTCTATAGACCAGTAGCAGTTAATCACTTCTGTGTTTTCTGCTTTAAGTGGCCATTGTATGCAAAGACAATAGTTTTGTATTATTAAATATGTATTGCAGGTATATGCATATATATTTAAAATCTGATATTTTCTTAATATTTGTTTTGCTGAATTTCATTCAGGGTTTCCTAGCTGTAAAATTCCATGATAAAAATAAAGGGATTGCTGTAGATGTCAGAACTAAAAATTCTATCAGCTGTCATAGTAATCCTCAATCTCTTTTGAATTAATCATGATGAGGTGAAATTGCAAGTCGAATTAGTCTTCTCAACTCTAATTTCTCATTTAACTCGGAGTGCACTTACAAACTGTCAGCACAAATTTAATAGATTGATTCTCCTTTCTGATCGAGTGAGAAGGCGTTTGATGTCAGCCATGACTTGATGGGCCTATGGACACTGTCCTTTGTCTTTATTGCTTTGGTTATGTAAACAGGGACTGGGGAGTCAACTTAACGCACCCCCCCTGCACTGGCTGCAATTTAAAATCATTCAATACAACAGAAACCGCTCCTTAAGTTAAAAAAAAATAAAAAATGCTTTGTCCTGTTTTTAATAGTAAGGACACACAGCAAGTGAGGAAGGTGTTAGCTGCAAACCAGCTACAGCAGGAAACTTGAGCATCAACATGGAATAATTTTTCTACACCAGCAAACAAATGTTACAAAATCTTGCATGGAAGTAATTTCTCTCTCTTAAGACTACTGGTAGCAAACAGAAATTCTGGCAGCTCTTGACAAAGACTAAGTCTGAGCATAGATGGCAGCTTTTTCGTTAATTCAGACACCCCTGAATTCAAAGTCTGACACTGTTTAGAGTGGGCTTCACAGGCCTTAATGTCCCTGTAAGAGCCATTTTTTAATAACATCACCATACTGCGCCGACTTCATAAGCACAGGTGTGTGGCACCAGTACATTTTTGAAAAGACATGGAGAAGGCATTTTTTTCCAAATGCTGAAATAGTTTACCTACGAAATTAATTTGCAAAGTCAATTTTTTCCCCTCCTTTTGAAAGTCGAATAAACCCGATTGTACCACTTTACCTGAGCTTATCTGTCCAGTTCCAACTTGTAGAAAGTGAACCATTTTTTTTTCATCCCCACTTGTGAATTGAATTTTTAATACACGTGCAATTAACAGTCTGTGTTTCTATCTTACAAGCTAGTTAATTACACCCACCTGGCATCACAAAATATGCATCAAAAAAATTGAATTAAATCTGTCACTGATTAGCTTTCTACAGTGATGCTTCCTGAGAGCCTGGATTATCTACTACAGAAGTTGTTCACTACCTGGGATATTTTATATCCTGCTGTTCTAAAAAACTTTTTGGTGAAGTTAATAGTTGGAGATGGGATGTTTGTTTAAAATGGACACCCTTGACATCCAGTGTGTCATTCCTCCTCCAGTCCCTGATGAAGTTTTCTGTCCCAGAAACCGATACATTCTATTTAGCTGATGTGCTGTGTATAAATTAGCACACATAATTTGTGGCATTCATGTGGCAAAGGTGACGAGTGAAAAGGTTGTATAGAACAAGAATTGTGGTCTATTGTCTCCTTGTTTGTGTGTTCGTGAGTGGCGGCCTCGGAGAGTGTTGCTTGTGCTGTGTTAGAATGTCATCAGTAAGACACCAGAACTCTGGCAACACATCCAAGGCCCATTAATGCGTCGGTCTGCTCAGAGATATGATGCTGAAGGCATCATTACTGCTAGTTGTTTTTACTCCCAATGAAGAAAAATCTAGGAAATACAGATAATCTGACATTGACCACACAAGACTTTTAAGATCATTCTTTTGAGTTTGCTGGGTCCTATGGTAATTTCTCAGGATATAAAGTATAGTATAACCTTTAAATTAATGTGAGAACCAGAACTGCATCAACTGAAGTTTGAGTTTCTTGCTTCATGCTTGAAAACATGCTGCTCTTCTCTTTTGTGGAATTATGTTTGGCATTTCAGAAAGCTCTTTTTTATCTCGGTCTGTATTTGTGTGCATGTGTGTGCATCTCTCTCAGCATTTCAGTGTTCTCCCAGACATTTGTGGGACTTTTCTGTCTGTGTGCACAAAGGATGAGTTGTGTATAGTAAGCAGTAAAATATCACACATCTAGCAGCAAAAAGAGAGAGAGAGGGGGAGAGTGATGGACAGGAAAGCGCCAGGACATGAGACAGGCGTGTGGAGATAGATGGATAGAGGAGCTGGGGGGAAAAGCAAAAGTGCAATCAAGATGGAGAGAGTGTAACATAAAATGACAAGGGAAGGTGGTGCTGTAAATAGAAGTCAGTACACCTGTGGCCGTTGTGCTTGTGTCTGCAGTGAATTTCGAAGTGTAGCAGACTGAATGTCTTTGCATTTGCATGGATATTCTTTATTCTTCTTATTCTTTTAGTGACAGCACAAATCAAGTTTCATTAACTGGGGCAATGCACTAGGGAGAAAAACCTCTCTTCTGCAACACTAAGATCACAAAACAAACACACTTCTCTTCTGGAACAACTTTACATCTGCCTGCATTAATTGACCATTCAGTAACCCCTCCTCTTAATCAGTGGGAAACTATAACTGGGCACCAGCTGAATAACTAATGAGCTCACGAACACGAAAACTCTCTTGCTGCTGATCATCAGATTCTGGCCACATTCCTTTTGATTCCTAGATTGAGTTCGTCAGACAGACAGAGATGGATTATGTAACGATAGAGACAGACAAATGGAAGTTGTCCAGCAAAAAGGAAATGGCAAAAGAGAGACAGTCTGAGAAACTTTCAGTAGACTTCAACAAACTGACACATTTGGGGGTGTGTGTGTGTGTGTTGGTTTGTAAGTGTGTGCGTGAGAGTGAGAGTCTTCAGTTTGTTTCTTAGAAGTTATATTTGCAGCACCAGGGGCTTTGCTTTAGGCAGCATGGTTTCATTACTGTTCATCTTTACACCTCATCTATAAGAGTGAAGAGTGTTCGAGGTGACCTGAGGTTGCTGCACCGGCTGTGTGTGTGCGCGCGTGTGTGTTGGAGAGAGCGAGAGAGAAAGAGAGAGAGGATGGTGATCATTCCCATCCAGAGAGGCTCTTTGAAGAATCTGTGTAATGTTTCGCTTCATTACATCCTCCCAGATCACAGGCTAGTTTTCATCTTATGATCACCACATCTTGTTCCTCTGTTACCTCACTTCATTTCAGTGAAAGAGAAGGAACTTTTTTCTTTTTTTATTTAGTATTTCTGTGATATATTATTATTAACCCCCCCCCTATTATTTACTTCTCTGAGCCTTTATTTCTCTGTTCCTGCTTTCTCACAATTCAATTCATGTTTCATAAATGTTCAGAGATTATCAGTGGAGCTGGCTATTCATTACTGTGAAAATAATGATAAAAATAAATCAAATCTGTCAAACCCTCATATCTTTTGAATACAGGGACATTCAGCACATTCAGTTTTCCCTGATCTTGTGACAATAAAGATGTAATCTTGCAGTTATGTCTGTGTAGTTTCGGTATTGCAAAATTCAGGGTATCATGACACTAGTAATCCATCCTCAAACTGAGTATTTTTCCACCCGATCTTTCTTTTTACATGGTTTTAGGTGTGTTCGTGTGTGTTTTAACATGTTGCACCAGTTCTTTCTTTCATTCTTTTTTCTTGCTTCTATTTATTCGTATCACTTTTTTCATTTCTTTCATTTTTTTTTTTTTCCTTCTTTCTTTCTTTCTCTCTTTTTTTCTTCTCTTCTTCTGTTCTGTGTTTCTTTTCTTCTTGACCTTCTCTTCTCTCAAAGCTGTCTTTTAGTTCTCTTGTTTATTCATTCATGTAGATTTTTTCATGTTTTTTTTTTCCATTTTTTTTTCCATCATCTTGATCTCCATTTTCTTAAGACCTGCAGTTTAGTTTTTCTGTTAAATTAAATCTAAAATTATTACTTAAAAAATAAAATTTAAATCAAAACATGCTTCACATCAAAGAATTTTTTTTTTTTTTTTTTTTTTAAAAAAAATAAAAAAAAATGATGAATGAATGAGGTCCAGAGTAGTAGTAGTAGTCAATCTCAGTTTTTACCCAAGGGCATTGCAACACAATGCAAATTTTTTTTTTTTTTTGTTTTTCTGTCTCAGCAGTTGTCTTTCTTTTCTCTTCTCTGTCTTCTGAAAAGCATGCAAACCATGAACCATCCCACACTACACTACACATAACATAATATATAAAAAATAAAAAAAAAAAAAAAAAAACCTAAAATTTTTTACTCACTTTATGATCTTTATGATAATCTAGCCCGTTTTCATTGTTTTTATTTCTATTCTTCTTTTCTTTGACTTCCACAGTTCTATAGTACTATAGGTGTTATCCTAAGTGTAGGTTGTGCCTTTTTTTTTTGCCTTTTTTCTGTCTGATCCCTTAGCATCCTATGATACTTGCATCATGCAGGGAGGCAGGAGTAGCTGACCCAAGATTCATCATTCAATTCAACATTAAGAGAGGAAGAGAAGATCAGAAACCTCTCTCTTCTCACCTCTGACTTAATGAGATGAGGAATGAGTGTTCTCAACACACAACACACACACATACATACACTAATGGACGCACAGTCATGTGCAACCTCTCACTCACAAGAAATGACACACTAATATGTGTCTTTGGGGGCTGGGTTATCTGTCCATATCTTCTTCATTTCACACCTCTAAACAGCATGATGTTGCATGGTGCTTAATCATATGAACAGTCTTGTAATTGTGTGTGTGTGTGCATACCAGCATGGCATGCAGGTTTGTCTACTCTATGTGCACATTTTTTTGTGTGAACTCAAGTACAAGTCCTGGAAAAAACTTGTTTTGGGAAATTGAATAAAAGATCAAAAATGTATAAATCCAATTAGTAATAGTGAGCATGCATAAATAAGCATATGTTAAGGTGACTGATAGAGGGATGAGCGAGGAATGGGAGGCTGGGCTATGTTGACACAAGGGTAAAAGAAAAAATATAGCTTAAGGAATATATAGTTAGAAAAGAAAGCTGATTAGAAAGTAGCAGTTTGATAGAAAAAAAAACTCATACTGACAAAAAAAAAAATTAATATGGGAGGCAGAAAAACAGAAATGACAACCACACGTTTACCACTTGTTCACACCACGTGAGTGGAGAGACGGACGATGACTCTAAGACTTAGACCAACAAAGTCTGATGGAAATTGCCTAAAGTCAAGGCTTGAAAGGCATTAAAATTTCAAATACACACAGGAGAATTGCTAGCTTCTCATCCCGCACTGACAGGTTTATGTACTGCATGGCTACTCTTATATTAACACAGAATAGAGGCACTGTAGTACAAAATGCAAAGAGGTATCTTTCATTATCAGTTTTAATAAACAGTTTCCTGTCCCTTAACTATAGATGATCTGTTTTTCTTTTACTGCACATTTGCAGCTTCACCACTTTTTAACACCTATAAACACTCTGAAATGGGCAGATTTGTCTTTCATTTGTGTTCAAAGGTGTCCTTACACCTTAAAATATCTATTCCAATCTTTTAGATTGCTTTAGACTGTGCAGGTGTCTGCATTATGTTGTCCACCCCTTTTCATTTAAACATGGAATGGAAATTTGAATTCACCTCCCTCTTTGTGTGAGAAAATTTAAACTATAATGATGCTCTGCAGCTATTGTGCATATTTTTCCTTTTTCAAAAGAAGATAACATATTTGGATATATTTGTGGAAATGGCAAAGGTTGGTTGACATCCTAGAGTTGGAGTGCCATGAAATGTGGACATTTACCCTAGTGCACTTCATATTCCTGTGTAGTCTGTGAATGTTAATATAAGACATGTTTTTATTTTTTCATTGCTATTTCTAAGACACACCAGCTGAGTCATCAGTGGCTCCTGTACCCTCTGTGTTGTTTGTGCTGCATATTAGAGGGAAGGGGGTCTACCAGGGTTTTGTTCTCTTTCAAGGGTCCACTTGAGGTGCAAATGACCTGACTGTCAGAGCTCACAGCCATGGATTCTCCTGTCAGGTCACAGAATAAAAACAGAGTAACAAAGATGTGGAGTGAGGGAGTAACGCAGGGACTGCATCAATTACAGATGGGACTCAGCGACAGCTAATAACATTAGGTCCCAGCTGGTACACTGTTTGTTTGGCCATTGGAATTTAAGTAAATTTAAGTACCATATCTAGTGTCCACTCACACAGATATGGCACCAATTAAATTACAACATTGTCATTCAGAAACAAACATTCACACCCCATGGAGAAGACTAATGTAGGAGCTGCTATCGTGGTAAAAAAAACAAAAAAACCCAAATTAGCTCTGATTTCTTTTTAAAGATAGATTTTAATTTCAAATTGACTTAAAATTAAGAGAGCAGAATTCTTCAATGATGTTAAAACAAAGCGCCTTATTAAGCCTTCAAAAAAGATAGAAACCTCAAGCACAAATGTTTTATCAGGTGGAAAGAGGAAAAGATGTCCAGAGGGGATAAGACAGAAAGAAGGGCAGGCTTGTTAAAATGACCTAGCACTGGTCCTGGTAGTCAACAGCAACTAGGCACTGAGCTGTTCACGTCAACGCATACACACAGGGCACACACTCTAACAAAAACAATTATTTTTGTGGGGAGAAGAGTCTGATATATACAGGTATTTTCACAGAAACATGACTTACCCAATAAAACCGTTACTCCAGTTTAAGAGTCTTCTATAATGTCGGAAACACGCACACTTGCTTAACCGACCTATCAACACAAACACGTCTTACTGCCTGTAGAACGACACACACAAGACAGATGCCGGTGTAGAACGACACACACAAGACAGATGCCAGTGTAGCCCGAATCAGCATCCCTTTGCTGTATGCACACACACACATGCCCAGCAAGTTTGAGCTGGATGGTGTCAGCTGGGACTTTGAAGCGATAATCAGGATTAAACGGCTTGAAATCAGCTGTGACGAAATGGGGGGGGGGGGGTAATGGATGGAAGGCAGAGAGAGAAAAGGAGAGGGAAGAAGGAAGGGGGAATGGAGAAAAAGTTTAACACTAGAGCAGAAAAGAGAACCTACATGAAGACAAATGCTGAGAGATGTTTCCTAATGTTGGAATAGCTTCCTGTCTAATTTGGCATTTTAGTTGGATATGTGAATATAGAAAATGTACTCGTTTCCTCTTTTGGCTACACATAATGATTTGTGTTTTTCTCTGCCCCATTTTTGCTAATGTAGAAATAAGATCTGGGAAAAAATCACTAAAAAGATACACATGTATCTAAGATATATATGTATAGCATCACAAAGGGGACTGAAATATATAGCCAACTTCAAAGCAGATAAACATGGTCTTTTCACAGCAGCTTCCTCTTTTGCTGATTAGTTCCACTCCATTCTTCCAATGCCCACTCTCCTTTTCTTGTTTCTTTTCATTTTTCTTCCTCATTCGTGTCTGCTCCTCGCCGTCATTTCCTGCCATTTGTTTCTTTCACTCCGTTACTCCCCTCTGCTGTAATATCACAGCTTGAGTTTAGCCCCATGCCCATAAAACAACCAAAACACATACACACTCTGGCTCCCCTGCAGTGATCGGGATGTCTGTGTGAATATTAATTTGTGATCAGAGGGAGAGTTCGAAAGGGAGTAAAGAGAAGGCAATGACCTTGCTGAAGGTGTGAAATCTGATTACTTGGGAGAGTAATGTACTTTCCCTATCTGTCTGACGTTTGGGTCACCTGCAGTTCATAGCAACATGTGATTGTGTGCTCAGTTTATATAAATGTAATTTAAAAAAATCACAATCTACCGTGTTTAGCTGAAGATGATGTAGGCGGAGAATAAATGATTACTGTGGTTGGTGAATTACTTTTCAATACCACACCTTGAATGGCTCGGAGGTAGTCATAGCAGAGTAAAAATGAGAAATTGCAATGAAATTCAGAAGTGTAAGTCCACAGTCCATGTAGAAATGAAAGACAAACATGATCAACATGTGGACAGAGCATGTTATTGCTCTTGGTAATAGTAATTGAAATTTTCCCTTGAAGAATGGTTTGACTTTGAAATGAATGTTCACACACTGAGAGACGCTAATGACCAGTCAACTTTCGGGAAAGGCATTGACCTCAGGTGTAATCACACACAAAGGACAGAATGTATGTTAATGGTGCATTAATGAAGTTTAGACCTATGCTGTCACTTTCTGATGAGTAGGACCTCCACAGATACCTAAAGCACCCAAAACTGTTTAGTGCTGTTTTCTGTAATCACTGTAGGAGGATTTTTATTAAAAAGTCAGAATATAACCGTTAAATGCCGCTTGAAGTATGAGAAGAGATGTTGTGCAAGTTCCCATGCATAGACATGAATATTGAGATTCAGCAGCAGTGACATGCATACAAATGCAGATTTACTTGCACATGCACACAGAAGTAGGGTTCAGGGGGAAGTGGGAGTTTTTAATTAAGGGTTGGTACACACACTGATTAATTTATGTGGTCTAATACTCACACACACACATGCACACATACTCAGGAAGGTTTTAAGGCTTGATCATCCATTACACACCTACAGACACACAAATACACTCATTCTCATATAAAGGGCCAAATAACAAACAAAATTATAGATGTATGCATATGAGAGGAATAAACAATAATATTCATGTTCTCTGTTAGACATTGGCGTCCTCATCTGCGATCACAGCCTTGAACTGTCGTGTGACGTAGTGATTCTTTAAGCTTCGGATTTATACTTTTAGTCCCTTTGTCCTTTGATTAAGAGTTTTTTTAGAACACAGAGCATCTTTGAAAGGTTCTAACATGGCTTTTCATGGAAACAGAAATGTGGAAATTGAGGCACAACTTTTTCAGTTGTTGATAAACAGTCTCCTCTGTCACTTCCAGCCGTTGGTTAATGATAATGTTTCACACTATGAACTAAATGTTTCTTCATAGCAGCTGTATCATTGTAATATAGTTTGAACAGTGGTGGCCCTGCATCTATCTTGCAGCCTTTTCCAGGGGCCTTTGTTCATCTCTAAGACATTTTCAAGTCTAATTGAAAGAGCATAATGGAACACATAGCTCGATTCCTGTCGACTAGGCTCATCACCCGTTTTTTTCAATCTGACTCACAAAGAGAATGAAATGCTCTCTAAGCAGTCCATCTTGAGGTTGGTGTGAAATGCAACAGGAGTTTTTCCGTGTATAGTGCTCTCAAAACTGGAAAAAATGATCGACTATTTCTTCTAAAAAGAAAAAAAAAAAAAACCTGCACAGGCTAGAACCATTCGAATGTCTATTTTTGCACATTGTGTCTATAAGAGGGAAAACAGTAACAGAGACGTTACTGATAGGGTGCATATTTAAGATGGGCCCTCAGGAC
Organism: Istiophorus platypterus; assembly: GCA_016859345.1. Taxonomy (NCBI): domain Eukaryota; kingdom Metazoa; phylum Chordata; class Actinopteri; order Istiophoriformes; family Istiophoridae; genus Istiophorus; species Istiophorus platypterus. Next base: position 11,568,201 of record CM029132.1, on the reverse strand, counting down.
GCTAGTGCTGGAATGATAGGCTAACTGTAGTTTACATAGCTTGCATACAACTTTATCTCGAGGTTTCAGCATTTTGTCGTCTACCTGTCAAAAGCTTCGGTATATAACGGGCCTTTTTAGATCGCACATTACTCTCTCTGCACCAGAGTTGGGTTGTGAACCCTCTGCCATCATCATCATCACACAGTTGTTGTTGAATTACTTGCTAATTTCAGCCTGACCAGCCTTTCATTTTCAATCAATGAAAGTGACATTGTGTGGCTCCTGTCCATCATGCAGTGCATTCAGTGCAGCTGCCCAGGCCTAAGAGAGAACTTGTGCGGCACGACAGTTGCAGTGGTGCTGCTTCTTTCTTAATAGAATACTGATTTTCACATTTGAATGTCTTTTTTTTCCGACTACAATGTGATAATGTAATCAAACGTAGAATATTCATTGACAACTGTAGTACAGTAAAATGTGATGACTAACACCTTTGAATGTATCTGTGTCTTAATGTATGAAAACCTTGGAAGCAAGTCTGATAGAACTACCAGTATTTCACCTTAAAAGAAGAACTTTTTTTTTTAATGTATCAGGAATAATGCTGAAGGTCTGAAGGTCTTTTTATGCCAACATAACTCCTGATGACTTCTGCTGGTTATTTGAAAGCTGGGGTTCCACAGCACAATCTGGCAGTAACACCGACAGTTTTAGTTTTTTGGGTTTTTTTTCCCCAGACTGAGCTCAAGGTATACCTTCTCTCCCTTATATAAAATTCCATTACAATCCTCCACTCTTAGTCTGAAAGTTTCTAGTGTGCTTGTGAGGCTAAATGATGTCTGCCTTGCTAACTGTACACCACAGTTCATCAATATAGTCTGTAAAATCATACTTACCTCTCCATCAACATCCTTCTCTCTTCTGTTCAGTCTTTCTGTTTGCAGTTCTTAGTGCCAGGGTACAATTACTCTTCTTCCAAATTAAGGTGCGTATGCATACATAAGCATGTATACATACACTTTGATAAAATTATAGGCCTGTCCAGCCTTACACTACAATTAGAACATAAATACTTTAGACATAAAAAGAGAAGAACTGAAGTTACTTGATGTAACAATTTGAGCCTCAGAAGTGTGTAATGTTCTTGTTGGCTGTAATACTAGCCTTGTCCTCAACAGCCCTCCAGTTGAGACATTTACAAAGACCTTGTTGAGGCCCTACAGAGCCAGAAGGCCGGCAGAGGTGACATGTTTACAGCTGTCTAGGACAAAGCCTTTCAGAGTGGCATTTCATCACAAAGTCTAGGCCGCTAGTAGATCGATACGGCCTGAGAGAGGGAAAGAAAACAGCGTGACTAAAAAGTCTGAAACCCTAGTAGCGGCCCCTTGAGGCTGCATTATTCATTGAGCTTACAATCGCAAAGTGTAGGATGAAACAAACAAAATGCTGATAAAATTGGCAGCTTTTGGAGCCTACTCATGCTGAATATGTAAAGCTGGACTTCGGGGTGTCATTAGAGAGCATGTCATGAATCACCAATTTCAAAAGGAACTTGGAGCTCAGGGAACAGTAAAAGGGTCACCATAAACATCAGGAGTCTGGCAAAAATGAATAGTAAAATATTCCACAGTGTACAGCATATTTGCTGTGATTTTATGTTGAACAAATGAGCAGTTTTGAGTAGATGAAATAAGTACTTGTCTGCATCTCACACAGACAACCCTTCATCAAAGATCTTATTTGCTGAAAAGTTAGCATATTCATCTGAGGTTTCAGGATGCCACTATGTTAAAGGAAATGTGACTCTGTAGCACAAAGTTTAGCATGGGATGATTTACAATTCTATATTTCAAGGGTTTATATACGCTGGAAGCCCATGGGCCACATTGAATCAGCACAAAAAGGCAAAAAGTGCATGACTTTGCCACTGGTCAGAAAGGCAAAGTCATTCTCCATCTACCTTTTTATAAACTGAAAACCAATACCTTCAAGAAGTACCTCAAATCACCTTCTCTACGCTGAATCATATTCCCTCTCTGCCTCAGCTCACTCTCATTTGCTCTTAACTTGAAAAAAAAAAAGTCCTCCCTTTATACCTTCATTTTCTTTTTATTTATCCGAATGGAGGTGATTGAGAGCCGAAGCTTATTCTACCACTGCCTGAACTCTTAGTGGCTCTAGATAACTGCATAAGGTAAATGCCTAAAATTGTCTAAAGTATTTTTTTTCAGAAGCCATCAATTAGCTATCAAAGAGCTTAAATCCTAACAGAGATAATTGGATATGTACTTTGCTGCCCTGTCCGGACACTGTAAAAATGATTTAAATGGATTGATAGGTTCTAATCAAATCACAATGATTCTGAAAGCAATGTTGGGCTTAAGGTGTCTGAATGGTCTGTATTTTTTGGCCTAGGCAATGCCCAATTCAGATGTGTGGCCATGTGCCTGACAATATTCGTCAGGAATCAACTTTTCTGGCTGAATAACCAAAGATTTCTTTGTTGATTGGGTTTGCCATGGTTTGTTTAATATTTCAACAAATCAAATAAGGCATTTCTACCCAGACGAATTGATTTAAAAACACTGCGATGGATGGTACTCTGATGTGAAAAACAAACCAGAAACCACACAACACGGTATGTAAACTACGACAGCTTCTGTCGATTGCATGCGTGGGATTTTGAGTGAGGGAAAACTATTTTGGACATGTAAAATCCAGCATGAAAGACAAACACAATGTCCAAAAAATTACTAGATGATTATTTATTTATTTATTTATTTTAATTTGGGAACATGTTTACTCCTGGAAAGAAGGCAAATGGTTATAGGAACTGGGACAAAATTTAAAAACAAATCTACCAATCAGTAGTGGCAGGTAGGGAAAATGGGGAAAGAAGAAATGAAATGAGAGAGAAAACTGAGGGGAAAAAATAAAGAAATAGGGGAGAAAAACATGAAGACGAACTGTGTTAATACAGAAAATAACAAGGGAAAGTTCTATTAAGAGGGTTTGTGAAAGATTTACAAGTGCTACAGAAGTGGGAGGGATGGAGAGAGAGAGAGAAATTACTTTGGGAGAGTGTCTTGCGTTTTGGCTGCTGTAATGACTGATTGAGAACAAAAGTCTCTTTTCTAATTCTAATGAGTTTAATTATCGCTTGCCCTTAGCCAGGTGTTTGGAACTGCTAATGTCTAGATTCATTAATTGTCAATTAAAACAGAATCAGGTGCAGGCTCCTAGTCTCAGCCACTTCTCAATATGAACATTAAATCATAGAATAACAGTTTGTGTTCAGTCATTTCATGCCCCCCCCCCCCCATAAGTCTGAGTGGTAAACGACTGTCAGGAAGTGAGGATAGATTTTGGATATGCCTTTTGAAGTCAAAATGGCATTTTCTTATCTGTATTTTCCTGCGATGAGATAGGATTGGCAGTATGAATTTCATTCTGTAATGTAGCTCCTGGTATTGAGGAAATTGGAGTGAGGGAGGGGCTGAGTGAAAGACAGCAGGAGTGGAAGAAGATGCATAAATAGTGGTCAAATCAATAAATAGGGAGGGAGGATTGTTTAGAGATTCAAAAAACATTTTATTCTCAAAGATTTAAGTAATAGGGCGTGTGTTTTCGTTTCTTTGTGCCTGCATGTGTGCAGGTGTGTGTGTGTGCTCATGAAAGAAAAAGGGGATTTGTCTCATTTTTAGACTATGAATTTGAGCATAAAGCTCTGTGTTGCTGAGAAGAAAAAATACTTTCAATTCAGAAGAGCAGTAAGGAAGATGATGGGGTGCCGAAAATGAGGATGAGGACAGGGGATAAGTGTTTATTGCATGGTCTACTGTTTTTTCACGTACTCCTTTCCTTTACCTATCTTTCTTTTCTTCTCTCCTCATTCTCTCTTCAACATTGTTTCTTGTTTTTTAATTTAATTTAATCTATTTTTCGCTGCACTGCAACAGCAGGACCAGCCCTATAAACGTGAATGTCTGTCACTGAGCAACTCACTGTGCGATGAACTGAGTGCTGACGTTACACCGTTGGTCCGCCGGCCCCATTGGTTGATGCTCTTTCAAAATAAATTGGCACAGAAAATTCTATTTTTTTCATCATGGGGTTGTTTACAGACACTGTTGCCAAGTTGTCACGACATTAACCAACTTTCCAGACCCCTTTTTAGCAGTTTTTACTCATGAAAGCAGCTAGCGACAAATGCAGTGACATTTTGGACAAACCTTAGCTACTTTCTGTAGAAGAGAGTTACTGGTGCTGTCACATGAGTACAAGGTCGGCCTTCACTCCATAGACACACCCCTTCTCATTCAGTTGACAGCTGCTGAAAACAGATGAGCTTCTAACTTTTTCCCTTAATCATCATTCTATGAGGTAATATAGCCAAGATCACAGCACAGCTGTTGTCTTTAACTTATGTGTTTGGTGATTTTGACAGACAATGTTGTGGTTATAAAATCACGTTTTAGCGGAGCAGCAGCTTGGAAATGGCTTGGAAGTGACTGCTGGTTTACACGTCACCTTAATGGGCAACTTTTAGGTCCCTGGTTCATATTTATTCCGTTGTCTGACAACAGAAACAAAAAAAAAACACGTAAATGATTTCAGCTTTATTGGAAATTCGACTATTAAAATACTGTATATGTGAGCACAGATAGGAGAGCAGCAAACACATAAATGGCTGAATCCATCTGACACTTCTACATGCTTTATCTTCTGTAGAAGGAAAAACACTTAATATAACTGTGGTACAGAATAACAAATGTACACCAAGGACTTGGGGCCACTGATGGGGTTATTGAAAAGCTATGTAATAGATCATGGCTGACTCAGTACTTCTAGCTTAAATAATGGTACTACACATTTAGGAAACCACACAACAATATTATAAAGTGCAACTCATGTCATTCAAAGAAATTAATTCCTAAATGTAATTGCCACAGCTGTTTGCAATAATTGGTCACATTTAATAACCTGTCAACATCATACCAACTGCCTAATGACTTTCACTGGTACCAGCCCATCACTAGTTGGGCAACACATTATGCTTTGGACACATTTACAAGCTTTATCTGTTAAGCCATCCAGATGAAGGATATAAGATAAAAGAGAACTAATCTAACCACACTGGCTTTCTTCATCACTCACAGGTCTAGTGTTCATGGTCTGCCCAGTTAATGCAGTATTTTGCTTTAAGTTATAAGTGGGTTTTAAAGGGGATTATTTTTTTAGACATTTAATAACCTGTCAACATACAGGATGTCACAAAGGTGTCTAGTTATTAAAGCCACAAATTTGTAAAGCATCCTAATTTTTCTGTCTGGTGGCATTCAGAGATATTTATCAAATCTATCACATTATGTTTAATCTTATATCACCATGACTATTTTAGTAAATTGTCATTTTATTAGGTACACCCATATAATGAACTAATGCAGTCTATTACAACAGTATTCAGTTTTTGTTGAGACTTTTTTATAGGAATCTTGATTCAACTGAGGCTGCAGTTTGTGGGGCTTTTCCTTTATACTGAGATATGTTTTAAGCACTTTGTCCAACCAATTTATAACAATTAGAAACATCTCTCAGCATAGCATGAATGTAAAGATTTGATGGCAGGACTGTATTAGACTGCATTACTCTCAGATAGTTATTCCTAATAAACTGAAAACTGAGTGTAATTTGCAATATGCACAATATGCACTCAGGCTATGTGCTGGCTCGTATAACACAGAAACATGCCATGGTAAGCCTTAAAAGTCAAAAATAAGACCTTAAAATCAATTCCAAAACATACTGGGAGACAGAGACCGGAGGCTAAAATGAGGTGCGATGTGGTCACTTTTCTGGGATCTTGTTGAAAGGCTGGGAGCTGAGTTCTGTACAGTCTGGAGTCGATTAATAGATTTTTGGTTGAGGCAGGTGAAGATGCTGTTTCAGTAGTTGAGGCATCAGGAGATAAAGGCGTAGAAAACGGTCTGTGTGTCACAGTATTGACTGATGTATTTCCCAGCTATACAGTTTGAGAGATTCAGATTGCAGCCATTGTTCCTCTTGTTCGTGTTTAGCGTAGGTTTTTAAAGTTGGCACATGGCAATAACTTCACACTGTATTACAAACTGTAATAGGTCTAAAAGTTGAGAACAGACCACACAGACGCTGTATGGTCTCCAAAGTATCAAGAGAAGACCGGATATTGTAGACAAGGTCCTCAGTACAAATTTCCTTTTTATTCGTTCCTTTGAGACTCTTTAAGGGGAAAAGTATGTTCAGTCAGGACTTTTAACACTACAATAAGTGTTCCAGCCTAGTGGTAGACTGTGTAATGAAATTTGTCAAGCAGTAATGTTTGGATGGTGTACAGCTCGGTGTTGGGGATTATTCTATTTAAAATACACTTGAATTACCATAATGGTGACTGTGTGCATTCAGATAAAGGGCTGTGCAATGAATCTGTCAGTCTGCGATTGTTCTTTTGTTTTTCCTAATATCATTTTATTGTCTTGCCATTCCCAAGCTGGTCAGGTATTTTTTTATTTTTGTTTAGTTCATTTTATTTGTCCCTCTCGATTTGGTTTCTTAAGATCAGCATTATTATATTCCTTGACTGCTTTTTATTTTTATTAGATGCTCAAATTAAGATAATATTTCTGTAACCACTAAGGTTTCCTCGATAGTGCATTGTCCAAAGGCTTCCAGTTCTTTGTGTGTACGTGTCCAAGGGAGTGGGTAGTTGAGCCTGACTGACCTTTAACTGCTTCAGTGTGGCTGACATGCGGTAACATCATGTCTACATGTTGCATCTCCATTAGTGTCTGCATATTTGCAGTTGTAATATAATTCTGTGTTTGTGTGTATTTGTACACTTTTCTGAATAATTGTCCACTTGTGCAGCACATCTGCCTCTAAAGCGCTGGAGTAGCCATCTGTATGATTGGAAGGTTCAGTTATGTCTAGACCCACTAATGCCCGTGTTCAAATCCAGCAGGAGCAAACCCCAAGTGCCCAGAAGCGACAGGGTCAACAGTTTTGTGGGTGGAAAGCAGCACTTGCAAGGTTATAAAAGTGAAGTGTGTGTGTGTGTGTGTGTGTATGAACCCATGATTCTTCACAGTGCAATATAAATTGAATTGTCTTGTGCTAAAGTTAAAAAGTAAAATCACTAACACCAGAAACCGTGGCTCTCCTCTTGCTGATGCATTGTGTAGCCGAATAGAGCACTGATAGCCAGATGCAAAAACTAGAGCAGGCTATGACATCTGTTTTCTGTTACAGAATAAATATTTTATCATTGACATCTTGTGCAAGTGATAGCACACAATAAGACACAAATTAAACCTCATGTTTCATTGTACCAAGCAAAGAATTGAGACTCATCAGTTATTGTTCATGTATGTGAATGACCTGAACCCTGGGATGTTAGGTATGCGAGCCCATCTGTACGTAATAACCAAGAAATGCATAAGTTCACTGCAAAATGACTGTGTGATTCATTATTTCTTTGCCCAACGACTCGAGCTGAGTCAAATTGTAGCCGGAGGCTGGTGCCATTTTCTCTAAAATAAAACCAGTGATCTGAAAATCTTTGAATATGAGTGTGCTCGAATAGTGATCAATGAGATCTTAAAATTTAACCTTTTCTAAGTAGGTAGGTCTTTAAAAAACTGATATATTAGGAGATAAAATGTTGTGCATGTTTTTGGGGGGAGAAACTGCAGCATCAAATGTTTTTGTACTCTGTGGCATTATTATTCCAATAGTTTGGTTTTTTTTTTAGTCTGTAGTTGTTTTGAGTGTGTTTGTGCAATGATAGCCGGAGCCTTCATAAATTGTTACTGTCTAAAAGACAAACTGTAGAAGTACAAAGTTGAATTGTAGCAATCTGTTATTGATGCAAGTGATGGTGCTCCTTGAAGATTGCTATGAGCAGTGCTGTAAAATGTGCCTAGGCCTGACATTTCTTTACTTGTTAAACTCAGATTTTTTTTTCATGAAAATAAATTTTCTACAGTATCTTTTATTCTGGTGCTGGCAAGCAATGGGATATTGTTAAAGCTTCTGTGTTCCCCTTGTAGTCACAGTGCCTCGGATGTTTGACAGCGCTTTGATCTTAAACAACCACAAGCTAAGCTGTGGCTTAAGATGAAGCAGATGACGATTTTCAACCCACATTGCTGCAAGTATTGTACATACATTTACCTCAAGACATGTTAATGACAGCCTTTTGTGTCAGCTAATAAGATGTTAAAATCTATTATATTTTTTTTTTCTTTTAAAGGGAAGGGATAACAAAATGTATTTGCTTTTCATGGCAAATTTTCCCTAAACATTTCCCAAAGTTCCTTTACTGTGGAATGTTGCTAGTTATTTTTTTCCCAGTGTGCGTAAAGGGGTCTTACATTATTAAATGAATCAGTCTCACTTCTCATTAGCGGATTCAAATTAAAGTTGGACTTTAATTTGGATATAATTGTTGACAGCTGACTAAGTAAACATTTTTGACAACCTCATAGTTTTGGTATGTTCCAGAGAACGGTACATCCTATGAGATATTTTCATACATTTGGCTAGAATATTGTAATATATTATTCATGCAAAGAACCCTGACAAAAAAAATCATTGTGATAAGTGCTGGATACCAAAAATACTGGGCATACAACATTGCCTACAGGTTGGGGCAGTGAACTGCAAAACTAAAGGACCCTCTCTCAATAGTTGGTCCTAGTTACAGCTCGACTGACATTCCCTATTGCCGTACAGCTGTTTTTCGTACACGGAGTGCTCCAAACCAAATTCATTCCTGATAATGTCTGCAGTGTATGACTGGAGGAACAGGGTGACTGGGTAGGGTTTTTTAATCTCCCTTCAGGTCCCAGTTGTACTTGAATCGTAAGCAGCAGAGCCATGGACAAAATAGTTAGATCAACAGTCGGGTCATATATGCTGTTAGATCATATTTTGCAGTTGAATCCTGGTCCCAAAAGGAGAGAAGGGAATGGCTCTCACATTGAGAGATTTTTCAAAAAATGTCAGACTTTTAGCATCACTAATGGGGCATAGGTATTATGTAAATTTACACACTGCTCTGTTAGGTTTTCAGTGTTTGTAAATAGTGCTACTTAAGGGATGGGAGTGGATTTGTGGGGCTTGAGCCTTAATTGAGCAGCCACAAAAGGCAAATATAAGCTACTTGTATACAGTTTGGTTTATTAGCAGAGCTCTGAGTGAGCATTCATGTTTATAGCAGTTTATAGCAGTAAATGCGTAAGCCTTTTTATGGAAATAGTATCAAAGGTAAACACTAGAAATGCAGAGGGTCTAAAAGTTCAATCATTTCATCACATTGTCCAAATGAGCAATTTCATGTCTTTGTCACGTTCCTTTTTGTTTATTTCATTGACAATTCTCTCACATTTTACTTTTTTTTTTTTTTATCTCCGCCTGATTCTCATCTCTTTTACTCTGATTTCTTGCTACTTATTCTTGTCTTCCCCTTTTACTTGGTCTCAAGAAATCAGACAGAGAGCCTAAAAGACGACACCCCACTGTACGTTTCTCTTTCTCTGCCGCTCTCTCTCTCCAGTCTCAGAAAAGACACCATGGAACATCTCAAGATGAGAAGAGTTACCGCATTTCACTCCCTCCTTCTGATCAGGAGTCTGAAGGGAGCCCACAGGGATGATGAGTTGGAGGAGTAGGTGGTAGCATTGCCAAACCGAGGACTAAAAAAAAGAGAATGAGGGATGAAAAATGATGAAAAGAGGGCTGGAAGCCCCCTTTTCATTTCTTGTTCCCGGCGAAAAAGCGAAGAAGAGAGGGGCAGTGGGCGGGCTATTGAGAGAGGTAATGATGAGCGGGAGAAGCCCTGAGGTGAAGTAAGAAAAGGGAGGGAAAAGTCGCATTTGGGACAAAATATGAGAAAAGAGATGTCAGACATGAAATAGGTGAGGGGAAACAGAAGAGCACACTAAAGAAACATGAGTGATGTAGAGGTATAGGGATGAACAGGAGGTTCATGGTGGAGAAGCAAAGAGTGAAACTTTCTCAAGTTCTTTTTAACAGACGCTGTCAGTAAAGTGATGTGTGCTCCCTCAGTTGCAAAAGGGAGACAAGTTAAACGAGGGAAGTTTAAGAAGATGAAAAAAAGCTTGAACAGTTGAGAAACAAACCTTTTTGGAGGCTATTACTGCACAATACAATGCACTAGTGTGGAAGATCAAGAGAACTGACTTGTTTTCTTTGAGGAGCTCTTCGAATCCATAAATGGAAAGATTTTGAGAATACTGACCTCCTATCATGGGATTACATTCTTAAACTGTAGCAATGCAGGTTTCAAGTTCAGGTATGTCATAGTTTTCCACAAATAATTTAAACATTCAACATTTAATATGAAGAACTGAATTAATCATTGAGACTAACTTTAAAGCTTTAATCAATTTTTTTAGGGACAACTGATCTAATGACTGATGTGAAAGTTGTCGCTCATAGTGACAAAACCCACAGAGAATTATCACCCAGCTCCACAGATTCTACCGGCTTTGTGGAACTTCTCAGCCTCGTTTAGCTGGTTGTTTTGTTTTGTTGGACTTGCTGGAGCACGAATGACTCTAATCATCCTGCCAGTAAAAATGCACAAAATAGCATTTAGCAGCTAAGCAACAAGTGTTTAAGCTCACAGTGTTTAAGAGTTTACTGTCCGTTGTTTGCCTCCAAGTGGTGAAAAATGCATTGCTGTTCCTAAAATGAACTTGTGTGTCATGGTTTGGCTGGTAGCAGCAAGATAAGATTCAATCTGTGTGCACTAAACTATCATGAATAAGATTTATTGTTTTGTAACAACCATATTCTTTCAACAGTAGGCCATTCCAAAGCTCCTGCCGAGCCCGTCCACTCAGCCGTGTTAGACATGTCACCTTATGTACCTCAGTTGGTTTATATATTTACTTACACTGCCATGGTCAGGGGATCCCATTCCTTATGTAGCTCAATAGCTAGCTTAGAAGCGTAAGGTGACACTAATACTTCTGGAGGACTTCTGGTCCAAATGGGATTTCACAAAATACACACACACGCACACAAAAAAAAATGTACCCATAATGGTGCAGGGCCACAAGTCTATGTTCTGTTCCTGACTGTACTTGTTTTCTTTCAGTGAAAGAACAAACATGTTGGTTCCAAATTCCTACATCTCAGCTGGTCAAAGAAGACATAAATATGAATATTTTTTTCTCACGACTTTATACAGGTCAGAAAGGAGTGCCTTTTAAAGTTATAAATAGTATTTCTCATTAAATGAGTTTTGCCTAAATTTTAAAGCTAATCTTCAAATTCAATAAAAAGCCCATATGTAAGTCTTTTTTTTTTTTAATTGCACACAAGCATTACCTCCCATTTATTATTGCAAGCATGTTGTCATTGATATATTTAATAATATCTAAGATAATGACAGTAAGATGATTAAAGTCAGACTCCGAGTAAACAGTGCATACAATTTTTAAAATACAGTTGCTGAGATGGAGACATGAAAATGGAATTTAGGGAGAAGAGGAAGGGAGTGGTGAGGAAAGGAGGCAATGAACCTCAAAAATAAAATAAAGAAGGATGAGGACAGAGGGACAAAGATGAAATGCCAAGGTTATATTTAGGTGAAATAATAAAAGTAGAGGGAGGAATTTTAATATTAATGCATGTGAGTGGGTAGGTGGGGCGGCACTGATGTGGTAGCAAGAAGTGCGAGTGACAGTAAAAAGTATATTAAAATTATATAGGAGAAGACACTAAAGGGAGGAAAGGACTCGAGGAGAAAGAGGAAAAGGTTAATATTCTTCAAGGGAGGCCGACACAGAGGCAAAGAATAATTCACAGTCAGGAGAGCAGAACAAAATTGGTGAAAGACAGCTAGAGCGAACTGGCAAAACAATAAGTGATACGACCTGCGCGAGAGAGCAGGGAGGTCAGGGAGAAGTGGAGATTAGGAGTGAACGCAGTGAACAAAGGATTGAATGAGAACTAAGTGGTGAAGGAGAGAGCAAATTAGATAGACCAAATTAAAGATTGTGGGGAGACAGTGAGAGGAAAGCAGAGGGGAGAAAAAGAGAGGAAATGATGCATGAAGGTAAAGCCTTGCAGGAAGGCTCAGTCTTCTATCCTTTTAGCACCCCTCTAGTTTGAGTATTGTTTCTTCTCCTTTGTCTTTCTTCTTTCTCTTTTCTGTCATCTCTCTTTCTCCTCTATCTCTCCTCGCATCTGTTCCTTTTAAAGGTGCTCTGTGTAGCATGTCATCAAATTAACTGCCACCTTGGCAAAATCAAATGCGCTGTAGCTGAGACTTCTGGTGTCTGAATCGAGCCTGTGTTATCAGTAGCGCTGGTGTTTATCAAAATTTTGCACATTTCCAATAAACGCTAACTTTAGGGCTCGCTTCCTTTTTGGTGCATGTAAACACTTCTGGGAAAAAAAAAAAAGTAGATCAAGAAAGAAGCTGTTTCTCTGTATCATGTATTTACATAAGCCTGGTCATTATTTCCTTCTCTGCTGCTGTAGTAACCCAGTTCTCTTCCTCACTTCCATCGATCTCCCCCTTTGCTGCTACTCCCATCTGTCTTTCTTTTTTGCTCTTTTATCTCCAATTAATCTTTTTATCTACCTCTCTTCTCTACTTCAAACTCCTCACCTACTTTGTTTTTCTCCATCAGCTTCTCCATTCTACACTGAGTTGACAATGAAATACTGACATACTTAATTCAAGATTAAGTTAAAGCATATGGGAATAAGTATGTTGAGTGGGAGAAGCACATTTGTATGTCTTTACCTTGACTGATCTGACTGATACAGATAAGTTTGTGAAAACTTTGAATTAGTGCACAAAAATCCTGAGAGTGTAATGTTGATAATATTTCATTTAGATTGACATTGTTATACAGAATTTGTGATATGGGAGCACTGGGTTGCCATCAACCTTCATCATTAGCTCTTTTGACAATTTGCAGTCATCATTCAAGCCTCAATTCCCCTGAGCCTTGTTACAATGATTTAAATGGAAAAAATTATTAAATACTTGAATACTATTCTGGGATACTATATGTTGAATGTTCAGGATGATAACTTGATTTGAAGTATACTTTCAAAAAGGCGCCACATAACCATCATTGTCATTATCATTAATGATCCAAGACAAACGATAGAGGTATATGATGGCTTATTAATTCATACAGGGGAATTAGAAAATCAGAGCTGTCAATCCCAAAGAACAGTATAGTTAACAAGAGTAGAATGGCATTAAATCATCCAGGTAGAAAAGTGAAAGGGGAATCCATTAATTGAATGTATAGGTTTTCCTTCCGAGTTCCTGAATTTCAAAGTGAATGGATAAAATGGCACGTAATATATACATAATCAGATAACATGCACACTTGGAAGAAAAAACAAAAAAACTTGTTAGGAGTCTTATCAACCAGAAGGTCAGATGTGAAATAGTTATTGTAAATTCCTCTTTCAGTAATATGCTTTTTTTAAAAAGCAATAACTATATCACTGTCACACTAATTCGTTTAATGCTTTCAATTAAAGTGACTAATTAGATATCGGGCACCATTTGATTCCTACTGCCACAGCATCTTTGGATGGAATTTAATTGTTCTAAACATATTTGTGAGTGACTGCGTCTAATAAACAAATGATGATTCAAGGCTTTATCATACACACTGGTAAAAAAAAATGTCCAGAAACAAAGCCAACATGCATTTTCTTTTAGTTTCCACAAATACAATCATGTGCTTACTATTTACCGTGCATTTTTAAAGAGGTAGGTGTGTTAAGGCCAAATCGAAAAAGCACCATTTTGATGACACTGATTGATGTGTAAGAAACACATCATGGTTTTGTTTTGTTTTTTACCATGATTGATCTTCTGAATATCCACATGTTCAGAGTAACGTACAAATATAAATGAAGTCAATATTCAACCTAAATCAACTTGTTTTTCATTCGCACTAATATTATCACAATATTACGTCTGTTCTCAAGAGTTATGTCCCAGCAAGTTACTGTAAAGCGTCAGCTCTTATTAAATCTGTTGGAAACTTGGCCAAGTTATAGAAGGTTGAGTCATGTCTTACATGAACCGATGACACACATGCATAGTTGCCATGGAAATGTCACTGGATTGTAATTATAATATGATGTGTTAATCTTGGTACCTTTGACTGTGATACATAGCTGATTAGATTGGTCTCTGTACTGTTTCTGTCATGGCACAGTTTGACACATTGCAGAACTGGTCCAGCGGGTTTCTAGCACAGGAGGTGCTGAGTCCTGGCGCATCCTGAGTCAGCAGTTACTCAGTGTGCTGCAGGCAAATGCATCATACCTTGATCAGAACTGCAAATGTTGGAAGTTTGGCTAAAGGCAGGCATGGCCTTTCAAGAAACATACTTACACAACACATGCACACAGAAACATGCAAACCCCACTGCCTCGAGATTATCTTGTGGTGCATTTGTATGCACATTTTTGAACATGTGTCCTTAAAAGGTGAGCTTGTGTGTGGACGCATGTTTGCAAATTACTCAGCATTTTTTTTTTTTCCTAATTAGTCAAATTGGGCCAGGGTTTTGCCTTCAGCAAAGAAAGCAGAGGGAGGGATAGTGTTCTTCACTGTGGTGTTGTCTGTCACACAGAAGTGCATGCATGCACACATACACACCCACGCACACACACAAAGACACGCACTCCGACTCTTATTCTCTCAAAGGTTACTCTAGCTTTTAATATGGCCACTTGTGAGTTTTAAATCAAATTGCCCTCTAACCTGATGTCTGAGATACACAAACACACATGCGCATCCTTACTCGCTCTTTTCTCTTCTTGGTTTCCTCTTGTCACTGTTGATGGTCTCAAATTAGGTCATGGTCTACCACTGAGGGGATCTCGTGTTTAAAGCTCAAAAGGCAAAGGACATATTAACACTATTTTCTCACATAAAGCACACGCACATGCACACAAACACACAGGCAGGAACACACGCATACACACACACACACACACAGACCAGATCCCCCAGATTCCTGTGTAGTTAAAGGATCGTTTTTCTGCTTGGTAATAAATAGTGGCAAAGTATTTATGTGACAGAAATAATAGCAATACACACACACACACACACACTCATCACAATGTCTTTGCTTTCTGTCTGTCCTACATACACAGTTGAAAATGAGCACATTCAGCCACGGATATGTGGACACATGAGCATGCACATAGGCGCGCACACACACTGAAAGATTAACACGATGACTTCCCTCCCTACTGCTGATCCAACTAATACACCCCAGTCTGCAGCTCTGTGTAGCAGTCAATCCCTCTCAGTTTAATGTTTTGGTTTCTACATCCTCTATATCTCCTGCTGGAAGTATTTTGGCTTCAGCCACTGGGATGAGAACCAGACTAAATGATGCTGCTGTGGAGGAGGTGGTCTGGGCTACCTTGCTTTGCCTGTTGCAACCATGACCCGGATAAAAAAAAAAAAAATGGATAAATTAATACATTTTTTGATTTACTAGTTCATGTTCTCCATTTACTGAACTGTTATCTTTTTTCTGCTCATTTATATTTTTAGCAGTTTAATTAGCTATGTTCAGTTGCAGATCACTGCCAGTTTGTGTCTTTGCCTTGCTGCTAAATTAGTGTTTAACTGAGCTGCAGGTACCAGTGAAAAGGTCTTGCGATGTACTATATTAGACTGTCTGAAACCAGCAGAAATAGTTGATGATAACAAAGCATCAGAATCATGAACCATTAGTGTGACAGCTTTTGGTAGTTGTATTTCTCAATCTGTTTATTGTCACTTTAGCTCTCTTTCCTATTCTGTGAATAATATCTGATCAGTTCTAGCCTTTTATTTGCACATATCTTTTTTTTTTCTTTCTAAACCCATTTCCATCTGTTACAGGGACTCTTGATCTTCTTCTTTCCTTCAGCTTGTGTCTTTTTCTATGCATGTTTTTTTTCTCACCCCATCTTTTCTCTGTCATATGCTGTTTTTAATTACCAAAAGAAGGGTTACTTACTTATCTAATCGACTCGGCTGACTGACAACTTCATCTTTACTACGCACACATGCATGCACTAAAGCATCTTAAGTAACTCAAAATATTTTCATCAAGACTGAATCATCCTTGCATTCCACTCCAAAGTCAAACTGAACCCAGGGCTAGGATTTTTACTGGTTTATGTCTTAGGACTAATACGGCTGGTTTGAATAGCATTTAATTGTCTTAAAATCTAGTGTTGGCACTTGGCAATGGACTAAACTACACTGACAGAGACAAATGATGTCATACTGTAAATACGTCTCACCTTAACACACTCTGAATGCATTTTAAGCACCTGTGTAAACACACATGGACACAAACACGACACAACTTACTCCTTTGTGTTAATGAGTCCGTCTCTGTTTCATACGTGGAATTTTTATTATTTATATCAAGTCCAGAGAACAATATTGACTTTGGCAAAATGAAATAAAAACAGAAAGGAAACAACAGTAATGGTTAAAAGTCATTAATATTAATGTAATTGGCTCTGTTTTATAGGCATCTGTCTGTAAGTGTCTGTATTTTGGGGTGTGTGTGCTTGCCATTTTGTGTTTTGTGTTGCGTGTGCTTCTGCAGTATCTGTTTTGATCTTAAATTTTTCTGCCTAGTTATAATCAACATTTTCTGTTCTAATCATGACGATTTTTTGTTTGAAACAAAAAATCACACATTTTATATTTTGTATTTGATCCTAACATCATTCCCCAGAAAACAGAAACACGTGGTGCGACAAGTAACATCATTTTATATTTATATTTATATATATATATACTATATATATGTTCTTTCAAGTTTTCTCTTTTCATTTTTTTTTTTTTTTTGTCATTGATAGATGTTTTTAAGAGTCTCTGGTCTGTGCCAATGGATCAGTTGTTCCATTATCAGTTTTACAAAGTCTTCCAATGACGAATTTAAATTGTTGACGGCTTCATGTTTTTAAACTGGTTCCTTCTGAAAACATTCACTTGTTTGGATTTAAAGTGAATCCATGTGGCACAAAGGAGTCGGAAGTCACAAAAAATGAATTTGAGATTTTGATTCTCCCTTAATGATTGCTGCTTTCTGACCATGCTACATTGCGTGAAATAGCGATTTATTCCCGTTTAGGTGAAAACGTTTTATTTCACTTTGTTTTGATCATGTCTAATCTTAAACTTTTAGATTTATTCCTTTTACAGCATGTCCAGAAAGCGCTTAGCCTTTTTAAACATGAATGGAGTTGGGTTGACTGGATTTCCCCTCACAAACATTCATATACATGTGCGCACACAATTACACACACAGGCACACATACAAGCATCCTGTCCCTGATCCATCAGTGCATGCACATTTTGCATCCATTAGCCTTATTCATTTGTTTGGTCCATTATTCTGCAGTCCAACATCCAATATGATCCTGTCTTTCCAAAATGCACAAACACACATGTTCCATCATACACCCCAGTCTCCTCCATTTTGTAATCCATATCGACTCCATTGTAATCCCAATGTCTTTCTTTTAATAATGTCTGTGCTCCACTCGCTTTTTCCAGCCCATATCGATTGATCATGTCCAATGCACCCAGCTCTGTATTTATGCTCCTATAATCCGCAGGCACGGCAAGCCAAAATCATTGTCCAGCCACAGAGGACACATAAAAGTCACATTCATTGTGTTTTGGAAAATAGTTTCAAAATGGCCATCAGTGTTGGAGTCAAAAAACAAGATAACAAAGCAGGGCTATGTCATCAAAACCTTTTACCGTTGTATTCTTGTCAGAGAAAAGAATTTCTCCAGTTGTGTTGATGTTTTTTGATCCAGTGTAAACCCTTGTGCTGCTGTTGTGCCTGGGACCCTGGAGAGTTGAAGTGTTAGCAAGTCTGCTTCTATTAGTTTATAGGCTTTACTGAAAATCCGCACTGAGCTCACGCCATCTCTGTGTCTGCTATATAACCTTCCTTCTGTTTCTCTATTGATGTTTTCCTCTCTTTGATTAAGTCTGTCCCTCTTGTGGACTATATATACCACTCACATTGTCTCGTCTCACAACTGTCACTCTCTTTGCCTAGATTTTTGAGTTTTTTGTGTTACTACTTTCTTTTTCTGTCTTGTATCAGCCTCTTTTTTTTTCTTTTTTCTTTTTTTTTAACTGATGCAGCCTGAGCTCAGCCTTGACTATTTAAGGACCATTTTTAAAACTGCCACGCATTATGTTTCTCCCACTCTCCCCCTTTTCCTGTCACGTCTCTTTCACCACTTGTTTTTCCATCCATCACTCTTCAGGTCAGCTATAAAGAGCCTCTTAAAAATCTCCACCTCACTTCCAGGTACACTTTACACTCTACTCTAGACTTTTCTGCCCCCGCCCCACCTTCACGAGCGAGACTCATGTCAGTTTTATTCCTCTCCCTCCCTCTGAACTCACAACCTTCCCATGCTCATATGCTATCACTTCATCTTCCCTGTCTACCTCTTTACCCTCCTCAAATCAAGATCCCATTCAAACTGTCTTTTCAAACGACCCTTTTTCCTTCTTAACTTTTTTTTATTCTCTTCCATTGCCCCTACACAACACTTTCCTCCAGTTCCTCCGCCTTCCCTCCATCCTTCCCTTTCTCCCTCCCCCTGTCTTTTACACTACCCGCCATCCCAGTTGTGATCCCTGTGTTAGAGTTAGAGTTGGTGGCATTGTAAGCGTGGATGTATCCCTGCTGGAACTCGCAGCGTGCTCCAAAGTTCCCGCCACCTTCGCCCTCGTCGCTGGTTGTTGAAGATGTTGTGCTTGTCGTCGAGGCACACTGGACCAGCATCCCGTGAAGCGACTGGCTCCGCCTCGTCCAGATCACGCTCAGCCGCTTGGCGTAACTGACGGCGCCGTAGCGCTTGGCAACAGTTGCCGCAGCATCAGTCGCTAGGGCAACAGAGGAGCCCATGTCCAGCGAGTGCCGCCGTTTGCTAACAGTCCCACAGGCTGGACTTAGAGGGGATACAGGACTCTGATAAGCCTGTGAGGAGTTCCATTTGTCCCTGCCTCGGGGAGTAATTCTCCAGTCTAACAGCTCTGAGTCTCTCAGGGGTCTCTCAGCCAGAGAGAAACTGGCACGATTGGTCAGTTCTCGCTCCAGACGGGGTTTTGGGCGGTCCCTGGAACGTGACTGACGGGGCAGGGTGGAGGGAGGGGAAGGGGAGTAGTAGAGGGGAGTTCTGTCACTTTCAAGGGTGTACGGCAGTGCCTTTTCCAGCTTCCTCTGCCTCACCACCAATGCCATCTCACCCCCTGCCCCTGTCGTCGTGGAAACTACCCCCCCAGCTGAAAGAAACTGCTCCAGGTTGACTTTAGGTTTGGGCCTGGGCTTTGGAGGGAGTTTTGGAGGCAGAGAGGAAGCAGAATCAGCTGCTTCCTTCTCCTTGTCCTTTTCTTTTTCCTTGTCCCTCTCCCCTCCTCTTTTGGAAGGCAGACCATTGGGGAGGACCACCATCATCATGTCCCCAGAGCCATTTGATTGGTAACACCCGCTACCATTTCCCCCTTTGTCTACACCTCCACCTTGACAGCAGGCCCCACCTCCTGCCTCAGTGTTGCTGTTTTGACATATTATGTGGTCGCTGTGATTGCAAACACGGTGGCGAACCATGAGCGCCACCGTGAATACAAGTAGGGTGACCACAACAACACCGCCAACCAGGATGGTGAGTGTCCCACCCAGAAAGTGGGCCTGGAGAGAGCGGCAAGCTGGGTAAACATCCTTGGTGGAGAACGTGGTACAGCCCAGCACTTTTGTTGCTGCTAATGATGTGATTGTGTCATCAAAAATTGCCAGCACGCACAGGTTATAGTCCACACCAGAAACCAGGTTCTTCAGCAGGAAACGGTCACTGGTTGATGGTAGAATTCTAGAGAGAACAGGGGAAAAAAAAGAATAGGTCAGTTGAATAAAGAAGCTTGCTTTGCACAGGATGTGTAGTGAAATGTAAAATGAATGTGAATTTTGACTATTGTGGAATGGAAAAGAGAGGCTTGAATACTGGAAACGAAGCAGAGGAAAGGAAGGTTGAAAGGATGGCTAGAAACTGCGCAGGAGTGGATACTGCAGTAGGGCGAGAGAGGGAAAATGAGGCTATTGATGGAGAGCGCGCCCAGGGAACATGAAAAGAGAACTCTGTCTGCTCATTTGGAGTGCAGTGTGTGCATGTGTGCGTGCTAGCACTCGAATCCCTGCAAGAAGCAAAAGTCAAGCCATTTTGTGGGACCTAATATTGAAAAAAGAGGCCATTTTAGGTTAGGGCTAGGACTACCATAAATTTATGAACCATTCCATGGTTTTGATTAGAGGGAATGTAGTTGCATTGTCATCACAAATGATGGTGTGTTTTGTTGTCTTTTGACTGCAATTGCATTGCATTGCTGCATGTGAGTAATGAGTATTTGCACGGAATAATGAGAAAAGTGCTTTGAAAGTGTCTCCATTGTAAGTGTTTGAGCAGCCGTTAAAATTAACAGAATAGGTGAACAATGGAGAGAGAGAGAGAGGGAAAAAAACAATGAGAGGGGCTGATAATGAAGGGGAACAAGCTTTACATAAGTTGCATGTGCTTCTCTCAGTGTGTGTGTATGTGTTTATGGTCGTATATGTTTGTATCTGTGACATACCTGAATGGAAATCTGTTTATAGTCATGTTACTAGGTTTGTGTATGGGACCTGCTAGAGTAAAGTGTGTGTGGGAGACTGCGGCACAGCTAAAGTATCCGTCGCTGATGGGTATGACTTTGCCCTCTGCTGTCCAAACCTTTCGTGTGGGCAAGTTTGTGTTTGTGTCTTTTTTGTGTTGCTACTATGATATTTTTTCAGGAATTTGTTTTTTCCTCTCCTGTATATCTGCTCTCGAGTCCCTCTCCCTCTCCCTTTCCATACTACATCAAAGAGCTTATTTGTATTGTCTGTTGCTAACCATTCTAGCTCCCCGTAGTCTTCAGAGTGCTACAGCCTATAAATGCCATTCTAGTGTGACTCAGACACTGGGAGACCCAATGCAGAGGGCCCCTAACCTTAGTCTGCTTATAATGCATTCACAAAAGGGGACCAAGGACAATTAAGCCTACTTGTGTTTTCTTAGATACTGAATTGGGTATAATTAGCTGCTGTTACATAAGCATTTTTAACAAAAGAAATCAGTCCAATTGACAATTCACACAAACACATATATATCAGTATTACAGTAATAAGAGGATTAGCTGTCTTGAATAATGATAAGTTAGCGGGGAAACAAAAGAGGAGCCTACACAAGGCAAGCTACAGGGCAGACCCATGGATTTGGGTTACGGTGTGTCAAAGTCGGGATACTGATATCTGATTTTCACTGCCTTTTCGAGCTTAAAATCAAACAAAATAGAAATTTTCTAAACAAATGTCTACAACATCAACTATTGCACAGGTAAAATTCAGGATTGAAAGTGTTTTCTGCAAAGAACAGCATGAGGCAAACTGTTGTGCTGCCTTGGCAAATCACCTACAGTGATTTGAATTGCAAGGAATGACACAGAAATACCTCCAAACTAATTCCTATCAGAAGCTCAGTGTGATTTGATAAGGAATTACAATGTACACTCTGAGACTACAAGCCCCAATATAATCTGAATGGACACACGGGGTAGTCTCATTAAAATCAACCTTATTCAGTAATCATTAGGTTGCTATAGATTGCTTTCTAAGACTGTCACAAATTCGCCAATTAACTCATTCCCCACACTGGAGCAACGTTGTGCCCAGGTATGTTACCATGGCAAAGGCTCATTATTTGGCTCAGCAATGCAGTACTTCTGGTGAGAGCATCTCATCATGCATTATCAACACATTACTCCATTTTCTTGACCAGTCAACTTCTGTGGCCTCATTTCCCAGAATACTTGTCATCTCTTTCTTTCAAAGAGTTGAAAAAAATAAAACACATGAATATTGTGGTGTTGGATCACAGCAAATTCCCAACAGACATCAAAACCTGACTGATATAAAAAAAATAAATACATAAATAAAGCAGCAGACAGTTTACCGATTGAAATGGTCTGAGGAAAGGGTATCCTAAAACCAACTGACTAGAATTTCCCAGGAAATACTGGTTATCCATTCTAACTCTTGAAACAAATTAATTAGATTGAATTTCTCCTAACTGACTGCTTCGTCTTTTAAGGATTTTCCTTGCTCATGATGGACACTGACTATTTTTCTGGGTCCAGAACTTCAGAGTAATAACTAAAATTGCTATAGGAAGTAGCAAAATAAAGGTTATGAAGTCCTTTTAATATTCATGTAGCAAAGAATAAGACATCATAAGAACTGAAATCAAACCGAAGCAGCATAACCAAGTATCTCAGGAATGAAAACCTAAAACGAAAGCCTTTCTTGGGCACTCAGCCTCACCAGAGGATTGCGAAACCCCTGCATTGTAAAGTCCAGTAGCAAAGGCAGGGAATGCTTTCAGATTTCCCACATGAAATATGCAAGAAGCAGCACTCATAACGCTACTGCTGCCTCTGTTTCTGAATAAAAAGCCCTCATCATATTATAGGCTTATAAAAGGCCCAGAGAAATATTACAGTGGTGTCAGTTCATCCAGAGCCTTTATGTGTCTGCGTATAATTGATAGATCCCGCGAGGCACAGAGACTTGACCATCACTGTGGGGAGTCATGCTCATCTGAGAGGCTGGTTCTCTTTAACAAAAGGTTACATTTAAACAGGTTTCTCTCACATTGATTCACTGTCATGTTAATGCATGCTGGTTTCTCATGTCCTTTCTCTTTCCATCTTTTCCCATGTCACTCAGTGTCTCAGTTTGATTAATATTGCTGATATACTGTTGCATGTTTATTGAATTTAGTGCTGAAAAAGAAGTTGTATTACTTTATTAAAGCAATATTTTCTCTAATTCCCTTTCTACTCTCTGACATACGTCCTGCACCAAATGAATTTGTGTATACTGTAAATATGGATTAACACCAAACAATCGAATGCCTCTTGCAATCTATACTATGTATGATAAATTGGAACACAGCATCAGACTGTTCAATCGCTCCTCCATTGTGTGACCATGACTCACAGGCATACATAAAGCATTTTTCTAAGCCTTCCATTTAGTATACCTATGTTTATTCACACTATCCCACATTCTTCCCTCTATCGTTCTTTTCAGCTCTTTTTCAATCCTTCCTTCCTCAAGCAATCCTTCTTGTTCTTTTTCCAGCCATCTTTTGTGGACAGATTTCCATCTTTTTGCTGCTCTGTCACTCCCTCTTATCTCTCTGTATCCTCTGCCTTTTCATCACTTTCTTTCCCTTTACCTAAATCTGCAGTGGTGCACCTTTTTCTTCCATGTTCAACCTTCTTTCTTTTAGTTCATTCCCTCTGCTCCTGTCTTCTCCTTCTTTGTCTCTCTTTTACCTCCTCTCTGTTTCTGCAGCCAATCAGCTCTGCTCACCGCAAATCCTTGCAGATTAGTGCCGGGCTCTACCTGACCTCCAAGCCTTTCTCCCTTTTGCAGTCGCTGTACCATGTCTCTATTAGCCATAGCTATAACTATGTACCAATATTCAGCAACCAAGGTCATTCCAACTCCCCTCTTCCTTCTCCTTTCCTCTCCTCATCAGTTCCTCTATATCTGCCTCTGCTCTTCTCTTCTCCTTACCTCTTCCAATTCCCCACCACTTCTCCATTTGTCCTTGCTTATATTTCTCATCCTCCCTCTCCTCCTATCCCCCTCTACCGATATCACCACTCTTCTCCTTCGTCCTACCATAGCTCCCTCCCTTATGAGATCGTGAATCACCTCCCCAGTTGTTTTTGCCACGCTGGCAGCTACAGAAATAGGCAAGGAAATTCACTGAAATATACATGGAAGACCCAGACACATCGACAAACACATGCATCTTTGATATGTTGATTCAGTACTTCTCACTGCGTTATGCATTTTTAACCATATTTACATGCCTATTTTCACATGTACATGCAAATATGCAGCTCTGTTGTGTGCGTAGGAATCCTGGATACATGAAATGATATTCACCTTAATCCTCAGTGTTCATGAGACAATGTCTGCTCATGAATATAAAGTGCATCCCATATAAGTTGCTGTACTGTTATGAAATTACTAGAACTGATAGATTGTACTGGTTTTGTTGAAGAGGCGGGGGGGGGAGGTATTTGTCATTACCATCCCTTTATTTGCAGATGCTGGCATTGTGCTCTGTCACCTAACATAACATGAGTGTGTATCTCCATGCTTCTAATTATGGTTAAACCCTGTAAAGGAAGGCACACACAGATGCAGGGAGAAAGTAAAAGAGACAAGGGAGTGCTTTGCTCAAGCTGGTGACACAGAAAGGAGTAATTATTTGGACCCAGGAGAGAGGGAGAGAGGAAAAGATAAGCATGGTAGCAGAGGGGATAAAGGAATGGTAAAGGCTGTCCCCCTTTCCTCACCCCCTTCCCTCTTCCTCTCCTGCTCTCGCTGTCTCATCTCTTCTTTTTTTCCCCCCTCTCTATCTGCGTTACCACGTCTGGTGGTCTGACACTAGACAAGAAGGGGCAGAGAGAGAGAGGGAGAGGGGAGGAGGAGGAGGAGGAGGAGGAGGAACAACAAAGCAATTATCTCCTCTTCTGGCTGACATCTATACTGCCCTCGTTTCCTTTTTCCCATGTCAGGTCTTTTGTTCGTTTACCCTTTCCTCCATTTTTGGTCTTGATTCGTCGGACTGTTTACTGTCTCGTTGGCTGTCTCCCTCGATTTAGTCTGATCTCTTCTTCTGTTTTCCTTGATCTGTCTTTCTGTCAGTCTCTTTATTTTGTCCTCTCTCCTCACTGGATTTTCTTTCATCCCTTCATTCTTTTCGCTTTCCTTAATCTATCCTTGTCACTCGGCTCTCTCTCATTTGGCCTGATTTCCTTCCTCTGCCTGATTCAGTTGTTTTCTCTCCCATTCCTTTCATATGACCTCCTTCTCCTGCCCAATCCTCTAGTCTTTTTCTATCATTTCTCCCTTAATTTTACTAAATCATATGATACAATGGGTAGTATGAATCTCACTCTACCTCTTTTACTCACTTCCTTCCCTCCTCTGACCTTTATAGTATAAGAGGACATACCGTATGTATAGAGTCCCGACCCTTCTTCTTTTCCATCCCTCCTCTACCTCTGATGTGAGTTGTCACGTGTATTGACACAGTAGTTTAACACTTAATTTCATCTAAGTCTGGGGTACGACTCTCGGCCTAGTTTTTTCCATCCTCTTTCTCCTTCTCAGTCCTTGCTCCTTCCTGTTTTTATCCGTCTTTCTCCATCTTTGTCTCTGCATTCCTCCACCCTGCCCCACTGTTATATCTCCCCTTACATCCTTATCTATCCCTACCTCAGCACATGTACTTATCTTGTTTCTGGTATGGTTTCTTGTAATAGTTATCAAACTCATACCAAGCTAAAATAGGCTTATATCGGTTTCCCCAGCTTTA
Source organism: Istiophorus platypterus (assembly GCA_016859345.1). Lineage (NCBI taxonomy): Eukaryota > Metazoa > Chordata > Actinopteri > Istiophoriformes > Istiophoridae > Istiophorus > Istiophorus platypterus. Next base: position 11,542,641 of record CM029132.1, on the reverse strand, counting down.
TCATATTGTAGAATACATGACAGAAACTAAACTAAAAGCATCTCTGGATTCTTGATTTCTTAAGTGGAAGAAAATAGATTAGTGTACCATACTTGTGGATTGGTTCAGTTTTCGGTGTCAAATAATAGTCAAATATGGCGTGTAATTACTGGTAGCAAATGAGTGCTATTGCCATACATCTAATTTTCAGGTTTTACTTTTTAAATCTTTCCATTTCCTTCTCTATTTGTGACTCATTACCCATGCTCTCTTCCGTCTATTTCTCAGCATGCTTCTTTCCTGTGGCTGTCAAACTCTCAGACTGTCCTTTTTAACTGTGCTTCCCTTTTCTGAGACACTCTACTTTCATTATTCTCATTATTTCTTAAACTCTGCACGATTCTCTTTCCAACCTACTCCTCTCTGTCTGTCCCTGTGATCATTTCTGGTCCCATTAAATTCGATGCCAGTCTTAACACTTTGATTGCCCAGCAAGAAGGTTGATCCTGTTGTGTGTTCCAGCGAAACTGCGAAAACTTCAATCCTGTCTGCACACTTAGAGGACTTCTGAACCTAATAAGAAACTTTTGGCTCTGATGTATACAAGTGCCATACAAATGCCCCTCACCGTCGTGCCTTATGTACCAGTGATTCATTAAGCACGTACAGTTTCAATCCCAACAGATTGTAGTACCACCTTTTTAAAAACACTGCCATTTAAAAAAAAAATCAGAAGCACAATAGAAAGCAATAAACTACATTTTACATAATTAGGGATATTTGGTAATGTATTTCAGTTTCATTATCCAAATATGGTTTGTACTTAATGGTACTATATATATAATACCATGGGAACAAAATATAATACTACTCTCTATATATATAATATTGTTGTTAAGCTTTGAGTCGATGTGCAATTTACCTGGTGTCATGGTTTTTGAGACTAGTAGAGAGGTTATAATTGAAGTTTATGAAAGTATTTTGAGGCATTTTCTGCCCCCTGTTTGTACATAGGCTTGACAAAATCACAAGATTCACAAGAATCAACAAGTGTCTGACACAGCCTCAACTAGAAACTTAACATTACCAGCTTCACATAGATGCATGTTTAGGCTGATGGGCTTTTGGTTTATATCCACCCATGTATATTCTGTGGTAGTTAAAAAAAATCTCTTCAGCTCATGCCTTTGTGCATGGCCCTGTAATGCAGAAATAGTTCGAAAGAAGGAATCTTGCTAAAAGACGAAACAAATTTTCTAACAGATGGTACTAGAGGTCGCTTTACAAATGCTGCCTCATTTACATGGAGGGACAGTCTCTCCCTTTCTTTGTCCTTCAGGTTGGCTGTAACCGTGTCAGGGCAAAAAAGACATGCTAGTTTAGTTATTTCCCACATTCACCCAGCAACCTCAGGAAATCCTTATCCTATTTCTGGGCTTTTCAGAATACCTGAACGCTGTCTCACATTGGATAATCAAGGACATTTTCAAATGATAAAGTCAAGTGTGGCACTGTACCACTGTGGCAAAGCTCCAGGAAGGAAGCTCAGTTGATGGTGTCAAGGGAGCTAAAGGTGATAGGGTGAGCAGTGCCCAGCGGATGCCACATGTACAGCATCACACCTGGTACTGTCACAGGTGCCATCAGAATTAGACAGGCCATGCTAAAATGGAAGTCATGTTGTCCAGCATGCAACTGACCTTTTTAGAAATGATTAAATCTGGCAGCCACACAATGTGGTCTGCTGTTCCCTAATCTCTATCAACACTATATAGCTGTCTCACTATGTAACTCACTTTTCTAAATTGTTAAAGAATAGTTGCTTGTTTTTTTTCTTCTCTTTCCCTGCCTTCCTTTCTTAAAACCTCTGTTTTCCTCTCTTACAGTCGCTCTTCCTCCCCCCTCAGCTCAGCTCAGCTGGGCTGGTATGTTTTTTACATCTGCCAAACACACATACAGGAGCAGCAACAACAACAACAAACTACGAACACAAATCCGTAATGGAAAGCATAAAATCTCACTCCTCCATTCTCTCCTTTTGAATTCATAAGCCACACTCCCTTTGGCTGACTCTGTCTTTTCTCAGACTTGGTAGCTGGTGTGATATTGCGGTTGGCACTGGAACATTGATAACATGATGGAAATCTATACTGGAAATCCCAGACTGCATTGTTGTGTGCTTCCTTTTAAATGCTGCCCCTTCCATCTCCTAGTTATCTGTCCTCTGAGACGGATTTCTCTGTTTCCTCCCTCATAGCCCTTAGATGTCTTGTGTCCTTTTAAACGTCTTTATTCTCTTTCCAACTTGGTTGAGGTTTTGAGTTTATATCTCAGTTTCACCTTTAAGATAGCTGTTCCATCTCTATTTCTCCTTTGAGGCATTTATCCCTGTCCTCTGTTTTGAGCGTGGTGTGACTTGCTTAGTTTAATCAAACTTCATATTACTTACTACCTCCTCACTGAATTTCAGCAACTCTCCCGTGACACTGGTTGCCTTGGCTCAGTCTTTCTCGCTTATCTCTTCACTGTTTTGTGTCTGTGTGAGTCTCCTTGTATCTAGCAGCATTCTCTTGTCTCAAGCTGCACAGCTGAGCCTTCAGCTCTACTGATGCTGCCTGTCATTATCTCCCTAAAGTTCATTCCCTTAGTGTGAAGGGCATTTTACCTATGTCACCCTTTTGTGTTTAAGAGCTAAATTAATGTTCAACTCCAAGCTATGGAGGCATTATATGCTATAAGCTTTGGTTTATAGAGATAAAACGCCTTTACTTGATAACGTCAGCTCTATTTTCAGAGTATTTTCCATAGCGGAAATAATACAGCTGATCAGCAAGGGAGCTTAGATCTTGTTCAATTCATTCAATTCAATCATTTAATTAGTTATCCATGTGTAATTGCCACAAATGTGTCATGGGACTGTACAGAATCTGCACTCAGCTCTTTTGATGTGGAATTTCAATGGAACACCTCTTCACCTCCTCGCCGCCGTCCTCTCATCCACCCAACCCTCTCTCTAGCAGTGGGTCGCCATGCTGCAAGGCTTTCACCACACTGCCTTGTCTTGGTTTCCTCTCTCCTGCTTCCTTGTAACATTATTCCTTTTTGTTTATTTTTTAAAGGACTATTTCTCATCTGTTATTCCAAATTTCTGTGGGCTCCATCCTCTCCTTCCTCTTTCATTGTGTTAGGCCTCCTGGCTACCATTCTCTCCCTCTTTCCTCCATACCCAGGTGTATTTCTGTTGTGTACACTCATTTTCTCTTTTTCTCTTCCAGTGATGGATTTAAATACCACCCCTCCCATTCCCCATCATGTTTCCTTGTTTTTTCTCGAGGGCCATTTGGGCTCATCCCTCTCTCTTCTCCCTTTCATTGTCTCAGTCTCTCTCTTTCTCGCCCATCCTTATTTCATCTCAATCTCTCCCATGGTGATTTGGGCTGAACCTGCCCCCCATCCTCCCCTTCTCCCTCAATCCTTCGCAACCCAACACCTCCTGAAATCTCTGAGGCCTCATACATATCTTAAAATCCATCTGCTCTTCACTCCTGGCTCTATCCATAAGTCAAACTATTAGTTTCTCTTCCCCGTCTGTCTCTTTCTGTTCACCCTTGGCTGCCATTTTCCCTGCTTTCCCTCAAACCTTTTGATTATACCTAGAAACAGATTACATTTCCAGTGATCATTCCATCTGTCTGTCTTCCCTGCCTTTCCGTGTCACATGGTCAATGCCTCTCAATACCACTTAAAGCTCAGCACCATCTTAATAATACCCCAGGGAAATCACATTTAATTCTGCATTAGTGCCGAATGAAAACACAAGGTTGGGGAGGCACTGCAATTATGACAGTCTCTGCCCAGCCTTCTCTCTCCTTGTCTTGTTCCATATCACTCTCTCTGTTTCAGCCATTTTTTTAACATACAGGTATGTATCATCAGTCTATGGGTGTAAATACAGAGGCAGTAAACTCAGATGCATGCAGACATCATTCATCTGTAGTGCAGTAGTATTATACATGTTAGCTAGTAGATGAAATCCAGGATATACTGTCATATTTTGAAAGACAACCCTCCTATCCTCTGTCCATCCATCTACTTCATGTTTGCCTCATTATCTCCCTCCTCATCCTCTTCAGTCAGACTTCCCATCTCTTCCCATCTTTCTCTTCTTATTTGAGTAGGTAGTTTTTAAGTGTATCACAGATTCACAATATGAGAACAGACACCATGAAACTTGTGATCTGTCATTTTTTATGTAAAAATGAAAAGGTTTGTTTTACGTAAACTCTGCTTTGATTTGTTTTTCCTTCTAATCTTTTTGGCTCCACACTGCTAGAACTTTTTCTATCCTTTTGCTAGACCCACAGCTGTAGTGTATAAATTGGCTCAAAGTGACACATAGAAAACAGTGAGTAAAGATTGGCAGCCTTGCAGCAGCTTTTTTAGGTATGCAGATTAGTTTTTTACCTCATGTTTATCTAAAAATGTAGCCTAAACTTAGGAGGCAGAGTGTGACTGTGGTCTCCTAAATAATTTGTAGTAACAAGAAGAATGTTGCAGCCCTTAACCTCCAATCTGGTCTTCATAAATGTTTGATTATTCCTCCGCCTCTGACAGCAGGGTAAGTAAACATGGACACTATAGTGTGAGGGAATTTATTTTTCATTCATTTTAAATGCAAAATGACATGTCTCACTGAATTTTTAAAAGTTACTTCAAATTAAAAAGGGCATATCCAATCAAAGTCCTGTGTTGCTTCATCAAATTTGCCCATTAAAACTGGCACATTCCACTGTACATCTCTAAACTTAGCTTTAGATATGTCTTGTATTGTGAGTAAAACACTTATTCTTGTCTGTAGCTACAATACGGCACACTGGCACAAATGTTGGAAATCTCTTTTCCCTCAAATCCCTCTATTTGCCTCGAGGTTTCTCCACTTGTCCTCCAATTCTACTCTCACCCATATGCACTGACTATTCACCTGTAAGGTTTTTGTTTCATACAGTGTAAATAAATTTTTAACTACCTTAGCCCCTCTATCCCTTCATCTGTCTCCCCATTCATTCTTCCCTTGAGCTATCCACTCGTCCGTGTATGAGATGAACAGTCTCACTACTGAGGTATCGTGCTGTAATGGATAAATATTTAAGGGTTTTTGAATGAAAACAAGGAGAAAGAAACTGACAAAAGAATGACTTGTGGTTACATATAGAGGAGAAGCTGTTAATATAAGACAATAACCAATACTTGTTGGCAAGTGTCTGGGCTACTGTTGTAGTAATATTGCTGATGCAAAATGGCTACCATTGTGAACATAGTAAGTAATGTGAATTTTATAGCAAAAGTAGAACTGACCTGTAAATGAGGGTCTCGTCTGCAGTGCAGTTGTACTGTATCTGATACATCCAGACAACGTAAGCTGCAGACAAACGCCCCAAATCCCATCGAACCTGAGCTGAGGTTGACGTAACCCCTTGTACTCCAACCATCCTCCCCTCCTCTTCCTCCCCTTCGTTGTCCTCCATGCTCCCTCCTTCAGCCCTCTCTCCTTCAGAGGTCCTCCTGTTGTCACCCTCTTGGTCTTCCCCTCCGCCTCTTCTCCCATCCTCCACTTCTCCTCCCCGTCCTACACCATTGTTAATCCCTCCATTTTTCCCTGTGCTGATATCCGAGGAACCCGGATCAGTCCGTAAAATCCCACTGGTCACATTCCTGTTGTTCTTCGTGTTCACATTGTTATTCCCTGTGTTTCCACCTGCTCCTCCCCGGTGAGGCAGGGGGATTATTTTCAGATCCACAGTAGCAGTTGCTTCGCCTGCCGCATTTATTGCGATACATGTGTATGCCCCATCATCCCGGGCAACTGTTACCAAGATATCCAAGGTCCCATTGCTGAAGGAGCTGGTCCGAGATGAGTTCGCAATGATGCGGTCATCTGGTGAAACCCAGTGGACAACTGGTTCAGGGTCGCCAATGGCGCGGCACTTTAGTGTGGCTCGCTGACCCTCCAAGACCCACAGCTTGTGAGTGTGACGGGTGATAAGAGGTGGTTCACAAGTAAACTCCTCCTCAGGAATTGACCAGAAATATCTGATAAGTAAAGGGAGCAAAGAGAAATGAAATGATATTTTTGTCTAAGCTCAGGAACGCTTTATATGTCCCACTTAGGTGGGTTTAGCAGATAAATGTACATTAACCTGAAGATCTATATGCACTGGCTATCACTTTAAGGATCAGGATAAACTGTTGAGTCTAAAGCTTTAGTGAGATGGGCAAATATTCTGTTTATTATATGAAGATGTTTACCTTCCAGCCAGGTGAGCAGGAGTGGCACATGTCTCCATGTCGTCTCCACGGATAAGCCGCCGTAACCATAGCAGCTCACAGTTGCAGTGCAGTGGGTTCCCCCCAAAATTTAGACTTATTACAGCATTGTAGGGGGTGGGACTTATTGCACCAGTCTGTGACCTGAAGATGACAGTAAAAAAGGGATCAGGTCACTTCCATAAATTTGCATGACTCAGTTGAGTTCGTTTATGCTATACTCTTGATCAATTTGACCTGTAAATAAATAATCCATTAACTAACTCTCTAAACCTTATTCTTTACCATGTAAACATATATAATTTTAAAATTCAGGATTCAAAGGGGTCTAAAGCACCAAAAATAATTTTTCCATAAAGCGAGGTCATGTCATAAGCAAGTTTAAAAAGAGATTACTTTTTAAAATGAGAGTATGAAGTCATTTAAAATGATCCACAACAGGGAGTTAGCAACTAACCTAGGAGCAACACTCAGCAGCAGTGCCATTACAAGCATCATGAAACTGGCCAACATTAACGAAAAACTGAAGAAAACTTTAAATATCATGAAGGAAAACAAGGCTCTATTAAACTTATTTCCAGGTTTTGGGAAGACTATCTCCAAAAGACTGGGTTGCAGTATCCCATTTGTGAAAAGGATGTGTCACTGTTAAGAAATCATAATTCAAACACCCATTATTTTAACTGAAGCACTTTGTTCTGACAGAGGAAAAATTGAGGCCCCGAGATATACTTTACAAATAAGGTTTATAGAGTTAGTTAATGGTTAGTAAGTTATCTTATTCCTTATTAGTGTAACCATGATCTGAAGGTCTGGTGCTCCTGCCACTTAAGGGGCATTATTTTACAAGAATTTCCAACGGGTCTTATAAGAAGTTAAGGACAATTGAACTATGTGCTTGTTAAGCTTGGAGAACTTGTTGGAAATAAAATTAGACTATAGAACTTGATATCTACCACCATACCCCCAGTTCCTGAGGTTTGTTAGTTGACTGGTAAGAATGAAATGGTTTATAGAGTTGCATACATAGTATATGTATGGATATTTAAATAGCAAATAAATAGTGAATGGCGTAACTAAAAATTCTAAGTGTCTCCTTTTGTACCTGTGCCAGAGCACCCATGTTAAAAACTGCTTTGGTGGCAATGTCATTAGCCACAGAATATTTCCTCTAAGCCACTTCTCAGAGAAACATAAAAGACAAAGCTTGAGAGCTACCTTGCAAAAAGGGGATCAGGAGGCAGGGTTCGGAGCCTGTTGGAGGTCATATCCAGTCTTGCAAGCTTATACAGCTCTCCAAAGACTCCCTCCACTATGTGGTCTATCAGGTTATGATCCAAGTTCAAAGTGTGCAGACTGGCCATGTTCTGAATGGACTCCCATGGTACCCTGTAGTAATAAAATAGAGGAATATTTACTTTTGTATGAGATAAATGGAATTAATACTTTGGTTTTATATTCTGGCTTTGGAGAAGAGGAAATGTAGAATATTTCTTGAAGGTAATGGCAGCTGTAAGGACAGATTTATTTCTGTGATGGTTGGTGTCTTTTGTGGGTACATTTCCACCGTATAAGAAATTAACCTGATGAAAGTATAAGTGCATCCCAAGTATGTCACTTGAAGTGCACTCTGCATTTCTGAGCATTGTGGTAGTCTATAGCATTCCTTTTATGGATGCATTCACTTAAGAAGTGTTTCGGACAAATTAGTGTGTCAAACCTGACATCTAGGAAAATAGGATAAATTTGAAGTAATGCAATTATCTTTGGAGTAACAATCAATTCACTGTTGGTTTCAACTTTTGTTCTGTATTTATTCAGTTCAGTAAATTGTGTCATTTTCTTACAATGTATGTTTGGCAGACTATAAATTTGCTTTGCGTCATTGAAAGACACTGAGGCACACTCAGCACTGAGCAGAGATGAATAGCTACTACTCTATATCACACATTAGTAAACTAATTTCAAAGCTCATTCAGTGTAGTGAAATGAACAGAAAGTTATTTTAATCACTTCAAGGGGAGAGAAAAAGGTGAATATTGATAGCATAACAAACAACAGATGGTCTCCATCTTTGTCTATCTACTAGCAACTGTCTAGACAGTTAAGCAGGCGAGGGGGTAGAAGAAGAAGAGCTAGGCATGATGATTAATTAAATTATGTTTGTGGTATATATTACAGAGAGAGAGAGAGACAAATAAAGCAGGATATTGTAGCAGAACCACAAGTGGGCGTCTCCACCTGGATCGGCTCCTGTTGTGACTCAAAAGAGTTATTATATGATCTGTTTCTAGTTTTCTTAGCATTTCAACCTTGATAAGGAAGAATCTGTGATGAAGGCTCATTTAACTGTCTCACACAACAAAAGGCAAATGGCAGTGCAAGTATATGCATCATTAATACTATTTACACTTTTCTTATGGCTTCATTGAGGTTGGAAAGAGGCCAGAGAGTTCCTGTAGAGGATACAAATGAAACATCTTAATCAGAACTGACAGCCAAAAGCTGCTGTTTGCATCAACGCAATGGGACATTATGAAGAGGAGAATAGGGGATTGATAAAGATCATCATCATTGTTCTGACATGTTATTTAGTCCAGAGGAATAGATAGTGAAGCTGTCGGTGGCTCCATTGTACTTAAAAGAAATGAGTGGAATACTATGCACTGCACTAAAATATCAACAATATAGAGCAGTTACAGCCATACACATTCATGCACAGTGGAGTAAGCTCAAGCGTGCACTCATCAAATCTTAACAAAATCGAAGTCAAAGAAAATTAGGACCTCATCAAAATTGATTCACTTTCAATTTCCTGAGCTTTTAGTACTCTCCTCCCAGCCTCAGCAGTTTCCGCTAATTTCTCTTCGTTGCGTTTGCTGACTCTTGTGAGATCATACATGGCGTTTCCATTGAGCCATGAAGTTTTGGGAGCTAAGCTGTGCTTCTGCAGCACAATACAGAGTATTACAGTGTATTTCTGTTTAATAAAGCAGAACATATAAAATTGAGTGAGTGCATGGTGCAAGAAGGTGTGGCTGATCACAACAGAGGCAAGACCTTACCTCCGGAGGTTATTGTAGGACAGGTCAAGGTCCTCCAATGTAAGCAAGAAGTCATCAAAAGCCTGGGCAGAGACTTTAACCAGCTGGTTGTTGTTGACAATCAAATGTTGCAGATTTATCAGACCTGCGAGGTCCCTGGGTCCCAGTGTGGTCAGGCGATTACCTACACGCACAAATAGAAATATCATGATTATTTAATTTCAATTCTGTCGAAATTTACCGGTCTGAATCATCATATCCATGTAGTTTAATCCAGCTCACCATCCAGATGCAGTGAGCGCAAACTCTCCAGGTCAGCAAAGGCCAATGGCCGAATCAGGTGGATGGTGTTCCTCGACAAAGTTAAATCAACCAGGCCGGTCATGTTGACAAAGTCATTCCCGCCCACCTCTGTGATGAAGTTGTCAGCCAGTCGCAGCTCGACAGTGCGGCGGTCAACATGAGGGGGGACGAACAGGAGGCCCTTGTCGGCACAGAGTGTGCTGAGCGACTCTGAAAGGTTTCGACACACGCAGTGGAAGGGACAGGCCGAGACTACACCCCACGTCTCCCCTGCTCCAATCAGAGATGGCAGCAGGCAGCATGTGACTAGAGTCAGCCAGTGAAACGTTGGGAAGGGGATAGAGTCAGGAAGGGTTCTTTTCGTAGCCCTTGGGCAAGCACAGTGGACGAGATGGGATGAGGATGGCAAGGATGAGACGAGGAGAGGGGGGAGAAGAGAGAGAGAGAGGATGGAATGAGGGAAGAGGGAGGGAAAGGTGGAATGCTCTGCCCTTTGTTCGGGGTGGAGGTATTTGGGGGGCAGGTGTTTTAGTCTGCAGGGATTGAGGGGTGGGGGGACAGGCATGGTAGAACGCCTGGCTATCCACAGACCTGGATAGAGATGGAGACAGAGAGAAAAAAGAGTTTTTAGACTCAGTCCCTGGTCAGGTGTTGTTTTATAAGAGATGTCTGAAGTGTTTTTTTGTGTCTGGTTTTTACCGTCTTCCACCTACTCTGACCAGAAGGAGTTGAAATGAGAGCCTGTTCTGCACACATTCAGCTCAATTTAGTTATATACAGGTTCAAATAATAGAATACATTATCTCAAAGCCCTTTACAGACTAAAGTCAAGACTTGACAATATTATAGAGAAAAACCCAACAGGTTCCACCATGAGGAAGCACATGCATTCTTGTGTGGGCAAAGGCCTCCTCTTAAATGAGTACCACTCTGCAGTAGTGCCCACTAGGTGCTTCATAGCATACAAAATCTATACTGAAAAATGGTGGATGCCCTTGCAGCACATACTTTCTTGTTGTACCTCTTACCTATATATTTGCAAGCACACACAAAGCCCTGTATACCTCTTTACCAGGACAGCTCATTGCCTAGCAACAACATCCCAAAAGACTGAACACAGCTAGTCCCCATAGTAACAGTTACCTAGAAACACGTACGAGCGGATTAGACAAGTGTTATATCATAGGACCCTTTCTTAAGACCCGTGGGTCAGGGAATCAAATTGGGTCACCAGCCTATCAGCCTCGATTCCACAGCAGGACTCGAGTCAAGCAATGTAGGTCTTGGTAGGCTGAGTGGAATACAACCCACAGAAGGGTCCCATTGAAATCCCGGACGTGCGGATATCTTCATGTACTTCTGACAAATCCATTCCCAAATACAGCCATGATGATAAGATATAGAGATGAGTCTCTGCCACTGATTGGCATGCATAATAGTTGTTATGGCAACTTGACCTGGCTACAGAGAGTGACAGGGTGTTTTGATAAGTCAGAGCCGTGGCGACTAGAGGAGACAGCGAGTCACAGACGGACGCAGAGAAACTAACCTAACTGAAGAAAGCCAGGTGTGTGTTTATGTGGATCAATCCGGAGACTTGTGCAGTGGCATAGTGGCGTGAGCTTGGTGATTATAAAATGATATAGGATGCTGGCAACCTAATACTTTGAGTAACAAGCAGACATAACCGTATATCATGCTGACTTTACAGGCTGATGCAAACCGCTGGCTCAATATTTTCCATTAGGTGCTAGCTTTACTCTTTCTGCGTGAAACTGGAAGAGGATTTACCTTCTAGCTCAAAGCTTGGGTGTTTCCAGTGCCATTTTGCATCCTCCTCCTTACTACACAGTTTGCTTTGGTCTACTTCCAAAATGAAAGCTCTATATTAGATCAGTCTACCGTGTGCTATTTTTGAACCCTTCAATCTATGCCTGAAATGATGAATTTTATTTCAGGCTCCTACATGTTCTCACTGTTAAACAAAGAGAAGGAATGAATTAAGCAGGGGCCCTTATCTCTTAGATGATGGAAATAGATTAACTGTGGATTACTCAGGCTCTAGTGAGTGGCATTATTACTTCCCTAATGTCATGCATGTCCCTTTGTAACTAAATGTTTGGACGAAACCTTAATCAATGGACTATTACTTAAGGAGATAAATTTGGTTTGACTTGATAGAAAGGGCAGAAAGACCAGTTTTTTGTAGGCAGGGCAGCAAAGTCATGAATGCCTGCATTGACAGCCAGCCCCAGGACAGTCGATATTGAAAGTGGACTCTCCCAAGCTCCTGTGGAGGCGTGAGTAACAAAATTCAAAAATGCTCAGGCAGAAGTAAAATTCTGCTTTTAAATTTTTCTGCTCCGGTTTCTGTCTCAACATCGAGGGGGGGGGTGCTGTAGAGCGAGCATGGCACTTCAATGCTAGCTCTACCCACTCTGCCCCTTGCTTTGCTAGTCCTTGCTGCTCAGACTTACTTTATCTGTAGCGCGCTGAATGTCAATACACTCACACAGCCTCCTGTTGCGCTCCATTCCTTCATTTGACCTTTATCTTTGCTTGCCTCCCCACTTATATTTCATCCCTCCTTTACTCTGTCTGTCTTGTGCTCTCTTGCTGCTTTCTCATTCTCCTGATAACTTACTCTACTTGTCTGTCTGATTTTCTCTCATTCCTGTCCTTAATTTTCACCTCGTCTCTTCTTTCTACTTGCAAAACCTTTCACATCCTTCTCCTGTGTCATTCCTACCAACATCTTCATCCTCCTCCCACAGCGCTGCTCTTACCTACCTCTTCTTCCTCTGACTCTGTTACCAGGGATTATTCTTTGTTTCCTTGTCATTCATGCTCTACCATCTCTCACTGCAGTTCTCCTTGTGTTTTCTATCTCTGTCGTTTTTCTCCATCCTTGCTCGTCTTACATTTTATAACCCTTTATACCTCTGGCTGCTCTGTAAATTTCCGCATTTTCTTTGTTTATGTCTCTTTCACTCTTTCTTTCTCTCTATCTTGTCTGCCCTTGAGGCAACTGGAGTACGACAATGTTATCAGTCACAGCTCTACCTCACCACCTTCTCTCCTCTTTTTTTCCCTCCTCCTCCTCCTCTGCCATGCCTTTTTGTCTTGTCTCTCCATCGCTTGCTGACTCGGCTGCCCTCCATATCTCCTTGCTTTTTCTACCCCTACTTTCAGTCACAAACCATGCACACACACACACACCCTCAGATCCTATGTGCAACACACATGATTTTATTCCAGCCACTGCTGTGCTCTGCCTGTCTCAGACACACTCCCATCTGCCCCCCCACCTTCAATTATCTAACTTTCTCACCCATCCTTCTTCCCCATCTGCATTTTCTCTTGATTTTCAAATGCCTTCATTTTTCTCCCTTACCTCTTTCTCACTCATCTGCTATCATTTTCTCCTTCCCTGAAATCTTTCTTCTCCTATTTCTGCATCTCCCTCTCCCCTTAATCTTTGCTCTTCCTCTATTAGAAATCTCATTTGGAGTCAGAGTAGTGCAGTATGGAACCTTTCTGACACAAACACAGACACACACACGCAAGTTGGGTGTAACTGATCAGTTCATATGCTGATCGATCTGACCCATAGAGCTGGATGACACCCTGTCCCATTCACTCCTCTTCCTACTTTCTCTTTCACTCTCAACCACTTCTTCTGTAGCTTTCTTCTAAGTTGTTCCTTGCCTATTCCGTTTAAAGTTGGGTAATGAGAAGAATAATTATTTTACAGGTATGTTACATGTATGGTACATTACTGCTCTTAGACTACCATTGCTTTTTTTGTATTCATGATTAATTTGTCTACCCTCGGTCTCTTACCCTGTGTTGTGGTGTAAATTAATTGCCTGAAAGTTACACTACACTTATTTGATTTCTGCACACCTTTACGATCACGTTTAAACTTTCTGAACATAACATGTAGCTGCTTTAGTAAAACTGTAAATTAGAAGTAACTTTCAGTTTTCAGGCATATATGAAATTGCACTACTGGTCAAAAACTGCTTTTGCCTTTAATGGTATTTTTGTACACTGGTCTAGATTGTTTTGTTTTGTTTTTTTTAATTCTGATTTTTATCTCGCATAATTTTTTTTCCATATCTTTACCTGCCTCTCTTGGCTGCTGCTGCAGCAGCAGAAATTAATTCCAAGGGGCCAATAAAATTTTATCCTATACATTGTACTGATGCAGCATACAGGTGCCGAACTATCTATCTATATGTGTGTATGTGTAGATTCATAACCATCAGCTAGCATATACATCTAATGTATATGGTTGTAGATGCTAGCCTCCATTGCTTGTCAAGTGTGTGTGTGTGTGTGTGTTCCTGTGTGTGAATTATTGTGACATTTTTCTGCACTTAGGATGCCCTCACCTGCTCTTAAGAATTTGTGGTTTAATTTGCAATAAAAAGGAACATACAGATGTGAGTGTACACACAGACAACCTCTCATTCTGTTGATCATACACACAAAGCAAGCAGAAGGCATAGCAATACAGCAATAATGCCAAAACCCCTTTTATATCAGGCCTGCTTGGCACTTTATGGAATGTAAAGAATAAAGGGAGTCATTCAATGAATACTGGAATAATGGAGAGGCAAATCACAGAGGAGGACACAGAAGGACAACAAAAGAGATCAGACAAAGGGGGAAGTAAAACTTAGACAAAATCTCGTGTGTGTTTGTGTGTTTGGAAAAAACATGTCACATGAAAGAGCATTTGTGTGCTCCTAGACAGGCATTACCGTAAGAGTGTCTATAGCTGCTTTGTTTTTGTTTGTGGCTTTTTTCCCTCTTTTGTTCCCTCTATTTTGGGAAGTCTTTCTCTACACCATCCTGCGTGAACCCTCAACCCTCCAGAGAGCAAGAAACAGACAGGTTGGGGAGAGCAGAAAGGCTGAATGAAGTGAGAGTGCGAGAACATGGGCTAAAAGCATCTATGGAAGGAACTACTTAGTACCCCCAGTGTCTGAGCATAGCTCAGAGCTTCAAGGCTGAACCTAACCTCACCCCAGCTTCCAAAAGTTTCTGCTTAAACGCCCAACACAGTCTCAAGAGTGTGCAGCTGCTAGACCAAACGGTAAGCTAAATATTAATCTACTAATAGCTTTAGAGCAATGGATTTCCATTAACAGTGTTTTTGGAGATTCTTTTTGAACCTGATCTGAACCCTTGTAATTAAAAAGAAACTTCGGTCATGACTTAAAAGCTTGACTGTGTCTGTTTGGATGTATCTTTATTTCACATGGAAGACCTAGTGCACTTCAAGGCTTAAGGGCCTTTTCATTCCTAGTCTTAATACTCTGTAGACATTTATAAATCTCAGGCCCCCTTAAATGCCAAACACAATTAATAATGTTAATAAACTCTGTCTGTGTGTATTTGCATGTATGATTCCAAATTTGCATATTGGCCTATGGTTTTTTGCATCTACTCTGGCACACGTAAATGCCATTAGCCCATAATCGACTTAAATCGACTTAGGGAATGTTGCAGTGTTTATAAACAAGGGGATTTGTATTAGCTCTCAAAAGCCACTTATCACAAGCACAGTAATCCACAGATCTGATTGGAGTGTGAACCGCGAGGCTTCAGTCAAAATCACTGACAGCCATAATCCACAGCGACAGGAAGAGGTTAATGTTTGACTATAGATGTAGTAAGTTGAAGATAAAAAAAAAACAAAAAACTGGAAAAAAAAAGATTTCATCTGAGTATCTATACATATTGCTGATGTGCACTTGAGCTCTGCTGCATTGTTCTGATCTGAAAACACACAAGAGCTCTGTTGGCACAAATGTAGTGATCAAATGGAAGCAGCCTTTCATACACACACGCACACACTCAAACTCAAATTCTTTCAGCAACACTAAGGCTTTCGAGCATATACTCTTACTCACAATCTAGGCCCTTGATATTAGGTGAGCACTTGCATACAGAAACAACCGTGAGCATATCAAAACAGTCTTCCCACGCAATCATAATTATAGGGAGGCCGATATATACACACACACACACTCTCTCTAGGCAAGGAACAAAAGAACGCCCACGTAGCCTCTTCGTGCAGTAGTCGTGTGTACTGTAAGCCCACTCATCCTTTTGATACTATCACTCCTCTGTCATTCCTCTGTCATATTCTGTCCTCTTTAGTCATCCGGGATGTATGGAAAGCACAGAGAAATGTAACAATAATGGATATAGAAACGGACAATAAACAAGGGATGCAAAGAGAGGCTAACTACATGAAA
This sequence comes from Istiophorus platypterus, assembly GCA_016859345.1. Classification (NCBI taxonomy): domain Eukaryota; kingdom Metazoa; phylum Chordata; class Actinopteri; order Istiophoriformes; family Istiophoridae; genus Istiophorus; species Istiophorus platypterus. The sequence continues at coordinate 11,526,719 of CM029132.1, read as the reverse complement.
TACGTTGGGGGCGGGTGGGAGAAGAGGGAACGAGATGGCAAAAGGATGGGTGTAAGATGGGAGGAAAATGAAATCCATTAGTGTGAAGAGCTGAGGATGAGTGGAGAACAGGAAGGAAAGAGTCAGAGTTTGAGGAAGACAAAAGAAAGAGGGATGAAGAGTCGGTGTGTATGAATGCGTGTTGTTAAGCGGACGGGCAGAGAAATGTGTAAATGCGATAAATGGGTGACGGCCGCCATCCATCACTGTCAGAGAGAGGGATGGGAGTGAGAAGAGTGGATTTGATTAGGGAAAGGGAGAGCTGTTAAAAATGAGTTTGTAAGTTATCACCATCATGATGGTGCGAGATGCAGCATAACAGCAGAAAGAGGGAGGCATGGTTGATGGATGGAGGTAAAGGTGAGGGGGTAAGGAGGACAGAGGTTAATGTTCAAGAGTGACAGTTAAATTGTTTATTGGCTGGGCACATATAACGTGACATTTAAACTTTATTGCCATGATTTGGCCATTGGTGTAAAATTTTAGATTTAGACATTGAACTCTGATCAGAGGTCAGAAATTGAAATAATGAGTAAGTGTGAGATAATGAGGGCCTTTGTCGTAGTTGGATTCAGATGTTTCTCAGTGACCAGATGGCTGTCGAAGAAAGATTTACAATACTTGTGCCATTATGATACTGGAGTTTCAGTACTGAAACAAAAATGATAAATTTGTGTCCAGCCTACAAAAACCTTTACAAGCACTATGCTTAAATAAATGACTCCTTAAAATTGGTGAAATTTTGAATTTGAAGAAACATGAGGAAAAAGCTGGTCAAAGAATGAGTAAATGGCACCAGATGTTCAAAGCCTACTTCTAGTCAGAGACTTTTTGATAGTAGGTGCTACAGACACATCTCAGTCTATAAGTCAGCAGGTACTGCATTTATTTTGATACTGATATTTGATATTTGGGAGCTAAAAAAAAAAGTTCATAACCATATTGGCTAATATTTTTGTGACATTTTTTTAACATGAATAGAGATTTGTTAAGAATTGTGACTAAGGTAAATTCCGAGTGGGGCATTTCACTAGTAAACAAACTGTTTAAAGGAGAGACTGTTCCTAAATACCTCAAAACCAGTCAGGCATTTTTTAACGAGAGGTCTGAAGATCAATAGCTGTCAGAAATGGGTAGCTTGTAATCCAAGGCTTTTTATCAAGTGTGTGCCTCTCAAAAAAGCAAAGGAATCTGCAAATGTCAGTCATTAAGCGTTTGATGTTTAGTTCTGTACGCTCATCTGTTTCTTCTTTTCAGTTGCACAGGTAGAGGGGGGCACTGATGGGGAAAAAAAAAAGCTTACAGAACCCCTGAGGTAAATGGTAGGAGTCAAAGAAGCAAAATGGGAAATCAGAGAATAGAACTGACGCGTGTTCTCTTTAAAATAAAAGGACTGCAGCATCTTCACAGCAGGGCTCCAAAATAATACAGTTCCTCTGAAACACCCCATTCAACTAATTCCTCCCAAACCTCTGTTATATTTTGAGAGTGAAAAAGAAACAGTGTGTGGGTGTGTGTGTGTGTGGAGAGCAAGTGTCTCTGTATATGCATCTGTATGCACAACCCCCTCTGACTAAATCCTGTTGGAATCCATCCTATTTGGAAGATTTTGATAATTGTTTCTATTCCTGGGACATTGCACACTCAGACTTTTTAAAATTGTTTTTGTTTGGGGGAATTTTTTTATTTTATTAATTTTTTTTAAATAACTTTGGATAACTTCCACCTATGAATCCGTTTAGGAATTAAAAGGCTTGTGTAAAGACCTTGTTTTTTGTCTCACTGATGCACATTTCACAGTTCTAGCATGAAGGCCTTTAAAACTCCTCCAGTTTTCCTCCAGTTTCCGTGATTTTCTTCAGCAGTTTACAAAATCAAGCGATTTCCATATATTCAGGAAAATTGACTTTTGGAGTGTTTCATTAGAGAGGAGTGAAATTGTAGTACAGTGCTTTTGGCTACACTACCTTATCTTAAGTATGAAGTTTTTGAAAGTATCTATAATCTTTTAACATGAAAACACTTCAGAGAAAGCAAGCCACTCTGCTGTTTGGAGTAAAAATACAATAACAATATTGGTAGAAGCTTTGAAGTTTGGCTTTCTAAAGCCTGCCACATTTTGCATGTACTTCTCATAGATAAGCAACCCAGTGTTTAATGAATTTTAGAAGGTTTTGTTAAAAATTGAGCAAAAAAAAAATGTTTGAATTGTCAAAAAAAGATGAGAAACCAATGCTACTTGGGATTCTTTTGAAGTATGTCTGTTTAAGAGGCCAGACTTTCTCTCTGTGTAGAAATGCTAGACTGCATGAAGTGCCTCATATTCTGCAAAACCAGGAGGCAGAGTTAACCCACTGTTCTGATTTACCACAGGCTGTGAACTGGTGAACCGTTAACACTTGTGAAATGGTGGACAAGAAAATCTCAAGCAGCGAACCATAGCATTAAATAGGCCCTTGCTCTTGTCCACTTCATGAGTGGAGGAGAATTTTGAACTTGTCACAGCCCACATCGCTGCCTTTCAACTTGGCTATTTTGTGCCCCCTTGTATGCCACCCTCAAGTACCAAATAATTTGGGGACGCGTGTGTCACTAGCACTCGAGCTGATTGATGTAGAAGCGCTGTCATGTAGTTGTCCATCAACTTTCCTTCAAATAATATCTGTAGCAATAGTGACCATGTAAATAATTACATCCAAATAAAGGCTCTATTGGATTTCCTCTTTTTGTGTAGTCATGAGTTGATTTCTGCTATTAAAATGAGTGCTATATGGGAACTTGTCATTATTAAGCTAAAATAAGATGTGCCTTTATGAGATTCTTGTGTTCTTATGAAATTCATGTGGCCATATATACAAAAGCTTAAAACCCATCAAACTACTAAGAAAATCAACTTAATTTAGGGTTTTTTTTATCTTAGAGACCTTTTCACCAATTCTTTTATAGCTCTAAAAATTTTCTTAGCAATTCTGTAACACTGTTGTGATATATCTGTGGCATCCAATCTCCCGCTCCTTGCTGAGTTTTTGTAATTTTGTTTCCTTCCATTGGAAAGCCCGCATGAATTCACAGCTTGGGGATTAAATTTTCTGGGAGGTAAATTGAATTGGCAGACAACAGAGTTGATAGTGATTTTCTTTGGCACTTCGTTGGCACAGAAGGTGCGAGGGAGCAGTCTTTACATGACCTGATATGAAGCTCTTGTTTGAATTTTTAAGTTTTATCCATTATCCATCATCCCTTATGCATGAATCAGTTTAAGGATTAGTATTTGTGGCCACATTTACACTGCCGCAAGTTTGTCTTGTGTGTGCTTTTTCTTTCAACTCGCAAGGAAGCTTTTTTTTTTGTCCTTGTAATGCATCAATGTCACTCTGACTGCAAAGTAGGATCTTAGCTTTGTCTGTTTTCCAAGTGATTTTGTAAACAGTAGCAGTAGTTTCATTCTATACATCTATAACAGTCTTACAGTTGGATACAACTGAGCAGCCAAAATGATGAGAACAGCTGAGCAAATGAGGGACATAAAGTGCTGAAAACAGCTCCGGCAGCTCTGTTACACTGCTATACCAGGAAGCCTTTTTTACTTGGAGGGGAATCATTTTTCATTGGTGGATAGCTGTCATATTGGTGTTAGAGAGGCGGCTCAATACTGTTCTGTATTGATGCTCCCTTACTCCAGATGGAGATAGCACGGTTGCATCTGATGAAATTGCACAGCAACGTGGTCTAAGATGGTGCTAAAAAAAAAAAGCCTGTAATTAGTAGCTGACAGTCTTTGTTTTTGCCACATGCTCATCTTTTGATGCAGATTCCATATTGTGCTAAATGGGATGAAAAAAAGCGTTGGATTTGTATGGATTTGCCATCCTCTGTATATATACTGTATACCTTTCCTATAATGTTTCCTCTTTGTTAAATGATACAGGCAACATGATAACTTTTTAGTTTGATATGTTGGAGATGAGTTATTTCAGCAAGGAATGCAATACAACTCAATAGTCTCTTATTTTCGTCAGCATCTCATCTATAAATCTTTTGAGAGGTCAATCCAGAGACACAGAAGACATCATGACTTCAGTTTGAGTAGTATATCTCAAGGCGAATAAACACTAAACTTGATTTGTAAAATTGTTGGAATGCCTTGAAACTGCCATGGCTGTGGTTTGGGTCCAAACACATCGAGCATCTAATATATTTGAGTCCATTTACACTAGATATACAGCTTAATAGTTTAGGATTTGTATGAATGGTATGTAAAGGGGAGTCTGTGATCAATATTGGGTCACCAGGAGAAAATATTTAAATTATACTACTTCAGTTTTGGATCCTCACATTCTCCCCACATACACACAAACGCACTTTCTCACTCTCAAACTCAAAAACTTGCAGACATATGAGTACTTAAATACAGTTATGCTTACAACCGCAGATTTGCCTTTGCATGACACACACTGTCACGAGTGTTGCAAAATAACTGACCTGCCACTCACCCTGAACATAATGTGCTTGCAGTTTTCTATGTCCCTCTCCTCCTCCTTTTATCCCTTCTGTTCCTGCCCCCCCTTTAGCTTCCTCTTCTGTAATTTTCTAGCTCAACCTTTTTTGTGGCTACATGAAACTGATTTATTTCTAATTATGTCTCATTTCTCTGTCCTCTTCCATGACCTCATCTGCTTGCTCTCTAAATTCCAACTTGTCCCTCTTCAGTATTCCATATCAGCCTGTCCTGCAATATTTTCAGTGGTTGATTCTGGGTGTGTGTTTTGTGTGCACATGGGCTTTTGTGCACCTGTGTGTTTATTTAGCTGAGACTAATCAACAAAAAAATTGCAAATCCGACCAAACCACTAGTCCACAAGCAGTACGCAAACAGCACCTCTGAGCTGTCAACATCTCCCACCAAATCAGAAAGCCTGCGGTGCCAATTATATGGACCTTGACACGACAGGATGCAGCTTAACAAAATGTGTATGTGTGTGCGTGCGTGCGTGTGTGCACGCTTGTATGCGTGTATGTATGTGCAAGTGGCAGTTTGATGAATCAGCAGGGTTCCCAGCTCACTATGGGGAAATTCTGAGTAAGAGAACAATTACCCAATCAGCACTCTGCATCTAGCACAGTAGGTCAATGGCATGCCAACCAGGCATCTGAATCACAGTGATGGATGTATTGATTAAAGTTACACAGACACACAAAGCTTACATACACACACTCAACTCTTTCTTCTGTCAAGTATTTCTTTCCTTTTCTGTCCTCTTGCTCCGTTTTATTTTATTTATTGCCCTTGTGTTCATCCTTCTCTCATCCCCTTTCTGAAACTCAGCGATATTCAAAAAAGGGGAAGAAAAACAGCAGGCGAGTGATAAGGGGTAGGAGTAGTAAATGAATTCCTGCTGGAAAGAGATGCATGTGGTATGGGGATCGAAAGAAACCTCAGTGATGACATGGTTGAGGTCTGTTTCCTTGGCACGCCTGATCAGAGGCTACTCTCACCATAAATGAATCACAAACTGCATCGTAACTCACTACGGAGATTTGTTTTTTCCCTGACATGAGACACTAAAAGTAAAATGACACAGTCCTTCAATTGAGTCTGCATCGGAAACTGGATTCCCATGAACTTCTTGATTACGGTGTCTCATATTTTGATACTTAACAGTGCTCACATGGGCATGAACATCCTGCTCTGCTGTCAGACTTAGACTATACGCGTTGCAGACTAAGTACAAGCTGGGTTTCTTTTGACATCGCCCACGCTGTGTTCTGAACTATGATTCACTTGAGCATCTACAACCTACTGCATCTGTTGAGAATAGTTGTAATAGAGACGAACACCTGTGAGTTTGTAGACTTGGAGTAGTGTGGGTTCAGATGCAGGCATATAGTTGTCTGGGAGATATTACCAACAAGCATAGCAAAGTTGTGGGGCATTTTTGCAAGATGATGGTTTTGGTGTTTGGCTGTTTTGTGAGTTTCAGTACATTTCCCAAGATGCAAAGTTTTTATATCAGGAACCTGTCTACAAGAAGCCCACACTGCTTTCAGACCCAGTTTCTTTGGTCTCTTATTTTTTTAAGAGACCCCATAAACCCCTAAGATCAATTGCTCATGGCCCAAATAATCACAACAGAATATCAACAGTTAGTGGACCAGAGAGATTATTTCACACATTTTATTTGCCCTGGTGTGGTAAGGTGCTGATAAACTTAGTTAAACTTAGGTACATATTTTCTTGTTTTGACTTTAATGCATCTTATTTGAGGAGTTGCTGCTTTCTGAGTTTTATATACATACCTTTGGGACTATTGGCCAAAAGTATTAATTTTGCAGACATCATCTTGGTCTCTTGGCATTTTTCATGATATTCTGACATTATACTGACCATAGATTGAAACAGGTCATCAGAAAACAAAATCAACAGATCACTTACTAATGAAATTAATCATTTGTTGAATAGTGTTCTAAATGTTACCTGTCTCCTCTTTTCAGATGGTTAAAATACAGCCATCACATCTACATTTTGGACTTGAAAAGCCTAACAGAGCGTAGCTCTCGCTTGGATAGGACTTATGACTCTATGTGAGCACATTTCTGATGAGATTGAACAAATCAAAGTTTGGTGTGTGTGTTTGTGTGTGTGGTGGCCGTAAATCCATGCCCTCTTTTTCCTTTCCATCTCTAGAGGGTTTTTCACAAAGCAGGATTTGCAAGTTAGCCAGATAAGTTTAAAAGATACTTGGTGAAATTTTGTTAGCAATTCTCAGAATGATTAGAAGAATCAAATTCATAAAACTTAATATTCAAACTTAGTTTCTTGGATTCAAATCAGTATCACCAAGAGAATAGAATAATCCTTCACATTTACAGTGTGTAGGTAACTTCCTAATCATAACTTGTAAAAATCCTTGCAAGGGCTCCTGGGTTCTTAAGTCAGTGTCAGTTTTTTGTATTTAAACCTGCAAATACCTCAACTTCCAGCTTTTTGTTTTCCCCTTTTCATCCCTCTTTTTTCTCAGTTCTCTCTCCGCTTGTATCGCCCTCCCTTCCTCTATCCCCCCCACCCGTTGCCTCACACACTCTTTCACATTTGGCTCACCCCGGTCTCCCTCCCCTACATCTCCCGCCCCAGAACCATCCCTCCGTCTGTCTCCAGTGGTTGCCGTGGTTACAGTTTGTTCTGCTCATCAGGCGCCTGCTGTGCCTAAACAGACTGTCAACAGTTTAATTACTCATCCTCTCATCCCTCTATCTTTCCTGACTTCTGTACTATGCTTTTGCTTGTTGCTTCCACCTCTGACAGGGGAGCCTCTTAGTCACTCCCTCTCTCTGTTAACTCTTTTTCTATCCTTTAATTTTTTAATTTTATCCATCCTTTTACTTCTCATCCTTTCCCTTTGTCACGGCATCCCTTCAGCCCCACCCTTCCTTCCTACTACTCTATGTTTGATTACTAACAGTCTAATTACTCATCCTTTTAGCATTCAATCACAACAATTTTATTCCATTCATTCATTCACGCCTCCATCTCTCCATCTCCCCATCCTTCCCCCTCAGTGTTGCAGTGCTTTATTAGTGCAGTTTTTCTTTTTAACATTGTCATTCCTATATTCCCCTATCCGCGTTCCCTCTTATTATCCATCTCTCAAGTGTCATCACTTGTCTTTTCATTCTTCATTACTCAGTCTCTTTCCATACTCTGAGTGTTCCTCACGATCTTAAACGGTCAGTCTTGTAATTGCTCTCCCATCAGGCTTTTGTTCTATACCTCTCTGTCCATCATCTACCTCTCCGTTCCTCAGCCATTGACAGCAGCCTGATGGCTCATCCTTTGATCTTCCTTCCCATCTTTTTACAGCTCAGCTTTTCATTTCTCTCCCTCTGTCATGCCTTGGTCCATCCATTCATCCTTAAAGTGTCACTTTTCTGATATTGATCATGTGTCTCCCTTTTCCAGGATTTCAAATCTTCCACTTTTGTCCTTGATTGAAAACTGGTTAAAACAGAAACGTGTCTGGTGACATTCCTCATCATCTTTGATGTAATTTCACGCATCCTTATCTGTTACATGTAATTATCCTTAACAACTAACCTATTTGGGAATTGCTTGGTCAAAGCTATTGTTTAACAACTGTATCTAGGCTTTGGCGCTTGTCACACATTGAATTGGTGTTAATGGGTCTCTAATAATGGTCGTATTTGCCATTTAGCAAGAAACTTTCTAAAACCAGAAATCAAGACCAAAAATATAAGGAGTGAAATTAAGTGTCTTTGTCTGCAATCTTTAGTATGTCAGAGTGATTAGCTTGTTTATGGTAGTTAACAAAGCCAGGCTTAATTCAAAGGTCAGGAGCAATATGTACTATATGTTTTTGTGGCTTTACCTGTTGCATAACACCCCCCCCCCCAAACAAACAAACAAACAAACAAACAGGAGTTGTGTTAGTAATGACTCAGTCATTCTGTTTGTAATATGTCCCCCCTGTGCGGGAGCTGTTCCTGAACATCAGAGTTTAATATTAATGGTACATTAATATCTTATCATACTGCTATTAAGTAGATTTACACTGCAATACAAGACCCCTTCTATATTTTCATTTATTCTGAATGGATCTTCGGCTGGTAAGGATGCAGATATTTTTTGCATGGGATATGTAGTTTTAACCCAAGTCTTCAGGAATGATATCCTGTCATCATGTGCTTATATAATTTCCTTCTACAGGGCTTTAAACTAAATCTTGATACTAATGGTAACTTAAATAGCTGTCTGGCTACAGCTGATAAAATCTTCTGGTTAGAGTTGTCGTTTCATTGGTTGCTGGCTAATGATGAACTTTCTTTGGTCTGCTTTTCTTTGAAATCAAGGGTTATAAAATGCTAAGAATATCAAGGGTAAACCTGCCAAACTTCATACATGCCATGCAAGATTTGAAAGCTTGACAGGTATAGCAGTAGTATCTGGGGTGAGGGGGGTTCAGTAGTTTGTAAATTAATTGATCTGGCTGGTTGGTTGGTTGTTTTTGTTTTTTTTCCTGTGTGGTAAATGGTCCATTCACGTGCCGGATTTTTTTTTTTTTTCCTTTTCCCTCAATGCCTCCATTCACTTGCCAGTCTGTTCATTTTGGCAAGGCTCCTACTTTGGCCAGAGAGCATCCATCTGTTCATCTCCTTTACTGTAACCTTAGAATGACAGGCACCCTTGGTAACAACAATCTACAAGAAGTATTTACAGAATAATTGAGAAAATGTTCTTTTATTCTGCCTTTATTTCACTGTTTGAATCGGATGATACTTTACTGTTCTATATTCTTATGACTGTCACCAGCAGGAGATCAAAGTTAATTACAGTTATGATTTGGCTAATGGATATCAAAAGGCCTCTTTGCTGCACTTTAAAAAGATCCATTCATCTTCTCTTCAGAATTAGCAGTTTCCCTGCTCACACTGTTCACAGCAAGAGTCAAAAGGGCTGTAAACAATTAAAAGATATGTAATAATTCCACTGTTATTTAAAGGCTTCTTGTTCATTAAATTAGTTTCACATGTCATGTTTTTGTTTTTTTTTTTTAGCCAAATCCGTTTTATTTCCAGGTTAATCAACGTTCCGCTAAGGTTGCAATATTCTTGGGGTTTATTATGTGGAATAGCTCCATGGTGCTCCATGTTCACTATATCTCTAAATAGCTCATTACTGGTGTTAGTGATCTTATACAGATTTTTTTGGGGTCATGTAAGACTGATTGTGGCCAGTGGTAAAACAGTAGAAAGCTACATAATGATGGCCATCTGTAATATCTAATTATCTCTTCCACATATATCTCTCTATTTTTATCTCCCTGTGGTAAATCACTACTAATTTGTCTTTCTAGCCTGATTGTGCCTCTTTGTAACTGTTTTTATTCTCTTGTCACTCATCATCCTTGACTTCTTAAAATCTCCTTGTTTATATCGCTTATCATTCTGTCTTTGTCTTTTATTCAATACAGTTTCTTGCTGCTCAAACCTTTATCTGTCCTTACCATTATATCATATTTATCCCTCCATTACTCTGTATATCCCCTTTATCACTCCCTCCTATTATCTCTTTCTCTGCTACCATGTTTTTTTTCTAACTTATTCTGCCTTTTTACTGATTTTTCAATTCATGTGTAGCTTTTACTCCTACCACATTGATGAAGTCAATCACTGCTTCTTACTCCTCCTCATCTTGTGGCAATCCTTTCATATGACCCCTCTGAGCCCTCAGTACTCATCACTGTCGTGCGTCGTGTGTCACCCCCCCCTTCCCATTCTCCTTTTTCAATCTTCCCATATCTTTTTCCTCTTCTCTTTGCCTCCTCCTTGCACTTTCCCTCTCCTCACATCTCTATTTCTTTCTCATCAACCTCTTATCCTCCCATATATCCACTCAGTCAGCCTGATCTCCTGTGTCAGTGTGCCAAATCTGTGTGTGTTTGTGTGCGCGCTCAGACACGGCTTATGTAAAAAGCCTCAAACGAAGGGAGCACTGTTAGCACTGTTCTGGGCTGCTGAAGCTACCACCACCACACAAACACTCCCAGTCCTACATCCACACACTCTTACCTTGGTACGCACAGAGACACACACTCGACACGCCAGGTGAGATTACATAAAGGCGAGGTGATGAAAGCCAAGCTGAGATGCGCCTAGTGAGTAATCTGATACAGGACAGCTGGCTGACACTTACATGCACAGAAACACACACAGAAAGAGAGAGAGAGAGCAGGATTCTCGGCATGGTAAAAGTATGTCGAGCGATAAATTGTCGAGTTAGAAGTGTAGAATAGAAGGATAAGAAAAGATAAACGTGCAATCATCACTCCTGTCTTTATGTACTCTGACATTTACCTCTTATGTTTTTGTTGTTATGAATGCACATCTGTTCATTATTTATAGGCCTGTGTGTGTGTGTGTGTGTGTGTGTGAGAGAGAGAGAGAGAGAGAGGAAGAACACTGAGTCCTCTGTCCAATGAGTGCTGGTGTTGACAGCATTGATGTGCTCAATGATTCAGCACAAGAGAACTAACCATGCAAACATGGATTCACCTTAACTGGGCCAATACAGGCCAATTTGTGTGTGTGTGTGTGAGAAACTGCATGGACGTTACCTTTTCCGTCTGTGCAGCTCTATAATCCGAATCAGCTCCACATGTTATCCGGGTTTATGTGTTTGTGTGTGTGTGTGTGTGTGTGTGTGTGTGTGTGTGTGTTTAGTACAGATCTCGCCCCAGGTGTTTCTCCTTGTGTTGGGCCAGCGGGGTGGGGGTTTGTGTGTTTGTGCTGTAACCTGTCCTACTCCCCTCCACACACACATGCCCCTGCACACATCAAAAGGAGGTGGATATAGGTCAGTGTCAAAAACCAGAGAGTTGCAGAAATTCCAATCCCACAATATCCTCTTAGTCTTCTATGGATGAAGAAAACCTGGAAAATCCGGAATTACTCACTCAATCCCAGTGCTGTATTCCAAAATAGAGACCTTAGTTTGAAAAAAAATCCAAGAATCCACTTTGCTTGAAATCCTATTTATGACACTTTGATACGATTTCCTCATGGCTGTATTCAACGTCTCTAGATGTGGAGCAGTTCATTTGAGGGAGAATAGGCATCCTGGTGTCGGTGGCTATCACCTCCCCACACCTCCTCCTTCACTCTTTCTCTCGCTCCCTCTCACCTTTTGTTTTTCTCCCCCCTCACTCATACAGCCCTGTCTCTTCACCTCGTATTCATTCGTCGGTCTCTCTTCTCTTTTTTTCTTCCTCCTATTGCTTCATTCTTTCACACATTCAGTTTTTTCAGTTTTTTCCTCTCACCCAGAACACACTTCCCGGAGTGATTTCCAGGGTGTGTTACAGGGCCTCTCTACAGAGCGTGACCTGTGTTTGTTCTCTTGCACTGAGTTAGTCGTTCATTGATGACCTTGGAGGGAGATGGAGAAAAGGAGGTTTGGGAATAGGCTGGAGGGATGGTTGAAAACCTGCAAAAGAGGAGAAACATGAAGAGTGTGAAAAGAATAAACCGTGCGCTGTAAATGTGTTCCATTAATGTCGTCTTTACTCTGTGTTCACTCACGTAAATCAAACATTCGACTGAGTCCATTATCACTTTCTCCTCCACCCATCTGACCTCCTCTTCTCTTTAGATATCTACATCCATCCCTCTTTCCTTGACTGCAAATACCGATCGTGCAGTTCTCCCTTATGGCCTCTTTCAATCCCCCTCCCCACCTTGCCAGCCCCCATTTTTCTCCTCCGTCTTCTCCCTCCCTCCTCCTCCCTCACCTGTCTGTCAAAGAGAATCGATAGTTCTGAGACCCTCTTAACACTTCTCAGCAGGCTGCACTGGCTTGTTCTCGCACACACAAACACTCGCAGGAGCACACAGGCACATGCACACACTCAGTCATGCTGCACATTGATGCATGCTTGCACACACACACCTACACCACAGTCACCACCAAGCGCACATCCACTAAGTAGTCATGCAGCGATACTCTCCTGCAAGCACACACAGCCTCTGCATCTCTATTGCTCTCTCTATCAGTCACACATACACGCAGCCCACTGAAACAATTGGGCTATTGATCAGTGCCATGAATGTCAGACAGTTCAGAAGTCCCCCTACCCACTACCCCCACACTGTTGCCTGTCGATCAATCTCCAAAAGCCAACACCTTTAAGAAGACAATCTCATTATCTTGCTCTAAAGCTTTGCACTCACTGTCTGTGAGTGTGAGTGTTTCCTAGAGTGTGTATCCGTGTAGCAGCACCTCTGCCGAATTTTTTCCCCTCCTGAATTCAATTGAACGTCCTTGATTTTATTTATTTTTTCTTTTCACTTCAGAAATGAAAAGTCCTTCACTTTGCCGCTTCAAAAGCACATTGCAGCTATTTGGTGTCCTTTTATCCTTTATTTTTTTTTTTTTTTAAGTTTTCTTCAGGGTTTTTCATCTTTATCAAACATGTCTTTCCCCCCTACTTTGCCCTCCACTAGATGAAAAGGTAGAATTACTAACCTTGTTTTCCGGTTCATTCCACCGCGACTCTTGGAGCAGTCACATCTCTCTGTCTCCACGGCTCGCTCTCTCTCAGCTCCGTGGAAAAACACTCATCTCTCCCTCCCTCTCTCTCCTCTGTCCCCCTCTGTCTCTCTCTCTGTCTCTCTCTCTCCCTCTCTCCCTCTCTGTCTCTCTCTCCTCCCGCTGGTCGTCCCCTCACTCGGTCTCGACAGCTGCAGCGCGCTGTCTGCCTCCTCCGTCGCTCTTCCGTCAGGCTGTAGGCTGATTGAATTTTAAGTCATGTTAATCCCACAAAACAGGTACTGAATGAAGGAGGGGACACAGCTAAAAAGAGGGAGAGAGAGAAAATAACAGAATGCAGGGAGAAAGCTGGCTTGTATTTTTAGAAACCACGTCTCTCCTTCAGGGAGGTTTTCTCCATTTTCTTTCTGCTTCCACTCAGTCACTTCTCCTCTTCATCTGTTCATGTTTATCCTCTTGTTTTTTTCTTAATTTTTATTGGCTTTCTTTGTCCTCATCTGGTGGAGAAGCGCGTGTGATTCCGGACAAGGAGCAGAAGAGAGGACTGCGATCTCTCTCCAGCAGCATCAAGCATCAGACTGAGAGAGATTGAGTGAGAGAGGGAGAGAGTGAGAGAGAGAGAGAGTGGGAATATGAAGGAGCGAAAGAGAGTGGGAATATGAAGGAGCGAGAGAGAGTGGGAATATGAAGGAGCGAGAGAGAGTGGGAATATGAAGGAGCGAGAGAGAGAGAGTGGGAATATGATGGAGAGAGAGAGAGAGAGAGTGGGAATATGATGGAGAGAGAGAGAGAGTGGGAATATGAGGGAGAGATGGATGGTGGTTGTGAGATGAGGTGTGGAGGAGAATGAACGCGAAAAGAAGGAAGGAAGAGATGAAGGAATGATGTAGGAGGAGAGAGAGGGAAGATTAGGAGAGATGAGAAACGGGAGGGGAGGATGAGAAGAGATGAGGGGAGAAGAAAGGGGATTGGAATATTAGTGGAGTGTATTTTATTCCACTGAATTTATTAGACACCTGGGGTTAATAGTTACCTGTCAGATTAAGATTTTACATGCAAACCAATTAATCAACTTATAAAATATTGAAACAATTTTATGACTGTACCATCCAAAAGTATTTAAACCTATTAATGTAGCTCCAGCTGTAGCTTGGCTTGCTGCAAAATTAAAATGCAGCTTAAAGGATAAGACTAGCAATATTGTATGTTTCCTCATAGTCAACAAATCCCAGAAAAGGAACTAAACCAACAATGACCTCCTCCTCCTACCAAGTAATGCTTCTGTAGCCAGTCTGATATTATTCTTCCGTTCCATAGACCACCCTTGTCGTCCAAAAACTATTAAAAACACATTAGTGAAGTTTGAACAAGCGCATGGTTGGTTTTAGTCCTTTCACTGGATTTAATGACACAGCCCTTCCGCAAATGTATTCACAGAGTAGCAATTGGATGTACACAGAAAAAGTAATTAGTTGTATGAATTAAAAAGGAGATCATGTCTCAAATCATGCATACATCTGTACCTTCAGACCTGGACACAACGTGGCCAATCGCTACATGAAGTGGGCTGGTTTTTTTGTGTGTTTTTTCTTTCTACTTTTTGCATAATTTTGCATATTGAAACCTTATCCTTTTGATAATTGAGAGTACATTTTGGTTATACAGAATAAATCTTTACTAGAGTCAAATTTTGAATTAAAGATCTCTACTAGATAGAGTATTTTTACACTGTGGTATCACTACTTTTGCTTCAGTAAAGGTTCTCAATATTTCTTTGACCACTGATTGGGTTGGGGGAGAGAGGGAAAGGAGGAGATAAAAGTTTGCTGGTATGACAAGGGGAAGTGAAGCTCTTTGTGCTTCGAGCAACTGTAGGTCAGACTGGGATGAGAAAGGGAGAGGAGGAGGAGGATGATGATTAACAGAGTGAGCCCAAGTGGAGATATGTGAGAGAAGAGAGGGGAGGCCAAAGATCTCAGAGGGTGTAAGGGGAGATAAGTGAGAGAGAGAGAAGGGGTAGCGAGGAAAACAAGAGAGGCGGATAGAGTGATAGCATGGCAATAGGAACAAGTGTAGCTGATACGACATCAAACAGTGGTCAGGCGCTTGATTTCCCTGCTGCGCCGATGGCTGCTGGAAATAGCCATTTAATGGAATCCGTCTGGGTGCGAGTGTGTGTGTGCATGTTGGTTTGTGTCCCCTTACTCTAAGGCAGAACCTATAACATCAGATTATTGGATGCTGGTATTAAGTCATTTCCAGCATTCACATATGTGCAGATCCGTTTTTTCATCACATTTAAACACTGCAAATGAAACATCAGAAAGATGGCAATGAAAAAGGGTTAAAAAAATTGGAAAGGACATGGATTTGTTTGTGTTATGGATGAACTGCTCTTTTATTTATCTCAATTTCCACCCAGGAGTCAATATTTGTCCTTCATACACTCCTCCATCTTGTAAATATTTCTCAATCTCTGCTACCCCGCCTTGTTTATCTCTACTTTTCAGGCATTTACCTCTCATCCCACTTCATGCATCTCCATTTTTTCAACCTTGAATTTATTTTAACCCCTTGCTTTTTCCCTGTTTACTGTCAATCCATTACAGTCCTGCTGTGGGCCAGTGTATTTTTAACCTAGTAAGCCAGACCTTCCTAAAAGCAAGGTCCAGCAAGGAGAAGTTTGATATATCATTTCACCCAATCATATCCCGTTTACAGTGCTCTGCTTTTATGGCTCGTTGATTCACAATTAATCAAACCTCTAGTGGTTTGGCACCCAGTCCTCTCTTCAGGGAGAGTGACCTTGCTGAATGAAATAAACTAAGATGACCTACTGCTGGGTGATGGATGAAGTGTGTTCACCAATCAGGAGAAAATCTCATTACTAACTAAGTTGTTGGCTTACATATAAGGCATTTATCCAACACTTAAATTCAGGGCAACTCCTAATCATTGCACATGTGAATTAATTCAGTATCTCCAGGGGAAAATTAAAGCAAACAGATGTGTGTAGGGCAAAGGTCAAAGATTTACCTCATAGAACATTCTTATGATAGTAGATCAGTCAAGTTTAATGCAGTGGGAAAACTCTTTTTCTCCCGTAGACTGAGAACTAAGCAGATAGATTTAGCAGGATCTTTTTTTTTAGTTCATTCAGTGTAATTCTGCACTTAATCAGAGAGGGGCCGGAACCTGTTGGGGTTTCGGTCAGGCCACACTAGCCCTCAAAGTGAAAACAGTTGCATGGGAGTTGGCCTACTGGCCCAGGGCTGAACAAATCCATCAACTTGTTGCAAATTGGTTCACTGGTCAACACACTGGTGATTTCAACAAATGGGAAACATCTTGGTGTATTTATGTGGGTAACTTTGGTACTTGTAAACACTTTACACAAAGGTTTGTGGGACAGATATTATCATTTGGGCATTCACACTTTTTTGATCATCATCCTAGCACACCGGAATTAGAATGAAACAAAGACTATTGGGTTTAAGGGCTGACTTTGAAGGGGGATATGTGCATCAAAGATGTGAACGGTATAGTGGTGCCCCTCCAAACACCCTTAAAGTTGAGATGCAACTATACGAAGGTACCCTGTAGAGTTTTTGACCTCTAGTAGTACGTTGGGGCAGTTTTCTCATGAGTTGGAACCCATTTCATTCCATGCATAGTCACGAGGACGTACATGTGTGTGCTGGTGGCGCAATATACAGTCCTGCAGATGGTTTCGTACTATTCCACAGATGCATAGGTGGCGGCAATGTGCCATGAAATGTAGCATTGGCATGTGCCAGAAAAGGCAGGGAAAAAGAATGCCACATAACATGGATGTAAACAATGCAGGCTATAAAATACCTACACATCAACTTCGTAAATGTTTTAGAAACAAGAAAATGTTAATTTTACATTGTTGCATTGAATTAAAAAAGCTGCCTTAATTAACCAAGTCTACACAACTCCTCCACTTAATGTTTATCTGTTATTTGGCTGGTTCTTCATCAAGTGGGGACAAATTTTTTGCGTGTATAAATGAGTCACAGTAAGTTTGTGAGTTACAGTGGCTAAATATAGGCAACACTGAAACGCACAAAAAACAAATGTACTCAGTGAGCGCCTGTGCACACAAACATGTCACACATAATCACCAGTGTGTCAAATGCTTCCGTTCACACACACCCACACACAAAAACTTCACACATGGACACACACTGAACATTCATTTCACCAAATCTATTTGCAGCTAACACAACACACGCACAAAGCATGATTGAACGTACATACTCACTTAAAGATCGGCATGCTCGCATGATTGCACACATAAACGCACCATAGTATAAACACACATCAGAACATGGACAACAGACACTGCAGTTAGACACACACCTCTCAGAGGGCAAAATGAAACAAGCACACTCATGCACACAAACTCACACACTTGCTCAGCTGTGATGTCATGGGTAAATGGTGTGGAGGCTTGGATCGAAGGGCAGGTCTCCCTCTATTTGTCTCAATCTATGGGGTAATGAGAGACGAGGACACACATGCACACACATGCACAACTGCCGCACAACACCGCCCTCTAATTTTGCTCTTAGAGCTGTTTGCATGTCATTGTGCTTTTTATTTATTTCCCTTGCATTAATAATAGTTACTCCAAATGATTTCTCCGCTACTGCCAGCTCACCATTTTACCAGCTATGGGCGGCAGTCACAGAAGAACGAGAAATACATGCTGACCTTATTTGTCTACATTAATTTAAATGTAAAACCTTGACAAATAGTCAAAAAAATAATCTAAGATGCAAGCCAAATGTTTCCAAAATGGAGCTGCTTTAATTCACTTCTGCTGGAATTTACAGTGAAAATAGCAGCCATTAGAGGCACAGAGGCAACTAATAAAGCTTTCTTTGTTTTTGTCAGGCTACATAAATGGCTCTGCACAAAAAAGGCAATAAGCTAACGACTGTTAAATGTTTAAATACAAAGCCGGGAGGTGCCATTGATTAGACTGCAAATGAGATTTTGTTTTTTGATTGATTTTCCCATGAAATGGTTTGAAAATTCTCTGCATTAGTTCTGTGTTAGCAGGGATATGTGTCTGTACATGTATTACATATAGAGAGAACACCCCTGTTTCAGTGCCACAATGTTTTCCCCAAAGTAAGATGTACTATTCTGTAAATTGCACTTAACAATAAAAGGGTAGTTTGTAGCCTAAAGAGTGCTTGTCAAGACATTGCACTGAAAGAGCAGACTCGACTGTCGCACCAGCTGACATCTTTGGCTTGTGTCTTCAAGCAGTTGGAATGTCATGTGTAAAATGGTACTAAAACTCCAATGAGAGTCATAGTTGGATTAAAGTGTAAACATGTCTGAATTTTCTTTAAATAAAGCAACCAAAATAGTAAATAACCTACTGTGATTAGGCTTATTCTGACCATGAGAATAATTGCATTAACCAAACTAGAGCAGGTTGTTTACATGGGCTCCACCTCAGTCACATTACAGCTGCAATCGCATTATGATTGGATTATTGCATCTGCAAGTAAACAGCTAATAGACCTTTCCCACCGTAGGACATTTATACTTGTTAAATGCAGGTGTAACTAATGACATTAATAAATAGCTGCTTTCACTTTAGATGTGCCAGAGCCGTGGTGTTGCTCATGCTGGCTCACTTGCATGGCTTACTGGCACGACTAAATGGAATGGAGCCATGTTTCACCTGGGCTTTCCTGTCTGTTCAGGCCTGTAAAGGTCTGTAACTTTCCGAGTTGGCTGACAGCCTTTTCAGCACCACGGTCAGTGCACATGAGCTATTATACACTGTCTCATGATAAGAATACTCACACACTCTCTCTCTCTCTCTCTCTCTCTCTCTCACATACACACATGCTCATACACACAGTAACAGGAGGAGGGGCAATAGCCCTGATAGAGCATTAAAAAACCAAATGTGAAAACCTATAAATATTGACTAGAAAATCAGAGATCACAGACAACCATGACGAGGCTATAAAAATATTCAAATAAATAATGCATGATGTTCTGTGCTGAGAAAATCAGAAAAGACAGTTATAGTACATTCGGTAAATAAGAGGCAGCTGTTAGTCATTTTGTGTTCAGGGCTCCCCTAGTCCCTGAAAATATGGATTAAGGGTGTTTTAGCATTAAAGGCATCATGCCAAGTCACAGATGGAGGGAAAAAATTAAGTATGATCTCGATGGTTGAGTCAACATATCTATTTTGGTTAGCTTTCTAAATAGATATCCAGTTCTCTTCCCTCAATATTTATTAGTTCCGGTACATGGATAAATCACCTTTTTACTATTGATAGTAGTCATCTATAGAGAGAGCCCATTAGATGAGATACATTAGTATGACAGAGGAGCATAATTGGAATTGGGCCATAATCGTGGTGGTAAATGGAAAGTGGTTGAATTTTATTTTCTTACTAACATCATGCAGAATCTTGTAAGGGAGAGGTACCCTGCATTTCTTTGATCTCTAATAAGCAACATGCGGCTCACTGAATCCTGTTTTGCTTGCTCTTCTTTTTTGCAGCCACCTAAAGCAACTCCTCTAGGGTAATTATAGCATACAGTATATGGGTGATGTAGATTTAATACAATAGGAAAGTTATCTAAGAAACAAGAACTAAGGAAAATAATCCATGAGATGAACTTGGCCTGTCTGAAAAAAATTTATTGAATAGAACACAGTGTACTTGGCTCCTGAATTTGGCTGTTATTTCTACAAATTGCACAATAAAATATGAGGTATATTTAGGAAGGGTGATTTTAATGTATTAATTGGAAAAACAAATCTAGTCTAATCTTTTAGGAATTTATTTACTTCTTGTTAGAGCTGTAATTGCTTTGTAACTGCTTACCAAGAATATATCAGATAGATGTTCTACCTGATTTATTTGTATACATTTCTAACAATTTTTGCTTTCTGAAGTCATGATATTCATCCAGGTGTTTGTGTTTCTTATGTTATCACCAAACAAAGCCTCGGGATGGGAAAACATTTGTTACTTACACTTCGAGAACATCATGTAGGTAGTTGGCCAAAAGCTGGCGTGAAAATGCATTTGAAGTGATACATTGAGTGGATATTATTTTTCAAACGTGCTGTGAGTATTCACTAATTAGACTGGCAAAGGGTTGTTCAATGTGTAGCTAGAATATTTGTACAGGCCTTGAAATTGAAGGTCACAACTTGGGAGTTCATCTCTAGCAGTAGCGATGCTGTTCATTTTCCCAGTTTCTTTCTACCCTGCAGTGCTACAACTTTTTCTTGTGTAATGCACCTTTTAGGGTTTATATACTTTTGGTCCTTTGTTTTTCCTTTTTCACATCTCAATTGGGATTTCTCCATTTATTTCACTGCTCCTCAGACCATCTGAACCTCATAAATAGTGGCCATATACATAAAACCAGGCTGCTGCTGCAACTTACTGTTTACAGAAATACCATTGCCTCGGGAACTCTTTAATCTGTGACTCAGGATCCAAATGAGTCAAAGCAATTAAAGGGAGGATAAAAGGTAGAAGTATGTGATGTCATAGGTAAGCATGCTGATAATAAATGGTAATACCATGGACTATATATAAACCTGAAGAGAGATAAAACTAAGACCTCGGGCTGAAATGTTGTTGGTCAGGGGCTTAGGTGATGGTTAATTAAAGTTAACATTAACCTGTAATTTAGAACCATTATTACCATTTATTACAATTGCTTTTAGCGTGAAAGTTAAAAGGGCAATTGTTCCAAATTCAGCTTTGATATAATGAATTTATAACAACTGTTAAGGAAGTAAAGGCGTCTTGTTGCATGTAATGAGAAATGAGATACATGTAGATCTTATCCAACCCTGGGTCTCCATTCACACTGTGGTCTCACAGCAAGGCTATGAATTTCATGTTTAATTCCTGAACTAAAAAAATTTCCAAAAAATATGTCCCAGCATGCTTTGAGTTTGCTTAATATTAATTCTCCCATGGCTTATGTTCATGATTTAACATTCATAGCACACTGATGAAACCTGCTGCAGAGCTGGTAATATATCACTGTTGACAGGTTAACAAGTATCCAATGACATGAGTAGCAGTCAACCAAAAGCCCTGCCATTAGAGCTTGCTATCATCAAAATCCACTGCCTGAAGCTTAACTGCTGACTATAATCGGAAATATTGGAATAAAATGATTCAGTATGTACATCCAGATTCAATGCATCACACTGCCAACAGTTTGGAGCCTAAAAGTATTTTTGTTTTAAAGGTAATCTGTTTGTTAGTTCCCTAATTTGGCTTTCATACCTGCAGGTTTTGAGAGCACTGCCCTGTGGCTACCTGATAATAGAGAGTTGGGGCGCATACCACATGGGCCAAATGCCATCAGCACTGAGTCCCTGGTTAGACTTTAAACTGGCTGGGCCATGTGCTGCGTGTCATACTTCTCATTCCCTTACTCTCTTTCCGCACATTTCCTGTTTTTCTTCACTAACCCTATCAAAAAAGGCCCAAAAATAATCAGTTAAAAAAAAAATCAATACAGCTGGTAACCCATTAGTTAAATCCAAAATGCTGTAACTCAGTGTTCCTGTGTTAAAAGGTTCTTATGTGGTGCTCACCAACTTTCCTGTTTACTCAACCTATGGTAGATGCTCTACTGCCCATAATTAGAAATATCTGGATCTATCCTTTAAAATTAGAATGAACTATTTCTGCCTCTAGAAATGCCATTTCTCATTTATCATTTGCTGGAGGTCTACAATCATTCAGTGCCCCCATGACATAAAACAATGAATAAAGCAGACTGTTTTTCTATTGGAATATACATTTATACGATAATTTTAGACCAAAAAGTCTCCATTTCTATTTTTTGCGTGTGTCTGAGAGAGAGGGGTAGGAAAAGGGCTCACTGAGCTGGAATCCCAGAGTGAAACTATTGTCAATGTTTTCCCCATCCTCTAAAAGGTTAAAGATCCCCTGCTGCTTTATGCTATTTCAAACCTCTCAGATGGGGCCCTGGTTCAATGGTTTGTATTTTTTTTTTGGGGGGGTGGTGTTGATTTTCAAAAATATCAGCCCAGCAATGGAGGATATGTTGCTGCATTGTTAACAAAAAAAAATAAATAAAAGTTTGTTTGTAGTGAAGAAAAGGAAAAAAAAAATAAGATGCCAGAGTTGAGTTGAGGTGTGTGTTACTATGTCTTAGCGCATTTCATTCTCAGTAGTGACAACATAATACCAAAACCATGAATTCTGTTTGATCTCTTCCCCTTTTTGCAACTAAGATAATAAGACTGAGATGATCATTCACAAGTTCAATTATAATTACCACAGAAGACCAAACACCTGGTAACAGTCTGAGATGACACACTCTGTAGGTTTGGAGTACATCACGAATCATTTAATACGTCACAGGCATACTGCTTAAGGATTCCCAAAATACCACTAAGTAGCAATCTGTCTTGATAAGATTGTGTCTCAGGGTCCCTGAAAGAGTCTGAGAAGAACTTCTTTTAGCCAGTTCAGCGCCTCATTTGTTGATACCAGATGAGTCTGAGCCACACTGTTAAAAGAAAAACACATCACATATCAGTAATGGCTCCTGGTAAATCCCTCTCCCCTGGCAGTAAAGAAACCCTAATCTTTGTTATTTCTAGAATATTTAAAAACCCATTGTTATGTTTAGTCATTTTGTGACAAGAAATGTTTCTTGTTTTAACCAATTTCCCTTACCCTGCCCCATCATCTCATCTGCTTCTGCTTGTAATTTCCTACATTTCCCTTGGAGAATACCCTGAACTTTAGCAACCTCTATAAATCGGCTGCGATTGACATGTAAGTGGTTAGAGCTACAGTTATAGTTCAGAGTGCCTGAGAAAAACTGTCAGTCCCTTCAGCTCAAAAGAACATATTTTGTAGCTGCAAAGCATTTGCTCCTTAAACTGCAGTTGATGGAATAACTGAAAAATCAGCCCGTGCTTTTACAGTTAAAAAACAGGCAAAACAAAAAACACTATGTTGTAGAACACTGGGGTATATAGATGAGCCTACAGACTCCTTTTAGGGAGCAAATGACTCCAAATATCATGCTTTAAATCTTAAGATTTTGTTCCTCTGTTTAACACTGTATTATGCATACTTTGTGGCATACTCTGCCATTGATGTCTAGCGAGTTCAGCACCATCGCCAGCGTCGGCTCGCAGACAGACAATTGAAACACACCGAAATAGGAATGTTCTCCCACTACGGAGTTGGAAATAGCAAAGCATATGTCTGACAGAGTACTTCTCTTCACTCCTCCTGTTCCTTTGCTTAGCTGTATTAAGTGTCTCCAAAATCACTTAGCTGGATTTACATGACCTGTGTTTCATGAAACCTCAGCTCCTCGTACGCGTACAGAGAAAGGCATGCAAAGCTTTCATCCTAGAAAGAGTAGAGCCTTTGTCGGTTTATATATTCATATTTTGTCAGATTTCTTTACGCCGTATGAGCTTATTTACAATGCAAATATTTCTGGCCACAGCTTCAGTGATGAAATGGAAGGTGAAAATTGCTCTGCCATGGAGCGGTGATAGGAGTTATTACCGGAAAGATCACCAATCAGATTTTTTATTTCACTGAAATAAAACCCCTGTGGCAAATGTCAAACACTGATTCCAGATTAAATTTTTAGGCGCAGCCATGAAGTAGTCAGGCACAGATCTGTTGTAAGAGAGGGGTGTAGAGATTGTGTGTGTAAGAGAAGAGAGTAAGTATTCAGACCATTGAAAATGTTTTAACTGCCAAATGAAAAGCAACAGAGTGTATTTCATGATTGTAAATGCCACTGGAAATTGGAAGATGATGGCTGGCATGGTGAATAGTTAGTGGTCACTTTGAAGAAGAGGACAATAGGTAAGAAGAGAAGAGGAAATTGGAGGGCAGGGAAACTGAGAATTAAGCTATGTCCTCGGAGTTAAAGAACGCACGTTTGTCACATCAGCTCAGACCGTGCTCGTCGGCGTTGTCTCCTTGACCCGCTCATTTTTCTGGGGACACATAAACAGATGCAGTCACACACAAAATCGGTACACAGAGACCAGGGTGTAAACAAACGCATGCATAGCGACTGGCCTGCTGTCCTTCTAACAAACCAATCAGTAGACTGCAGCAAAGTCATTAACGGCCAACTGAGACCAAAACATCTCAGCAGCATGACAGTGGGTCATGTGAGTTTAAGCCGGAGTCGTGTGTGTGTGTGCGTGCGTGTGTGCACGTTTGTGTGTGTGTGAGTGTGTATTAATTTCGGGTATGTCTCGCCTGCTTGAGTAAATCTGTAGTGGATATGACTGTGAAAGGTCCCTCACATGTCTATATGAGTGTTTGTCCTTTCACTCCCCGCTTGTGCGTGTTTGTTGTCTTGTTTACGTGTCCAGGCCAGTGGTTAGGGTGTGACAGATGGGGACAGGGGAGACAAAGGAGGAGAGGAGAGGAGCGAAAAGACAAATGGCCTGACAGCTCCCTTATTCAACTCCTGATCATAGAGGGAGTGTGGAGGCTGTGTGTAACAGAGGGAGCCAGTGTTTGTTTTGGGCGAAGACAGAGATCAGAGGTGTGTGTTATGAATTTGAGCACAGTTGTAAATTTCTTCAAAATCTGCACCTGACTTTCCTAAATTGCATAAAATAAATCTACATTTGCCTCCACAATTGAACAAAATTAAACCGACAGAGGCAGTATACAGTATTGTGTGTGTATATTTGATAGAGAAGATATTGGTATTGATATATTGATATATTTAGATTAAAGGGGTGTAAGTGATTTCTAACATGAAAAAGAGCAGAAAATACTATTTAATATATTGAGGGTGCATCTACGTGAGCCATAGAACAGAGACGCCCTGCCTCAACAGAGGATTTAATTGAGCATGTTCTTGGCCTTAAAAGACTGCATGAGGTTTTGAAACGTCATGTCAGTCAATATATGGAGCCAGCGAATGAAGCGCTGCAGTGGAGAGAGGACCTGATTTGCTGTTTCTTTGCCAGTTGTTCTTATTGACATCTTTGTCACACTGATTTATCTATTTGGATTTGGATTTTTGCCTGTTTTTAAGCCATGGCTGTGAGTGCTTAGGGTGGAATGTTAGTTACTCTTATTGCCTTTCTAGTAAACTTTCTTTTCTGTAGGTTGGTCTTACTCACCTTGAAACCGACTTCATCGTTATCTTGGCCTCCCCTAGATTGGATGCAATATCAACTAGATGGTCAATGTAATACTTTAACATTGCTCTGCCATCTTGAAAATTGTTTGTGGAATGCTGTTGACAGTTTTCAGCTTCTGTCTTCAATTTTTCTGTTGCCATGAGTGTATGTACATTAGGTCAAGTTTGCAGTGACTCATGAACTTTTACACGACACAGAATATCATTTGCCCCAAGCCCTAATCTCGATCTTGACTGGGGGCTTACTGGTCAAGATTAATCTTCCCAAAGGTTTCTTGGGTCAACTCTGGTGGAGACAGACACAATATTAATTAGATGGAGGTAAAAGAAAATAATAGATGTCTCCCTGTTTTCCTCATCCATCTTATGTTGTAGTCACACATTGTTTTAGTCTATAGTTCCTTGTGTGAAGAAGATTGCACAGCAAAGTCAAAGAAAAAGGGGCTGACATGACTTAATCTTGAATATAAAATAAAGCTGTGCTTTATATCAGCAAAAGCAGTGCAAGTGCATGAATGCATAATTCCTAAAAATATGATGAAATGTTAATGGCAGTTTTAAATGCATACATTACAATTAGAATTTGATTTGATCTGTGAAGTCTCTTTAAGGTTTGAATCAGTTTGGAGCTTGTGTATGCATAGTCCTTTTTTGTCTTTAGAAAAGCAAGAAAGCTTCTTTGCATGGTGAACCAATGTTCTCCAAATAGACAGAAATGTTCATATGCAGAGCAGCGCCAAAAGTGTTTCGTTTTTAATCGCTTTGCTGCTTTAGAGTTTTAAAATACTTGATGACACAGAAAAATTATAAGCAGTCTGGACAGTAACACCTGTTGGTCTTGGCACTTCTTCTGAAACCAACAGTTACAAGATATAATGTTGGCAATTCAGCACATTGCTAATGAGTACTTATCTAGAGAGGTATTTTTTTCTGAAATCTAACTTTAAATTAAAAATGAAGCAAGCCAAAATATCTTCAGCATCCTGAAACCAGTAGTCAAGTGTATTCGCAGTCAAGTCAGCAGCCTGGTACATCAATATTTGCTTCAGTATATTTCTTTGGTAATCACCAGTAAAGCTGATTGCAACAAGAGCAATAATGACCGGCTGTGGGCAGAGCAGCAATAAAACAGACTTTTCTGGTGATAAACCCAGCGCTGTGAGAATAAAGGTGAGGATAGACGCAACCAGATGTCATTTTGTAGAGGGGAGAAAAAGTACACATCTCCTTTAGTGTCCACCAAAAACAGACAGTGACTCCTGATACTAAGTCGTCTGTGTAAGTTCAATTGCTGGCTATCAGAGTGTACGGTTTGTATGTAAACTAGAGCCTGTGCGAGCATTAATTCACATTTAGACATGTTTACTTTCCCACTAAAACTGATAGAGTACTCAAGAGTGTGCAAACATAAACACTCGCACACAATATGAGAAGCGTTTAGGGGCAGGAGCTACAATCATCACTGCCAAGAAAGTGTCTGTGCATGTGTGTTTTGTACACTGTGCGCATACCTCTGAGAGCTGGAGCCTTGTTACAGGGCATCCAAATCAGGAAAGGGCCTCTGTCTCAAGTGTGTGTGTGTGTGTGTGTGTGTGTGTGTGTATATGTTATCCCCAGATGAAGACTGAGGGAAAATTATGAAGAGATACTGAGTGGTGGGGAAGGACAGGCCAGAACGTGTGCATTTGTTTCACATAATCAGGAAAAAAGAGGTGGGGGAGGGGGGTACTGTGTGTTTGTGTGTTAGTGTGTGGTAGCCACAGGCATACAGAGCAGCCTGGTAATGAACACATTGATCTGGTACAGTGGAGAGGAAAAGGATGAACCTTCATGTATTAATGGTGTCCCCCCCTCCCTTATTTCTGAGTCTTTCATTAATAACAGCTGCTCTTTCTATTTGTTTTTCATTCCTTGTCTCTGTCTCTCTACATTTTTATTTTAATTATACCTTTTGGTTGCTTTATCCTTTACTAACTCTGACCTAAGTTTGTTTACCTGTATAAATTATAGATGAAAATGACATCAGACATAGAAAAATTAAAGAAAATATCAAACTTGCACAAATGAAACCTCCAAATGCCCCAAGGCCCAGTAAAAAAAAAAAAAAAAAAAAAAAAACCCTTGTTAGAATTTTTTGTGCATCTTTAAATTCCTCCACCTTGTCCTTGTGTTGCTTTTTATGGGGAGAATATGTGCTGTCAGTTGTGAATTCTTATGGGGTACAAATGATGTACTTTATTTTCACTCAAGTACTAAAGTAGATGTACAACATAATATACCAGCTTCATGTTACCATCTTAAAGGAGAAGTTCAAAATATCTGGGAAGTATCCATATTTTCCTTGTCTCCCAGAGCCAGAAGAAAAAAATAGCAGTATTTACCTAACATTAATTTACACATCAGAACAGATTAACA
Source organism: Istiophorus platypterus (assembly GCA_016859345.1). Taxonomy (NCBI): domain Eukaryota; kingdom Metazoa; phylum Chordata; class Actinopteri; order Istiophoriformes; family Istiophoridae; genus Istiophorus; species Istiophorus platypterus. Next base: position 11,498,983 of record CM029132.1, on the reverse strand, counting down.
GACAGGATTTAATCTGTTGATTGAGTTCTAGACCAGAGCTATGCTAACTATTACCTCGACTCTCCACTCTTTGTGCTGAGCTAAGCTAATCAGTAGTAGTAGTGTCATATTTACTGTACAGATGCAAGAAGGGTATATATCTAACTCTCAGCAAGAAAGTGAATGTTTTTCCCAAAATGTCAAACTATTCTTTCAACTGTTTGAGAGAATTAGTGAGGTTCTTTAGCCAGCAATTTATTTATGGTGTTGAGTCTTTATTTAACCAAAAATTATTCAAACCTAGATAGCTTGCATTGCAAGCCTGCATTTGGACGTCCCTATGCTGTCTTTGACTTTTGATCTAGTAAAGATGTACAAAAAAAAAAAAAAATCTAGATTTCCTATGGCTGCTTATTTTCCTCGGAGAGGCAGCAGTATATATAATAATACAGTTGTGTTTGCAAATGCCATACAGGGAAGAGAAGATGTTGTCCGAAGGTGTTTGAAGTCTTATTGCAGTTGTAGCATTAGGCAGAAATCCCTTTTTGTTCTGGTTCACAGCTTGTAGCCCAAGGCTTGGCAGAGCAGCACATTCCCTCTCCAGCTCTCCTCCCTGTAGCAGAGATCTGACAATACAGTGTCATTTTGTGTGTGTGCATGTCTACCTCAGAAAATGAAATCCTCTCTTCCCTCACCGGGAATTTAAATGTCTGGAAAGAAGCACAGAGTTTTGTCTCTCAATTTCAATTTCTTAATATTTATGACGCTTTATGGTTCTACACATTAGCAAAGATGATGTCTGCTGTAATCCTCTCTGGACCTAGATTTCGCTTGGTCATCTGAAATATATGTAAATAATACAGTATATATTGCTGTCATCTCCTTGCTAACTCTACTCCTAGAAAGAAACTTGAATGTGAATGACTCTCACCCTTCTGTCTCATTTTGGCTTTGTTGGCATGGCCAACATGTGCTTTATTCAACTGACCACATCAATGTTCCTGCCACACCTCACTGTTTGTCAGTGCTAATATTGAAGTGTGTGTGTGTTTGCATTCATTTTGTTTATTGCCTGACTCCCTTCTCCTAATTACAGGATTCCTGATTGATTGTGCTACAGTAATTATAGCAAATCACTCTGGGTTTGACTGTCAGTTAAATGCCAAAAATAAAGCTGTAAATTCTGTCCATCTGTGGATAATGCTTTGTGTGTGCTTATACTTACAGGCATTTTTGGATCTTTATGAGAGAGAGAGAGAGAGAGAGAGAGAGAGAGATCTATCTATCTATCTATCTATCTATCTATCTATCTATCCATGCACTATCTATATATGGATATAGTGAGGCGAATGTTCAATTTTTTAGGCTTAGAGCAGGGCCCCAGACTAACTTTTCAACCGGCTGAATCCTGTTCTTGTGAATGGGAGCTTCCTTGAACTCGGTGACTATTTCATTCTTCCCTTTTGACTAATTATTCTCATCTAACCACTGAAAAGAAGTGGGGAGGGCCTCAATGTTTTAGATGATGCATCGGTCCCTGCAGGTTTTGTTTTTTTTTTTCATACGGCAACTTCCTCTGCAACGTAAAAAAATTCAAGCTTAAACTGCATTGACCCGGTAACAAGTTTAGAGGTGCCTGAAATGGACAGGCTTCATTGCCTACAAAACACACAAAGCATAGCATTCCCTTTAAACTGCAACTGTGGGTACTGTGTTCGCCAACTTGGTTGAAAGTAGTCCTGTTTCCTCTTCAGTGGCTCAGCCGCTCCCCCCCTGCAGCCTGAATGGTACCCTTGACGGAGGGACACCAAAACAGGCTCATGATCATCATGCACTTGCACGAATGTGACCATGTGAAATTTTAGGTCACACCCTTTAAAAAATGGTTGCAGGCTTGAATCCAGGCTTAGAGGGAGCTCCGTTACCCAGAACATCCATCCTCAGGCACTTGGTTTCCCTCTTGGTTCCGAGCTCTGGCTGTGTGTTTTTGTGCATTTGTAAATAAAATGTTTACTTGGAGGCTGGGTCCTGGGTGGCAGGGATTTTTTTTTTTTTTCTTTTTAAATGCCACTTAAAACTCTGACATTTAGGTCACATACAAAGACATTTTTAGCAGAGTAAAAGAAATGATTTTTTCGCACAGTTTACATTCCTTCACTCTTCCCTGGGAACATTAAATAGCACTCATATCTGAAGCCATTCCAAGGATATATTAACATTTTTCACTCAATCCCTTCCACTAAGACTCCGTCTCTCCTCTTTTTTGCTTTTCTTTCTGCACACCCCCTCCTTTCCTGTCAATCTCCCTCCTCCTTTGGCCCTTTTTCACTGTCTCCGCCTCTTGCAACAATTCAGAACGGTCTCCCCACATTGTTTAACAAGCTTATGAGAGTAAAAAAAATAAGCAACAAATCAAGTGATGAAATTAACTCTAACAATTACATCTTTCCTCTTTTCTCTCATTTATTCTCCCTCTCTTTTTTAATTTTGAGAGCTTAATTGGCGTGATAACACTTTTGAGGGAAACAGGCAACAGCAAAATAGAAATGGAATGTAATTACTTTTAACAGTTGACTTTCTCCCTCTGCTCTGCATGTGTGTGTGATTGTCTGTTACAGCTGAGATTGTGCAGTGCTTAGTGTACTGTTGTTCAAATGTGGTCTGCCTGATGCCACTATTTTGTGTTTACCAATGTGTAGCTATGCTTTGTGTGCACTTTCACAAATGTCTTTTTGGCACAGAGCTTTTAAGCCACTTGCTTTCTTGCAAACAACTGCAGTCTTTTCTTCAAGTGATTAATTTGCAGAGCAGGACTTAAGCAGAGTGATTGCTGTCCTGACTCTTGTGCCTCTTTACAGTGATTTCTTTTTTGTGTTTGTTTCCATTAGTTTGTGCAATAGGTGTTTCACAAACAAAATGCTCATTAAAAAAGATCACCAAATAAAATTCCCCTCCATTTTTTGCCCATCTCTCTGTCTCTAGACCAACATCCCATTCCTCCAGAACGTCCTGTCCAACCACCAGTTCCTCCACTCCACCGTGGACACCCAGTTCATTGACGAGAACCAGGACCTGTTCAACCTCAAACCCACTCAGAACCGAGCCCAGAAGCTACTGCACTACCTGGGTCAGTGTATAATCAAAACACACACTAACACTGAACAGTGACTACAAGATACAGTATGTAGTCATGTAAAAAATTAACATTTTCCAAGGTGATCAGTCTGTTGCTGATGCAAACTGTTACATTTTAGTACTAAATTGGGCCCATATAAGTAGTGAGTAGAAGGTTAATAGCTCAGCAACCACCTATCTTCAACAGAGCTATAATGTCATGGTTGTTTCTGTTGCTTTCACAGTTTTCCACTCCGCTTTTAACCAAGAGCTAACACATTGCAGGAGCCTGGCCATAGCAATTTCATTGAGAGGAAATGTAAAGTGTATCATGGATCCAATTAGAGCATTAGAAATTTTCGGACCCAAGAGTGAAAGAATGTTGTGCTAGTTTGCATATGATGTGACCTAAGGTACAAAATACAAACAAAGAAATGTACCACTGGGCTAAATACCATATTCAAAATTGGGAAATGCTTCAGCTTTCAAGACCCAAAGGGGAAATATGGTCTGGAAATTCAATATTTATATATATATATATATATATATATATATATATATATATACTTAAAATTAAGAGAATTTAATTTTGTTTGAGAAAGAAAATTATTGTGGACCTACAGTCTAACCCAAACCCTGGGTCATCCGAACCTTCTACCGAGCTTTAGGTGAAAGATGAGAAACCTCAGCATTATGAATAAAAAAAGAGAACAAAAAGTGGAATCTTGGAATCTGATGCACTGAACACCTTTCAATTTGCCAAATTTAGGAGGACACAACCAGAGGAAACCTTCATCTATAAGCCCTTGGCCATAATCCTTAATAACCTCAGGGCTGCTGTTATCTGCTGTATATCCTTCATGTTTTTGTTTTTTTTTTTTTTCATTCCTTTATCATCTTCTCAGGATGTTACATATGTTACAGGGCTGCATCTGACTTGTACTCTCTATTTTCATAATCATATATAGGTCATGTGATGGTAAACGGACCGACCACACCCATCCCAGTCAAGGCTAAACCCTCCTCCACGGACCCGGTCATCCCTCATGTCACCATGGGTATGTCAGTCAAAAGCGAATTAGCCAATCACAAGGCATAGTTTACCCTCTGTTAGACAGTATTCTGCTAACCCAGTCATTTATTATCAGTAATGATATAATTTAAAGAAATTATGTTTTCAGAGGTCTGACTCAGGTCAAGCTACCAACAAGACCACTAACTAATGATTTAACACTATATCAAAACTATAAACAAGGAGAAAAAAAGGGTGGCGGAGGCATGCGTTACTAGAAATTGTTATCGAACTGTTAAAGTACCATAATGTTACAGTGCACCATGTTTATTGCATTTATTACATTTAGACTAATTTCTCAAGGCACTTCCACTGCAACGGCTGGGGGTTTCATTTCCCCAGAGTCGCAGATGCTAAAAATGTAAACACTTGCGGATCCATAGGGCACTTTGGATAAAAGCACCCGCCGAATGACAAATGGCCTGACGTACAGTCTGAGAGCTGTAGGCGGAAAGGCCTTCCTAAATGGCTCAGTTTGGCACTCAGGGAGGAAAAGGGGTTTTGGCCCAGAGTGCTCTGCTGAGCTGTGACTACTGTGGTAAGAGGATGCAGGTCATTGTTTTTGAAGGCAGACTTTTTTTTTTTGCTGCTCACCCTCCTCTGCATCAGCCCCCCAGAGTCTTAAAGGAAAAGCCAGCAGCCAAGCAGGGCCCTTTGATGAGCTCGTTGAGCCACTTCGGATTATCTGAGTTGCCCCCCCCCCTACTGACGTTACCGTCTAAGTCATTTTAAAGGTTAAAGTAAGGCTAGGATACAATGAAATACTCAGTAATAAGTAAAACAATAGTGAGATATGCTCAGTTTCAAATTGAATGTGTTTAAGTATAAAAATATTTAGAAAAAAGTACTTTTTTACTCGACATCACAGTCTGCCTCTGTGGTCCTTTTGCAATAATGCACCTCCTGTCCTTTTTTACTATGCTCTTACTTCACTTATTTTTTTTAGGACTGCAAAATAACATGAACTTTATACAGCTGTTCCTTTATTGATATAGCCCACTATATCAATCTGACATATTTATCAGCACCCTGTTCTGCCTCAGCACATTCCACAGCACGCCTGGTAAACAGGAATTATAACAAATAATGTGAATAATATGAACTATAATCAGGCATAACTAATAAAATCTGACATCTAGAAACCACGCACAGTGGAACCGAATGGGGTAGAATAGGACAGAATATTGGGCATTTTTTTGTGCGTCTGCATATGAGTGTATTTGTCTGTGCTTACCCACCACATGTCTACTTATGCAAATCTTGTGTTGAAAGCTATCGTTGCCCACCCCTCTTGTCGCAGGCAACCAAACACACACACACACGTAGACTTGAAAATCACACACTTACTGTAGGCACAAACTGTTCAGGTACTCCATAGGCAGACAATCTTTGTGTACATGCCCCCACTTACCTATAGTGAGCAGCTGATGAGGTAGTTGTATGCAGCACAGGCACGCACACAGGCATACCTAAAGCCTAGTAATGAGATTTGTAATGTGCTTATATCCATTCTTTCATTCAACAGAGGGATTGAGAGAAGGGAGGGATTAGGCCTGTATTATCACACCCTGTGGAGGGAGGGATGGAGGGAGGGACAGGGGCATGGAAGGAGAAAAAGGTTATGAAAGGAGAAGAGAGAGGGTTTTGGACAGTCTATAATCCCTATATGTAGAGAAAATGGTCAGGTAGACATAGTGGCTGGCAGGCAGGGAGATATGGATTTATAACATATATTATATTGTTATAAATGATTGAGATAGATAGAATGTGAAGCAGTTGATAGAGAACAGAGTAGGGAGGACTATCACCATGTACTACCCACAGAAAACAGAAGAGCAACGATCAGAATGACATTGTCATATCTCAAAACATCACGTCCAAAGATAAGGAGAAAGAGAAGGAATTGCAAGAAAAACACTTTTTTGAGGAGTTCCCTCTAAAACAACGAGAGAAGGGAATGAAATGAATCCTCAAACAGCAGGCGAGGATGTCCTGACAGCACCTGTTAAGTACTCAAAGGCCATTATTTTCTAATTAGGATTTGTAGTCTAAAATGTTCCCTCTGAAGGCTGATGGCTGGTGGTTCATCGATAGTGTATAAGTACACCTTGTTCCAATTATTGTGTGGATTTATTTAATGGAGGACATCTAGAGGTTAATCACCAGATACCTCAGAGCTAGCTTTAGGAAGAATGACTAATAAATATGACAGACTACACTCCCCCTCCCAGTTACGCGATATACTTTCATCCTTAGGATCAAAGTAGGAGACTGGCTTGTAGTACAGTATGTTAAATCTATGCCCAATCTTCTTGCATACAGATAAGGAATAATATTTGCAAACACATGTGATATTGCCTCTTTCTCTGCAAGTTTCTAGTTTTGAGTGCATTTATTACCCATCTACACGCAGAAAGAGCTGTTTTGCCAGCTTTATAATTATTATTTTTTTCTTTTTTTTACCTTAGTTAATGCCCCAAACTAATTTTCAGGTATCTTTACAAGGTGTCAAAAAGAGTCTTAAATTTGGCTTTCTGAAACCTCAGATACATTGGTCTGTTTTTTCACGGATGTACAGCAAAGTAACTTTGTTCTTCTTTGTTCTTTCTGTAAAAACATGCCTTTGAGTTGTTTTTTTCACACCTCCCATATACCTTTGTGAGGGGAAAATTCTGTTCTTGAACAGTACTCCCAGTCAAAGGTTTTTCAACAGGGTGCATTTTGGTAGTTATGCTTAAGGCAAACAATAAATTAATGCAAATTTATTGTAAATACCTTGTTGCAGTATAAGAAAGAAATAGCTTCAGTTATTTTAAAATTAGAGGGATTGGCACCTGTAGCAGACAACAAGCTGTATATTTGTCTTACAAGTCATTCCAACACATCTATCTGCTTTTAATATGTACAGACTTGACTGTTACTCCAATCCTGACTTTAAATAAAGCACTAATTAGCAGCCCCATCAGGATCTGCCAATTAAAAGGCTCCTAAACACAAAGATACAAGACATTTAACAGTCTTCTTGGGAGGCAGATGTCGGCCCAGGGCACCAACAAGGCAAGCTGTTATTACTGTGAGACCATCTCCTACACAAAATGCAAATATTGATGTACCTCTGAGCACTATCTAGTCATATTAGCTGGTATTGTGGAGCTGGGGGAGAAGAACTGCAGTATGAAGAGGGGACCAGAGAGATGAAGTATTAATTGACATCAGCCTGGGAGACAAAGGAGGGAAGTCGGGGCAAAGAAGCTGGGGAGTGGGAGCGAGGTGTTTTCAATGCAAAAGAAGGGGTCTGTGTTTGTAAGTAGGTCAGTTGTCAAGCACAGCACAACCGTGTGGGAATTTATCCCCGTCTCTTTACTAGTTTTTGTTTCTGCTGTGTATGACGCGACACACAGAACTCCACTGGCTATATTTCTCTAGTATACTAAGCCACTGTAATCCCAGTACAGACGCCCTCATTTCTTCCCCATTGTGTTGAGGCGTATGTGTCAAAGACAGCATGAGTGGAGAAAACATAGAAAGCACATTCTAAGACTAGGAATGGATGGAGGACTCTGTGTATACATCTAGTCTGTTTCAGTGAGCTTATTTTGTTGGTTTGTGTGTATGGACACTACATCGTTGTGTGTGTGTGTGTGTGCGCACGCATGTGGAGTTCATATTGCTCATGCTGGTGCTATAGACAATTATAGCAGAGATCATTTGTTCTCAGGGGTAAGGTACAACAACAAAAGGTCAAGAGTGAATATTCAACTATGCAGACAGGCAGAGAGGGAGATGGAGGGGAAGAGAAAGAGAGGGGGGAAGTTGTTGGATGACAACTAAGCAGGCAGATAGTACCCCTTTAACTAGTCTAATTGATTGATTGGACACACTGCAGCAAAAATAGATCCCAATTCTACTTCCAATATTTTAATGCCTCTGGTTGTTCTTGTCTTTAATTGCAAGGAAGAGAGATGAAAGAGAGGAGGATTAGGAAAGAAGGCTGGTTATGGTAGCACGCACAGAGCGGGGTCTTTGCAGTGTTTAATGTGTTTGTTTTGAGGATCACTCAGCTGTAATAAACTGAAAATGGCAGTGTTTGTCTAGGGGATTTCATAGCAATTGTTTTTATTCCTCCTTGTGGAGGCTTTTAGTGGCAGGGATCCCCTTTGCTACTGTATATGACATTACAGTCTGGGAAGTTCCCCCGAAGCACTCATCTAATACCAACATGTTCAGTAGTCTTTGTCCCAAGTTCCTCAGGGAGTGAAACGGCAGTGTTTCAGGAATACTTACAATGGCTCCTTCTTCTAGTTTATAGCTCCTCATTAGTTTGCAATACTCTTGTCTTATTTTTTGCCACATTAGAGGCATGGCTCAATGGAGGGCAATGTATGTTCACCACTTTGGTCCACACTGAAATATCACAACCAATACAGGATGGAGTGTGACAGAATTATCATTAGACCTTTTCCAGAGGATGAATCTGACTTTGGTAATCCCCTGACCTTTGCTCTAGCAACTTCATGAGGTTTACATCTGAGGTTTTAAGCGATATGTCTCAACAAATATTGAAAAGACTGCCATTAATTCTGGTGCACACATTAGTATACCGTATAGGCTGGAAATTTAATATCTGCTGGATGGTGGACATGGTTTTTGTAGAGCTCCAAGACTAATATTTCATATGGAAATATATAAAACATCTGTATGTCAAAGAACATAAGTTTAAAGGCTAAAAATACATATAGTTCCAGTGTAATCCATTTGGAGCTGCCTCCTCACTTTTGAAAATGGAAGATAAATATCTGCAATACTCATTTGTTGCAACAGCCCTCTGATATCTGATGTCATAAGAATTTTGGGACCTTAAAACATGGTCACAGATCAGATAAGGCTGAGAAATTAAAAAATGCATGAAAAGTGCAATTGTTGCCCTTCCTGGGACTAGTTTGCCTACTGCTGGCAAACATACACTACCAAGCTCAGTCACTTGGATCTCTTGTTAGACTAAGCAGTAGCTGCATACTTTATATATAAAACCATGGCCCTATGAGTCACTGTCAGCAGGAGCAATCCATTTTCACAAATCAGTGGGTCGTGTGTCTAATAAGGTGTTGATCTTATTTTTAATGTATTCTTTAATAGCTGATCTTCTCGAGCTGAGGGCGGATGGAGCAGCAATAAGAGGAAACAGCGTCCACCTCATTAGCAGAAGTTATGACAACTGTCAGACTTGTTAACAGCACAACTTTTAAGGGAACACTGTAAATAACATCAGTTTACCTGCTCGCCTGGTGTCTTGTTAAAACGGTGGACATCATTTATCTTGGGCAGACACTTAAGCAGTGTCTACAGTCAATACACTGTTTTGGATTGGATAAAGGGCTACTCTCATATTTTCTCAACTTATCCAAAGAAAACCTTTTTTGCACACAGCGAAAAAGCAGGAGGAAAGAGAGCATAGCACAATGCAAGTTCTTAAAGAATAATAACTACTTATAATAAGACTACGTATAAGAACAGTAAAAATAATTGAAACGTAGGTGTTGAGCAGGATCATGTGGTCAGTGGGTAGTCTGCAGTCACAGATATTTGCATCCGATCAACATATGGACTGATCATTAAGTATCTGCACAATCTTTTGAGCTTGGTGGAAGATTTTAAAGTATTCCTCCAGTGTCTGATACCTATTGCTCATGAATGTATAGCCACAGCCCCATTTCCTTTCCGTTACCCCTCTGCATTGTTCTCCTCATTAACTTTCCTCGTTGATTTTCATTTCTTTCTCCCTCCTTCACTAATAGGTGACCCTCCAGTAGGCTTCCGTGACGTGTTGCTGCGTGATGGTCCTGAGGGATTCGCCAAGGCTGTCCGTGCCCACCAAGGTCTGTTGCTAATGGATACCACATTTAGGGATGCTCACCAGTCGCTCTTGGCAACCAGGGTCCGGACCCACGACCTGAAGAAGATCTCGCCATTTGTCAGCCACAACTTCAACAACCTTTTCAGCTTGGAGAACTGGGGGGGTAAGTTTTAGTTTGTTAAATGAATGTCAGTGAAAATTACTACAGCTGCTACAGGTCCAGACAGGATACAGTGACAGTACTCTTTGTACATTTGAAAATATGGGATCACTTGAATATAACAGGATGGCTTTCAAACGGGGACTTACCTTTTTATTTATTATCACATCTCTTTGATTTTTGCATACTACAATTTTGACTGTATCTGGACATTCAATATTCAGCACTTATTGCTTTCATAGGTCCCTTAGTTATAAATGGAGTATTGGTCAGTATCGCCACTTATCCATTAATTAGTCTCTCTGCTTTTTGATCTCAGCTGCCGTGCTAATGCACCTGTTGATATTTGTATTTTAATGCATGTTGCTGCTATGATCATTTATTAACCCTCCAGGGATTTATTACATCGAACAATCTATCTAATCTGTCTAATCTATCTAATCTATACCTGTGTATACGCTCCTCCATGTTTGTGGGTGTGAACAACCACATGTGTTCGTTCCTTTCTCTCCCACTCCTTCTTTAGATTTTCTCCATGTTTCATCGATGACAGTGATTGTACCTCTCTTTTAATTTTTGATTTTTTTTTTTGGGGGTTGAGCTTTGAAAAATAATGTTCAACCCAAAATGCTTCACATTAATACATCTCATCTCCAACAAGTTAGTCTTCACCAAGTTCTTTCAATACATAATGATTGTACCTTTCACCTGCTTTTGATCGAATACAGAAAATGATGCATTATTTAAACTTCTTGAGGCATGAACAGTGCAATAGACTGTTCCCTGTATAATATGCAAACACTGTGAAATTGGCCAGAGAACAAAAACGGTTGGCATGGAGACCGATTATCAACACTTCTTGATAATGGTCCTATGTGAAGTGCAATTGTTATGAACTGGTTTCAAAGAGTAAATTCATTTTTCCCGTCTGAACACTCGAACACTTAGGACCAGCGCATTTGTGGTAGATATATGCCCAGTGCACCTCTTGAGGATGAAACATTTAATTTAATGCCCAATTATAGTAAACCATGAGTGATTGTGCTTATATTACTTGGACTGATCACAAGAGCAAACATACAAACGAAACAACAAAAGCCTAAAGTAAAAAGGAGCTCTGATTCAGTGACTCTGAACATTGTTAGATGGTTGAACAAAGTGAGAGAAAAAATAAACACAGGAAAAACGAGTTTCCAGGGAAACCTCTTCAATGCTGTAGACCCTTTCTGAGATTAAATTGCTCCTAGTAGCTGATCATAGTGCACCAGTTAGGTAGAACATCATTAATGGTGCACTCTGAGCAGATCTCACATTAAGCAACTGTCTACTCATATCATGTTTGAACAGTTAAAACGGTTATAGCAAAAGTAAATTATTGAGGAGGTATTTCAATAAAAAGGACTTAAACACTTCCTGACTTCATCTCCCAGTATATTGTGATGTTATTATGAGATTGACCAGAGGAAGATGATATACATTCAGTTCAGCTGTGTTTGAGCAGTTACATTAAAAGTAAATCTTTGAAGAGAGACCGTGACAACTCTCAGTGAACTCAGTCCTTCACTCTGGAGGAAATTGCTGAAGTGATACTAGGGAAGCCCCTCATCCCTGTGTCTCATTATACTGTGTGAGCCAGCTCTGAACGAGGAAAGTGCTGTGAGGCACATAAATGCCTTTTTAAACATTCCATTATATAATATGTAAAGACCCAAAGATATATTCACAATTTTTTTCACCTAGGCCATATTAAATATGTTGTTTACCATCATTTATAGCCATGCATAGCACAGCCTCACTGATAGCTTTACTTCTGATAATCCCACCACTCTACTGCAGCCTCACTAAGTTTAGACATAGTCCAATGGGGTGAACATTTAGTCCTTCAAAAACTGTTATAAACATCCTTTTAGGAAATGGGAAGCTCACAGCACAGTCAGACATGTGTACACCGTTTTGATAAAAGTGAAAGATGATAAAAGGGCACAAACCGAGTTTTCTATCGGGTTTTTCTCTTGGCTTCATCTATGTGAGAAATGGAAACTGTGCAAAATGGTCAATAAAAACCTGAGAGAGCTTGCTTTAATCCTCATGGGACCAAACTTATCAAAAGTTGCATAAAGCTTGCTGATATCTTATTTAGTTTTCAAAATATTGACAATAAACTTCAAAATGGGTGGGGCTTAATGGCCATAACTAATGATTTGGTCAATCATCATCATATCTCTTTACATATCTTCTGCCTTTGTTTTGTCATCAGATTCGATTTAGGGAGGACAAATGGCTTATCTTTGAGTGTACAGATATCGAACTACTGCAGGCTTTGTGATGATGAAACAAGTGTGTGGTTGGTCTCACGCCCTCTTTAAACAGAACTGAATGGGCTGATATGACTTTGCTCAGCTTTGTGAAGCCTAAAACTCACTCATTGCTGCTCATGGCTTTTTAATTTTTTGCCCACTGAGCTTCGTCCTTCTGTTGAGTGCAAAAAGGGCTTGAACCATGAATCGCTGCTTGCGGCTATATTTTATATATGAAGATGGCTTGTTCCTCACATGTCAGGAAGGAGGGCAAAGAACCATATTCATTTTGAGTAGCAACCACCACCGACCCCTCACCCACACATCCACACACACCTTCTTCACCTTTGATAACTTTTCCTCAACAGGAAATGGTGATTATATATGTTTAATAAGGTTTGAGCTAAAACACTTAACATTTCCTTTTAAACAACTGATAGATCAAATAATATCATCACTTCACATTTTAGGCTTCAACTGACAATGTTTTGGTACAATGAATACGTATTCACAACTTAGAAGGGTATTTGATGCAGTCAAAACTCTAGGTAAAAACTGCAGAATAATCTGTGCTCTGAACCAAATCCGTTTATGATAAAATGGCAATAGAAAAGCGAATAAGTCTCACTTTGTGTCTGCCCTTTGAAATTCTCATAAAGCGCTAATGTTTGAATTGCAGTGGAAGTCAAGTTTTGAAATCCTTTGTCAGTGAAAGTGCTTGAAGTTTAAACAGGCCTCTGTCTTCATAAAGAAGTTATAGAAAGTGAATATATGCTTTTCTCTCTCCCATTTATAAAGTGATTGCAAGAGAAAATCACTGAAATCAGATGTAACACAAGAGTTGGAGAAGTTTAAACACTTCCTGACACAATGTTTCTGTAATGGGCTGATGTTATTAGCTGAGGAGAATAAGATGCATTTTGTCTTTCTCGATTAAGAAAAGTTGTTTAGAGCGAGTGAATCACTGAAGAGAAATGTAATATGCTTGTGGATCCTCTTGAGGCATCTGTAGTTCCTGCATGATATGATTATGAGTCAGAGAAAACAGAATAGAAAGCTCTCATAATTATTTAAACATTTAAAGGCAGAATTAATTGTAGAAAGACACATCCTCCTGACATATTCCTGCAACTTAAAATTCTTAGCATGGGTGTCCTCCTGTGCATATTAGTGTTAATATAATACATATATACAGTATGTATATATTTGAGTAATTAGGTACAAACAACAAAGCATTTAGTGAGGAATCTGCCACCAAGTCTTTTATCAGTGTATTTTCTCTTGACAATAAGGTAATTTCAGTGTGCTGTTTTTATTTGCCTTAAACACAAAAATGGTCAGTAATTATCGCTTACTTTCAGCAGTTAGACTCAGTCTCCAGCTCCTTATGAGGCTGCTTCAATTCCAGTTCCTCAAAATAGATTTTTTTTTTTTTTTTTTTTTTTTAATTATGAAGTATGGGTCATGCCATACAAGGGACTGAATCCCACACACTGGATGCTACACTTCCCAAAACGCAACTTAATAGATTCTTTCCTTAGATCGTCTATGGGCATTCATCCATAAATGCCCATTTCTCTCAAATTATGTTTCCACTTTATGATATAGACTTTTTGTTAAAATTTGATACCTCAAGCCCAATCAGGGACATCCCCCCCAGGGCAGTTTTCTCAGATTTCCTAAGATCTCTAGAGTCCAGAACTGCTTTTAGAGGATGAGTACTTTTTTGATGCATAGATTCAAGCTCTAAAATAATTGCCTTATTAATAGAATGTTGTAACCTTTTTACAGTTTATCTCAGGTTAATTTGTGAATATCAGGCAGTTTGTTGTTTAAAGCCCTTCATCCTCTCAGCTTTCAGTACCAAAGTGCCCAGTTTCACCGGCTGCCAGCCATGTGCTTGCTTCATTTTGACTTGTTATAAAGCACAAATTAGGCTACCACGCTGTCGTAAAAAGGTCAGCTCCAGTGCACACTGTCCCCGAGTGACAGCTTGTAACTATACCTTTAAACAGTTCCTCCTATCACTACATTCCTCTCGTGATTGGATTTTCCTGTGCAATTACGCTTTTATAACAAAGTGATCAGAGATAAAAAATATTATGCCCGGCTCTGCTCATATTACTTAAAACCAACACAAATCACGAAGGGGAGATGACCACATGAGTATTGAACACTAGTCCCCTGACACATTGTCCCTATGCAAGAATCTTTTTTTACACAGAGGAGTCTTAGATAGGGAATATTTCTTTAACATGTTTCAGCTGCTTAAAGGCAGAATGAATCATTGAAGAGATTAAGCCTGTGAAAGCCCTTTGAGGCTTAAGTCCCTTCCTGATATAGCGTTCCTCCCGATACCATAGAAGATACGTTATGTGACCCATTTCATATTACTGTATCTATATGGTTTCACATATCTGTTTCACAGATGGCAGATTTATCAGATGGTCAAGCTGCAGATTCTTAATTTCTGCATCTGATCATGTCGGTATGTGCATCGTGTTCAGGCCAGCAGTTATATAACCAGTGTTTTAAAGTACTTTTTTTTCAAATTTTTTTAAGGAATATGTGCTGTGAAAGGCGAATCAGCCAAACCAGAGAAATACAGTGGAATCACAGATGATATAAAAATTAATTTGGCAGGATAAACCATCAGATGTATCAGGGCTATAATTGCTCACTTAAGCAAAAATGCTGATAACTGCTGAGATGTGTCTGCTTATGTAACTCAGTGATTCAAATTGTAGATATTAATAATTTTTATTCATCATGGGCCTTTCTCTCTAGACTCAGGGGCACGAGATAGACGGTAACTTCATTGGAATTTATCTTCCCACCAGGGGACTCTTGGATGGAGTAAAGAATTTGCCAATATGCGACCATTCAAACAGTTTTATTATCTAATTTTGTGTAAAATTCACCCTTACTTAATCTTACAAACAGAGGATGTTAGAGGCCTATGTATTCCCACAACACCTATTCCAGGAGATACCCTCTCTAAAAATGTCATTTTTCTCTCCTCTATCATTACACATTACATGGGGTGTTAAATACATTGCCGACAATTGTAGCCATCACATAAAAGGCTTGTTTCGATCCTTCCATCTCATTTATTTTAGCTCATGTTCACGGCAATTTGGACGCTGCCCACTCTTCCAGAAAGGCAGGCTACAGCAGTGCCTGTGCCTAATGTCCTGCTTGTGGGACCAGCTGTCAGTCTTAATTCTCATTGTGAAATTATTAGAGTAAATTCTGCTGTCCCAAATGAATTCCTCATTCAGCGTCACAGTTTGATATCTCTCATGCAATGAAACTTTAATACTAATGTTAAACATCAGATAGTAGTTTAAGAGATGCTGACAGAGGCTAAAACCCAAATCAGGGGTGAAAAAATTCAAAAAACTAATAAAGAGGAGGGTTTTTCCACGGCACCCCCGCTTCTCCCAAAGTAAGGAACAAGCACTTGTGCTCAGTATTCTCCCCGTGTCTAAATGTATGAGTGCACAGAAAATGAAATTTAATGATGACAGTGTTGGATCAGCAGAAAACCACTGGAGGCTTCAATATTTCTAGCTGATACGATAAACGGGTATGAGATTCACTAATCTACTCCCCCAGAAAGGGAAATGAGAGATTGCTATCTCTTTTTTCGCCCAATCCCCTGAAACATTTCGTAGATTTTAAAGTGACTTTAAAATGAAACGATGAAAGTGTTAGAATGAGCAAGTGTCATCAGATACTTTATCAGAGCGACCATTAGTGTATGTTTTATGTGTGCCATCCATTTATGTGTGTGTGTGTGTATGTTTTTTTGCTTTTTTTGGGTAATGTGATGAGTTTGAAATATTACTTTTTGTGTCTAAAATTGAGATCAAAGTTGGGATGACAGCTGAGATTTGAGATGACAGCTGAAATAAACTAACACCCCTGTGTGTGTGTGTGTGTGTGTGTGTGTGTGTGTGTGTGTGTGTGTGTGTGAGATTAGGTGCAACCTTTGACGTGGCCATGCGCTTCCTGTCAGAGTGCCCATGGAAGAGACTCCAGGAGCTGAGAGCTCTGATCCCAAATGTCCCTTTCCAGATGCTGCTGAGAGGGGCCAACGCTGTGGGCTACACCAACTACCCTGACAACGCTGTTTTTAAGTGAGTCACTCATATACATACACATTGCCAAATATTATCCTTCCAGTCTCACTGTGAACAAGCACACAGTCTTTGGTTTTCTGTTTGAATCCACGCTGTTTAAAATTCTGGCCGTTTCAGCCCATATACTGTGCTGAAAATACTTTTTATTGAATTGTTGGAAAACAGCGGTTTGAATAATATTCTCTTGAAACCAGCTGCTGCTCCTCTGGCTTCATTGTCTGTCACTCTCATATTATTTATAAAATCTGCCCAGACTGGGTTGTTTCCATGGGAACAACATGGGTGACCATCAAGTCCATACATAATTTTGTGTCTGTTTGTAAGCTTAGCCGGGCATTATACATGATTCAAACTCCTTGCAATCATGAATTATAACACAACAGTAAGGTAAAACAATTGAGAGGCAGTTATTCCTAACAGAACAATACATTAAAAACAATGCAACACAGCGCAGAAGATTTTCTTTAAAAAACAGAAAAGATGCAGCTAAGCTGAAGCTACAGCTTATCACACCTTTCCTTCTTCCAAGACATGACCTACTTTGCATCAGAAGTAACATAAAGCCAACTGTTATGGGTCTTTACCATACCTTTGCCAAAACGCTTTACTGATCATATTCTCGTATTTCTTCATCAACAAAATTTGTCAGTTTGAGTAGAGAACATGTTTTTAGTTCCTTGCTACATCTGCTGTCTGAAGGTTGATTTGACTTTTTAATGAGAATATTTTGATTTTGGCAAAATTTCTTTAAAAAGCCTGGTTGCTAAGACAGAGTATCCTTCATCCTTCATGCAGAATTCCCTTCTCATTTGAGCTGGGCCTGTTGATTTATGTATGTGTGTCCCTCATGATTTTTATATGATCGTAATGGCTGCCGCTGTTATCTAGAGTCAAGCCCATCTACGCTGGACAACATGTGAGGCAGGACACATAAATCAGTCAAATACAATGCTTTTTTTTTTTTTCTTCTTAACCCCTTCTTAAACATGAATTTTCCCCTCAATTCATATTATCTTTTCCTTATTTTAATGTCCGGATACTTTTCACAACTTGACATTTATTTTACTTATTTCAATTTAGTTTAACATGATTGTCCAAAAAAGATAAAATTATATATCAGTATTGAAGCTACATACTCTAATTCTCAATCAGTCCAGTCATTAGTTCAGCCCTGTAATATACATTTTTTTTTTTATTAATTCATTTATTTTTTGTCCTTGTACTTTGTCTTAAACATGCACATTCTATTGTTTTTGATGTTTGTTTGTTTTTTGCAATTTTAAGATAGCTGGAAAACAATAGCTGAGAACAATAGTTGCTATAAGCTCCACTTTTGAGAAAGGGTTTGTTTTTTTCTCCTCCTACTCTGTCCTACATTGTATAAATTAGACTCTATACGTAGCATGAAGCCTTCGGACACAGCTGGTTCCTTTCTAAATATATCAGAATGGATCTACTGTAAGATAGCTGCCTCAAACCTCACAATTAGAACACGCATTTTAATCAGGTCAATTTGGTTGATGCGTTCCTGTTGCCTCCTGCCTTGCTCAGTGAGTTACATACATTGCACAGACATATTGTTGATACAGAAGTGAAAACCATAAATACTCCTGTGCCCACACACATGTATACACACGCCTCTAACACTTTTCCAAATGGATTCACAAGCTACCTCGATGATGGGGATGACTCATGTATACTCAAGCACACACACCTGCAGTCAGTTCTCGCACAAGCACACAAGCATGTGCAAGTGTACAAACACACACACACACACACACACACACACAGTTTAATTCTCCTCACCTCAAATAAATTAGTGGTGGCTTTATGACTAATGCAGCTGTCCCCTTCTCCTTCCTTTCCACTGAATCTCTCACATACAGACCTCCCTTGCTTTTTTTTTTTTTTTTTTTTTGCTCATCCCTCTCCTATCATATAGTCATTATTTATCCCTACTCTTATAACTCCCTGTTTTACGCCTCCATTCATCTCTGCATTACACACTTCTTTCCCTTTTTTAACTCCCTCTCTCTATCCCGAGTGCTCTTCATCTCCCTCTCCCCCAGTCACTCTGTGTCCCATAGGGGGAGTGCCACTGAAAATTTGCACAATTGTGATTAATGGCTTTGATCTGTTTGCCTGGCTCTCTCTCTCCATCCTCCCTTTACTCTGTCACTCTTTCGTCCTAAACGTTTTTAGTGCAGCAGTCTGCAGCCAAGTGGCCTAAGCATCTTCATTAACTAAATCAGATCAAAGTGTAATTTAATTTCAATGATTTAAAGTGAATTTTACAGGGTCACAGTACAGTGCTTTCTGCAGCAAGACGAGTGTAAAATTTTAAAATCTGAAATGACGGAATGATTGAAAGGGTCTTATAATTGCTAACTAGATCTTCTTTTTCGCTTGAAGGAAAAAGTTTTGACAGAAAAAAAACTTTCAGATTCACATGAATAATGATCACTCCAGCTTGGAGGCAGATATGTAGGACAGTGCAGTGTATTTTGATTTGGTGCCAAACATCGTCCACTCGAAAGGACTTGTTTGCATTGTAGTGCTAAATAAATACCAGACATGCAGACGCTGCACTGGTAATCCTCTCACGCCACAACATTAAGTATGTCTGTTTATTTGCTAAAGTGAAAGATTTGTGTGTGTAAATATTGCAGTTACAGCAACACTGCTACAGCAAGCACTAACCCCGGTTATGAAAAACCTGATGAAGATAACAGGGGCCAAGACTATAATAGGAGGGATTTACCACTAGCAGTTTGGATAATGAGGCGCGTATGCATTTCTCTCGAGTTATTGTGGGCTCCTGCAGGCTGTGTAAGCTCACTTTTCATGGAAATAGTGAGAACATTGTATTATCGCAGGTAGAGCAATATTTATGAGTGGCAATATGGAGATGGATATAAACAGCTTATCCCAACCCAGATGTGCGCTATTATCTGGGTTACACTGTGCATGAAGAAAAACACATAAGTCTGAGAGTGAGAGATTGTGTGATTATCTTGCAGTGCAGTGTCTTGACATCCTTCCTGACCTACTTGTTCCAGCCTCAAATTTGAATGTAATTTAAAATAATAAATATGTGCTTTTGGCTAACATTATGCCCCCCCCCCCAAAACTCTTCTAGGTTTTGCGAGGTGGCCAAGGAGAACGGCATGGACATCTTCCGTGTATTTGATTCCCTGAACTACCTGCCGAACATGCTGCTGGGGATGGAGGCTGCTGGAGCAGCAGGTGGCGTAGTGGAGGCTGCCATCTCGTACACGGGCGACGTATCTGACCCAATGAGGCAGAAATACTCCCTGGACTACTATGTGAAACTGGCAGACGAGCTTGTCAAAGCCGGAACCCACATCCTGTGTATTAAGGTGAGGAAATAAACCGAAGATCTAGTGTTTTAGCATTTTCTTTAAGAACTTTTAACTGCTACTTGGAGTATAAAGATTCTGGAACATATTGTTTTCCTCTGTGCGGAAGTCCAAGCCCATCTGCCACCAAAATAATATAAAAACAGCTGAAAAGAGTGCAAACACACCTTTGCTCAGGCTTGTGTCCACACTCTTTGCATGGATTTCGTCATATTTAGGGCCCACACTAACTACCAGCTAAATGTTTGGGCTGTCTGACATGGTTGTGTGAACTCCACATAGTATTTGAATTTAAACTTTTTTGTATTTGGTTGGTTTAAGCTATAATCGAGCTCCTCTGGCAGTTAAGACATTCAAGAGGACCAATGGAAATCCTGATCAAATTAGTGGTATTTAATATTGAAAGCAAGCTCTGGTGTGTTTAATTACTTCTATCATCCTGTGTTAAATATGTTTAAATATGATGAACATTACTGCAACAGCTACCACTACTGTTCACTCTAATTCTTTTAACATTTGGTCACAGTAGCACTATTGCTACTGAAATGGCAGAATGTTAGCTGATGTTCAGCTAAATACAAAAATAGATACATAAAATCTGGGTTTCCTCAATATATTATGGTGAAGTAAAACATTTTTACACACAAACCACATACCACATACATTTTTGATTAGCATTTTGATTAACAGAAAACACTACATGTTAACTGTTAAAGACAGATGAGTTTTCTTTATTTACCCCTACTGAAATAACTTGTATACTTGAGCTGCTTATCTAAATGAAAAGACTGATAATGCTCACATTGAATTAATTTCTCCATTCAAGCATGGCAGAATATTTTCAAACGTGAAATGATAAACTCCACTGCAGTGTGAACCATAGCAGCATTCGCAGTCGCATAAATGGCTTGCCCAACTAATGACTTTAACTTTTAAAAGAGGAGATGAGCATGCATTACAACTTTAAGGGGCCAAATGACCATCAAAGAGTGCAACTAAATGTCTAACCTTCTGTTAATATCAGTTGAGATTTATTACATTATGAGCTTTTCAAGACTGTGAAGCTCTCAACTTAAGGCAGTATTTTGTTGTTCCAAATAATCATTTCCGAGTACAAATAATAAATACGTTTCCCTCACAGATCTCCCATTATCTCGACCTCTATGAAAGTGTGATTTTACAACAAAAGAATGGTTTCATGACTGGCTTTTTGAACCAGGTTAATTCAAACTAACTTTCTCACAAATGGTTTGGTGTTGTAATAGATTCAGCCCGGTCTTGAATTAACAGAACTGAATCCTTAAGAGATTACCACTGGCTTAAATTCCACCTAAAACGTGACAGTTATAACTTTATTATTATTATTATTATTATTATTTGGACACTTTCAGTCATCAATACCAGTCCTGATCACTTTAAGGCTTTTGGCATAACTGCACGTTTTTCCCGTATTGCATAGTCTCATCTGCTTTTACTCATTTTAATCCACTGACGTATCATCACTTTGTGGTGTGTTCCAGCTTTCTTGAGCAGCCTCAGGACAGTGTTGTGTGAACATTCTCTCGCTAAAGACAACTAAGAAAGGTGGTAAAAATTAATCCTGTTTAACTTAGTCAAGGACTCCATATCTAGAATTTATATGTGCTTCAGAGAGCTACTTAAAAACATCTGGACAAAGATCTGTTTATGTTTTAATGTATAAGTGTCCAGGAGTCTAGTTCCAAGAGATTTAGACATGTACCTGTGGAACTAAAATGATCTAAAAGAGAAAATACATGATAATGTAGGATGAAAGATATTAAACATAAAAGAATCACTAGCGAATGTTCACTTAATATATTATAATATATATTGTATATCACACATATTTTTCATTTCATTTTCCATCAACCCTTTTACTACTCCCTGCTCATGTGTCCTCCTTTCCTCTCCCTGACTCACCAGGACATGGCTGGCCTGCTGAAGCCAGAAGCCAGCAAGCTTCTGGTCGGTGCTCTGAGAGACCGTTTCCCAGATGTGCCCATCCATGTGCATACCCATGACACAGCTGGAGCCGGTGTAGCTGCCATGCTGGCCTGTGCTGAGGCCGGAGCTGACGTAGTTGATGTGGCAGTGAGTATTCATATTTGCTGTACAATCCTTTATGTTAGTAAAGGTCAAGGTTGCTTTAGAGTCTTGAAATGGTCCAGTCCATGTACTTATTTTCATTTTATGCATCCAAAGCATTATTTAAAATTGCCACTGGAAGGTTTCAAATCCTTATCAGTTATCATAAAACAATCCAATGTTTGAATTTCTACTAACCTGTGTAAGTTAGGGAGAGTGAGACCTTCCTTTAACTAATTCAAAATTTCCATCCAGGTCATGCTACTGTAGGAAGCCCATTGTGTGAAAAGTATCAACCACTCTACACATTCAACTCAAACAGTTATTTGGGAGCCTGTTTCCACCCAAAATTTACCTGAAAAACCTGAACACTAATTTTCTACCAGCTTCTGCAGTTTACATCTTGAAATGTCACAGAAACAAAGACAGAACCATTGTCAAAGCCAGTAACATTTCCCTTACTGTTTTCTCGGGGGTACACTGCCAGCATGGGTAGTTTCAATAAAAAACCACCTGCTTTTTGAAGTTTCGGGCCATTCTACTTTTCAGTTCTTTGTAACAATATATGAAACAAACAACCGACTTTCCACCGTCAATCAGACACACCAACAAAAAACATTTTTTTGTATAATTTTCATTGTTTTAAGTGTCTTTTTATTGTGCCATGTAATAAAGCATTCATTCACAGTAACAAACAAGCTATGAAACATGCCCTCAACAGGGGTGGTAAGATGGCCTAAATGAAGTTGCTCTATATATCTGCATGTACATATGTGTGTGTGTGTGTGTGTGTGTGTGTGTGTATGTATAATGAAATACTTACATGCACTCATATTTTAGAAATATTCCTATTTACACGCAGAGATCTGCAGCCTAGTACACCATACCTTTTACTCCATAAGTGTACAAAACCGATCCCCTAAGATTTGGACCCATATTAATATACTTGTACAATGATTACAGCTTAGTCAATCAGTATTCATATTAATTGTCTCTCTCTAGGTTGACTCTATGGCAGGCATGACTTCTCAGCCCAGCATGGGAGCCATCGTGGCCTGCGCCAAGGGGACCAAGCTTGACACTGGTATGTGGGCATTCAAACTCTACTCAGTGGGTTAGAGGGAATGTGTTGCAACAAAACACCATCAAATATCCACATAAATCTCATCACAGCATGTATTTGTTAATGGAACAGTGTCTCCTAGATGACAAGACTTGCCCAGAAATTATTTTTATCGTCGGAGAGTCTGCTACTTTACGTGAGGGGGGAAAAAAATCAATAAACAAATCGATAAATGACAGAGCGCATCACTAATTATGACCCTAAGTCAGAAAAACAGATGCATTCAGCTTAGTGATAATGTACACAGCCAATTATTAGAGGAGGGTGCAAAACAGAGATACGGACCAAAAGAAAGAGATTGATGCGGTCAATAAAACAGATGCTCTATTTAACAAAACATTCCTGATCAATGGAATGATGAACAGTTCCAATAGTAATGATTAGAAGATGAGAATTATTAGCAAACCTGAAATTTACCTATCTGCTTGTATATAAAATGATTGGTTGTAGAACTGAATACTGAACTGAATGTTTTCATCACAGCATGCTAAAAACTGAAGGCTGCCCAGTACAGCCAGTACAGCCTACTCTGAACAACCAGTGGCTCCCTGGAGCATTTAGGGGTTCAAGGCTTCTCCTAAGGCATCTTTGAAATGGTTGTTGGTCATTCATTGTTTCTTACCCTTTGTTGTATGTGGTTGAAGATCTTTAATCAAAAGCCTGCTTCTCTACATTTTGGACCACCACAGCCTTATTCTATCTTCTCAGGAGGTCAAATTATAAGTGTACAGGTGGCTTTATAATGTGTTCATTCCCCTTTGGGTTTTTTTGTTCATCACTGTGTTCTGCTCAATGTAACCTCCATGGGCTGTGAAAAAGCAGGAGCCCCTCCCTCCTCTGATAACTGCCTGGGCTCGCTGACCTCTGCCTCCTATAGCATTGCATATAGAGTGGAAAAAACATTAAGAGCCAATTGTAAAACTGCTCTTAAAATTGAAAGAAAATGAAACAGGCTAAAAGAATTAAAACTGATGTGGACTTTGCTGCTTAGTTATGCAGAGTAATGCTATAGGGAAAACTGACTCAGCTCTACTAACTAGATCTGATAGCTCATTTCCATTACCCAGAACCACGAAAAACCCTGTTAATTATGTTTACACTATTCACAGTGCACAGCTCATGTACCTTCTGATGCTATAGTGCAGGATACTATTAACATTCTAAGCAGTTTTTAATGTATGGTAGCAAAATGCAGATGATCTTTTTAATGGACAGCTTTTTAATGTACACAAAGTCCTCTTTGTCCTCTGTTCTGATGAGGTATGTGCACAGTTCATTGCCTTTATGCATAAGAGAGGAATAACGGTTTTTGATGATCTTTTGGTCTTAAGTTAAAACCCTAATTAGTGCAAGTCAATAACAGTTTGACCATGCTGACATGTTATAGTATTATGATTAGTCCTGATGCTAATATTCTGATGCACAGACAAATTTCTCTTCCCTTTGCATCCTCTGCGTGTTTACTTATATATTCTAATAGATGTCATGTCACATGGTCAGGTCATGAGAATAATAATACTTATCCATTCATGTTAAACCTTTGTGCAATTGAGCAATTGAGTTGTGCTACATTAGCAAGCTCATATGTGCTACTGTAAAATTCCCCCCAAAAAATTTTAACAGTTTAAAGAGTAACTTACCAGGCTGAAAACCTTGATGTACCCTCCTTCTACATCCCTTCAGCAAGGTTAGACGTTAAACCCTCAGTCAGCCAAAACAAGATTTTCATCTGGTGCTTAGATGCTCTTTTTATAAAATATGTAAATAAAGAAAGTAATGCTCTTTGTATTTCTGTGTCAGTAATGTAGTGTATCGCTCTCCCTAATTTCCATGGATGAGTGGCCAAACAGCCAGCGCGGTGTCACACTAATATTTCCAGGTCAACTGCAGTGGTGATGTAAAGCAGGAAATGACAGTAAACATCAGGTCCTGGTGATGTTGGTTCGTCACGGTGTCCTGTCCACGGTGTGAACAGGCTTCTCTATAGACTCACTGTTTCTGCAGCAATATTTAACAATCATACAGGGAGTAATTTGTCATAGGAGAGGAAGCAATTTCGGTAATAGTCCATAAAGCAACACAACAACAGAGCCATTAAGACATGCTGTGATTTGAGTATGATGTGTGACTTGTGCTTGGAAATGAAAACCTCTTGATTAACTGCTGCTCTCTCGATCTACACACGTAACCGACAACTGAATGCACAAGTTCATGTTCATTCCCTGGAGCTGGCAGGTATTTATTTGGGCAATGTAGGAAACATGACATGTTACTGCTTCAAAGTATCAGTGAGAGAAACTCTCCCCTCATTTAGGCACAGTCCAGTCAAGTGACAGAATATCAATTTATGAACATAGAGTACACTGGAAAAAGGAGAGGGGGAATGAAAGACGAGTTCGTTACTGAAGTGTGAGGGGTTTTCAGGTTTTTCTTCATCCGTCAGTTTATGGAATTTCAATTTGCTTCACTTGAGACTGAGTGGGATGCAGGATGTCTCCCACACACACTCACATGCATGTGCATACTTATATTCTATCCTCATGTGACCCTGGTAATGCATTATGCAAACACATGCAAACAAATTCCTCCTCACTTCCAGATTCTGTTATACCTGTCACCTCGTGCTTGTCTCATCTTTTCATCTCTGCCTCTTAGGCCTTTCACTCCCTTCCATCTCCATTTGCCCATCTCACTACTTTTGTAATAATGCAGCGCACTGCCTTGGATACTTCCATACCTCCATGACCTTAGTCTTGTTTACTGCTTTCCGTCACTCCCTCCCCTCTGTCTGCCATCTTTGCCATGTGATCTGCCTCCTCTATCTCCCTCCTTCTCTCTGTTTGCTTTTTCCTATCACCCACACATCTTTCACGTGGTCTCTCCATCCTCCTCTTACTTCCCTCCCTCTCAGTCAAAGCAATTGACAGCTCTTTATATGCCTATTTCACTCCCTAAAACTTCCTCAGCATCTCCCACAGTAGCTCTTCATTTATTCCATCAACCACACTGTGCACACATAGCCATGCATTCTGTCAATAAAAAAGGCATGTTTATTCACAAACCCTTGTGCTTTTTAATGAGACATGTTAAAGCGGTCTTTTTGTTTTTCGACACAGCATTTTATGCCTTTTCCTATGTGCAATGCACGGATTTAACTGATGAGCAATTTCAGCTGCCACAACAGTGTAGCCGTTCAAGATGTAGCAGGCATCAAACACTATGAACGATTGTACACAAACCACATACAGTATAGATATTACTATTACTACTATTACTACTTGTAAGATCTCAGACCACAGACTCTCTAACAGCCGCCGAACCCAGACAGAGAGGCAGGTGCCCACACATTTAGCTTCTTGTTCACCTCCCTCCTCTTTCCCTGTCTTCATCTATCTGAGTTCAGTTTTCCTTTCTTTTCTCCCTGAATCTTCATGACTCTCATTTGTCTTCATCTATGTGTCTTGGGTAGCCCACATCATATCATCAGGCACAAATTGTGTGTATGTGGCTGTCTTGCTAAAACTGTGTGCATCTGCTTTGGTGTAGAGAAGCTACACATATGTGTGTGTGTGTTTGTCTCGTGCATCAGTGAGTTTGTACTGCTAATGTGTTGTATATTGATGGTGCTTTGTCACTGCCAAGCAGCCATCTAAATGAATGATCTATGGATATGCACTTGCTTGTGTGCCTACATGTCTTTGGTATACATACACATTGTATAGTGGTGTGTAGGCATGGATGATTTTAGGGTTATAGCCAACAGCCCAGAAAACAGTGCTATAATTACCTCTAATGTCACTTTTCAAAATTTAGAATCCATAACCTTTATAGCTGTTTCCTTATTTGTATGAAAGATTGTAAAAATAGGCAAGTTAGGTCATCACACAGCAATTAGGGACATAGAGTAGATACAGTGCAATTCCAGCCAACTTTGCTGCTGGTTTGGAAAGATGCTCCTGCAATCAGTTCTGCGCAAAGCGCTTTTCTGATGATTAAAGTCAGTCTGTTCAGCCTTCACAAGACTTTTCAGCTCATTTGGGTGTGGTGTTTGGCTAATTAGACTTGTGGGCTTATGGAAAGAGTTTTTCTTCTGGCTGATGCTGTAGCTCAGCTGTTAGAACAGCTGCATCCCCACCAAAAGGTTTGGGGATCAAACCCTGTTCTAAAATGCATTTTGGTCTATCAAAGTAATCAAATACAACACACCATCCTTTACGCAGACACTGACCTTACTGTTGGAGCAAGCGATGTCATTCAGCGGATTAATGTTGCCAACGGGTTCACTTCTTTGATCCAGACTAAAATATCTGGATCACAGCTATTCGCTCGATCTAAATGTAAATTGGTACAGATATTCATGTAATCCTCATAATGAATCACAATAACCCTGGTGATCCCATAACCTTCCCTCTGGTTCTTTCATTTAGGTCATAACTTATTTTTTCCAATACTTACCAGATGATCATATCATACCAGATAACTGCAAAAATAATGAAATTTTCACTAGCCTGAGCTATACTTTATAAATAGCAAGTGTTAGAACGATGGTGACTTTAGTATTTAACTGAAAGCACTGCTGTGCGTAATGGCAGCCTGACAGAGCTGCTTGCATGGCTTTAGACTCTATGCATTAAGTACTGTCTTCTAGCTAAAGCGAGCACAACTAAATTTTCTTTAAAAAATGCCAGTATTTTTGGAGTTTATATTTTTACAGTACAAAAATAAAGATTGCAATATCTATAGATTTGCATACAACTAAAGGAAAATCATCCCTAAAACCTGTACCTCCAATGCTTATTTTTGCCCAGTTTGTGTGGTTTTTCTCATGGAAATTGGCAAATGTGTGGCAAATGTGTCAAGCTAAAACAAAGGTGAATGGTCTTGGTGAAATAAACTGTAAGTCAGAGAGCTGCAATATGTCCTTTATGAGAATCTTCATTTTACACCATTATTTAACAATCCATCACCTTGCCTCAATAGCCTCGATGGAGCAAAGCACAATGCAGTGTATTCAGTTTTTGTATAGGCGCAGAGCTCTTTGTGTTTTCAGCTGGGAGAGTTCACAGTGACTTCCTTTTGTTACTTATTTGAGAGATAGTTGTAAATAGCTGTTTTGTCCACCAACTGAAAGCCCTGAATACATGAATTATAGTATGAGGTAAAGTACAAGGTGGGGTGACATTTGAATCTACAGAGACTGTCATGTTGAACATGCCGTCACTTCCCCTTGTAAGTGGTGACCGTAATTTCAAAATAGAAGCATAAATGAAAGCTAGAAAAATTGTTTCCTCAAACGGAGAAGGAAATGGACCTAATTGCCGACTGGCTTGGCAGGCAGCTGAATTTGAGTAACAACATGCACATTAATTTCACATTAATTTCACAGTAGCTCCATATCCCCGCCAAGATCACAGTGGAGGCAAACAAACACTTTTTTGGAGAATGTACTTGCTTTGAATCAAAAAATCCGAGCATGTTGTGGATGTGACAAGCTAAGTTCGTCTCATTAACATGGCTGATTTTTCTCATCAAGAGCCAAAAGCTCAGTGTACTGCAATTTCTGTCTTGGCATTAAAGCAGATTTTTCCTTTAAAGGTAATCAGCTTTAGAACACCTTAACTGGCTGCAGCAAAATGTCATGGATATGAGCAACAGATGTTTTTTTTTTTTGTTTGTTTTTGTTTTTCCCCTTTTTTAAAGGATCACAAAATATCACAGGGATTTAATGAGTAGCACTGATGTGGCAAAGGCGAGATGAAAGTGCAGAGTGAATTCAAGCTCACTTTATTATATTACATTTTACCTACAGTGTAGTTCAGGCTTGTTCAAGCTTTTCTGTCCGGTAAACCATTTAAGTCCCCAAATTTTCTTGACTTATTGCAATTTTTAAGAGTTGTTCAAAAATCAGCTCCTGGCAGACTATATTCAGTGGAGATGTCTTGTGCAATTTTTGGTCTGCTGATTTTTTATTTTTATTATTATTATTATTATCTTTTTGAGAATTAGGACCCAGGTATAGTAAATCTTTAATAAACAGCATACTGTGCTGTAGTCAGAGAGACACATCCACAACTACCTGATCGGTTTTACTTGTTCAAGTTTCACTTCATGTTTATATTTTCATACATCAAACTCAACAGCATGACTCCAGTACTGTCATAATTTGCTAGCTGGCACAAGTTTTGAGATGACTAATTCAAATAAATGGCAGGTTGCCACATAAGCTTCCATAACACATCAGTTCCATCTTTTCAGTAGGGAGGGCAAAGATAATCAGACAGTTACAGATTTTGGCTTTAAATATGCATTAGCATTTTGTCATTGCTATACACACATTTAACTTGGTCAATACTGCACCTGACTTTATTCTATTATTAAGCTTATTAACAAAGCTTAATTCTAAATTTTTTTTCTTTCTCGCAATATTCAACACTTTAGATTTATATCCTGAAAACACAAAAATATTACCAGTGTTTTTGCATTTGTTGTTGCCCATTGCTAGATCATTGTCTTAAGACTAATAGCAAACTCACTGAAAAATCACTGTACATCAGTCTTGTTAAGACTGATTAAAAGATAAAAGTGCAAGTGACCATTGAGCTAATATTTTGTTTTGGTTTTTTTTTGCTCTACTCTGTCGCAGGCATTGCTCTGGAGAAGGTGTTTGACTACAGTGAATATTGGGAAGTAGCCCGAGGCCTGTATGCTCCATTTGACTGCACTGCCACGATGAAATCTGGCAATGCTGACGTCTATGAGAATGAGATACCAGGAGGACAGTACACCAACCTTCATTTCCAGGTACATTGAGCTATTCTGGTCCTTTTTTATTGTGTGTGTGTTTTAATGTTGGTTTGGTTTTTTTTTCAGTGATTGATTTTTGAGCTCAATATGTTAAAATGTATTTCACATAGCTCTTTGCTACATTTTTAGCTCCTTAGGATGGAGTATTGTAGGGGGTTGGTGCATCTGAGAAGATGTACGTATGGGAATAGCTCAGTGTAACATTATTTATATTCACTGTTATATGCAGCTCCAACTCAATACACCTATAAAGTGTTTGTGCACTTGTTTTACTGCAACTGACAGCTTAATGTTAGAAGTATCGACACAGAAAGCTCATATTCAAATATTTCGGAGGTATATAGTGTTAAGTTGTAAAAACATAGAACCTTCTGAAGAAAAACTATGTATTTTCTCCTACTTCTGATAAAGTGTGTATATGATATTGTCTTTTTTGGAAATACAACAATTTTTTATGTCTGTGTGTAACAAAGATGGTGAAGATGCAGGAAATGTGACTACTGGAAACTAGAATAAACATCTACAGTGTATCTATTGTACACAGTCACAGAACTGTCAGACTATCTGAAAATGACTGAATCTACAGTGCTGTGCAAACACTGGAAAAAAATATACTGTTTATATCAAGGAGTATTAAACAAATGCACCATGTAGCAATTAGTTTTCAGTGGATGTCTTATCGGTCCATCAGGCCTTTGCTACATGAGCATCTTCACTATAAATTTAAGAGCTGTGGGTGTTGCTACACAAATTATAGCCTAAATCACGGGTTGACAACAAAATAGTCAGAGTGCTTTGACTTTCTCCTTAAACAGGAATGATAGAAAGATAATTTTTGCTCTAATTATTGATACTGTTACCTGTTTCACTATTTTTCATTGCAGGCTCATAGTATGGGACTGGGAAATAAATTCAAGGAAGTGAAGAAGGCCTATACCGAAGCCAACAAACTACTTGGGGACCTCATTAAGGTGCGACATGAAGATAAAACATTACAAATCCCTCTTTATTATCATAAGTGTAGCTGTGCAATTCCTAAATTAGGTTTACCGGAACCACAGACTGAGTACAAAGATGTATGCAGGGGCACTGATGTCAACAGGTTTTTGATGTGGTGCTTTGACGCTTCAACACCATTTAGGCAGTTATTGATGCCAGAAAATCCTAATTTGATTTGGCAGACAAGAATATATTCAAAGCTCTTTGATTTAAGAAAAGCACATTACTTAAAATGGCAAAATTATAGAGGAAATATTGAAACAGTGAAGGGAAAATAAACAGCTCTGCACATTAAATAGTTGCATGCAAAAGGTCAAACTGTAAGGATGCTTCAATTTGCTCACTTTCTCAAATCATCATGTCTAATACAAGTAATGGAAGATGATGTGCAGAAAATACAAGTATAACTTTGGCACGTAGTTGATATTTCTACACTGGCACCTTGCACCGGTTCCTTCTGCCAAGCTGCTGCTCTTTCTTTGCTCGGCTGAGCCAAACAATCCCAGATTAAGTTTGATACATCCACCATTCTGTTCTGTCAGGATTCACTTTCAGCCTAGGTCTGTGTGACCTTCCCTGGCTTCCTTAGGTACCTGCAGGGGAAAGTGAGTTTTGTCCTCTTCAGACATTTTTATCCTTTCATTATTTGTAGCACCTACTTTATGATAATTTGGGTAGAAACTTCAGTGAACTGTTGTTGGGTTGATTTCCTGAAGGGGATATTAATCGTCATGGAGTCGTCTTGGAGACGGAGCTCTTTTGCCAATTCTGCAGTCAACAGTTTTATTCTCAGCCAAAGTTTACCTCTTGCCTGCCTTTTTGCTTTTCCATACCTTGCATTAATTCTTTTGTTTTTCTCCCTTCATTATTTACCATCACAGCTTAGTAATAGCTTCAACCTCTTTCATCATGTTCACACTCAATCTCTAATTATTTTTTTCTCTCATTTGCATTCCCTTTCTTTATCCAGCCTCTTTCTCACTTTATTTTTCACCTGTCTTTCTCACCCCGTCGCTGCTATACACACGTTTATTATCCAGCCGTCTTTCTTATTTTTCTCTCTCTCCTGTCATAGACATGCTCCCCTAGATTCCCATATTACTCTACCTCCTCCTTCTGTCTCTGTCTCTTCTTTTATTGCCTTCCTGTCTGTCTCTTAGTTTTCCTCCTCAGGTCCCCTCTCCCTAATTTTCTTTCCTCCTCATCAATTCCTCTCCCCCGACCTCCCCTACCCTCTCCCCACGCTCTCTATCAATTCAATTAAGACTCTGTGGGCTTCACTGCACAAGCCAATGTTGGCTTAATGTGCCTATGGGTCCTGCTATCCACTCTGGTGTATCCTGTTAGCTTGACAGTGGCTGCACATCTCACACTGTTGGCTTGTCGATAAGGGAGGAGGAGTGTGCTTGTCAGATATAGATATTAAGGACACGCACCACACACTGCAATGGGGGTAAAGAGAGCAACAAAGGTATATACACTGACCATGATTTCCCACCCACACAAACATGCACCCACAGCACTGCAGAGCCATATCGTTGAAACTCAGAGCCATAGATGAAGGATTGTTCTTGTCAGAGGACTTCATTTCCAGATCACCTAACACCAAATGAATAAAAATTTAGGAATCTCTACAGGGCTTTTGCTGTCATCTAAACTGTACCTCCTCAACATGAAAAAGACAAACAACTCTAATTTTGTCAGATTTCTTTAAAAGTTTCAATGTGAAATCCTCAAAGCATTTGCATAAAAGTGATTTGCTTATTAATTCTCTTTTTTTTTTTTACTTTTAGCAATGGGATGTCCAGATTTATTAATTTATAAAATGCTTATAAGCTTAACTGATTTCATAGCTTAATATTAATTCCATATAAGAGTATAATCATTGCATTGCTGAGCACCAATTGCAAACTCACAAAATGGGCTTGATTTATAATTAAAAAGGACTCCTGCTAAGCAAAACAGGATGACAAAAAAAAAAAATTCTTCCTCAGTTTAAATACTGATTTGATTATTTTGCTGAAAAATTTTGAGGTCAGATCAAATGTCTGTCACTGATCATACAGCAGATGAGAAGTTTGCGTGTGCTGTCATGTAGTTTGGTAGTATGATGTGCAACAGTGCATGTTTGTTACATTTATAGACCCAGGGCCATGTGCAGCTAGCAGAGTATAGGATGAAAAAATGAAATGGCACGTATTTAACCAGTTTGAAAGGTTATCTGTTCTTAGGCAAAGATGTATACCAGTATTGAAAGAGAACTACTTACTGAGGGATTTATTGATCTGAGAGAGGGCGGCTTGGGCAGTAAGTCAAGCGTAGATTAGGATTTACTTGAAGTGCGTAGAGGCCTGTTGAATTTATGTGACTCACAAAAGAGAAACAGACTGGGGTGCAGAATAGACAAGGAGGGGTGTTATCAGGATGGTGTCTTCAATTGAAGTGCACCGTATGTACTATATAGTAACTCAGTATCTCTAAAATATAAAGAGCCTGACTTCATTTACCAGAATCTTCTTAAGGCTAAGATGATTGGAGCTCAATGCCGCTTCTTCATCTTGTGAGGTATTTAAACTGAAGCTATTCTAAATGTGGATCACATCTACCACTGGCCAGCCTGAAATTTTTCAGACTTTTATATAATTGAATATTGTCCAACTTATTTTCATCTTGGATATTTTATTTGGTTTTATGCTGCATAGTTTCCAATTAGAGATCTCCTGTAGTTTTTTTCATCATCAGACAAATTTATGAATGTATAACATGTTGTCTCCTTGTCTGATGCACACTTGCCAGTCGCTTTTCTCCTCATCATCCTCCTGGTCACGTAGCGGTGCCCTTGCACAGCCCACAGTATTGTAACATCACTTCAACAGTGTGACGTCAAAGCTGACAAACTCCCTTTGTCAGAAGATCACTGCTATTTTTAAAACTACTTATATTTTTGCTTGAGGGTGTATTTACTGAAGCAACAGAAAAAAAACAGGAAAAATATACAAGAACAGATACCTAGAGGCACTGTTTTAATAATGTTATCTCTGACAACTCTGTGCATACAGTAAACCTTCCTGTAGTGTGTGTGTATTTTTGTGTGTGTGTTTCTAAGAACAAAAAGAATTCCAACAAAGTCCTGTATATTACAGTGATGAGTGTTTAATCAGTTAGCTAATGAATTATCAGGTTGTAAAACATTTTCAACAAACGGCCAACATCTTACAAACATCTGTTTCGCAGAGGTAAATAAAAAAATATATATTTTTAGTGCTGTTATCATTTAGTCTACAGATTGTTAGGTCTGTAAGGTGTCAGCCTACAGTGGAGGGAAAAAAAAAAATCCATCACAAGTTCCCAAAGACCATGATAACATCTTAAAAGGCTCAACATTATTCAGTTCTTTTGCTTATTCTGTTTGCTCTCTCTTTCAGCAAAAGTAATTGTTTTGTGCGTTTTTTTGTGCAGATCTTTTAACCCTTGGACAGAGCCGGGCTAATAGTTCCACCCTTAAATGTCTTTTTTAGTCTGACCAACAGTCAAAAGTCCACACATATTTTTCACCTTCTCAGAACACCAAGACGTTCAAAAAATAATCACATTGAAGAAGCTGGAATCAGGGATTTTTGCTGTATTCGCTTAAAAAAATAAACTGTTAATGTGTTATTGATCTGAGCTCCGTTTCATTATATTACACAGTTCTGATCTTGAGGAGCCTAGTTTAGTTACCACTGACTCTCCACTGCCTCTTCCCTCTCTTCCTCTATTTTTAACATGCTTTCCTTTGCCTGTCTTCACCCCCTTGTCTTTCTCATTCTGCTACACCTGTCTAAACATGAGCTTGTCAATATAAGGAGAACACGTTGTATATGTATTTTTGTGTTTTGTCTTCCTCTCTTACCCCACTTACTGTCACTTTCCTTTTGCAGTTACAGAGACACATTAACTCATCTCCACATTGTTTAAAAATGCAAACACATACACACACATTCAGTCTCTCTTACTTAGAGGCAGAGCACCTCCTTGTAATACTCGCAGGGCTGCAGATTTCTATTGCTCTTGTCTGTTTCCCTCTATGTCTCCTCCCCTCGGTTCATCTGTTTATCCCTTTTATTCTCCACCTCTCCTACTCCCCCTGTCACTCTCTTCATCATCCTGTCTGCCGCTCTCTCCCTGCTCGCTCTCTCCACTTTCATTTTGTCTCATCTGCTCCTTCATCGCCCCCTCCCACCTTCCCTTATTTCGATTACACTACCTTCATGTATCCCTAATCTTCCTATCGTTTCTCCACTCCTCCTCTCCCTCTCCGAGCCTCTCGTTATCGCTTCTCTCCTGTCTCCTCCTCACCTGACAGGTACCATTCTTCACTCTCCTCCTGGCTTGGCTGGCTAGCATCATAGAGTGAGTGAGAGTGTGTGTGTGTGTGTTTGTGAGTGAATGTGTGTGTGTGTGTGTGTGTGTGTGTGTGTGTGTGTGTGTGTGTGTGGTGTTCACCCTCTCTCTGTGACATTCTCACACACATACACACAGTCGGTTTTGGATGATATAATCCTTGCCCATTAGGGGAGAAAAGGTTTGGATAGAGTTGATTTCAAAACAAATTTGTGTAAAGTACACGGACACATGACACATACAAGCGCATGCAAAGTAACTGCCATGCTATCACACACACACACACACACACACACACACACTCTCACACTCTCTCACACTCTCTCCACAGTACCTGATTTCGACTGCCAGGAGAATAGTGTCAACACAGCACCACTTAGTGAGAGCTGAGTGGAGGAAGAGTAGTATGGGAGACAAGGAATGTGGTGGTAGTAAGAATAGAGAGGTCCTGTGTATCAAGTGTGATAATGAGCCTGCATGAAGAACTACATAAGGTTACAGATGAGTTCAAGAGATGGTGAGAGAGGCATGGAAAGTGCTGGATGCTGCTCCATGCCAAGGGGAAGGACATTACAGAAAACAGAGAGGTATAAGATGTTGCCATGAAAATGTCATACAGACATTAATGGTCCCCAGAGGATGAATCCTAATGACGTTGGCGATCCCCTGACTTTGCCTCTTGCACCACCAGTAGTGTGACATTTGAGGCTCGGTCTAAATGTCTCAACAACTGCTAGATGTACAGTATAACTCTGAAATCTGATCTAGACATTCATGGTCTTTGTGAATGTTGGTGATTCCCTGGTTTTTCGCCCAATGCCCTCATCAGGTCAAATTCTATTTGTCCAATACTTTGGTTCACAACCAAATGTCTTTTAAAAGTAGTGATATTTCCCATCAGCCTTAAATGTACTTTTGGTAAACTGAAAACACTGATAATGTAACCAGTGTGTCATATTTTACATTGAGTTCATTCCTGATTGTTCAGTAAAATAGGCTGTAATTCTTACACTACTCCTCCTCCACATCTTTAAGTATCTTTTTTTATTGATAAATATTAATTAACTATATAATCCGAACATCTCCCATCATTCTCACAAGATTAAACTTTAATTTGGCTGAGTGTAACTTTATCTTAACATGACTACCAAAGATCAAGCACATATTTTGGACCTTAACTTTTGTCTAACTATTCAAACGGTGGTTTTCTTTTTAGTAACCTATCATAGCTGTACACTTTTCCTTGTTTGTCTGAAAACAGTTATAAAATGTGAACAACCCTCACTGACTTGGTAGAATAAAAGCTTGCCTTTTCTAGTGCATTGGGTTTTGTACAGAAGTTCATGAAACAGATTATATTATATCAGTATGGTCAAAAGCTAAACCCCCCATTTAAAATGTAATTATATCCTTAACAGTGTCTTGTGTATATAAAAGACAGATTTGAACTACAGACTTAATGACACTTTCTTATCAGTTAGACTGAGAGCGCTCCACAGCGGAGAGTTAAGACCCCAAGCTCAGCTTCACACAGGGACAGAGGAAATCAGATTTCTAGCCCTGCATGGCCAGGATGTGATTTAACTCACTCTTCGTCTAAAAATATAGAAAAGCTTACACATCATATATAACTCACACACAGTTTGAATCAGATTTCCTTTTTCTGTGTGTGGTACCCAGAGAGAGTTAGAGTGGAGCGATTCATCAAGAGAGATTGATAATGAGAGTAACACTCTTGATGATAAAGGGGATCAAGGAGAAAGAGAAAGATCTGGCAGACAGACGGAAGCAAAGAGGGATGGGGAACGGGACCAAGGTGATTCATGAGGAAAGAGTAAAAAAGTCAGCAATCGTGGCTTATGCTGTGAAGACAGAAGATAGTAGTTAAGCGAGTTAAGAAAGATGGTTCTAAGTTAATGGAGTAAGAAAGATAGTTCAGGAAGACATAGAAAGAGAAGAGTAACAGTTCTTAACTTTGCAGTGAAAAAGATCTGAAAAATGTACTCTGGACACCGAGGAAACAATAGAGATAGGGAGACGGGGCAAAGGTAGACAAGAAATGCACAGTCATGCTACTCTCGTCTTTTAGATAGATTTCAGAACTCAGCAGTGAGCTTTTGTTCCACAGCTATACCAAGTTAATGGCCTCCCCAGGGATTTGAACAGCCCATTCAGATCTCTTAAGCTTCTCTGTAAACATTCAGTCTGTTAAAGGAATTTATCATTATTTCCACAATTCATGAACCCAGTCAAACTAAGGTTTTGGTGTTACAGCAAGGAACTCCTGAAGGGAAATGCACAATTGTTTCAAATCAGATGGAAGCTTCTTTGTCCTGCATCTTGCGTTGATTTGCTTGCAAGGCGGATTTGAGCATTTGCCAAGTGGTTGCAGACTCTAACAGGCCTCCTTGGCTATTTTTAAAAGATGTAGCTTGTCACTGGGAGATTAATTGCAGTGACACAGTTTTCTAATAACAAGTGCCAGAACAACCAGAATATAAGCCCCTGATCTGTTTCATGGATGGCCAATTAGAGTTGGGATGGGAGGAGTTATTTCAGGTGCCTCTGGATCCAGAAATAAAAATCCCTTCTATTTTCTCCATAGACAACATTAGGTAACGCACCACTTAAGCACATATACAACTTGTTGCCCTTAAATTGACAAACAAAAAAGGATAAGTTGACTACGGCTCCCAGGATTTCAGCAAGAAACATACAAATATTGAGCTTAAAATTCTAATACAGCAATTCTGAAGATGAAATTACTTTGCTGAGAACTGAAACACAATCTAAAACCTTAAATCAGTTCACTTTTGAAATGTCAGTCAGTTTTGTATGAATGCAATACCCACAGCATTGTTTTGTTCGAGCTACTACTCTAATTCCCACCTCTGACTCGCTTCTTCTCAATGGCAACAGTGGCCGAGGCTCTGTGGTATTGTAGTATTCAGACACATTGCCAAACTGACAGGAAAAATAGAAAAATAAACATCCGATTTCTGAAAAACAGTTATTATTGTGAAATGCAGTCTTTCACTGTCCAAATAAAAAATATAAATGACCAAAATACAGAAAAAAAATCTGAGTAAACACTAAATATTCCATGTTTGCAAATGCAAATACATCGCAATTACACAGCCATTTCAGTTTCTTGAATAAAATATTCCAGGGTTTTGTTGAGCCTTTTCATGGAAAATTCACATGCTTAAATCATCATGGTACAGTAAAATAGAAAGGGGGGGCACTTTCCACTCTTCCAAATCATACTGCTCACATAGCCTCTCTTCCTCCATAATATTGAGTTTGCCAACATCAATAGCCAGTAAAAGAATTTTGGCTTTTAACTGTGCAAGACAGTTGGCTGCTAGATAAGTGAGATGTAACATATGATTTATGGCCCAAATTTGGTTTGATTTGCATATATCCTCTCAAATTTTACTTTGAAGGAAAATAATTTTTAAGCCATTGTTCATTAAATTTGGATGAAAGCTGATAAGGGTTAACATTACAACAATACCAATAATTCCCTGGGTGGCAGTATATTAATAGTAAGTAGATTTGATTCTGGTGAAATAAAGTGAAATTATTCAAACTGACTACAAATTTATAAACCAAAAGCCTGTGTTACAAAATGGGAAAATAGAATTTGAAAGATGTTGGCATTTACTATGCAAGGAAGGTCTAACAAAAGAGCTTTTAGAATTTTAATCTGCATTATGGGAGGTGCGAGATCCAGTGTTTTTGGAGGTCGACCCATACAAGGGACACCGCTAGCTAGGATAACTGGGCCTTGTGGAAGTATGGAAGTGCAATACCAAGTTGTAGATGTATGCTTGTGAATCAGATCAGGTTCAGCATCTAATCTGAACCGTGATTATCATGCCCACAGACAGTAGTAGGCCGTAAAGGGAGTATACTTGCGATGCAGTCTATCTTGAACTGTAGCTGTCTATCATTATTACTGCTGTGCCTGCACTGAATGCATTTACCATCTACAGCCCATTGAATGAGATGTTTTGCAGTCCTCTCATCACAATAGCCTCACAAGCACCCCAACCCCAGGAGGGTTGTGGTAATCCCAGAGCAGCATTTACGCATGAGCCCATTTGTGTATTTCATGTCTTACTCTGGATAATTTGGCATCACATCTATTAGAAAGAGGTGTCAAGCTCTTTGTAGGGGGATTCTTTGGGGATTGTCAGTTTGATCTATATTTGTTCACCTATTCTCTTTTTTTTTTCCCACTCTGCCATCTGATATCAGCAGAGTGCACTAATTACCACAAAAATAGCATCTCGTAGAGTGTGGGCTCACTCTTTGTTCTCCTTAAGATGTCAGTGCTTAAGTTTGTAGCTCATCAAATATGTGTCTGGCTCAAAAACAGGACACTGGCCCCTCGTGGGTGGGTCTAAAAATGTGAGACTAACTTTAAATTTCAAATAGAGTCTGGTGGAGCCTCGTATTTTTCCACCTCCTCATCTCTCTTCATAAAAAAAAATCCTACTGAATTGAGCATGAGAAAAAAACAAAGTTACCCAAAGCCGTTTTTTTTTTGTGGGGGGGGGGGGGGGGTTATTGCTGGTGGGTCACATTACTTGACCCCCCTCTACCTTTAATGGTCCCAGTACCAAAAGAAGGGAACTAAAAGCCTTAAATCTGTCTCTCCATTCATTAAAACAGAAGAGCAATACCTGCAATTGATATTTGCATTACTGTCCTTTTTCGCAGTCAAAAAAGACTCCACTTTTCCCATTATGCTAATAGGCATCGCTATTACCATAAATATCCACCATTATAAATAATGAAACAATGAATACATGTGATTTTAATGAATGCTTTCCTCAGCCTTTTTGCATCCCTCTTCATTTTCAGGTTTATTCTGTTTTCACAAAAAAGACGTGTGTAGTTTTTTTTTTCATGGCTGCCAAAACAAATGATTAAAGAGACTGTATAGATGTAAACATCTTTTCATTCCTCATTCTGCTCTCCTGCCCCCTCTTTTCTTTGGGTCATCAGCACTTAATCTTCTCAGACAGCATCTTCGTTACAACAAAGGTTCTGTCACCACTTTTCCCTTTTGGTAAAATCATTGTGGATGCACATTTCTACCTGCAAACGTGTGACAGGAGACTAAACGGGAGAACCTCTCAGAGAAAACAATGCAGCCCAACAGACAGAATTGCAACAACTTCTACCTTTTGAGGGGAAAAAAAAACTAAAAGCAAAATTACACCATTGAAAACTGTAATATTAACCTGAATAGATTTTTTGTGAGAGTTTTATGATGTTTGTCAGATTAAAAGAGCAGTGGTCACGTACCAGAGAAATAGTAACACCTCTCCTTGAGGTAAGATATTATATGTGCAGAGGCTGTACTAATATCTTGTGTTCAGTCTGTGGTGAAATAGAAATAC
The DNA here is from genome assembly GCA_016859345.1 of Istiophorus platypterus. Lineage (NCBI taxonomy): Eukaryota > Metazoa > Chordata > Actinopteri > Istiophoriformes > Istiophoridae > Istiophorus > Istiophorus platypterus. The sequence goes on along the minus strand of CM029132.1, from coordinate 11,458,153 downwards.
CTTACTGAGGGCTAGACTGAGCTGATCTTAGCTCTTCTCTTCATCTTCTACTCCCTTTCTTTTCCTAAACAAAATAAAAACAAAAAAGCCCCAAAAGGGATTCAGTATCACTAGTTAGACATTTGTAAGTTCGGTACTTAGTTCTTTGTATTTCCTCAGGTGACTCCATCCTCAAAGATCGTTGGTGACTTGGCTCAGTTCATGGTGCAGAACAACTTGACCAGGGCAGAAGTGGAGGAGAGGGCTGACGAGTTATCCTTCCCCCTGTCTGTGGTGGAGTTCCTGCAGGGATACATCGGGATCCCACACGGAGGTTTCCCTGAGCCGCTCAGATCGAAGGTTTGTCCTGTATACACACACATACAGTGCATACAGTACGTTCCACCAAAGATTTCATGAACATCAATTTAAATGTAAAGGAAGTTTACAACAGATTTAACACCTACGTCATCTTCAGTCAGGAAAGATGCAAATTAACATGAATGCAGAAACTTGATTTAATAAAGACAATGGCAATGACCCTGCCCATTAAAAAGAAGAACAGGAATAGAGCCCTATGAATGGCAGCCAATGTGAGTTCCCCCTGACGGAGTTTTACATGGGAATTTGCCAATCATGGCGGAAGTTGCGAGCAGCATTGACTGCAAAGACAGAGGAGAGAGAGACCATAAGTAAGGTGGTTTAAACGTTCTTTAGCCTAAATGAGCAATGGATGATAATAAGGACTGCACACGGAGACATGTGAAATCATTGCCTAATAGTGCAAAGGTGGAGCCTCAGAGTGGTGATATGATGATCCTCGCCTGACAGTTGTCCTCTTGCTTGAACTTGCTCTAAAAGCTTCATATACATACCATTTTTATGAACCAACAAATACCACAAACACACACTGGAGAGCCAATTTAAAGGCGCGTGTGTACATACATGTGCACACATGCACAAATTTTGTCAAATGATTGGTTACGTCCGACAGCTGCAAGTCCCCATGAGGACGCTGAAAACATAATGTAGGCGTAACATTGCTCTGTCCCCTCATCTCCTGTGTGTTTCTCTACCTCTGTCTACCTCTCATCTCCTCTCATCATGACTACAAAAAGTGGGAGACACTCTCATGCGCATCAGGGTCCAACAGCTTGACGTCTCCTTGGGAGAGTTGCATTAACACAAACACACTCATGAGTAAAGGCACATTTGTCACGTTCTTCCACAAAACTGCAATCATATTAGCTTACTTTACATTTCAAAAAAAAAAAAAAAAAGGCAGAATTTATTTTTCAAGGGTGTGTTTTTTCTCACTAACATCCACAGTCGCTGAGTTTTTCATGATGTATGTTCTGTGAGCAGGCTGGAAACTAAAATGTGAAATATCTGGTGTGAGACCACATCTGCACCTTCTAACAGGGGACTCACCATGTCACTGTGTGTGTGTGTGTGTGTGTGTGTGTGTGTGTGTGTATTTACGCATGCATGCAGCACGGCTTTATACATTTTTAAACTTTTGCTGAAGCTAAAAGATAATTAAAACACACTTATCAATGTCTGCCCCTTTTTTGATGAACAGTATTGAATTAGCAAATGGTAAATTTTTCCTTTACTATAAGTTTCATCTTTTGTTTTAGCTTTTTGCAAATTCATTGCTCCGTTGTAACTTTATGATCCTATCTAATGATTTATTCATGGATTCATTTGTCTCACGCGTCACTGTTTTTCCCTCACATCCTTCCTTCTCTTTGTTTACCTCTCTGTGTAACTAGCTCCTAACATCCTGTCACCCTTATCGTCAAGTTGTCTTCTTTCCACCTGTCTCCTTTCACTGGCGTGCACTCGGAAGATTATACGATCAAATGTTTTTCATGTAGTTTCCCAGGCAGCTCCACCCTTAACAGTCACAGTGATTTTTCAGTTTTGACAGACACTATCCAACCCATTTCACGCTACCTCTCTATTAGTATCCCTCAATATGTCTCGTATTTCTTTAAAACATGTGGCAAGGGAGTCGTGCCTATTAGACAAGATGGTGGGCCTCTTTACTATTAGTTCAAATCCTCGGTTTCCTTTTTTTTCAGTTAGCATTTGAATAGTTAAAGCTGAGAAAAAGTTAATATTTTGGTTATTGAACCTTCTTTTCTGCTACCTTTTATGTATTGCAGAGGCAAATATTTGCATTCCAGCTCTGTAGTTGTCTGCAATGTATTTTCCATGAGGTTCAGCCAGCTTGTACTATTCATTAAGCATTTGAACAATGTGTCAAAGCTGTAGCTTTCATTCTAGTGTTCGAAGTTAATCCTCAGCACATGTGCTCCAAATTTCATCTCTCAGCCCAAAGAAAAATCAAAGAATTCCTCTAAATCTCCACTACAGATCACACCATGAAAATAACAATCCACCATCAATGTTTAATGCACAAACACCATGAGGCTTTCTCACCCTCAGCTCACTGAAGAACAAACTCCATCACACTGATTCAGTTAAATTCAGAGTTCAGATTTGTTACAAACCATCTTTGCTTTCCCTTTACAACGTTTTCATTTGCATGTGCCTGTTTTTACATTCAAACTGCAAGTCTGAGATAAATCTGATAAATGTTACTGTCTTGGGATACACTTGGAGTATAAATCCAAGTAATTGGTGTTTAACCTATGTAAGTGGGATGAGGTAAAAGTTTTTTTTAGAAGAAAGTAAAACACTATTTTACAGGTGAAACTGTTTCCTAAAACCGCTTGAACTATGTTAGTATGTAATTTAACTGTTGTTTTGTCTCCCAACAGTCACTGACTGGAGTTAACATCTGAACCATAATTTACAGCTACTTCACTGTTCATCTTATGGCATCCATGTGCATGTGGCTCTTAGTGGAAGTTCCAATGCAATAAGCATATTAGTTAGCAGCTGTAAAATTTCTTTCCGTATCTATTAGCAGGTTAACACGGGCATGTACTCACCACTGTATAATTGCATGCCAGACAGTAAGATACTATCTGCATCCCTATGTGCCTTAGCTGAAGGTTAAATTTGCATGCTAGCAGCATGGAGGGAATATTGTTTCTTTAATGAAGCTTTGGAGCTATTAACTAGTCAGTCATTCCAGCATTCTGTCACACACTCACATGCATTTAGTTCAGACCCACAGACTGTCACAAATGCACACAAGTTGTTTGCATGCATGTGGAAAACTTTTGAGTTGTTTCACCATCCTTCCTCTGCAACTCTTCTTCATTTGCGGTGTGTGTGTGTGTGTGTGTGTGTGTGTGTGTGTGTGTGTGTGTGTGTGTGTGTGTGTGTGTGTGGACAGAGCAAATGAACAAGCCAGAGGAAAACGACAAAGACGAGAGGGCAAAAGAAAAAAAAAAAAGGAAGGAAAGAGGGAGAGAGGGGGAGGATGGATTGGGGTAGAGAGTATAAGAAGTCAGTCAAAAAGAGAGTGATTTCAAGAAAATAAGATTAATGGTAAAAATACAGCACCATGCCTGGCCCACTCTTGAAAAGAAAGGACGAGGAAAAATCAGTGATGATAAGAAAGAGAGTGGGAGTGTGTTGTTGAGTGGTTTCAAGAGATATGAGAAGAAAGAAAATAACAAAAGGAGGGTTTGTTTTTCCTTCATTCGTTTATGCAGATTATCTCTCTCTTTCTCTCTCTCTCTCTCACACACACAAACGCACAAGCACTCTGTCACTATCTGTCTGTGTCTCACACTTAAACAATCAAGCAGTTTAGGTGTAAGACATCCTCAGAGGACACAGTGTTAACTAGCATGGACTCCAGTGGGCCTGCCATCTTTGAAGTCTCTCTCTCTCACACACACAAATGAGTCAGCTATCTTTGAACTGTTAGCTCTGTGACTAATAGCATTGCACTGAGCCCTTTGTCTGGAGATTTCTGTGAGGCGCACACACATAAGGATGCTGATGTGTTACACATACACAAGATTAGTGAAAGATGTGAAACAAACACTGACTACAACACAGCAGCACACACACTCACAAGCATAAAACAAGAATAATCATGTATTTTATGTACGTATGTATGTATATACAGAATCTGTATATATGTCTAATGATCAACTGAGAGTTTAATGTGATGCACTTAGCACTATACTTAAAGTCTAAATGAGTAGAAACCCAGCTAACAATTACCAGTATAGTACTTTGCATGCTGAGGCATGCAGTTTAGGCAGTAATTACTTTAAGCTGCATTAAGCTAATGTAAACAAAGACCCACACACAGACGTAGGTAGCACATAAAGCATAGCATTGTATATTTCTAAAAACATTTGTTGAAGCCCCGAAGCAGAATAAATCAGTTAATTGTATGAGCATTCCTGTAACTTTGCCTCCCTTCCTCTTTTAGACTCGTTCTCATCAAAAGCAGATGAAATCTGTAAAAATAAAAACAAGACAACAGCCTTTAGGCAGAATCCCTGTGTCCTGACATAGTCTCTTCACCAGACATTATTAGTAGCCTCAAATCGATTGTCTCCGTTCAAGTTGTGGATACCAACAAACTGTGTGGGCAGATAAAACACCATATCATTAGTCTTTTAGCAGCCTCCATTTTCCACAATTACACTCCTCCATTTGGTCTTTCTTCTTGTCTGTCTCTCTCCTCTGCTGTTTCTAAGAAAGGACGACGTGTCACACACAGAGCCCCACTGCAGTCCTTTGATGGGCTGATGGTACTTTACTGGAGAGAAAAAGATGAATTGAGACACGAAGGAGAACTAAAGTGGAAACCACTGCAGATCTTGACGCAACAGCGGTGCTACTTTTATGCAAATTTTAAAAATAACTTGCATTAATGAGTTTTATATTCCCTCCGATCCAACTGTTTCTCGCTCTCTGTCTGGATTGCTCAAAACAGCTTTCGATGTCTATCTGTTGTCATCCTCCTCCTACTAAAAGTCTCCCTGTTACTTTAATGCTTTGATAGGTTGCAGCTTTTATCCAGACAGATAGATGTGTACAAGTGGAAGACATACAGAAAAACTATATGACTTTGAATAAAAACTTTATGGCAATGTGTTTCCCCTTCCTCACCCTCACTCCATCTTCTTTACCCCCCCCCCCTTTTCAACCTCCTAACCCAGGTGCTGAAGTCTCTCCCACGCATTGAGGGTCGCCCCGGCGCCTCCCTGCCACCTATGGACTTCAAGGCCCTGGAGGAGGGGCTCCGAGCAGCACACGGTGATGACATCACCCCTGAGGACGTCATGTCAGCGGCCATGTACCCCAAGGTGTTCCAGGAATTTAAGGAATTTACTTGTGAGTGGGCAGAATTGATTGATGTTTGTATTCAGATTCTCATAATTGTTTAAGAGTAGGAATCTACTAAATGTTTTGTTTGAAAGTTTAGTTAATTAAATGTGCATTTTATCAAATTGGATCTGTTTTATTGAACGATTCTGGGATAATGGCATTTGGTTTCTAAAATACACACTCTCATTCTCATTTGTATTATTACTGGGGCTTGAAATTAGCATGAGCCACCCTTATGTCAAGAACACTCATTATAAAGTCCAGCTGTTTGGTAGAAATGTTTTACCTGTTGAATTTGGCAGTTCAGCTGTCTTACACACAGGAAACCAATACTACACCACATACTTCGAATTCTGGGAAGAGTGTTGTTGAACCCCAGAGGGGTAACAACACAGGATCCAGCATTCTCCTGTCATTCAGATGGTGAATTTGCATAACCCACAAATAAGACACCACAATTGCAAGAACTGGTGCTAGAGGCAGAAATCAGCATAACCACTGACTGCAATTTTTAAGCAGGTATAAGTTTGAAGTGCAGCAGCATGTACAGGACTGAAGAAACATGAAGAAATGTTAGCATTAAACTAGTGGAGAAGTTTTTGCGAGGACTTTTAATTAGTGTACAATTTCTTCTCTACTTCAGTTTAGGATTGAACTAACTGTTGCACCCGCACTCGATACTTAGCGTTTTCTAATTCCATTTCAAATATCAAGTATTAGAAATCTTTAACAGACAGTTATATTTTTGTACATTGCTATCAACAATGATTAATATCACAATAACTAAACAATTTCTTTGATGCCACATCCGTTTGTTTTTTTCAGCTAACTTTGGCCCAGTGGACTGTCTCAGCACCAGGCTGTTCCTGGATGGACCCAAGATCGCAGAGGAGTTTGAGGTACACATCTTCATACCATAGACCTTTCTGCATTTTTCAGCCAAAGCTTAAAAATACTGAACTGATGCTTTAAGCTCATCCCTCATATTTTATTGTTTTATATTTTGGCTTAAGATTGAATACAAATCACGTAAAGCTGAGGAAGACATGCTGATGGGTCTTGTAGCAACAGGTCTGACATTAATTTCAGAATCTCTGAACTCCTACAGAGTATTTGTTACCATGCACGCTAATAAATTAAGGTAAATATAATAAAAGTAATGTAAAATGTAAAAATAAGAGTTCATAATGCATTTATCCAGAATTGAAATGGCTTATTATTAAATAATTCTCACTAATACTGTGATAATATATTTGATAATCAATGTAGCACTTTAATAAACTCTTATATGATAGCACTTTCACACAGAGAAGACATTTGTGGCAGGAAATTATTTTTCCGTGGCAGGAAATTATTTTTCCATTGCAGGTGGCTGAGGTTTGAAGCAGTTGGTGCACAGGCACAGTGAAGTGCTGACAATACAGTGGGAAGGACAGAGATATTAACCCTTTATCATGGGAACAACAAACAGCGTTCTGACCCCTCCAACATCAGACTAACCTCCGTGCACAGAAATAGCAGTTTCATTTTCTCACGTGATGTTTGCAATTGGGCCAGTGAAAACCACTGTGGAACAAATACCTCAGACCAAAATGTAGCTCTTAGGGATTTCTAAAGCATGTACCATTTGTTTATTCTCCAATACAGAGGCATCGGAGTCCAACAAAGGAATGAAAAAATGAGCTGAATTTGCTTTGCATACAGACAAATTAGTGGGGCACAGGAATGCATCAATTTCCTGACGGGAAGATGTTTTAATTGGCTGTCACTTAAAAACGGCCAAGCGAAAGAATCTGAAACTGACAGGTTCCTGGATGATATTGATGTCTAAACAGGGAAACCATTTCCTGTCAACTCCAAACTGTTATATGATCAGAATCAGTAGGCTGGAAAATTGTTTCAATATATATGAATATACAGTCAGTGGAAATATTTCAAGATGTCTGCTGTGCTGGTTAAATGTTTCTCTCAGGACGGGAAAGGTGCTGAGAAAGATGCTGTTTTTATTCAGGAAGTGCAGCATAAACAACATAGCAGGAGAATGACAGGAGTAACAATTTAATTACCTCTTTGACGAGTGAAACTCAAACAAAAAAAGATTGTTCGAGTCCAGATTGATGCGTTGATTCCAAAGAGATTGTTGAAACTACTGACAGTAACCTTTGCGACAGGTGTAGGAAAGAGGTGGGGATCAAAAAGAATTGAAGGAAATATCAGAGGAGGCTGTCACTCGCCATGTCATCACGCGAAGAAATGTTTCTTGTTACGACAATCAGAACTTAAAGGGTTTTTTTTTGTTGTTTTGGTTTACGTTTTTTTAAGGTTGTAGAAAAATCAACCCTTGTCTAACTTTTATTTTAGGTTATTGGGACTTTTTTCTTTACAATTACAAACATGCTGACTTGAAGAATCAAGTTGCCGTTAAATACTTCGACGATGTAGAAAGGAAAATGAAACTATAAGAAAGAAATTTAAATAGTTTTCCATTAGATTTCACCTTTATTTTTATTTTAGCTTTATTTATCCCTCACTACAATGTACAAAACCAGTAACACTTGACAATGGGGAAAACAGGTCTAGTAAGATGTCTTGGTTTACATTGTTTAGTATAAGATAAGCAGTGCGGTTATCATGAGCCTATTGTGCTATTAGAGTGGTGATAGTGCACGAGATAAATTTTAACCGAGCACATTTCCCCACGAGGACACTGAACCTGCGACTAGATGGCAGGAGGTGAGACAGGTCAGGGATGATGGCTGTGACGTTTGACTGAGAATTTTTTCTCCCTGTGTCTTTTAGAGGCCCAGGCAGTAATGCATGGATGCAACAGTAAAATGAGGAGATGAGGCATGATGTTTCAAGATTTTGGTTAAAGATGATTTCGTCGTTTAAGTTAGGACTGTAAAATCTCAAAATATAGATGTTTACCTCGGCAGATTAAGTGTGAGGTGATGGTTTAGATTCTTTGCCTTTGGTGCTAGCTGCAGATAGTTTGTGAAATATATCCTAAGATGCACCTGAACATATCATCAGCGATGTATCCTGGGGTCATCGGGCGTTTCAGGTCTGTCAAGAGACATGTTTTTAGATTAATTCTCCCCATGAGTCACCCCTCCCACTCAGTCTTAAGGATCTTTCTGCTGCGTGTGTGATATTCTTGATGCCTCTGCTCCAAGCTAGCTCATAGCTTGGTGGAGTGATCGCCCCTCAATTCCTCCACATCCAGCCTTGTTACATCTTTCCTTCCAGCCTTCCTTCTGGCTGTCAGTGACCAGTTCTCCCTCTCATGCAATCCTCCATCAGCACTGTCAGTACCACAAAGGGTTGCTGTGCTGTGGGAACTTAAGCTGGTTTTTGTGGTCTACAGATATCTCAGTCTTGTGCAGTTTCCAAGACCCTAGTTTCTTAGGTTCTCCCCTGCAGCTGCTCAACTGTTTTCACAAAGGTGGTCCTCTATGCGCAGGGGCTTGCTTCCAAAGCTGATGGCCTCTACAGTGGGTTTCCAGCACTTGATTGTGGTGCTTGGTGTAAAAGCCCTGCCCTAGAGCTTGAGCAGAAACTCAGGATGTGCTGCAGTGTCCCTTTTGCTGGGCATAGGGTGCAGTGTGGAGTTCAGCCTGCCCCGGGTGAAAACGGTTAGAAGGACTAGGCAGGACATCTTACACCATCTGGCTAAGGAACACGATGTGTTTTGATTCTGCCTGCCAGAGATTTGCTCTAGATTTTACAATCAATGGCCTACTCCCACCTTATACAGGCTCCCAACTGGCTCACAACCAAAGCTCTGCCGATCCCCCCCCCCCCCCCGTCCCATATAAGGGATATAATGTTGTTGGCTTAAAAGAAAATGAGTCATGCTAATTTTGCACTCAGCTTTTCAGTAGTAGGGATTCATGAAATGTGACTCAAAAAAGACAATCTATATAAGGAGCAGCAGCACAAGCCTTCTGAAGCTTTCAAGATGAATTTAAATTTATGCATGCATGTCTCACACTTCTCTGCAGGACCAAATGAAAGTAAACAGACTTGCTAATAGGAAATTTACTTCCTGGGCAACCACCCAACAAACTAGGTTTGATTAGCCAACTAGCAAACTACCTACAGTATTCAAACTCCCTCTTTTCATTTCAGTGTTAAGAATTTGCCCAAACACTTGTCATTGTCTCTTTGGGAAACCTGCTTATTTTTAAATATATTAAATCAACCTGAAATTGACTTCCCCCTTTTGAAGGCATTGTGTTCATTGAATTATTGTGGCAGACTTCTTGTCCCCTGACTGTAGGATCATTTTTAGACAAGTATTCAAACATAAGAACATCTATTACAAACAGAAGAACTTCATTTCCAAGTGTTTTAAAATCCATTTTTTGAAAGACATTTATATTTTGCAAAGTAGACTGTATTAGGCTGCTAAGGGGACAGTTAAACCATCACTGTACTCTCCCCTCACCTTTTATATCTTCAATATTTTGTTTTCACTGCTTAAATGAAATGCGTCTTTTTAAATAGCACTTTTTAGTGGGCAACTGATTAATTTAAAAATTTGCATGACAACATCTGAAGGAAGTCCGCATGCCCTTCAGCTGCCTGTTTTACCGTTTACCATTTTCAGGCTCCTTGTCTAGACTATGTATCATTCATTCTCATCCTTCTATTAGCGTTAGCTATGATCCCAGTAAGATCCACATCATACTATATGAGTCATCTGTTCCTTCCAAATACTTTTATTTCTTCCAGTATTTTCTTGTAATTCTCTCATTTTGAGTAACAGACACACACAGATTTAGTGACTGAGTGATTAAGAGCAACCAAAGGCAACCATGCTTAATTGCTGCTTAATTTCACAGAGGCAAATTGGTTCCAGGTTGGTGTTAATTGATTTTTATATTACAAGGGGTATGGGGAGCACTACTAATCTGCTGCTGTATTATTATCAAAGAATCAGGAGCTGCATTGATTGTGCTCATCCAGTACTGACCCGAAATTTGGGCAGACCCTCCACCCTCCTTTCATGTCGGTCACCCGAGAGTGTATATCATTTGATGCAGGAAGCTAGAGAACTGGTACAAGACCCATACCCAGTCAACAACCACTGATCAAAATAAATCCTTAAAGCTGTTTTGATAGAGATTCTTGAGCCATTTTTGAGTACTTCAATTTGGTTTGAAGCCACAGTTTAGTGAGTACGGTGCCATTTCTTTCACTTTCCTACACCACACTAAATGGTGGGCTTGAATAGAATGTCCTTGATTTGTAGTCCAAACAATATTCATCAGCAAAAAAGGCCAAATGACCAACAAATCACTGCAAAAGAAATTCCCACTCTCAGTATTCACCCTCCCTTTCTTCTTTTATCCAATCTCCAACTATTGTCGTTTCTAGAACGTCAGGCAATCAGCTTTGTGCTTAACATCAGTCAGTCATGGCCACAGAAACAAACCTCCCCCTGTTGTCAGGATGATGGGTGCTCTCCCCAGATCAAGTCCTATTAGCAGTACAAGGCGAGAGATGAAATGAAAACATGTCAAAAAGTGACCTGTCAAATGCAGCAGGAAGTGTCTTTTAGTTTTCTTTTTTTACTGAGAAATTCCTGAAGTTCTGAATGAAGCTCCAGTATTAGAAGCATTTGATCTCCCTGTTGTCACGTCTAATCCTATACATTTTTACTCGGTGCTGTTCATGAAAGTAGGTGATGTGGGCCACTCCATTATACCATATTGCAGATACATTTATTTCATTGTGGTTTGTGTAATTCAGTAGAGAATTGCGTAGAATAGTATTTACTTCCTCACAAAAGCAGTTTTCACGCAGTGGTCACTTTATTAGTTGCACCTTGTACAATCTAATACATCATAGAAGTGTTAAATGACATGTTTTACCATCAAGGTCATATGCTGGACTGCATTATATATAGAGAGATGTTTCTATTGAGTGTATATCATGATATAGTGGGAATTATTTCCAGGTCTTTGTGTGAATATAAGGAGATGGATGCAATGGAAATGAACATCAGACTGAGCGGTTTGCACTGGCAAGTAGATGGAACAGTTCTCAATTTATCATGAATTATACTTTGACTGTGACTTGGTGTTTTGTAAATAAATGTTTAAGCAAGAGCCCTGTAGTGTCCCCAACTTTGCCATTTTCAGTCAGTCGAGTAAACAACCAGAGATGTGGACTGCATTAGATGGTCCAGATTTTCCAATTAGGGAGGCCACAGTGTGTGTATTACTCTGTGGTGGGAATTACTTCTGGTTCTTTGAATGAAGGTTAACATTTGTATGTATGAGACAGGTGTAGTGGAGCTGGGCAGCAGACTACATATGTCTATAATAGCAAATGACAAAGTTGTAAAGTTTTAATGAAGAATCAGAACATCTCACTTTTGAGACCATCATAACCAATGGTAAAACAGGACAGGCAGCACTTGGGACATAGAGTTGCCTAAATTCCTGACAGGTTGACGTTTGGAGACATGGGGGCTGCTTGGCCGTTGACCATTGTGAATGAGATTCATCTCAGAAGAACACAACTGTTGTCATACATACAGAATGGTGGTGTGCGTATCGTAGCGTGTCAACCTGTCTTAGGACCATCAGAAATGGTCATTGTGGGGCGAACTGGTAGCTCACCTGGTTAAACATGTCTAGCATGTGTCAAGGCTGAGTCCCTGCTGCAGTGACCCGGGTTGAATACGGCCTGAAACCCATCTCATCTCCTCTCTCTCCCCTGTCTGTCTCTCCATTATTATTGTCAAGGTAGGCAAAATGGCCAAAAATAACAATAAGAAAAGGAAAAAAAACAAATGGTAATTGTTTGGTGCTCATGAGATTCTTTTTCCACTCATGCATAGCATCTTTTGCAATGCTGATTGCAGTAGTCTGGGCAGTAGGGAGCCCTGAGGAGAGGAAAATAGCACTGAGCAGCCAAAGCAATTTGGTGGGTTATGAATTAGAAATGTTTTTATTGTCAAGGCAGTATAATTCACTCTAGCATGCATACACGCACACTTATAAAATACCTTTTTCAAGTTGAATGTAGCTGTCTGCATGATCTGACGCTTTATAGACAAGGACCTGTAAAAAGCAGCAGAAAATATAATGTAGGTTAACAGGTTTTTTTTTTTTTTACCGGATAAATGCAACAAAGATACAAGGCCAATCGGTCATAGAGCATAGAACGTAAAGGTAGAAGAAAAACCTTTGACCTTGGTATTGCGAGACTTCGTTGGCATCTGGGTAAATCCGCAGTGACAGCAGCAAAAGACAGTGACTGTCCGTTACAGATGACTCTTGCAGTACTTATGCAACCTCACTATTAATGGTATATTTGGAACAGAGGCTGTTTATGAGCTCTTGGCTGCCAGTGTGTGAGGCATACAGTGGAAATCTTGATGAAAACAGATTAAAGCACCAAATCTTTTTGAGTGTTGAGCTAGACCTAAAAACCCCTGGTTGTTGTCGTTGCTGAAAGTAGATATAAAGGCTTTCACAGTAATCATCTGGTATTGTTTAGCTCTTCATTTCAAGCCCATTTCAACTCCAGTACAAGGGTCTTATCAGCCAAAGTGTGAACAGCGAGCCTATAGAAGATTCCTCTTTGTATCATTTTTTTTTTTTTTTTTGGGGGGGTGTTCTTGTTCTGAAAAAAGACTCAAACTTATACTTCATTGTTAATTCAGACATTTTCTGACAAACAACCTGTTAATATGGACAAAAAACCCAAAATACAGACAATTAATAGCTATATTTTGACCAAATGACCACTTTGTAAAATTGCATCTGAAGACTTTTAAGAGTGCTTTTATATACACAAACATAAACCGGTGACACCTCTGTCCATAGCTGTCATTCACCCACACATAGCCCACGCATACAACACAAACAGGAAGAAAAAACACATTGACCTATCTGGCAATGTGCTGATGACTCATTTGCTATTAATCATGTTTGACAGAAATATAAGCAGATTTTCACAAACATGGATCCTGTCAAACACATCCTGTCAATGCTAATGTGCACAGACACACACACATGAAGCAGTAATCTCACTGCTCTATCAAAAGCACACAAGTCATTAATAAACTCCAATCAAAGACGATGTGAAGCATAACATGACTATTGTAGTATCTAATAAGTGACATTGGTTTCAAGCCGGTGTCAGCAAAGTTTCCTTCATCATATGCACATCATTGAACTCTTAGAAACAACCACACTATTTCCAGTCAGAGATACTATGGATTCAAGTGGATAAGCAGTTGAAACTGACGTAAGAAACCTCTGATTCAGAGTAAATAAACACATATATTAAAAAAAAACAGTTGAGGGCTATATAGATGATAATACAGCAGATATAACATTGAGATACTGAACATACATAATGCATGGGAGATGCTATCACAAGTATGGTAATAAGAAACCAAAATAGGGAGAGGCTGCATGGTTAGGGTTGGGTTGGACTGAATCAATAGACTTGTAGTTTACCCAACTTTTCTGTGACACACATTGGAATATGTCAGACTCTCTGCCGTGTTCCGTCAGTCTAGTAAACAAAATAAATAAAATAACAAACTGGAGCCTGGAGTTCAAATTCCAAGCTACATACTAATTCAAGCAGGTATTAAGTACAATCGCAAGGAAAAGTAAGTGAACCCTTTGGAATTACCTACACTAGTGTAAAACAATTCTTCTTCATATATGGTGTGATCTTCATCACAGTCACAATAATAAACAAAAACAATCTATTTTAACTAATAACACACAAAACATTAAATTATGTTGTTCTATATTGAATACATCAATCAAACATTCCCAGCGTAGGATGAAAAAATGATGTGAACCCACAGTCTACATCGACAAGTCTGGAGTCTCAGGAGTTGTCAAATCCAGAGACCAGTCAATGAAACCAGATTGGAGGTGTGTCAGAGCTACTTACTTATTATAAAAAAAGCATTTTGGGTTCGCTAATTACGAGAAACATCTGCTGATGTGATCCGTGCTTTACAAAAAAGATGATGCTTAGAAGACTGACGATCAAGAATTGCTTTGATTTGCATGAAGCTGGAAAGGGTAACGGAGTCATCTCAAAGAGTTTAGTCATCAGTCCGCAGTCAGCAGGGGCGTCTATAAATAGGCATGGTTTAGTTCTGTATCTGCTCACCCTAGAAGTAAAAACTAAGGTTTAAAGGAATCATTTGAGCTGGTTTAACATCTCTGGTCATGAGTCTATCATACACAAATCATAGAGCATGGTTGCATGGAGCATGGAGTCCATCAACACACACACAGGGGATTGTGTGTAATTACTTCAAGCATGTTGTATTTGTCTATATATACATCTCTCAGATATTTGCAATTTAATTCATGTATAACAGTGCATGTATTGTGTAATTTCCTTTTAATTTCACAGCAGTATATGTCTCTTTATACACTATAAATATACTATGAGAATCAGTGTATTGAACTTACTATAATAAATTCGGATCGTTAGCTTGGGGTTCCAAGTTGGCACACACTCATAGTATGTCATTAGCTGCAGAAGCCAGTTGTGTAAATTGGAGAATTTATTTTTATCCCAGTACCCAGATGCATCTCTGCTTAGCAAAATGACTTCCTTCTTTTTTTCTCTAGCATATAGCAACATACAAAATATTCAGGGAAAGATGAAACATTTGATGAGACATACCATTAGACACAAACCTTAATGAGCCCTGGTATTTTACTTGGAACACCAGGTTTAACACGAAAGCAATTAAGTGAAGCCAACCATAGAGGAGGTTTCCTGTAGAGAGAATAGTTATGACCAGAAACATCAGTGTGTAAGAGGAAGGAGTAAGCAGTGAATTGTGAGCTTGTCACATTAATTGATACAAGTGAAAGTCCAATGTTTTAGACACAACGCGCTGGAGTCGTCTTTTTAGTTGTGTATAAATCTGGCATTACACAGTTACACCTTAGACAAAATCATCTTCAAAAGATTCATAAATTTTTGTGCAACTCTTCAAAGAGACACATACTGTACTTTTCATGGGATCAGTTGTGAGGTGATGTAGTGTAGAAGCCACGCAGTTGGAAAAGGGAAGGCAGTTTTGTTTTTTGCAAAGAGCTGCCAAGAGCCTGGTAAAAACAGCTCAAGCTGGAGAGAAGGTCTTTGTACAGGAAGTTGGAGAGAGAAACAGGGAGAGATGAATATTGAGTGCAAGAGAGAAAGCAAAGGCATGCACAGCAAGGTTTTGTTACCAGATACAGAGAGAGGGAAATAGATGAAGAGTCAGAGCACCAAGAGAAAGAGAGAGGCAGTGTGAAATTGAGATCAATACATACCTGTTGCAGCGTGTATTTTCGTCTTTGCCCCGAGACTTAGGTTGGAATATGAACGGAGACTCAGCAACTGAGAAGTCAACGTGAAAAACAAAAATGATGAGAGGGTTAGGGCCCAGGAAGAGGGCTGGATAGACAGAGCAGAGGAAAGACAGAGAGTCAGACTAACAGATACAAGAGAAGCCAGAAGATCCAAATGAGAGGAATTAATAACGGCATTGGAGATGAAGTGGCCCCAGAAATAGGTAGCACAATAACAATACAAAATGGAAAGATGTGACACATGGGGAGACTGACAAAGAGTGAGATTGAAAGCCAGAGAGAGGAAGGTGGACAAATGGAGAGACAGAAAAAATGAGTCTCCCATCGGTGAGACGAGATTTGAGAAGAGGCGTGAGATAAATGAAGAAGTACAGTGGCTGGTGTCCAGGGAAAAGCTAGCAAGACAATACAGCAGTGACTGGAATTGATATGAGGAGGAAGGAGCCTGTGTGATGTTGATACAGGGACAATGTCTTTGTCCTAAAACAGCACTGTTATAGGTGGTAGGTAAAGTCACAGAGGCTGAGAAAATGTTTTTATATCTGCCACCGTGTCTCTCTTCACTCTCCTGTCTCTCTCTCAAGCTGTCATTCTGTATATATATCACTTCTCCCTCTGTCTGATGTCAGAATTGATATGTCTGGTGAAAGGCCTGTCTGGTGTAAACACACAGATAGTGATGTAGCATACACCCATTCATGTCTTGTTTATTCTACTACTCTGAGGTAGCGAGTGAAGCTTCCAAGTGTCTACAGATACAGTCCAGTGTTTATTCCAAGTCTTTACATTGCGTATAGAATTTCTGTGTCTGCATCTATCATTATGACATGTCAAAATGTCTGCTTTGGCAGAAAAAAGCTCAGGAGTTTTTCCTCCTTTCCCATTCAAAACCCGATTGTCCTGTATGATTTAGTCATCACACTCGTGGGCAGCTTATTAAAGCAGACAGGGGATCACTAGCCGGATGGAGAGAAATTTGAAGAAACGTTACTCATCAGTGTAAAATACAAAATTCCCATAGCAAACGATGCTGTTGTTTGATAAATGTATTAATCCGTTTAAATGAAGTGAGGCTAATTTAGTCCCTTCTTATGGATTGGAAACCTCTCCGTTTTCCTGCTTTCTAACAAAGTGCATGCTGGGAGTTACTGAGACCCAATTGGTGTGTGAGTAGAAACGAGAAGAGCAGGAAACATTCTGCTTTTCTCACCCCACTGACTTCATGTTTTAATTTCATCAGGCTCTGCAGTCTGTTTTATTACTTTAGCTGGACTTGTGAACCGAGCACCCGTGTATTAATTTCAATTCTCTAATATAATCTCATTTCTGTCCCTTCCTCCTTCACACTCTCCTTCACCCCCCTCCTCTCCTCCTCCTCCTCCTCCTCCACTCTCTGGCTTTGTTTTATCTCAGGTGGAGCTGGAGAGAGGGAAGACCCTCCACATCAAGGCGCTGGCACTGGGTGACCTGAACAAGGCTGGTCAGAGGGAGGTCTTCTTTGAACTGAATGGACAGCTGAGATCTGTGCTGGTCAAAGACACTGTAGCCATGAAGGTATGCAGAGGGGTTGGATGGAGGGACCTTATGGAGGGGAGGTATTGATAGATACAAGGAGGGGGGGGCTGTTGATGAAAGAAGAGAGGTATGGGTTGGGAAATTGATAAATAATGGATAGATAGGTTAGTTTGATAGAAGGATAAATGTCAGTGCAGGCAAATAAATAGCTGTTTGAAAGACCTCTTTTGTCTACACTTGAATCTACAAAAAAAAAATTACGATGGTGCACTTGGCTGTCACGGGTGATTGTTATTCATAAGAATAAATAGCTGTGGGAGTAGATGGAGGCTCATTTGGGGGGGTGTTTGAATAGGTGGTTAAACAACAATATCCATAGAAAATAGTTTGGGGGAGTGAATGAAAATGGATGCAGGCATGTGTTGGTGACTGCGAGGGATGATGGACTGGACAGATGGATGAAATCTCTCCTTATCCCACCAACCAGGAAATGAAGTTCCATCCTAAGGCTCAGAAGTCTATCAAGGGTCAGGTGGGGGCGCCCATGCCTGGGAAAGTCCTGGAAGTCAAAGTGGAAGTTGGATCCAAGGTCAGTTTATTGTTAACTTCCTCTTTTCTCTCAACATATCCATTTTTAATCAGACTTGATTACCTTGGGTTAAAGGGTCAGTTCCATTTATAAATAAGTAAAACTTCCCGCTTGATTCTAGTAGAACCTAGAACTGCAGATAGTTTTGATGTTATCTCAGCTTGTTCATTTATATTTTGATTATATAGTTCCTGATATTAAATTGAAAAGGACTGGCTCCCTCTGCTAAATTAATTAAAATGTTTTTTTTTATTTATTTAGGTGTTGTTATTCTTGAAAAAGTATCAAGAAAAGTGTCATTTTTGCAGCCATACCAAATTTATTGGTAAAATATTGTATCAGCACTCAAACAAATTTCACATGCCACCCAGCCCCGTCCCTTTGGATTTCTGCCTCCACACCAATGCGGTGGAAGCAGCTGGGTATTATTTCAAAATGTTTCTGTACTACTGATGAAATGCCCTCGCTTCAGTGTTGATACAAAAATGCGACTTTTTCTGATTCCTTGCTTTGAGAAATATAAATGAAATCTTTTGTCTAGTTGGAGAAAATACTAACATCCAATGTCAAAGGTTGTTGAAAGACAAGTAGTTGTACAAGAACTCCCCAAACAAAATAGCCTTAAGTTGGTAAAATTACAATTTAAATCAGAAACTCATCAAAGTGGTTGCACTTGATATGCTGCTATGAATACATTGTGGTCAGTACCACCAAAGCACTGAAGCCCTAAGGAGATGATTGAAATTTCACTTGTGGCTCTCACAGCAGTGAAAAATTACATAACAAAAATTTAACAGAATTATTTTCAACTAAACAACCTGTCTGCATGAAAACTGTTCAGTGATGCCTCTACATGATCCAGAGTAATGAGGACACATTTTTCAACATTGAGCACCATGTATTATTTTCCATTCATCTCCATTGTATTGGGGTAGAGGCAGAAATCACATTAATAATTCAGAAAGCAGACAAATGATATCAAAACTGAGCACGGCCAGTTAGCATACACAGCTAGTTACTCTAATAATATGCGAGCAATGTGCTTGTGTTTTTAAGTAAAATAGCTTCTATGTGCCATTCTTTGAGTGTGACTGTCTTCCTAACCTTGAACTACAGTACTTGATCAGTAATCTGTACATTTGACTTGTGTTTGTAATGCTCTGTGATCTATCTTTATAATCATGAAAGGTGGAGAAGGGTCAGCCACTGTGTGTCCTCTCGGCCATGAAGATGGAGACCGTGGTCAACTCCCCGATGGCTGGGACCATTAAGGCAGTCCATGTCACGGCCGACGCCTCCCTGGAGGGAGATGACCTGATACTGGAAATCGAGGAGTAGAGCGGGAGGCCAGAAGGAGGGAGGGGGGAGTAGTAGTAGGGGGGAGTCAGACAATCAGATTTGGGAAACTGTGAGAGGTAGAGGAACAGGGGGGATTAAAAAAAAGAAAAAAAAAAGAGGGGAAAACAGGAATCCTTAAAAGACACCGACCTCTTCTATGGTGGTACAGCCGGACCATTTGGCCTCCTTTTTTCTACATATGCCGTTCTGTTTTAAACTGGACACAAAATAAAGCACAGCGCTACACATAACCAGACCAGAGGGGGGTAAAGAGTAGATGATGATTTGTTGATTTGGGAATTCTTAAATAAAACATTAGTTTGATGGGAATTCCTCACTAAACTGTTTCACTATTGAATCATTATGTAATTACCGCAAAGCTAAGTATTTCCCTGTGGTGATTAGGTCAAAATGAGTATAGCTTAGTACATCTACTAATGCCCTGTCAAGTTGCAGGAAAAAAAAAAGTTATAACAACATAGTTTATTGAATTGTGATACATTCCATAGATTTACTTAAATCTTAGTCTTAAATGTGATCTACTAGAATGTGCTAACCATGTATAAGACTAACAGGGTCATGAAATCTACTTTCCACAATTTCCATATCTATTCTGTTGATGTTGCAGTAGTATATTAAAACTGTGTAGGTGAAGCTATATTCAAATAGATGTTTTTTCCTCGTAATTAGCAGGATTTAGACAAAGGAGGACAGACTCAAGGATGTATTACCAAATCATTTTTTCATATGGGAACATTATTTTTGTTTTTTCTCTGACATCTATCACTGTGCATTCTAGGAATGTGTTATGGCCGGTTGCATTTTGACCCCCTTTTATTTTTGTATGCTAAAAATTTAAACACGGATCTTTGGAAAAGACCAGGTACACAGGGGAATAAAAAAAAAAATCACGATATATTGTCCAACCTGTTTGAAATCATTGTGTGTTTAAAAAAAAATATTTTCACAATAAGAGCACAACAAAGCAAGTGGTGCCGTTTTAGTTCAGTATGGACACAGATAAACAGGCCAGAAATTTAAATTGATCCACCACAGTGAAAAAATGTATTCTGTTACTGTATCAGTAATAGTAGATGGTAGTTTATTTTTTAAAGGTCTGTGCTGGTGTTGAAAATGTTTCCCAACTCATACCTATCTTTAAAATCCCAAAGCAGAAGCAAGATGCTGCTGTTCAAATGAAGCTGTATGTCACATAGGAGAAACAAAGTACCTTGGTTTAAATGTGCTTTCTTAATCCAAAGCCAGTGGTATGGTGGCCCAGCTAAGCCAGCTGAGTTCTATCTGCTTCATCATTTCAGGGGTACAAAGTCACACAGTGTGAAGGTGGCTTCTAAGGCCTTTTAATTGTCACTGCTTTAATAGTGTGATTTTGGAAAAGCTGTCAGAAGTGCGGCCCCACCCTGTCTTTACAGATCCAAGCAGAGGTTACGTCGAATAGTCTTCAGTCTGCATGAGGATTTTAATGCTAGGTGTAAATGGGATTACATGGTAGTGTAATGGAGGCATGTGGTGTTATTTTCTGAGGCTCTGCTGATTAATTTATGAATTAATTCTCTGTCAAATGATGTGAAATTAGCCGGACTAATAAGAGACTCTGGAGACTCCCAGTAGCAGCACTCAGCTTTATATTTCTAATGCACGCGTGTGTGTGTTTGCATAAATGAGTCTAAATTTCCTCGTGTGCATGTGTGCATTAAGGCAAATTCAAGACAAAGTCCTTAAGGCCCCATAATGCTGCACCTCCAGAACTGAAGCATTCTAAAAGAAATTAAATATTCATACACACACGCACCAATGCAAAATATTCATACTAACACTCCGAACCCTTGAGTGCTGCCTGGATCAAAAGAAAACCGAATCCACAGCACACTGGTGTGGCTGAATCACCATAGTAACACTGTCCAAAACATTTAACAGCAATGCAGCGACGACCCCTACTCAGTCATCAGATGGCTATTCTTAAAAGCTGTAATTAGACTTTCAGAAGATTAGACTCAACTAATGTCAGCTGCAGTCCTTTAAACTATCTGAGGGTCTTGAACCTGAAAGCAATCTATGCTGAACTGAATACACCTACCCTGAGCAGTGATAGTCGAAAGTGAGCAAGCAGAAAAAACAAACATATCAATTGCAGTAGTAAAGGAAGTGTCGCGGTCTCCCTGTAATACAGTGAAGCCGGCAGTGTTTGGGACACCGAGCCAGGAAAAGACAACAGCTTACTTTCCAAAATGTCGGACTGACCGCATCGATCGAGACACAGTATTGAACCCGACTTCAGTTTGTACTCAACTGGATTGTTTCCAGAATTGTTGCACCATTACCTCTGAGAATGAGTCCCCTTTTGAACTATGCATCAATACTGAGCCAGCGATGCCATACTTAATTAGAGCACTGATATGTCTCCTTACTCTCCCAGCCCACCACCATGCCTCACTGTACCTCCTGGGTGTATTAGTCTGTGAACCTTTTGAAAGAGATTGAGATAAAGTGGTGGGAATGTCTAAATGAGTGTTTTTGGGTTGTTGTTTTTTTTTGACAAGTTACTGCACAATAATATAACAGTCCCCCCTCTTCTCCTTTTTAGCTCCTCTCACTTATCTGCATTTATTCTATCTAACCACCTTTTCATCATGTTTTCCTCTCCATCTCCCTTCCCTCCAAAGTGTAAATTTGCACATGTTAGATGTTGGCATCGACTCATGCAATAATGTAAACTGTATCGCTGTGTTTCTCTGTCGCAAGCGGCGACTTCAACAACCGTGCTTATGACAATGTACTACTGTTCAGTGTCTGGGGAAAAAAAAGAATAAATCGGAGAAAAAGTACACACAGCTGGAAAATGTTATTTGTTTCAGAGAGGGGGATATAACGTTGACCTATTCTTGAGCTCATGCGATCTAGAGGTAAACTGTCACGGAGAGTATGAAAATAGGATCTGTGACATTTCTATTTTCTTTCTATTGCTTTCATTTGTGTGCTTTTTGAAACCAACCAAACTGTTGTTTACTCTTGCTTTAGGAGGCATGACTGCCTGCAGATTCAAAATGTCTCCATGGAATTCCTATCAAAAAAATGTTCACAAGTTGTCAAGATTTCTTTCATTTTGTTATTTCTGAAATAATCCTAGTTTGAAATCTACATTGCTCTAATAATTTTAATTTACTGATGTAGTTTACGTTTACTTGTTAGTGGTTTAAGTGTGGTCAAGTCCTCAGAGCAAGTCAGAGCTGGAGCACAGAAAAGGGAAACAAATAGTATCAAAATAAAAGCGATAACTGTTCTATCTGTACTTATAAATAAACTTTACTGTAACTGAATCTGCTTGTGTTGGAGTGCTTTCAGTATTTTATACATCAGGCAAGAGTTAAAACGAGCACTGCAAGATTAAGAGCAAGTGAAGGCCAGCATTCTTTAATGGTTTTCAGGAACAAAGGTCGTCATTACAAACTCAAATGATCTTGTCTGTCAAGGTCTCACCACAAAGCAGATTAATCAGTTCAATGTTGGCCAGAAGACAACGTATATTTCATCTGAAAGCCTAAGTCTTGCATTACATATCAAGCTGTCAAATCCTGTCTTTCTCAGAATAATGTGGCCAACTAGCAATTACATTTGAACAATGCATTTTCTTGTGAAAAGACTTGCATCCCCAGCCAAACCCCTGCCGAAGGGTGTGAGTAATTTTTGACTGTACAACTTTTCTCACATTTATTACCATAATGTAACAGGGATATGCTGTTTTTTTTTTTGAGCTCTTTACATTCTCTGATCCACTCTCCCTGCTCATCAGAATTCAGTTTGTATCTGAATGTGGGATTTTCTGTTTGGTGCTTTCCAAACGGGTTAATTCCAGTGTGGCTGGATCTGGATCCAACCTGACGCCAAGATGTCTTTTAAGGAGCTTCTATGGATCTGATTAAGTACTTATTAACTACACTAAATCAATCAAGTCTGTTGCTCAACTGGCATTATTGATCAGCTGCCACTTCCACTGTTAGGTGTGTGACCGCTGAGGAGATTAATTAAGCTTGTGTATGGGTTGAGGGAAGCGGAGCATCACTAATAATAATATTCCACTATGCGTGACTGGCTGTCATCACTTTGTAAACTGGGTTAACTCTAGGTTTCCAGAGAGCTAGTGTTGCTATGGTTGCCAGGATGAAAGAATAGCTTGATACTCAATTGTCACCAGATTAAATCACAGGGGTGATCTTGTAACACAGTGGAATTTAAGACCCACTTGTCAAATGACTTGAGTGACAACTTTGATTAATAACAATATCAAATTAGCATATGTTAATAGAGGAGAGGAGGATAACATTCTGCCTGCTATGACCTTAATTGGTTTGCAGATATCACTAGAAACTATGGTGAGATTTTGTGTCTGAATGCATTATTTCAATTAAGTAGTGCCTGCATTTGACTGATTTTGGTCAAGTTGAGATTAACAAAAACAAAAAAACATTTGATGGCTGTTTCACAAATTGCCCACCTGACTTTTCCTCAGTTCATGTGCTGTTAATAAGAATACTGACTGTCAAACTTCTCGCATGAAGACAGCAGGTGTCCCACAGCTCCCTCCTCTGAAAGTCTTTCAAGTGCCTGAACAGTTTTGTGAAAAATAATCTTAGTCTGTATCCTGCACGCAGTGTTGACAGCATGTTATCGATGATGGGTGTGCATTAGACACACATTTACAACAACAAAAGAGTCCTACGTTCTGCCTTAATGAGGCCTCTGGTGGCGTCCATGTGGTGTAAGCAGTAACTTGTTTCAATTGTATATTTATACAGTAATAATGATCACATCAATGGAGGGTTTACTAATTTACAATAGCAGATCTATGTGCTCCCATGGCAATGAAGATAGAAAGTCATAGTGAGAAAATTAAATCATGAATGTTAATTCATACCCCAACCATTTTTTTTTTTTTAATGTGTGGGACAAAACTTCAAAGTAAGTGACAATTTAACAGACAATGGAATTTGTTTTCAAAATGAGGTGGAATTATCTTATAACTGTATTCCCTGTTTGGTTCACAGTATGGGCATCAGTAATCACATTCTGTTGAAGATAATTGGGTGCTTAGCAGCCTAATGATGGAGCCAGCTCTTGTTGAAGGTACCCTAGAGTTTTCATTGTAAACAAACTTTTGTTTAATTCAACATTTCTCACACATTGTGAATCCTTTAATAGGTTGAATGCATTTCAAATCTTAAAGACAGCAACTAGCAAATATTAGTTTTTTTTAAATAAATTGATGGAATCTATAGACTATGTATATAATAATGAAAAATCTCAATTGCAGCTTCCTAAAGCTATGAAGCGTGTTTTAAACTGCTTGAAAATGTTCGATTTAGTTCAATTTTTTAATTATCATCTCGATCACTTATTAATTTGTTAAACAAAATGAAAAATGCCACTCAAAAATTCCTTAAACCCAAATTCATGTTATCAGATTGCTAATTTTGTCCAACCAACATTCCAAAACATCAAGATATTTAATTAACTAAACTGGAGAGGGGAAACTCGAGCAAGGGAGTATTTGGCCTTAGAAATTACTTAAATGATTGAAAAGCAGTCAGTCACTTAATCAACTAATTGTTTCAGCCCTAATTTAATTTAAGATAATATATGGCAGAGAGATGAAGCAGATAATCTCATTTGAGAGGCAAGAGCGAGCAAGTACTTGGAATTGTTGTTTGAGAAATGACAGTTAATTATCAAAATTAGTTAAATTTTAAAAATTATTACTAAGCTCAAATATTACACAAATATTTGCAGAGCAAATGGGCCTATTTCTCTATTATGGCCTCTAAATAGCACATTCATGTAAGCTGCTCTAAAGCCCCACGAGTGATGGAAAAACTCTCCAGGTATGTTTAAATGGCTCTGCAAGACAACTAATAAAGCTTTACCATTAATTACTCATGTCACATCACAGCTAAAGCTACAGTGGGGGGTTTAGTTTAATGAGCTCCATTCAATGTCAACATCCGGTCAACTACTCAGAGAAAAGCTGCATGGTTTTGTGTCAACATTTGGCCAGTTGCCAACACTTGGCTTTTTCTTACCTTAGTTGACACTGTGACTCAAAATGGGTCAAGGACCTGCTTTGATGGGGTTTCAGCTTTACAAGAGAAGCAAACGTTTTCATTTCCCTGGGTCCCAGGGTCACGGACTAAGTTTCTCATTTGGATGGAAACTGTTTAATAACTCCTGGCTCTAATCTATAAACGAGCACCAGAGTTCAAATCCCCTTCGAGGCTTTTCTTTGCTCATCCCTTTGTCCGCTTTGTCACTGGCCAAATGAATAGCAAATACCCACTGGTGAGGGCTGCGACATCTTGGCAACTCTGAATGTCAAACACCTACTGAAGCAGCTCTGTGAAATTTTGGCAGAGCCATGTGGCAGCAGCTGGCCGAGCAGCAAACTTTCTAGCCTGTGCACGAGTCTCTTACATGGGCCACAGGGGTCTGCTGCTCTGTTGAGGTGCAACTTTTCCCTCTAATCCCTTTGCTGCTGTTCAATAATCCCTTCACTGCTTGCCTTGCTGCTTTCTTTGCTGTAATCCCCCTTCCTGAATAAAGAGAGAATAGACGAGGAGGACGGGCTACATAGTGTCTCAGACAAGACAGGATGGACGGGTCTGTCAGCCTCTAAGCTTCCTGTCAATTGGCACAACCAGGTTCTGATCCATCGCTAAAACTGCCATATTGCTGCTTTTATTTTGGACCCTCTGCAAAAAAATGCTTTTGATTTTAAACTGAAAATAAGCCAGTGACACGAAATGGAATCTAAAAAGCAAAGAGCCAGTGCAACAGTCGGATGTTTTAGAAGCAGAGATGAAAGATGATAATCATGGAGTAAAATCAGGGATGAAATGAGACAGCACAGCCTCATACACACATCGCTTTCAAATGAGGGATTTTGAGCACTCTTCTGGCAGGTGTGATCCACTGCCGTCTCCAATCCTTTCCGTTACTCATTCCTGTTCAAACACTGCTTGTGGGGACAATTTTCCACCTGTCAGAGAGGCAGCAACCAGGGGCTTCCAGGGCAGTAAAACCTCACATCCTGCGTGTTCACACAGAAACATCCCTGAGGCACATCTCATGTTAACGCCAACATTTGGCTCTGCTGGAGTTCTCAATGTGATGATCTCATCACTCGCAAAGGTGTATACCAGCAGAACGTTTGGGATACAGTCTGTGTTCTGGTTGTGAACATGGTCAAATGACGAGTAGCAAGACGCAGGAAACTACAGTGTCTTCCCAGTGCTCTCCTCCTCCAGACTCTGCCCCATCATTAAATTCTATTAGCAGCACAGCAGCATCACTAAGCCATGGGCAACCTTACAAGTGATGAGTTAACACACAGTTTCACACATCAATTAAGTGGACTGATCAATGCTCCGTGCTTATCACGCTGACAATTCTAATGAATGCATCAAATGATGGCCAGTAGCTAGCCACGACACGGAGCGTTTCCTATTGCCCCTCCAGAGTCGGTCTCTGTCAGGTCCTTTTGATGCTACAGCTGGTGACACCCTGTGTTCGTGCAAGTACGTATGTGTTGGTGTTTGAGAAGGACTTGGAAGGAAGAGAGAAATAAAGAGTGCATATGTGATGAGACATCTCATTAAGTTCAAAAACTTCTCCACAGAACTGGTTTAGCCCCAGGTACCACAAAGGGTACAAGTGCCCACAGATATACACAGCTGATGTACTCTGTTCCTTGTTTTTAACACACCAAGGCTTCAAATTGTGCGTTTAAGTGTGAGTTTGTTGCATGTGCATGTCTGAAATGTGTGACCTCTCTTTTCCACTATGGGCTTAAAGTATACCAGCTCAAATCAAAGCACTGCAGCAAATACAAGAGGGAAGCTGAAGAGCACACACACACACACACACACACACACACACACACACACACACACACACACACACACACACACACACACACAGGGAGGATTCAATGCGACAGAGGCAGAGTGAGCTAGCAGAGGAGACAAGAGCAGCTCAGACTGCGACACAGAGCCGAGACAGGAATTAAAGAATCAGTAAGCAAAGAGAGGGAGAGGATCAAAGGAGGAGAGTCAAATCACTTGTTATTTTTATTCACGTGCGTCAGAGACACGGTGACAATCATCAGATGTCTTTATGTGCACCTACATCCTCCGCCTTGGTGTCAGCATATTGCACCGTGACAACAGGCGAGTTCAGGGCAAAAGAACAAACAGTCCAAGAACACTCTTTATCACTCTCATTTACTCACAAACACGTCTATGCACTTTCTGTCCAGCGAGTCCCGGAGAAAAACAGGAATATGTCCAGGGGTTGACAGCCTCTTGCGTAAGTGATTTCTAAGACTGTCCAATCACAGACATCCATCTTTATATTACATCTCATTACATTAGCTCTGATTCACAACTGGTAATCCAGGCTCAGCATGGGAGAAGTCACACTTGCGCTGGCAGCCTGTGGCAAATATCAGCCAATACTGTCGCAGCTCCACCAAATCAGACTTAAGACCAGGCGGTTACATCTATAAAGACTATCCCACTGTCTTCGCTAAACCGGCATTTTTCAAAATCAAGAACGTGCTTTTTGAGGGGAAGGTGTCTGGTCATAGCTAAAGTAGGTATCGAGAACATTTTTTACTAAAAAGTTGTATATAGAGGTTTATAAATTTCATGCTCATGCTATGTGCAAAAACAACATTGAGCTCTCAGTCCTCGCTGCTACTTCCAATGACTGCATTCACAAATTTAGCTCCTTCTACCTACACCAGACATACATCAACGAGAACAACTAAATTGTGAGTTTGTCTACATGGCATCATGATAACAGGCAGGAGTTGACAGGATGGAGGTTTAACCTGCTGAGACTCAGCAGAGGAACCACAGCAGTCTGATCCCCTATTTTCTAAGCGAAGGCTGTAATATACTAGCTGATAACAAATTAAAAACTTAGCGGTTTTGAAAGTGAATTTCCGAACGAGCCACATTTCCAAAGATGAAAGGAAAAATACAGGAAAAATATAGTCAAGCACTCACTGTTAAAATACCACCTTGGCGCTTGACCCCCTACTGCTGCTTAAAAATTGTTTTTTGTGGTACAGATGTCCTATTCCCCCACAGATCTGTCTTCCTGCAGACATCATGACATGTCCAAATACTGAGCTAAAACGATGCTTCTCATCTAAACAGTTTTTAGCAGTGAGAGAAAAACATCTACAATTACTGGTTTTGAAGTCAGCCCAGCTTCAGTAAACCAGAATGTACGGAATATAAAGCAGCCAAAACATAGGTTGTTTTGGTTGACTGGAAAAAAAAAACTCCTCAGCTATCACTGCACTATTCATCCACAGCTGGATGGAAGAAGTTCACAACTGTTCTCTGAGAGCTGTCAGAAGCGTTCCCAGGAAATCAGCAACCTAAGTGGAAGCAGATGAGGCTCAAGTGGATACAAAAAACACAACTGTGAATTATAACACTTCATCACATCACAAACCCAAGATAGTATCACTATGAAAGTTAGATGATATAATATAAGTATAACAGTCCGCGAGTTATTTTGGAGTTGGCAACTGTTGACAATTCAAGCAAAGGAATATGCTTTTTTTTTCCTCCAGTCCACCATTCATATTCACACATTGATTTCCTCTTAACAAGCAACTCTGTAGTGTCAAATGCAAAAGGAACACAAATGCATCCAAAGTTATCAGTGATAATGCTCGCGTATCCTTTGTATGGAATTTTAAATAACCTCATAAAACAATTCATTAGATGGAACCTAAAAACATCTCTGCTAAAAGAGCCCCAATTCAACAGAAATATGAAAAGACGGGTCATCCTACCGAGATATATATGATATATATGATTGATGAGGTGCAAAATCATTTCATATGCAGTTCATAAGAAAAAAAAGAAAAAAAAAAAAGAAAAAGAAAAACATACTAAAATAAAATGGAACTAAGAAAAACAATCTAGATTATCAAGGCCCCGGCAGGGAGGCCAACCCAATCCCCAGAAGAAATGAATCACATTTTTTAAAAGCTCCTATACCATACTTTACTCCATAGAAAATATTCCCAGTCAAGAAGAGAACATATCCATCCTTAACAGTATTGATTTCTCATATCTCAATAAAGATTAGATAATAAACTTTATTCTCCACTGACAGATGAACTTCCCACCACTCTTAATCTTATGCCAAACAACAAAGCACCAGGACTTGATGGCTTCTCTGCTGAGTTCTATGAGCATTTTTGGACACTTTAAAACTGCCCTTTCTACTCTTTTATCACGAAGATAAAAACAAGTTTCAAGACTGTAATATTCATTCAACGTGAATATTGCTGCAAATCACTCTACTTGAAACCCAACAAAGATCCCACATAACATCCAGTTACTGACCCCTCGCTTAACTGTATAGATAGAAAAAGAGATAGTGAAGCATAAGCCACAAAAATTGAGAAAGTCCCCCCATTTATTAATCACTCGGATCAGACCAGCTTAATTCACCCACTCTGCTTCATGAAATCGATTAAATTATTGTTGTACTAGATTTAGAAAAAAAACTTTGAAATTTATATTTGCAACATTACAGAAATTCAGATTTAGAGGCTCAAATGTTATTTGGCTCAATATTCTATATACCACACCAATGGCCACTGTCAGTAATAATGGATTGACCTCACCAAGCTTCAATCTACACAGCAGTAGAAGGCAGGAATGCCTGTTTTACATCACTCTTTTCCATTTTCATTGACCCGCAGCCTTTCATCAAAATGTTAATATTAAGGGAATTCAAATCAGCCACAACCTACCTTTACACAGATGACATTCTGTTGTTCTTGCACAATGTGCATTCATCCTTACAAGAAACAATCAGGGTCATTGAGGGATGTCCATCTATTCGATGAATTGGAATAAATCAACCATCCTCATATTAAGAAACCGAGGCTGGGATGTGACAGCCGATACATAACCATTCCCTTTGTACACAAGTCACATATCATAATATTTCCCAGGCTGTCAGAGCTGTTTAGTCTCACCTTTACCCCAACACTTAATACATGATTACTTTCAACACCGGATGAATCTACCCATGTTCAACACAAGCAGAATATTAATGATAAGATGACATTACGTCTGAAGATTAATTGCCTGTTTTTGCTTATTCCAATTCAGTCTACACAAACCTGGTTTAAATATTTAGACATTGTGATCTCTAAATTTTGTTGGAAGAATTAGACAGCTAGAATTAAAAAAGCCACCCCACAAAAACCATGACACAGAGGACTTGAAGCAGCATATTTGTTTCATTACCACTTACAAAATCAGCTACAACATATCAAGCAGACACATCATCAGCAATCAGACACCTTGACAGATACAGAACAGTCACCCTGCAAATAGTTTTAGTAATTTCAGGCTAACTTTTTCTTAGACAGTCCATTGAAATCTTCTTATTTCAAATCACCTACCCCAGCAACAACTCGAACAGCCTCGTGGAAACTCAACATCACTGAATTTACTAGGTTACCATCAGTGACCACCCTTATTTGGAATTCTCCTGACTTTTACTCAACATATAAAACAATTCATTTCAGTTCCTGGAAATCATAGACATCACTCATCTTAAAAATCTTATTCAAAATAATATACTAGTTTAATTTGCTGACTTGGTCCAGAAATATGCCATAGATAAGAAAAACTTCAAAAAGTAAAATCAATTTCAATAATTTTAAATTGGAACTTATCCCTCACATTATAGATGGAATCAATATGTGTTCAAAATCTGTATCTTATTTATACATAAAATAACAAATAATAAGATGTGATGGATCAATATTCCCACCCAAACTACAGTGGGAAGCAGATTTTTCAATCACCCTTGATATCAACTTCTGGACCAAAATCTGTAACAACTCTTTCTATATAAGCAGCAACTCCAACATATAGCTCATTCACTATAAAGTAGCATACAGTGTTCATTAATCTGGGCAGAAGATATTTAAGATGGGACTGGTCCACTCTGAAATCTGCAAACATTGCACAAAAAATACCCCAGACACTAACCTCTGGCACTGCACACCTATCCAACATTTTGGCAACAAATTACTCACACACAGATACAGACAGACACACACGGACACACACAAGCGCACACACACACAAACTGCTCTGGTCTGGTCACAAGGACAAATGAGTCTTAAGTTTACATCGATTCAAAAAATGCAGATGGCTGTTTGTAGTGTATTTCATCAATTATCTGTATTGGTACAGTATGGCCAGGAGGATATCTAAAGCTTTTGCAAGCAACTGTCTCAAAATTTGATAATATAGCCACAAATTTGTGCATGTTGGCAATTGTGAAATATAGCAAAAAATACCAATAAATTAACCATATTTATTCATCCTGCTGTGTTTTATACTTTGAGATTTATAACCAAATTCTCACTTTGTGGATTATGATACTTCCAGCGCTTTCTAAGAACCTAGTATCAGATTTGTTGTTCTGCATAATATTATCTAAATGTTTTGTGTTTGAGTCATACTGACATCATTACATTTATTTTAAAGTCTCTTCAAAACTACCATGTGTTGATTTCACCCACGTTTGAGCATCTCTTGAGCCTTCCCACCATTCTCCTTGTGTTGTTTGCCCATTCATATGCAAATGTAGGAATATCCGTAGTGAGGAGCTCAAAGGGATTCAATGAACATGCCGAAAGTAGTTTGAGGTGATCAATATCTAGTTTTTGACCATACTTCCCTCACACTGGTGCACTGTTGAAAATTCTGTGAGATAATACTGAGGTGTAAGCTCAGGAAGAAGTCAGGAGGTTCAAGGGTTTCTTTGTAAATATAATGACCTTGTTTTGAAGGTGCATCAGTTGATGCTAAAACCGGAGAAGAAAATTAGTGTCCATGACACTGACACCTATCAGCAGCTACAAATTGTAACGTACAGTGTAGGCAAAGATAAAAGTAAACAACATGGCATTAACACTACTGAGTGAGAACACGTGCACACTACACACACACTGACACACCAATGGTCCTAATTGGGTTCTTCCTTGGCCCACCATCTCTCCGCCAAGTTTAGTGCAAATAAGTTCAGTACTTTTTTTCACAATCCTGCTGTCAAATAAAAAACAAACAAATCAACAGACACAGGTGAAAACATAACCTCCTTGACAGAGGTATTAACACACACATATTGCTAACAGAGTACTCTGCACTGACTGAGAGCTTTCAGATGAGGCTAGATTGGAGGTCTACAGCTCTTACTGGAATCGATTAGATTTCTAAATGAAGCCTACACCTCAGTAGAATACAAAGATGATTCTGTTCACTGGGAACTGACAATTTACCACGGATATAAAAGAATCTGGGGGTTTGCTGATGCCTGTGTATTATGTGACAAAAATGCAACCCACCAGTGAAGTGGAAAGAACAGGAAGACTAAATAAGAATATGAAGACTGAGTGATAAATCTTTTTCATAAGAACCAGCTTTAAAGAGAACAATTACAAAGTGGCTTTGGTCTACGGTCCTGACTTTGGATCAGACAGGAGGGCTATGACCAAAGACCTCAAGGTGCTGTCTGGCTTCAAGGGAGCTCAAAGCTTAGAAATATAGCTGGGGGTGAAACCATGCAGCAGCATCAAAATATTCTGTAAAATCAGTTTCCCATCCAATACTGAGAGGTTAAATATTACACCACACTCTGCCTGTGCAGCAGTGGCCTGAACAAAGACGTTTTGAGTTAGACATGGGAATACAAATGGTTCAGTTTTTTAAAACAAGTCTCTTCTACAGATAGCACAACTGTACAACCCTTTAAATGTCAAAGTCAAAACTTCTGGAAGTTGATAAAACAGACAAAAGGCTGCAGGCCACAATGTCAATAACTTTTTCCAGACAATCTGACTGGAGCAGATTAAATGCCAAAGCATTAACTAAGACGTTTACTAGATAATTTTGGTATGTTCAACCAATTCCTTTCTCAAAACTTCTAGCACAATAAAGAGTCAGCAGGATAGATATTGATTGAATCCATACTTTAATTCTAACAACTAATGTGGGAGTAAAAAGTAAACATACCCACCATGTTCGATGTCATGGTTGATTGTTAAAATGAAAACATTAGATCAGTATTAGGCTTAGATGTCTAGTTTTTCGAAGGTGCAGCAATGCCATGATTATTTGAACCACTTTCTCTGTATATTCTTCTGGAACATTAGTGGCAGTAACAGATTCTGACCCTTGCCCTCCCTGCAATTAGTATCTCCAATATTGGTAATCTTAGAATTTAATCTTTTTCCACTGTGTCACAACCTAAATGCCTACAAATATAAAATGTTAAAAATGTCACCACCGGTCTAGGATTCTGTGTGAACCTAAAATTTTCCTGCTGAATGTGGACAAATGATAAGATCCGGGTAATCGGATTTTCCATCCAAAAGCCAACAAACACCAGTCACTACTCTGTTTGCACTTAAGTCTGAACTGCACACAAAAATACAAGCCTACAAATATCTTATAGCATGCCTGCAGTCTGGACAGCAACTACCTCGCATTCGCGCCTACATGGATGACATGACCATCCAGACCTCTGCAATTGCATGTGCAAATCGTCTGCTGGAAAAGCTTCAAGCCAATATTACATAGGCAGGGATAAAGTAATAAAAACAAAAAACAAAAAAAAGCAAATCCAAAAACATATCCACTGTCAGAGAAAAAGTAGTCCATAAATTCCACATCTACAAAACACCCATTCCAATGTTGTCAGAGCTGCCAGTCAAGAGCTTAGAGCGATGGTACAATGTCAGTCTCAAAGGCTAAGAACAGAGTGACCAAGTAAGGGAAGAAACCATCAAAGGCTTAGCTGGTATAGACAAGAACTAGCTTCCTCATAAGTTGAAACTGTGGTACCTGCAGTTCAGATTACTTTCCTGTCTGATGTGGCCTCTAATGGTCTATGAGGTCCTCATCACCAAAGTTGAAAAGCTGGCAGTCAGTTCATTTATGTAGAAGTGGCTTGGACTCCCACGTTGACTCGGCATGTAGGGCTACGGTGCTTTGGAACTGCCCGTCTCGAGCCTCACATAAGAGTAAAAATTCAACAAAGTGAGACTGGGAGTGACCCTGACTGAGACTGAAGACACTAAAATATGAGCGGCTGCTCCCCGACAGGCAACTGAGAGGAAGTGGACCCAGTCTGACGCTGTGCATTCAGCAAAATCTGCTCTCAGACATGGAGACATTGTGGGACAGGTGCACCAGGGAAGAGGTTGGTTTTCGGAACAAGTCAACCTAAATGGCATAAGGAAACATCCATCCAAAGGGCACTATTGCCATCCAAACAGGGCCAATGGACTAGCTGGAAAAAACTGGAGCACAATACACTCCAGACTTCCGAGCGAAGTCGCAACTGCGTTTGGCTGAAAAGAAAGTCTCAACTGGGCTGCGAAGTGACTGGGACAGGGGTAAAAGCAGATGCCGGCTGTCACTGTTCAACCCT
The DNA here is from genome assembly GCA_016859345.1 of Istiophorus platypterus. Lineage (NCBI taxonomy): Eukaryota > Metazoa > Chordata > Actinopteri > Istiophoriformes > Istiophoridae > Istiophorus > Istiophorus platypterus. The sequence continues at coordinate 11,423,536 of CM029132.1, read as the reverse complement.
CTGAAGGTGTTGCGGGCCTATCAATGAAACACCAATGAAGGAGGGTGCCCAACTAATGACCCCAATGAAGTGATTACCTCTATCTTAATCTTGGGATTGAAATATCGGGTCCTACGAGCTCAACTCGGCTCATGTGTCCTGTTAGTGGCAACAGCAAACATACACATGGATGGTTGTCGGCTAATATTGACTGTGGTAAATTAAACACCCTCGTTAAGATAACCTAATGACCCAGCAGATAACGCTGTAGGGTGCAGGTCATTAGGGGGTGTGTGTGTGTGTTTGTGTATGTGTGTGTGTGTGTCTCTGCACATTTTCATGTGAGCTTGCTGCATGACTGAGTAAATCCACACAGCAGTCTCTGTAACAGTCTGATATTCCAAGCTTGAATATTTCTCACTTTACTCCCAGTGTTACACAAAAGATCTCATTCTAACAAAGAAAAATCAGTAGCTGACCGACTATGGTAGTAAATCAGTAGCTGGCAATATTAAAACTCTATTATGCAATATTTTTAATGTTAACCATAAATAAAAGGGCTCAGTTTAATGTGAAAGGGTCACTTGTGTTAACCCCACTGAATATTAACATTCTACTCAACATGAGCTGTATGCAGCTTTGAGCCACATGTAGTCAATTGTTTTGCATTTCTTTCTGGCACAAGGCCATATGGTTGAAATGTGAGCAACCCTGTAGATAAAACAAATAGCAGCCATTTCCAGCACAAAATGTAAAACACACATACACTCATACACTACCTGACCAGAGATGGAGTAAGGCAGTGGCTTGAGAAGAAAGGCAAGCCCCTTGCAAAACAAAGGCTGTGTCTATAGACTGGGGGGGGTCAGTATTTTACTAACATTTTGTCAAATGGCCAGAAACACATTTGCTGCATGACTAAGTAAACAGTGAAACTGTGAACACTTTAGCAACTAGAATGGTACTCAGTAGACCACAAACATCTGCCAAAGTGAAAAGTGCCCTATCTCACAATGTTAAGGAAAGTAATTTTTTTTTTAAAAATCCTTGGATCCCTTTAACTGGCTCTACCTCAAAATTTAATGGGTTCTTTCTTAGCACATGCACCATCCCCCCACCTAGTTTGGTGAAGGTCAATTCAGCACATTTTGCATAGTCCTGCTGACAAACAAACAAAGACAAGGTTGAAAACATAACCTAATTGCAGATGTAATAAAGAATTAGATGACAGTGTTTTTTCTGAGTTTATTTCGGAGTCTATCGCCCGTGCAGTCAGAAATTGTTTCATGCAGCTATTAGCGAATTATTTTGAAGTTAAAAGTGACTGCTACTGACACTCTTTTCATATTTGTCATACAATAACTCTGTAAACTCTGTTTTAGGGAAAGGAAAGTAGCCAAAGCTAACAACAAGTCTTCAAAAATAACAACAAAATGCATAACTTGCAATCTCACTGCAGACATAAAACACATAGAGGTGTTATCTGATCTATGAGATGTCGTTCTATTTCTACTTTGCTCCTGGACACAACACTACTAATTTCTTTGGTCACTATAGGGCTTTGTCATGTTAACATAAACATGTTTATGACACATGTTTATGTTAGGAGGACAGCGTCAAAGGTAGATGTCTGATTTCACATCGATGCAGAAACCATCTTCTTCCACAGAAAGCCACTGAACCTGAGAGTAAAAAGCTGTACCTACAAATCCTGTAACTGCTTGAGATAAAAACAAAAACCTTCTTTGTAAAAATACATTTTAAGAAGTGAAAGAAAAAAAACAACTTAATTTGTATTTTGTTTTGAAAAAAAAAACAACAACTCTGTTGCATAACTGTGTGACTGGAAAAAAGATGGAGCAATTAAAGCACCTGATAAAATTCAATTATAAATTTAGAAATAAATGGGGATAAAATATAAATTAACATTTAATCTACCTCAGACTGCTTTATCATTTTTGATGAGCTAGTTACTTTAACTGTGTGTGTGTTGCATGACCAACTATATCTGACCCTTTCGTACAACCCTCCTACTCAGGTACATCTCAGTACAAAATGAAAATACGATGAGCTATTCATTCACCCTCACTAAAGTACAGATCATCATTCTACATCTTTAAATTGTAATAATTTACAAAATGCAACCAATGGAGTGCAGACCTTAGCCAGGGTCAATGTCAAACAGCAAACACCAGACTTCAGAGAAAAATAATGTAAATGATTGTACATTATTCTGCTCAGATCCAAAATTTAATGGGTCCTCTGTGGTCCATGCCCCCATCCCTCCACCAAGCTCAGTGCAAATCAGTTCAGTACTGGTAAACGGACACAGGTAAAAACATAATCTCCTTGTTGGAGGCAATACATTTCAGTCATAGATCTTTGAATTTCTGAAAATAAAAAAACAAATACCTCCCATATCTGCAATTTGAGACAACAGCTTTTTCTCACAGGTTCAAATATAAGAAGTAAAAAGAAATAAGGATTAAATTATCCACTTTAATAATGATTCCTCCATGGTCAGATTACTGCTGACACACAAACGACATTTTATGCAGTGAAAACACTCAAGGTCTCAACATCAGTAATTAAACCTTGAACTCTTTAAAGGATTAAAAAAAGGTGTCGTGTATTGATGCAACAACATCAGGTCATTGTTGATGCCTTTAAAGCCGTACGCAAAGTAATGATCCCTAAGCCCTCCTGTCATTTCAATTTTCTATGTTCATTAAGTAAGAAATAATGCGTGACAGGGTATGTGTTAAGAAATCCTGATTTCATTGGTTCAGTTCTGAGGTAATTTGCAAAAATCCTAAAGTAAGAACATTCACCGCTATTTTAGATATAGACATTCTGGATAAAATCATTATGATACAAAACTTTGGCATTCACAAAGCATTAAATGGGTACTCGTTTAAAGAGAGTGGTCACAACCGAAGCGGTAGAGGTCAAGATAGCCCAACGTTTATTTTTAGTTTAAGCTCCAAAAATCCCTGGCTCCTACATTTTCAATAATGCAACTCAGCAGCATGTTTTTGTTCAGCCCTTGAGGCCTGGTAAACACACATATCTCTAACACCAAGCCCCAAGTTTTTAAGACAGTATTTTTCGTATACATTTGTGCCCAACTCCATGCTGAGATACCCCTTATAATCTATGACACAATCAAGAGTTATTTTCTCCATTGTAAAATAAAATGTAAAACCACAAACCAGAGCAGGATGGTGGTGGGAAAACTGTTGATTATCTATTTAAATGCAGGTATAAGTCTTAAACTTATGCCATCAGAATAATTTGAAAGTCACATAAATATTAGACATATATGGGCTTTAAAGGTAAGAAAGAAAGACAAACTTCACACCTGCCAAAGACAGGAGGATAATGTAGGAAGCAGATAGAGTTCAGTTTAATGACATTAGAGTGATTTCATGGGCTGGAGTGATATCATGAGCCATCGACATTTTCAAGTGCACACGATTTAATTTCACAGCTCACTTTAATGCCTTTGGATTAAATCAGCATCTTAATGCTTGAAGGATTCTTTCCTAGAAAATAATGGCCTTTACACAAGCTGATCATTTTATATAACCCTTTTAAGTTCCACAATTTATGAGACATGTACTCGTTGCTATTTACAAAGCATAAAAATAACTCTTAACCGTCTAACCTCCACCCATGAGAAGAGTGACAGGTATTGTTTATTAGAGATGATTTTTAAAAATGAGTTCAGTTATTCAGCCTCTCTGGGGTCATGGACAAATCTTGAACCAAAGACTCATCTTAATCTCATAAAAATTCAAAAATAGAGAATGCATCTGCTAAATTAACCTACTGTCAAAACAAGATAACTGCATTTCAAGCTCTTAAACAAATCTTTAAATCACCAAACTCAGTCATAAAAACCCAACTTGTATTACTATTGAGGTCATATGTCACAAAAAGTAAAGGCTGAATTCAAAAGTATTTACACAGTGGCACTTGAGCTGGCTAGTTCAGTCTAACACTTTGGGGAAATAACCACTCGAAAAGTGAACAGAGTGGAAAGTTTTCTCAAAAGCAATACTGTGGACTGAGTCGATGAAGATGCTAGTGTTTTCAGGGTCCTAGCTTTTCACTGAGAAGGCTTCCACTGTGCATCCAAAAACCAACCCCTTAAAATCCACAGTCTCCTCAAAATTTACAAACCTTTTATATTTTTAGGGGATTACATTTGAATTCTGTGATAAATCCATTCAATATATGCTATTAAATCAAGGCCTGTAGCCAATAGCATCAATACTTAAGCAGTGTTGTGTTACCGTGTACATATTTGATTGCTTGTGTAGCTCAGGGAGTCTCGCACTCACCCAAAACAAAACATACAGGGCTAATGTCTAACAAATTATTGAAGTGTTATTTCTGTCTCACAGTCACAGGCACTATATATTTTCTAGACTAAAATCTTTCATCACAGCTACAAACAGAGTTAGTGGAGTTCATAATCTTTCTGACATCCTTTACATATTTGTTGATATATTAACAATTTGTTTATATTTGTTGCTGATATATTAACAAAAATAGATTCCATTAACAGATTTTAAAAACTTAGTAATGAAAATATATACTGATGTTTGTTTTCAATCATCTCTGCATCACTACTTAAAGTTCGGCTCCTTTAACCTCTGTTCACCCACTATTTTCCTTTACTTTGTCTGCCTTTTTTTGAGAGTTGGATATGACGCTCTCCACTCCTTTTGCCAGACAACAGAAGACAAGAGAGGCACGAGAGGCAGCAGCTTCATGAAAGTGTTGAGGAGAACTGAGGCTGCATGAGGGAAGCATGAGAGAGAGCGAGAGAGCTAGAATGTGAGATGAGGGGGGTACAATGTGAAGAGCAGCGTGAGGGATGCAGCATGTGATAGATGAGCAGCAGTAGAAAGAAAGGTGATGAGGCCATCTCGTTTATGTGTATATGTTTGTGTGAAACAGAGAGAGAAGAGAGATTACGAAGTGGATAGAGAGACGGGAGGAGAGGAAGAGGGCTCCCCTGGTAGTGGGGCTTTGTCTCTGTATCTGTTACCCTGTCTCACCTCTTTCCCTCTAATACACAGATACACACAGAAACTCTTGCTAAAAAATATTCTCCTTCGCTGTTTCTAGAAATACACACACACACACACACACACACACACACACACACACACACACACACACACACACACACACACACACACAAACTTACTTCCACCTTTGTGAGGACAGTCACGACATAATGCATTCTCCAGTCCCTTACTCTAAGCTCAACCATTACAACTAAATGTCTAACCCCACCTCTTACCCTCACCCTAAAACCTAAACCTGACTCTAACCTGAACCCTAAAACCGAGTCCTAACCTGCGAACAGCCCTTTAAGGTTGAGAGGACCAGACAAAATACCTTCACTTTCCTAAAGTGTCCTCACTCCCTAGGTCTAAAATTCCGACTGGTTCTCACAAAGACAGAAGTACAAGCACAAAAACACACAGGCATACAGGCACTGATATCTTCCTAAAATGCCTTTTTATTGGCCAGCCTTCCCTTGGTGACTAGCAAGGCTACTGCTAACACAACAACCTATCAGCCCTGGCATTCCCTCTCTGTCTCTCACACATAGTCTTCTTTCTCCATTGTCCTGAAATGCTGTTCTACAGCCAGATGTCTATACGCATATAACACCACCATAGGCATCAAAGGCGCAAAAAGGAAACAAAGAGGTAAGCATGTGTATGTTTGTGTGTGAGTATGTGTTTATGTACATTCGAGCAAAAAAAGTTTCTAAATAACAATTTAAGGAAATGGGTTGTTACAGGATAATAAACATTATTCATGAATATCATAAAGCTAGTAGCTGTGTGCTTTATGCCTGAGACATAACTCTGCAATGGCATTATTTTATTTTATTTTCATTTTAACTTGCAGCTAACACTGTTTTTGGGGTTTTTTTTCCAAACCTGTGATAAAATATCAACAAAGACAGGCATAAAGCAGTGCAGTTGTAAATGTCAGCTTCCCTGGGGAAAACTTTTGTTTGACTCAAACTACAAATAAGAAGGCACTGTACTGTAGAATTAGTTTTGGGGGGGGTTTGTTGTTGTTGTTTTTTTTTTTTTTACAATATAAAGCATTTGGATTTTCGTAATCATCTTGCCTGGTATAAGTGAACTGTCGGGTAGTTTAGACTTATCTAACAAAAATCTTATCTTTTGAGCCCACTAGCCCAAACACTCACAGTCTGCCTTGTGTTGCTTTGCCCTGGGAAAACTAAAAAAACACAACACAACTTAAAAACATTTATTTTCACTGGATTCACTTGGGGACTGGGACTAATCTTCCCCTGTCACTTTTTTGGTTTTATAACAAAACTTTGAAAACAATACAAAATTTTTTTTTTAAAAACTTCACGAGATCAGTTCCAACGGCTATTGTTTGCCTGCCAAAAATGTCACACAAGAGGGGATGTCCCATTGCTTTCCAGTGCCAGGGAAGATCAGCAGAGGACAGATAAGTTCTATCGAAGTTGAATTACGCCCAGCTGGAAAACAAACACAATACGAATCCCTTGTCAAGCACAGAGCGAGGAGGAGAAGGGTGGAGAGGATGGGAGATAAACCTCCTAAAATCCAGACTGGAACCATGCAACAGCCATATTAGAAGTATCTCAATGACAGCAATCTACTGATGCAGAATACATCCAGTTAGAATGGATACAGGCATGAAGCCCCGATCAGCCACTGGGGTGGAAGTGATAGTAAAGCTACTATTAAAGCGTCAGTTGGGGATTTTTCTTGACATGGGTACTTAAATGTTTTAAGCCCCTGACCCAGATTCTTAAACTGGTGATCTGGAAAGTCTCCTGCTCTGCAGTTGGGTCTCAGATCCATTTTGCCATACTGCTGCTGTTGGCCAGTTACCTTTTTCTAAGTGGTTACTAACCACTGTTAAAAAAAAAAAAAAGGAAGAGATTTGGAAAAGACATTTTTTGCAGACAATTTTTATCTGTATTTCTCAGTATTGATTACAACAAGCATCTCACGGTCTCAATTGCATTGCTTTGGCCCAAGGTTGTACTATGGATTGGGCAACCGATTATACCATGAAAACATTCATTCCTGCCTGTCACCCTTTTTTGAAAGGGAATGAGAGCACTGTTCACCACATGCTGCTCTCTTTTGTACCAAGGCCTGTTTGAACAGCTTGTTCCTGATGTGCATGTCTGTTGGCAGCCAGGTGCACTGAAAAGAGTTGAATGCATAAAGCAAACCATTCTGTACATAGTGTAGGAATGGAAATTAAGCCATGCACTGAATGCATAAAATATTATGGGAGCTCACTCTTTTTATAGGTAAAGAATTGAGCTGAAGCATTCATCTGTTATCTTATTTCTTTATTAGATGTGAGAGAGAAGATGCAGATAAAGGAATGCAAAAGATTCCAGAGGATTTTTTTTCTTTTGCTTTAAGACAAAGATTGAAGAGTGATAGGGCTGGAGTTCAATAGTATTTTTTTTTTTTTTTAATATCTGCATCTTGTTTCAAATCCAGCTATCACATCTGAATAATCTCAAATTATTTTAGCTTTCAACTTTTGCACAGAAATTATAAATAACTATAACCTTGATTCAGTTTAGATCTTTAATTGCCTTTTTTCCCCTAAGAATTTAGAAACAGTATAGTTTTTAATTCCTGCCAAATTGATACTGACAACTTGTGGCTACAATGGGAAAATTAGATTTGTAGCTAAAGAAGAGTTTGTGTTTAACTTAAAGAATCTGAGTATTTTTCAAACCAAGAAAAATATACAAAATGGAGCTGGCTATTAGAATCCAACAGTTAAGAACAAAGATTTCAAGCACAGTGTATATATGAATCAATATAAACTCCCTTCACTTGAAGTGTATTTGAACAGAGATGCAATTGCTCAGTCAATGACTATGTATCTCTGAGCTACAACAAACCAATACAAATCACCACTCACTAGTAGTTTCAACCTCTATTATACAAAAGGGCCTGGAACTATATTTTTGGGGTTATACCCTTAATGCAAATAAATGGAAAACTACAAATAATGTCTTAGTACAGTGATGGGCCGCCAACAGCCTTCCGAAAAAGAGAGAGACTCGAAAGGTTTGTGGTACTACACCCGTGACATGAACACTGTTCTTCCAAATCGTATGCCCTCATTCGGTATTAATTATGGTGGTGGAGAGCGAGGCCTGATATGTCGCTCCAAAACTGTTCCGTCAGGTCTGGATCTGGTGACTGTGAAGGCAACAGCATATGACTCACCTCATTTCCAAACTCAAACTATTCAGTGGAACCTCAGGCTCTTCTTGGATGCATGTGCATCTGTCATATTTCTCTATTTATATATTCAGGGCTTTTCTTTAATTTGTCACCAACCTGTATGTTACATACTTAGTATAGCTTTGCCCTTGTGATTGTCCTTCTGTTGGACTTTGCATTTTCCAAACTGAACCTTAAGGGGCATCACTCTAACCCATCATAAATCAGATGTGAGGGAGGCGATTTAAGGCAGCCTTAGCTCTCCTGACAGCCTGCTTGTTACAGTTGTCAGCCATCTGAGGTAGTTTGACACCTGTAATCTCAGTTACTACGGTTTTCAGCCAATTTCCGCTGGCAGGGCTCATACTGGCCAGCCAAGCAGAGAGGAAAAAAAGTGACAAACTGACTAGACCACTGAGTTGTGTAAAAGTGGTATCATCTACTTAATACACACCCTGAAGAAGTTTCACCTCCTGAGAAAAACACATCCAACTGTTAGTTCAAGGCAACATCACTTGATTCAGTTATCAGTGTCTTTTCACGATATATTTCAGTTTTCTTAGGTTGTTTAAGCCGATTCAAAGAACTTGTCATGTCTACTTGAAATGGATTTGAAAGTCCTTTCACATAAATAAAAGACCATAAAGTCAAAATCCCAGCAAACTAAAGTGAATATCCATTAATGTCCTTTATTGACAAATTACTTAATTTTTTACCTGTTGCATCCCCTGTACTCAGGACAGACATTCGTTTTTCAGAATAGACATCTCTTCCTTCATGATGAGAAAAGAAATTATCTTTAAACTGTTCATGTGTTTTGCCTGATGTGAGGGGGCTGCTTCAGTTTGTTGGTAGGCAGTGCATCGAGCCTTTGGTTTAGATTCAGCGGTGCATACAGTAAGTATCATTTGTTGAGGCCCTGGCCAAGCACTGGAGCGCACTTAATGCTGTTAAGTTGAACCCAGTGGTGCGTGTCCTGCAGTATGTTGAATGTCTAAAATACTGGAGGAAGAGCTCCAAGTATAATATGGTCAGGCAATTATACAGCATGTTAATATTGATGCGTGAGTGTAAGCATCAGTCTTTTTCCCATTTTCATTGTAGTTTGTGTGTTTGAGCATCCTATGATTTATTATCGTTCTCCGCAAAAAACGAAAAAAAAAAAACGGCTGTGTTTGTGTCCATGCCTAAACACAGATTGTTCCTGCCATATTAGTTTAGCGTGCGTGAGTGTGTGCGCAAGCATATGTGCATGCGGCATTATTAAGCTCTGTAATGAAAGGGGACAGTTTTCTGTTGCCGTGGTAATGAAGCAGTGGAACGTTGCCAGGCACAACAACAGTGATGGCAGAGAATCACTGAATTGTCTTGGAAACACAAGCAGACGGGAATGTGTTTGGATTGAGGCAGACAGACAGATGGATGGACAGACTGATGGAGAGAGAGAAAAAAAGAGAAGTATGTGATGCAAAAGACAGTTACAAGAGACAAGTGGACAGATGCAGTGCTGAACACCTTTCTATGTCAAAATATAAGGTCTGTGTGTACGTGTGAGAGACAGAGAGAGAGACTGATGGATGGTCACGTCTATACAGCCAGAGGTGTACAAGGAGGAGGGGGGAGAGAGATCTGTGTGCTGTGGAGGGGACATGGATGGGATGACATGATTGATTTGACTGGGCCCCATGTCCCCCGAAGAAGTAGAGGGGATTCAGATAGATGAACAGAAACAGAGATGCAGAAGAAGGAGGGTCGACAGACAGATAGATCAAGAGAGAGGATTGCAGAGAGGCAACAGATGGATAGAGTGAGACGATAATGAGAGACTGGAAAGACAGCAAGATTCATACAGAGGTGGAGAGGTTGGGCAGGGTCAATGAGCAGAGATATACCCAGAGCTTCCTGCTGCAACATTTAGGTCTCTTTGAAGAAAAAGAGGCAGAGTGTACAGATGAGTTTCTCAAGACCTTGCAGCAGCAGCTTTAATTGTAGCTAAGAGTGAGTCTCCCCCAAAGCCAGAAACGATTTAGAGTCTGGTCTCAAACGTGTGATGTTGTGCAGAGCTGTCAGTCCACTGACAGTGAAAGACAGAGGGTCACATTTCATGGTTCAGATGTGTTTGCACTACAGAGGAAGAGAGATTATTTGGGTGTAAACACAGAGAACTGAGAATAGTTTCAGTGACCTTGTCCTTTCAAATTTGTCCTTCAGATACACACTTTAACAATGTTCTTGTTGATGATGTTCAGTCTATCATATTTTTGTCTATGTTTTACTCTAAGAATCAAGAAAAAAAAAGGCCGGCAATAAATAATGAAAATAACTAAGTTGTAGTGCCAACTGTACCTAAAAAAAGCATCTGAAGAGAAGTCAACTGTCATGACCTGAACTTTGTATTTTAAGAAAGGAGATTGAGAGTTCCCTGTTACTTCAGCACATTCACCTTTATTGGTAACACCATTCAGTGGCCGGGAAAGATGCAGCTCTGTGTGTCAACATATGCATACACAAGATTTATAACACAAGTTAATGTGGCATTGGTCAAAGGGAATCCAAGGCAGCCTCCTGAGGAATTAAGTGCTTTAGTGCTGCCAAAGTGTATGTATTGTTTTTCTCTTATTTAAGACCTAATAGTCTGTTAGTGATGCCAAAACAAGACTGTCATCAGAGTCAGCTACATTTTGTGTGTTTGTGTGTATTAGTTGTGTGTTTGTCTTATTTCTAAGTGTTGCAATTTTGCTCTGGCTCATTTACTTTGTATACATGTGGCATCCCATCATGTAAAGTGTGTGTGTTTTTGTATGTCTGTATATTTATTTTGTGTATCAGTTCAGGTATGTGTGTGTTAACTACATTTTCTGTAACATCCAGTCTGAAGTTCTGTATAGCATGTATTTCTGTGTTCATATTGCATGTATGCTTTTGTACAATCTTGCCCAAAGGACAGAGTTTGTGTGTGTGTGTGTGTGTGTGTGTGTGTTAGAGAGAGACTGTATTTACATGGCAATACATTTTTCTATCCTTTGTTTTATTATTCAAATCTTAAACTAGCAATCACAGAGTCACTTCATGCCAGCCTTCTCTAGCACTATGAGCTGCCTCACACACACACACACACACACACACACACAAAAAAACCACAACAGATAAATTCTCTATACACTTATCAGGTCCAAGACTTCCCCTGCTCTGCCCTGACCCACATCTCTTCAATCTATGGGCATGACAAGCATAAGAATCAAAGGTGAATTAGAAGTCAAAATCAAGGCAGGAGTCTACTGCCTTGTTTCACCGGGATGCCTGATTCAACCACTCAACCACAGATTCTATACAGACATGGTTACATCAAAGCACTCTGAAATAACTAATTTGAACTAAAAACAAATTGCAAAAGTAACCCAAGAGTATCTTAAGTCAAAGAAGTGTAATATTCTTCAATGTCCAAGTTAGTCATCTGACCTCAACCCAACTGAACATGCTTTCCACTTACTGAAGACAAGACTGAAGGCAGAAAAACCCACAAACAAGAACTGCTGTTTTTCCTAAACGGTTAATGTAAAATTTGTGAAATCCTTTGAACAAAAAGCTAAAAGTCCACACTTCAATCACATCTTGGTTTGTTCATTTCAAATCCATCTTGGTCGTGTACAAAAGAAAAATTGCAAAAGTTGTGTCACTGTCCACATGTTTATGAACCTAACTATATATATATATATATATATATATATATATATATATATATATATATATGTACACATACACACATACATCACCAATATGCATCAAGGATCCAAGCAGAGACTCCACATCATATGCAAACACAGAATAGTTTCTGTGGCCCCTCGCCTGTTGCTGTTTCTTTCACAAAAGCATAATTCAATCCCTCCTGTAGCACTGTTCCCCCTGTTTCTTCAAAGAGTTAACTGCCTCCAACAAAAACAAAATCATCAGGATCACATGTACTGTTTCCAAAATCATCTGCTTCCCTACCCACAATGTCTCAGACATGACTGATGGAGCCATCACACACCTTGCACTTACAATAACACATTGTATTTCTGCTGTCAGCATTATACGATGAAACCGCATTGTCAAACAAGTGTTTCTGATCATTCTTTAGGTGTCAGCTTCACAGCTATATGCTCACAACTGTCATGCTCAATAATACTTGTTTAAAATGTCATTTCAGAAACGTGTACCACTGAAACACAAGGCTATATTGGGCTGCAATGAAATATCTGAACAGGTAAGTCCAGCACCTTTGACGTCATTCTACTACAATACTTCAGTTAAAGATGGCAAAGGACAAACTTTCCCTCTTTGGGAACGGCAATGGGAAACAGGATCAGGGTTTCTTATAGTAGGATCGGGGAACAGCAGGTCTACGTGACATTATAATCTTCCTTTCAACAGTCCTGCTCAAATAGTAACATCACAAACGTGCTCTGAAGGTAAATTCATGAATGTATATTGGTGAAATCACACAGGTACAAACTTTGGGATTCTTAAATGGAAAACAAAAAAAAAGTAATAAGATCAGATGCCAACCACCACAAAACTGTGCCATTTTACCCATGTCCATTCTTAAGCATTTACTACTAAACTGGAAAACACACACACACACACACACACACACACACACACAAAATCACATACACACCCTAAATATGAGCATTTACTGTATATTTGATCTACTAACCAAGTCACCACATAGATTTCAAGTATTTATCAGACTTGTAAGAATGACATTACATGTATTATTATTATTATTATTATTGTTATTATTATTATTATTATTATTATGAAAGCAAAGGTGTGCTCGGCTCTGTTTCTATAATGCAATCATTGAGGATCTTTTATTTTTTCTATTCCTATGTTCATGAATAGTAAAAGTGAAGGATTTTTACTTTAATCTTTTGCTTTGGTAAAACATTTTATATTTCTTGGGTTTTTTTTTGTCTGTTTGTTTTTTAAACACCAGGTATTTATTGATGTAGCTCAAAACCACTTAAATCTACTGTTGACGAGACATTTGTGAAGATGTTATAATTTCTCTGAATATTATGTCCTGAGCTGTTGGTGGAATTGAACTTTACAATTCGCTGTTGTGACATGATTCTATACGATATCATAGACCAGAACACTGTAACTCTTAGGGTCAACCAAAAGCAATATGACCTTCACAAAAACCTGAGCTGAAAAACAGACGTGCCTCCAAATCTGTTCTCAAGGTTTACCTTAATGAACAATAACCCCTGCAAGGATGATCAAACAGCAGACTCCAGTGGAAGCGGATGTGTCAGAAGAAAATCTCCATCCTCATCCTCTGCCACAGAAAAGTATGAGATTCTTTTACTATTTCTCTCATAGATAATTGAACATGTTATATTGTTGTCATTTTATATCGTTCACCCTCCTTGGCATCATTTTCTGCAACCTGGTCATACAGTGGAATAATCACGTGTTTTCTGTTTATCACCAGACTCAACACAGAGAAGGAGTCTGAGGGAGAAGCTCTTGTCCAGCAGTCCGTAAACACTCAAGCTTCCAGATGTTGAGCATAAGGACCTGCAAAGGTTATGAACACACAGTCAGAGACATTTTTATTCTCAGGCTTTAGAGAACCTCCATGATGACCATGTATATGAAATATACTGGAGCTGGAGTATCGTGCCAGTGTGGGGCCGAGGAGTCGACACATTAGTGTTCTTTCTTGACCCTACCCAAGTGAGTAAAACCATATCCATCACAAACAGCCTAAAACCTGACCACACTGGAATCAGATGTCTTCCTCTGTCAGTTTGTGATCGAACCCTCTTCTCTCTGTCTCTTCTTCCTCCTTCTTCTGTCAACAGTGTGCTGATCCTCCAGCTTAAAAGATTCAGATTCACCACGTCCTTCGACCTGGAGAAAGTGGACAGCCCCGTGGCTCTGACAAGGGAGCTGGGAGTGGATCCTGAGTCCAGCTGCACCAAACAGGTGAAAATGATGTTCAGCAAAGGAAAAGCACACCTTTGTGTTATTTTGACACAAAAAGCAGCCTGTCAAATGTACAGAAGCTGCAGTCAAATGAAATTCATCTGTGCGTGTCGCTAACTGTTGGTAACTGTGCTCTTTTCTAGATTCATTACTCTCTGGTGAGCATCGTCAGCCATTTGGGATCCACGGCTCAATCTGGTGAGTGATCGGTTGTGTTTGGCAGCCACAAATGTTGAAAATGAGTCAAGTTCTCTGGGTTTAAGGATCCACTGCCTCTTCAGGTTGTACCATTAACAAGTGTGTCCTCTCCTCGCAGGCCATTACATCTGTGATGGTGCCTACCAGGAGAAATCTGGTGAAGCGACAGACCGATGGCTGGCGTACAACGACAACCACGTGAGCGAGACAACGGGCACCTCGGTCTGTCAGCAGTGGCAGAGAACAGCGTACCTGCTCTTCTATGAGAAGCAGGTAAGTGAACAGCTCCGTACATGACCAACCGTTTCTGTCATGGGTTAATTTCTTATACAAGACACAGACGGATACACCACACACACTCTCATGCTTTTGGCAAGTTCCCCTAGAGCAAGACATAAGCAAATATACAATATAACACTATTTAAAGACTAATACTGTGCTAACATGTGTTTACTTGTATTTTCAGTAACTTCTAACATCTAATCCCCTCCACAAACCCCTAACCAAACCCCTGAGTCTACGCCATAGTCATGACTGGGAGTCAGAGCAGCATTACAGGAGGCAGCGTGAAGAATCAGCAGGGACCTGCCACTAATACCTGCGACACAGTCATGAGTGGACCAACTTTAAATTAAAGCAGAAGGGTTTACCTCTGCTACTGCAAGTGGACCATGCCTTGTCAATCACTCAAGTCATGTGACTTGATTCCCCCTCTTCTATAAATAAAATAGATCTACTCAAGCACTGTATTCAATTTCCTAGATAGTTATTAGGTTTCTTCAAAGCAGTTGCCTCCAAGAGGATAATCAAACAAAGGAGGTTAGCTCCATGGTTTAATTCCTAAACCCGCATATTAAAGCAAACTACATGAAAACCTAAACGGTGATGGCGTTCCACCAAATGTAAGAGTCCCGCTCGGCCTGGCATGACAGACTTAAAACCTACAGGAAGGTCCTCCGTAATGCCAGAGCAGCCTATTACCCATCTTTAGGAGAGGAAAATGAAAACAACCCCAGGTTTCTCTCCAGCTCTGTAGCCAGGCCGACACAGTCATAGCTCTATCAATCCATGTATTCCTATTGCTCTCAGCAGGGATGATTTCATGAGCTTCTTAATCATAAAATTCTAAATATTAGAGACAAAATTCATCACCTCCTGCACTAAACTGACATTGATTTTTTTCCTCAAATACAGAAACCTTAGAAACAATGGTAAAGCCTGATATACACTTGGGACAGTTTTTCTCCCATCAACCTTCCTCAACTAACATCAACGATTTCTTCATCTAAACCAATAACCTGTCTCTTGGACAACTATCCTAACTAGGTTGCTTGAGGAAGTTTAGCCCTTAGTTAGCACCTCTTTATTAGATATAATCAGTCTATCTTTATTAACAGGCATCATAGTCCTTTAAAATAGCTGTAATAAAACTTATTCTTAATAAGTCAATTCTTAATCCAGACCTATATCTAACCTTCCCTCTCTTCCTCAGAGCTTTGAGAAAGATTTTGCCAACCAGCTGTCTGACTTTTTACCTAATAATAGTTTTTATTTGAGGATTTACAGGCAACATTTCAAGTGAATCATAGCACATAGACAGCGCTGGTACAAGTTACAAATGATCTTCTAATTGCATTGAACCAAGGATTGTCTCCTACTTGTCTTATTAGATCTTAGTGCTACATTTGAGACTGTTGACCATCACATTCTATTACAGAGACTGGAACATTTAATTGGCATTAAAGGAATCGTTCTAAGTTGATTTAAGCCCTGTTTATCAGACTGATTTCATTTTGTGCGCGTTAACCCTATATCCTCCATGTACTCTAAAGTTAGTAATGGATTTCCACAATGTTCTGTGCTTGGACTAGTGGTATTCACTTTCCTTTAGGCAATATTATTAGGAAACACTCCATAAACTTCCCCTGTTATGCAACATAATACATATATGAAATGGAATTGCCCTGGCCTCCAGCAAAACCATTAGGAATCTTGGAGTAATCTTTGATCAGGATTGGTCCTTTAACGTCCACATATACAAACTTCAAAGGACTGCCTTTTTTCATCTACTTAACATTATAGGAATCAGGAACCTTCTGCCTCAAAATTACACAGAAATACGAGTACAGCCATTTGATACTTGGATTATTGCAATTCCCTATTATCAAGCTGTCCGAACAAAACTTTAAATACTCTGCAGGTGGTCCAGAATGCTGCAGTGTGAGTACTGACAGGGACCAGAATAAGAGATCATATCTATCCTGTGTTAGCTTCTCTGCATTGGCTTCCTATAAAATCCAGAACAGAATTTAAAATCCTCCTCCTCCCCTACAAAGCTCTTAATTGTCAGGCACCATCTTATCTTAAAGAGATCACAGTACCCTATTAGCCCAGTAGAACAAAAGGATTACTGCTGGCTCCTAGAGTTTCCAAAAGTATGACAGGAGGCAGGGCTTTCAGTTATCAGGCTCCTCTACTGTGGAACCTTCTTCCAGTTTGGATCCAGGAGGCCCCCGTCTGTACGCATTCAATGGTCAGTACTAACTTGACTTCTTCTCTCTCCTGTAGTTTTGTGCTTTCTCGTCTCTCTCCTCATCGCTTTCTGCAGGTTTCTCTGCCTGTGATCCTGAAGCAACTCGACCTGTGGCTGCTGACCATCTACTTCCCCCATGATCCAGCTCAAACGTGAGCCAGATCCTGTTCAAGGTTTCTACCTATTAAAAGGGAGTTTTTCCCTGCCACTGTTGACAAATTCTTGCTTATGGGGGAAATGTTGGGTCTCCATAAATATAAGTATTTGATTATTTGATTTCCTGTACAAAAACTTTATATGTGTGTCTTTATTTACCATTTTGATTTCTGTTATAAAAAATTAATCCGCACTTATGTGTGGTACATTAAATTTAGTGGTGCCATGTTGTCTTTTAATTTCTATGGAATCTTTGCACATCCTCTTTTGTTCAAAGCATTCAAATGTCAAATACATTCGCACACAGACCTGAAATACCCTGCCATTTTTTCTTATTATATACAAAAGACGTAAACATGACAGTGCAGTAAACAGGTCAGTATCTGGTGCCATTCATGTTCACTTGACTTTTGGTCAGATGGCTGTGTGCAGCTCAACCAATGAAATGCTGCAAATCCAAATTAGTGACCAGGCAGTCAAACTGAAACTGATACACTGTCGACTGTCCGATTACTTCTGAGCCAATGGAAATGAGGGACTATGTATAAAAATGGCTGAAATTCTAAACGGTTAATGTAAAATTTTTGTGAAACCCCTTGAACTAAAGATGAAAGGTTATACTTTAATCACATTGTTGACTATATTATTGATTAGTTGATTTCAAACCCATTGTGGTTGTGTAGAGAAGCAAATCTGCAAAAATTGTGTCAATATCAAAATATTTATGAACCTAACTGTACATACACTTATATAGATTCATACACAAATACATAAACATATTTATACATACATTCACATATAGCCATATATATGTATACATAAATACATACATACACACACCCACAAAAGAAAAATGAGTGATATCTTTTGTCTTCTGTTCCAAGGACATTTTTATCTTGCCCCCCCCCCCCCCCCCTCCTCCATTTTGAGTTCCACAGCTGGATGACCACGAGGGTGCTAACGAAAGTTCATGTCCTGCCGTTAATTGTATTTTCAGATCAAAACGTCAATCGCTCCAAGTTGAACATGGCAGTGCCAGGTCTGGAGTGTGTTACTTTTGACACCTTTATTATAGGGTGACAAGTTCAACTGGAAAGTCCTGATCATGTCTGAAGAGTTTATTATAAAAAGGTGAGAAGGTCACTTCCCAGAGAGTCTGCAAAACTTTAATCAAAACCCACTTTTTGTCCCCTAGTTGTATTTTTCATGGAAAAGAGGTGTGTTACTGTGATCTCACTAATGATAGATAGGCTTTTTCATCAGGCTAAGGAGGCTAAAGATTATCACTGCATCAATAATTGGAAACACTGGTAATTATAGTTTCAGAGACAGACACAGACACAGACACACACACCGAACAAGAAGAGAACAAGTTGGTCTTATTGTTTGAATCACAATCCCATTCCACACATATCCTGGCATACATTATATTAGCATTTCCAAACACAGTTTCTGTCACTGACAAAATCCTTTAAAAAAAAAGGGTGCCAACTATCGCCACCCATGGACATGCACGCATAATATTCACTCATCTTCTGAAACACAGAAATAAGATTGTCATTCCGCACCTGGAAACACTTTGCTAATTTCACACTGTTTCAACAGTTTAGTCCGTGAAGCTTGATGTTTAAAAGTTAGTACTGAACCATGTAAGATGGTGTGAGTAGGGGTTGTTTGCGAATAACAAGCTCAATTATTGCTTCTGCCTCCTTTACTTTTACAGGGCAAAAAAAAAGCATCTTTCCTAGAGTGTGTTAGTATCGTTCATGCCTTCCAATTAATCAGCTTTGCTAGCTCTCATTGCTTCTACAAGGGTTAGACTGATGGGATTTAGAAGACAGAAGAGATAATGATTTGTGCCAAAATTATTCTTTGATTTTTTTTTCTATGCCTAAAAATCCTACATGATCAGACTAATTCAGTGTTTCCTCTGGCATTATCTTTTTGTCAGGGAGGCTTGAGACAACCGAGCCACAAAAATTATTCATCATGGCAGAGAACACAAATTAGATATTACTAAAAACTCACTGACAAATACCTGATTTCACCATTTATATGCTTCACTTTCATAGCATCAGTGTCAGTTATATCCATAACTGGTGGGGCAAACAAAGTAATTTTGGCTGCACCACTGGTCATGTGAATACAACTTTACACTCATGACAGCGATAACAGTAAGGTGAGGTTATTTCCCCTTCGTTGTTACATTATGTTGCACCATTACCATTAACTATTGCAGAAAGGTGAATAATTCATTAAGATCTTTTGTTGTAATCTCAAATGTATTAACAGCAAAGATTACTACATGTAAAAAAAGCTGCAGAAGCTCAGCAATCGCCTCTGGAGCTGGAGAAAGAGTCTCTTTTATGTGCATTTTACTGACGTGTGAAGATTATATACACACATATATGCATATGTATACACACACATACACACACACAGTTTTGATGTTGTAGCTGATTGGTGTAAATTTATTGCGATTACATAAGTAGTGACTCCAGTCTTTCAATTACCCTGTCATACCCCATAAAAAACTATTTAAAGGTTCCTCTCCTGGTAATGATTAAACCCTGAAAACCTAAAATTACACATTTATAAGTTTTTTTAAATGAAAAAATCCCTTCATTACTTGGATACACCTTTGCCTCTGTTAGTATTTGCGGATCTACTAATATGATAAGTGGCCCCGCCTCTATCCCAAACCCCCCAAAGCCTGTCACTAACTTGTAACTTAGACTCTGCAATGAACCTCTGCTTGTTTTGTGTTTGCCAGCTACTATATGCTACACAACAGAAAATGGTAATATATCACTAATTCAGACATACATGTCGGAACCAGAAATCAACTCAAAAAACAAAGAGGAAGAGAGAACTGTACAGGCTCACCTACAAGTCAATGTATCAGAATGGTAATGTGTTTTCATCATCACTCTCTACAATGTTAGCAACATAACGGTAATAGATATCACGCACCTTTGGCTTTACTACTTAATCCTTAGTCCTGAACGCCAGCTCTGACTTAGCTACCTTAGCTAACTTTGCTAATTTCACTTGCAAAATGCCAATAATTAACTACACTTGGCTTCTCCTGTTTCCACCATAGCACCATGCTATGGTGGAAAGAGGGGTACAAGAGGTATGACAGGGCATAACATTATGGAAATCCCCACCCCACAAGTTGACGGGATTGGTTTCTCAGGTATGCTATGTATGAGACCCTGGCTGTTTGAATCCATTTTTTTGAGACCATCTGCAGTTACACTGCAGTTCAAAGATGGAAATACGCAACCTTGATGTTGACTGCTTATTTTGCTCATGTTATGTCTTATATCATATAAAAAAATACCACATGGACATGTTAACAAGGTATAAAACCTGATTTTCATTTGAGAGGGTCTTTAAAGAGCCTGTTTTCATCTCACACTCTGAAGACAAGGTATTTAAGCTTTCTAAAATTGAAAGATGTTTAAAATCATTAGGCAAATATTTCTAACATGAAAAGTGATGTGGAAACAATTTTGAATAGATTATGTAAACAATCCTTGTAGCGTAGAAAAAATTTTAAAAAATAAAAAACAAAACGTAGGATACTAGATCTCCAATGTTAACTATATGGATTTTTGGATAAAAAGTATAAAGTACTGGATGTCCACATGTCCTCCATACAGTATGTGCAGTTCTTCAAAGTGGATATGCATGGTTTTTCACTTACAAACACAGGATGCGTGGGAGGGCCGGCATTGTTGAAAATAAAATGGGGAGAGAAGGCAACAAACCTACAGCAAACAAGGTACGATGGGAAAAGAGACGGGTCATAAAAAGTCAGAGAGGACTAGGAAGGAGAACGGAAGGTGAGAGGAAGGAGCACGTCATGCTGAATCAGGCCAAGCATGAACAGTGTACACACTGAGGGGTCCATTCCTGATTCTGGACTAGCTTTATCTGCAATCTTCACCTAATTTCCTTTTTGCCCATCTCTCCAGTGTGATATAAAAGCAATCAGCAAACTTAAAGTCTGAGTCTTAAAAGTGTTGCTAACACAGTGTATTTTTATTTCCCTCTGGCTATGGGGAAGTCCTCTGAGTAGCTAAGGTGACACATGGTCAATCTCACCCACTCTCTGCTTTCAGTTTGTCATCCTGTCTCCTCTCTTGTTATCCACCTCTTTGTCTCCCTGCCCCTCTCACCTATTTGCTGTTTTTAAAATCACTTTCCATTCATCTTTTTTCCCTGCAAGAATCTGCTTAAAGACGCACTGCTCCAGCAGGTTTTACTTTACAAAAGATCACAAGAAACACCTTAAGCTGTAGTACTGTTGTACTGTATAAAACATGTCAGATTTGTACAAGGTGGGTAACTTATTAAATATTAAGGAAGTAGATATTTGACATTAGACAACAAAGGAATACCTGTTTCCATGACTACATTTGCCTGGTGATGTTTCCAATCCAGGGATCAAAATTAGAGTCTGAAATGGGCAGGTTCTACAAAATCCCACAAAAAAGGCAAAAACAGATTTGCAGTATACCGATCTTAAAACTTCAAAAAGTAACGTTAATTTCACAACTAAAAACATAAAATACATGTTATTATGCACAAGAACAGCATCTGCCTGGCCACATTTGCAAATGTAAATATGATCATTTGCACTTTATATTTCAAGCACGTAATTGGAAATGCATCTAATTTCCGTAAATCTGGCCTCAGATCGCTTTCAATGTTCAGTGTTCTCCTGACTTCTGCTCACCATAGCTGCAAATGATGCAACTGTTTTGAGCAGGAAAGAGAATTTATAATCATTGAACTGTTCTATTCATATGAAATATACAGACAGTGTACTTCATGGGTGAATTAATACTGTTTCGTATTGCGCTCTGTTGCTATTCTTGCACCGCTTTTTTCTTTGAGTGTTAAGCATACAAAGACTGACATTCATCCAGTGCTACAGAGTATTTCTAAACCTTCAAAAAACATCAGAGATTTGAGTCGGACTGGATCAAGTAATCTCCCTGGCTGTGAATTTTTTCAACAATACAGGGTGTCTCTGCCAGTAGATTATTACAACCCAACCAATAGTTACATTTTATTGTTAAGTGGCATCTAATGTCTGTAGGCATAATGACGAACCAAAGGAAGAAGTCAGGTGACCAAAGAGCGACAAAGTCTGAACTGGGAGGAGAGTTGGGGTGGGTGGATGGACGGGTCCACAAAACACAGGACCTTTACACTAGAGACAGCTGTTCATTTCCCATTCAAAACTGATACATAATTATCTCCATCGACCATGACTGTTCATAGCCTTGACAATGTGTTCACTGATGTAACCATGATGACAAAGGTCCTCTAACCTTGAAGAAATACTTACTTTAACCCAACCATGATCTTCCCCTAAAACTAACCAAGTTGATTACGAGTTGTCTCACATGATTGCCATCCCTTACTTTCGCATTTACCACAAGGTTCCAAGAACAGCACTACTGTATTTCTTTACATCATGGTGTCATTTCTCAAAACATTCATCAACACTCGTGGCAGTTAGAAGTTTTCTTATTCAGAACATGGCAAAGTTTAAGTAAAGGAAACTGCTTGGAAAAAGCTTACTGCTAGTGTAACCCAAACTTTGAAAATTTGCTAATCAAAGGACAGATGGATGTGTAATCAGTTTTTACTCTGTGTTCTTTTGTGAAATCCTATGTAGTCAGAAAAAATTGAGAACTTTAATTTTTGTCTGTTTCTGTCTGTGTTTTGCACAACTTTTTCTTCATATTGCATTTTTCTGCTGTTATGTTTGTTACAATGTTATGGTGTCACTGCACTCTCATAAATGTTCTTCCCCTTCACTGCCATCCTTAAGTGAACTAACCCCTGGTCGTCAACTATGTCATTGGGCAGGCTGCTGCATTTGGACACTCATTCTGACTCACAACACAAAATGACATATTCATGTTTCTCTTTTAGTTTGGTAAAGGCTCCTGTGTTATTTTAATGTGTGTATTAAATGTAAATCTACTCTTTGCCATAATCACAGTTAACACTTAACAGAACACCAACCACAACAAATTAGAGCTGGACAAAATGACATCAGATGCCTGCAAATCACTTATTTTTTGAAAAGTCTTTGACCTTTTAGCAGATAGACTACAAAAATCAATGCACTTTATACAACTGTGAACTACAGGAATGCATTGACACGCTAGCATTAACCTAAAATGTTTTTTAAATAATCCCTAACATTGCCAAGAAACCACAGCAGACTCAGGTGAAAAAAATCCTTAGGTTATATTGAAAACACCACAGACAATTTGACTGAACAAATTTCAGCCCTCCCTCTCTCTGATCTTACATCCCATGCCTGATCATATGGAGTTTCCACTGCATGGCATGACCATATTTCTAGTGTTATATATTTATATAGAAAATAAATTCTGGCACTATCCTTGAGAAAATGAAAATCTGTGCAAGGTGGAAAGAGCAACCTCCTCCTCCTCAGGTGGAAAATAGCCTCTACAAAAATGATGGCTGTTCTAGAGCTGTTTCATAGGTTTAGTACTGTCAGTCCCAATTCCCTAGAAATTTCTATAAGTATATAATAATAATAATAATAATAATAATAATAATAATAATAATAATAATAATAATAGTTGTTGTTGCTATTATATTGTTGTTTTTGTTGTTGTTGTTATCATTATTATTATTATTATTATTATTATTATTATTATTATTATTATAACAAACAATACCTAATTGGATCTCAAACATCACCACAAAAACTGCAAAGACAAAGGAGGTTTTAATCTGTCCTGTGTCCAATTAGGCATTCGCTCTACATAAAATCAATACTTTGCTGAACCTCATGCTGCTCAGTCTAAACATGCCTTATTTGTCAAACAGCAAGGGAGAAACAAGCTTTATGCTTGTCTGAGTTTTGTGTATGATATCTTTAGACTGTTGGACAAAAGCTACTTAAATTGGCTCTATTAGTTAAGAAGAAAAATCAGAAGATTTTACATGGATGAGTAAGCATGTTTGATCTCATATCAGCAGACACCTCTTTTAAATACCTTTCAAAAGAAGCAACAAACTATTGCAATGTATGTGTTGGAATATATAACAGTTCCGAGATTTATAACTACTTTTTTATAACTAAATAAATGTACAGATGGCTGGGCCTGCTTCTCAATCAACTCAATAGCATCTGGTTGGTTATGGCCTTTGCAGCTTCTAAAAATATTCATACACTGTAAATGGACGAGCAGTACCAGGCCATCTATCTACAATCGGGCAAATGCACTCTTGAAAAAAGCTAAATAAGTAAGAGTAATATACAGTGGCAGACTGGGAAACAGGACCATTTCTTTTTTAGCAGCCACGTCTTCAGGGCTGAATGACTTTGCCTTGTCCCATGTAAAACACAACTTATATCCTTCCCTCCAGCATAACAAAATGCAGTTACTTTCTCTAGCCTGTCAAATGACAATCATCTGCTGACTCACCTGTTCCCCCAACAGTCCCAGAATACTAATGAGAAAGCTCTCACTCCATATGCCAGACTGTTTGTTACCTTGTCCCCATAGCGCTCAAGCCCTTTTCCTGCCTTGCCTTCATACCTTAGTTTTGATGACCCTATGCCTCTTAGTGACTGCCGCTTGCCTACATTTGACCTCTGGTTGTATCTGCTGGAAACCTTCTGCCATTTTGTTGCCGACTAATCCAATTTACCAACAGAGTATAGACTGTTTTACTTTTTACTGCTGAGTCTGCCTCTGAGTCCTGTAGGTCTACAAGCGTTTCATCTAGACGGTAATGTAAAAAGACATCTTGGAAGAAAGAAAAATAAACGAATAAACAAATTTTTAAAATCTGAAAAGATCTTTTATACATAGCATTAATTTGGGTTGTTGAAGACTCACTAGCCTGCAAACACAGCAGTGTGCAAATACAACATAACAACTTGACCATTGCTGGACCATTACCAGAATTATACACAGCCTCTGTGCAGATCACACTGTGCTAATTAACTGATTAATGACAACCAATTCATATTAAATTGGTCCTGCAGAGCAAGATTCAAGTGACCATACCATGTTGAGTTAATTGCTTACATCATGATAACAAACAACTTACATCATATTCATTCATGCACACAGACAAAGCCAGTCATCTGCTCTCTGACCTCATCCCTTCCTGCAAGAATACATCAAGCAGAGCACAGCAAATATCGGAGGCTGATGATAATAACCCCACACCCCAGGGAAACTTAAGACTAGATCCTGCGGACAGATGCTTATAGCAACAGGTGGTAAGTAGAGTTTCATAAGCGAGGAGAGATTTCAGGTGAGCAGTGCGGCAGCAGGCATAAGCATGGAACAAAAGCGTGAGGAGAGAGACAGAAAATGTTCAGGGTTTATGACTAGTTTAGCCACTGGTGTATAGACTGTGAACTCTTCAGCACAGCAGAGACCGCGGAGTGACAAGAATGACAAGATCCCAGTAATCAGCAATGTATACATATTTAAAGTAATGAATATACATCTTGTAGCAGCAAATTTCTTTAGGTATAACAACAAAAAAAAATAAAGACAGATGACCATCAACACATGGATATAATTTTGGTCAAAGGACCAGCCTTCACCACACAACTGGATGAGACGTAAACAGATGTAACATCAAGCACAGTAAAGCGAGCGGACACATAAACACATTGCTGTGAACTTTCTTTTTCTAATTTGTGTTTACCTGCCAGACATGCTTACACCCCAACGTCAAAATACACCACTGCAATATTAGCCTCAAAGTAAAAAAGACAACTTAAACAAGCCATTAGAGTAAAGAGCAACAATCCCGGCTAAAACGCCGTATCACACAAAAAAGCAAGACAATAGGCATAAATACATTTATATCGAGACCGCTTACATGAAGAGCATGAAAAAAGCAGAAGGCATATTCCAGCAAAATTAACTTATTGTCGCTAAACTCACAATTACCAGCAACGGAAATACTCAGCATGGAAGTTAAGAGTGGGCGTTGTACAAGGACATTTGTGGCATAACAATAACACTAGTTAGCATACTCAAAACTCAGCCCAAACATCCTTTTTCTTCCTGGCACGAACGTTAGAAAGCAGTTCTTACCTTGCCGGAGTGAAAAAAAGTCATTATCTTGTGTCTTCAACCAAGCCAGAGTCGTCTTGGAGTGACTTTATCGCACTTTTCTTGGACAGGCTAGCTCGTTACCGCCTTAGCGAGGGAAGCGGAGGCGGAGGAGAAGAAGGAGCCGTTCTTATCAGCTCCGTTACGCACGGTGACGTCATCACGCGCCAACAGGTGGGCGTGTTAATTGGACTAATAGGCCCCAATTTGAGAGGGTGCGCTCGGTTTACGCCTCACGGAGTAATCGTCTCCCACGTGTGAGTTACTGCCGTCAGCCTGAATTAAGTCGCTCCTAAACTCCTCTCACTGCTTTATAACTGTCAGTATAAGTAGCTGTGGATTTACAGTAGATCCAGTTCTGAAATAACTGGAGCATGGAGGTGTTTGTTTAGATAAATATCATTAATTTTAGAATTTTAAAAGAAATAGGTCTTGTTTAATATTCTGAATTGTTAAATCAATATCAGCTCAAAATCAATCAGCCGAGCTAATTCATGTTTAGTACAAGTTGTAGCAAAGCACATTCATGTAAAGTATGAAAATGTAATTCATTTGGTTCGATGGAGGTCAAAAAAAAAAACAAACCAACCAGGCTAAATTTAGTCGTCAGGTGAAAGTTTATTAGATATCTAGATAATTCATAACCATTGTTTCAACGGGATCCAAGTGAGCATATTTAATTTTTGAACCACAGTTATTTAATAACCCTGATTCTGGGTAAGAGCTATTAAAGGACTTTAGTATGACAAGACATATCTTACATAGACATCCAATCAACTTTCACATCATCCACATTTTTCAAATTGGCTGATTGTAAGATAATTTTTTTACCTCAGCTACATGTCACAAATATTGAGTAAACTGATGACCTCAACTTTAAGATAAAATAAGACCAGATCAGCTATTGTAGGTTATAAATTAACCTTTAAAAGGCAGTATCGAATGAGTTTCTCAGCTCCAATAATGCCCTGGACCTCATCTGCACCTTCAGAGGGTAAAAGAGTTGAATCAAGGACATCTCCAGTTTCTCACTCTTGGCATTAAATAATTTACATTTGGTTGGAAATGGGCTTGAAAGAAAGAAAATATAGCAACAACAAATGTGTATTGTGGTTCAATTAAAGTTTCAAATATCTGCCAGATAGTGCTAAAAAATCTTAAGGTTTATCTAAAAAAAAAAACAACTCTCCCCTTTACTCATTTCTAAAAGTTTTTTGACTAATGCCTGTATTCATTTGAAAAAACTGCCAATTGAATCTTTGACCTCTATCTCCAAAATGTCTGGAACTAATGTTGCCTATTATATATTCTCATTGACTCTTATATTACAAAATGCATTAATAGAATAGAATCATTCATTGGGTGGCAGCAAAAAGCCTAACAAAATGAAAGTAGAATGTCAACTGAAGACTTTTTAAACACATGATATAAGGCACTGGCTTCAGTTCTCTGTATACTGCATCTTTATTTGATGTTTCAGTCTGTCATCTCTGTCACAGCATGTCTGTGTCTGTCTGAGAGTCCATCTGTCTGTCTGCCTGCCTACCTGTCTAATTTTGTGAAAAGGAAAACATCCAACCTCCCTCCCTGTTGTTCTGGGTCTGCTCTGTTCTTTCATGTTCTACCTGGGTTTTTCATCCTTGTGTATGCCTTTGTGTGTGTGTGTGTGTCTGGTTATTTTTGGGGAGAAATTTCTGACTATGTAATTTCCCCAAAAATGAGAAAAGGAAACGGGTGTGTGTGTGTGTATGTGTGTGTGTGTGTTGTGTGGTGGAAGGCGTAACATTTTGGAAGCATAAAACCAGACAGGCAAGTTAGCAAGGTAAGTGTGTACACACACCCACACACAAATATGCAGATAGATACATGGCCACAAACACAGCTTATGCAGAAATATAAAAAGACAGTCTTGCAAAGTTTTGAGAGAGAAAGAGAGACAGCACGAAAAAGAAAAGCTAAAGGCAGACAGCCTGCATGGTGCACAGTCCCGGAGAAAAGCAGAAGAGAAAGGGAGGATGGGAGGTGCACATGGAGGGAAGATGTAGGTGATAGAGACAAGATGACAGAGAGAAAAAACAGTGAGAGAGGTCCGGTGGGGAGCTGAGGACCACATATTCACATGGCTAAAAGAGCCTGCCTACGCAAACAAGAGA
The DNA here is from genome assembly GCA_016859345.1 of Istiophorus platypterus. Taxonomy (NCBI): domain Eukaryota; kingdom Metazoa; phylum Chordata; class Actinopteri; order Istiophoriformes; family Istiophoridae; genus Istiophorus; species Istiophorus platypterus. The sequence continues at coordinate 11,395,089 of CM029132.1, read as the reverse complement.
GCAAACAGAGAGGAGGAGAAGAGGAATCGAGATGAAAGGTTTGAAAGAGACAAAAGATGCCAAAGAGTGGGAGGGTTGAAGAAGAAGACCACATGGTCACACCATGTCCCTGCAGCATATGGAAATGAGAGGAAGAGGAGGTTAGGGGGGTGATGAAGTGGGGAGGAAAAGAAGGGAAAGGGGAGAGATATTACCAACAACTGAGACAATAGAGCATACGGAAAGAGAACGGAAAGAGAAATGTGAGAAAGGGAAGTGGGAGATGGAAGGGAGGTGAGAAAGACAGCATACCAGCAGTGGGAGTGAAAAAGGGGGAGAGACAGAGGGTGAAGCAGGGCGGGATGAGCTGCTATGAGCAAGACAGACTCATAACACATTAAGGCTATTATTAGACAGACAGGAGAGGTAGAACGGGAGCGGGGTGGGGATAGGGAGATCGCGGGAGGAACAGAGAGAGGAGGAGGTAGAAAAGGTGAGGAAAGGATAGATAAAGAGGGAAAGAAACAGTTGGAGGAAGACAGTGAGGCAAGCAAAGCTGATGAAGTGGGAATAGGGGTGAGGTGGAGGGGATTAAAAAAAGCCTCTTGTAAGTAAACCAGAGGAGTAAAATATAGCAATAGACAGGCGGGATAAAAAAGGAGGTAGAGATCAGTGTGTTATTTATGGTGTGAGCCAAAGCACGTCCAGTTATGTCACTTCAGATTTGTTATGTATTCCTCACTTTTTCCTTCCCTCCTTTCCCAGTCCTTTCCTCCTACCTTCCACCTCATCCTTCGCTCCACTGATTTCAGCCCCACTCAGCGAAAGACTCCACAGCAGCCTGCTGCTGTCGCTGCCGCCGCCAGTGTGCTTGTGTGTCGGAAGCTGAAAGTACAATTCTCTTTCCAACCCCTTTTTTCCTCTCCATTGCCCCTGCCTTCGTCTCTCTCCTCTTTGCTGAATTGACTGCTGCTCTGTAACTGCGGACTAATTTTGCTGCTGCCTTGTGAAGAGCTTTGAATGCTTTTGTGCTGAGGGCGATGTGAAAAAGGTACAGGGTGAAAAAGTAGTCTGCAACAATCCGAATGTGTCTGAAAGGCAGTTTAACAGCATTTTCAGCAGCATTAAATTGAGAACCCATTGGTGTCATTATTTTTCTCACCAAATTTGGAAATTGGAGAATCATCCCCGAACTATAAATGCTCTGCTGAACATTCACCATTGAGAGATTTAAAGCAATTAATTCCTTTTTTTCATTAAAGCCCTTAACCCTCTCAGGCTCTGCACTATAAATTTACATATATTCTGATCTCACCCTCTGTTGAATTCTATAAATTACACTATTCACATAGGATGCAGTATGTGAGATTTTGGCACACATACATATTCACTCACACGTTTTCCCCCTACTCAATGAGTACTGTTATGGATCCAGGCCTGTAAAACAGGGCTTAATTTTTTATCAAATATGAGTGAGCTTTATTCAAATAAACCTTTCCAAACGTCTACTAATCCTTTTTGTCTTTCGGGTATTTCTGAGAAATCAAAAGCTACAGCCTTGATGTGGTGGTTCTCTTGTTTTGGTCTGAGGTTTGATTTAAACTGAGTGCCAAGGGTTTTTGGTTTAAAGCTGTGGAGCTACTGCACCACCAGGTGGTCAGAGGATAGCAAGATGGTGGAAAAAAACGACTATAATAGAAAGATTAATTATCACGTTGTGTCCTGCTCAGTTACTCATGCATATTGGGAATGTACCACTGTTTAAATGTTAATTGCAATGTAAATTTTTTGCCCAAAGCTACTCTGGGTAATTTGACATTTTACAATAGGGGACAAATTGCCACAAATTACCGGCATATTACAATAAATCAGTAGAATTATGTCGAGTATTCCGTGTTTTTCTTCATCCAAACTGCTCCAGGTGGCTTTGCCTCCACCTGTTTCTAACAGTGAGCAGGTTTCCTCTGTTTCTCCCCCTGCCGTTCCTCTCAATCCAGTAGGAGCTGGGCAGCCGCAGGTGCAGCCAGGAGCTCAGCGAGACAACAAAGCCAGATCTGTGGAGGGACATCAAGCATCAGAGAGGCTGTCGACTCCAGCCGCTGGTAATAGTGAGAGGAGGGAAAACAGACGCCCGCAAATAGACACGGACATCGGTGCCAACACAACAGGACACGAGGCTGGGCCTGTTTATGATGGTGCCATGTTGGACAGCAGGAAAGCAGTTCTAACATTGTTTAAACCAATCAGGGAGTCTGCTGTGCTAATATCCTGATCCAATGAATGGCTGCAAACTTAATTTATCAGCTGAGTCAGGTTACTGATTAGACATTGTATGGGCAGACCCTTTATAGACTTCAGATCCAGCTGTGGCCTGAAAATGCATCATTCCGATTAGGTTAGCAGGAAAACTCATATACACATATATAATACCACAAGAGTATAATTAAAGGCATTATGATCTAAACTACTTAAAGGCTCCTTCCAGAAATGTTTATAGACACGTAAAAGCACTCTGCTTTCAATCATAATTTCTTATATTTGATATTTCTCTGATCCACAACCAGAAAATTCACTAAACTGCTTAAAAATTATTAAAGGCATATCTGCTTTTTCCCTCTCTATGTAAAATTCATCATCTATGAGTGTACAAATGTGTGTCAGTTAAAATGTTTGAATTCCAAATGCAAGATGTCTCCTACTTAAGTAAAAAGTCCATTTCCAGTATGTCTGATGTGGAAGTTTCACATTGGGCCACAGTTGGCCTCTAAACCACCTGTGATGTCATAAAATCCTGCTCATACTTACTTCTTAAACTCAGATTCAATGTCATGGTGGGAAACCCCCCCCCCCCTTTAGCAAATGAGTTCTGAAACAGCCCTCTAGTTTCAGCTAATACGTTATTATCTACACTGAAGCTCAAACATTCACGTGAAGTAGCAATAAGCAAGATCCATCTTTGAGGGGGCAGGGGAGTTTAAATTCCATTCATACACTCAACATCTAAGCCAAGAAAAAGGCAGCGTTGTGATGCAAACGCTCTGCTGTCCTCTAGTGTCAAACCAACTAACATGCACTGTGAGATCATATGCAACAACTTCCCCACTAGTTTTCCAGCAACAGAGCTACTGTAAGTAACAGAGGAAAATTTAATATGAAGTTTGGCTCAAAGGAGATGCAGTGATTCATGTCTGATGTGCACTGTTGACTCCTAACATCAACAATCTCAGCAGAGACTCTATTGTTATTGTTGTATACATACATATGAAAAAAGAGCTGAAAAAGACGAAATAAAGCTTGTAGATAGTCCCACGGGACTAGTTAAATTTTCAACATAACTAAGTTGATATAACCTTTTTAGATAGAAGCACTTTGCCTTCATTATCCATCGAGTGAAAATCTGATAACAAATGCAGAGGACCAGAGATAAACAGACACTTTAAATGCAACAGAATTGATGCTTTGAACTCGGCTCCCTCCCAAGTTACTGTTCTCAGTAGTGTGAGCAGCTCTCTGAAGATGATAAAAGGGACAAAGGGATACAGAGAAGCCTGTGCGGGAAGACATCATCCACGTCAAATCAACTTAACATGATGGAGGTTCTCCCTAAACACACACCCAGCCCGTTCCAAGAAAAACATAAGTAAAGACATGCCACATAAACATGGACAATATACATATTATTCTGTATATTATTGCCTCATACTCAGAAATTTTAATAACTTTTATGAATATTGCATTTGCAGTAGACCAACCTGAGATTGATGAGGCACCCAAAATGGCCAATACAAGGACACAATGATTGCACACTACTGGGCCAGGCTCATCAATAACACAAATATAACAACCTTTCAAATGATCTAATATTTCGCAGATAAAGAAAGGCTGGCCAAGTAGCTGTAGTACTTATTAATACTGATTAATTTTCAAAAGCTGACAGAGGCTAGCTTCTCAGATTTAAACCAAAACCCATGCATCAACCTGTTTACACATTACTGGGCCTGAGTAATGTCGGCCCTCACCATATTTCCTCCTGCCTAATAAGATATTATTAAATAAATGGACTATTGCTTTTATTAAAGAGGCAGTCTATTGATTTAGTATTGTACTTTTACAATGCTGGGCGACTTGCAAGAGACAAATCCAAACAAGAATGGTAAAAAGTACAACCAGAGGTCAAGATGTGCTGGCTTGATTTCTAGCAAGATGTCAAGCTCCAAGAGAGCTGGATCCTACACTTTCCACGATGAAGCTCCTTTGTTGTTCCTGTATATGACAAATTAAATAAATAATGTTGGCCTAATCACATGTTCTAAATTCAACAGATGCATATAAATTACTATAGGAATATTTTAAAGTGCTGTCTGAAATCTGAATTAGAATAATTATCATTAACTATTGTAGGTGTAATGTAAGTTACTATAGTCCAAACAGTATCTTTTAACTCCTCACATGGATATTAAAAATATTACTAGTATTATTATCCCTCTAGACCACAAAGGATTTTTTTTTACCAAAAACATTAGCAAACATCAAGTATATAGCAATGATGGAGAGGTCAGATTTATCCAAAAAGACTATGACAAGAAAGAGAAAAGAATATGGTTATACCCAGTAATATCTTTATAGATTTAAAGGTATTATTGTGTTGGAAATCCCACCAGACAAAACCCTGGTATACCAAGCAGATTGACTTTATTAGTATCTTCCATGATAATTAATTGTCATCATCATCGCCAGGATCGCATCAGTTAACAGTGTTATTGCCACCAGCTCCATTACCTTCACTGTCATCATCTCCTTCAAATGATATAATTACATTATCTTAAACAGGCCAGTGACAACAGCTTTAATCCGGTGTGATATTGACAATCTTATTATCAGTTACATATTAATTAGCTTAAATACTGAGGACATTTTGCTTGACGGTGCTTGAACATTAAGCCCATTCCTGGCTTATACATCACTGTGTAAGACAATAATGCAATTGTATGTGACATTATTGTTTTAACTCCATAGAGGCTGCATGTACAAAACAACTACATCGTGGTAACAATTAATTTGTTCGACAGCTCACAAGTAATCCAGCAGCATTATATATCTAGCAAGAAATAAAAAGAACATCCTGAAATGTCATGTGAACATGGTCATCTCCTCTGAGGTTGGGACCGAGATAGCTAGGGCTCCTTCTGTAAGCAAAGTAAGAATTGGCGGACTCCGCTCTAAATTTCCATGAATACAGCTTTTAGCTTCGTATTTTCCAATGATGATACTCATCTAATTATGAAATGACACAGTGAATGTTTAAGCAAGGCTTAACTTGAGTAGATGCTGCCTCTCTATAACTGATCATTTCATAGTGGACAACAACTATATTCTGACCCTGATCATAAAATTTGCCTTGATCCTTGAACACTGAGCAAACTCAGAGAAGATTCTTTTGACATATTACAGTCACATGATACTGGTGTGATTCTCAGCTTTTGAGTTTTTACATACAATCATCATTTTGGAGCTATTGTCTTTTATGTCCACTTCAGGACAACAGACCACTAGACCACTGTCTACAGGGGGTGACACACAGCTGCTCTTTATTCCAGTGCAAAAACAAAGGGTGCTGATCCTGTATCCCACAGATATAAGGCTCAGTGCAGGTACAGTACAATTTTTGCACAATGGAAAATATTATTGTTGGAAGAACAGCAAACAAGTGTCTGTGGAGGAGAACAGACAGCAACCTTGGCTTCTATTTTTCAGCTCTGAGGGTGACTTATTAATGCACATAAATTCATATTAAAGTGTCTGAGGTTAGTTGTCAAATGAATACCCTGAATTCAGTTTTGGATCATTTTTTAAACTAATATAAATGTCTATAAGTATGGTCAGTGGAAATTGAAATAGCCCATTGTCAACAGCAACAAAACTAGTGTGAAATGCTGTATAGTCAGTTGATTTCATTTTTCTAGTTGTTATCCGATAGTTTGTAGTATCCACATTAGACTAACAAAGTGTTTCCTGGAATTGAAAACAGAAAATGCAGCTGGAATTCATGTGATTTCAAGTCAAACCAATCCTGGACATGTTTTTTTTTTTGTTTTGTTTTTTTACAGTGTTTGACAAACTTGGTATAACTACTGGGCTCACCCCATGACCACAAGAGAAACAGTTACAGTATTGACAACAATACATTGGTCATAATTTCTAGAACTTTGTATAAGATGGTCATTTCATGATTTTGATAAAAAGGGGGAAAACAAAAGCAGAATTTTATGCCCATGCAAAACAAACAAACTGTGGGTTAATCTGGGCACAAGAAAATAGTAAGTGTATCTGCGAGTGGTCTTTTTGAAATAGAAACATTTCGATCACAAACCAAACCACCTTCCTCTCTATCATTTTATTTGTAGTTTGTGTCATAAAGAGCAACACAGCCAGACTATGAGTTATGCAGTAGCAATGGAGGCTCAGCCAAAAAAATGCAAATTGCCATTATCTTGTGACAATGCTGTCATTTGAATGACTGAAGCTCCCATTGCTTGTGGTTATAAGTTCAGAAAGCTGCTTAGCAACATATACAAGTCCAGCCAGAAAGCAGGGATATGGTTAATATTGCTTTGTAACACATTCAATCACAGTGAAAGGAAAATTATAAGACCAGTGGAGGCTTGGCAGATAAATGCACAATCACATTAGACTACACCACTCTGTGTGGATTTAAATCATCAGGTATCCTGCACTTTTGGCCACGAATCAACTAGATATGTCACGGCAGGTGCTTTTATCAGCTGCCAAAGACAAATTGCCTGGTTTGACATCACTGACTGTGTGCAGATGTATAACATAGTTAAGTCTTGACCCACAGAGAGCAGGACATCCGCTGTCTGATTCACTGTTGGTTCAGCTTTTAAATACAGTGCCACAAATCTGTGTTGTCACAATATTACGGACTCTGTTGCCACCTAGTGGAAAAAAACACCATTTTTTTTAGGGTATAACCAAACTCCACAGTGTATTAGACACTCTGGGTGGATTTATACATGAACTGCACCTCAGTCAATGTACAAAATAAATAAAATATATTTGTAACAGACAAAAAGGTGCATCTTGCTAATAAATATCACTTGATAGGTATCTGATTTTTGCTCTTGAGTAAATCCACCCTTTTGCACCTCATGTAAGTGTTTGATGCAGTAGCACATTCCACCAACAGTGTGGGCTTCATGCAGTAGTATGTTTTACCAGCTGCTCATGTCTATGTGCACATGTCTAAGATTTTTTTTTTTGTTGTCGTTTTGTTTTTTTGTTTTGCTTTGGCATGTTATTGTGTTTATGTGGGAAGAGAGAGCTCTTGTGGACACAGGAATGCAGCATTAACTGAAATCCTGAGCAAAAAATTTGGCAACGTTGGACACGAAGGCAACAGAGCAGGACAGTTCCATGCTTTGAGAGAGAGAGCGTGTGTTTGTGTGTCTACATGTTTGTGATATGGCGCTGCATGTATGGGGCGATTATGGGTATTGGATTGATGCCACTCTAATCTAAAATAAGCTGTTATAATGGCTGCTCTACAGCTGAGACTTAACATGCAAGCACATGAGTATGTATTTGTGTAAGACATCATGGGCACAAAGTTCTCTTGGCACACCTGAAGCAGCTGAGGACACACTTTTGACACAGTCCGAGGTTAACAAAACACCATATAATTATTAATGACAAACACATTTAAATGAAATACAACTCTGTTTTAAATAAATAAATAAACAAACAAACAAAACTAAACTTGCAAGCAAGTATAACTGGGTCCAAGCACCCTTTGCAAATCAGAACCGGGGACTCACTGACCCAAACAAGAGCATAGACGGTTTCACAAAAATAAGAAATAAATTTTAAAAAACAGCGAAGAACATGAGAAATTTTTGAAAACTTACAAAGGCATTTGGATTTCAAACATCACTTAAACAACCTGAAATAACATCTACTCAAGTATGCAGATGGTATAAAAGTAGCAAATTACAGACTGAATATATTTTCTTGTTTCTGTCACTTCTGGTGCCAACGTATACAGATACAGATGTAAAAGCAGTCAGATTTTCAATTGGAGTTCAATACTAGTGATTTTAAAATAAACTAGCAGACTGACTACATGAACAAAAATATGTACTGAACAGACCCTTCTGAGCCATATTATTACAAATTAACAAAATAACAAATCAGGTGGTTGAAAATTAGTGAAAGCAACATGAGCTTGCAATTAAATCAGATCAACACAGAAGTATGTTCAGTGCTTTTTAGTGTTTCTTTGTTGGGGGATATTATTGGAGATGATTTTATGCACAAGTCAAGAGACTGAGATGATTATCAGCTGTAAAACCCACATCTACTCCCTTTCTGCCTTTCATGTGCTGTTTGTCTATTCTTTCCAGGTCTCCAGTCATACAGAAACACTCACAGTCTTTGTTTCTGTTTATTTTCTCTGCCAGTTTTCTTCCATTAATTATTTCGTCCATTAGTTTTCTTGTGCCCAGTTCAGTTTGATGTCCTTCAAAACTATCAGAGATCCACCAGCCAGAATCAGTGTATGTGAATGTGTCAGTGTGTGTGTGTGTGTGTGTGTGTGTGTGTGCATGTGTGCATGTGTCCCTTACACCAAACCAGGTCAGCATTCATGCTCTACTTTTTCTCTCCAGAAAGTTTCATTAAGAGGACATTCCTTGCTGTCAATGCTGAATCCAAGTAGGATGTTTACTGTTACACATTTGTGTGCCTGTGTGTGTGTGAAATCATCAACATGTCCACTATCTCTATCATTCATTAAGTGTATGAAGGATCATTTTTGCTCCAGTTTTTTTTTGAGATTTCTCTCCAACTTCATTATTTCAGTGTGCTTTTTGTTATCATGTCCAAAATAAGCAGATAAAGAAGGAGGGAGACCCTTCCAACATCCAACAAAATGGCTGAAGTAACATATGAAGGGCACTATGCAGGAAGGAAGATTAGGAAATGTTCATCTAAGCAGGTTCACTGTGCTTTGTAAAGTATATGCATCAAAGCACTGATGGCTGTGTTGTCTGTGCCAATTGCCTCTCCCTGGGCTTACCGAAAACATAAAAATTGAGAAAGCAGGACAAAGGGTTAATCCCTATGGATTCTTGTCCATGCCCTCGTCCAAATGTGCCTAAAATATCTAAATTCTTCTTGACTGAGCATGGATCACTGCTTTTTGGCACTGCATTTTGCAGTGAATGCCATATTTGCCACATAGCTATTAACAGGTCTTGCACAATGGCTATTATTAAATTACATGCATCTCTATGGCCAGCTGACTTTTACACATTTCATAGTGAGGCAATGTTTTAGAGAGCACTGTTACTTATTTGCAGATGATTTTTCAAGAGGAGGAGGCTGCAGCATGGTACGATCGAGGGGCTGGACATCACTAATCATTGTGATCATATTGTGGGTTTATTTCTAATATTGCAAATTGTCATCAGCAATTTTGTTGTCTAAAATACAAAGCAATCAAAGGTCAAGTTCCTACTTGTATTTATTATGAGATTGCCAGCTGAGCTTGGCAGCTTAAGTTTTACTTCCCATGCAGTCCAATACTATGGACATAAATGAGATAAAGAGGCTTCTTCATGCTTAAACCCGTACTGTGTTATATGATGTATTGATACTGGAGAAGGGTTTTCTGGGGTTTGTTTTTTTCTGCAAAAGGCCTATCTTTGGGTACAAATGGTTAAAACTATAGAACTACACAGGCATAAATGTTGGTGATTAGCATTTTCCTCTAACCATGTAAGAAATTACAACCTTTGTTAGCAACCTCTGCCTGATGTCAGTGTCTCTAAGGGCCAATTATCTTTCGCTCATCTACACATAGGCTAAATCCACTGATCAAAGTTCCCACGGACTTTGTTCAAACCTAATTCAGTTTCTTTAGAAATATGAAGACATAAAATAGTAATAGGTCAAACACTTCATATGGGTGGGGAATATCTGGTTTATAAGAGGAGAGAGCTCAGCCTAGAGGAGATGTGAAGTGGGGGGGTAGGCGGTAGATGAAATCTGATCACTGCATCTCTTGTAGCAGAGAGGTGTATCACATTTCTACCACTTTAAAAAGAAGAAGGGGATGATCTGAAGTTGATGGAGGAAAAGAGGAGGGGGGGAGTTAATGACAGATGCAGTGAATCTATTTTGGTACAAGACTCTCTTACATCTCTCACAACACATTCACAACATATGTAATTGCAAAAAAGGAGGTTGCTCTAAGCTACAGTGGTCCTGTTTTAAAGAAATCCATAGACATGTTGCACTTGTAACTCGTGGTTTTCCATGCAGAAAGGACAGAAGAAGTAAGAAGGAGTATAGAATAGAGGAGAAAATGGATTGAGAGCAGGTGGGAGCATAGGAAAGGAGGGATAGGGAAAGTTGAGAAGTGGAGGAAGCAATCACTCCCCTTTTTACAGACTTTTTCCTATCAGCTCCATGTCAGTAATGGATAGCGAGCAGTGGGGAAGCCGATAATTAAGTGGGGAGTAAGACAGCCTGAAGAGGCATGAAGGAAATCAGTGTTTCTCCTCTTTTATTGGCACTGAAACGGTTAAGGTTGCTAGTCAGGTGTGGTGTGAGGTTGTGTTGTTCACCTTAGAATCGCTGCTCAGAGTGTTTTGTCTCTGTGACCAATCCTGTATCTTTGTTTTCTCCTCCTCTTGAGTTGATCATTTTAAAATGCTGTTTTGTGATTTCTAAGATTTGGTCTGTCATAGTAAGTATTGGGTCTCATTTTGTATGCTATTTGTTCTCCTTGCCTGTTTTTCCTCGGATGCACTCCACCATTTTCTACTCTCCTACCGTGATCATTTTTACATTTACCTTGCCGATAGCATGTCATGGTTTTTATACCTTTACTTCTCTACAGTGCATTTTGAAGTCCTATGTGTTCTCTTCCGTTTTCTTCCTCATCTGACATATTTAGTAACGCTTGCCTTTTTCCACATTTTATTTTTGAATAGGCCATATTTTTATTCTGCTTATGTATTTCGATTTTAGAAAAACTGAACCTTCAAGCTTTCAAAACATCCCTCCGCAAAGCCTTGGCTTCTGTTGCTTTTGGAAAAAAATATCCACTACCACTTGGCTGGTTTATAGTTACTCCACTGCTCTCCAGTTGCTATCTTTAGACTTGTTACTCCTCCCACTCCTATTCTTGCATAGATATATCTGGGAATGGACAAGTTTTCAGTCTTCCCATTCTTTCCAAGTATCTGATCTGTCACTCTCTCTCACACAACCTCTGTGTAGCCAAGTCTACATTTGCAAGGATTTTCTTGCTTTCACTCATTTTCTCAGACTCCATCTTATCTTGCACTCTCTGTTAGCTTTCATCTTCCTCTGAACCAGTATGTTTTCTGCCTGACTTTTCTGTTTCTCCTGTCCTCTTGCAGTACATTCCCTTTTCCCGGACTACTCTAGCCACTTCTCCTCTCCCCTTGTTCCCTCTTTCAAATCTCAAATCAAATCTCATTTTTCCTCATCCTCTTCCTCTGTGAGCCACCCTTTTCTTTGCTCAGTATGTGCTTTCATCTCCCTCAGCCTCTGCGTGTACTTTCCCTCTCTTAATGTGTTGATTTTTCTGTTCATCACATGTCATCTCCAGCATGGCAGCTCTCCTCTCCATGTATAATAAGGACAGGAAAGAAGAATGCGTCCCGGTAGGATGGAGGACGATCCCTTTCACTCTCCCTCCCCTCCCCTCCCCCTCCACTGTCTTGGTCTGCTTCTTCATCCCTCTCTCTGCCTACTCTTCCTCTGTCTTCTCTTCTCCTCACTTCCTCCTCCTGTTCCTCCTCCTCATCATCATCCCCTTCTCCTACTAGCACTGCTCTGGTCTCTTCGTTGTCCTGTCTAGAACCTAACCCAAGGAATCCTCCACCTCCACCTCCCCCACCTCCACCATTTCCTCCTCCTCCAGCACTTCCTCCTCCATCTTCCCTACTTCCTCCCAGACCTCCTCCCATGCTTCTTGAATGAAACAGGCTGTTCTGGCGTCCTCCTCCTAGTCTCCCTAGTGAGAATCCGCTCCGACTGAGCACCAATCTTCCTCCCATACCCCCACCTCCTGGCCCTGCTGCCCTGATCCCTGCCACGGTAGCGTTCAGGAGGGCTGTGGTTCCCATCGGGGCCCTTAGCCTGGAGGGCAGACTGGAACTGGACGTTGTCCTCCGGCATCGAGGGCAGCTCTGGAGGAGGTAAGCGGAATTGAAGACCACAGGCAGGGCCAGAGGAGGTGGGTTGGTCACTTGGTTTGGGGTGATGCCCGGAGGCCCAGAGATGGGAGTAGATACGGTGGGATTTGTCCCCCCGTTTACGTCCAAGTCCATAAGGAGGGCTTCAGAGTAACTTGGGACCATCTGTTGGTTACAGCGGATGTGCCATTCCAATTCTGTCATGTCCACTGTGTTGACCCGAGAGATGGCCCTGTAGCTTGTCCCATTCAGACCATTTCCAATGCCAATTCCTCCTGGGTGGACTCCATTCTCAGTCCCACCTTCTGTCCCATCCCCCCTTCCTCCTCCACCTGGTCCTCCTCCACCCCCGCCTCCGCCAGTATCCTCGTCCTCCCCGAACAGCTTCTCCACATGGTAGTGGACATATGCTGTGCGATATTCAGACACAACACGCAGCGGCCATGACAGGAGAAAAGCTGAGGCTAGCCAGAACACCCTGTGCCTAGAAAACCACGGCTGATGAGAAGGATCTGGGAAGGCCAGGATGTGTTCACGAAAATCCACGTTCTTTAAATGCATTCCCTCCCTAGCCTCCATGTAGTCGTCTAGGCCCTCATTTTCCCCGAAGAAGCGCGCTCGCTTGGAAAAACAGAAAAGAGGATAGAAGACAACAGCTTTGTAAGAATTAGCACCAAAGCAACTAACAGTAATAACTGACAACAATTTTTTATGAACACTTTTTTGAAAATGCCTATCATTTGTAGGTTCCAGGTTTAAAAAAAATATTTTTGGGGGGACAAAACTGGTTGTTTACAAAACCCCTGCCCCAAACAGTTATTATGTAATCTTAATTTTGCAAACATAACTAGGTAAAGCAGGCCAGTTAGGTATTACACTTCTTCACACGTGCATGGGGCTGTAGTAAGAGAGATAGCGAGGCAGCAGCATCTAGTTAATGGTCACTCCTTGAGTTCTGAAAACTTGGGTCTCGCACTTGTGCTTATGTTTTCACATTTTATAGAGAAAAGAATCAACTGATTACTTTGATAAAAATAAATATCCTCATTAGTTGCAGCCCTCATAAAAATAGAGTGGAATTAACTATATTAAAAATTTTTTTTTTTTAAACCACATATTACCTGGGTGAGGTAGGCAGCTTCAGCACGTGCACTGGAGAAGCTATAGAACAAAGAAATCAGTTAACACCTTGTTTATCTCCCAAAATAATAATCTGAAGACAAACCTCCCCAATGTATCTTCTGAAAAAGTTGTGGTGGGTTGTCTTACCTGAAACATTTAGTGAAACGGAGGCGAACAGCAGGGTGCAGCTGGAGATCCAGCAGCTCCTTCGATACGTCTTTGACACCATAACGGGCGTAGTCAAACTCCGAACTGGAGGCATGAGTGTTCACACGCTCATGGTAGACCTGAGGGAGGAGGGAGCAGGACATAGATGGAGGGAAAGGGAGTGATAAAGAGGAAGACGGAGAAGGAGAAGGAGAACAGATGGGAAGTTGGATAAAGGAAGAATCAAGTTATTGGGAAGGCATTTTAACCTTCATATAAGTTTCAGCAGTAATAAAGCATGATTACTAAATAGAATGATATTTTTCTCACTGCACACAGTGCCGCAATATTTCACCATAGGAGAAATTATGATTTGCATAGCAGTCATAATATAAAGTTTTCAAAATTCTAACTAAAGGTTGTACCGTGTAGCTATTAATATAAAAAGAAGAGAGTGAAAATGAAAATAAGTATCAGTGTGTGTGTTATGAAGATTCCCCCTCACCTGTGTGGTGGTGTATGCGTCTCCGTTGCGGTATCTTGTCACCTGTCTCGTCCTCCTCACGTAGTGGTAGCTGATAGCCTTCCACCAAATACAGGGTGTTGCCTGCTGGAGTCTCTGCACACGGTCGTACACTTCCTGGTGTCAAAGAATGAACAAACAATTAGATCAATGAATTTCCAAATTTAAAATAATGCCAGTATGTGGCATACCTTCTACAGCTAACATGGATTATAACAAAAAAAACAAACAAACATGTGTTCTGTAAAGATTTTCTTCTAAACAAACCTGTGAAAAACAAAGATGAACAATCTGATAGCAATCTAAAACATCACCTAAACAATGTTTTTATTGTTTGCAAAGAAACCGTGCAATCTGGTGAAAAACAGGTCCTGCCAAGGTTTTTATGGTTTCGTGATTTGTTTTTTATTCCCTATTTGGGGCTGTCAGGATATGCCCCCCCGCCACCCACCAGTCTGGATTAACATAAAAAATATTGTTTTTGACAGTGGATGATGAACAGAAGGGAAGAACTGTTCTTTGGAGGCAATGCGCTTCTGGTATTCCTGATCATAGACACAAGAGACCAGAATAGAAAAAAAGATAAACTGATGCCCCTAGGTAAGCTTATTTCCATGTGAGTGGGCAAGTATTATATTTGCATCACTCAAGTAGGAAATTTTGGAGTAAAATGGTGTTCTCTCCTCATGAAATGTGAAGAATTCTGACTTCAGTGCATTAAAAGTTGGAACTGTTTAGGACCATTGGTAATTATCGCCTATCCTGTAAAGCACCATTTTATTTATTTTTCCACTTTATTTTTTGGCACTCTGCTTGTACTATCATACTGAACAAGATTCAGTTAGTAAACAGGTAATTACTTGCTTATGGTCACAGACCTATTGCTAGACTCCTGTTGCAGCAGTAGGCTCCAGAGTCGGTTGGGTGATGGGTTTAGTGTTTTTTCAAGCTATCAGGCCACCTTGCTCAATTTGCTAAACTCAATGCTATAACTGGTTTTGACAAATACCTGGAACTCAGCATGAGCCAACATGGCCGTCTTGGAGAAACAGTGCCAACATTCCACCAGGTAAACCACATAAAGCATGGCCAGGAAGGCCAGGGGGATATAGACGTAGCCACTGGAGCACGGACTCTCCAAGTGCAGGATGTCGTTATAGTAGGCCGCCGAGGTGGCATCATCGTCAGCATCAAAAGGTATGGAGGAGGATCCGAGAACAGGTACTTGGCAAAGAGCACACCAAGCGAGTGTGGCAAAGCAGCCGTACATGAGGAGAGTCAGGAGGAGGCACTTCCAGTGGGACTCTCGACACAGTGAGGAGGCCAGAGACTGTTGGACTGGTCGTTGCTGTGGGGTGACAGAGACAGTGCTTGTTATTTTTCTACATTAAAAAGAAATAAATATACTATCAATGAAACATTTAAATTGATTAACAAAGGGGAACTCAACCACATATCAGTCCGTTGATTAATGGCAATTTCTGCAGTCTGTTAATATAGTTGTAGAGCATATTATTTGGCACTAGAGGAATTTTGTCAATTCTGAGAAAATTACTTGATTTGGGCTTAGGAACTACAACTTTAACAGAAAGCCGACAATGCAAATTAGGGGATGAGTTTGAAAGACAAAGGTGTTTAGTGTCTACTCATACGCCATGTTATTTAAACCGCAATTACAAGCAACCAAAATGGAATATCAGGGTATTTTCCTGCTCTTTCTATACTGCCATCATGTGAATACAGTATAACTAAAAATACATTTGAGTTGCATTATGTGAAATTAAGTATGCAACAATTTCTGACCTTTACCCATTCTATTAAAGGTCAGGGTATCTTGACCTCTACTGTGCGGATATGACCTGACTTTTTGGCTGGATGGCAAAAGGGAGACCAGCCGAATGAACACAAATGCCTTTAACTGACTGACTGACTGACTGATGTGCTAAAGTTACACCATTAGTAAGTGCTTCAGTTTCCACACTGACCGTTGCTTTTTCTCAATGAAGTGGTGCAAATAGTTTCTATTGTGTTTTCAGGGAGGCATTTACAGGCACTATTGTCAAATTAGCACCTTTGTTGCTATATTTACTAATTTTCATGCCCCTTTAGCAAGTTTTCCTTCACAAAAGCCCCTAGCGACAAATCTAGCAACTTTTTGGAGAAACCTTAGCGACTTTCTGTATAAGGGAGGTGCTAGTGCTGCCCCTGCGAAAACAAGATTGGGCTTCCTTCTGCAGGCAACATTGTGGCCATAAAATGTGGATTTTAGGATAGCAGCAGCTTGGAAGTGGCTTGGAAGTGATTGCTGGTTTACATGTCTTCTTAATGGGCTGCATATCAGTCACTTTTACATACTTGTCCTGTTTCTGACAACAGAAACTGAAAGACATGCAAAAGGGGTTTAAGCTTTATGGGGAAATCAGCTGCATTAAAATAATGTATATGAGCACAGAGAGTATGAAAGATGTAAAGAATTAAAGGGCGTCAAGCCACATACTAGGTTTTGACTTGGTCTTGTAATTCTTTCTCTAATAAGTCCCCCAGCATAATGAAAGTCCTAAATCACTAGAGTATTCTTAATGTATTTTGAGTGTGAACCATTTTTGCCTCGATTCTCACCATGTTAGAAGCTGCTGTGTATTTAAGCAGGTACCCTACTAGTGCTACTTGCAAAACTTTCCTACAGGGTTATTTCAGATTCAAGAACCATTTCGACATGGTGTGTGCTGTTGATTATTTCATTTTCTTTTCTTTCTTTCTTTTACATTTTCCATCCTATTACGGTTCTGTTTTAAGCTCTTTATGCAATAATTTTACAGTCAGTCTGTTTTTTTTTTGTTTATTATTTCCTAACAAGAAGCTTTAACACATGTAATATGTACAAGTTGTTTTAACAATCAATATTTAACATTAGCCACAAATTTGTAGAAACCAATTCAAGCTTAGCCGTAAGATTTGACAAATTCTACATTCTCATGTTGACAGTCAAGTCTATAATAAATAATAGATTAGCCTCACAATGTTAATATTTAATCATGTCTGACTAATGAATATGAGTGCAGATATGGTGGTAGTAGAAAATGTTTGTGAAGGAAGCAACAGAGATTTTACCTGGTGTCCCACTGTTACGTTTTTACAAATCATAATCTTCCTGTGTGGTAAACAGTGTTATATTTCAGAACAAGTGTTCAAGCTGAGGCCTTGACCAAAGGAATGCATTACATACCCTCTACCCATCATAAACCCATCATAAGATAAGTGCTGCATATTAGACACACACACCCACATACCAACACACACACAATAACCTGCACACACACACACACACACACACACACACACACAGTGTTGTTTGCCCTTCTTCTCCCTCTCACCATCTCGCTCTATCCACACACACACCAGCATGCACATTCTCAGCATTGTAATGCAGCCAGCAGAGAGTATGTGAATAATTTAGATGAGATAGATGCTTCTAGACTGTTCTTTAGCTTACTGACTCCACTCCAACATCAGCAACGTATCACTGCTGCTGCAATGGATGTTGGTGAAATGGGGGGGGGGGGGGGGGGCAGAGGGGTTGTTACGGAAGAGAAAAGCTTGTGTATTGTGTATGTTGTGTGTATGTGACATAAGGAGAGAGGGAAACAGCACACACCTTGACTCTTCCATGCAGGATTACATGTGAGTTAGCAATGGGTTTTTTTCGTGTGTATCTGTACTTGTGTGTGTTATCGTCTTCCTCGTGCTGAATGCAATACGGCGAAAGGGCAACAAAGCGGACGACAAAAAAGACGTGATGACACTAGTGTCCTCTCCTCCTCTCAGCCAAGTCTGCCTGTCCTGTCAGCACAGCCCTCCCTCCGTCTACCGCACGTGCCCCTCTCCCTCCATCAAACCCTCCCTCTCTTCCTCTCTCACGCACACACACAAACTCGTCTCCTTCATTGTCTCCCTGTCCAGCACAATGCTGCTATAATTTGCTATCTGCGAGCAACGTTGGCTAGCTGCAACACACATATAAATACACACATGCACAAACACGCACGCACGCACACACACACACACACACACACACACACACACAAAGCCTTTCATGTTTTTTTCTACTATAAGTCAAGGGCAAGTAGTGAAAGGCAGAGTGAGGGCCATCTTAACAATAAAAGCACACGTGGGCATCCAAAAATAGGTTGTGTACATGAAAAAGATACCAGAAACTTATTACTGGCATCAATTCAAGATCAAATTTTTTATTATTCATTTTCTGTCTGCCTTTTTTTTCCATATCCCCTTTTCCTTTCCTTACATAATCTTTTTTTTCCTTCCTTGAATGTTCCCTCCCACCTCCAAAGCATTTACTCTCCTATCCCAACCTCAGCCTCTCCTCCCCTTCCTCCTCACCACCATGTCTCCTCTGTTACATCCTCTCTGAAAGTCTGTCTCTAAGTGGATTGATTGAGCTGAAAGTGTAGTGGGGAGAGAGAGAGAGAGAGAGAGAAAGAGAGAGAGACGCGATGAGCGGTGTGAGAGAGACTGAGAGGTGGTCATGAACTTTTCATGAATGCGAGTATGAAAGGAAATAAAATGAGGGAGAGAGAAGGAGAGATGGAAAGAAACTAAAGAGATGGCAGCAGTGACAGATTGCAACTCTCTCCAGGGAAGTCCATTGCCAAAATCCATCCTACTCGTCCTTCTCCTGCCCTCCATGCATCTCTGATTTTGTTTTGCTGGCTCCAATTCTCTCCTGCATCTTTCCTTCTATGAGAATATTCTAGCATAAAGAAAAAAAGGACTGCATGGGTTTTGGCCGACATTTCCGCCAAGGCTCTGCAGCTGGTGTGCCCAGTGAGGAGGAAAGAGGAAATCAGCCCTAAGACAGGAGCCAAATAATACCTGTACGCACTAATGGAAATCAGTATTTGTCAGTATGAGTAGTTCTCTTTCTCATAGCAAGTAAGCAGTGGCACACAATGCAGACATGCAGGAATCAAATGGTGTAGTAAACATCAATTTGAGCTGCTTCGGGTAGAGACTGAATCTGTCCTTTGCAAATATAAAGTGTCCACCAACAGCGTCCTCTGCTCCAGTAATTATCTTCAATTAGTACACAACACCTCCTGCTGCAACCCTCTGCAGCTTTTTGGCTGGGTCATGATCATCTGTTTCAGCTGCCTCTGATAAGTCTTGGCTCTTGTATCAGACAGGAACAGATCAAAGGGAGATCTCAGTCTCCTTGACATCATTATGAGAAGAAATATCTACAACCTAGTCTGGAGGGTGTCAGCTTTCATTGTTTTTATACTGAAAGTTCGGATCGCCCTCCCTGAGTAGGGCTGATACAGGGCAGTTCTTACATAACAAATTCTGTTTCATTAACGACTTAACATTACTACCTGATTTAAAAAAAAAACGTATCATTATCTGACAATGGGTTTAAAATGCTGATACTTTGACATATTGTCTCTATATTCTATATATTTATATTCCTTAGCATCCAGTTATTGAGACAGCTGTCTGAAGAAGAGCCCACATAGTCGACATGAATCCTGTTGTTTTTTTGAACACAAATCGTTGTTTTCAAGGAAGCACTGCAGAGCTCTGCTTGGATTTTAGGGATCCTATGCATACCGTGGTTATTCCCTGCCTCTGCTGACGCTACAATTGACAGGGCTTTTACATTTATTGGATTTGCTTTAGCCTGTAAATGTCTCTGAATTCAATCACTGCTCTATAATCCGGTCTTGTAGTGTTTGCTGTATTTTGGTGCTGTTATCCTTCAATTCCTCTCGTAGTTACTGGCTCTTTGTATTTACACATGCACATTTGAAACTTGATTCTCCTAACTAATTCACATAGGGTCCCACATTTACATCAAAAGTAGAACTAGCTGGGGTACTATTCATATGAAGCTAATGATGTGAATGTGTTTCTTTTGAGATAGTGAAGATAGTGTCAGGTTTAATATTTAAGGTTTTGTATTTGATCACATTATATTTTGGGTGAATGAATTCATAAATATATAAGATGCATTACTTTTTCATCCATTCCCACTAACAAAAGGGAACTTTATGTGTATTTTAGACCTAGTAGTACCTAGATTTTTCATATTGAGGACTCTTAAGACAAAAGGTATTCCTAACGTATATCAGAGACTTTATAATTTTACCCTCCCTCCCATCTTTCCAACACATAAACATCTTCTAATAAACAGATAACTACATCTAGAAAATTCTTGATCTTCTAGATCTTCAAATTTGTCCACTGGGGTCGGAGATGTTTAAAAATCCCTTCTTGTTTAAAGCGATCTAATAAGAAACATGTATTTCTCTCCCTCTCCCTCTGTGTCTCTCTTCATACTGATTCAGCTGGTTAGGTGTGACTCGAGCAGCTATAATTAGCAATGCTAGCATGTGGGTGGCAAATGAAGTGAGGAAGTGAGGAAAGGAAATGTGCTGTTGATGCCTGCAGTACACTGTTAAAAATGATGTGTCATTTTGACACAATTGGACAGAGTCATTTAGGATTTCAGGTTTCTACTACCTCTGCTGGAACAACAAATTAATCGTTAGTGCTTGATGAGTTAGGGAAATACAATGTGTCATCAAGTGCTCGCTGGTTAAAAAAAAAAAAAAAACAAACAAAAAAACAAAACCTCATTCCGCTATTACAAATAATTTGTTTTTGAGTGTGTTCATTTACCCACCAATGGCAATTTTCAGCAAATTAGGTGCAGGTCTCGCATTGATAAATGAAAAATCATTTCAAGCAGGAGTCAAGCTATATGTCAGCTTGAAATCATATCAGTTACAAAATTGTAGATACCCATGGTGACAATTTTTCACAGTGGGATAAAGCAGCAATATATTCATAGAACCCTTGTGGCATAAGGTAATCTATTATTACGCTGCCTGTCTGAATGATCAGTGTTTTTTCAATGGTCACTGTTCTGCCATGGTAAGTCAGTTTTTGTTTCTCATTTATATCAAATGAAAAAAAACAAATCATAGGCACCAGAAAAAAAAGTCACTTGCATACTTAGAGCTAGGATGAGGAGATGAATCTAATAAGAAATACACCAAATCTCATTTATATGTTCAGTGTTACCATCAGGGAAGATTCCATTTGACCCTGGAGCAATGGCGCAATCTGCTACTTTATTAGAGGCGGGCGAAAATGAACATTAAATACAATGTAGTTAACAATTCATTCAGAGCACCTGTAAAATGGAGCAAAACATTTATACCAACTTCCAAGTGACGTTTACACTGAATATCAGCACTCATTAAATATCTGCTTTCCGAAAGAACCATCTCTAGAATAACTTGAATGAAAAGAAATTATTGTGCTTTGTGTTTTCAAGCCAACACAGAAAAAGATTTACAACAGTTCAACAGTTGTTTTGTTATTTATCTTATGAGAAAATTCTCTAATTCCCATAATGCTTGGCAGGCTGCTGTTATGTACTGTTATTATATTTTATTGCAGCCTGCATTTGCTGGCTATTCCCCATTCAAATTTTCAAGGTTCACTTTTGTATACTGTTTCCATGGCTTCATTTTAGGGTTTCACAATTCTATACAAAATGCTTTCTATCACCATTCCTTTATGTAATCATTATTTTCTGCTGTGTGGTGTGGCACTGTAAGGGACTCTTGTTATAGATGTTTGTTTGGTCGAGTTGCAGAGATTTTGGTTGACTGTATCTGTAATATTTGTTATGTTTTCTTTGAGAGCTGCATAGATTTTGTGTAATCCTGAGGTGCTCCAACCATGATAAAAATCACTAGCAAAGCACTGTATGTGCTTTTGTATCATTGCCTCTAAAGGATAATTCTGGCAATATACATTTTTTCTTAATAGCCTAAACTAAAATTTTCATTTATTAATTTTTATTTTTTTGTCACTTTAACTTTACTTCTACCATGTCACCATGTCTTTCACATGGGAGATTTTTCTTTTTTCCTCCCTCTGCCTTTGCACAGTTTTTCATTTGGTGCAACTCATTCTTGTCATCTGTTGATGAAACTAGTGGAAAAATTCAAATTGTTTGAATTGCAACAGACCTTCCCCGCTAGTACCCATGTCGGGCAGAGTAAATAAAGTTAAGCGAAATGTGATTCTGCAAATGCTTGAGAGTGAGAGTCAGGTGGGGAGAGATTGAGAGGCTGATGCCCCATTCTCCATGACAGGCAAAAATAAAACAGGAAGGAGACCAAAGGGGGAAGATGAGAGAGTAATGGAGGCAGAATACAGATGCAGGCTGTCTGCATGGTAGACATGGATAAAGACAGAGGAGAGCAGCAGAATAAAGTAAAAGGCAACATCTACCAGGCTCAGTGACTCTACATATTATGTGCCTAAGGCTTTAAATTACCACCAGCCAAATACCTAATGCTTATTTCTGTCTCGTGTTGGTAGTTTTACTAGCAATGTCTTGTTTAGACCTCTTTGTGAAAAGTTGTTGGACAATATTTAATGCTCATTAGAGCTAAAAAGATTAGTTGATCAATTGACTATTTCATTAACTGAGAATTAACGGCTACCAGCACACAGCTTCCATGCAACAAAGACACAATACACTGCTCTCTGAATAATTTGTAATAGTAGCTTATGTTGAACAAGTAAACTCCACTGGCGTAGAGATTAACTTCCTCCTTTGTAGTAAAGCCCCCTCGTTATCTTCCACCACATCGCATGCATACACATTTTGTTATTCCTCTAAGCCAACCATCATTGTGGTGCAACTGCAATTGGTGGTGAGAAAACAGCATGACTACATATCCTTAGATATCTATGGTCATGTTTTTTCCTGGTAACCAACTTACGTGATGTTTTGTCATACATAGCCTACTCTGTCTATCTTGGTTTTTGTTATAGAAGTGATGTGTTCAAATAAATCTCACTGCTCACAAAAGTATAGTGGCAGGGGAGGTGTTGAATTGCTTGGGAGGAAGAGGTTACTTGCTAAAGAGGAGTCTCTGAGTGATGTGTTGGCAGCAGGGTGGTGTACTGGAAGCTGTAGTTGTATTCAAGGCCGTTTATGTGTAAACGGGACGCTTTGAACAAGATGCCACTTCCCCGTGTTCCCTGTGCAAAGTCTGCTATCATAATGGTTCAGTAATAGAAGGGTTTCTTTGGAGGTACAGTAAATGTATTGTTGGGTAGACATGTATCAGGAGGTTGGCATCTTAGACTGATAAATACTGTAGAATTACACACACTGCTGCTTTCCTACTATCACGCATGGCCCTTCCCTGTAAAACACTGGTGGAAATTAATAACCAGACTAGTAGAGGTGTTATTCTGTGACCTCACCATTCAAAGTATGTGACACTTAAATTTTTGGTAGAAAGGTCATGTGTGTGTGTGTGTGTGACTAAACTGTGGTGTCACCCTCTAGTGTATTTCAGTTGTGACAGCTGACAGATGGATCTACTCTACTACCGACTGAACCATATCATACAGCGTTGTCGGCCATATCACATCAGTCCAGGGGCTTTTATTTCCCTCGCCTCTGTTTACCTAAACCACAGCCTCATTTCCATCCATACTAAAGCCAAGGTCCCGTTTCGTGTCCTTGCTCCTGAGGGAGGCAGGCATGACTTGAGAGGGAAACGTGCCTTTTTCACGATAACAACGGCAAAGCTGTTTTGTCAATGTAAGACCAAGAGTCGAAATAGTCTAGAGTATGTGTCGTATGAGGCAGGAATCACCGGTTGTTTGTGAACGTCCAGCAATGACATGATAAACAGAAGGTGGTTCTTGAAGGGGCAAAATATATGCGCAACTTTACGCTGAGTGGATCTTTCCATCAGCGCATAAACAACCACGCACTCGTGAAGGGACACGGGGAAATATACATTTTTAAACGTCCTTCCGTACCTGCTCTCGTCCCGACCCTTCCTCCAAAATGGGCTCTTCTGCGGCGGCCGTCTCCTCCTCCGTCTGCATTTTCCCTCTTACCACTCCTCCTTCCTTCCTTCCTTAGAACCAGGCGGCTCCCGCCCCGGTACCGTCCGAAGGCAGGGACCTCCCCGGCGGAGCAGCGAGCTCGGTCACCCCATCCGCCGCAGGTCGGTATCCGATTTCACGATGGCGGGGCCTGCGGCAAATGAGCATCGCCTGCTCCGGAGCGGAGCGGACCCCCCCTCGCTCTCTTCCCGCGCTGACCCGCTCAGTGGTCCTCCGCCGCCTGCTCCATCCTCCTCCGCCTCCTCAGCGTTGGGAGCGGACGATGCGGCCGAGCGCCCCGGGGTCGGAGCACGTCGTCCTCCCTTCGCGAGCCGTGTCCTCCGCCGTCGCCGCTTCCTCTCGTGATGCCGGGGCCACGGCCGCGCGTGTGCGCACGTGTGGGCGCGCGGGCGACGGCGCCGAGGATTTCACGCGCCGCGGCTCCACGGATGGAGCGAGAGGCTCGTGAGCACGAGACGTTTTCCTGAAGCGACGCGGAGGAGAAACACGTCGAAACGGGAGAGAACTGCGACGAGGTCGACCGACGCTATTCAGGTTTGATCGGCCTCGGTTGCACCTTACGTCGGGTCTCCGCTGACGTCATATACCAACATCCCCACCCCCAGCTATTCACCTGGGAACGCACACACACGCGCACACACACACGCACAGGCGCGAGTCTCCCGTGTAGACGTGACAGACGAACACGGTCAGGTGCGGGCATCCGTGTCCTGCTACATTAACCCAATTAAAACGGCCACGGCGATCAAGATGTCTTGAGAAAACGCAAACACCAAATGTGTTATAACACAAAAGCCAAGAATTCCCTCGCTACGTATGTGTCGGTGTTGTTAAGATTTTTATTTCGAAGAAAATATCAAAATTCGTGAAAACGCTTCAGTTTGTGGGAAGAAAAAGGGACACGTGGTATGATGATAGTGGTATGAAGACTTGGAAGATGTGAAATCTGATTAAAGATGGTGGTTTTGTGCATTCCTCATTGAGTATGTGTGCGATTAGGATGTCCTGAAATTTACAGATAAAAGCAGGCTCAGTAATATTTACACTCTTGTGAAATATGTGAGATATTGCTTTCTTTTTTTTTGTCCAAGACACCAACCTGTTTTTGCTGCGCGACTGTTCAGGAGGGTATTGGGTCTTCTGTGTATGACTCCCCGGCCACCTGGGAGGCTGGATGACACTTCTGGTGCCCTTGAGCCTTTCTTTTTGTGTGCACTGCTGTGACCCTTGAGCCAAATGTCATATGACTTCTCAGGAAGGATGGGTGAATTTGTTTAAGGACCAATTCTTATCTGTAAAGACTTGGTTGAACAACTCATACTTTTTGAATCTGTGGAATTAGAATTTAAACTGCATTTTATCTTCGTTTAAACATGAATTACTTCAGTTTCCTTCCTCCGAGGGAAACTCATTATCTCAATTCTGTCACTAAAACTGAAAACAAGGCCTGAATATGAGCCATACTATATTAAGGTGTGCTGAAATGTGATTTCAAAAGTATTTGCTCAGCGATATTTAGTAAGGAACATGTAAGTGGCCTTAATAGCTAATTTGGTTCATGGACAACAAATTTAAAAAAGAAAAGCAAAAGTTTAAGTTAGTAAAACGTTTCTTGAGGGGTTCAAAGGATATTAGCAGTGACAGGCAGGTAGAGGATGTCTGTCTCAGTGTTGATGATAATATCCTGGGAGATGTGTTTTTTTGGCTCTAGCTCTCCTGCTTGCACTGCACACATGGCAAACAGCTGAACCTGCAGATCAACCTGCAAACCGGCAGCCACCTAGACAGACATACAGTACACATTATGTGTAGTTTATTGTCATCACCAGTGCATGCAACACCTCAACACCCGAGGGGAAAAATTATAACTTTTTCAAACCAAGTTAAAATATGTATCTTTAAAAATGTAAATCTTATTTAACAATTGCAAGTCCAATTCAATTTCATTTGTAAAAAGGCCACTTCAGTTTTGAAGACAGATATTTACTATAATCTTAACATCCAGATGGAAACTTACAGGCCCAGGATTGTAGATGACCCTGAGGCCTGTTCCAAGAGGAGGCTGTTTCACATGGAACCTGGCAGAGAGACAGAATAAAATAAACCCCAAATAGTTACATGTCAAAGTTTTCCCTTTGGACTTGTGACCCACAAATCGCCTGCACCTATCTGAAGCCTAGAACTGCTTGTGTATTAAAGTATTCACCCATCCATGTACCCATCATTTGGTCATCATCCATACCTGCAGGTGTCAAAACCCATATTCTTCATCACCACGTTAACAGCCGAGGAGGTGCCCTCTTGCAGTGTACCAAAGTCAATGCTGGTCGGCAGGAGCTGGAAGCCCCTCACTACGGCTTTTGGATCAGTCAGAGAAATGGTTCGACACTTCCTCCTCACTGGCTCTTCCACTGATAGGTACTGAAATGAGGGCCACAGACAGAGTGATATGGGAATACATGTGTGAACAGTATTTCGGTGACAGTGATATAGAACGAAGCTGTTTACGGTATATGGTATTTCAATAACTCATATTTTTTGATATTTACATCATTACAGGATATTGAGGGCAAAATGGCGTGAGAAGTCACTGAATTCTTCAAACCGGCTCTACAGTGGCATATCACCACCTATAGATGTCACTTTGGGACAATTTCTTTGTATTCATAGGTAAAGGATCAAACCTAGGCATGTGAACTGGATACAGCACACACCTTTACAACTGATGTAAACATACCTTTATTACTAAATTTCCTCTTAATTGACGAGGTACACTGTCAGTATCACTGATTGTTAAAAATATAATCCTTTGATTGTTACATTATTTAAGGCATTTTAACACAAGTGATAAATAAACACTTGATTGCCATATTTCTAACATAAACCTTTTCACTTAATTAGCTGTGTGATGTAACTAAATGTGTAATCATTTGAGTTTAGTCACTCACAGTTGATCTGTTGACATGAATAAGAGTTTTAAGAATAATTTTGTTAGGGAAGTATTTACATGTTTTGATTTATTACAGGGTTTTTTTTCTAAATGCACATGTCTAAATTGTTGTGTACCTGCTGATTTGGTTCACGGTGAAGTTTAGAGCTAAGGATGGAGGTTGGTAGTCTGACTTTAGTCCTCCTGGGCTTTTGGGTCACATCCACCTGGACTGACTTGTGTGGCTCTGATGAACCCCTGGCACCGCTTTCACCTGGCATGGACACACACACAAGACATGGTTATTCATTCATTCATTGATATGCAATTTAAAGTGTTTAGTCCACCTAACCTGCATGAGGTGAGCGGTTAGTGGCTCTCTTCACAGGCATCTTGTCACTTCCTGCTGCATGACTGAAAGCAAAACACCAGATGTTAAGCAACGACACAACAGCATTTGTAAACAAAATTAGACAAGCAATCTATGCAATAAAGATTGACAGATATAGATGTTTTGTCATCTACTACGTCCAACCTGAAGTAAGCACAATTAAACACTGAATTAAAAACAGTTCATAACATCCTTTTCATTATTACCTTGCTAACTGAGAGGGTGTTGGCTTCAAAGGTCGTGGGGCTGCAGTAACAAACACAAACACATATTATACAGTATGCATGTTAATCAAATCGCCAATTACTTTAAAAATAATATTTTTTTTCTCAGAATTCAGTTCATTTCAGCCTCAGTTTCACCATACGGATTCCTATCAGGAAACCCTTTAAAATGACTTCAATCTTAGTAGCTCCTAGTAAATATTGATAGTATAATAACTTACTGTTCTCTTGTGGAGCTTCTCTCAGGAAGGCCTCAGCACTGTCTGACTTGGGGATCGGAGGGAGATCCATGGATACACTCCTCATGTCTAGTGTTTGCTGCTTTAGCAGATTCTGAAAAATGTGTTTAGATTTATGGTTTTCATCATAATAATGCTGACTCACAATAATTTAAGAAAATACAGTATATATATTTGTGTGTATACCAGTACCTGGTATATTGCTATATTTTCTGGGTTGAAATAAGGAACAATGTTCTTCCTTCTCAGAGCCTCTCTACAAGACTTCTCCTCACAAAGCTCCTTTCTGAAGTAAACATGCATGCAGAGAGAATTATTGATGAGTTGATGGCTCCTAACAGAAATTCAATGTATTTGTCACCATGGTAGTTCCATAATTTCCCATGTTTTTCCATTATTTATCCTACAACAGCCTTTTAGTTGTACTTCTAGTAGTACTGCAGTAGCTGCAGTAGATGCTGTAGCTGTATTCCAAATCAGAGCAGCAGCCATTGAGAAAATGAGGGGCCAACAGCCATTTCCACAATTAAAACACACCAGTGTAACTGGTGACTTGATAAAGCTACTGAATGTCAAGGTAATGGTTAATTCATATTTACCTGTATTTTGCATGTTTTTCAGCCCATTTTGACTCCTTTCCTTTAGTAAAACTGGATAGAGGAGGGGTTTAAAAGGATATTAGTACAGTTTAAAAAAATTTAAAATCTGGATCTGTCACTTTAAAGAACATTACATTATCTATTTATGTGTTCCATTTTAATCTCTTCTACCTTTCATTAGCTACTGTGGCTCTGTGCTCTGAACCATCTGACTGCTCAACTTTGGCACCAACCCCTTGGCTGTACAGACTGCCAATGTCCACTGTGGATAAACACAGTGGGCGTTAGAGGAAGTGTTTGTAACTCACACTGCTCAAGTTACAATTAAAAATGTAACATTTTTAGGAATGAAATAATCACTTGTCAACAAACATCATTTTGATAATATATAATAACATATATGGTTACTTGTAATTAGTAACAATGGTTTGATTTAAAAGGCTATTGCAATTATTTACATAATAGTGGTCTGATTAATAAAACTGAAAAGCGAACCAAGGAGTGGCAACATTTTCAAAAAATACGAACACAGTACAAGAGGCAGTCACCCACCTGAAGTCCTCTTGTCAAAGCTGTGATCTGCATCCTCCTCCTCTGTGAAAGACTATAAAATACAAGATTAATCAATTCATTAATATTGTTTAACATTATTGTACATTAATATGAAGAATTTTTGTTAAGTCTTCAACTCAGTTTGAAGTGCAGAAAGATTCTCATGATATCACCATTCAGTCTGCTATACTCAATAAGAGCCACAGTAAAGACAGGCTGGAATATTCCTAATTTGCATTATACAGTATTGTATGATTTTATAGATGTGTGCATTTGTGTGTGTATGTATGCTGACCAGGACAGGATTGAGCAGATCACTGGCAAGGACACTCTCCTCCTCAGTGCGAGGGTCTTTAACTTTCATGACTGATTGCTGCTCCCTCTCCATCAAACTGTCTATATACTCCTACAGACACATCCACATTATAACATTTGTCAGAATCTTGCAAAAATATCATATTAACCTCATTATTTTTGCAAAACCTATTTTAACAGCAACCTAAATATCAAAACAGGCACAAATTTTACAAGGGGAAAATATTACCTCATGACCATTTTGAGATAAAGGATGATGGATAAGTACTACCTTCAGTCGTTTGTCTATAGTAGTTTTGAGCGCCGTGGTGAATGGTTGATACTGATATAGTTCCCTTATCTCCAGGACTTTAGGGCAGCTCCTGACAGGTGGGTGCTTTGCTGCAGACCCACCGGACCTCTCTCTCAGAGTGAGACCCCGTCCCATGTCAGTGCCAAATGGAGGACCTGGGGTCTTCTTCTGAATTAGAGGGAAACAGAAAAATGACGAAAGTGTCAGTGATTTGCCCTGAGTGCGTTGTTTGCCCGTGTACAAAATTTTTATGTGTGCAGGTACCTCTACACGAGGGAAGTCATGCCAGCTGCGGTCTCTGAGGTTAGGAGGGGTAAGGTCAGGGTTCTGTTTCCCTAATATCCATTGGGACCACAGACTCTGGTGACTGGGCTTTAGGATGGTAATGGCAAATTCATCTGGAATGTTCACAAGCATAAATACACAGATAAACTTTATGCAATTCATTTTCTTGAGACAGAATTAGATTTATTATAACCAGTTATTGGATTCAATGTTGTGGCTGATCAGTGTATCACTAAGGATATTGTGCTTTTAACTATAACATGGCTACATAACAAAATAAAACATTTCTAATTGAATCATCCCCTCTGAAATTCTATTCTACATTACTATGTTTCTTCATTTATATGATATTGAACAGTGTACCACGTGTGTCTGGCAGTGGTTCCTTCAGCAGTGCTATGGTAGGGTCAGAGTTGGCCTGGTAGAGCAGCTCCTCTACAGTTTGAGAGCTCAGCAGTTCAGTACCTGAGCCGTCCTCATGTACAAGAAACAGCCTGGAAGACAGGATATGTTCTCAAATTTTCAGTAACACTGCCATCCATAGAAGAAGTACAATGTTTAATAACTGTCCCAGTATTATTAATAATGTGAGATATGATATTTAGTTATTTAGCAGTCATCAATAAGGTTTTTTCTTATCCTGTATGAATAATAACAAAATAGCTGAATACTATTGAGTATGTGCTCTCATATTGGTTGTTATTATCATGGTGGCTGACAGTTCAGAAACTTTTTTGATGAAGGGAAAAAGCTTCAATAGTGTGGAAATATCAAGCAGGTTCCTAATCATATGAATGGAAGCCCACCTGGGACAATGTTCTCTGTGTTTTACACGAAGCCTGGCCACTTCTCTTTCTTCCTCCTCCTCATGTTTCAGTGTGCTTGGAGAAGGGCCTAAGTTCAGCACTGATATCTGCCCATCCTCTAACACCTGCAACACATTTTTTCATTGTTTTGAAGATTGTGCTACAACACGGAAAGAGAGTTAGTAAATGTCTGTGTCTTTGTTTAACTTATTCTTTAATTTTTTCACGAGAGCTGTTTCCTTGAGACTCCGAGATTATGAGGGTCTGTCTCTTAGATCTAAACTCTTGCAGTCTCCCAGTGCTGCTCACTTTCAAACATTTGTATCATGACACTGACTGATCCTCTTGTAAAACTGGTAACCTACCTGGAAGTGGTTTCCATCTGGGTCTGTAATATCACAGGCCACTTTGCCTGTGTGACTAAAGGTGTAACTTCCTGGTTTTATTGTGGGAGTGCCACCCTCTGGACTAGGGGTTACAAGTGGGTCAGATGAGTACACACACTTCCCATCACTTTGGATCTGCAAGAGCCCCACACTGGATGGGAACACCTTGAATGCACAGGCATACACACACAAGCAAAAAAACAAACATGTTGGTAAAATGCGTTTTTATCAATTATTCGGCGAATCAGTCTATTTACAAACATTCTGCAGGATTTGATTTATGTTTTACTTTAGGCTGTCTGCTGGTTATGTCCAGACTAACACTGTGTTAGACAGCACTGATGGAAATAGGCTAAAGCACCCCTGTCCATCAAAAAGTTCCAACTTTTCTTCAAAATAAAAAGTTTAAAATGTTTGGCATAAACTACCCACCTGATAGGCTCCTTGGTTGTTCCCAGTGATGACAGTTCCATCAGCCAAAAAGACATGAGCTGAATTTCGCTCAGGATACATCACCACTCTGGCATAGCCCTCCTTCTCCACCAACACCACTTGCTCTTTAGATGACACACTGCCTTTATCTCTTTCACATGCGCACCGCTTACCACTCTCAGCTTTTTCTGCAAAAACACTCTTCTCACCATTCTTACACAAAGTATTTTCAGCACACTCCTTTTCACCACATTCGCACTCACACTCACTCAACTTTCTTTGAGCATCCTCCTTGTCAGATGCATTTATTGCATTGTCCCTAATATTCTCTTCTCCAGTGTCAAAAGCATCCTGGGTGCGCATGGTCTCATTGATGCTGTCAGGGCAGCATGTGACACACACACACTCCATGCAGCCACATACACATTCAGAAGTGGCTCTAAGAGTCACACTTTCAGGATGCCCCCCTGGAAAGGTAACAGACACATGGACTCAGGTCAAATATGTAGTTAATTTAAAAATCAAAACATCAAGTTTGTAAGCACAGGTTTGACTGTCTGGTTGCAGGGTGTTTGTAAGCCAAGTGTTGACTACAGTGTGTATGCACTGTCTGCTGACACCTTTGTTAGGTGGTTTATCTTTGTAGAGACTGGTGATCCTGGTTCCATCTGCATATTCCACAGTAAGAGATCCATCGGGGTTCTGGACAGAAACCACCAGATCCTCCCGGCTCAGCATTACCTGAAACAACAACACATGCCAAGATAGAGAAGTCAGCAGTAAAAAGGATGAGGTGATTCTAGAATTGGACCTGGACAAATTAATAGTGATACCGTGAAAAAAATGTCACCATTGAGACAACTGGTAACGTGTGCAATGTCAGGAGTAATGCTGCACTCTTACCTCGTGGGTGACGGGATCTGTAGCCTTGAATGTGAGAAGGGGGGGCAAGGGTATGTGTTTATGTGTGGTCCCCACGGTGCAGATGCGAGCTCCAGAGGGAGTCGTAGTTAACCAACAGCCTCTCTGAGCATCAACCACCTGCTCTGAGCTCTGTTCTGTACAGACAAACAGACAGTATGGCACTGAATGTAATTTGAAATGATACTTAATTAGCCTCACAGTGAGGCCGGGGAGGGGGGTGGGGGGCATCATACAGCGTTAGATGGAGAGCACTGTTTTTTTGACATCAAGCGGAATGGCAAGTTCTAACCCTTCTTGTTGTCCTCCTTTTCGTTAGGAGTGTTTTCCTCCTCAACCTCAGAGTCAGGCACCCAAATTGGACCGCAATCCTGGCTGAAACTGACTGAGCCATCTGCAAATAGCACCTATGGTACAAACAGATGAAACTACTGATTTGTGTGTCTGTGTAGGTATAAAGTCATAGGAATTCCTGTTGTTGCAACTCTGCCTGTGCTACCTATCCTTTATCAATTGTACTGTACATTTGTTAGTATGTCTGCCTCTATGTGAGAGTGTGTTCGTGTGCATATATGAACCTCTGCAGACTTGTCTCTCATGTAACGGATCACAGTTCCCTGGCTAGTGACAATGCGGGACCGTTCTTCGGAGAGGGATGGTTCCTGAAGCTCCCTAACCTCTCCCCTACGATGGAGAGGAAAGCTCTGTCTCACCAGCACACCCTGCTCCTCTGAGGACACTCCTGGACACACAAATTGTGTGATAAATATTTGAAAATGCATACACGTTTCAAGTCATAAATCATGTTCAAATTTTAAGGAGAACACATTGATTTAACACAAACTTCTCTCTGTTTGCAGCTACTCTCTTCTGTTGACATCAAACAGAATGGCAAGATCCTCTTCTGCCAAAATGTATGAGCAGGTAAATTTAAGCGTGGGAAATATTCAAATTTATTATATCAGAAGAAACCCCTTGAGATTTATCATGTCATTTTTATGGGGTCCCAAAATGTAGAGATAAGTGCCTGAGGGCCGACATGACAGTTAAGACAGATTTATGCTGCTCTGCTGATTGGTTCTGTGATATATTGCATTCATTACAGGGATGTATTTTAGTGGCTCTTTCAATTTATTATTACTCTCACCTCAAAGCACACAAGCATTCTGTACGAATGTGAGGACACAAAAACCTGTGAATGAGTGTCTATGTTATATACATTCCCAAGAAGTGTGTCACTGACCTTGAGTATCCTCTCTCAGAAATTGCAGCAGTAAGCCATTTGGAAGAGACAAATTGAGACTGCTGAATGGACTGGATGACAACGCTGGCTGGCCTTCACACAACGTGGACTACAAACAAATACATGATGGTTTTATAGAATTTCACACTGTAGTTTGACAATAATATTACAACAAAATTATTTAGGGTTAACATTTTCTGTGTGTATGGAATTATTTTGTGCGCATGCACATGCTTATATATACAAATATGTATTCTTTTGCTGATCGCTGCACATTAGTAAGACCTGGGACTTCTGAGGGCTGTTCTGGCTTGATGTGTGTGTCTTGGAGGGAAGTGAATCTTGGTCTTTTCCCCTGCAGTACTGAGTGGAGGAGAGTGTGATGGGGACAGGGGTGGAGGCCTCTGTGATCCTCATTTCTGCCTCCTGGGGGCTCACTAGAACATCACCAAACAGAAACACTGTTATAACTGCCTGCCCTGTGAAGATGATTCAACCTTGTCCACATCAAAAATAATAAAAAGAATATGTGGAAAACTGAAAATTTTAGCATATTAGCATTAGTAATTTTAGCATTACAAATAGCAATTATAAGCATAGTCGAAGTGTTTTCAATTTTAAGTTAAGACTGAAATTCTTAAATACTAATTAAAACTTCACAAAAGCTGAAATTCTTGTGTTTTTAAGTATATTACCTATGTATTCTGTCGTGGGACCATAGAAACTGTATGAGAGTTGGATTCCATTGTTAAGGACTGCTGACAGGGAGCCCTGCTTCACTCTTTTCATCTCCAGAGGCTCTGACACTGGAAAGGATGCAGACTCATAAACACTCACAGGTCATTGTAGTATTTTTCATCAGTATTATCCACAAAATAACATTACTTTAAGGGGATGGTAAAAAAAAGAATTCCAGAATTACACACCAGGTTTTAATGCAGTCACCGGTTACCTCTCTCGACTCAGGATGTTTAATGCCTGCATTATGTCAAGCATCTTTACCTTTACAATCTTGCTTATTTTCATTGGTTTCTTTGTTGTGGGGCTGAGGGGGACGGTCACTAAAAACTTGGTTGATATGTGTATAGAAATGATGTCCATCCTTCTTCACGGCCAGTTTCATTAGGGTGGAACCTGGAATGAAAACAGCACAAAAAAAGAACATGTGCATGTGGAATATCACCCAAAGCACCTGTCCACACCATAAGGTGTGAGAAGGGCTTGATTTTGTTTTGATGTAAGTGCTTCTGTTGCACTTTTAAAAGCAACTGAAATTTTGGAGCATTGTCTCCAACCTCTGTTTTGTCTCTCTACCTTCAACATAGCTGACATTCTCCACAGTGATGTGTCCTCCATCTGAGGGGAAAAGGTACTGGAGACAACCTGACACGTGGATCAGCTTGCCATCCATGTTGTAGCCTGTGAAACCCTACACATCACACAAAAACAGAGTGATGTATTACTTGTAAGTAGACATAACTGATCATCTACTATGTGTGTTTTACTGTTTATTTTCTAGTCTAAACATACTCTCAGCTGATTTATGTTTTTTTGTGTGTACCCTCACACTGAAGTGCTTCTCCGTCTGATGCAGGTCTTTTATTGCTTCCACAGGTGGTACAGTGGTAGTAATAGACTCCCTAGGGGTCTTGGATGAGCTGCCTGCTCCCTCTGCTCTGCTCTTCTTGCCAACAGACATGGTTTTACTTCTCTTGTTGTCCTTCAACCGGGCTTCCTCCTCCAGATGCTTGTCTTTCTGTGTATTCTCCTTCTTTGATTTCTTGGCCAACTCCTCCTCCTTTAGCTGCTCCTGCTTCAACATCCAGGCCTGTAACATCAAAGTAATAGTAACAGTAATATAACCTTCAGTAAAAGGTTGAGGGACTACAAGGTAGTGATTAAGTTTTGAAGACTTTGGAAAATTTAAGTCTGGCTCTGTCAAATTTTAAATCATGTAAAGATGTCTTTAGAGAGACATAATAAATAATTAATAATCACTGCTGCAATATTCGGTATAAATTGCAATGATATCATGAGGACATATTTTAGGTGATCGGTGATTAGTTGTAATAGAAAGAGTTTTGACAACTGAACCATGTGTCTAAAATAGATGTTAACATTGCTGAAATAAAATATGATATTTAACACTTCTCTGTGATCATTCAGGGAGGCATACATGGGAAGGAAACGGGGTTATTAAATTCAACTCTAATTTGATAAGAGACTTGGTTTGGGGCTGAAAACATGATTACAGCTTCTCCGTGACTTAGCGTTTATGCATTAGCTGGTACTGACTTTAAGGGAACCTTTTCTGATGACTGGCTCCAAACTGTCATCCTCTGAAGAATCTGCAGCCTTTTCATCTAGTTCAGGAAGAAATCAAACACTGTATTTGTATGGTGGTGAGCACAGTCTCATTGCCAGAGCCTTATGTTGATAGCTACAGTACCTTTTGGACACTCATCAGGGCTGAGATTTCTGAGTTTCATTGCCTCTTCTGATTCTTCCTCTCTTGTCCAATCCAAAAGTTTATCTGCGACATGATCCAGATACTTTCTATCAAAACGATAACAACAGAGTTTGAGAGTCTATGCAACACTCCACATATTCACTATTCCACTTGTAAGGTTATATAGACTACAAATTAATAAAAAGAGTCTTTTTTTCTGCATTCTCACAAAAAAACAGTACTAGTGAAGTTCTTTGAGAAGAAGACACCTGACATTGAGAACTTCCATTCTGACCTGAACTTGACATCAGTGTGAACGGCTACATCCCAGAATTCCTTGTACTGGCAATGATGACTCCTGGGATTGTTGCAAAAAATGTACAAGGTGTTGTTATGGCTTCCTCTGAAGGTGTCCAAGAAACGGTATTCTTCTGAGGCTACCTGGAGTACCTAGGCATAAAAACAGAAAATTATACAAGTAAAATTGCACAAATGAAAAGTGGTATTGGGAAAAAATAATGTTTTCAGCTGAAATAAGTTAATTTTCTGACTTAAAACACAATAGTTTTAAAAATCATGATGGTAGTGTTTGTCCTCTTTCCTTATTTCCTGAGATGAACAACATGCTGCTGCTGCTGTGGACAGTAAAAGAACTGGAAACAGCGTGTGTGTAATTAAATTCATGCAGCTTTTCAAATTAAAAGTTCTTAGCTTAACATTAAATAACTGGTGTATGTCTAACCTGATAGCTCTGGTGGTTGTCTAGTGTGCAGTAATTCAATTAGATCAGGTTTCAACACAATTAGTATATTTAATAATAAAACTAATGTAGGCAACACAAACAACGAGTGCAACTGTTTCCTCCTGCTGACAAAGACAAGATAAGATCACCTGTTGGAAGACCGAAGCATCGTGGTGCTCAGCATAGTGCCAGTCAAACAGAGATCTCAGCCTACAACTCTGAATGTCAGATAGGTCCAGATGTCTACACACTCTCCCACTCAACTGCTGGAGAAAAAAACAACATGCAACAACATGCAATGAGGAAAATCAGAAAAAAAACTTTTTTTTAATTAAAGCAGTATGAATAAGAACAAATAAACAATACCTCTGTGTTACCAGGGTCCTCAGTGAGATGTGTTGGCCCTATAGTTGCAATAAATGATGAGGCATGGCAGTAGAGTTGAATAATGTCGGATATAATGCAATGGAAATCAAGTTTCTTAAGTAAATTGTACCACGTAATGTACTGTATCTAAGACAATTTCAACACATCAGTGACTGAATTCCACAATACAGGAAACAGACCTTTAGTCCAAAGGTTATGAAGCTGCTGTTTAGCGTAGGATAGTGGGTCGTCCCAGGGGATTATCGTGGGTGTCTGCTGCTGTGCTGGTTCCAGTGTTCCAACTGGTCCTGCAGCATTCAGTAATACACCCTTTTGGACAACCCTGGTCAGTGGCATAGTCTCAAAAACACTCTGATGAAACAGACGCTCCACCTCAGGCCATGTCACATCATCTGCAGGATATCATCACATCATGTATTAATTTGCAGGGCAACCAGTCATTAGCTTTTCCCAAGAAAACTAAGACTGATCAACAGCTTCCTCTAAGCACTTATTTGGATTAGTACAGTCAAAAAACTTTACATCATGTTTCCCAAAAATCCAGAACAAAGCTACAAGATGGTTGCTTCTGACAGTTTCTGATCCTAACCATCTGTGCAGAAGTGTTGCAGCTGCTGTTTGACTGCCATCCAGTGGGAGTTACGCTTTCTCAGATGAGCTACAGAATGGATCAGGTCCCACACTGGAGATAGCTTCATCATGGATAACTCTACCTCTGCTGGATCAAAACCTTGAACAGCCTATAAGGAGGTCATATACATACACAAACATACAGTATGTAAACAATTTTATGGTCCAAAGATGAAATTAAGAACAAAAAACAAATTGAAGTTACATTAACTATACAGTGTATTACTCAATCATTTTTTAAAATTGAAAACAGAAAAGAAACTACTCACACTGATGTTCCTTAAGCGCAGTGTCCTCTTATCGTGATGTCTGATAACCAAAGGATGCTCCAGCTTCTTCTGAGTCTTCTCTGATCCAAACTTCTCAGCAAGCCTCTGACACAGAAGACAAAAGAGAATAAACAAGTGACAAATTAGCAAATTATTTCATTCTGTCCCAAGTGTGTTTCAAAAATCTGGAGTCTTCCTCAGACCTCTATAAATTATAAAATTCCAATAAAAAGTAATTCTCACACAGCGTACCTCAATATCTGGAATTGGAGACCAGAAATTGTGTGTATTAGGCAAAAATGTACAATATCATTTGTACCTGTGAATCTAGTTTCTGCTATAATCCACTCATCATTGTAAGGAAATGGTAAAGAAGAAAAGAAAAGAAAAGCCAAAGAAACCACACTTAGGATATAGAGCAGAACCATTATTCCTTTTAAGTTCATAGTTGTTTTTCCAACATTAGTAACATTTTTTAAATTTTGTTGCACGGTTCAACTGCACTGTGAATATGATCATAGCACCATCTGCTGGCATATAGCCAAGCTATTTTCAGAATAATGTTGAAAAGCTTTAAGCATATTTATAATATCTTTTATAAATTCTCGTGTTTATAGCCCAGTTAATTGGATTCTTTATTTTTGTTACTGTGAGCATTTTTAAAATGAAAAATTCATAAAGAATGTTAATATTCATAAGAAATCAGTCACTATAATATATATCCTAGATGAGATGTTAAATATATGTCTAATGTTTAAATGCATGTTCTTAAACCCTTTACGGTGGTAAAAATGTACATAAAAGCAATTGAAGGGGGGAGGCCACTTCCCTCTCATATGCGTTCCATGTGCTCTGGAAAGCCACTGTCACCCACCCCCTCCCGGTCCATTTCTCGGCCCCCTTCTCTTTTGTGTTGCTGCGACAGGCCTCCAGCGTGACGCACGAGTTCCGGGGGACTGGGCTTTATGCACTGTGCACTTATGACACGCCCTTCCCATTGAAATACAAGCCATTTACTTCCTCTCAGTCCCCCTCAGGCCCCTCCCGCAAAAAGTGTTTGTGCTGCATTGGCCGGGAATCGAACCCGGGCCTCCCGCGTGGCAGGCGAGAATTCTACCACTGAACCACCAATGCTGCATATATTTACCACCTCATATCTATGTATCATATACCTTCCTGTCGTCTTCATTCTTTACTAAGACCAGCAGCCTATTTAACATGTGCCTCCAGTCCTCTTTTGTGCGCGCCAGAGGCAGGAAACTCTGGAGCATATAGCTGATCTCCTGACAGTCAAACCACGGACCACCATCAGGGGCGTTTTCAGTCACATTGGTCGGTGTTGAAACAGAATGCTCTGTGGAAATCACCACCTAGGGATACAATACCACAATAATGGTAAAAAACTGGATTAAACAACCAATACAATATTTTGGATTGGAAATCTTGTTCTAAACACACACTTAACATTCAATCTCACAAAAGACACACACACACACACACACACACACACACACACACACACAAACAGACCTGCGCGAGCATACAGTGCAAGATAAGGGGCACTGAGCAAGCTTCATCTGGAACCAGGTTGAGTAGGTTGCAATAATGGTGCATGTCCACATCTGCAGAGAGAGGAGGCAGCCTGTTCTCTGTCCATAAAGAAGAGAGGATAGAAGAAAGAAAGACAGAAGCTTAGTTTGTCATCCTAGTCTGAGTTTTTTATTAAAACACATAGACACACAGACACACACACAAGCATATACAAAAAATACATGAGAGAAAGAGAAAAAGGTTTTACCTTCCTCTGGTTGGCTTTCCTCTCCTACTGACTTCTTCTCAGAGTGTGGAGTCATTGGGAGAGGAAAAAAGCAAAAATGTAATAAGTTTTGATGCCATGCCCATATGTATTCAGCAGCTGTTACTAGGGCTTTTGCTATTGCAGTCAAACTGGAGGATATGATCAGTAGTCCTGATCCTGAAACAATTAGTTACCAAGCTATGAATTAATTAGTTACGGACTTATGCACAGTGGCTCCACAGCAGTCCTAGTGGACGTTGCACTGGCCTGGTAAGAGATGTATTGTGCTTTTGAGTCTCTTTTGAAGCATGTAGCAGAGTGGCGCAGCGGAAGCGTGCTGGGCCCATAACCCAGAGGTCGATGGATCGAAACCATCCTCTGCTATGAGAAGTTTTTTACAAAGGAAACTAAGTATCTTTGAGTTTTAGACTGTGACTCACAAGATATCTGAAAACATCTACTTGAGCTAAGGGAATGTATTACGGATTGTATATTTGTACTGGTTGACCTTTATATGTGTACCTCTGCAAGCTGAAAATCCAACCCAACAACAGTGGGTACACTGATGAGATGAATGTTGTCTAGGTAGTGCTGATGCTGCCTGCGCCAGTTCAAAGAGTCATAGATGAGACTGGCAATACCGTCAAAGATTCGGCTTCCCAACTCCAGCTAGACACATGGTAAAACCACAAACAGATAAGGATTCAAATCAAGTCAAAGGCAATGTAAACTGATCGAATCGCAAACATAATAAGGCAAAAACAGTGATAAGATGGAGCTTGAGAGTGATGAAAGGGGAATAGCAAGAGGTGAGACAAAATATACAACAGAAGAAAAATAACAATTTTCAATATTTTATAAAAGAAAATTAACATTGAGAGCAGATCTACAGAGCACATATCTCACCACAGCCTCTCGGTCGGGTGAGTGGAAAGAAGGTAAGAGACCAGGGACAGTGTAGCTGAGCAGAGCAACATTGTGGAGCTTAGAGTCCAGTGGTGCAGTGTCCAGAACTGGTCTCAGGCCTGACCAGAAATGATCCAACCTCCTGGCCTTTGCAGCCTGCTCCACACCAGCTGAGTCTGTGATATACAGATTTCATTTATTCCTCCAATGCAACAAAATCCTGCCATCTGAACTAATTATATAATAAATGTGAAAAGTAAGGGATACTTACTCTTTAGATAAAGTACATTGATAACTATGCAACATGTAAAAGCTAATGTGCATTTTTGATAAGCCTTAATAAAAGTGTAAAAAAGGAGATACACAAATACTGAAGGCAATTTACCTGCACTCAGAACTGGAGATGTTCTCTGACTCTGCTCAGTGTGCAAAGAAGTGTGCTGTTCCTGCTGCACCTCACAAGTTTGTTTTTGCTCTGAACTCAATTTGATGACATTAGCTACATGTACACCTATGGCATCGAGGACCCCAATAAGGTGGGACTGATAGAAGCCCAGAACCAAGATGTAGTGTTGAGGACCATCATCTGGCTCATCATCTGTGCCCACACAAAAATAAACACAAAAGGATATTAGAAGTATATTAATCAATCATGTCCAATCTCTTCTCTCTTGTACACAAACACATACACACTACCATTCTATATACATACTGCAAAAGTAGGTGGTAGCCAAATACATCTTGTGTATACATTTTCTCACTACTGTTTATACATTAAAATCTGTTCTGTCACTAATTACTGCTAAAGGTAATCAACTTTAGTTTTATTACCTCAGTTGGTTTTAATTTGAGTTTTTACCTATGAACCTAGGTGGCTCAACATCATGCCTGCGTTTGAGTTTGGTCTTCTTCTCATTGGAAGGTACCACAGGTAAAGCTGGACTCTTTCCCTCTTCATCAGAGGCCCCTCTTTTCTCCTTGCTGGCAAAGGAAGGACCTGCCATGGCCTTCTCATCCTCAGCCTTAAACAGAAGTGAACAGAAATTATGTACAAAATGGGGAAAATGCTATTAACTCTTTTTTTGCCATTCAGCTAAAGTCAGATCATAGCATTATAGCATCATAGAATTAATTGAAAAAGTTTTGGCATATAACAATTCAATGCAGAAATACAATTCAAGAAAGGTTTTAACACTATACACCGTATTACAAATTAAACCTAGGAGGAAATCCACTCCAATTTAAGACTGTTACCAGATCATTAACACACAGAATCCTATATATTAAGAAACACTCACCTGCTCGGCTTTCCTCCTTTGCTGATCATTGGCTTTGATCTGAAGCAGCTGGAACTTCAGTATTTTTGCTATCAGGTCACAAGGAATCTCCTCTCCTGCATCCAGCAGCACCTTAGCAGACTCTGTAACCTACACAAACTAAAAATATAAGACACAAAGGAACAATGCCAGCACACAAATATGCACATGTGTACACTCAGAAATACAAAGCACAGCCACAGTTTATTTTCAGACATCGGTACATTGGCTGACAACATATTCAAAACATTAATTCTCCACTATATTTTATGATTTTACTCATCTAAGACATCGCAAGCCTACCTCAGAGAACAGGGGGGCATTTTTTGCTTTGGGATTCCCCAGTTCCTGGATCTATAGTAAAATTGGACAGGGTAAGGTTTTCAACTGACAGAAAAACAAGGTATCACAGTTGCATTTTTCAGTATCTCACTAGGTAGATAAGCTGAAGATGAAATAATATTCAGAGTATTCATTAAATTAGTCATTGACGCTGTTGTTAGAACAGTGAGAAATGCAAACAAATATACAAAGAATTTGATAAATCGGAGCTCTAAGAGAAATAGATATTTATGGCAATATAAACACATGACTGAAAAAATGAACATAACTAAAATTAGTTAACAAGTTTTGAACTAATGATTGCAGATTTTAGAATAAGATAAGTTAACCTTGATTTTAAAGATGTGAAAGCTACATCTGAGGCAAAAGGGGGTTATTGGGAGTGAGGGTTAGAAAGAGGTGAAGTACTGCAGGTAACCCGGTACCTCTACAACAACAACAGAGGAGACGCTATTAATGATAAAACTACTTGAGCTAAACTAAGGATACCTTTGCAAGGGTGCTGTCCCATGTCAACAGGGTGAAAAGTTTGCGTTTTGGCTGCTGTACGGCCAAAGCCAGAGCCTGGATCAGCCCCTCATCCTCTTGACTGCTCTCGACCACCAGGGACACACAGGCCTGCCATGAGTCCTGGAGAGGACATCGGGACAACATAAGAAACACACGGCCATAATCAGAGTCCGCAGCCAGAGCTTAGGCGGCTTCACATTACGCGTCTCTCTGCTTCCAGCGCCGTGAACTGACAGGTGGATTTTTTTTTTCCAGCTGACAAAACAAACACTTCGGTGACAGCGCATATCGCATGAGTACTGAAAGAGGAGAGTAAAAAGCCTTACTCACAGAAACACAGTCACAACGCTGAGTAGTGCCAAAGCCGCACTGACAGCACAAGTTTGAAAGTTTGGAGAAAAGTGTGTGAGGACAAAAAAAATATATCCAACACTTCCGGTTTCAATGTCTCACATTCAAAAAAATAAAAGCTCAAAGCGTTTAGCGTTGCAATTGTTTTACGCTTCTATGAAGTATGTTAAGCAAAGTTTTCTCCACAATCATCAAGTGGCCTGGTTAAGTTTATGGAAGAGTCTCAAGGAAAACTGTGGAAGAAAACACAGTTTTAGAACTGGCGTGAAAACGCAAGCGTCGTTTTTGTTTTTTTTAAAGAACTGTAGCAACGCAGGCAACGTACAATGTTTAGCCCGGAGTGAAGAAATTAACTTAAGAAACTCTCAGAGTTTCACTTCGTGTGATGAAAGCGAAACGTATTGAACACACAGGTTCCTAAACCAAGAAACAAAGAGTTGGCTGAGATATCAAACCTCTTCAAACTGCGCCCCGGTGAGACCAGCCTCCCATTTCTTGTTGACCACTGCTCCGGCTGTGCTGGGCTTTTTGGCCGAGCCCTTTTTTGCTTTTTTTGACGGCATTTTCTACCCACTGGCGATTTTCTAAATCCAAAAAAAATAAGAAAACCACTGAGGAAAAATAGTCGGAAAGTTCTGCTAAGTTGAGAAACTTAGCTTCGCCTGCCAGCGTCGTCCGGCGCCCCTGTTG
Source organism: Istiophorus platypterus (assembly GCA_016859345.1). Classification (NCBI taxonomy): domain Eukaryota; kingdom Metazoa; phylum Chordata; class Actinopteri; order Istiophoriformes; family Istiophoridae; genus Istiophorus; species Istiophorus platypterus. Next base: position 11,351,097 of record CM029132.1, on the reverse strand, counting down.
CCCCTGGCAACCACCACGTCGAGCGCGCCGAGGTGACGCTTCCTGTAAACTTTCAAAACAAAAGCGAGAAGCTGCACACATTCCGGTGTTAATATGTTTGACTATATATATATATATATATATATACATATATATATATATATATATATACATCTTGTGTATACATTTTCTCACTACTGTTTATACATTAAAATCTGTTCTGTCACTAATTACTGCTAAAGGTAATCAACTTTGGTTTTATTACCTCAGTTGGTCAAATGTTGTTGTCATTCCTTCACTCCACCAGGTGGCAGCAGGGTCCCCTGGGCTGGGATACTCAACATATCCGGGGTCAGAGCGTTAATCCACAAATTATAGTAATATCTCACACAGTATTTCACTTTTCTTTTTTTTTTTTTTTTTTTGCATAAATTGTAATGAGTGCCTTTCATTGTAATAGTGCATAATATTGCAGCCATTCCATATGAAAGTTATCCAAAAGTTGTCACCATCTGGCATCTAAAAATAACCAAAGATTCCAACATACACACACATACTCAGATTTCCCTTTACACGTTTAATGGCAGTAGGTAGGAGCAGTAATTCTGCTTTGGTCTGTCACCGAATAAAGAACCTGAGACACTAAACTGGGATTGAAATTATGAAAGAGCTGATGTGTTTAACATTGAGTGTCATTCCATCTGTATAATGAACAATGAAACCGTTTCCTACCAGATGAGCAAAACAACTAGAAATAGGTGCAATTATAGCAACACAACCAGGAAGAGACTCTCATAAATTGACATACCATATGAATCTAGAGCAGAATGCAAATCTGTTTTGAACCATGATGCAGATAATACAGCATAAACCCTGGTAAGGTTTATTAAAAGAATAGGAGCTTTGGAATGTAAATAAAGTGAATACTGAAGAGCAATAAACATATAGATAGTATATTAAATGAATGATAATGAAGAGTGGAGGGAGAAAGGGGTTTTGGCCACTTCACCACTCCTATAACCTCTAAGGCAACGATTCACTAAGTGACAACAAATCTTAATAATGATAATTTGTATTCTTTTATAATTAGGCCTTCAATTATATTTCAGTTTTAAAAAACGAAAAGACCATTCCCATTAGCTGTTATAAGTAAAATTGTGAAATAAGCCATGCAGGTTGGTAATTTCTATATATGCAAAACATGCTTGCCTTTTTGTTCCCTGTTGGTATACAATTTGTCATGTAATTTTAAATTTCAAAAACAGGGAGAAAAACTGAAGGTTCCAACAGAGAGAAAATGGTTTTCATAATCGTATTTCAACATTTTATAGAAAAAGAATGAGCAACACAAAACATTGTCCCTTATCCAAAAGCATTCCCTGTTTTTGTTTATGAGTTTCTGTGCAATCCAGAAACTCATAAACCAATTTTAAGAGAAATATTGAAAACAGAGATGAGCTTTGACCTTTCCCAAGGGTCAGACTCACTGCTTATTTCATATTTTCCTGGGGGATTTATCTTTGCAAATACACTTACTACAATCTTTATGCTATACATTCCCTTTCCATAAAAAAAGCTTATTAGTGCTGTGCAGAGCTGTGCAATCTCAGTGAGGTACATCTGAGCCAGAAAAGGTCCATTTAAAAACGGATGACTCATTATGACAAATAGAGTGGTCCTTGGTTTGTGGCAACTCAATAAGACTGAATTCATGGAATGCTTCTTGCTCCGTTCATCAGAGCTGATTATACAGAATCTCACGCATCATGTTTCTGCGCCGAAATCATGGTGTTGTACAGATTTCCAATCAATCTCATTGAAGCAGTATTATTAACTATCGTGAAGGTTATTTCAACTTGGTAATGACCTACTTCCACCATAAAAGGTCAAAAGGGAGACAACACCCACTTGTCAGATGCCAGAGAAATCCACGTCCGAAGCCAGCAGTGCATTAGTTATGGAGGAGTTGTCAACTCCTTCCAGAGGCAGTGTCCTTGAAGGTCACACACCAGTCAGATAAACACTGTAGTGACACTTAAATAACACTCAATCCACATTGCCACAAATAGCATAGCAACATCTCAAAATATCCAGTTTTTTTAGGAATACACTGCTGCTAAACATAGGCATCATGTGTCTGTCTGGGCTATTTTGTTTTATTTAAGAACTGTAGTAATGGATTACTTAAGAACTTCATTCCACTTATTACTCAAACTAACAATCTTACTCAAGGAAATGTAATCTGATCAGATCAACATGTTCTCAACAAAAAAAGCTAAAACCATAATTTAAAGTCAGAACATGCTTGAGCCACTCGAATGGCAAAGGAAATAAGAGAGCATGTTAAGGCCAAGGCACTACCTGTATTTTACATTCTGATATCCTCAGTACCTTGTGGTATCTGTGACCACATGCAGCAGTCATTTCTAAATCATGCGCTCACAAACTGCGTAACACCGTGTTTAGATGATGGGTCGTCCCTCAAAAATCAAGATGTTTGGCAGCTCATTAGGCATCATTTGAAGTGTGGACTTTTATGAACGCCTGGCCATGAGGGAGAAAAATGAAATATCTAGAAATATAAAAACACCGAAGCATTTGAATGCAGTCCACCGAATCAGTCCGGTAATGAATACTACCTATATAAAAGGTATTATTCATAACTGCTGTTGACACATTCTCAGAGATGTGTTCATTTATCTCTATCGGCATTCTAGAGACTCATTTTCATGTCGTTCAATTACACTGTATTATGTTGAAAAGTTTTTCTTAATGCTTTGGTCCCGTATCTGTGAATACTGCATGTAAAAAAGGTGGAGGAAATATTACAGTAGAAACCCATTTCAGTAAAATGTAGTACATACACATTCACATATTGTAGAAAAGTCTCAAAATGTAAACACAGAAACTGGTATTATGCATCTGAACAATAAGATTCTTGCTGCCCTGTGAGGCTGAAACTAGGCATGGCAGTGCTTCAAGCTAAATGCTAACATAAGCAGGTTAACATGCTGACAATCGCAATGTTGACATGTTGATATTTAGTATCAACAAACAAAACAATTAATGAAACTTAATAAGATGCTAAAATATCTTTCAGTTTGCTTGTGTTACTGTGTTGGATTAAGTCTAACTGCACTGATACACTACGGGCACTGTCCCTCAGCCTGTGATGACTCCTGTCAGATTGCGCTCAATGGTCAGGTGTTAAAGCGCTGCCTTGAAATGTGAAGTAGATTCAAGATTTCCGCTCACCAACACTACATGTTGTCAGCCCCCACGAAAGCAAGAGGCAGGCCTAACAAAGATTTGAATTTCAATACAGAGAAATCATGTGATAAAATGTCAGCAGAGAGCAAACAGCGGGCTCATGTTTACTTATCCAACCACTGGATGCGTCCAACTTTCTCTGAATGGAGAAAGCCATTCTCTGGTGTTTGGAAGTCAGTGTATTGGTTTGTCACAGTGGCTCACAACTACTGATCATACCTGACAGAAAATGACATTAGGGCACATCTAGTAGGTCATTGATATTTCAAGTAAATCTATTTGTCAGGTAATAACAAGGCCTTTCATATGGCGCCTCCATGAAGCAAAAATCTTACACCTTTGGCGTCCTGCTTTAATCTCTGTTGTGAAATGACTATTATAGTCTCACAGAATAGCTGGCATAGCAACAGACGGTCCAAAACCAGTCCCTGTTTGCTACCAGGTGCCAAATGGGAATAGAGAATGATTATACAAGGATCTATTTCTATATCTATTTATATATATATATTATACTTTTAACTAGGGATGTACAAATATAGCCGAGTCTACTGAGAGTAACTGGGAATGGTTTGTAACTTAACATAAAGGAAAGATGACAATGCAAAGCAGAAAATTTATTATATGTTATATATTATATATATTATATATTACATATTAAGTATATTATATATTATATATTATATATAATTGATGTTGTTTATAAAAACAAATTAGATGAGAGATAAACATATCTGGATCAAAAAATAAACCCAGTCCCAGTGTGACATGCATGCACACCTTGTCCAAGTTCATCAGATTTCCATCTTCTCAGAAAGAGGTTGTTCTGTGGGTCAGGAGGAAGACGTGACATCGAGCCAGGCTCATCTCTCAGGAACAAACAGGCTTCTCCAGTGACTCGGATGCCCCGTGGGGATGGAGAGGCCACTTAAAAGCTGGTAAACATCTGTAGGCTGTCTTGGCTACAGTATGTCCTGTTTAGGTAGTGGGCATGTGTGATCAGCCCGATTAGAGTGATTGACTCTGCAGGTGTGGCAGGGAAGGGACCCTTTTCACAACATGGTACGGTCATTGAAACCCCACACTGCACGGGTTGAGATGAATCATGTCGACGCTGAGGATCTCAAGTACCACCGACGGATTCATGAGCTCCAGTGAATGAGCTGCCAAGCCAATACAGTGCAGCTCAGATTCTTTTGGTTGCAACAGCGTGAAACGGCCTTCAGTACTTTTCCATGAGGCTTGAGGCTATTAATTACGTTGGTGTGTCCCTCTGCAGGAGCATTTGCCACCACTGCCTTTCAAGGATGTAATGTCACATTTTAAAGGGACTCATTGACAAAGATCCTCATAAGGTGTAGTAGGCTGGATGAAATTGGAATTTTTGGCAAAATAGTCAAGAAATAGTCCAGAAGGATGGTTGACATTTTGGGATATATCCTTATTTGCTTCCCTGCCAAGAGTCAGATAAGTAGATTGACACTGCTCCCCTGTCTCTTCATTAATTGCAAATGTAATGGCAGTAGCTGGTTATCTTAGCTTAGCATAGAGTGAAAACAAGGGGAAACTGCTAGTCTGGCTGAGTCCAAAAGTGAAAAAAACTCCCCTACCAGCACCTCTAAAGCTCACTGATTAATACATTATATCAGTTTTTTTTTAGCCATTCAAAAACACAAGTATCAACTGACAAGTTGCAGTTTTATGAGGAGGATATGTGCCAGACTATTCCTTGGACAGGAGCAGTAACTTTCTTGAGTGTCCTCTGCCTGAAGTGACGACAACAATCTAAGAAGTCAGCGCTCGTGGCCAAGAATTAGTCCGTCACATTGCTCCATCTGTAGAAAGTCAACCTGTTTTTACATTTACTTTTGTACGGCTAGCCAGGCTAGATGCGTCCCTTGTTTACAGCCTTTACACAAAGCTAAGCTTGACGTCTTCTGGCTCCAGCCTGATGGACAGACGTAAGATTTGGTGTCAAGTTTCTTATTTGACATCGGCAACAAAGCTAATTAACTTTTTAACCAAAATGTTGGTCCCTTATATGTAGAAAGCAATAGTGCCATAGCTACTGTATTTTAACAAATCATATTTGTTCTGCGGCAAACACAATTCACCATATGTAAGATCCAATTTAAAATACACTACATTAGGAATAATTCCGTAAGAAACATGAAAAAATTTGGAACAACTAGATATTATGGGATAAAAATTAGTCTTACTGACTTCAGATAGGTTCAAAAATTTTTAAAGCATAAATGATCAGTAATACATTGCAATGTGTAATATGGTAAAGAACACTGCATGTGTTCTTTACAAAACATTTATTGCTATTCAGTAAAATTTACAGTAGAAGTAGGGCTAACCAGTGAGTCTGCACAGATGCATGTTCACTATGCTGTATATGTTTTATTGGGTCAACAATGCAAGTTTGCATTGTTGACCCAGTTTAGCACAGCAAGGAGAAGAGATCAGGACAGGCCATGTACGTGTGACGCTGGGTAAATGATCACTGCTGCTTTGTCCCTTCATAATGACGGTGGTGCATCTCGTATGAGATCATGTGCCTCTGCCATTTATCTATTGGAACTATGTCAGCCTGTTCACTTGTTTGTGCAAGAAGGACAGACTGTACGATTATTGAAACTTTCATACGGTCAACATAAAATAATCCAGCCTTGTGTCAGTGGCCTACTTACTTTTGCCTCTAACTATGCATTTACAAAGATGAGAGGCTGAATTGCACAAAATGTCTCAAGCATAAATGTCCCATACAAGTGACAAAGTCTTTGATTCACCTGACTCATTTGTGTGGGCAAAAACAGAGGCCTTCAAAATCACTATGGAGACACCTCCATTAAAGAGAGTGAGTGAAATGTCACACAAACTCTGCAGGTTCACACAACAAGCAGCTGCTGTGCTCTTATATAAGCAGCTACAGCGGCGCATGTGCACAAGCTGCAACTTGACCTGACAAGGTAATGACCTGTAGCAGCACCTGGAATTAATAAAATACCGATAATTGTAAAGACTTGCAAAATCAAAAAAAGTAGTGCCGAGAGCAGCGAGCAAGTTGTTCTTCATGGGGTCATTATATTTTCAGACTATAGACTCTATAGATCAAAATGTTTGTGATAATCATGGTTTGGTAGTTTCTATGAATTAGTTGTGCCAAATAACCAACATTATTGATGCATATAAAGTTGCTCTACAGTAAGTGCTGATGGCTGTCATGATGTCAAAGCTTTTTTGTCATACTGGTCAGGTTAATGGATAACACATACCACATTCTTGTAGAGATCTTGTTTTGCCTTTTGTCCTTTTTAAAAAGCCTGCATTGTCCCACTGTTGGCTGCCCACTCCAGCAGGCTCAGTCACAGCCCAAGAATATGTACAGTAATGTTGTGTGGGTGCTGGACAAGCAATTATTCAGACTCAATGGCATACATAGAATCAATTCTACAAATGTGAATTAAGGTTTAAATTTTTTATTGTCTAATAGACAAGACCTAGTTTCATTCAAGTTCAAGTGGCATCAAAAAAAAGAAAAAAAAAGTTTGAAAAATTGTTGGGAATTCATGGAAAAAAAAGAAAATACAATCACTGATTTCTAGCTGGACATCTAATTTTGTTGCATATCCCAGGTAACAAATTACATAAAAACAAATAAGCTTTTACTTTTTGATGAACCATCCTTTTAATAATCTATGAAAAGGCCTTTCTGGGGGAGGGGTATAAAAATGCAATAAAACATTTACACTAAACATACACACAGCTGTGATCTGAATGGAAAAAAGTACGTTTCTATAACATTTAAGGCATCCACTTTCACTTAGTGTGAGAAGCCCACACCAAGACAGCAGCATCTTCACAAGACATTCAGTCTTAAAAAAACAAAAAAACATCTGTAGCCCTAAATACAGCATTGGACAGCTAGCTACATATGGCCCCCAAAGACTAAATTTCAGTCTCCTGTTCAAGCCTAGGTGTGTTTACTGTCACTGAACACATTCAATGTATCTGGAAACACACAGATGCATTGACAAAGTGGCTAGTGTCTTAAACAAAAGTGTACCCACAGTATGTCCCTCTCAAACATGTCGATGTGAACATAGTTTTACATTCATCTGCAAAATGTACAATTTAAAACCGTGTTTGAGTAATAAACTCTTATTAGAAAAAAAAAAAAACATCCAGGATATTACCATTTGCTGATAAAAATGCACTTTTAGAAACACTGAAGCAAAACCCAGAACTATCAGGCTCATTTATGCACAAGCTGTTAACTTTTAAATTCCAAGTTCCAAACTGAACTGACTGGCTACTGATAGTTGAAATGACAAACCGCACCGTACAAAAACACTGTAGAAAATATGACACCACTGGGAGTGTCATTTACATTTGGGCAGAAGTGCATTTACCCACGGGAAACCCAATATCCCACTCATTCCTCCTATAGTTCAGCACTCCTCCACCACGGTACCAGCCGAGGAGGAGTACAGCTTTTTCTTGACAAGTCGGAAACCTGGACTCAGTTTGAGTACATGCCTGAAAGTTGGGCCAAAACAGGTTCCCATAAAGAGGAAGTCCCTTAGGCTGGGCCAGGCGGTGCCATCCTGCTTGAACACAAGAGTCAGCTCAAAAGTGGGCACCACGGTGGCGTCGTACACGATGCGCTCCAGCCGCTTGCAGCCCTTGTCCAGCTCCAGGTGGACGTAGAGGACGCAGCCGCGCAGGCCGCAGGGCTCGCAAGACGCCAGCCGCAGGACCTCGCGAGCTATCCTCCGCGTTAACTTCTCTGGTACCAGCACAGAGGAGCAGTGCAGCGTCGTCTTCTTGGCCCGCGACAGGCAGTTTTCAAACATCTTAGCCAGCTGTTGACAGGTTCTGTCCTCAGTGACATCTGCATTCCTCTGGGGCTCCGCCAAGCAGTGATCCCAGAAATCCAGTTCTGACAAAAGATTGAAAGTTGCACATTTAGCGACCAATGCTAGCTCTCTCATTTAAACATACCAACTACCAGCAATAAGTGACACCAGTATCCAAAAATCTTTTTGGTTTTTAAACCTGAACTACAAATGCATAAGTGTTTGAGGGAGTTCATCTGTTTTGCATCCCTCCTGGTTTCTGTCTTGATGCTCGAAACCTCTCTCACAAGAGAGCAACAGAAACCTCAGACAGAGAAGAACACAACCAATCGCCTTACAGGTTATTTTTGCAGTACAATCATTTAGCTTCGTAGAGAGAGAGAGAGAGAGAGAGAGAAAAATGATGCTGTTAGATTGGCCACTGTTTGCACGCTGCTGTTGTGCAGACCAGCTTAGAAAAGGATGACTTCATCCTCTGTTGACTTCCCCCTCTCCCCGCCCCCCCTCCTCCCCATCCACTGCTGCAGCCATGCACCACGCAGGGATAAACAAGCACACAACTGGAAGTATCCAGCAACCGGCAGGTACTCAACAAACAAACAAACAAACAAACAAACAGAAACAACAAACAATACCTTTCTCAATGCACGCCTGGTCATATCTTCGGTCAACCAGATCCGTGATGCATTCGCTGCTTTTGGTCTTTAATGTACTCGTGGCGACCATGGTGAAGGACTTGGTTTCCACAGTGGGAGTGGGCGCTTTTCCTGCGGTTTCTAGGGAAGCTGCCTGCGGGGGGGGGGGATAGACCAAACAAACCAAATAAAACGACGTGGCATCGTCGGTGAAAACAACGAGAGACAGGTGGTTCATCGAGGATGGGAAAGCTTTAAACTCCCAACGCGTAGCGGCCGCTTACTCGTCCCCCCCTAAACAGAACAGGACTCGACTACTTCAGCCGTCAGTTTCTAGCTAAACGCCTCCGACTCTCAGGCGACTTACCTTAAATATTATTTAGTACAAAACGAGTTATCTTAAATTAATTTTTACACGCGTCCCCGCCGGTTTCTTCTCCCACCCTCACACACACACACACACACATATAGACACACAAACACACTGCCCTGGGCAAACTTCTGAGGGCTACTTATACCTTCCTCCGCTCAGCTGACCCGAGGGTTTGACCAATCGGAGCGCGGCGAGCCCACAGCTCTGCCCCGATTGGCTGCGCAGCGGCGTTTAATTTAAATAATGGACCAATCCTTCGAGAGGATGCCGTGTTGCTACGTGGAAGAGCGAACTTCTGCCTGTAGCCTCCGAGGGGATGTTTCGTATTTGGTCCTGAAAAGTGATGCTGTGGAATAAACGCACTTAAACCCTGCTTTTCTATTTTATTCCAGGGTATATCCATATATTCGACAACGAATTAGTCATATTTTACAACATAGACACCATCAACTTCACCGAACTCAAACTGAGAATGTGGAAAAGCACATTGGTCAGGTTTTATTATTTAAAAAACAAACAAACAAACAAACAAAAAAAAAACAACCTAGTTTTTGGATCATTATTTCATCAAGACTTATTCAATACTCAATGCCATCAAAACAGTCCAATCAGACACAAATGGCAAAAAAGCTTAAATATTTCAGTCACAAAAGCAGGTCATTAATTAGCCCATTATTATTATTACTATCATTATTATTATGTTTGTTTGCTTGCTTGCTCATTTATTCATTTATTTATTTTACTCATCTCGGGATTTTGTGGTCTGATGACCGAGGAAATACTTTTATCTTAGGTCGCTGTCATTTCAGTAAACAGGTCAGTGTCAGTTTGAGCAAATTTGGAAAGTACAACCAGGCAGTAATAATAAATATTTTGTTGTGGAATGCTAAGAAAATAATTGATGATGTGTGTTTTTACTATCAAGTATTGTAATAGATATATATTAGGTCTTTATAAGACAGAAACATCAAAAACATGTTTAGGCACCCCTGGTGAAAGAAGCTTTCTATAGCAAGCCAACTGCTGTTCATATTTCATTTGATTAGACACCTAACATCATACAATATACCATCAAATATTGAATTAACTCAAATTTAAACAAAAGATTGTTAAAAAGGACAACGTACATTTCTAAAGCTGCGGCACAAGGACTATTTTCAGCAGGAGTAACACATTACAATGCAGTACTGGTCTTGAAATAAGAGTCAGAACGACAATGTGGGGTTTCTTGGCTTCTCCTGAGGCTCATTTCTTTGGAACTTTCACCCACCGATCCAGGGTCAGGGGTCTGCAGAAAAATGAAGTGTTTTTAGTGGCTGCCATATGAAAAAAATACTCAAAATAGCAGTTCAGATGATGAAATCTATTCTAAGTGACTTTCACCTCCCACAGGGATGAAATTATCTGCAAAATAAGCAAAGCATTTTCCCACATGGATGTCTAAAACAAATAGAAATGGATATCTGTAGCCTATTCTGGGCTTATCTGGGGTTCTTTCACATGAAGAAGGAGGAAGCCCTTTGTCCAGGTTTACTGAGCCAAAATGTCTCAACTTACTGTTTTTGTATATGTAACTGTGTATATGTACATTTGGCAGGTAAAACACTGACCACAGTTGTTCAGTTCATCAGTAGTTTATCCCTCATCATACGCCGTCTCAACAGAAATCTTCTCCCAGTAACTGGATCTGCCCCTCTTACCCTCGGCAGCTCTGCTGGTTAAAGGGTAATGGAATCCAGTGGAACAGACACAGAGAGAGTGTGTGCTCTCCTCCAGTCACATGGGGAGAACTAGATATGCCTCAGAAAAAAAGTCACATGCTTTAGCTAGTGTTACTGCCTTTGTGGATATAGGCTCTTTAATTTGTGTTAAAAAAAAGCACTAATATGAGAAGGGAAAGTATCATGTAAGTATCAGGTAAGTATCAGGCTATTTTCAACATTATTTTGTGGTGTGGGAACAAGTCATAGTCTACTTAGTAGGGACTAAGTGTCAAGAAGTTTCTCTGTGGCAGTTTACAAGTTTATAGCTGTGAAAAAAACAATCCATATAAATGGGCTGTGAAATGTTGACATAATTATATGGTTGTGATATCTATCAGTTACCATACTCTTTAATCTTATAGTACTTTGTTTTGCAAATATGTTGATATACAGTCAATTGATTGTGATTATGGGCTTTTATCTGACTTTTACATTTCACTACTTCCTTAAAAAGCAATGAAAATGTTGACTATTTGATCAGTTGCTGTGTATGCACTGATAACAAAAGAAAGAAAAGGTTACAAAGCTGTGCTGTTGAAACTGTCAGCTCAAAAATGGATAATATCAGCTTCGGTTATGAAAGTGGTTTTAATGAAGTACTGACCTAAATTTATGTTGCAAATACAAGGTCACTACAGTTGCTGAGAAAGCTGTCTTTCAGACCCAGCAGCCTACATTTTACACTGAATCATAAAAACTTAACAAGCGTAGAATAGCATCATTAAGCGTTTTAAATGCCATCTGGTATATGCAGGTCAACCAAGGAAAGGCTAAAAATTATAGCAGAAGAAAAAGTTTTCATACAGCGAACAAATCTAACATTTTGAGTGGTAGCTTCCATGAAATACTTAAGCCTCATATTTAAAAGATATTTCCTGCAAAATTTAAAAAAATTAAAGATATAGTGCCCGAAATCTGTCCCTATAGTCCCCAACTCTTATCTGCAAATGCTGTCATATTTTGCAAAGATGTGGGTCAACAGTGCAGACTGGGTCAAAATGTAGTAATGTACAGAGCAATGCAATGTCTATAGCAGATGCATACAGTGATATAAGCAGTAAATTCAGGACAATGAAATGACTATATTTAGCTGTGGGAGCAACATTACTCCATGCATGACCAGTATTAATGAGTGAAAGACTACAGCAGACTCATAAACATGAAAATCATCATGGAAACAACAGGTGAATCTTGCAAATATAACACACATAAGTATTTGTACAGTTGTGAAACCTTCCCAACAATAATAATGATTTTGAAGTGTGCAGAATGAGAAAATTAGGTAAGCGACGCAAACAATACAAATCACAGTCACATCTTTCTTTTCATCATGAGCTCTGAACAAGAAGTGATATTCTGCAACTGGAACCTTAGGAGACCTAATGTTTTTACAGCAACTGTCGGATCTCTGCAAGATCAATCCATTTGATGGTGTCAGTGCTTGACATATTTCCCGTGCCTCTGTATTATATTCTGCATATATATTACTTTTGTCTTTTTATGTGCAGCCCCATCTGTCTGCAGTTTTCCATGGGTGTGTCACACTAGCCCGAGCTTGATAAAGTAATTTAATCTCAGGTGGATTTCCCTTGTTAAATAAAAGTTAAGTAAATCTTGATCATTCGCCGTGACCTTAAATTCTAAAAGAGCAGAGACTGGGTAGGTAATGAGAAGCAACTCTGCCTGTGACCTTCATTCTCTGTTAGTAAGGCGAGGCAAACCAAATCTGTTGTGAATATGTTCCATGTGCAAACTCCTGTTTCCCTGAATGAGGCAAAAGATGTTGTGCTTCAGGTTACTAATCCATTGCAGTTCAGATGAACCTTGTGTTATCCAGTGTCAAGACGCCTGGTATGCCAGGCTGGCATCGCTCTATGATCAGTGAAACATGCTGCTTGTTGCACCCACTGCCCTCCCCAGTGGACCTTAACAACAGGAGTCTTTTTGCTGAGTTGCATTTCTCTTGAAAGGTAGCAGTGTTGTATGTGTGCATGTGAAGGAGTACTCCTACAGGCCTTGCACACAGCTGACACAACGTTTGGTAAAATAGGAAGGTCCTTCCAATAAAAAAAAGTTTGTGTCTATGTGTGTGGGTGGTGGTGGTGGGAGGGGGGGTGCTGAAAACATTTTTATTCCTTTGTGAGAGCATTCAGGCAAAATATTTATGAGCGACATTTTAATTAAATATGTTCTGTGCCTTTCTGTTATTCACATCTCCTCTTCTCATTTTCTACTGTCCAGAAGAGGTCCCCACAGACCTCAGATCTTACCAAGTAACCTTCAAGTACCCAATAATTCCAACATCATAATTTATCCAAATTAGTTCAAAAAGTAGCACCTGATATGTAGAATGATCTACCCCCCCCAGTGCTTTTAGCACCTGGCTCTGGTACATATGTAATGATAGTTGGAATCATAGCTATGAAAGTTGTGTAGTTTTAGCATAAATGAACTGAATGACTCAACAGAGTCAAGCAAAGGAAACAAATGGACTCTGTCTACTGGACAAAAACAAGGGCTTCACTGAAAGAGATTTTCAACGTATTAGTACCACAAATCAACATTTTATCTAATTTAGAGAATCAATTAAAATAGCGCATGCACAGTATGTTCAACAAAGTATTAATTTTTAGCTTTCATTCATTCATATTATTGTGTAATTTATGACTTGAAGACATTTTAAGGATCCAGTCTGATGGATATTTTAACTAGTTTATGTAATATTTTCCCTCCAGTACAATATTGCTGAGGGAGCTATTTGCATTGAGTTATAATGTGCATTTTTATCACTGTGCTGCAAACACTTCAGACTAACAGACTTAATACGTGGAAATTAGCTCCATCAGTTTTCTGAGGCATGCTGCAGTTTTCAGTCAATGCGACCGCTGCCTTACAGAGGAAATATTGAGCGAGATTCCATTTTGTGACAGAAAAAGGCACCAGAGTGAAAAGAAGTCTAAAAGAACCATTTATATTGAGTTTTCACTGTCGCACTCACATTGAAACTGGAGGTGAAAACATCTCACAAAATGAAGATTAACAGGGAGACTAAACACTGTGAGTAGATAGTAGAGTGCAGATAATAGATAGAGCCTGGCATGACATCCTGAATGTAACTCAGACAATGCCACAGCTGGTGAAGCATTATAGTTGTGTGTGTGGTCGGCCCTCTGCCAATCTGTTCACTGTCGCTTTGATGGACATGTGCCCACAGTCAAAGCTGTTACCCAGTGTCAGCTTACAAAGGCCACAGATAGAGCCAGTGCCAATAACACTTACTTTGTGAATCAATTCAAAATGGAGGCCGTGACTTCAAAATGGCAAAAGTCACTCAAACTTTTAACCATTGATATGATTCGTTCCATTAAAATTGACATTTTATTCACACTGTTTATGAGCTTATCCATCGTGCACTCAACGAACACAGTTTTTAAGAACAAGCAGTTGCACAGAGTGATATTTCTTACACTGGTTTCCCCATTCTCACTGTCTCTCTGCCATAAACATAAGCTTACAGACTGGGGGCAACAACCATGGCTGGCTCCCTGACTTGTGTTGGCTGTCTGCTCCCTCTAGTGGTGAATCACTGAACTAACACTGTTGGTGGTGACCTGTGTTACATACAGGAGATTACACATTATTTACAAGCAACAAAAAGAAAACATGGCATTTTTTTAGTCAAAAATTGCAGAATTACAGTACCCACTGAGTTCCTGCAGCCAAAAGTGAATAGTAATAAATATACAAGCTGAAAATGGCAGTTTATTTTCTGAAGCTACACTAGCATTTCAAAGAGATTATTGGTTGAGAACAAGTTCCCTTATTACGAGATTTGTGATCACAGGCACACATACTATTCCATGAAATTGCTTTCATCATACAGAATCATACATGAAAACAATTGCTCATACTTTTCTGCTTCAAAGAAATGTTTCACAAAATTCACTAAAAAAAAAGAGATAAATAAAAAGAAATTAAACATCTAAACATCTTCCTCCACAAAATGCTGTGTATGTGGGCATCAGTTGTGACTCATCCACTGGCTGATCTTGGTGTTACTGCTCTTCTTTTTATCTCGCACCAGCTGAAACACACACAACAGAGGCAACCAATGAAACCAATGTAGGATAAAACTGCATCTGTATGATCACTAATTAGATGTGAATCCGACCTGAGAAATGATCAAAACAATTTTCTGAATTGTAAAGGAAATTTAAAAAGTTTCTGGGGCAGAGTAGGAACTGAGATGTATAAAAAGCTTTTATTTGGTTCAGCAGCACCGGACAGCAGTCCTGCATTGCCCAAGTGCAGAAAAAGACATGATGTGGTAGGAAGGTAGGAAGTGGTGAGTGTTGAAAACACTTTTATGGTCCAAGATAAATCTGAAAACAAACCAAACTGCTTAAAAAACACATTAAACCTTTATCTCTAATAAAATTTAGGATTGGTCTGATTATATGGTGGTACTTGCTGACATGGACTGTTAAAGTTGTAGCTGTGAATTTCTGAGTATATTTCTGACATATGGGTAGCAAGTTTTGAAGTCCCATGAGAATTTATAAAGCTACAATCCAAAAAAATCCAGTAGTCTGTAGCAACATAAACGCTTTCTTCCTTAGCAAAATTCCAACGGCATGACTCCATTTCCTTGTGAGACGCTCGGCCAAGTCATCTAGGCCTGATTGTATTAGGGAAGGGAGGTAGAACATTTAGTGCCCAGGTTTTTTTTTTTTTTTTTTGTTTTTCCATGGGTGGGGTGGAGGGTTACTGAATCTGTGTACAAACCATATATGACACATGCACCCATGGATGTGCACATGCATTCACCACACTACCAAACATGCACATGCCCGCAGTGTCTGGCCTACACTGACATTTACTGGACACACAATAGCTCCCGTCCAAAATAATCTGTGTTTATATTAGGAGGTCACTATCTTTCAAGCCCTGCTGCTTGTTTGAGGGCGGGGGTGCAAAATCACAGGAAACACCTTCTCTTGCCCAGCTAAAGCCCCCAAAGCCCATATAGTACAATGAGATATTAAAAGCCAGTAACTTCCCTGAAATCACTGCAAATCTATGTCTGGAGAAACAGCTTTTCCAAGTGATGGAAGAATGCACAAACAGGAGGAACCTGGAAGGAATTCAACGCAGGAAATAGACACAAGGCAGCTCACCGTTTTCCTCTCCGCCTGATGATTTGACTCCGAGGAGCATGACACCATCTTTGGTGCTTTCAGGTCGGCTCTGGAAAGATGCACTGTGGAGAATAATTGCTTTGCTTAATCAGACACTTTTAAAATGCAGTCCATAAGAACAAAGTGTAAACTTACTTCTCAGTTCCAGTATCAATGGTTTCTGTAGAACAGAAGGTGAGAGAAGGCATTAACAAACAGAAAGATTATTTGTGAAAGCTGAAATATGTATGGTTTTGTTGAAATGATTACACCATGATTACATCTGTTTGGTTTCAAAAATCAAACAGTAAGCCACTTAGAAGTTGACTGTAAATAGATAAACTGCACATCGTCGATGACATTTTTTTTTTTTTTACAAATACCTGTGTGATCGTTGATCTTCTTGCATTTGAATTTGAGGATGATGGTGGCAGCAGCTATAACCAGGACGACAGGCAGCAGGATCCACCACAGTCTCCGGTTTGAGGCTGAAACAGAAAGGAGACCATCATCAGCATCAATCAGATGGGACTTTTCTAGTTAACAAAATAAAAGACCAAAGATGCAGCAGCTGCAGCCTCTTGCAGTTAAAAAAAAAAAAAACTATGATCTTTAATTACTATTTAACAATGAGGCCAACTAATATAACTTCTAAACCTCCACCCTGCACTGGCAATAGCCACCATCCCTATAAATTATATATTTAAAATACCGACCTTAAACTTATCATGCCTTGTTGGCCAATAAACAAAACTAACAAAATATACTTTGTGTTCACTGCAAATTGGTAAATGTTCACACGCTAACATGCTAAATTAACAGAAAGAACATGTTGTCACTATGCTAAAGTTAACATTAAGCCAAAAGTGTGCTGAGCTACCAGCAGGGTTGTAGACTTCTTAGTCTTGTTCAACTTAAGAGGCAGCAGCTGCATTATCACGGATTTTGATGGACTCACTGATGAGGATTTTTGTGATATGACAAAGTTCTGCAGAGAACAGTTAGTACAGTTCAGTTCCTTACCTGATTTGGGAGGTTCTTTCTCATGACCCCCAGTCTGTGAACCTTTCAAAACAATATCCTTGATTAGTTTCCTGCCCCTTATTGCAAATCAGTATGATTAAAAAAAGATTTGAGATTTAACTACATTCATTCTTCAATCAAGGCTTCATAAGCAGAAAAAACTATAATCAGGTGTGGTAGCACAGAACAACTTACCAGGAGCTTTCTCATCAACTGTTTTTTCATTGGGTTGAGACGTCTCTGGAAGTTGATTGTCTTGATGTGTGATCATATTGAAATAAGTTAATCAATTCGTGCCATAAAAAAAAAACACAATAAGCCAATCAAGTGTTCACTATTAGTCAGCTACCCACACTAATATATGTATCACAGATCTATTAATCAAAAATGTGTTATGGATATCAGCTTATAGTTATCATCAACTTCAAAATGTACATTGTTATTGGTTGTCTGAAGCAACTTAAGTCAAAGTATACGCTTAACAAACAGTGTAGAGGACAACAGGGTGTTTATTTGTAATTTTATATTATTTTGGCATTTTTCACGTTTAATTATGAGCATTAAAATACTTTAACATAAAGAATAAAAGAATAGGAAACATGAACAGTCATAATGTGTACAAATAATATATGTTACCTTGGGAAGAAGCATTCTTGCCTGCAGACAAAAACAATCAATGTATCTTAATTAGATTAAAACTTAACTGTTTATGTCTACACTTCTCTAAAATGAACTTTTTAACAATTCATATGAAATAGCTTTGAGAAAACAAAAGTGATTTTTTTCAGTGTTCTCACTGTGTCCTAACAAAATTATAAATTTGGTACTGGTTAGTGGTTTGAATACAGATGTCTAGAAAAGGTTACATCCAGCACTATCATGTCAAGCCAGAAAAACCAATAACTTATGAAGTTTTACAGGGTCGTCTCTCTGCTGCTGTTACTTATGATGTATTACCTGGACCAGATGGAGACTCTACCACGGACTCAGAGTCATTGCCTGGGGTTGTAGTGTTGGAGGATCTTGGATGTAAAGGGTCATTTTTCAAAGCTGATAAATGAAAGAAAAAAAATCTCATTTTCATAAAACAAATCCCAATCTTGTTGCTTTTTGTAATTTTGAACAATAGCTCTAGTTCCTAGTCTGCAACGCTTTTAATTGCTTTAATCTGCCACCATCACATGGTGGTGGGGGGTGGGGAGGGTACACATGAAGTTCATTTAACCGCTCATCAACATTTCCTACAGCTACACATCATCACCAAACAAATCTAGAAAATTAAAATCAAAGTCTTACTTTCATTGTCTGTCTGAGGAATATTTGGAGGCACCGTGCTCATTCTGGTCTCATGGTCTGTAGGTTTCATTGCAACTAAATGAGGCGGCTTGGTGGTTAGTGGTGTGAACTCAGTTTCTCCTAGAAAAAAAGAGGGGGGGGGGGTTAAGACCCTTGCATCGGGTGCAGATTTTGTTATATTCAGACTGTGCCAATATATCAGACTGGTGTTGGTTTTCTCATCTTATTCTACGCCAGAAAACAAATGAGAATGTTTCTCAAACTGTACAACAATTGTTTTAACAGATTTACCTGTTGTGTTTTTTGCATCTGTTGTCCCTTTTTCATCTGTTTCGTTTTGATTCTCTCTTGACTCATCTGCTGAACCTGTGAAGCAGAAACACGACTGTGAGCTTGGAGACTTTTCCCACCACAGTCATGGATCTGGTGCGAAAGTGCATTATGTCAACTTTCCAAAGCTGAAAAGAGATTTGAGGTCATCACATCCTTTTATTTTATGAGCCGTTTTCATTAATATCTATTAACTGCAGAAGAGTTATTAAATTTGAATATGATTTCAGTCACATTTAAGCTACACTGAAGCTGGAGTCCAGTTTTTGCTCACAGTCAGTAGGTACTGCGATCACTCAACCACCCCTCTGGCTCTTGTACTCACTATCTGAAGTGAGAGCGCAGTATATAAACCCAATGAGTTTCAAAATGCTTCCATGACAAAAACACCAGCACCGATTTATCCATGTAAAGCATTTCCTCAGACAGATTCTCTATTTTAGGGTTCATAGTTGTACATATTTGCAACACTCTTGCTTGGCACAGCTTTAAAGGCTAGTGTCTGAGACAAAGGCGTGCCCTCACTCCAAGTGTCAGACAGGGGATGAGAAGTTAAGAGAGTTGAGGAGGCAGTGGTGTGTTGAGGCGGATATCCTCTGCTCGAAGCGCTGCAGTAATGTGAAGCTGCATCCTGTCCCAGACAAACTATTGTTGCCCAATTGCCCATTGTCCCCCCAACCAGGCTTCCTGTCTTCCCTGTTGTCAGCCATGATCCCATTCAACATATTTCACACCAGAGCAGTCACAGAAGGGCTGAAGTGCATGTTTTAGCTCCGACCAAAAGTGGCTCTGTCTGGCTTTGTGATCCTCATCAGGAAAAGAAAAAGCGGCTTTTTTTTTTTTGCCATAGCTGTTTCAAATAAAGCAGTGGGTATTTAGTCCTTAGGGACGGGCCTAGTCAAGTTGCAGGTTTTCCTAAGAAAGGAATATGAGACTGGTGTTGGTTTTCTCATCTTATTCTATGCCAGAAAGCAAATGAGCATGTTTCTCAAACTGTACAACAATTGTTTTAACAGATTTACTTGTTGTGTTTTTTGCCTCTGGCGTTGGTGTCTTTTTCTCTGGTCCATTGCTTTCATTCAAAACTGACTCATCTGCTGAACCTGTGAAGCAGAAACACGACTGTGAGCTTGGAGACTTTTCCCACCACAGTCATGGATCTGGTGCAAAAGTGCATTATGTTATATCTGAAGATGAAAAAACAATTTAGAACATCATGTCGTCTTGCGACGGGTGAGGCCAGCAACATATTCATTTACAGCATGGTGTTATTTTTTTTTTTTATGAGCCCTTCTTGTTAATATTCATTAACTGCTGCTAACTTTCTGCTGGAGCTCTTTAAAAGCTTTTGGGAGCAGTCCAAGTCAGGTCTCAGGTCTCATTTCCTTTAAGTCATTCAAGAAAAAGCACAAGTCAGGTATTTTGGAGCAAGTCATGGGTAAAGTCTTGAGTCCCTTACATCAGTTGAAACAAGCTCAAGCCTAGACTCATGTATTTCAGACCAAATTTCAAAAAAATTTAAGTTTTTAGACAGGTCCAAGGGAAGTCCCGGGTCTTTAACATCAATCAAGTGAGTCCAAGTCAAGTTTCAAGTATTAAAACCGTGCATCAATTTAAGGCTTGAATCCCTTAATTTATTCGAAACAAATCCAAGACAAGTACTTTTGAGCAACTGTCATGTCAAGTCTCACGTGTATGAGCCTAAAAGACTATTCATCAAGCCAAACCTTAAATATTTTGGACTGGGTCACAAATCAAGTCTCACATGAGCCAAGTCTTGAAGCAAACCGAGTCATTTGTTTTGGTTTAAGTGTTAATTAGAGTCTCAAGTCATGTCTGTAGTTCTTGGTGACAAGCCCTAGTTAGGTTGCAGGTTTTCCTAAGAAAGGAATATCAGACTGGTGTTGGTTTTCTCATCTTATTCTACACCAGAAAACAAATGAGAATGTTTCTCAAACTGTACAACAATTCTTTTAACAGATTTACCTGTTTTGTTTTTTGCCTCTGGCGTTTGTGTCTCGTGTTCTCCTCCAACTGAGTCATCTGCTGAACCTGTGAAGCAGAAACACGACTGTGAGCTTGGAGACTTTTCCCACCACAGTCATGGATCTGGTGCAAAAGTGCATTATGTCATGTCTGAAGATGAAAAAACAATTTAGAACATCATGTCGTCTTGCGACGGGTGAGGCCAGCAACATATTCATTTACAGCATGGTGTTGTATTTTTTTTTTTATGAGCCCTTCTTGTTAATATTCATTAACTGCTGCTAACTTTCTGCTGGAGCTCTTTAAAAGCTTTTGGGAGCAGTCCAAGTCAGGTCTCAGGTCTCATTTCCTTTAAGTCATTCAAGAAAAAGCACAAGTCAGGTATTTTGGAGCAAGTCATGGGTAAAGTCTTGAGTCCCTTACATCAGTTGAAACAAGCTCAAGCCTGAACTCATGTATTTCAGACCAAATTTAAAAAACATTTAAGTTTTTAGACAGGTCCAAGGGAAGTCCCGGGTCTTTAACATCAATCAAGTGAGTCCAAGTCAAGTTTCAAGTATTAAAACCGTGCATCAATTTAAGGCTTGAATCCCTTAATTGATTCGAAACAAATCCAAGACAAGTACTTTTGAGCAACTGTCATGTCAAGTCTCACGTGTATGAGCCTAAAAGACTATTCATCAAGCCAAACCTTAAATATTTTGGACTGGGTCACAAATCAAGTCTCACATGAGCCAAGTCTTGAAGCAAACCGAGTCATTTGTTTTGGTTTAAGTGTTAATTAGAGTCTCAAGTCATGTCTGTAGTTCTTGGTGACAAGCCCTAGTTAGGTTGCAGGTTTTCCTAAGAAAGGAATATCAGACTGGTGTTGGTTTTCTCATCTTATTCTACACCAGAAAACAAATGAGAATGTTTCTCAAACTGTACAACAATTCTTTTAACAGATTTACCTGTTGTGTTTTTTGCCTCTGTTGTCCCTTTTTCATCTGTTTCGTTTTGATTCTCTCTTGACTCATCTGCTGAACCTGTGAAGCAGAAACACTACTGTGAGCTTGGAGACTTTTCCCACCACAGTCATGGATCTGGTGCAAAAGTGCATTATGTCATGTCTGAAGATGAAAAAACAATTTAGAACATCATATCCTTTGGTGACAGGTGAAATCAGCAACCACAATCATTCACATTTCGCTGATATATATCTTTATGAGAAGAAGAGTTAATTTGTCACTGTAAACTAATTACGGTCACACATAAGCAGCTCTGAAGCTTGAGTCACATTCAGTGACTACTGTGCGAGCAGTGGACAGGGTGAAGGTGTTTCCTCCAGATGTTTGTGGCTAAACGCTGGAAGTAGTTTTGTTGCCTTTTGGGACGTTTCAGTCTCAGGACAATACTCTGTTGTACTGTGAGAGAGGGGGCTGTCTGGTTCCCACTGGATATCAGTTGTTAGATCACCTATCAGTCCTATGCAGAGCAGTTAAAAACCCTTTGGCTCTGCAAAACAAACAAACACATCAAGAACCACCCTCTCTTTCCTCTTCTTCAAGAAACCCTCATTAGTCAATTTGTCATTAAAAAATTTTCATTCCTAAGGTTTAGGTGTACTTGATTAACAATAAAAAACAAAACTTCTTCCTTCACTTTGACTAAATATGGCTAAATAAGAGACTGCTTGCAATCTTTTATCTTACTTGCTATTAAGTAAGTATGATAAAGGTGGAGGACAGTTGAAGGCAGGCAACCACAAAGCTTATCTCAGCTTTGATGAACGGAAATGCTATTTGCGTGGATGTCTCTGAGGTAATGTTCAAAATGTTTTTGAACACTGATTTTTATCTTTGCACTTACCAAAATGAAACTAAATTACATGAGAAAACACACGAATAAAGCATGTATCATGATCCTGTACAACAAAAAAACAGATTTTTTTCATTTTCTCATAATAATTTGCCCAGTGAGTTTGATAGAAAACACTCAATGTAAAAATCTTTTAAGATTTAATATTCAGTTTTGCTGTGTACACAGTGAGGGAGGCCATTTTTTAAAAAATCATCCCCGCACTGATAAAGCACAGAAATAAGGCTGTAACAAACCCATGTTGTTAAGGAGAGCTGAAGACCTCTGAGAGCCCTCAGCTCTGATTCTGTGAATCTCTCAGCATTTATTCCAGGCAAAAGCAGTTTGAATAGTTTCTCTACCTGGTGTGAAGACATGGACAGATGCTAGCAGGAGGAGGACAAGAACCTTGGCAGTCTTCATGGTGATTCAGTAGCTGTGATCCCCTCTGATTTCGCCCACAGACTCAGATTGTGTGGCCAGTGGAAAAGGTGTCCAAACTTTGGCGCTCCACCCCGATGCTTATTTTGGCGCTTCCTCTGGATAAAGAAGGGGAGGAAATGCACTAGCTTCCCTTTCTGGTGTAAAGTGTGTGGCTATGGAGACGAAGAACAAGGCAGCTGGTGGGTGCGAACCCAAGTCCATTTAATAGGGCTTACTGTGCTGAAATAATATGTTTGAATGCATCGACAACTCCCATCACTTATTTTTTCCTGCTCGGAAACCAGCTGACCAGTTTGAGGGGGGGACTGGAATGATGGAAGAACAATTTCATTTACGATCAATCTGATAAAAGTTTGCAACTGAGAACAATTTTATGACAAGAACAAATAAACAAGATGCAACATGATAAACTTGGCGACAGGAAAGTGACAGTAGCACTGACTCAATAGCCTCATCCACCGAAAAACAGAACCATTTGCACCACATGCACGCACACAGACACACATTGTCATACATTTCGGATTCATACTGACTGTCATGTGCATGCATCAACAAAATAGACAAAAAAAAAAATACAATCAAAAAAAGGCGGTTTGTTTGTGTTAAATAATTACTGGAACAGCCCAAGGGAGCTACTCAAATACCAGCCATGACGTTTCACTATTCTCCATTGTTTATGGAACAGTTCCTCCAGAGAACATGGAGGTGACCTTAGATGGATCAAAATGCAGACTCACTGAAAAGCTCAGTCTTATTTCCACTTATAAGTTAAGTGGATACTTTTACTCTTGAATGTTTTTCAGAAAAGTACAACCCCCCCCCTCAAGAAAATTATTATTGTTATTTTATACAATTTGCTTGATTATCATGGCTTCCCAGCAAAGTCGCTGAGGCTGTTGTATGATATAAATATATTAAGATAAACTTCACCTAATATTGTCCGTCTGTGGCCACAAATTCTAAACCTTGTTTTTCGCCTGCCCCCCCCCCAAAAAAAAACAGGATGCCAGAGTTTACTTCCTTTAGCATTGTTTGATTTCAGTTGAAGAGACCACAGAAAAAAAACATCGGAAACCAGAGAAATGAAAATATAGGCTACTTTGGTACCTTAAGTTACTTTGTGTTGAGGTATTTTATCTATTTGTAATACTATTTTATAGAGTAAGGTAGGTTGTAAATAAATAAAAAAAATAAGTAACTTGATATGATTTATTTCTTCTTTTCTTATCATGTTCTGATAACTTGGTTGATACTTTGATACTCAGAGATTTCATTTTACACACTACAAAAAAAATTAGAAAATTTTAGTTCTAATCCACATTTTATCTTTGTATAAAGAGGAAGCCTGTAGATCTTTAGTCTCCTATGTGTGCAGGTACACTTGCACAATCTTGTCTTTGTCCTCCAAGTTTAGTCAAAGAAGTCACTAAGGTTGATGAAGAGGAAACACCTTTGTTGTGAATTTTCCAGGGAGCAATTTCCCATCTACACAATAGGCAGTAATCGCTAAGTTCTACATTTCAGAGGAACTACGCACAGTCAAGCAAAATATTGATTACTTTCCAGATATTACTTTCGATTACTTTCTGTCCTCTATTGTTAACATCTTTATGTTCCTTGCATGTTTGAATTGCAAAACACAGAACATCACATAACTCTGTGATAGAGTTTGATTGACTTGCAGAAAATGCCCAGAGGATTGTATATGATACGTATTCGATTTTATTGTACATGGTTGCATATATATTGGTGGAGGACTTTGGGACAGTGTGAGTTTTACACACATACAATCAATCACATGCGCACACACACACGCACGCACGCACGCACGCACGCAAGCACGCACACATACACACACAGACGCACAAACATACATACGGGAGAAACAGGTTCATTTCGAGATGAAATTCATGCACATTTTTTATTGAACAATTATATAAAATACTTTTCATAGTTGCAAGTGCATGCCTCATCTGCCAACAGTTTTGAAGTTAAATTACAAAAAGCAAGGCTTCATGTCGTGTAGTGAATTACTTGGGCACTTAAGCAGTTCTTAAAAAAGATTGAAGTATTTTTTTTTTGTTTCATCTTAAAGTATTGAGCAGTATCAAACCTGTAACTGATATACAAAGCAGAGTTCCAAATAATAATAGTAATCATAATCAAATTACACTTTCTGTGGCACATTTACAAAACAGAACAAAACCGATTTTACCTGTTATATGACACAAACAGCTAATCATGCATTTTTGAGTTTCACATGTAACCACACACCTCACAAGAATTGTCAAACATGCTTAATTGGACTGTGTGCACTTACAAGCGCAGGTTAAAAATATGATTTCTCATCCATCTTAGATAATTAAATGCTTCAATTACAAAAAAGAAGTTGAAGGCATAGAGCATCATGGTGTTAATTGAAAGTATGCAGGTATACGTTTCCAGTATATGTTCACTAAAGCGCAATATATTTCAAAACAGGCCTCCACAGCCAAGGTATTCAGATTTTCTATTTCCTTTGTTTGATTTTTATAAAACATGCATAGGCAGACACTTTAAGTTTATTGTAATCTTTTTTTTTTTTTTTTTTTACACAATATAGGTTCTCTATTTTTACTTTGTTCGCAATACTTAAAAAGAGAAAAATTAACACTCAGTTCCAGCAAGCCACAATAAATCTGCCCCCCCCCTTTCCAAAAGAGACAAAAAATAAACATATTTGCAAATGATAGATAGGTAAATGTAAATTCCAGTTATGAAACTCAAGAAAATAGGTATTCATTACCGAGTTATTTAGCCATTATACAGAAAAATCAGGTCAAAGCACACACCAAAAGAACCTGAGGTAAGCATAATATGTACAAAACCATAAAACGTTCCATTATTTGGCATTTCAACAACATTGCAACATTCTTTTTAAGACTGCCTAATTAATTTCAGAGCTATTTTATAAGAGTAGCAAAAAAAAGTTATCAATAAATAGTCCTTATTTAGTTTGTACACCCTTATATGTTAAAAACATTATCTCATGTTCTGTCCTTTTTAGTGCTGTATTTTTGTAAACGTACAATAGTTAGTAAGAAGTTACACGACTTTCCATTTCGGTGTAAATGAGCAAGGGTCTTTCAAGAAAAAAAAGAAAATAAATCACCTTTAGGATCTATCTATCCCTCTCTTTCTCTTTCTCTCCGACATACTGAGGTGTGGTGTAGCATCAAGCACAATAAAGGCCCGACCGTTCAGAAATATGAACCGGCAATAACTTAGCAGATTTGACTATGAACTAATGTTTTGAAGGCATATCCAAAGACTAGCGAGTGAGATATCCCCCCAGTGTGAGCCGTAGATGCCTCCCACCCTCCACACTCCAACACCCCCCCCCTCCTTTCCACTCCTTCAACCTTTTCCCCTTTTTCTGCGGTGGTGGGCCAAGATGAGGCAGGGGGCGGGGCAGCCCCGTCAGCCAAGGTGACGCCTGCTGCTGGCCTTCACTGGATGCTGCTGCCGCTGGTGCTTCCCTTGGCATCTGTGCCGTTGGTCTCCGAGGACAGGGCCTTGTTCAGGGAGTTGAGGCTGGCGTCGGAGGGCAAGGCGTCCCGTCGCGGTGGCATCCTCTCGTTGATGCGATCCAGGCCCTTGGCCTCCTCGAAGCTAGTGATCTTGTGCTGGGGCGAGAAGCCCTTGATGGCTGTTGAGATGTGAGAAAAAAAAAAGGGGGATAAGGGGAGAAATCAGGAATGTTTTTAGAGGGGAGAGGTTAAATGATTAAAAGAATGGGGTCACGCTCACATTCACCCACACACCACCACTTCTGGCTTATCTTTGGTCTGATCTCAGTTCACAGAATTCTTGTGAAAAAAGACTTGTTCTACTGAGTGACTGACAACATAGACATGGCACCTGAGGAGCTGTTGGCTAAAACAGCTGAAAGTCAGCCATGAAAAATGAGTAACTGAAGGGCCTATTAACACTAATGATAACTGCATGATGCTGATCCCTAGAGACCTTAAAGGAATAGTTTGACACTTTGGGAATTATGCCTATTTACCTTCTTGTGTAGAGTTAATTTCACTATCCTCTTAGACTGTTCAATACAAGAATATAAACAGCAGCCGGTTAGCTAAGCTTAGCATAAACATTGTAAAGAGGGAGAAGAAGTTACCCTGGCTTGGTCTAAAGGTAATAAAATCCCTCAACCACCACTTATAGTATGAAGCTCATTACTGAAAATGTGTTATTTTTTCTTTTTTAATTGTTTGTTTGCTATGTAAAAAAACAATGAGTGAAAAAAGTAATATGTGAGTTCATGTGGAGTTAAACGATGGACTACTTCTCGGTGGGGAGCACTTTTTACCTTTTGTTGGATCTTGGCTAAGCAGCTGCTGACTTTGGCCTTCTACTGAACATTCATATATGAGAGTGGTATCTATCTTTTCATCCAACTGTATGCAAGGAAGCGAATAAGCATATGTAAAACTATTCCTTTGGCTGAACACAACAGCTGTATGTATGATGTGACATCAATCTTAACTATTAATAAGGCTGAACTCTTCAGCTGTTGATATAATTGTTCAAATGTGTTTTATTTTTGTTTTTTGTTTTTTTTAAATCAACACCAGCATATATAGTACAACATATTTATATATCGAACATTTTGTATGTTTCATGGCTCAATAACATATGAACAATCAATATAAAGGATGTAGCTCATTTTTATGAAATGACAACACATTAACACCATTTATCGGAGTTCAAAATAATGTAACTTGACAGACATAAGGATTAAATGAACCTTCTAAATCTATAGAGGGCACTCCTGGCATCAGGGTCAACAGGTTTTCACTGTGCCATCAATCCATGCTGTAATCAGTATCTGTGAAAAGACATCTACAATACAGGACCATCTAATGGCCATCTTGTAGCGCTACTTTGTAAATCTTATACATTGTATGCACTCTATGAAATAAATATGAGTTCAAAATAATGGATGATACTAAAGAGTGTCTTGACTCAGGCACATTTCAGAACACCTGAGGACCCCAAACATCCACATCACCCCATCACGTCACAGCTTGAAAACGACAAAAAGGGAAGAAGGAGAATGATCAAAGAGACAAAAAAGAACGAAGTGAGGAAAAAAAAAAACACTAGAGTGGAGCCCACTAAGACATTCACTTCCACAAAATAGGACCACGCTAAGACTGAGCTCACGTACAAAGACACTACAAAGGTACTTGGGGTGCTAACGACTTGTTTAGTCTGCTTGGAGCATGCAGCAATTAGGAATTCACTGGAGGTTATGAGGGGTGGAGGTGACAATATGATTTTAACAGGAGTTAAATTAAAAAAAGGACCAAATTACACTTAACTGAATAGTGGAATCAGAAGAAAAGTCATTTTCAGATGTGTTTAAATGCCACTAAAATGAGTAAAATCAGGCTGATTTGCTTTCATAGCATCTCACTTGTCAACTATTTTATTCAATTCGGTTGCATACTCTTAGTATTTTAAGTGCAGATTAATTCATATTTCAACCTATTTTTAACCACAATAAGTCAAAATTTTGTTACTTCCACCTTTCATAAAGGCTTGGGGGTCTTGATGGATCATAAAAACTCTGATTTGAAATAAAATGACCATTTGCTAGAATGGGGGGGGGGGGGGGGGTTGGCTAGGGGAGGGCATCATTTTAGAGGACAAATTGGGGAGCGTGGAGAGGGGCATGATGGGTAGCGTAGTTGTGTTGCTGCATAGCACAGGTCAGACACAGGTTATTAGCAGCTCACAGTTAAGAACACGACACAGCAGGGCCACAGAGGATCCACATGGAGAGAGAAGCAGAGAAGTGTCTCGACACTACAATGGACTGTCCTCTATGGGGCTAAAGAGGAAGTACTGAACAATTTTATATGTAAATAGCAGCTTGCAAACTACTATTTAGCTTGCAGTTGAGGTTGTTCTTGCGCCAAAGGCGGTGTAAATAAAAATGATTTTAGGGAGAATCCAATTTGGATGTCAAAGCCTTCCGTGGAGCGTTTGTCTCTACCAATTCAGATCCAACTCTAGGGAAACAATATGCTTATTATATTCAGAGAACTGCAACAACAATGCACAACTGCTTCAGTTGTTTCAAAGGGGAAATACCATTGTAAGCTTTCATAGCAAGACTTCACCGTGTTGTGTGAGGGTAGAGCAGGGGGTTACACTATCTTTAAAAGTAGATTAACAACAGTAAGAGTATTATGTTGACTGAATTAAGTGCAATACTCGTTTGCTTAAGGGACTCCCTTCTTCTGGAAAAACTCCATACAGCTTTAGATAAGAGAACACTTGTAAGCTACCACGCAACTCGACACTATCTTGGTGACCTTATTAACATATTTCACAAAAAACTGCTGGTTCCTTTAGCATCTGTATTCCACATGGGGTGTGTATTTCTAGTGTTGTGTCTAGACAACATCTACCAAACACTGTATGACTTCTGGCTACATGCAGCTTGACCAATACTGGATTCTTGTAAGCTGTTATTAATATTATAAGAGTGGCACTGTTTATAAATGATCTCAAACGTATTTGGGCATTTCTTTGACACTATTTTTATTGGTTATTGCCCAACAAATACACAGATATGAACATATCTATAATGTCCTACATATGGGCCTAGATTGTCTGAATTTTCTGTGACAGATGCATAAACATTGATTTTTGAATGTCTAAAATGAAAAGGAAAGTAGAATTCAACTGACATTATAGTGTGTTGTCTATACTAGTAAAAACATAGGAGTAGAATATTTCAAGGAAATGTAAAAGTACATTCCTGATACCTACATTTTTTTGTTTGTTAGCCAAGAAAAACACATAGTGTAGCATTTGCTTTGCACTCACTCAAAATCACAGCAGGCTGTCTGTGATTATGAAATCTGTGCTATGAAATCCATTCCCCTTTAAAACACGTGTGACCACAGGATTTCCTGATTACTTACTTCTTTTCCTCTGTTAATACTATGCTACATTTTGTTAGCCCAAACACCCAACACACTCTATTCAAGCACCAGCGAGATGGATGAAAACCCAGCGGAGCCCCCTGTCTATTGCCATGAAAAGCAACAGAAGAGAGCGGCCAGACCCATTTACCTTCATCAGCCTCAATAGCTTCAATAGTAGCTGAAGAGAAGAAGAGGGGGGTTGCAAAACGAATGAGAGAAGTGAGCAGGAGAGTTCATTTTGTCCCAGGAACAAGTCAATGAGCAGCAAAGACAGCCAATGCCGACAACAAAGGTTAATGTAATCTCCACTTTTTATGACAAAGGACGCATGGGTGTTAGCAAAGACGGGAAAAGGAGGAAGAAGAGGAAAGAGGGATGAGCCTTAGCTTTTTAATGGGTTCCAGATCTATAAAGGGAAGGTGACACGTGTGTGGCAGCGAAAGGCCTCATGGAGAGGATTGCGTCTTTGACGTACTTTGAAAAAGTCTGACAAGATCTGGCAAATGAGTCGATGTAGTGATAGAGAAAATGAGCACCGCAGGGACGGACATTGATAGCAAACACAAGATGATAAAGCTGCAAATATATTAGTTTTTTTTCTAATAAGAGCATACATGGAGTTTTGAAATAGTACAAATGGAAACGGGGATAAGGTCTAAGTGCATGTGTGATTGTGGGTTTTATGGCTGTGGCTTAATTCTTAATATAAAATTGAAGCCCCGTAGACATACAAAGCACTGTTACTGCTGTGTTGTGTGCAGCATGAAGCAGAATCTGGAATTGCAAGATTAGCATCTTTTGATATGAAATATCAAAAGTGCTGGGTACTGTGTGAGGGGAGGAAAACTTTGGTATCTCAACCACTTACCAATTTTTTTTTTTTTTTTTACAGTCATCCTTGAGGTTATAAATGAACATACAGTACAACTATGTAAATGAGAAGGTGACAGCAAAGTAACAGCTATACAACACTGAAAACTACACAGTGCCATGAGAATGAGAGAAAATTAAAAAAAAAAGGCACGAGAGCAACAGACAAACCTCAAAGAGAATGGCTTATGGAGTCAACATTACAGTAGAAGCACACTGGTGTCTACCTAAAGCATGGGAGCAATGTGATTCTACCAATGTTGCAACAGGAATCTCTGAACATCACTCTGCCTCCAGGAGGGTTCTCCTTAGTATCAGCTGCTTCTAAATGTCTTAAAGACGAGTACTCTTCACTGTCCCTATCCATTTATGTTAATTCTTTGGGCCGCTATTGTCATGCAGGTAATCAGCAGAAACATAAATACAGAGGTACCCGTGTGTTTAGTGCTTCCAAGCCTCTAGAGGAACTCAACAAAAATACAATTAATGTTGGCTAAAAGGCTAAAAGTCTAATAGATGTTATCTGTGCCTATTACTAATTTGGACAGGAGATTTTATTGTTTAGAGAATCTAAAAAGAAAATAATACCAGCCCTGTCTTTTCAGCCTTTATCAGTGAGGCAGCAACAAGGAAGAGCAGCAATAGAGAAGAGCTCCCTAACCAAGATACGTAGAGTTGCCTTTGACTAGATATTATCTCCTTCCCACTTTGTAACTTCTCCATCCACAGAAGATCACAAATCAAACTGGCTCAGTTTGGAATTTTTATGCAACATGTGTGATTAACCAATATTCTGTAACATGATTTGTGGAAACAACAAGATTTTACAAAATATCTGTTCACTCTTCTGCTGCCCACAACTTAGATTCCCCCATCATTCTATCTGCTGCACGCATCCTCCATAAATCATGTAAACTTTATCTTTTCAAGTTAAAACTAAAAAGCATGCTTTGTTAAACTGAATCTACGTAACACATTCTTTATCTTAGAAATAATAACAATAAAATGCATTCTTATGAAATTCCATAATCTCAAAGGTTTTTCAGCTGAAGCCTCACTTGGTCTGGTGTGACATGTAGCTTCGGATGGCTAACATTAGGTGGGTATCTGACTTTGTGACTGACTCCATGTGGACAAAAATACACCCTACTGTACAACATAGTGAAACACACCTTTTATCTTTCCTTTCATCCTCTAATTACTACTTGTAGTCATCATTCAGTAAACATTATATACACTTGCTTAAATAAAGAGTGATATCTGTTCTTACAAAGATAAGAAGTGCCTTTTTAATGTGAAAATTATGAGTGTATGTGATATGAGTGTATGTGATATTTCTGTGATATTTCTGTGTGCACTGTAATATCATGTGTATCGGGGAAAGTGCTAGCTGATGTTTTGTGAGAACCTGTGAGAGGAGAGGGAAGTTTCTTGGATTTCTGCTTTTCTTTGTGAATGAAAAGACGGACAGCAACCATCCCCCTTTCATTCACAGTTGGTTGTGTCAATTCCAATTCATCCTCTGAATCACAGAGAGCCCCGCGTCTATCCTGACAGAGCACTGCTCAGATCCACTAGCACTCAATTTTGGACAATAAAGTGGTCATTTCTGTCAGGAGTCCAACTAAATTTGAAGTGTCTGTAAAGGCTTTTCTAGAAAGCTTTTACATCCTTGCTAAAGTAGCTTATTGATTTCATTTAGGGAGTGTTTGGAATTAAACATGAGAGGGTGAACTGAACTCTAAACTTGTCTTACAGAAAGAAAAGGAAAAAAAAAATAAGACAACAGAATACTTGCACAACCGATTATACCTGCAGTTTCTAGGGAGAAAAGAGAAAGAAAAAGATACAGGTAATATTTGAGATAAAAACCAGTGGAATACAGAGCGAGACGGGGACGGGAAGACAGCGTAATAATGTGAGACATCAAGAGGGAGACACATTCGAGAAGACAAAGGGAAAAATAAAAATCAGCTGAACGTATCAGACATCGTTTGAGAAGAGGGGACTGTATTGGAAATGTAAATTGATATTTTATACTAATTTATTGAGGCAAAAATTACTATACTGAACTACAGTAAAGTTGATGGAATACTGCATGGAGTAGCTATTATTGTTTAATAGTATTTTACTACACATCCAGTATAAAAAGGATACTGACTGACGCTGCCAGAAACATTTAACTACATTTACAGTTTTATTCCAAGGAAGCAATTTTAAAGTCCAGGACCATTGCTGACAGAAAAGGGAAAAGGTTTGTATATAAACTATACACTAAACACTGAGCTAGCACTTTATTCAGGGTACAGCTGTGTATGGGGAATTTGTGTGTGTGTGAGAATCTGTTTTGGGGGCCAAAGCTTGGGGTCCTACGGTACTTGGTGACAGTCTTACCATTCTGCAGCTTTTCTTTGCCGCCGGACAGCACTCCGCTTGGTAGCATGCCTGTCGGGGTCAATCCCTTCAGTGTCAGAACGCTCTCACTCTCCTCTCTGCAATTTAGCAAAGAAATATCGACATCGTTTACCATGTATAATCTTGCTGTTAAATATTTAGAACGGACATTGTAAAATTTAATGACTAAAACACAAACTACTAATTTCTACATAATACTGCCAGATGTAATTTAAGCTTGCAGAACACACTTGGGTGCAGTGTAACAATCCTGCACAAAGTTTACAGGCCAGTTGTAAACTTTGTCAGTCTGCTCTATGGTGCTGGGTTTGGGTTTATGAGTTTTTTGCTGTATAACAACTGCACTCTGCACCTGGAGTTGATGACAATGGTGACACTGACCAAAAACAGGAAAGCTACAGGTTGTAAAACCAAAACAATGGGCTTAAAGATGCAACAACACTCCATAGCACTAAGGGGAGCAGCTAAGTCAGGGGTGGTTATTCTGTGGGTTTGTCACAATGAGTGACCCCTTTCATATTACACAGTCATCTGACCCACTGTTCATATAAAAATATTGATTTGTGCAACTTTAAATATTCAGTTTAGTCTGCTGTATTGCAGTATTATTGAAGGTAACAGCTCCATGGTGGTACATAGAAGACACAAGGGCGTTTTTCATGTTGGCATACCTGAGCACAGAGAATACTCTGGCCATCTTTCCAATGGCACGGATCTTGTTGCGTATGACCTCCTTACGGGCAGAAGCGGTGGCACCTGAAAAGGTCGTACAAAGTAAGACTTGTGAGTAAAAAAAAACACATCCCGTGGAAATGTAATCTACTGTGTGTGTTTATCTCCAAGTGCCTTTATTTTAAAATTTAGTAAGTGTACTGCGACAGAACATGTTTGTAGCACTATTAGTTTTACTCAGAGGTGCATCAGAAGACCAAGATGCGAACACAATGTGGTTATTAAAGCCTGCAGTTCAGATTCAAAATAGTTTAAATCCATCCACACATCACAACAACTGAGTAATGATCAGCATTCACTGCATTCATGCTTCTTGTATCACATCTCTAGAGGTATTCAACTGTAGTCCTTTTAAATCCTACATACCATTTTCCCTGGGCAGTACTTAAAAATTTTAAAACCTTGTTTCATCATCTGTAAATAACTTGTTTCCTGTCCAAACGTGTCTTTTCAGCAAGTTCGATGAGCTCACACAGCATGAATTTTTCTGTGCTGATCTTTGTGGGTTTTTTTTGCAGAGACTCAAACCCGATTTTTCCTAGACTGGAAAACAAAACTTTGTGTGAAGAGACCCTTCTGCAGAATAACAGTTTGGAGGCCCCAGGGAGCCAGTGTGGAAAATGCAAGAGTATAAAGGAAGGGAAAATGAAGTTGGCATGTGGTGAAAGGTTGGGTAAAGGAAAGAGCTGACAGTCTGATGTCTTGTTTAAGACTCTTCCACTCATCCTCATTTCAACAAACCATTACTGGTATTTGAAAACATGTTTGGACACAGGACCGATCCCCTGTAGTAGTAGTGCTAACTTTAATGTGTACAGCATATACATTCCTTTGGATAAATGAGAATGACCTCCCCGAAACTGTTTTCTGTTAATGTGCAAATTCTGGGCTTAGCTGAAGTGGGAGCATGTAGTGTCACTGATGCATTTTTCTGGAAAACAATTTAATTAAAAACAACAATAAGATTCTTTAGAAGTGTTAGAGGGAGCTTTAAACAGTGACATTAGTTGACAGACTAAAATGCAGAGAGCAAGCACAGGTCAAAAGTCTATCTACTGTGGCACACACACCGGTATGGCTAGTGTTTGTACCTTTTTTGGGGGGATATATTAGCTGTCCTTCTCATGAAAATACCCCCAGAAGAGAAGACAAGAGAAAGGACAGAGAGATCAGTGGATGGCTGTAGAATGAAAGAGGAGGCGGCGGAGAGATGTGGCACGGTGAAATAAGAGGCAACAAAGCAAGTGTAAAGAAAAGCGATGCCTTGAACACAAAACTCTGGAAAACATAGAGAAGAGAAATTAGATGAGGTAAACCAAGGTAGTGATTACATAACAGCATGAGAGAGAGAGAGAAATAGAAAGAGGGAGAAAGAGATGAGAAGAGGATGCAAAATAAATATGTGAAAAAAGTAGTGAGGTTTGAAACATCACTGACAATCATGGAAACAACAGCAGATAAAGAGCGAGACAACAAAGAGATTATCAGAAATTACAAGGGCAAAGAAAAAGAGATAATGAGTGAGAAAGACAATGGAGGTAACAACTCAAATGTCAATGTAGTGAAAATTAACACATTTTTAATGAAAGAGGAGATGGCTGCAAAACTGAAACAGAAAAGGACATGAACTTGGGAGGGAATGCAAAAAGTGGAAGTGAGAGCAAGGATAGGTAATATCAAACCAGGGGATCAACTAAAAGCATTGAGTGAATGAGTCAGTGGAAGATGATACAATGTTAAAGTACGGCTTATTATTTGAATTTATATTTTCAAATATGAATTACGTATCCAAAATTATAATTTATCTGCAATCAGCTGCCACTGCTAGAGGCCTTGATGTTTCTACAATGATAGAAGATGAATTTTAAACCGTAGATTGTGCAGAACAATTGGTTTCACTAATGCACAGTATGAAATCATAACACAAAATTTAAACTCATAAAACACTATTCAAATAAGTTTTACTGGTGGTGCAACTGTTACACAATGCATGTCTGAACTAGTCTTTTTTCATATACTTCCTATTTATATAAAACCTGGTCATGCATTAGCCGATTATCCTAACTTAATTTCAATCAACTGTAGGAACAGGTAGCATATGAGTGTCTCTAAAAAGTTTAATATGTGGCTGAAAATTGGCAAATTCCTGACACTCCACCCCTGGGTGTGTTTACAAAGTCAAACTATGTGCATCAGTAAACACAAAGAGAGAGACAGGGAGAGGGAGAGAGAGAGAGAGAGGGAGAGAGAGAGGGGAGGGGGAGGAGGGGGAGGAGGAAGAAGGACTGGTGAAATCATTTCCTGTTTGGCTGTGAGGGGTGGGACAGCCAGAGGGGAAAATGGTCATCTCATTGTAGATAAGCTGTAACTTGGGATCAAACAGATGACTCAACCTCGCCACTAATATATGAGGATAAAAAGCATGAACACAGTCCTGCTAACTGTGTTGTTTGAGTTCATGTGGAAGTGTAGTTCAGAGCAATCTAATAAAACAAAACACATTTAACATTTTGATTTAAAGGCACTTCAACACTTTTAAATCCTCGATGGTTCTGGACTTTTTCAGAGTTTGGAAAGTTTTGCAGACATCCTGGTTCATCTAGAAATAGTATTTTCAAGCTTCCCGAGGCAATACAGCAATGACTCAATCATTCAGCTGAGTCATGTGTCAAAAAGATTTTTGTTTGATTTGATTGTCGATTGGCCGGTTTCTCTGTTGTCAAATACATTTAAGAATGTTTAAAAATGAAATATATTTAAAATGAATATCAAGAAAATAGGAAAGAGCAGACATGGTGTGTGTGAAAAAAAAATTGTTTGTGAGCTTTTCATTGTGTGTCTGAGCCTCCTATTAGCAGAGGACTCCCTCTTGTGGATCTAGGGCAAACTGCGGTGAGAACTGGAGTGTGCATGTGTGCTTGTGTGTGAGTGTGTAGGAGTGTGTGTCTGCTGTGCTCACCATCCAGCTCCTCATCGGTCGTCAGCTCATCATTGGAGCAGATGCTCAGTACGTTCACTAGCATCTCAGTCACTGCAAAACAAAAAAACAAAAAAACAAAAAGACAAAAAAAACAAACAAACAAACAAAAAAAACCCATATTTTATATCATGGCTTATTTATTACATGTCACTTCATGAGTAATCTTGAGTTTGGGGAAGGTGTCTAGCCATAAGCAGCCATGTGGTGTTAGTTAAACAGACAAATGTTCACCTGAGTGACCCCTCCACACACCCAGTGAGCAGTGACCTGGCAGCACTGATGGTAATGGCCCTGTGTGGAAGTGTTACACCCAAAATGGGCTTCCTGGAGTGAATGCGTCAGACATAGTTAATGTATGTGTGATGAACTGACACAGAGGTGTCACGGAAATGTCACTGGGATACTTGAAATGCAAAAAAACCCTACAATTTCTGATACCATCTTGCTGACTTGCTGAATTACAATATATAGACCTTTTTAACTAGTACGTCTCATTTATTTGTTAACTTTGCATGTGAGCGTTTTTCTGGCTCATTAATCTTATGCAGTAAGTACTGAATGTCTGAACTATAACTTGTTTAAACCGTACTGTCTGTACTACATTTCTCGAGGCTTGGCCAGTTTCATTACTGACTCAGAAAACAGAGTGCGGCCTGCGGTCAGTGTACACACTGCATGTATATTACTACTGCATGCGTGTACTGGTGCTCACCCTTCTCGCCAACAAAGGGCAGGGACCAGGTGAAAACATCCATGAAGTTGGGGAGCCAGTAAGGGTGAGGTGAGCAGTTGAACTGTCGGATGTTCATCACATTGTTCTCATACTTCAGCACTGCCGCTGGGGAGGGACAGAAAAGACAAGAGAGATGGTTGTTCATATATGTCCAGATGTGTAAGCTTACATTCTCTCTACATTCTCTCTGGTCCTTGAACACAATAAATTGATTAACTTTACGGAGACCATCCTTTAAATCACTTAGTTTCTATGATATGTTAACATTCTCATGTCCAAAGGTAGTGACCCAGAGCAAGGAACTTCACCACTTCTTCACCACTACTTTACTGTGCAGCAAATTCATTAAATGGATCAGACTGAAAAAAGAAAATGCCCGGGTTTCTTCTCTTTTCTTTTTAAAAAGTCCCAGAGAGTAGTCAGAAATCAGGATTTGAGTCTATACCTCACCTGTCCAAGAAATAGCACTATGTCAAACTGAGTCAGAGTCCATTTCCAGCTTGCTTCCTGTTCCCAACCGACACTCGGAAAAACTGGATCAAATATCAATAAGTAATCAGTAATCTAATAATAAATTAGATAAATATAGACGTGTTTTTTGTTTGAAAAGTTCCTGGGTGTCCCTCTTTTCACCCCTCTGGAGCATTTCCTCTGTGTATTGATCATGGCGCCTAGATAGTGAATCATGTCTGTTATTTATAGGACTGGATACATTGCTAACATCGGAGAAACACATGGCTCAGCATTTTGACTCTTTTAGCCTGAGCACTTTTCATTAGTTAACAAAAAAATATCAATTTCTGGTGAGTAGAGGAGAAAGGAGTAGGCAGATGAGCTAATGATTGGCAAAGCTTGCAACAGTAATGCACACTATATGATGATCATTAGTATATTCTCATTTTCCAGGCAATCTGCCATAGAAAGGGTTATATGCTTTTGCCATCATTAAAGTGGGCCTTCTTTCCAAAGATGATATATATTAAAAAATCTATGTGCTGCATAATTTCAGAAATTTATGACAATACTTAAAGTTGAAAGCTTTAAAGGAATAGTTTGATATTTCGGGAAGTTTTCTTGCCAAGAAAACTTCCATTGATCCATTATGTACATTGAGTCCGTTGATCGTTTGTCCATTACATCATGAAGCTGCAGCCAGATACCAGTATACTAAGCTTAGCACAGAGATTAGGGGAAACGCCTAGCTAGCAGTGACTTCCTGGATTTTCCAGTAGTTGCCTGGCAACCTTGTGATGACAAAAAAGTCCAAGAAATTAGTGCACTCAGCCATGACAGCATGTCCAGCACAGAACACCTCATTTAACAACTCTGATTTGTTTAAGAATTAAATAAACAAGATAAAGTCTGCTAATTAGGAGACTTTAGAGATGCTTGCAGGTGGATATTGTCACCCTTGGACAAAACCAGTGAAGCTATTATTTCTAGCTTTCATACTAATCTAAGCTAACTAGCAGCTGGCTATATCTCCATATTTAATGGAAAGATCAGAGATTGGTATCAATTTTCCTCATCCAAGGTAAGTAAGTGTACTTTCCAAAATGCTCAACTATTCCTTCCATTTTTTAAGACTTTGTTTTACCCCCCTACAAACTAACATTAACCCCACAATAATTACGAGGATTCTACACTCACATAAAATTCCACATGGTGGTGACGCCGACGATGGTGTTTAAGCTGTTCACAGTCCGGGTGAAGAGGGAAGAGTAGAATAAAAGCGGCAAAGAATGTATTTGACAGCAGTGGACTTTAAGAAAGCACAAGACAGCTGGAATGGCAAATCATCCTCTGTATGTACTTGCTGTCATGCCCAGATATACATATAGTATTAAATCAGTCATAGTGGGGTACATAAGGACAAACTATGTGGAACCAATTCCAACCCTCAGAATGCGTATACAGTATTTCTTCTTGTTCCATACTGAGTATATAAGTGTATACCAGTTTATTTTATTGTGTCTTATCATAATCGCATGGTATCTGTGCACTGCTGACATAGAAACCATCTCCCAAATAGTGAACATGGCATGCCCCATGTGACCTCACTCATGGTTGAGGCACAGTGAGGAAAACACGAGAGACACCAAACACGCATATATCAATGCTGTATATAGAGACCCCTGCCTCTCTGATACACGCGGCCAGTCGGGTGGCCCAGATCTGCAGAAAGCGGACACCGTGGCTGGGTCACCATGGGGGACTTTCCCGCCTTGGCCCCTCTCAGGGTCGGGAATAGCAAGTCATCAAACCTGGAATCTCAAGCAGCTATAACCTGAGTCGCAACACAAAGCCAAGCTAGGGTTTGCCTGTGTGTGTGTGTGTTTGTGTTTGTGCGTGTTTATGTGTAAAATCCATGAGGCATGGCAATGCATATAGTGAAGCAACTATACCATCCAAGTGGTCCCTTAGGTATTGCAAAGCATTACATTCCATTGCAATCCCATCTTTATCCCAGGTTGCACATATGAACACACACACACACACACACACACACACACACACACACACACACATACACACAAAAGAAAAATCTCCTGCAGGGGAACATGTATATACTGTATAATTAATGTGGCATGGTTATCAATATCAGCAAAACACTACTACCCAGCCCAATAAGAAAACCACTGTGTTAGTCTGACACGCTCCACTCAGGCAGGGCTGTGGGTGTTTATGCATGTGTGTCGGTGTGCATGAAAGCAATCGTACGCGTGGGCTGCCGCTGCATAAACATCACATACTGCATAAACAGCGTCGAGGCACTTGATTGAATGCAGCCATGGGAGCCCAGAGGGAAAAGGCAGAGCGGGGAAAAAGGTCAGCTCCCCTGCTGTCGCTCTTTCAAATCAGATTCCCTTTAAAGGAGCAGAGACACCCAACAACCTCCCACGTGCAAACACAACAAACATATTTGTTGAGCTCTGGGTACAGGCAGGTCAAAGCCCACTTTTCGAGATATTGTATCGAACGTGCAGATGAGGGTGAGAGGAGCAGAAATTCCCAATTATCATAACACTCATTACTTAAAATGAATA
The DNA here is from genome assembly GCA_016859345.1 of Istiophorus platypterus. Classification (NCBI taxonomy): domain Eukaryota; kingdom Metazoa; phylum Chordata; class Actinopteri; order Istiophoriformes; family Istiophoridae; genus Istiophorus; species Istiophorus platypterus. The sequence continues at coordinate 11,310,360 of CM029132.1, read as the reverse complement.
GTTACATGCAAAGTTATATTTCATACAGCAGCAACGCTCTGCCCTTGTGGCAACCAGCTGTGAGTTCTGATTCACTCCAATACTGAAGTTAACGCAGCATGACAGCCACTAGATGTCTCTGCTGCTCTGACGGTGTTCAACAAGGTAGCTGAGGCTAAGGCCTGCTGCCACGGTAACACAGATATTGCACGTGACGCCCACTCATTAATTATTCATAAGGGAGTGCCTTGAGCTGGTTTCCCCGGTAACGAGGACCTTTAAATCTGCTTTGAGATCAGGGGGAGATTCCCACTGTCCTGCCCTGATATTTATTCCTGACTTCACATCTGTCTCTGAGGTCTCTTCTAAGAGGTTCCACTGGGTTAGTGTTCCACGCCAGATATGTAGACCTTCACCACTACAGTACATAAAGGGCTTTACTTCCATTTGATGTCATACATTTGAATGGTAGGTACTGGATATTGACCATGTTGACCAATGGTTTCTTATTCATTTAGGTTTATGAGCGTATTTAACGTAGCACAGAAAACTGCAACACCCATCATTCCTTTCTACTATGTCTACACAGTGGTACACTGTAGGGTCTCAAGTCTTGGTTCTGAATATGGACCAGTTTCTAATTTAGAAGACCTGATGATTTGATGTTAAACTTACTGGTTCCTGAGAGAGAAATGTCAACCTATTGCACTTCCATCTACACTGACACAATGACAATATGGTAACCTGGAGCTACCACTCATGAGTGTGAACAAGTTTCTAAAGACAGAAATGCCAGAGCAAAACACCGTCCGTTTATCAATATAATTTCATGCAACAATGGACATCTACCTAAAACAACAAAGCATTTACTGCAGAACAGCATAAGAATACAGTACTTCTGATGTCCCCACTCAGCATCAGCTAATGCAAGTGTGACCATCTAAAGTAATACACTGCATGATAGGGAAAATTTATGCCTTTCTAGATTTTACCTTTCTACCTAAAATTATCATGAAATAGCTTCTCATTTATTTATGGTCAACTTACTAGGGGTTTCTGGAGATTAGAAACACATTTGACAGTCTTCGTCGGTCGATGTAGGTGCTTAATTTGGTGTGGATACAAAATCTCAACTTTAAGATCAACCTTAGCTTTCTCTTAAGCTTTCAATCACATCTCATGGTCTTCCTCAGTGGGTAGGGGCTTAAGCTTTTGATTCAAAAATATTTTGGTTTGAAAGTCTTGATGTTCTCAATTTTGAATTATTATTGTATGAATTTTTTTCCCACTTTTTAGCTTTTTCTAGACCTTTCAATCATATGTCGCGGTCCTCGTTAGTGCGTGGTTGAAGTTTTTGATTTTCAGATGAAAATAAATTAATTTAAAGCCCACTTATTAGTTTTCACTGGAGCTATCAACTGTGTTTTAATGGTCTTCCTTGATGGGCAGAGTTTGCTCAGTTGTCATGCATATACTGTAGCTTAATGAAGTATTTTTTAAAGTTTTCTTATTCAAAAAATATGACGAGCAATGGAACCATCATTCTAATCAATATGCAGAATTGGACTCAGAACTGATAAAATCTTAAAAATGTCCAACCACAGACATGGACATTTTCATTAATGGCCCATAACTGATTATATACTTTGAGGCTCTTCTTATTCCATACCAGTTCACCATTCCTGTTCCTTTCCTTTTTTGATGCAGCATGAAAGGTCCTGTAACTTGCCCATGTTTACAGAAAACTGAGGGGAAGCCCAGTAATGACCAGAACATTAACAGATGGGTGGGCATCTGTAGCCAGGGATACTCTTCTCAGTGGCACTCATCCCCCTCGTGACGAGAGGGAAAAATGAATTCCCTGCTGCGCTGGCGTCATCACTGCCCTAGCTTCCCTCCTGCTATTTATTCCAGTGGCAGGGCCAGGCGCCAGTCATGCTACTTCGTTTCCCTTCTCTTCGAATCACCTATCCCTACTACCTACCATTCAGCACATGACTGCCGGCAGGAAACAGTAAAAAAGTGATCTCTGTCCATTTTGACCTGTGAATGAACCCAAGTGATGTCCTGGCCCTCTCAGCAGCAGCACATTCCTCTTTTAAAAAAAGACTAATCTGAGTTTCCATTTAATCCGTTCCTTTTTCTAACTCATCATGAAGCAATAACCTGGTTATATAAGGTTTAGCGGGTATGCAATAGATCTAAATCAACCAATCCTTCACTGTATTAGATAAGCATCAACAGCAACGGCAACATCACTGTCATTTAGCTTTTATTCCAACCAAATGCCATAACCATTAGGATTTAGTTGTTGGCTTTCAGGACCAGTCAATAATGATGCAGCAGAAAACATTCCATTAATACAAAACCGCAAGCAATCTCTAAAGTGTACAACTGCCACCCCCCCCCTCCACTGCAGTCACTTCGGGACTCAAACAGTGACAGATCAACAGTGCAAACTGCTAAATCACTGCTGCTGTGTTTTCATTTTCCACAGCTTCCCTGCTGGTTCACAAGTGTCTGTGCCACTCTTCCGATTTCTTTGAAGAGTTGCAGAGGTCAGAGCTGTGATGGACAGCTGGTCAGTGCCTGACACTTAGTGTAAACCAACAGTTTGACTTGCAAGAAAGAGGAAGGATGAACTGCATTACAAAGCTAGACTTTATCTTTATTGAATCCTGTCATGAGCATCGTTTATGTGTTAATTATCCTGCTAAGAGGTCAATTTACTTCTCATGGAGGAGGTTTTCCTTGCCTGTCTGTGTTGCCTCATAGATCTCCTCTGCCTCATCTCTCTGACAGGAGGTGCACTTCTCACTACTTTTTCCCCCACGTGGAGAAGTCTCATTGCTTAAACTGGCCAACTCCCAGCACTAGATTGATGGGACCTGCTGATGCCTCCTCCCTCCCCTTTAGGATTTATGTGCCCACTCGATTGGCCATCAATCACGGGACATGCTCAGTGGGCTCTGAGCTCCAGCAAAAGCTAAGATCAAAACAATTCATTACAGAAGGTTTGCCTTTACCAGTGAACCCCACCCACATGACTGATTAGAAGAGCATCAATGGAACTCATAACACTGTATTGGTTAGCCCTTCATGCTCAATGGCATTGTGTAAATGTGGGATGGATGGGTGGGGCGGTGGGGTGATTACATAACCACAATATGTTGAAGTTTTAAGAGTTTTAACATAAAATCTCTGGCAAGACCTTTAGCTTGATGTATGTTTATTTGCTTGGGAGTTGCTCTTTCTCTGCTACTGTATTTGTATTTTAAGCCGATGATCTTGGATATTGTCACCTTAAGACGGATTTGTCCATTGAGAAAATTGTGTCTTATTTACAAGCAGACAGTGAATGAAGAAAGACATAAAATGGTCCTGCTATGTAATATATATCCATGTACCTGAATGAAGTCTGTACTAAAAACAAACACCATGTAATCTTTTTTCTGATAACCACAATTGCTCTGAAAGGTATTTTATCAACTGCAGTTGCAGCTAGGATGACGGTGCAGACCAAATCATTTTAGCTAGTTTACTTTTCCATATTGAATCCAGGTCCAAATGATTTGCCAGGTAACTGGTTGCCAAAACTAAAAACAACAAACATTTGACATCACTTTGTTTGTTATGTGTTGTGATGACTGCAAGGCCGAGGAAGATTAGTTTAAATGGAACAAGTGGTGTCCCAGTAATAAACGACAAATGAGACAGCAACACAGCCTCCATGTTTTTTGACTATCTTTACTGCGCAGGGAAGGCATGGAGGCAGCTCATGGGAAAAAGAGTAAACAAATGCAACCTAATCTCAAATCAAAGAAAACATACCTCCAAATGGGCCAAAACAAAACAAAAAAGGACAGCCCTTTCTCCCCTGCATGATGATCACACACCAGCAGCACTGCAGTATAAAGCTCTGTTATAGCATTTCCTCACAAGAGGAATTGCAAAACAGCATGCACCAGCACCATCGCTCTTTTCTTCCCATTTCCATTTCCTGTGGTTTGCCTAACACCACCCCCATCCAAACAAGCCCCCACAGCCAAAGCAGATACTGTCTGTTCTCCAAGGAAAAGTGCTGACTCACAGCACAAAGGCGAGCCTATCGTGTTGTGTGGGCACTGTAACGCATCATAGGGCGCCACCAGGTGCCAAGTGAACCAGCACCGGGACACTTCATTTCACACCAGCTCTGCCCCTGAATTGCCTTGACTAAAATCAGTGTCACAGAGCTTTCTACCACTGAACAAGTACAAATACTGATAAGCTGCATACACTGATTAGTGTGACAAATATACTGATGCCAACCCCCTTCCTATTTAGTTAAGTGTCAAACATGAGTAGGTGCCTTATCAGTGATTGTTATCAAATATATTTCAGACTTCTGAAAATGTTTTTGATACCATATTTAATTAGAGATAAACTATCTTCAGCATACAACTACAGGTACAATGCACAATATCACTACAAGAGTGACAGTGTCAGCCAAAAGCTAATTTTTCAAATGCTGACCAATGACCATGGCTAAATTACTCAAACACAAGATTGAGCTCATCTGAACAGAAGACATACTTTTAGGGCATTTTAAAGCTTTATTAACCAACATTAGAGATTCTGAAAATTGCATCCGACATTTTGTCTTAGTATTGTCACAGGCTCAATTCTATTATACTGTACCAGTACAACATGTAGCCATTGCACACAATATCAAGACCCTGCAACTCTTCAATGGAATGAAGCCATTCATAATGTTATGAATTACATCTGATCCCTTCTCGCTATGATATCAAAATGTAATGAAAAAAAGCATTTTGGGATGTCCCAGTGCCATAATAAAATTTTGCACAGATCTGACACCAACAGTAATCCTCCAGCCCGGAACCAACTGTCAGTAAATATGATGTCGCCTAGAGAAAACTTGTTAATATGACACTGTGGTATTCATGTTACAGGCCACTAAAGATTGATAATGATACAATATATTCCTTCTCCTTACCTTTGTTGTTGTAGACATCTAAATAGTTGGGTGCTGAGAAGATGGTGATAAGGGAAGGGAAGCCAGTGGTCTGACTCTTTCTGTACATGCGATATCTGGTAAAATGTCCAAATGAGAAGTAAATATTAGTAAACATTACAACATGTAATTCAAGGATTACTCATTGGCAGTCAGCCCTCAGAATTGGATCAGCCACGACTGTGTTCACGGGCTCTTATTTTCACTATGCGTGCTGTCTTGTAATCTGATGCAAAAAAAAGGTGGAACTTGGCGTAGCTTCAGGAGGGAAAATCCCTGTGTTACAGGTGAAATGTGACTTTAAGTGGTCACCATACTGAACAAACTCAGCTTTAAAGCCCAACTACACCTTTTATCTTTGGTCTCCCAGATTTTACTGTGTTGGGTCGTCTGCATAGTTTTAATGGACTAAGCTTTAGGTAATAGTGTACTAACTCAGTTGATTTATTTGCTGCCCCACATCTTGCAGCAATTATTTACACATATTAGAAAAGAGGCACCAATTACAAAGAATAACATAAAATTCAACTCAATAACAATATTACATTTGTGGTCCAAAGTGGCTTGGGGCAGCAACCTCATCTGAGATGTAGTGAGGTGTCCCACGTGACCATGCTGTGGGAGTGCAACGGTAAACAAGTGAATGCTGTGCCTCCCACCGCCTTAACCTCGCTTAGAGGTAGATCAGCTTGACACATCCACCCACCTGCCTGTTTTTATAACCAAACTTTTCAAAGATGCTTTCCAGCATCCAAAGCGCACTGTTACTCTTCCTCCTGTTGCACCCAAATTTCAATTTCATTTCTTGAATTAACAAGAATTCTCTTAAAGTTCAGAATGCACCACATCTGCTCTCCAGACAGGCTCGGGGTAACCCCGAAAGCACCTTGGAAGCTATTCATTTAATACCCTGGTCTGAGTCACTCTGCGGTGAGACAGTGTGATGGGGAAAGATGAAATGCCACAACACTCACCCAGCATCCTGCGCTTCATGGGCCCGGATGATAGATAATAAGTTATTGTGTTGTAGAAAGTCACAGACTGCAGGGTAGCTGTAAAGACACAAACATTTTATTTACTCAAACCTCAAGATAAATCCCAGAAAGATCAAGGAAAAAGTTTAACAGACATAACTAAATGGGTATTACTGATGTGCTCAGAGATACAGTGAATATACAACACTGAGTTAAAGCTTCAGTTGTTTTAAAACAAACTGTGGCTCATGAAGGTGTATATTGGCTCAGAAGGTGGGATATTAATGAATGTTTCCATATCAGTTATAACTTCAATCTCAAATATGAAGCAAGCTCTTTAATTTCTAAAACGCATACATCTTTGTGAGCAAAGGTATGATGACTCATAATCTAAATAATAACCCGTTATATGCTTAACTTTTAAACAAGCTTTATACTGTAAGAGGAGTAGGTGTGATCCTTCTCAAATGGAGTATTTTATTTTAGAATGAACCACAAAAATGTCAAGTATGGCAGATGATTCATAGCAGACTGTTTCTTTAAGAAAAAAAAGGGATTCCTTAAGAGTTTATGCTCATACTGATCTCTCCTGTCTGTGAGCAGAGACTAAAAATCCTAAAACCAACAATCGAACTACAGTAAGGCTTCAGAGTTTTCCATTCTACAGCCTTTCATACTCCAGCACCAGGTTCCACTCAAAATTTCATTTGTTTGAAATGAAAAAAGGAAAAAAAAATTCATAAATGGCATATCTTAATTAGAAGGTCTAATTCTAAAAAATTTTTTAAATAAATAAATTGTCGACATCAGAGTATATGAATCGTGGGATGCTGTAATGAACAAAGTGAGCAACAGCTCGCAATGAATGAGTTTCAGGAATAACGGGCTAAATCAGGTGTTTTTTGCTGCATCATCTTGCTTTGCCTGATCAACATACCAGTCACTTTACAGCAATGGGGATAAAATTCACCTCACAGCTTCTTGTGAGATAGAAAATAAAACAATTAAGGGTAACTCCATTATAATGTAGATTAATGTAGTTCTCACATTGTCTGCTCAGGGATGTTAAGAACAAAACAGAACAATTAAAATGCATAAACAACCCCGAAATAGCGAAAACACTGTGGTTCAATGGAGAAATATGGTGATGATTTTTTACTACGTTCTGTAATCTTAGCATAATGCCCCTGCAAAATCAGAGCACAATAATAAACAACACCCAGATGCTCCAATCAAAACTAAACTATTCATTATGGCTTCCAACCTTCCAACAAAAGTACCAAGAGTTTGTTTTTTTCAGCAACTGTTGCAGAACAAAACCTGTTAAATTGTTCTTTAGACAAAATAACTGTACTAAGCTGTTGCAGAGTTTTGGTTAGGTCTAATAAAGAGTTATGGATACTTTATTGCATTCTTCTAATCAAATGTCCTTGGGGCAGGCTTGTACGAAAGAGTTATATAAATAAATTAACATTAATTTTACTGGCTTGTTTTTGTATGCATGTTTATCAGATATGGGCTTTGGTGCAGAGGTAATTCATTTTAAATTGAAATTGTGGTGCATGTAGACATGAAAATACATGCACTCCTAACAATCACAAAAAACATCTGCTGGGAGGGATGTGACAAGTAAGGAGCGATTGCCAAGAGGGAATTAAAAATGCAATAAGGTTTTCCTTATTTTTATTTTATTTTTTTTACTTTGAAGGTTAGAAGAAATTTGGAATTAATGTTTTATTTCTCACTTGATTTCCTGTGGCAGATGAGGATATGTGCCATATGGAGCCATTCGGTACACAAGATACATTTTGGCCTAGTTTGTTTTTTTCACAGTTTGCATTCCGAGTTGAGAGCATTTCCCATCTGTCCAACAACGGGGCACAGATGTTAATGAGCTCCTTGGACAACATGAAGAGTTGTGCAGGAAAAGACTTCATGACGTGGACACAAAACGACACTTGCCATGTTCACTATTTTGAAACCGAAGCTATAAGGTTCATTTAATATCAGTAGTTTGGATTAACAACAATGATAAAAGAAAAAAACATCACTATAGGACAATTTATCTATGCTGCTTAGTGAAGGCTAAAATAAAAGCAACCATATTAGAAACGTGCAATTTCATGCCTGGGTTGTGTTTGTAAAAGTGTTACGAGGGTGCCTAAGGCACAAGGGGAATATATTAGTTGCTGCAGACAGAAGCACCAAAAGAGCTGATGTTTTTTTGGGGAGGGGTGTTGAGGAACGACGCTCTCTCAGTCTGGCTTTAACCATCTCATAAATCCCGAGTGCCAGTATGATGCCAATTAGAGACCATCTGACTAATGAAAACAAGACTCCAGAGGAATTTTGACAACTGGCAGAAGGTTAACCAGGATACTGGTTTAACACAAACATGTAACAGTCAAATCAGTCGTTTGAGGTAAAAAAGGCCACATACCTAACGTTTCTGTCGGCCTCTTATCAGTAGTGACAACATTAGAGGGAAAACATTCTTTTAACACAGAGCCAGCTATGGCTCTGCAGTTCAATGTTGCAGATCTACAGTGTAATGTTGTGGATCTGCAGTGTAATAGCTCACATAAACTGACGATGAAGCAGATCCACACCAGCAGCAGTGCTGGGACTTCATTTCTAAGCACGGACATTAAAATACCATTAAGTCAGTAGTTATGAAACACTTGCTATTGCACTTGTATAAAAAAATGAAAAAATAAAAAAATAAAAAGAGAAAATGCATATCAGGAGCCTCGAGACATTTCTGACTACTTCAGCTGGCTTGCCCCAGGCACGCTGGGGCTGAGTAAGCATCACTCAGGCCATAATGAGCGGAGGGACTGCAAACGCATTCAGAGACAGGACTGTGCCTCGTGGTAATGTGCCAGTCCATTACATTTTGTGACAGTGCGAGCTTCCTGCTCCGAGCATTTCCTCTGTTTGTTCAGTTACTCAGCTCCATTGAAGGTAATGTTGGTTACATAAATGCTGGCAACAGACTGAGGAGGAGTCTTTGGGACTACTCTCATGCACGCCATGTTCTCACAACTGTTGGTCTCCTCCTCACAGTTGAGGAATTGCAGGGGTAAGACAATGAGGAGATGAGAAATGGAAATTTGGCAGGAGGGTTTCTTGATTTATCGTCTCTTTGACAAGATGATGGCTATTTTTCCCCCTTTTTTTTCCAACCCGACATTAGCTGATGATTACCGGTCTTTATGTTCGAACAGTGTCTTTGAGATGTTCATTGTATTGAAAATCCCTTTTGTAATAAGGTTTCCGCAGATAGTACGGCCAAAACTAATCAGTGGATAATTCATTTTTGATTTATTTTTCCTTAAAGTAGTCAAAGCACCAAAGGAGAATACAAGCTTTTTGAAATACAGCTAAGATCATGTTCTTAATTCCATAGTCCAATACAAAACAATGTTGGTTTAATATGGGACTTGTCATATAGGCTGGGACCTGTCATATAGGCTGGAAAACAGTCGTTATATATCTGGTTATTACCTGGAATCCTTTATGCAACTTTACAAAGTAAAAAATAAAAAAAACAAAACAAAAACAGTACAGATAATATAAATAACTTGAAAAACTTGATTTCACTAATTGCAGGAGACAACCTACTCACCTGTAGAAGTAGGAACAGCCTCGCACTGTATTGTGTGTGAAATGCTCTTGGCTCTTCTCATTCCCAAAGTCCTCCAGGGGGTCAGACCACAGCAGATCGCACATTGGTCCATATGCTGGAGGCTCTTTGAATCTGTCTAGCTGTGGGGAAAAATTTGAGCACTTGTGTCAGCCTATTTGTCTGAAAAAATTGCATGAGAAGTGTTCATACTTGTGTAGAGAAAATATGTTGCTTTTCTGTGAGAGTCATGTTGGCTTTTGCTGCCATGATCATAATTAAATCATGACTCCAACTAACACGTTCATTAAAGTTCTTTTAAATTCTACTGAATGGAAGAAGGGGGGGGTAGGATGGAGATATATATATATATATATATATATATATATATATATAGGATATAAAGTATGGATGAAATGTCAGTGAAAGCACTCAGCTTTCAGTGCGTGGAGAGCTTTTTTTTTTTTGGAAAGACGTGAAAACTTGATAGCACCCATTCTTTTGGAGCAATGAACATAAATGACTTTGCTTTCAGCCAAGGATGGCTCATTCTTGGACAAAGGCTTGTGGTACTAGATGGGTAAAATGATGGACACTTCAATAGAGCAAATTCTATTATGCATGCCCTCTGATTACAGCCACAAAATCCATTTGAAATTATTGAATTAGTTTGAAAGCAGGATCCAACCTTTTTTTTTTTTTTTTTTTTAAATCAGTGGGATGACCAGACCAGTGCTTTTGGTCAGTCTTCCATGTCCAAGTCTTGACTAGTATTTCAGAATGGGAGAATGAATTAGAACATTGCAAGAAAAGTTGTTATTTTTTTAAAGCACATCATGTTAAAACACATCATGCTATTTAATTTTTTTCCTCCTTAACTTAATGAAGGAAGCTCCAATCTTTAACAAATGATCCGTTTTTTAAGCCTATTAACAGCCTCCTGGTGTTAAAAATACAAACATACACACACATACACATGCGCACGCAAACACACACACACACACACACACACACACACACACACACACACACACACACACACACGCTACTGTGGCTTTGTACAAATTACAGATAAAATGGTCTTAAATCAGACATACTTTCCTGATGTCGTCAAGATTTGTGATTTCTGGAGACAGTCCTCCATGTACACATAGGAACTGCTGGTTCATAAGTGCAGCCAGGGGAAGGCAATCGAAGGCGTCCATACATGCGTCATACACCCTCTCTGAATACTTAATTCTACCTGTCATGGGGGGAAACAGGGCAGGGAAAAGAGAGCATGCCAAGTCAAACAACACAGCTCTCATACATGGGGGCAGTCTACTAGTCTGGGATGGGAGGGTTTTTCAAACTGCCAGAAAACTTCACAAACACATTTTAGAAACAGCACAATTTCACAGCACTTTTGTGTTTTTTTCCTACTCTGTCTGGGTCCAACAGAAATAGTTCTGACATGTGTAAATATCAAGAAAAGGCAGAAATCTGACTGAATATTGTTGTACCAGGCTAGAGGGCACTTTTAAGTGGGCGTTTGAGGTCAGTGGTTTAGTTGGACGTATAATAAACAGCTTTTAGAAAGAATAACTGAATTCTCCTTCCACTCTGTAAAAAGTCTCACAGACTTAGACTCCATTTAGATCAAAGGCAAGAAGAAAATACGTGCAAAAGCATTACTTACATTCCTGCTTAAATGTGAAATACTCTGTTAAATGTCTACATTCATGATTCCCACGCAGCAAAAACAGTGTTTTGGGGTACAGGATCTTTAAGGCCCACAAGTACAGCACACACTGAAACAGAAAGGAACAAAAAGCATTGGAGAACAGTGAGCTTGTCATCTTTAAATAACACTGGAAAGATGAAACAGCAAGTCAGACCATGTTGGTTTCAAAGTGTGACATAATACAAGCAATTCTGCTCATAATGAAACATTCATGCAGTACATTTTGTAGTACTTTTCAAGCTTGTTGGAAGAGATGACAAAGCTTCAGAGGAACCACTGCAAAACAGTTCCAGATCACTCAGTTAAGGTGTTTTGTTTTGTTTTTTTATAATAATATAATTTTTCAGGCTGGCAAGAAATATATACAGAAAATTTATTAAATACATGTATTGTGCTTCATATTAAAATCTCAAACTTTACATAACCCTAAACTACACCGTGACATTTGCGACATTTATTACAGAAGCCTATAATCACTCCAATATCTGCAGCCTGACTTAATCTATGCTCAAAGAACGCTATTAATTCACACAGCTTCAGCTGGGCACATGGTGTATGTCACACTTGATTTGGCTCTCATGAGGAGAAAACAAATACGCGGACTCACTTCAATACTGAAATACCCTCTGTCAACGTAGTCCCCCAGGAAAAGGTAGCGTGTGGATGCTGGTGATCCTCCTACTTCAAACAGCTTCATCAGGTCAAAGAACTGGCCATGGATGTCTCCACACACTGGGATGAGGAAGAGAGAGGAACAAAAGCACAACAGCTATTTTTTACAGCCGAGAAACAACAGATGAAAACCCTATAATGTGGTGAGAAGTTATTTGTTTAATTCCATGTTTTACATCAGATGCCAAGAGCTGATATCCCTGTAAACGTAAAATATAGGACAATGGAGCATTTCATGGTATCTTGTACCCTGGATAAACCTGCTTCAGTTGCCACTTGTAATTATTTATCTGGCAGTTTACTATATAAACGTTAATTGGTTATTATTAGGTTTGTTTTTTTTCAATAATCTAAAATTTATTTAATCCAGGAAGTTATGCAAAGGATGGACCAGAAAAGAACATAAAAACAATGGTGGTTTGTTCAATATAGGACAAATAACAGGCGTTTTTCCCAAATTCAAAATTTAACTAATCGAAATGAATCCATTCCATTCAAAAAGATGGGAATAAAATGACGAATCACAGTCTGTACCAGTGGTTTTGACCTGCATTTCTATGGCAGGAGCTACATGTTAGAGGTTCAAATAAATTCATTTCAGTTCAATGCCAAGATCCATCAAACTTGTTGCTAGAGTGCTATTGCCAGGTACCTACAAGGACAAACTTAAATTCTTCAGTGCATACCATTTTCTATATAAAAATTTTGCCCCATATTGAAATTAATCACAAATACTGGCTTCAGTGTCAAATTCATGCCTCGCTTTTCCATCACATCCTCTTTTAACCCATTTATAACTTTGAGGTGTTTCAAATGGCTTGTAAGGCTTAATTTTAACACGCATATCCTTGCCAATAAACACACTAAAAGTTCACTGGCTTAAAACACTGGACAGCTTTCAAAAGTATCCACCTCTAAACACGTCCTGTTAAATAACCGGGGATTAAAAAGATGGCTTGTCATAGCAGTTACAAACAGATTATTGTTAAAACCTGTTCACCTCATCCTAATAGTGCAGACAGTCTGTTACTCCACTTGAAATCTCAGGAAACCCAGTACATTCAGCCACTATATCGCTTGACCACTTCAATCAAGTGTCATGTCAATTCTATACAGCTACTAACAGCACAGCAGGCTGCTCTTAAATAGTGTCAGGGGAGTGTTCTCTGGCGAATGGATCCACATCAGAACTAAGAAACCGCAAATCACCCTGCCTGGATTGGTTTCCTATCAACCTGCATGACCCTATACATTGTTATTCTCTAGGGAGAAAAGAGGAGCAGAGGCCACTGGAGATTTGCTGCTTAGCAGCCATTGATTGACAGGTCGCATATGAGGTCGCCTGATATAAAGCCCTTTATCAATTTTGTAGCTACTCTAAAGGTTGGTTCAATGAGTCGGTTACACCTGAACTTATCATTTATTACTGATAAATCAACTTGTCAGTAATTACCAACTGATGGGTCCACTTTCTGACTGAGGGTCCATTCCAATTGGCTCACAAGCATTTTGATATTTTTTTTCCATACAAAAAAGGACCGTCAGGTTTTCTCCTGAAAATTTACTACTGATAGCTCTGTTGGATCTCAGGAGTCATCCTTAGGACTGCACCTGTGTTGCAAATGACAACATCTCCACAAATTAAAGCCACAGAAATTGTGCCTTTAATTGATGGATTCTGAACAATATTCGAACAGTACATGAAAGCTGCAGCTGAGAAACTGATCCAGTTATAATGCCCTAATAAATGCAGTTTAAGGTCAAAATATAGCTGTGAGAGTAATATGATAGAATTAAAGAAGTATGAAAATGGTCAGTACACAGGCATTGGGGGTGGGACAAAATTTGGTGGAATACCTCAGGGGATCTCAAGATCTCAATTCCAGGCAAGCAACCCTACTGCAGTGGTGCCTCCTTCAGGAGGACGCAGTTTACTCCACAACAGGTGAACGAAATTGATATTGAATATATTCAACTTTGTACTGGCATGGCTTGAAACCTGGCTTGAAAACAACTTTCCTTTGCTTTATTCAGTTTCAGCACTACAGTTGTTGTAATGTTCTGTTCTGTTTTTAATCAGGCCAATTTACATATTATGCTGTAAAGACACTTTTGGTAGCCTGAATAATCCTGAATTTGTTGTAATTGCTATTGCAAAGCTTTGTACTTGAGTTATTTTTGTTTTTAGTTTGCGGATTAAAATTGAAGAATAGCACAGTGGTTAGCTCTGTTTCCTCACTGCAAGAAAGTCCTGGGCTTGAATCCACTGACATTCTGAACAGATGGATGGAAATAAACTGAGTGGAACGTACCTAATCTCTGAGGGAAAATTTGGATCCAGACACTAGACCAGTTGACAACCACTGATCTAAATAATATAAAAGAAGATGTTGGACAACAGTATGTTATATGCTTTCAAATGATGCCTAAAGGTATATTCATATCCTCTGAAGCACTGATCCACTGTCACTGAGAGTTAAGGTTTTAATAAATACCAAGACATTAAACACATCAAATTAAAACTATACAGCCAGCGTAACCAAAACAACAGCTAACCACTAGAAGACATTTAATTTTTTCCACTTCAGTGAATAGGTCTGAAAAGTCAGCTTTCTTCACTAGAGATCTGTAAAAAACAAACAAAAAAAGAATAACAATCAACATTATTAACTGTGTACATGGTGACAGCAATGATAAGCATCACATCCATATCTGTTGTCAAAGCATTTCATCTACTCTTCAAGCAATCAGCTAATTAACTTATTAACAAAGGACATTGATGTTCTTTCCGCAAGGGTGTTTGTCGCTTTATGTACTGTATCTGGCAGCAAGGATTACAATAAGAGCCTGTGAAAAAGTCTTTCAGAGAGATGCCCAATTAGTGGGAGCTGGAGGACAGCGTTGGAGAGCAATTATCTCAAGTTACGAGTCTCGTGAGACAGCTCTGAGAATCAGCTCTCCTTGACTGTATCGTAAAGCTCCACTTTACCATTTGTCTTTTATTAAACCTACACCGTGTAACGGTTTAAATGCACAGCAGAGACCGGCTTCAGATGGAGCCTTGTTATTTGTGTCAGACTTCTAAAGATGTCCTTACTCCCTCTTGCAACAAGTTTACTGCAAACATTGAGAACTGGTATATTTTAGACTGGTTATCAAGTTCCTGGGAAATTGATTTAAAACGGGACAAAAACGGCTCAAACAATGCTAAATAAACAGAACTTAAATTGTAGCCGCTGCATTTTTAATGTTCTTATTTATTGGCACTTTTAATGCTAAGGCGGGCTATTGCTATGGAAACATCCCAACTGCGTGGAATTCTTTCAACAATGGCAGCTTATATCAATGACGGACAAAAACAAATCCAAGCTGTTGCTGAAGTAATTAAGGACCTCTACGCACATCACAAATGGTAACATTGAAATGCATTTATTTTGTAGAAACACCTGGATGGATGCTATAGGCAACTGTCTCCTAATTCACAATAAACTGTGCCCTGGAGTACAATTCTGTCCAAAGAGATGACCACCAAGAGAGCAATTACTGTGAAAATCCGGTGTTTACTCTTTGCCACTGAAATGTAGGGGCTACATTCTGACCACAACGGCAAGCTTTTCTCAACTCAGTCTTTGCAGGTAAATTAACAATACCTTTGTTAATGTGTTGTGTTCAGGAGTCAGCACAGCAGAAGAGAGTCCAGTGAGGGAGTAAGGGCCTGTAATTTCACCTGAGGCACACATCAAACACATTGTGTGTGGGAGGACAGTACCTCCAGCTGACCTTTGGGAAAGCTATCACCCACTGGTGGAGAAAAAACCAGGGTGACACAGCAATGGCAAGGGTTAAATCACTAGCCGAAAAGACACCATGTGATGATCGCTGTGAATTGTGTTCATCTCACCCATGTGAGCGTGGAGAACACTGGTTGATGCAACTCAAACAGAAGCGCTACAGCGGTTCACTCCTCCAGCTCACGGCTCTGCTTTATCAAGCAAACACACAATCTGCTCCAGTACACCTACAGGCGTGCTTTGCCTCCCTCCCTCCTGTCACACGGCACACAAAAACGAGCCGAGTACCAAAGCACGCACAAGAAGAGCAGGTGGGAGTACATTATCGGGAATGAGAAACAATTCGTTCTGGCCATCTCCTGTTTGTGTGCTGAAGTGATCTCCCTGAGTAGCAGCATATCAGCGGGCAGCAGCTATTGAGTGGGTGGTGGGCATTACACAACCTGGCTTCAGAACCTACACAGGCCACTCCAAAGGCCAAGCTCATTGAGCGAGAGATATCCACGCTGAGGCAGACTGTGCCAGATCATACTTTGATTGAGACTAGATGATAACAATTCCCCAGGTTTTATGATGGCACTCTCTGAGAGCTAACATCCTGCAGAGCAGGCAGAGGTGGAGCTTGCAGTCCTGTATGAACATCAATCTGTATGTAATGTTTAAGAAGCTGCTATCAACAACACAGCAGCATCAAAAAAATGTTAAGAGTTTCAAAATACTGTGTTCTTAAAAACCCCTGGTTCCAAACCCTCTAAAATTAAATGCACTTTTTGCAGCATTTAGATAAAGTTATCAGTGCTCCCCTATGTAATAATGACACGATTTCTAAATACCTCAACAACGTTTTTGGCATTTCACTAATATAATTTGTTATTTTCTTAGCAGTCAACACATAAACAAATACATCACATGTACACATACAGATATAGCTGCAGTAAGATAGTATCAACCCAGCCAATTTATCTGTTTAACTTTAATATCCGTGAGTGCATTTTTCACTGTAAGGCTGTTGCATTAGAACCTATTGAAAAGGGTTAATGGCCTTGCAATGCTACACAAAGTAAACACATTTCACATCAAATTCATAAAAATGCAATTATCATCAAGGTCCGGACTTGATCTTTTTAAGATGTGGAATAGAAATTCCACAACCAAGATCTTAACACTTCCTCACTATGTATACATCACAATTTCAGTACAAATATCTAACATGGAATACAAATAGCTAAGGCAAAAACATTGAACCTTAGAAACATTTCAGATTCTACTGTGCAGTTACTTCAACATCATGAAAAACATCTTTTTTTTTTTAATGAAACATTTTTTGTGTGTTTTAGTATGTTAGAAACCAAGCTCTAACAAGGTTTAGCACCCACACTAAAAACCAGCACACGAGCCCTGTCAAAACTTGTTTTTGCCCGGTGATGCGGCTACAGGAGCTCTACTGATGGGTGACTTGTGCAAAGGCCATAAGAGCAGCTTGTACTCTGTGGCTTAAGCCAGCTCCATTCGTCATGCGCACCCCTCCCTCCATGTAAACCCCACCTGCCATCTGGCCCAACCGGGAAGTGAGTGAGTGTGAGCAGGAGAGAGAGAGAGGGAGAGACAGAGATGGCTGACATGTCATGATGCTTTTGCATCTATGATAAATATTTACATACTAATTTGCTGACCATGTGTCACGCTAGAATTGGAGGTGTGCTAATAAAGAGAGAACGAGAGGGAGAAAGAGAAACAGTCCGTGAGCATGAAACAGAAAGATGAACGATGGAAGACAAAGGAAAGAGGTAAACTCAGAGAAACAAAGAAAAGTTTATGAAGAACAGTGTGCGAGTTCGGGAGCGTGTTTGAGAGGGAGACACAGCGGGATCACAAGAACGCGCAGCAGAGAAATCCTTGTTGAAAAGGGAGTGGGAGTGGGGTTGAGACAGGGGCGTTGCGTGGGAGGGAAAGAAGTGCTTCATTGCTGCACTCATGTACACAAGTGCACGCACACAAACACAGACACACACACAGTTCCTCAGGATCCTCCACAGAACAGAAGCTGTACAATGTTTCTTTGTAATGCAACACAGAGAGGTAGTCTAATGGCAGATCTGTCTGAGAGTTTAAATGAAAATCTGATCAATGTGGAGGATCAACATCACAGCATGTTTACACATAAAAAAATCAGGACAGTGACCAAGTTAAAGCAGGAAATGTTTTTACATGTCCTGCTATAGACTCCAAATCACATAATTAGTCAGTAATCTCATCTCTCCCATGCACAGCATCACATTTTTGAACTGACGTGATCCTATTTTTAATCTTTTTATGTTAGTACTGTATTTACAGTCTGGTACAGAAGTATCTGGACAGTGACAAAATATTCTTAATTTTGCCTCCTTAAACCACTCCGATGGATTTGAAATGACCCATCATGAAGTGAAGGAAATGTAGGAATTACAGCCATTTTTAGAGGCTATCATTCCTCATTTTCAGAGGCTCAAAAGTAATTGGACAAATGAAAATATTTATAAATATAAGGATTTTTTAATACTTTGATGAAAATCATTTGCCTGAAGTCTTGAACTAATGGACATCACCAAATGCTGAGTTTGCCCAGTTGGGTTGAAGTCAGGTAGTCAGGTGACCGACTTGGCCATTGTAGAATATCATATTTTCTTTGCCTTGAGAACCTCTTTGGTTGCTTTCACAGTATGTTATGGGTCATTATCCATCTGTACCGTGAACCATCAGTTTTGCAGTATTTGGCAGAATCTGAGCAGATGGTAAAGCTCTATACACTTCAGATTCATCCTGCTGCTTCTACCGCCAGTCACATCATCAATAAACACCAGTGACCCAGTTCCCTCGGCAGCCATACATGTCGAAGCCATAGCACTGCCTCCATCATGTCTGACAGATGATGCGATGGCTTTGGCTCATGAGCCGTTCCTTTCCTTCTCCATCCTCTTCTCTTCCCATCATTCTGGTACAAGTTCATCCTGGTTTCATCCAAATAAAGAATTATGTTCCAGACCCGTTCAGGCTTTTTAAAATGTTTTAGAAGTCTAATCTGGCCTATCTGTTCTTTAGTGTTACCAGTGGTTTCCACCTTGGGTTAAACTCTCTATATTTACATTCATGAACGCGTCTCTTGGTTGTAGACTTTGACAATGACACACCTTCCTCCTGAAGAGTGTTCATCTGGCCAGATGTTGTGAAGGGTTTTTCTTCACCAAGGAAAGAATTCTGTGATCATCTACCATAGTCATCTTCCAGGTCTTTTGGTGGTGTTGATCTCTCCAGATTATTCCTCTTTTAAGAATGATTGTCGATTTGGCCTAAAAATTTCTGCATCTGTCTGATAGGTTTGTTTTGTTTTTTCAGCCTTATGATACTTCCTTCATTTACATCGACACTTCTTCTGTAAATATATTACATGTTCCTATGAACAGTGACCTAATGCAAATTCAACACTTGGAATCAACTCCAGGCCTTTTATCTGCATAATCTGTCATTAAATAAAAAGGGAACAGGCCTCACTTGGACATGAAACTGACTCTTAGTCAAATGTGTAATCACTTCTGCGCCCCTGAAAATGAATGACTATGTATAAAAATGGCTGTAATTCCTTAACTGTTAATGTGATATTTTTGTTAAACTCAATGAATTAAAGTTAAAAGTCTGCACTTAAATAACATCTTAAGGGCTTCATTTCAAATCCACTGCGTGGGTATACAGAGGCAGAATTACTGAAATTGCGTCACTGTCGAAATACTTATGGACTAAATATTAAACAATATCACCTTAAAAGATTTTTTTTTGTTTGAGCACAGGCACAGAGAGGAAAGGCTCTTAAAAAAAAAAAAATCACAGCTTTTCCCTCTTGCGCATATGTGATTTGTATAAATAGCCCAGTGACTCACTATTGAAATTAATTTATTTAGTGGTGCTTAGTTTAGACTGGGGGATCAATTAAAGTTTCAGAGTTTCAGTCTCAGTTAAAATTTAATTTGTTTGGATACACTGGTGCATAGCCACACGTTCTGATTTTTCCTTTCATCCTTCTATGACTTGTACACAGTAATACTTTGTCATGTACACGAATCACTCAAAAAATCCAAAGACAGGCAGCACATAAGGCCTATGATTGTCCAACCTGTTTGTATCTGTTTTAAGCTTCCCTTCCTTTAATAGCTAAATACTCTCTTTCATAATGGCCTCAGTAGACATTTGTGGACCAACACTTTTTTTTAAAAGGGCCATGCATTCATGAATTTAAGCATGAGCAAAGCCTGCCAAATATAAGAATGGGCCACTCTGGACTATATTATGGGAATTATCTCGTATTAGGAAATGATGGGTTGCCATAGATCCTTTGAGTAGGTCTCTGCCTCTGATTACAACAACATCAAAGATACCTCATCAGAAAGTCTAATGGAGGAACAGGGCACTTGACTAGGAAGAAAGACAACAATAGATGGACTGAATCTGTGCATATGCATCAATGAAGGAGCCTTCTACTACAGTATGTTCCTTCACAGAGGCAGGGATGAATGAGCTGAACTTCAGCTGCAGGGCACGTCTGAGATAACAGAACAAAAACAAAAAACAAAAACCTCAATATTATACCTCACAAACAAATGACAGAAAATGTTTCAGCTTCCAGAGTCTAACCACAGTGCTTAACAGCTCTGACAAAAGAGGGTAAATGTGTCTTATCATCATTTCCATCATTAGGGAAAATTATGTTTTTAAGTTCACTAAAATATAATATTTTTTTGAGCTTTTCTGTCAGAGTGTAACCAAGCTTGTTAGTTTTGCCAAACTCAATGAACTAAACTTGTTTGTTTCCTAAAATACAATACACTATAATGACCAGCTACATGGTACATATGTGACCTGAAGGAAAAATGACTCACTTAATTAGGAAAATTAAGTTTTCATACTGCTGTACTCTACTTCCTCTCTTAAGAGAGCACACAGAGTACGTGTTTCTATTCTCCCCTCCGTGTATCTGCAAGTTGTCAGAATATCTTAATACATAAAGCATAGGGACACACAGTTACAAACAAGGTAGGTGACATTTGTTAAACTAAATGATAAAAACAAGCACATATTCTTGTTTTGCCTGTAAATTCTTAACCGCACTCTGAAGTAATTACTTTTTTTTGGAAAAAAAGATATGAAAGAATGCAGACACAATCCATGCTAACAATATGGCAAATTAAATAACAGTATCATTAATCCCAATCGACTCCTGACCTGTCACAGGAGCCTCGATGTCCAGCAGGTTCTTCTCTGAACGCAAAATTGCAGCACCCTCTCCTATGAGCCTCAGAGCCACTGTTTCCTCCACGCGGCCCTCCTTGGTTAGGTGAGCTTTCAGCACGTCCACTTTGGGCTTCCCCTCGCTGTCAAACACCTCTTTAGCCGTCAGCCGGTGACTGGGTGGGAACGGGACAGCTGCAAGGGTTTGAAGAAAAAAAAAAAAATCATTACAGATGATATACTTTGAAAACATATCAACATATTTACTGTGCTTTAATATACTTTTCATTGGCAAAAGGCTTATGAGGAAACGCAGTTAATTCCACATCACTGAGCAAACTGCATTTAAGCTGTTTGATTACCAGGTACTTTGTACCTTCCAGGGGATCTACTCCCAGCAGGAGAGGGAGTTGGTGTTCACTCCCTTGCTTCTAGCCCTCCCTCTGAGACAATTTACCAGATTGCTGCTATGATCTTTGAGTCGTTCAATTTTCAGTATTTATGACAGAGCCACACACTTTCTAGTTTGCTTGGCATTACTGATAGCAAAGAGATTACACTTTGAAAATTAAGCAGAAAACTGAGGTACAAGTATCTGTTGTTTTATTAACAGGTAAATACCTTTCATATGAGGACAAAGTCTAAAAACACCAGTATATTATCTCACAGGGTTTAATATGTAACCATCTCTATATTTAAACATGCTCTGTTTCATGCATGTGATTAGAAGAATAAAGACTTCAGTCTGACATGTATCTACCTATTTTTTCAAATTTGACAAAAATTGTCACAAAAAGAGTAAAATTATGTATATTTTCAATAGTTGTGATAGCATCATGGAAATAAGACTAACCAAACCACAACAAATCTCTATTTCTCTTATTTTCCATAAGTAGTCGCTCATAAACAACAGATTTTCAAAGCAATTTTATGGATATGACTAACAAGTTCAGAAGCCTGAATCCTGTTTGTTTTATTTAAAAAGGGAACCCTCCAATCTAATTACAGCATGAACATTAGATTGTACACATCATCTATGCAAATGGCACAGTGAGTTAGACTTGAAGTGAAAAACATATTCTTGTACCAAAAGAACAGAAACCCCACTGTTACTCCGAAAAATGGATCTTGTGTCTCTTCCATTTAACAGCTGACATTAAACAGGTAAAAAGGAACTTTAAGATTTTAAATGAAACTATTAAAGTAAATACCAGTATGTTAATATTACCTTTTTACAAGCCCCTCATGAGCATACTGTATTACTTACTGACAGAAAAGGTACAAAAAAAGACATAATTTAAGACCTCATCCTGTGGATTTTTAAATTCAGCAGCCTCCCCGAATTTAAAAGATAAGACACACTCTTAATTAACATCCACCTGCGAATTTGCACATAACACACAGCTGAGACTAATGCACCAAACCAGCAGCGAATACTGTTGAGTGGGGGGCTCTTTGAGTGTGTGTTTGTGTGTGTGTGTGTGTGTGTGTGTGTGTGTGTGTGTGTGTGTGTGTGTGTGTGTGTGTGTGTGTGTGTGTGTGTGTGTGTGTGTGTGTGCGTTAACATCCATCCCAAAGGCAACATCAGTGGTAATTAGACCTGCACTTTATCTGCGTCACACTGTGCTTAGTGACAGACGATATTTGGGATCTCAATGGCAGGAGTTAAAGCTTTCTAACAGGTGTAGGTTGAAACTGCAGCTTTACTGGACTTGCCAAGCTGTACGCTGAATGTGCTTTACTATGTTGTTAAAAATCTAAATAAGCAAAGTGCAGGAGGCCAGCTATCTAACCAACAGTAACTTTCACATTTCTCTACATTTGTTTTAAAATGCAATCCTCAATCCACTTGGATAAAACTCTAACTGTCCTTAAAGCCAACAGATGATACAAAATTTTATTTTTTAAATGTGGAAGTCAACATTATGATGCTGCCAAGCTATATGAAAACTAGCTTTCCTCTACCCAACTGTGAATTATTGTCTCCTGAACTACGGTTTTAAATACTAACAGAAGTACTGTGCTGTCACTATAATATACTCATGTTATAGCTCTTCATCTGAACCCTAATTTTTTTCCTAACCTAATTTCCTCTTTTCCTGCAACTATGAACCTTTGCAAATCTACACACTTAAGCCCGAAATGATCAAAATGGGACCATATCAAAAACTTTGTTTCAACCAAATAAATACTCAATGTGCTTAAAGAAATCTTCTGGCAAACAATATAAACCCAGTGTCTGCACTCAGGTATCTGGGGCATTCAGACATCCCTATCTGAGATAGAATTACCCAAGGCCCAAGGTTGGCCTCCCCTGAGCACCTGCTGTGCAACTCTAGCCTGAGGCAAGGGCCTTTGGGCTTGAACAACTATACCATGCTGGCCCCTGAGAACAGTGACACATAGTGTGAACAATCATGTGAACTACTATGAATCTGTTTGGGGGCATTTTCGAACTGGACAGATCCACGGGTCAGTGAAGGCTGGGTCAAGAATTTTCAACATGATTATGTCACAAATACTCCATCGATGATTAAGAGCATAAGTGTGAATTGCTGAATATAGAGGGTATTGATTTTAATTGGCTGTCCTAATAAAACTCCACATTAATGTGTATAACTGTCAGATGGGGGCAGAGGGTATAGTGGTTACATTATTTTCCTTAGCCCAAATTGTTAGCCAATTAAGCACTACTGCAATGACAGGCAAACTCCCAAGACAGTCCACTGCAGCTGTGCACTTCAAGCTAAACTTTATGGGACTAAACCAAGTTATTAACTTTATTTGCAAAAAAATATACTGTTTGTGTGTAAAGATAGCTGGCAGCAGACCCAGCCCATGGACGATAAACGATAAACAACATGCCTGAGTGTAAAACCATTCAGGTTCATGAGAAAGATGTATGGGAAATCCCCATGCCGGATGGTTATGCTGTTTTATTGATTATGCTTTTATAGTCTGTTAGACATTTACTGAAACATAACCCCTGCCGTTCTAAATACATACACATCCAGAGGTGATGAGACACAATGTAAATCTTTGAGATGAGTCAAGAGGGTTTTTGTAGAAGACAGGAGTTCCCATAGTACACTAGTTGGTACTATCAAGAGTATCTGTGGCTGCTGACTGAGCCATATCTGCTCCCACTAAAGTGGCTAAAACAAAACACATTTTAAAAAAAGAATGACATTATTCGTTAATAGAAATAACCTGCATGGAAGCTGTGGTTGTTGGCACACTGGCAACCTCTCAAAACATCATCCTTCCATTCCCTACAGCCATGACGATGGAAACACTGAACTTACCACTTGTGGAATTTCTAACAGCCCCCTTATTAACAAGAGTAACACCCACCTCTGCCAAAAAATGACATGGCACATTGTAATAGTAGGTTCCACACTCTAAAGAAAAAGGTGTTACTGACGTGACAAATATTAAAAGTCCAAAGTTATGAAAAAAGCACAACATGGATTAACAACCCAGTCAAATAAGAAAAATCTTCAAACTTTTTTTTTGCTCAGTTATATGAAAAAGAATTTAAATGGTGGTGTCAAATACTTGTTTAAATACTGGGCCACACCTTTCTAAGTTAATGCAGTAATGAGCAACTAAAATACGAGCTACTGACACAGTACAACAGACAAAATGTCCAAATCTCAACCCTTTTTCTTCCAGGCAAATGTATCAGAACATTCCCACTCAAGCATGTGTTGATTGTAGCAAATAACCCTGCACATCTATCCATTCTTTTACACAGAGCTCATATAGCTGTGAGAGCATAAACTGACCCGAGGCGATCTGCCCGGAATTCGAGTATGACTCGAAAATGGTCTCCATTAGCTGGTCGCTTTTGCCTTCATTAATTCTACCATTTCTCTGTTCCCTTCTGTTATGTAACCGGGAAACTGCACTGCAGCCTTGAATCTAGCCCTGAGAGAAAAATGACAAGAGAATGTGAGACGGACAGAGAGGGGAAAAAAAAGTGTGATTTAACTTTTCCTGGTAATTTGTCTCAGATTAGCATTGTAATTTACAAGATACAAATTAAAGTCATCCATTAGCCATTAGGTTTAAACACTAATAGACCACTAAACCTCTGGATGTCTGGAGGAGATGCTAAATCAGCTTTAAAGTTTATTGAATAAAATCATTCTATCCTGTGCTGGTCAGTAAGGTTTAAAAGGTTTAAAGGTTTACAGCAACATTTAACGATTTCCTTCTACAGTGGATTATCACCGAGTCTTAATTCTTTAACTCACAAAGCTTTATATCATCACCCATTGCAACCTTTGTTAATGCAGTAATCGTGAATGAAATTATTACACCAGATTATAGGAGACAAATGAGGTATGATTCTTGAGAAATCGGCACCACCAGGCGCAGTGAATCTGAAACTGCTGAGAAGCAGTGGGAAAACAGGCAGCTTGAAATGTTCAGGTTGGTGTAGATCAGAGCTAATGCGATCTCTCTGAGGAATGAGACAGCGGGAGGTGCGCAGTCATATGGTGCTGGACAGATCAGCTTAATTGGAGAAAGTGAGACAGACTGTTGCAGAGCTCACCAAGCAGCCCCTGGCTTCATTTATTGAAGAACATGGAGTGCAACCGTGAGTCTGGCCTTGTCTGGCAGTTCAGATGTCTATAATTCCTGTACATCATTTTCGCTCCTTGCCTTCTCAGCTGTCTGAGAGGTTGTGCGTGCTAAACCTAACATTAAAAAGAGCAGGCATCAGTCCGGTCACATGCAACGATAATCTAATACATCTAATACAATAATCGATAAAACTAATACAGAGCAGACCTCCAGACGTTAAAATATACCTGTACTTTGTAGCAAAATAGCATCAGAAATTGATTAAGAAGTGCTTTTATTGAAATAATAAAGTTATATTCACACAATACGGACAATCAATTGGTATCCAATTACTGACAATATTGGTGCCAGTTTATTTTCATTAAATGAGCAGCAATACCTTTAATAAACATTGACTTTAGTTGCCCCAGACAGTCACGAAGTGTTATCTGCTAATAACTGACTCTGTCTGAAAAAAATTTAAGTTGGCATTGTCCAAGCTAGGTTCAGATTGTGGCCAGTGAGAGGGCTATGATAAAATAAATGAATTTCTTTAAAACCACAGATAACGCAGACTGCCTGGCAAGAAAGACAACAACCTGTGATAAATTCTTACAGTTCCAGGGCCAGAAACCTAAGCCCTGCAATGCACAGCATCTTTCCATCAGATACTCAATTCCCCCCCCCCTTCCCCAAATTGCTGACTAAGCATGATGGAGTGTGGAGTGTGGGCATGACTCTGGCTGTCAATGCCCACGTCAAACCAGCCCCCCTCTACCATACAAGCCACCACACCAGCAATTTTCCTCCCCTTGGACTCAGCATGACCAGTGGAAATCTCAGCATGACCAACAGGGAGCCGAGGTAGAACAAAGACTGCAGAACTATGTGAGTGCAACAAAGGTCAGTTCATACAAAGCATAGAATACCAGAAATAATCTGACTACATGGTCAGAAGTTATTATGCAAAGGCAGTGTAGTGTCTGATCTAAAGCATGATACTGATCTATACCTCTGCTTCCTTACTTGCACAAAACGGCAGTCACTATTCCCCTGATCCATTTGCCTTTTCAAATGATGGTGCTGTGCTCTTTATCCTGAGGCAAGGTAAGTGGCAAGCTAAATCTATGTTTAATGAATCAAGTGGAAACTCACTATCTGATCAAATGGTACGTTAAAACCAGTGCAAGGTAAGACAGCACAAACAGAGTGGAATGGCATGCAGCAGTATTTGTCTGCAATACGCACAGAGAAAAAGAAGAAATACCACCACTAGCACAATGACATATGCGAGATTTTGCTTCAGTATAACAATATAGTGTAGTTGCACAATATTCATATGTGATATAATCTGCTATTGACAGTGTAGAAAATTAAAGAAAAAAATCAATCACTATCTTTTTTTCCATTTGGAAGGGTCTTAGTGATAAAGCAGCCTATGCGTTAGGTGTATGCACAGAGGACCCCATGCCAAGTGTTGAATAGGGCACAAGAGTGAACAACTAAAAATGCATGGGCTTGTGGAGGAGTTAGGATACAAAGGACACCAGAAAGGTGCTTGACTTCAAATGTCATCTTGCAGCAGCATCATCGCTTCGTTAATACACCACCATAGAGTCCATTCAGAAGCTGATTACCTGACATGCATAATGCAGAAGGTTGAGGTCACATGGCTGTCTTTGTTGACTGTGAAGAACTGCAGCAGTTGAACCATTTAACACATTATATTCAAGGTGATAAATTATTTGCAATATGGTCTTCCTCACACACTCGATACACCAGTGTGTTGTCTATATGTCAGGACTGAAATTGGCATCTCAGTTTTGTACTACTCCGCCTCTTTCCCCAGCCTATCTAGAAAGCCAGTACAACACTGTCATCAATCAATAATTCAGTCAGCACTCCATAGAAATGATGCATTCCTTACATACAATTAACACAATATAAATTCCCGTTACAGAATGATGCCCATAGACCACAGTACAAATGGTGTAATACTGTAATATTGGTTATATTATTGAAATGCATGAAACAATATTTAAGCAGGAGCTTGTGGCTGCCAGTTTAATACAGAGACGATTCTTAAGCAAAGAAATCATAAAACAGAAATGAATGGTTGGCTAATTCCACAACAACCGGTCTTCCTTTTGATGTGAGTGTACTGTTAACAAAAACAGCTCTAGGTCAGCACAGAAGGCTTCGTACTCAACATTAAGCATGATTCAGAAAAGCAATATTGTTTACATTGATGGATTCTGTCTAGAAGTTGACAGGGGACGCTTTAACAGCTACCCCTTTAAACAATCCTGAACTGAATGAACAGCTGTCTGGATGAAAAATGGGAAAAGCCACTTGTGGAAAGTGCAGATTTTCCTTGTTTTGCCAAACAAGTCTTTTAAACACCAGGCACATAATTGCACACTTTAAGTTGCTGGATAATTTTTGAAAAAGTAAGTACTAACAGGTTGGACTGTGTTCACTGAGCTGATGCAGCAGCTGAATCCATACACCGGTGATTTACAATGTGACTCAGTACAGCAAAGAGGGAAACTGCTCTGGTTTTCCAATATTATGTCATATGAAGATGTATTAAAATGGAAGTCAACTTACAGAACATATTGGGCTGCCATCTGGCCACTGAGGACAAAGCAGAGATTCAAAAGGCCTGCAGGCTTTAGGGCCAACGGTAAAAAGGTCACTTCTAAATTGGCATGAACCTCTTTACCATGCATTAGGGATTGACGCCTGCCCTGAACCAAACGCTTAACAGAGCATGGCTTTGAAGCTCAGTGCTTTGAGTCTGCCGATTATATCAGTGCACAGAATGGGAATGGAGTGGTTACCTCTGTGGTC
Organism: Istiophorus platypterus; assembly: GCA_016859345.1. NCBI lineage: Eukaryota > Metazoa > Chordata > Actinopteri > Istiophoriformes > Istiophoridae > Istiophorus > Istiophorus platypterus. Next base: position 11,281,898 of record CM029132.1, on the reverse strand, counting down.
GAGGCAGGAAGGAGAGCAGAGCCAACAATACTCACCTTCTCAGTGACAGACAGCAGAGGGAGGGAAAGATAAAGCGGAAAAGTAGAAAAAGAGCCCTTGGCTGTGTCAGAGGAAATAACAAATGCAAAGGGGTACTGAGAACAATTGCCAATAAAGACTCTGGAGGCCTGTATCAAGACAGATACTGTGCCATGAGGACAAGTAATGCTACACAACCCAGCAGGTATAAAGGGTAACACATTAATTCCTTTGTGCAAACAAATGATCAATCGTTTGCTTGAATAACATACTATCGTACTACCTAATTTGCTCCCTCTAATTAATATTGCAAGCCCTAAAATTACTAAATTGTGCCTTCCAATTACTCAGTTCATTCCCTCAAATTAGTAGCAAGCCAGTCCAATATATTGCAGCAGCAGGAACGGAAGTTACATGTTGTTTCGGTTAGTCCAGCCAGGAAGGAAAACGCACCCAGACCGTATTTAGTATATACTGTAGATGCCCTCAAACTACTGAATTTATCTCTGTTAAATTAATAGCATTAAAGTTAAATTGCTCATTCCATTAGCCCTTGTTTGCTCAACACTCTCCTTATACTGACTAACTGTGAAGGAATGGATGCTGTTTCAGCACTCCTTGCACTGTTTTCTCAGTCAGTTTTTGCTACATGGAGCACAAATGCTGCTGTGTATTGAACTGAAAATATAAAGTGAAAGTTTTCAGATTTAAAAAAAAAACAACAAACAAACAGTATAAATACTCCACTTTTTTTTTTTTAATTTTGCAAAAAAACAAAATAAACCCACAATTTAATTTTACAAGACAACACATTGTTTCACTATGTCCTGTGGTCAATCTCATGACTGATTGTAGCTCTAATAACTATAACTTGGATTTATTGTTGCCAGTGCACTATTATTGTACTTGTAAAAGTTGTTGACCATCATCACCCACTGCAGAGACTTAAGCTTTTACATCGCACTGAAAGACAGAAGAGATATTAGATAAAATTGAGTAAAAGCGGTTGCCAGGGAAACAGCGCTGTAGAGTCCCAGTCTAAATCTCTCATCCATCAAAATATTGGCTTAAAAATGAGATGCCACCAGCAAGTTACGTTCTGCACTGACTTGATCCAAGGCTGGAAATCTGGGCAGATACCTTATTATTCATATTCGACCCTTAATATGCTTAAACAACTAACAGATTTGCAGAATGTGGTGAACAAACAACAGGAGTGTGATGGTGCATCTGACAGCAATTCATTACAATATTTATGGCTGTCTGCACAAAGATTCCCATCACTGACAGTTATATAGGGATCCTCATTGTTAAGATAGACAGGTTGTAGGCTAAACAAGGCAACGACCTAACCCAAGAGCTGTTTCCTTTCTGCCATGGCTGGCAGGGTTATCAAAGACCATCAAGCCCTGACAGAAAATAGCCCAGAGCAGTGTTTCAGAGACCATGGAGATAGCAACGTGAGACTGAGTGACAAGCAAACGTTAATCCTGCTGTTGGCTCAACAGATCCTAGATGAGAATTGTAGAAAGCGTTGGCAGCAGCAGGTGATCAAAATGCGCTGCTGCTCAGACAGGACTCTGACTAATTCCCTGATTAATTAGTAAGGTTAAGGCTGAGGCGTGGGAGGCTGTCATGGAAGGATGGATTAATGTATGTATGCATGTAAGGATGGATAGATGTGAGTAGGTGGTGGATAATGGAAGTAGGCTGCTGGTGATGTGGTTGGGGGAGGAGGCGCATTTTCTAAGGGCTGTCCTTGCACTGGTTTTCTGGTGGTGATTGGGCGTGTGGTGAGCCATCAATGTAGCAGCTGATCAATGACACAGTGAGAGGCCGCCAGGGACCTGGATCACAGCTGGCAAATGACTACAGTGATTTGAAGCTGGAGTGGGGGAGGTGCATGAGTCAGGGAGGGAGAAAAATCAGTCAATGAAATAAAAATGCTTCAGAGAATAAGGATGAAAAAGAAAGCTAGCTGGGAAAACAGCAGCTGTCAATCTATTAGAAACAATCCACTCCCTGGAACACAGTCCACTGATACAATGTCCCTGCAAAAATTACCATCTTCACACAACTTGTTGTCTACTGCAAATTATAGACCATAAGACACTCTGCAACATGGGTGGCTTTTTTTCATGCAGCAATGTAAGGCCCAACTGTCTAGCAGTCTAAAAATTGTCATGGTAAAAGCAGAAATATAGCCGAGGGGCATTTTTTCACGTTACCTCCTTCTGTCTCAAACTGCTTTTTAAATTTGCATAGTAACAAATCATTATAAAAACAAACTGCTGAAAACTAGAGATTTACCACTCCAATACATTGTAATGGAAGAGACCCTGCATTGCAGTACTGCAATTAGTATTGGGAGAGAAACAGCTGTCATTTCTGACATTCGGTTTCTGCCATGGTAATTTCTGCACAACCATCATTTCTATATAAGTTGCCACATACATCAACAAAAAACTCTTTATTAATTAATTAGTCTAATTAATTAATTAATTAGTCTATCACATCACCAACAAACGAGGACCTCAGCAAATTCAAATGATGGCAAATAAGATGTGATAGAATTTTTAACTTCATGGATCTAAAAGTGCAAGGAATCAAAAGCAATAGGTGTGAGTGGTATGACTCTCAGGGTTCCTATTCATAACAGGTGTGATGTCTAGTCCTAGGTTAAAGACATTTTTCCAATGAATCACCTGACCTTATTCTATGTATACTGTATGCTCTTTTTCAGTACAGACAAAAGGAATGACAGTGGTCAGGGGGACCTAACGTGTAAAATAACACTATTCATTTTGCCAATTCAGTTCAAGCAATTAGGAAGCTACAATTAAAAGCTGGAATGAACATTGAAGACCATTACAAGTTTGGCCAGCACTTTGTATGAGGTTTAAAGGGCCAACAGACCAACCCCCCCAAAAAATCTCAGTCTCGATGTAAAACACTTTGCAGATTTCAAGGTTTGCGAGACGTTAACACTCTCTGGCATTTCCTCTGAAAGCCACTTTGACAGGCCCTGAAGAAGACATTCCCCGCTAGCTTTGCTGCGCTGAGGCCTGCCCCCCTCCTCCTCCACCACAATGCCGTGACACAGGATTAGCTTTCATTAGAGAAGGCGCTGTAATCAGCTTTAGAGCATAGCAGAGACGGAACAATGGAGGAGGCTGAAAGGATCTGGAAGACAGGGCGCTATGGGCGCATGCTTGGGTGTATGCAAGCTATTCCCTCAAATGGAACCTGTGGCATGTAACAGCCAGACAGATTTCTACCCACACTTAACTGCATATTCCCCAGTGTAAGGTACTACACATTTAAGACTTCGATGGTGATGAATACAGCATAAATACAACAATATTTTCTTCACTTATCAGTTTAGGGCCCTCACACAACGAGCAGGTAGTCAGCTATAACGCACTGTTGACCTGCTGCTGAACATTTCATGGTCGACCAATGCCTATAGATCTGTGACAGTCTACTGAAAGTGGGAAAGAAAGCTATCAAACTGAGTGCTCTGAACAGTGAAACCGGGCATTCACCATTTTATCTTTGTTTATCCCTAATTTTCCCGTTCTTTGGTTCTTCAACTAGCAAGACCACACCCAAACACCAATGCAAAGCTAAGCAAAGCAAGGCAAGGCAACATGCCTAAGTGCAGAACATATGTATATGTTGGAGGTCAACTGGCTGTTGGCTTTATTCTACGTGTCGCGTCAAATGCACCAGTTAATAGAAGAAATGACGTGAAGCTAAATATTTAATTGGTTTGGCAGGCAGCTGAGGAGGAATTGGAGGGAATGTTTGGATTCCAATCTGGACAAAAACCTGGCCCTGCATGTACACAGAACCACCTTTGTTCAAGTCCTTGACCACACTCCATCAAGCTGTCAACTGGCGCTTGCATTGGGAAGGAGTGACAATACAAGTCTATCGAGAACATACTAATGCTCCACCAGTGCCCAGGCAGCCACTTCACAAAGCGTTCTTGTTGGTTGCTTGTTCAATGAGTGGTGGTGTGACATGCAGACAGGTGGCTGGATATGATACAGATCAGCTGTGTGAAGTTCAGCTGAGGTTGTATTGTTGTCAAGAAAAAACAAAAGAAAAACAAAACAGAAGTTTGACAGAAGCATTACTACTAAGTTAAACATGCAAAACCCAATACTACAACAATATCATAACAGACATCGATAAATATATCACAGTATGCTTCAACAATTAAACTGGCCAGCTTTGTAGCAACTTTTTCAAAAGTGTTTTAAAATGGTAGTTGTTCATACAATGTCGGCTCTCTAAGCAAATTAGTTCTATACTTTGCACCTGGGATTAGTTTTGTTTTTGAATATTTCAATCCACATGTGTAGATCCTTTAGAGAAAACACTAGAAGAAATTCAGCCCAAAGAACACATTTGCTGCAAGTATCCAGATATATTATGTCTGTTTATGGAGTGTAATATTCAATTTAAGAAAAATCTAGAGTGGCATCGACATATAATCACTAACATTATGAATTTGGCTGGCTTATCAGGGAATGCTCTATGTTCTTGCTCTACCGCGTGTCAAATCCCTAATTGGGAATATAAACAGACAATGACTCCTAACACCATCCAATTGAATACAATATTGTCTAATACGTTATCATATGGTATGTAAATCAATAGAAAAAATTTGTTACGTTCCAGAAACTCTGACTGACTTCAGTGTTTTCTGTAATCATTCACAGCTTGCCTCTGAGATAATATGCCTCAACAGGCGTGATCGCACCTCCCAAGGAGGGCTCGTTGGCAGCTGAGATGTTGGCATTTCTAGAATGCAATTACTAGTTGCATAGAGAAGGGATGAGGCCAGTGTATATTTGCATCCACACTTGCATACCAGACCTGAGGTTGACCCAAATAAAATGCTGCCTGAACTGTAGATAACATTCCTCATCATTAATTAACCCCCATCCCCGCCTCATAGACCTCTCTACTGAGAAGGTTACCTGCTTGATTTGAAAGCGAATACCACACAGCCACTATCACAATGATCCGTGGACTAGGGCAAACCCTCCCGACCATACAAGAATAGCCTCATCACATATATGAAATGGCATTCCTCCATGCTGTGTCAAAAGGACAAGGGTGGGTCAGAAATTGCAAGCTAAAATGTATGAGTTCTAAATAAATAAATACATAAATAAAGCTAAAATATCTCATCCCAAATAGTACTAAAGGTTTTGGATTCATGTATCATAAGACACATCTAATATTGTAACACATCTTTCTGGTATCAAATGTCTCTGTCCAAGAGATCCATGGTTGAGTTTTCATTTCTGGCGGACTAACTGTGGTTTTTTAGAGGACAGGTGGTGAGGCAATGGGATGGCACAGCCGGCCACCTCCTACCTACCTCTTGCCAAGACAACACGGCCCCTAAGAGTCCCCTTCCTTTGCCATCGCTTCCTTTTTCCCCCTTGCCCAGGCCCACCTCTCAAGCCCATCTCAGTATCTAGGCCATGACTGTGCGGGTGTGGTGGGTTCTCCTGCCAGCAGGACTACCTGACTGCCAAGAAAGAAAAGCAAAAAATGGCACGGGCTAGGATTGGAGGGAGGGAGGGAATTATTTCTCTATCGACCAAAGGAATTCTGAGTCAGCAATGGGATATAACTCCACACCAACCACACACACGCACATCATGTCTCGCCAATCCAAGCCCCCTGGAGGAGATCCATATATCAGGAGAAGCCGTGACGGAGCCCCCGAAGTAGCTGCTATTATGCAACCCCTTCTGGGCTAAAAGTGACTGTAAAGTAAATCATCCTTCCCTGCCGCCAGCCTGACCTCCATATTGCAGAGAAAGCACTTTCAAAATTCACTAGCGGAGTATTATGCTGAAGGCACCATCTGTGCAGGCTTTACTAGCAGCCGTGAGATTAAAGGCAGTTAAAGCATCACATTCAAAAGGAAACTCTGCAGTCAGGATCCAATCAAAGATGGGGAGCCTATGTTAGGGACAGAGCCTTTATAAGACTCTCGTGCTGCTGGGAAGTGTGGATCGAGCAGAAGCAGACTGCCCAGGTCATGCCCCTGATCCCCTCGTGCCAAACAGGCCTGCTCCAAGGGTCATGTGTCCTTGAGGATCGTGTCAGTGCCAAAGTCAGGACTCAGAAAGGGACACTTGACAGCTTGACTGCCTGAAGGGAGTCTTGACTCCCAGACGCTCTTCTCCTTCACTTCTTTGCCTGTGCATACACATCTTTTCACATTTTCAGACCAGATACAGTTGGTCAGCTTTTTTCAAAATCTCTTCTTTGGAAAAACATTCAAAGACATTCCCACTTGTATGTTCCCCAGCAGAGCTCTCCTGCAACATTAAAGTTTAATAATTTCCGTTCTTGTGTACCAAAAAAGTGAATACACGGGACTGAACAATTTTTAAAGTAAACACTTCCTTTACTGAAGGCAAACAAAGACACACAAAATTAAACCCTCCCATATACCCTGGCGATGGTTATAAAGGGTATTAAAGTTAGCTAGCTGTCAAACATACACTATATTTACTTTGAGCAGCAGTGCTGCAAAGCCTAATACTGTGGAACTTCGTAGCTCTGTACTGTACAGACCATCTGGCTGAAAAGAAGTCCCTGCCCTCTTAACTGCCAGCCACAAAACAGACAGTACTCAACAAATGTTTAATGCGGCTTGAAGTCATTGTCTGACAACGTTCCTGTCATGAAGTGTTTGAGACAGAAAATAACCATGAATCTGGGCTGGTGGAGGAGAAAGCCTAATTTGATTTCATTATGCCAATTGCAGCCAAAGCGCTGGCTTAAAATCACTCGGAGATACACTATCTGCCGGCCGACCAGCTGATTTGTACCTCGATATGGCCATCTCAAGGCTTGTCACATTCCTCCAGGGGGATCAGATTACGGTCTATACAGGGAGATGGGCGTGAAGCATTATGGGTGTTTTGGTCTTACAACATGGGTCTGACAAAGCTAAGCAGCAGCATGAGCAAGTGAGTGTGCAAAAGGAAATTAAAAGATATACTGAATGAATGGCAGATTGTGGCCTAGAGGAAGCACTGTAGTTAAGGTTGAAGCAGGGACGGCAGAACCGCAGCAAAAACTGAACAGAGGAAAAAGACAAGAAGAATGTTGTTTGATGGTGGCTGGAGTACATGACAAAGAGAAAGAAAACAGTTGAGCCAGTGAAAAAGAAAATAATCGGCCTTGTGCAGTACACCTCACATTTTTACCAGAGCGAATAAAGCTAGTTCTGACTGAAGTAGCTGTCAAGCTTCTCTAGAAAAGCTGTCAAAGACATTGTACTCTGGTATTCTTAAGACTATGTGTCACAGACGGGGACATACCCAAACTTGTGTTCACAGCAGTAACTGCGCACCAGAGGGCTTGTGTGTCACTCAACAACCTTACCAGTTTCTGAGAGGGCTGGGCCACTATTAAAGGCTTGCATGATATAGCAGAGCAGTGAACAAGGTGCAAAACAACATGACGGCGCTTGAGCTTGTGTGAGTGTGTATGTGTGTGTGTGTTTGTGTGAGTTAACGCAGAGTCAAGATTAGCTTGTTAAAATGCAACATGTCTTCCAAGGTTTTATGATTCTGTTAAAACACAAAATCAGCAGAATGGGAGGCTCCCACTACTTCCTTGAGTTTGACATTCTTTAGAGTCATCACTGCAAAAATATGAAAACACACGCACGCATGTATGAACATGCACAATAATGACAGTTGACTGGTGCATCAGCTACGGTATGATAATAAACAGGACCTCTCTGCATGCAATCATAAAGCAAAATGCAACAATTTATAAGCAGCAGGCCCTATTGACAGCAAAAAATAGTAGTTCAGGAGCCCCTCCTCTACCCCTTATAGTTCGATAGGGAGTGGTTCCGTTTTAAAGCCTAAATGACTGGTCATAGTAATGTATGGCTCCCTGGCGATGTTTGGACAGGCATAAAATCAATCCGACCAATGGGACACGCTAACCCCTCCACAATCTGGCTAACAGAGGCACACTGTGAGCTAAGCCTGACGAGATATCAGTTTGCACTATGATCGCCTGGGCCTGGCAACTGCATAGGCCAGCTCCAAGTCGGCTTTACTTCCATTGGGGCATGACTGTCTCATCTGCAGCGTGTTGCTGCCAAGCTACTGTCTACCATGGACTAGCTCTTGTGTAAATTAAATCTAACTTCAAACAAGATAAATTGACCTTGAAATTACTAGCAGATTATTCCCAGAGAAAATTGATTGTTAAGAGCCTGCAGCTAGTAATGAAATTTCACCTAATGGTATCTTTCGAGTTGACCCTGGGGTCTGATTCAACCGAGAAAACAGCAAAGGCAGAATAATAAATACATGCCACTTCTACAGTATGTCTATCCACTACCTCCCTTCTAACACACACACACACCTCACTCATGACGAGGGGTCTAGTCAGCCTCTGCAGAGTGTATTCTGAGTGAGTGGGCCAGGCAGCAGTCCTCCTCTCCAGCCATCATTAGTGTTGGGGCAAACTAAACCTTTCAGTATTCGGTTGTCTCAAAGAACATTTTATGAGATACATAAGATTTGACCCATGGGCAAAAATAATACAAGCTCATTGGTAAATTAGTTTAAAACCACTTTTATAAAAAGCCATGAACGAGTCACAAGCTTGATAACGCTCGAGTGCAAATTTTTAAATGAAGTCCTGATATAAGAAAATTGGGAAACTGAATAAATATTTCGATGTGAAGCATGTCAGCCATCATCAGGAAGTACTGTCATGTCCTGTCACGAATATGCTCATTTCACGAGACAACATCCTGCGAGGTCAATTATAGAACAAGCTGACATCCAATCAAACATTTTTTTTCAGACATTTTTTTCCTACAGTAGACTAAGATAAGCAGACACCAAATTCACCACCACATGTAATAAGAGGGTTAATTTTCAGCCAGGTGGTCTATAATTAACGTGTGTGAATGAGTGTAAATAAACCTTGGGGCCTCGCCTCACCTCCAGCTGTATTTGTATAGCTGGAGTTTCTCGCTCGTCCACACAGGGTACTTTAGATAGTTAGCTAATGACACCTGAAAGAAAAGGAAAGTCCCCCCGGGGCTGTCATTTCAGAAGCAGATTCAACAGTGAATGAACAGAGGAAAAACAACATGCCATATAATTTCACTTATTTACTCATCTGTAATTAGGGCTTTCCTTAATTAAGCAAATTTTAAACAGAAATTTTTAAAAATCTTATTTTAAAAAGCTCCATGCAGAGCCTGAGACTTTGCTTTGCAAAACAGACAAGGGAAAATTAATATATGTGCTTAATGTCTAAACACAATGATTATAGAAAAAGGAAATCTTGCTTTTTATTCTTTTCCCCACTGTTAATAGAGGTTTTAAGGAAGTTAATCCATAACACTTGGTTTAAACTATTCATTGGTCTGTTAATTAAAAGGACGTGTGTATACAACATGATCTCTCTATTCCTGTCTTGTAAAATCTGTTCAACAGTAGATTCAATTGGTAAATAAAAAGGTGAGGGAGGGGTAAATCCTACACTGCATCTTCTCATAGTGCAGCAAACAAGTGGCAAGCTAGACATTCAATATGAGTCCTACACATTCTTCACTTTAAGGCTCTCCTGGTGTATTGTGAAAAGCGATTAGTGAAAATGCCCTGAAAAATATACAGACTCACAATCTAAGGCCTGGCCAAGAACCACTGGGCGATGTGTCTGAATGCGCAGTGCTGATGCCATGTTGTCTGATGCTGTTCCTGGTACCTTTGCGTCAGTAATCAGCCGAATCGACTCCCACCAAATCAAACCTACAGTTGACTGCAGTGTAACATCCTGAGGACAAATCTGAATACTGTGAAAAATCATGTTCGGCTCTCACACGATACGCTTTACCAAACAAAAATACAAATCTACAGTCATACCCGAACCACACAGGCTGAAATGAAGAAATAAGGCCTTACTGGCTGTCATGGCCAGTATTTTCTCCTATGGATGCAATGACTTACAAGCAAATTTGCATTCTGGGGTCATTCGGTAAAACCAGTGTCACCGTCCCTGTTCGGTGTGTGCTAATATAAAAAGGCAAAGTAATGATATCATTATAAACTCCCTCATAGCTAAGGTTTGACTCTACTTCTCAAACTATAATGTCAGATAGAGTACACAGGTTGTATATTACTTGCTTTTCTTGTTCCTTGACTCACATGTCCACGTACTTCAGATGAAAAAGAAAAATCAACATATTCATCAGTTCATCAGTTGCATTTGTATCGGCTTCACCTTGTGTGTAGGCGTCAACAAGTACAGATGCCTACATGATAGCAGAGAAGAGGCAATCTCAACCAGACTGTTACCATGAGATACTACGCACCTCCATGTCATTCCCTGCTCTCCGCGCACTGAGTGGATGAGCCAACACAGGAGTTACAACACCACTCCCCCTGTGCTGACTTTTTTCTGCTTACTAATCTACAATTTACAAGCAGCCCGCAGATGGTTTTACTCCTTTCACCCATATTTAAATACAAATGACCGCCTGGCACAACATGGGAGTGTGTGTCTATGTTTGCATCTGTCACCCAGCAGCATGCAGAGGCTTGTCCCACTCCATGAAGACAAGTCTTCCATTTAGCTCGCAGGTTTGTTTTCACCACAAGGAACCTCCTCCCCTCTAATAAAAGGCAAGTACGAAAGGGCAATGGGAAAAGTGAGGCGGAAATACTGCTTGTTCACACAGAGGTGGTTTGTCCCAGATAAAAATGAGACTGTGAAGATCTTTTATTCTGAGGGGGGAAAAAAATATTCAGCGTTGCTAAAATGGTTTACTTTTTTGGCACGTAGTTCATGGTGGCTGTGTGTGTGTGTGTGTGCATACCTGTGGGCTGTGGTTAAATAAATATTTAGGAAATATCAAAATGTAAACAGCCAGAATATTCTATTTCCAATGATAAAAGGGTGAGAGGATTTCTTTCATTACATTGATGCACCGATTGTAAATTATGCAGGTAAAACTACATTGATCTCCTAAAGCAAAAAAGAATTCATCCTTCTGACTTCAGCAATCATGCATACAAAATGAATAACCACAATCACACAAACAGTTCCTGATAAAAAAAAAAGCTGCTCAATTAATCTGTCACTGGATCAACAACCCGGGTGTCACCACACCAATCTAGTTAACATTACTGACTCTCTATTTGATGAACAAGTGCTGCAGATAAACAATGCAACCAAGAAATCCCCTATGGTTAGAGAGACCCCTGCAAGGGCTAAAACCTTTGCTTTTTTACAAGAATTGTTTGCAGGGATGTATGCCCTTGTATTGTAGTCAAAAACTGGATTCGGCGAAATAACAGACTATCTGAAGTGGTAGCCTGTCTGAAACCTGCCTTCATGCCCACATGCTCATCAACAGCTCCCTTCAGCCACTTTCACTTACTTTCGCTCACCAAGCCGCCCACTCCTACACACTACCTCCCCTGACATGTATTAATAAGTTGAAATCGGTGCTGTCACTACCACTATTAATGCTACTATTACCACATAATTAGTTTTGCTGAGACTGGAGTGTGAGATGAACATGGTTTGGATTAACTTTGCAAAAGCATTTAAAATAAGTGGCAAAATATTTATTAGTTTACAGCAAAATATATTAATCTTTAGATATATTTAAAAACTGTCTTTTATCTTGACAATCTTATGGTAAAAATAATGTAGGAGTCTAGTGTTTTGTAAACCATTTTCAACTAATTGAAATGCCTTTATTCTCTTGCAATGTTGTAAATACAACTCTACTGTCTTTTTCTGATCCAACTAGCAAAAGAACAATGGTAGCCCCGGTTGTTTGACTGTGCATGTTTCTTTAATGGATTCACAATTTTAGCTCACAGATTCCAAATCTGTCTGTATTTCAAATAAATAAATAAAAAGACAAAACTAAATAAAAACACTCCAACACACACATACAAATCACTCCTGACTCTAATAATCATCCACTGAGATGTTAATGAACTGAGTCTCTGTTCGACCAATGATTCATGGCCCTTGACAAAGCATTTGTTTTCAATTTTTACTAAATAGCATTTGGCAACAATCCAAGGTTTTCCCATACATTGATTTATCTGTGGCAGCCTGCCACAGAATCAACCATTGAACACCACATACTGATTTTTTTTAACCATTTCAAATAGGTAAAATTTTATTTCACTGTAGAGCTGCGCACAGAGCACTGACCCACCCCCCCTCACTCTGGATTTTTGTTTTTTCCCCACAGGTAAGCAAAGAAGGCCACATATCAGAGACCCAACTCTTCAAATAAGTTATAGCAAGCATGTGAGGAGCCGAGCTAGATGGTAAAGCTATAAGTTAATGGTGGAATACAGCTGGGCTGTTGAGGTTGGAATGCTGTACGCGGGTGCTAGTCCCTAGACTGCTTTTGTGAGTGGATAATGTTGTGGATAATGTTTATTCTTTAACTCTGATTCTGAATGTTTGCTCCCCCAATCTAAATGAATATGAAAAAGCATTTTAAAAGACTCAAAAGGGCTTGTCCTCTTAAGAAAACCTGCTTTCTCAAGTAACTAAAAATGACCAGTGTTGTACATGTATGTATACAAATGATCACATGGGTGCATTCTGAATCTACCCCCAAAAAGTCACACTTCTTCACTGCCTGCACGCACTCTTCCCTCCAAGTGGGAGTTAAGGTGAGAAAGCAGATTTACTACTCTAGTGGCCTCTAATATAACCAAGCAACCCAGTTGCTCCCAGTTCACTGGGTTAGCCTCTCCTCCCCCACACTCACTGTGCTGGGTGCCCAACATGTAGTTACATGTGTTGTAGACACTGTATTGATTGAATTGTGACTTTGCTGCCACCAGCTCCAGACAGCGATCTAATGACACACGTCTCTCCTCTCTGCTCCAAATGGTTTTTGTTAGCCACTGTAGCTCACAAAAGGAGAATATGTTGGTTTCTGCCAGCCATGAAATGGGAAATGCCGAGGATTTGTTTATACAGAGGCTGATTTTACCAAATACAATCACGTAACATTATGGTCTACAGCTCATGGATGCCACTGTGGGTACAGGCAATCAAGAGTTTTTTTTTTCTATTTTGTCCTCTGCAAGATGGTATTTTGGTTGTTGAACCACAAAATGTGGCATGTATGTTGCATGTTAGGCACATTCTGAAGAGCCTTAATAGTACAAAGCCACAGTAAAACTCTGTCCATCAACACAAAAGCTACAAAACCAATGGTTCAAATGTATCAACACTGTAAATTCAAAGGTGTTCAGATCCCCAAACTGTACTCATAGGCTTAACAACCATCTGAAAATGCCAAGGTAGGTAAACACCCCACCCCCTTTGCTTTATTGAGACCCACCATCCATTTGTTCACATGAATTAGCAAGAGCAGCAGCTAATGCATGGAGTCAGATTACAACCTCTGAGCAGAGCCGCCTTTATCCCCCTATATGGAGCCTAATCTGTCCAAATCCACCGCTTTGCTGTGCCCTAAATCCACAACACAGCTTAATTCCCCATTAATCTAATGAGTGGTAAAGGTGCACATACTCAGGTTCAGAAATCACAGACTGTGTATCTAAGCATCACCTTACAACTGAGGTAGCTCAGGTCTTCCCTACAATGCTAGGATGAAAAAAACATTGTTATGAAAAAAGAAAAGGGAAAATCGGCAAAAGGTTGTGAAAGACTACACAAGCAGCTAGAGGACATGGTTTAGATTGCTAGTTTGGTCATATTCTCGTAGTTTCTGTTGTTTCTGCTTCCCGGGTCGAGCTGTTCCAGTGTGCTACTGGCAAGAGACGCTGAGAGGGAGGTGACCCGGCCCCCCAAGCCTACAGCACCCAGACTTCTTCACATGCCAAGGAGCCATGACAAATTGGGCGGGGGCCTCCCTGCTGACTCATGAAACTTGGGAACCCACTTACTCTGACTAACCTTTTCTTAGTCAGAAAGGTTAAACACACACACACACACACACACACACACACACACACACACACACACACACAGCAACAGCCTTTCACGTCCAACCTGGCCAAATAAGAAAACTATGAGGGCCTATTCTGGTGCACTGGATTAAACGCCCCTGTTCATATGGGGTTCAACTGTTCGACCAGTCACAAGTTGTGACAAACCACTGATTGCGTCTTTAACACAGAAGAAGAGCTTTCAGACAAGACTATTTTCACACCATCACCATCCCACTGGAATATTTAAGGAGGGCTAACTCTTTATTTAGCTGCAAGATGTGTTGATCTATAATTTTGTTATCGATGAAACTGCAGATTACTTTTAATTACTGATAAATAGTTTAGTCTATAGTCAGAAAATAGTGAAAAATGGCTCTAACAATTTACTGAAGCCCAATAAAAAGTCTTCAAAATGCTTGGTTTGGTGAACCAACTGTCCAATCACAAAAGACATTCAGTTTACTATCACATAAGACAAAGGAAAAAAAGCAAAGAGCACTACTTAGAAACTGGAACTGGGGAATTTGTTGGGATTTTTTTATTGAAAAAAAACCTGAACAACTATTAACTGATCTCTTCAATTTGGGGATATTTTTTTCTGTTGATCAAGTCAACATTAATGTCTAATTACCTCAGCTCTAGTGTTATTGCTTAGTAGAATAAGAACTTTGTTCTCAAAGACTGATTATTGATTGAGATATTAATACTGACCAAAATAAGGGGCCTAATTATTTTAGCCACAATAACTTATACACAAGTGGCTGGATTCAGTGCCTCACTTTTCACCCTTTCTAGAAGTCATAAAATGCCGCGCATCCACCGCGAAAGGATCAAATCCTCAGCCATCTCTCACAGAGATCGATTCTATCCATTAGAGGAAAAACACCCTCATAGACTGAATAAATAGCATTCTTCAGTCTCTTCATGTCTTCATAAAAACATTAACATTTTTGGGCAGCCAAAATGCGTAACAACAGTTTGATGTCATCTAGTTTGCCTCATCTCCATCTCACAGAGCAGCAAAGTCATTATTTGCACTTGATTAATATTGACTGTATAGCAGAAGAAGAAATTACTGATATTGCTTAAAACGTACTAAGAATAATCTTACTGACAGTCTGATTTGCACAGTTTTACTAACATCAAGGGAGTTGTGACTTCATAAAAATGTGGCAGCCTGTTTCTACTGAAACTTTAAATTCACAATTTATAGACACAGCAGACAGGTCCGGGATTAATATCAGACAGACTAAACAATTATTTTAAATCGCTTAACTTCCCCATAGAAATATTATTCCCATGCAAATAAAGCTAATGCAAGGGTTGATGCATGCTAGTCAGGAAGTATTACTCATAATAAAAGCACCTAAAGGAAAATACCTACGAAATGGCAATTTCATTTCTCTGTATTACTCTTTGTTTATGCCACATAAGAAAGAAACATCACGATGGCCAACATGTCGGCTTCTGATCATGAAGCAGAACCATATGCAGGTGATCATACGTAAGGCGAAGATCAAGTATGTGGCATTACTTAATGTTCTGTTCTATAAATGACTTGGCTATCCAGCTGGGATCAGTGGCTGGCACTGAGCCGCTGTCACCACCACCATCTCTCCAACCCACGCATGTCTGAGCATGGGGGCCTCTCCTCAAAAGTCAAATGTCAGATGTTATCCATCCCTACTCATAGAGAAGGGCCCGGCACACCATCGGGGGCTCAGAGGCCCTGCTTCTCAGCTGGTGACGGAAAAACACCATTACTGAGTTCGTTTTGCTTTGGAAATCAGTGGTTTTCATGAGTGCACCATGAAGACCATATTACTAACAGTGTATTTATTTATCTTATATTTAACTAAGGGTAGAACTAGTATTAACTATCATGCAGTATATACCTAAAGAGAAAGATTTGTCTCTGCATTCAATCTTATAGTCACTTTATTGGCAATAGTTATAAAGTCTTTAGTATCTACAATAGTATCTCAAAAACTCAGCATTTTAAAATTAAATAAAAGCGACATTATGATGGTTAATTTGAGTTAATACATTATCGGCCCATGAATATATATATATATATAGTCAACAGAAATTACTAAGCAACTACTCTACTACTTATCAATTAATTAATTAAGTAATATTTTAAGCAAAAATACCATGAATTTATTAGTTTTACGTTCCACAATGCAAATATTTGCTGGTTTCCTTGCTGAACTGTGGTAAATTTCAATATACTGTTATCTGACATTTTACATACTAAAATGTCAATCAACAATGAGCTGCAGCTAAATGTCTAGAAGTTGTGGAAAAAAAATCATGACCACAGACTCTGACAAAATAATCAGGATTATCATGAGTTACAACATAATCCTTATTTATCTGCTACTAAAACAGGTTAGACTTTAAAAAGTTAATGCAAGATATCTGCAATGGTCAACTACCCAGCAGGAATTCTATACAGCAAAATCAAAATCTGTCTATTAACCAACAAACATACAGGTGATGGAGTTCATTACATTTAATTACTATATACTGGAAATTGCTCACGATTTCAGTTTATTTATGTCAGTAATAAAAACATGAGGACAATTACGCAACTTCCTCTGCCTTAGCTGATTAAAATCTTATGAGTAATTACTATGGGGCAGTGGCTTGCAGAAGTATTAAGATAATGCATCCTGAAAACAGGTAGATGCAAAGCACTTATGATAAGTTGGCCTGACGCCTTGTAGCAGGGCAAACTAGGCAGCTGGAAACAAATTACTTCACATATATACCCTGCAGTTATTTTGGAGAGGTGCTTTGTACACAGCCAGCCTCTGTGTTGTCATAATACTGATGCATTACCAAAACACTGACTTCTCAAAAACTTGATGAATAAATGAGTTAAATTACTTTGTTGATCTCAGCATCAGGTTAAGAAATGAGCCCCCAGAAACTGGCCTCTCAGATTCCCTGGCAGCCTGTCTAATGACTAATCAATACATTTTAACCTGATTAAGACCACAGCAAACCTTCACTGAGCTGAGCAGGGAGGTACTGAAAATTCACTATAGAGACATGCAATGCAATGGCATCTCCTCAGCATAAAAACAGCCATGTGACTAACGCAAAAGTGGCTTCAGATCTATATAACATGACCAGCCAAGTGTCCCAGTGATACTGTTAATCTCTTCAAAACCCATACTTGTCGTATCCATTTTTCATTACCCTTCAAGTTGGTGGAGACTGTAGGGGGATGATCTCTTGAAATATTCATTACAAAAGCACCCAAGATATGCTGTGACTCTTTCAACACTCAACCCCATTTTCTCTGCAAAATGCAGCCATACTTCAACCAGTAAGCTCTGTATTTGATATGGCAAAGACACTGCTTATCATTTTGATAAACATTTTTCCATTTCAAATGGAACAAGTTAAGCCTAAGAAAGCAATGAAGTGGAACTATATTTGCCATAGAGCTAAGCGAGGCAGAGCTCAGGCTTGCCTTTTAATATAGGGTATAGTCAGTGATTCCAGTCACGGTCTTTTGAACACTGCAGCGTTGCCTTTTCTCCTCTCTAAACAAAATCATAATGTTTAATGGTCACCGATGATCTAATCATCTCAACCGGTTGAACCCTAGGAACTAAGGCTGAATAAAAATTACTCAACAGTTCCTTCCTCTGCTTGTGCACACTGTGATCGCTGTACATGCCTGTTGTGATGTACTTGAGCTGGGGCAGGAATAATGGTTGCAACTAGTGCTGGATCAAAATCAGTCAGTACAAACAAAACACATTCTGTCCTCTTACTTCTGAGGAAAGGCTACACATCTGTCTTCACGCATGAGGAATTTCCACGTAGAGTGACATAAAGGGCTCATGTTCAAAAGCAGAAATGGGCTCGATGCTGCAACGTAAGTGGAGAACTGCCTTTAAGATGTCAACTGGCATGGAACTGGGCAGGCTACGTTTGCCCCCTATTCCGTGTTCACGGGGGTTGTTCGGCTCGATTATGATCTTTATTGCGCTCTTATGGTAGACTGCAAAGGTGGAATGTCAGACCTGTAAACACAGAAGGAAGGAAGAACCAGCCCATATGCCGCCAACACTAAGAAGCACACGACGAACACCCCCAAATATGAGATTACAAAAGATAGGCGACACCGAGTAGTATTATGCAATACCTGAAAAAGAAGAAGCAGCCTGAGGAAAACTATGCTTGGTGATGCATGCAAAATGAGAGAGAGAGAGAAAAAAAAAACAATCGCCCTTGGGTTGAATGCAATGGTTGTGGAATATCTGCATGCATACTGTAAAGCTGTGCACAGTGTGTGTGTGGGTCTGTGTGTTTGTGTATGTATATATCTACACACACACACACACACACATATGTGTATACTTACACACATTATATACATTACATATACATTATATTTTTATATATACATTATATACATTGTGTGCGTGTGTGTGTGTGTATATACGAATACATACACAAACACACACACACACCAAAATGACCATGCATCTGTCACGCCGCTGGCTGTATTCGTGGCTGGTGAAAACAGACAAGCGGCGATATCAACGCCTCACAGGTAGAAGGAGACACATTTTCTCGCTAAATTCTTGCCCTGGTTGACACACCGGAGTTACCCTCACTTCCTAGTTAAACGCCGCCTGTCACTGCTCGGCTAACACCCTTCTTCCTCCATAGCCAGCAAACAGATTCTCGACTACGTTATTATTTTATTTTCTGCCTTTGCCTTTGCCGCCGCCGCCGCTACGACCGTGAATCTCTCCCGAGTCAGCCTCGGTTGACCGGAGGCGGAGGGAGCCGCGGGGGTATTTCATATCTCCGCCGTCTGGTTTCAACGTGCCTCGAAACAAAAAAACAAAAACAAAAAAAAAAAAACAACAACAAAACAAAAACAAAACAATAAAAATAAAAATTAAAAAAACGAAAAATAACAATCCCACACTCACATTTCACCACCCTGTCCGTCGTGGATAACTTCGGCTCATCATTCGGCTTGTTTTCGGACATTTCCAGTGTGATATAATATTGAGATTATTAGCAGAAAACGGGACTGAGGGGGGGGAGAAAAAAAAGAAAAATAAAGGCTCCCTGCGTCGCTCTCGACTGGAGAAAAAGACTCTCGGGGTCCGTCCGAGGGGGGGAAACGGAGCCGCGGTGATCTCACCCGGTCCCGTCTGCGGCCAAAAATACTCGCAACGCGGCTACGGTTTCACCGCCTGTGCCGTCGGAGCTGCTCCGTCTGATTTACCGTTGCTCCGCGGTCGAGTCGCCCGAGTCGCGGCGCCGCAGCCGAACGTGCTGGGACGCCGAGGGCCCGCCCCCGCCGGCCCGCGACGCCTCCTCCGATTGGCTCCTGCGGGGATCGCCGCCGCGACCGCTCGGTCGCTTCCGTCGACAGGGCCGTTCCCGTGTCGGTCTGGCCCCGGGTATGAATAATGTATGAATTGCTTATAATAAACTCGTAATAAAAAAAAAATTGTCAGTGGATATGTTGACTAGATGGGCGAATAAACAGGTAGAAAAAGGGAAACTATTCACCTGAGACGGGATATAAATTGAATTTGGCACAAAATATGAGCAATGCACGTGTTTGGCCTTGACTGAAGATTTACTTTCTTGCTTGGAGGTACACTCTCAGCATGGAAGCCCATTTTATGCCAGAAAAAAAAAATATATTTTTAAAAAATCAATTAAAAGAAATAAAGAGGCGATGCACACTTGAAACATCTTTATTTTTATTTTTTTTAGCTGCAAACTAAATGAAGACTTTACTGCGATGAGATGCACAACAGTGCTGGTGTCGATGTTGAAACTCCATTGGTTGAAAATGGCCAAACATGCTATGATTGTTTATGAGTCATCCACAACCTCAGAGGTCCAATGCTGACACAGAGTCGACCTTTGGAACTTTCTCAAGTCGTGAAATTTATATTTGAAAAAAAAAAGGATTTTCGAATGAATAATGATTTAGACTTTAGTGCACAACAGTGCCATCCAAACTACATGCTCATCTCCGAGAGCTGTGGCTTCAGGCATTACTGGGGCTGGAGCCCAGAGCTCCATTTGATACAGCTCTGGAAAACCATTGTTTCCACTACAGTAATGTCCGCCTCGGGGGATTCTGGAGGGGAAAAGACCTCCACCTCAAAAGGGCCCTCAGGCAAAATTGCCTTGTGGTCACCGAGCAACTCCGGATTCACACACCAACTCGCTCTCTTTGTTTTATTGGCAGAAATGAGCTTGCATATATCAGGGCCAAAATAACTTGATCTGCATTATTTTCATTTTCCCTCATTTTATAGTTAACAACAGTAACAGGAAAAAAGATATCTCAAATTCT
The DNA here is from genome assembly GCA_016859345.1 of Istiophorus platypterus. Classification (NCBI taxonomy): domain Eukaryota; kingdom Metazoa; phylum Chordata; class Actinopteri; order Istiophoriformes; family Istiophoridae; genus Istiophorus; species Istiophorus platypterus. The sequence goes on along the minus strand of CM029132.1, from coordinate 11,261,498 downwards.
AACTAAAAGGCCAGATTTCCATGAAATTTGTTCTGGATATTCATAGTTCCCTCAGGATGAATCCTGATAGTTTTACTGACCTTTTCATATTAGATTTTCCGAGAGCTCTTTTCTAGTGCCGCACTCAGGAAATAAAATATCAGCAATGCACACACGATATTTCACAGAGATTGCAGAGATGTTCATGCTCCTATGGAGATAAACCATTTTGATTTCAATGGCCCCCATGTCCTTTCCTCCAGCACCACCCTCAGGACAAGATTTGCAGCTTGACTCTTTTTTGTTTACACTGGTGATCAGACATTATCAATGTCTCAGTTGAGGTCAGACCTGCCTCTTTTTTTCCATGTCCCCAGTGAGTGAGTGAGTGAGAGAGTGAAAGTGTGTGGATCTGCAGGCATGGGAACAGCATGATCCGTCACTTGTGATTCACCAGGTACAAAGCAACAGCCATTTGCATGAAGGAGACCTTGGCTTTCATCCACTAATTTTTCTAACAGTTAAATAGTTCTGGATTTCAGTTACCCCACTGCTGTTCAAAGGAAATAAATTTTAAAAATGGTGGCATGCTGCAATTGGTGAGCGAGTGGTGGGCTATGAGTCAGTTGTTTGGCAGTAGAAATGAAGCTCTAAGCTTTATTTCTCTCTGTATTTCTCTCGGAATTCATGCGTGTGTGTGTTGTCTCTGTGTGTGTGGGAGTGTGTGGGTGTGTGTGTGTGTGTGTGTGTGTGTGTGTGTGTGTGTGTGTGTCTGAGTGTGTGTGTGTGTGTGTGTGTGTGTGTGTGTGTGTGTGTGTGTCTGAGTGTGTGTGTGTGTGTGCGTGTGTGTGTGTGTGTGAGTGTGTGTTGAGTCAATGTGTGTGTTGTGTGTGTGTGTGTGTGTGTGTGTGTGTGTGTGTGTGTGTGTGTGTGTGTGTGTGTGTGTGTGTGTGTGTGAGTGGATGGTAGGCCAGAACATCCCACAGCCTTTTTATCTCTGACTATAGTGGAAACATTCACACTAGATCATTAGTTTCTGGTTCAGCCTCAGGTTCCACTGCCTTACACTGATGGCTCCGCAGACTTAATTAAACTTTGGTCGAAACTGTGACCCAAGTTTTTCACTTTCTTTTTTGTCTGCTTGACAGTGACCTCTCTGGGTGTTATTTGCTGTTTGGTTTGGTTTTGTTTGTTTTTCTTGCTTACACATAGACCCAGTGTGTCTTTTTTATGGGATATTATAAAATACCAAGTATGGCTATTTAGAGTAAGAATTTGTGATTTTTTTTATTTTTATCATTATATTGTATGTTTTTCTGTTTCTATTTCAGTTTCAGTTAAGACTACTCCCATTGCAGCTTTGTTGGTTTTTAGAAATTCTTACAAAGTTTATCTTTCAGAATGAAAAACCTATAACTTTTCATCTTATTGTGCTGCTTTCTATGCTCAATAAACATTATCTAGACATAGTTTCATATTACTTCATGGTTTATGACTACACATTTTGTGTATCAGGTTCGGTTTTACCGGCACCAGCCATAAGTTGATAGCAAACTATATCTGGATGATAACCTTTGATGCCCAAACCACATAGTCAATTTGGGAATTTAATGCTAAATTTGCATGGTTTAAAAAAACAAAACAAAACAAAAAAAAAACAACCTGAAACCCTACATCTGAGTTTGTTTTGTCACCAGGACAGAGAACAGGCCTTTTGTTTTATTTAAAAACTGGTCTCGTTTCTTTGTTCACTTTGGTTTAGCAGGAAACTCCCTCTTATCTGAGCTCCTCCTGACAACAGCAGCACTGTTTTCCATGTCACTGTGAAGTAAGACCTGCAGAGAAACAGCACTGTAGCCATGAGCCAGACAGGTAAGCTGTCCTTTGCTTTATTTATTCAGTGAGTCATTATTACATAGATTTTTACTGGCATAATGAAAATGATTAATTGCTTTAATATATGAGGTTTGATGATTTATGATTGTTTGCAATGCTCAGAGCCCTATTTTATAGTTAATATTGGTTCTATATAGCTTAGAACTATATCTAAAAATGTCAGTTTCATTTCATTTGATGTTTTGCTTATTTTAGTATTTAATTATTGATATTGCTTGTGTATTTTCATTAAATTTCATTTGATTTAATAATAAAGCAGTATCAACGGAGAGATTTACACCTTCTACATGTAGTATATTTTGTTTTAGTATGCTGCATAGTGGCAGGAGAGAAAAGTCTGGAAACGCTTTTACTATACATATATGCCATGCAGCTTAAAAGTGTTTAAATGAAATAGGGGATGTGATTTTTTTTCCATAGAATGCTAAAGACTGCAATTATAGAACTTTATTGTGGATGCTTTGCACATTTTTGAACAGAATATGCTTTTTTCTTGTAGCTGAGGAGCTGCTAATCATCTATGAGACTGAGGCAGAGCAATGGGCAACCTACCTGAAGTCAGTCTTCACTGGCCCCATCTCAGAGGCTGGGATCTGCTGCTATAACATCATTACAGTGTCCAGCCGGCGAGACGACTTCCTCAGACTGGCCCAGTATACCTGCAAGCTCCTGATCCTTTCCAAAGGCATGCTGGAGGGTCTCTGCCAATTGCGACGCTTCTTTCTGGCCCGTGTTTTGAGTCCTGCAGCTCGTGTGGTGGTGCTGCTGTGTGGGGTGGAGAGTCTGACCCCACTGCTGGAGCTGTTGCCTCTTAATGGCGAGGAGTGCCTGCAGATCTCCAGTGAACAAGATGTTCATGAATACCTGTCCACTGTTACTGATATTGTCAGAAAAGGTACAGCATTAGATCCAAAATGTTTTTATTTACACTTTTCACTGACCTGAATGTTCATATAATATTGTGTTGAGCACTATGTGAGATTATTTTTGCCTGAGATATGATTTAGTACTGGCTGTGCTACAGAGAGGAAGTTAAAATGCAAAATATATACTGTCATACATTATCCCACCTCCAATTAAATTGAAGTTGGTCCTTTTTACTGGGGACCTCCTAGGATGCATACAAAGGCGACTGGAGGTCTCTGACCTTACGTCAAGAAAGAATAAACCAATGTCTAAGTCTCCACCTATTTAACACGACTGACAAATCTTTTAAGACATGAGTAGTAAAACGGACCGTGCGTCCCAGTTTTAAAAACCGAGAGCACAATAACACTCTTTAACGTTCCCGTGTTTCAGCAAAAATTTTACATGGCCTTGCTGTTCCTCTGCCATTAATGTGAGGAGGAAAAAAAATGCTCATTATTTGTGAAAATGCCTGAGCAGCAGCTTGGAAACCTGTTTACTGACTTTTTTTTTTCCAAAGAATTGTGTGTGCTGAAGATTGACATCCAATTTTTTTTTTTTTTAGTGCCAGCTGCAGAGAGATCTTTGGTAGAACTGTGCATCTCTGGCATGTCCTCATCTGCCCTGCCATTATCCTCTGCCTCTTCCCTGTTTTGCCTAATTGCGCCATTTGAATAAAATCATAAAGCAGAGGAGAGGGCTTGTATTTAAACAGCTGTGTGTGCAGGGGGAACATCTGATGCAAATAGCTAGTCTTTCCTCTTTGGCCACCACTGATTACTGATCGCAAGCCATGCAAATTCAAGTACACTCTGCATCACTCCATTGCACTGATACAGTGAAGTGGCTCAGGCCAGGATCCCACCAACGGTTATATTTTAACCCAGAAGTGCCTTCCCTGTTCATACATAGTGAGGATGATGAGCTTTAGTGTACAGTCTGGGAAACGGAGTACCCTTTATGAATAGCTTCTCTAATAAGTGCCATAAAAACAAAATCAACAATGAGTCACTGCTAATATAAACGAAAATTAAAAGAGCTTTCACATTTCTATATCTATTTGGATCACTCCAAATGCTGGTAATAACAGTATATACCACGTCGTTTTTAATTTAATGTAATTTGATAGTCATACAAGCGGCTATGAGGCAACCGAAGCAGGGTGATGTTTTGAGCTAGAACATTGTTTTCCTTTGAAATTTCAACCTGATGATGGCACACGATGAAAAGTTAAGGGATTACAGAGTGATTACGCTTCATCCTGAGAGGGACTAGAATGGTTGTACCAAATTTTGGTTGTGTTAAAGAAAAAGTCAGAGGATCACCAAAGTCGGTAGGATTCATCCTCAGGAGACCGCAAATGCCTGTAGATAATTTCTCGGCAACGCATCTGATAGCTGGTGATGGACCACCATTGCCATCACTGTTGCCTTGCTGCAAGCATGACCAAAATGGTACCTAGCTTCCCTATGGTATCTGAACCCCATTTTGGGGATATTACTGGTGCATAATTCAGTGTGATGTTCAAAGCCTCTTGTTTTACAGGTGTGCCAGCCACGGCAGCAAATGTCATTCCTTTGACATGTAAACTATCAGGATCAGAGCCAAAGGCGGAACAAACGCAGTCAACTGGAGCCCACAGTGTCAGATGCAGAACCGTAGTTATTCCTTCCAGAGTTCCCTGCGGGGTGAGACACTCATCTAGTCAGTAGTAAGCCATTTCGATTTTTCATAAAGCACCCGTAACACTGGCTACACTGCAGTTCACTGTACTGTCTCTCTGGCAGTCCTCTATGGAGGTGTTCATTCTTTTGAAAAATGAGGCGGCTGGCAGCGATGCTGAGGTTGAGTTTACTGGTGAAAATCAGACGCTGAGAGTGAAGCCCGTCCATTGGAATGACCAAATCCTTTGTGTCAATGCACCAGGTGAGCAAAATGATAAGAAATGATGACTGTATGATTAAAGAAATACAAATTAAGATGAAAAGATAAGATTCAAAGATGTTTTTAAAGAATCTCCTTTCGGCCCTGCTTGTGTACAGTTTCTGTGGCTTTTCTATTGCAGATTTTCCAGCAGGGAATGTAAGAGTGACCGTGTATAGTAATGGAGTGCCCCTGAGCAAGGCACAGTTGCAGTACTACAGCAGCATGGAGGAGATCACCTTCCTTCTGTCGAGGGTAGCAGATCCTGTGGATTTCATGTGTCAGGTAGAGCTATTAAAAGGGCTGTTTCAATTCAAAGAATATCCACTTTTTAGTTGTTGTACCCTATATGAATTTTATGATTAAAGGGGAATTCCACCATTTTTACACCTAAGGGTTCTACTATTCACCGTGAGTTCAACAGTCCAATCTGTGGACACAGTTCTGTGATGTTTTCTTTGGCTCTGTAAGAGCTTTGACAATACAGAGAGACTAACCGTGATTACCAAGAAGAATTGTTTACATAAACTACAAAACAAACTCAGGTTTTAAAGAAGTGGGCATTTATCAGGGAGGGAGGGTCTAATGAAGAAATGCTATTGTTTGCATCAGGAATGCATGGACAATGTAAAAATCCAATGTTTTTAGAGCTGTCGCTCTACTAATGATCGAAGTCTTTAAAAGTTCATTCACCCTTGGGGTATGAAATTGTCTCATGCAAACAAAATTAAATCAAAGACAAACAATTATTATGTTACACATATGTAAAAGGCTACTGCAGCAATTTAGTATCGATATTAAACGGTCAAATGGTCAAAACGACGCAGCGTAGATGTAGTTAATAATCCTGATTTTTAGTTTCTAGTATGCGTAGGCTCCTGAAACCCTGGCTCCTGCTGATGATGTCATCAAAGTTATTTTTCGGATCTTCAGACAACCCCAGAGCCACAGAAAACATTCCACAGGCTAACAGTCCTCTCTGTGACAACTGAACTGAACCTCGGGCGTAAAATGAGATGAGTGCCTCTTTAATGAATGCATCTTTCCAAAGGAGAAGTTTCCCTATTTGTACTTGTCAAGACCAACAGATGTCTACCAGCATGGTCCAAAAATAGCCAGGCTGCATTGTATCATAGATGCAGATTATTGTTTCTATTCTATTTAGTAATGTGGAAAACGCAGATGACTGCTGGTCCACTCACTTGCTCTTCAAAGAAAGTTACTCTTCTGAGGCTTTTTAAATGTGTTATACTACTCAGTGACTTGTTATGTTACTCATTTAAATTAGTCAATCGCGACCCCAAAACACTGTTATAATAAATCCAGTTCAGGCCATAAGAAAGACATGGAAAAATAGAAGATATGTTGAATCAGTATATTTCTGCTGATGTTTACTGTCTCCTCTCTGAAACTGAAGCCATGGCAGGTTCAGCCTTTTTTCAGTCATGAACCCTTGATTTGATTAGATTAGATCTCTTTTGCTGAAGAGGCAAATTTGAGCAGTGCCAAAACAAGGACCTGCCAAGATAATTTCAAACTATAAGTCCGGGCCGGTGAGGCATGACTTTGATGTGTGATTATATTTAACATGGCATTTTTACAGTGCCTCTATATACTTATAGATATAATCCAAATTGCTCCCACTGTTCGGAGGAGCTGCTTTTGTTTTTCCACCAAATTCAAATCTCAGTTAATGATATGCATGTGTTGCTGTTGAAAAATGGGGTTTTACTAATTTTGGAATTTTAAAATGTGGTCTGCGCAGGCTTTTCAGGTGTGCTCTGTGGACAAGTTAGATGAGAAGTTATCATCCATGCTGCTGGCGGGAATGCCCACTGGAGGCTTTCAGGCACTGCAGTGCGAAAACACACCTGAAAGAGGTACAGCACTTTAGGATTGCTTACTCTGGACCTGATGCTGAAAAACATCTGCTGACGAATCACACTGAGGGAATAGCCCGGTGCAGCTTCATTTAAATTTTATTTGGACTTTCAAGGATACATAAGCAAAGATACCATCTAAAACTATTCGCTGACTTCGTATTTTTAGCCCAGATTAGTTGTAGTTTACAGGATATGTTTAAAATATTTTTTATGCACTATAAATGGATGCAAGAACCTAAAAACAAAGTATTTCTACAGATCTAAATAATGTGGAAAATACTTACCAGCAACATGTCATTGTTATATGTTGCAACAGTTGATGATTAATGGAAATGGTGCCTTGTTTTTAATGTGACACATCAGCAACATTTATGCTAAGGCCTTTTGACAATAGAAAGTCCATTCTAATTCACTGCTTTCCTGTGAACTGAACATACTGCTCACAGTTGGAATGCGTTCCTGTTGTATGATGCACATTATCCACAACAAAAAAAAAGTCTTCCATTATTTTCTTGGCTCATTATGTGGCAGATTGATGGCTTCATCAGCCATGGAGATTGATACTTAACTCTGCTAAAAAGGGCACAGTGAATTGTTTCCATGACAAACAGGTCAATAAGTGCCTCCTAGCTGTCTTCCTTCGACTCTCCTGGATGTGTTAAATTGCTCATGTTACATTGGGTCAGCTTTGAGTTATCACCTGGAAAGGAAGCAATATAAGTGGTGTAATCTTTTCCCTTAGAGGATTATCATGTGTAAAAACACACAGCTGCTCATTTTCAGGCCTGGACTTTGTTAGTGTTACTTTCAATTTCTGAAAATCCCTTTTCCTGCCTTAATCAAATGTTCAAATCAGAGACCCACCATGCCGACATACCGTCACTCCTCCACTTCGCTGCCCAGTATGGATTCAAGAGTGTGTCGAGCCTGTTGCTGCAGTGTCCGGGTGCTGAGCGAGCACTGCACACGGCCAATCGGCACGGTCAGACTCCCACAGAGATTGCCAAGAGTCACTGCCATACAGAGCTTCACGTCTTATTGAAGGAAACACTGGTAAATACCTCCTCATAAGCTATTTGTATATCTCACGTTATCTACAGTGTTTTCTTGTTTTTTTCTCATGTTCAATCTTCTTTTTGATTGTTTCAACTGCCTCGAAGTTGAATTCATCTTTGTAATATGATAGATAATATTATTTTAGCATTATTGAATACAGTGAAGACATTTCTCAAAATACCAATATCTGATGACTGCTTCTCGTGTTCAGCTATTTGTGAGCTAACCACCCAGTGACTTTGTAAGTATATACAGAGCTTTCTGTATGTAATGTCAGTTGCATAGAATTCTGTAGTTTTCACTTACCTGGTGACAGCTGAGGAAAACAACACAATGCACCTTAGCGCCAGAGATTTTCCAGGCAGGGGATACGACTCTGCGCTCTGGAGTGCTCTTACTAACACCAATAAAGCGTCAGGACCATGAATGAGTGGTGCTTTATCAATAATGAACAGAATGGAGAGGATAGAAAGGTGGAAAGCAGGGAGAGTGACCTGTGCGTCAGGGGTGACATCCCTCCTAACCAGTGTTTTTACATCAAGCTCAGGGCTTAGTTAGATGGATGTTAACCCTCCCTTCTCCCACATTGAATATGTTTGCCACTGCTTCCTAATGGAACACCCCCACGGAGATTAGAAAAGGCTGCATTTGTTCAGGCGTGCACAATGGCAGTGCAGGTCGTCCGCATACATTCAGCCATTTAATGCGACCACTAATGTTGAGGTTTCCTTGCATAATGGCTGCCATTTCCTCATGTTAATATGGAGAGCTTCTTCCTGCTCAACCTCGCATTTCACCGTGTAGATACAGTAACACTAGAACAGTATGTTTGCCACTCACCCACTAATGAGTGGTAATTCAAATTTAATAGATCCTTTACATGCATGTGCATCCCTTTATCTGAAACCTGGAGGAAACTAGCATCATGATGTCCTTTCCAATGCTAATTTCATTAGGCAGTGAGGACATTATCATTAAAAGAAACATGATGCACCAAGTGGTATAGCTAAGATGGAAGGTTGAGAACACATCATTCCTGTCATGTTCTGCATAAACTGAATGAAATTAAATGTTACAGACTGTACCTCTGATCCTGCTTGTATGTATTTGTGATTGACTTGGACTATGCAGAAAGGTCAAGCCAGGAAAAGATAACAATGTGTAAATACTTACAAGCGTTTCTTCTGTCACTGTATCTCACAAGTATTTCATCAATCTTCTCATCTAGCACTAATATTTTCTTAGCTAAACACATATTTTGTATATAAAATCTTTTTCTGGAAAGTAACTAGTAACTATACCTGCCATAAAAAGTTAGTGGAGTTAAAAGTACCTCTGAAATATTGATATACAAGATATCATATAATGGAATTACTCAAGTACAGATACCTCAAAATTGCACTCAATATTATTATTATTATTATTATTATTATTATGTTGTAATTTTGGTGAACTGATCCTTTAAGGCTTGTTGACATCCTTCTATCTGTCTGTAAGAAACAGCAGCATATTGTAATGTTTATTCATTCATATGACAATCTCTTCTCTTACGTGTCTTCCCTCATAATACAACTTTCAACTTTCTCTGATGCCTCGGATCGACCTACAGAGAATTCCCTCTCGAGGGAAATTTAGACACTCCAACAGCTGTTGCAGATGTATTTATCCACCTAGCAACACTGCTAATTGAGAGTGACTGCAGATGGAGCAAGGTTTGATCAGCTCGCTCCAGTGAGTTGAAGTGCTTTCTGTGAACCCTTAGTGTGTCGGCTGAGCTGACAGGGAGCAGCAGAGTCAAACAGAGGTCTCCCCATGGGGACTTCAAAAACCCTATGGATGTAACATAACAGACAGATCAGACACAAAGAATTGGCAATTCTTTGCAGTTTTCTCTGAGGCTAATTAAAATTCATCTTGACAGCTGAGCACTTTATACATACTGTGCTTGTGTGTTAGTGGAAGTTTGTACAAGAGCCATTGTTGCAGGGTGGGGCTTTTGTTCTCGCTCCTTCTTTGCACGGCAATTTCATTAACCCATCTGCAGTGTTTCCCCCCATCTTCAATTAATCAACCCATGATGCATCAGTGATTTGGGCGTCAGCGCAGCAGCACTCTGTCAATAAATCCTAGATGGATCGGTCCCTTGCTTCATACACAGGCTGAATCACTCACAGGGCCTCTGTCAGATCCACCATTCTGCCCTGGCACCGTACTTCTTTGTTAATTAGCTGTGAACTGCTCCAGAGGGGAAAGCTGAATTATTCAGGGAGAGCGTAACTAGAATACAAATATAGAAAAAGCGCTGCTGTTATCTACGATGTTTACGCTTCAGACTGCAATATTGTGGTTGCTCATAGTAATTACTAACACAAACACACATTGTCTTTGTTTAATATTTTAATATTGGGTCACAAATTTGGCTGTGTGTCACTTGGCATTTAGACGGATGTTGTGCTCCCACCAAGATTTCACTGTGTGCTCGCAGATATAGAGCAAAGCTCGATAAACACAAATTAGGCCCAAAGACCTCAAAGAGCTATTTATGTGTTTGTGTACAATATCCAACTGCAGACGAGCCAAATTCGGTGACTTCCTACCCTCTAGTTCAGGGATTTGTTTAGTCCTCTGATTTTGTTTCATGTGTTATGTTATCTTAGTCAGTAACCAGCCAATCATTAACAGCAAACTCCAGCGATTTGTTTATCATTTCAATGATATGATCCTCATACAGAAAATGAAAATGCTTGTGTATAGCAGGACTGCTGAAATACATTACATTTAGCCAAGCACTTGGAGTCCATTTTTAGACACTTTAGCAGGGCTGCTGTAGAGATGCCAGCCTACTGATTTTAATGATGCCCTGACATCTGGGACAACCAGCTGAGCAAAGTTTCACTTGTTCCCAGTGAAATGTATCCACATCTAGTTGTCACAACTTTTTTTAGAGGCATTCATGGAACCTAGATGATGAATTCTACTGACTTTGGTGATCCCCGACTTTTCCTCCAGTTTGGCCATGAGGTTGAGATTTATTGTTCAGCGGTATTAGAAACTGTTAGCAAGCTATTATGCTAAACCATTAGTCAACATGGTAAACATTATACATTATAAAAAATAGTATGGCCAGAGCACCATTGTGTTTAAATACATCCTCACAGATCATGGCTGCAGACTTTTAGTCTGGTTATGAGAGTTAACTATACTAGAGCTTTGGTGCCAAAAGAAAACCATGAAGATACCTCTTTGCTGAGTAAGTATGCTGGCACTAAGACTAGCCAGCTGGTGAATTCACTGTCTCAACCGAAGGAAAAAAGATTTACACTCCTCATCCGATATTAGACTCACTTGAGATTTGTTCTCCCTCTGATAAAAAAAAGAAAAAGAAAAAAAGTGCCTGCCGCTTTATCTGAAGCACTGCTGCTTGGATTGCAGTGGTGAAAGTGAATTTCTGGAATGCCTGGGGCTCCTGTAGTTTCAGACATCTGTAAAATGAGTTAGCATTTGTGGTTAGTAAATAAATACCCCTCCCTTATCCAGAAATTACCTCTGAAAATGCCACTCTGCTTAAGCACAGCATTCGACCATTATGATTCAATGTTCAAGCTGCGGTGGTAATTAACCCATCTTTTCTACCTGTTGGGCCTGCTATGAACCTCAGCTGTCGAGTGATCTATTCATGGCTCCAAGTAAGTAATTTACAGTACTAGGAACAGTGTAATATTGTAATGAGTGGCTGTGTTGCTTGGAAACTGCACACAGTGCGTGGCAGGTTATGTGGAGGATATTTTGATCAAAGTTAGCCAAAATTATTGTGAAGAGATTTATATTATTGACTGGGATTTTTTAAAATTGAATTCAGAATATATCCTCTTAAACTGACATCAGAATCTAATGTAATCCTAAAGCATTATCTTCTGTATTGTGATAGTCTTACGGAGTATATTGCTCTCATCTGTTTGGATGCAAAATCTGCAATACAGCTCAACGGCTTAGTATTTGTGTTCAAATACTGTAAAAATATAAAATACATTATTTTTAATGCAATTTTTTTAAAATCTTCGTTTCATATTTCACTGTCAAAATAAATGCTTAAAAAATGGCTTTTAAACGTAAGTAATTTCAAAATAAATGACGCCTTTCTGCGGTTCTTCAAATCTGTATGGGTAGTAGAAATGTGGCAATAGGTTGATATCCATATCTCATTCTAATTATTGATGCAAACTAAATATCAAGCCAAGAGTCTTGATTTGCTCACTCAATGATATGTTTGGACTGCAAGGGGAAGATTGTCTGATTTCATAATTACCCTGATCATACCCCTGTCTGTCCCTCAGCATGCTATTAGCAAACAGGACGACTCGGCAGCAGCTTTGCCGTCAGAGGGAAAACTGCTTTCTTTCAACAAGCAGGCAGGGTTACGGCACACCTCTCCTGATTCCTGTTTGTCACATCTGACATGAAAAAAATGAAAAATAAAGTGGGGCATGGAGGCAGATATCAGCCTATAGTGTGACAAAGCTTAGAGAGTGGTTAGTGGAAAGTCCCCTCTGCCTTTATGGTTCATTTTTATGCCTTGGGAAGAGAATCAAGGCGAGACAATGAGCCATCAGGAAGAATATAGTGAGGCAACCAAGGAGAGGAAGACAAGCTTACCTTGTATCAAGATTTTTCAAATACATGAATACTGAGATAAAAAAAAATGTTATGTTGTTACAAAGCAAATGCCCAGCTTCAACATAACAGATTAAACATTGCTTACTTGAATTCTAAAATTCCTATTTTTAGCTGTTTCTTTGTGATTTGGATGAGGTGTAAAACATGTCTTCATGCTCTGTTGTTGCAGAAAATGTTTAACTCCAGCGAGGACAATGGCGATGCCAGCGTGTACGAAGTGATGCGCACTGCAGGTGAGTGAAGGACTGATGGGAAGTGGAAAGAGGACAAAGAAAAGCCGGATGGAATAATGGAATTGCTTTTTCCAGCATATCATTATGCTCGGTTGCTGTTCATTTCCAACTGCTGACTATTTTCCTCTTGCTGATGGGCAGGCCATGTAGTATTGCTTCCGATTAGCTGTGCAGCAAAAAAAAAAAAAAAAAAAGCATGCACAACTCCATCATGATATTCAAGCAGTGAATACTGTGCATTAGGGAATCCTCCCAACACGGACGAACAGAAAGAGCAACAAGGAGAGGATGAAGGGGAGGAGGTAGAAGATCTCTACGCACCACTGGGGGTGAATGATGAATATGACACCATCCTGAACTCAGCAAAGGCAGTGGTTATTGCCAACCGCCCACCAGCACCCACACCTCGGCCTGAGAGCACCCAGCTGAAGGAAGATAGAACCCCTTACATCGCTCAAGGTAACTAACGTTGGCTTGTTATTCTTTTGTTCCATCTTTTTCCCCCTTTTCTTCCAAATTGCAGACATGATAAATCTGACTTGGAGTAAAAACAACTCTGAGTTATGCACAGTATGTGAAGGGGAGTTTGGGAGATCATGTGGGAGGGGAGGAAGTGCCTGGAATGTGCATTGCCGATGTCAGTTGAGTACTTTGGAATAGAGTGGAGAGGCTTTTTAGCAATGCAGTGTGTTTTGATCCCATAAACCACATGAACATAGTCGCTTCCCACACAAAAACAAACAAAAGTGAGGAAAGAGGAAGACCCATTTGCCTGCACTGAGAGCCGACAGCCCCTAACTGTTCAATTCCAGCAGCGTGAATATTTCATGAAGATGAAACATCCAAAAGTGACTGGTATTATTAGGGCTTCTAAATGATTAAAACATCTGTGACTTCTCCTTTTCATCTTGCAAATGCAAACATGAACACATGCATGCACAGTTAATTGTTATTCCCAAGGACAATATTATACCCAACCCTGACTAACTATCTCTAGTGCATACAAAAACACACAAAAATGATTGTAATTGTGTAACAACCAAATGATGCAGCATTTTATTGAGCTTGTTTGTATCCAGTGAGCCAGCCCTCTTCCCAACGGGACTCACAAAGCAAAAAAGAAATTGAGTGCACCACTGAACTCTCTGCATCCTAACCATCCCCTAAGTAACAGAGAAGGAACTACTGGGCTGCCATCTGCAACCAATCTTGGCCAGACCGAGGCCAAGTCAGCCAAAATAAGTCATTACACATGTTTTCCATCGTCCTTGTCCCCAGAGCGCACAAGTAGAAAAGAGAGGGATTTTGAGGTTTCCATCTATTGAGACAGTGGAGCTTCAAACCACACAAGGATCACATTTTGCTCCTCACTCCCACTGCCGCAGTGAAAGATATGAGAGGAGTGATGAGGTTTGGTGGAGGATTAGGCGTGGATCCAGTTAGTGGAGAGCACTGCACAAGTGGAAATAATGAGTTTTCTTTTGTTAGCAGCAACGTCCACAGCTCAGTGAGGCTGAAATGCTAAAATTTGAATGAAAGTCAATCTTACAGGGAGGAATGACTGGGCATGTAAACCACATGCCGAGCAATGCACACACACGATAAGGCAAGGTAAAAGTAATAGCTACAACCATGTGACAGATCCACAACAGTGCTCCACCCACAATTTCAATCTGAATAAAGCCATAAAGCCAGACTTGTATTATGAGCAAGGTAGAAAAGAGAAGCTGTGTCGAACATGGAGTGGAAAAGAGAGATGCTGTCATGGAGGAAGAAGTCAGAGGCAGGATTATCCTGCAGGGTGTGGATGTTGAATTTTAATCCAGCGTTGGTCACACAGCTGCAGCTTCTGCTCTTCTGACAGCTAAACAGTGTAGCCTTTCATTCTGAATGCTCACTACTGAACCAAAAACATCATTCAGGGCACCTAATTTGATCCAGAGCTGGATATGTTTATCTTTCTCTGAGAGAAACCTTAGATTATAGGTTTGGAATATGACACTAGGCTGCCATTTCACAAATATTCAAAATCCATCATATTTATATATTCTGGATTATTATTATTAGTTTTTTTTTAAATCTCCTGGCTTTTCACATTCAGCTTTGCACAATCCCCTCAGAGGTTAAAGTTTTCAGATCTAGAGTATGGCTCCATCTTGTGCATAAATAGTTACAGTACAACTTAGCCCATTTCAGAAATCCCTAGCATCAACTCCTTACTGCAGCCTTGTAATGTTTCCAGTGAGGGTGAAGTCAAGAAAATAATCAAACGGTTCTAAATGTAATTTCATTAAATTATGATTATTATGATTATTTATTTACTGTAAGCTGTGCTGTGTTTACAGTGTTCCAGAAAAAGAAGACACCACAGGGTGATGCTGATCTGTATTCACTTCCAACTAAACAAGGTAAGTGTGAGGTAAAATACTTAAAATTTAGTCTTTAAAATGAATAAAAACACTCATAACCCTGCCCTGTAAACACCCATTTCTTTCAAATTCAACAATCCCAACCTCCCTCTTATAAATTTGCAGTCTAGTAGAGTCAGATTTGCTTCAAGAGGACCCAACTAGATTTAAAGTATTGTCAGTGGGCAGGTGTGTACTTTTTTATCTATGCTATTTTCCAATAGCCTTTAACCTGAATGAGATGTGCATATAGTCTCCAAGCCCAGAATGAGATTACTGCCTTAAAAATATAAGAGCATGAGAATATAAGAGCATTTCTCAGACTTTTTGAAAGATTTTTTTTGCATATATGTATATATATATATAGCTCAGCAGGTAACAATGCGACCTGTGTGACCCCGGTCAGGGCAGGGTCACGCATAAATCCAGTGTGGACCCTAAGGCATGGTCCTTCACGCTGCTGGCTACCTACCACAAGGATGAGTGAAACCGTAAACTCATGAGTCATACCAGCTCGGATGTCGCCCAAATCAACAACATCCACATCAGGTGTTGGGGAATCAGGGCAACCTGTTGCATAAGTTACCATCAAGTGCGGCATATACCAAGGTGATGCACTATCCCAGCTGCTTTTCTGCATAGGCCTGAATCCCCTCAGCGAGATCATCACAAAGAGTGGCTAAGGATACTGGTTCTGAGGTGGAGCAGCTATCAGTCACCTCCTCTGCATGGATGACATCAAGCTGTTTGCCAGGAATGAGTGAGCAATAAATGAGCAGTAAATGGGAACCATGACGAAGCTACAAGGAAGTCAGCCACCGCCAAATACCCACAGACAGTAAGGCAGGTCCTGAAAAGCCAGCTGAATGGGAAGAACAAGGTCCAAGCCATCAACACATACACCCTGCCAGTCATCAGATATGCCACTGGTACAATATGTTGACCAAAGGAGGAGATTAAGGCCACTGATGCCAAGACAAGAAAGCTCCTCATGATGCATGGAGGGTTTCCCCCCAGGTCCAGCACCCTGAGATTGTACACTAAGCAGAATGAGGGAGGCTGAGGACTGGTGAGCGTCAGAGCCACGGTCCAGGACAAAAAAAAAAAACAAGATCCAGGAGTACATCAGGAAGATAAAGCCCTCAAAGATAAGCTGCTAAGTGAACACCTCAGGCACCAGAAACACAACAATGCAAAAGAGAAGGATGAAACATCATGGAGGGATGTTTGTGATCCACAAACTGGGAGAGTTGCCCCAGCAGATTCAAGGTACCACATATTAGGTCTCTGTCCAGAAGAGCACATTCCGAGGAACTGCTAAGATACTGAACAGAACCCAGTATACACATATATATACATATATATACATATATATACTGTATATATATATATATATATACGTATATATACATATACATATATACATATATAGAGCATGGTATGACATGTAAAAAAGGCTGCAGTTAGAATCAAACTGAAATGCCTTTATTTTGCAGTGGAGTTTTAATCATCATTTTCAGGTCTAGTTGGATCTCATTTCATCATTTGCTCACTAAATCTATTCCGGAGCATGTGTCAAAAATAACAAAATCTGAGCGAAAGAGCGAAAAGAGCCGCTACACTCAGCACCCACAGAGATACAAAGCTATTTGTCTGTTTTCTGTAGTGTCGTTGGCACTGAGTGACAGGTCCATAGATCATTACAGTCACCCAGAAAATGACTAACCATCCTCATGACTCACTGACACTACAGATGTGCTGGGAAAAACCCCATTACAAGCCAATCCCTTCCATGAATGCCATCTGGATTTGGTTTACACTCTGCCTTCTCTTGTTTTTGTCTTATAGTTTAATTTGTAATATCATATATATGAAATCTAGCTCATTAACTTGTTGTCCCACGTGTGATTATTTTGTGCTGCCTAGCACTAAAAATGTTAGATTTGCTGATTGCTCAAAGCAGCAGATGTGCAGCAGATGTTTTTTTTTTATAGAGTTGTTGCTCTTTGCAGCACGCAGGCGAGAAGACAGCATCTCTTCCACCTATGACACCTTTGTGCCGAACCAGATACACGGACTTCAGCAGCTCATTGAGCTTCAGCAGAGGGTGAAGGCAGGTTCACTCACCGTAGATGAGGCGCTGGAGCGTTTCAGTGACTGGCAGAGGGTTCAGAAGGGCATGGATGCCGTCCAGCAAGTAGGACTATCACACATCGTGATCGCACTCACACCACACTTGGAATGAATAAGCGCTGCAGGGCCAAACCCTAGTAAAAATATTACCATCTGTTTTCTCATGTTATGTCAACCTACAAAACAATCCCACGATAGAAAATGAACTGACTACCACCAAAGTAAATTTTAATTAATAGCCCAAAATTTTCAGAGGGCCCCACAGGGAGGAGGGACAGTGAAGGGCCACTTACCACTCTTTGTCTTGGCTTGTCTGAAGATCAGGCAAGTCGCACACATTACTTTCACATTATGGGAAAATGTGATTGCAGGTGTTGGTGGTGTGGCTTTGTTTCAAGCTTCAGTTTAACGGCCAGAAAAATGATCAGTGATTGGTCAACTCATTTTCCTGTTAACAATAGCAACCCATAATTTGATTTTATAAACTTTACCAACTGATCGATAATCCTTCTGATTTTGAGAGGGAAAAGTACAAGAAAAAAAAATGCAGATTTAGAAAACAACAATATATAATATATATTCTTTTTCCTAAAATATAAATAAAGCAAATGTACCATACAACAAAATAAAAATACTCCATCATGAGAGTAAGTCCTGCATTCAAGGTCCTTGTATTAGGTAAAAAGTATTTAATTAATTTCACCAAAAGGGTCTCAAGATAAATCTGGGGGGTTGTGAGATCATTAATGTGATAGGGAAGAAGAAAAAATGAAGTTCTGCTACACAAATGTATATTTCTGTTGTGCACCTTTCTCTCATCATTGCATATTTTTGTGCAATTTTGATCATTTTACCTCTCTGGATCACTTATTTAATGAAACAATCTGAGAATTTTAGGAGAGAAAACTAGAACTGCCAACAACTCATAGACATCTGAAGAGTGACAAAAGGCTCAGAGTAGATGCAGGCTTTTATAGGGTACTGGTTTAAACTTTAACAATCCTATACATGTATATGTGTATTACAGGCATTTAAAAAAAAATAAAAACTGAATCTGAGAGTAACTACAAACTATTGCTGTCAGATAGAAGTAGTGGAGTAAAAACTGCAGTATTTTCTTGTAAATACTGGTGGAGATTAAGCATAAAATTGTATAAAATAGGACTCAGGTAGAGTACAGGTACCTAAAAGTTGCAGTACTTGGGTACTTGGGTACTTGGGTACTAAGTTAAAAGATGCTTTTCTGTGGGTCTAATTTTAAAGCATTAACATTTCTCTCCGCAGGAGAAGTTGAGTCAGCTGAGAGCCAGTATCATCAATAACAGAGACGACGACGACAGTGTCTATGGTAAATATCCCTCTGTCCTGGATATGTGGGCTAAACTCTGCTGTCATCACAGAGAGGATCCGCAGGGCTCAGCTTTCCTGGAACAATTACCATAAAAATGAATAATATGCAGTGCAGTAAAAGTTAAACTGAAACAAGCAGCCACTTTACAAATGACTGTGTTAGACTGTATACTGTAAATGGCTAAGCAAGTCTTCTCTCTCCCCAGATAAAATCAACATCGTTCATCACACGCCAAGTGAGTCTCTAAAAACTTATCTCAGTTCACACAGAGAAAACCTGTGCTTGCATGTCTTTGTAGTTTCTGCAGTCCCAGTTGCAGTGGTCGGGGATTAATCCTCGGGGAAGTGTTATTTAATCAAATCCCTAGTGCCATGTTTTGATCTAGTGAGTTTCACTTGCACTAAATGGGGGTCTTTTATTTTCTTTTACTGAACAATCCTCTGTTTGGGCTGTGCATATTGGATAATTTCCCCCCAGGTGTTACGGTGAGTGAAAGCCGCAGAGGAAGCCAAACGGTGGAGTCTGATTTTTACAGCAAGCCACTTAAAGGACAGCATGTAAGTTTACTTCGCTTGCCAAAGAAAAACCTGGCAGGAGTTAGAATGAATGAAATAATGTAAGGTTTACATGATACTGTATATTACTGGAGTTGAAATATACGTACATACGCTGAAATTACGTGACAGCCCTTACAAAACCAATGACAAATGTCCCTCTGATTTATGTTGCAGTCAAATTTCTTTTGGAGAGCTGACAAACGGTGAAGGAAAGACTGAAAACGACTGGTGAATATGAAGCTCTGTAGATAGAATACAAATCCAGTTTTCTTTTAATAATCTTCACTGAAATAGAATTAATTTAGAGGTTTACTCACAGTCATTGATTGCATCATATTTTCAATATTTGCAGGCTCCATCACTCCACAAGGATCCAGTTCTTCCATCTATTTGACTGGTTTAATCTGTTTAAATACCTAAAATATGTTTTGAATTGTATTATCTTTTTTTTGTATGTTAAAGTAAAATGACAGATTTTTAATACATTGCCTATTGCTGGTTCAGGTCTAACTCTCTCTTTTAAAATGTTTTTGAAGTAAAATATGGTGTAAGGGAAGAATCTGTGAAATTTGTGACTTTGGCAGGGGAAAGAAAATCGACACTCTCGGCATAATTTAATCTTAAATTTATAAAAAAAAAAAAAGGTGTTTCATTAAAGTTTTCTGTGTCAAAAAATTACCTTGTTCGTTTAGAAAAACAACTACAAAAATAAAAGTTATTTCATACTCTCCACAGAACTTAAGTTGTCCGATTCACCCATAGCTGACATTTGTAAATTGTATTGTTTGTGGAACTGTGACCGGGTAAAAAAGAAACTGTGGACTGAACGCTGTGTTTTCCTAATGGCAAGATGTTTGACTTTTATGAGGCTGTTTTCCAGGGAAGCTCTTTCCACCTTTTCCTCTAGAGGGCGATGTATCTCTGGGTATATCCATCACACTTCAGTGTTTGAGTCGACCAAAGACATCTGGGGAGCACAGAAGCACCTGCTGACCTCTTGATGGCTGGCAGGCAAGCTATGGAACACATGTATCCATACATACGCCTCTCACTGTGCCTAGTTACAAACAGGAAACATGACCAATCTTGGTTTGCATCTGCCAAGACATGTCAAAATGAATCTATAAATGAGGCACAATGGAGATTGTTAAAATAAATATATTCATGCTCAGTAGGATGAATAGAAAATGCCCACAGAGGGGTGCTGTAATAGCAAGTGAGAGTAAAATTAAAGGTCAAAGGCTTTATTTTCCTGGGAAACTTATTCAGTTCGGCTGCCAGAGTGCAGGCATCTCTGTGTGAAAGACAGCTTTACAATAAATCAATGAATAAAGCTTAAAGAGGCCTTTTAAAATCACATCCGCTGAATTTCTGAATAATAAACGTTCACTGTATAGACTTGTTAAAAATCAGAATTTGCTGCGATATACAAAACTATTTAGGAACTGGCACAAATGCACACACTCGGTCTCACACACACAAATACCAGTTTGTTGGTACAGCCCAGCCTGTGCCTGAATGAATGAATAAGAGCTGTATGGGGAATTCAGTGAATGCATGGCTAAATCCAAGCTCAGTCTTGAAACCCAGGCAGAGGCTAAGCTGTGTGCCAACAAAGCAGCTGGGTACACGCCGGGCACATTTTTCTGTTCAATCATGCTCTTTGTGAATAATATGTATTAATACCGTCTGTACTTAGACCTGCCAGTTAGCCTTTGGAGATGATCCGGCTTCAGGACCCTATGGCATTTGAGGCATATGGCTGCCTGTCACCTGCTGAGTATATTTCAGCCCGCGCGACGAGCGTGGCCACCGAGATAGGCCTCGATTCATCGTGTATGCAAATATCAGAGCGCCACCACAAGAAGTGATTCCCCTGTCACAGACAGACAGATAGAGAACCTCAGCCATACGATGCCCACACCAAACATGCTTGTATATGTGGGCAGTGCTCCATCAAAGACAAGGGACCAAATATTCACTGTTTTTCCAAAAACCCATGTTGTACATCCGCAGTGAACAAAAGAAACAATAGAATATCGAAAATGTACATGATGTGTAATGTGAAGGGTTTATTGGCTTTAAATTTACGCTCAAATGAATTTTGTCTGCTGCTCTTTTTTTATTTGCACCTTTATCTTATGCTTATCAATACTTTCTAGATCCAAATTGGTTTTAACTTTGCTTAAATCACACAAACTTCTTTAAGTTATCGTTACCTCATTTTTGGCCACTAGAAGGCAATAAAACAATCTGTAAACAAAACACTTACATGTCATATCACCTTAAATTAGCCTATAGAGTAGATACGGCGAGTGTTGGCAAATGTTGCCTAATTACGCCTCCAGAAATCACGTTGATCCTTATCCTTCATTCGGAGTTGTTTTCTGTAAACCCGATGATTGCAAGTCCAATAATCACCCTCCTTTTAGCTTTGGTCTGCCTGCCTCCCAGTTGGTGCTGGGCAGGTAGCATACAGTGTAATTATCCGAGCTTTTTTTTTTTTTTGTTGCTTAAACAGCTGCCTGCTGCGTGGGTAAATGAGGTTAATGAGAGAGGTGAGATTAAACTGAAAGCTGAGGTCAGAAAAACAAATAAAAGGACCTTAAAGACAGGCTTCGTAGAGGTAAGGGGAATGCAAAGTTGGGTGATAATTGTCTGTGGGTTTGCCACTACGTGTGACCTCTTTCCCATTAGTGCAGCCTTAAGTTTGCCTTCAGCAGTGACTAAAAGAAGAGATTGTATCGATTCACTATTTATGCAGCATAAATTGAAAATTCTATTTAAAAAAAAAAAAACTTGACTAACTTCCCAATTGGATTTTCATCTTCTCTCTATTCCAGCATCAGGCTTGGTCAGATCATGGAGAGACAGGATTATACAGTCAATGCATCAATAATATTGTTATGACACAGCTCTTAACTGGTGATGGACTCTACCAATTGAAACATGAAAAGCCAGGCTGTCGACTCAGTCGTCTGCTGAATCCTTCCCACATCCCAGCGACACCACTGGTTCCACACTGCTGCAGATACACTCGTGAGAGTACAGACATTGGGATAACTTATCAGGGATAACTAGTCTACTGAAGGGGCATGCATAAACACAACCATTCAGAACTTCCCCATTATACAACTTGGCATTTATGCAACACACACGCACGCAGGGAGGCAAAAGCATACATACACACCTCCCCTCCTTGCTCAGTCCTCTCTCTGGCCCCAGGATTAGGGCAGAGGATTGTGCACAGCTGCTCCCCAACATCCCTGATAAAAATCAGGCAATTTCACAGTCAGTGGCATTCTTTCATCCCCTAATCCACACCCCACATACAGTATAGATGAACCTCACTGCGATGAGAACAAGCTGTTCTGAGCTGAACCCCCTTGTCAATGTGGACGCCTTTGGCCAGCTATAGAGACACTGAGTGTCCAAACTGTAGGGGACAGGAGAAAGAAAGAAGTTCCCGTCCAATGCTGTACATTGACCTTCACTTCCTTATTAGCCACTAATTCGATATATTTGCGCCCGACCAACAGCTGTTGGCCTTGCAATCATGAATTACAGCTATTAAAGAATGGAAATAAGAAAAATTGTGTTTGAGTGGATAATGGTTTCTTTGATTTAACTAATAAGTTGTTTTTTCAAAGTTGCAACTAAAACTAAACAACAGATTCAAATCATTTTACACCAATTAAAGTCGCTGAGAGTTGAGAAGAGCTAAATTCCCAGCAACAGTCCCGACAGTAGTAGCAGCCATCATTTATAGAGACTTTATTTAATGTATTTCCTTTATCATCATTTTCCTTTATTTTGTTAGGTTTTTGTTTTTATTGTTTTAATAAATTTAAAAGATTGATTTATATATATATATATATATATATATATATATATATAATTCTTTATAGTTTCTTTTTATCCCTTCTAGTAGTTTTTTTTTTCCCTTCTCAAGGCCATTCACTTTCCTCCTTTTGTCTGACCCCAACCTCGATTTGCAGGGTGATTCTTCAACTCAAGTTCAAACAGGGGACAAAAAGGTACTTCACAGAAAAAATGAGAAGGAAAAACAATATGAATCAAAAGGCGAGGAAATGGAATTCACTGTACAAACGTCGGGGGAATTTCAATGTCCATTGAGGCACAGTAGAGCTCTGTTCAGTCCTTGCAGCCCGTGGGGTGAAAAGAGCAGCAGCCACAGCAGGGAACATCTATTCTAACAAGTCCTTACAAACACTGAAAAGCCAGAGTAAGGTTTATTTGTTTAGGAGGAAATAGACCCGACTGAAGGATGCTGAGGCTTTAACACGATAACAGGATAATTTTATGGTTTAGCCTCTGGATGATTTGATGGGAAATAAATGAAATAGAGTGTTTTCCTGTATGCTCTTTGAGCATCAACAGTTCGGGAAACTTCATTTTGTTTTACAATTTAAAAAACACCGACCTGTGTCAGAAACACATCTGAAACACAAACCTTTTAAGTATCAAACTCAAATTTCCCTGGAAATAACTGTCATTTGACCAGACATCAATGAGGACAAAAGTATTCTGGAGACATAGGAGCAATCCTCAGTTCACATTAGAGCACTAGAAAGCCACAGTTCTCCGTTGATGAATTAAGTGAGAGCACAGAGTTGCCATCTTCTCCCCTCTTTTTTTTATTCATGCAGAGAGATTGCAAGGTTCTCTCAAAGCGGGCAGCACCTACCTATATTTTCAACACCTACTCCTTTTGGCACACATTACTTTGAAATTGTTGATGGATATTGATAATATTAACAATGGGATTCTTTTTTAATCTCTCAGGTGAAACTTTGGTTTCCCTTAATCTCCTCCACAAAGGTCAAGGGTCACACAGAGCCATTGGGACTGTAAGGGAACTTGTCTTATTTGAAGACACCTCATGCGTATAATACCAGGGCTTAGATATAATCAGATTACATTAGTATTATACCATTGATTATAAAACATAAAGCCTACTGGGTTTATGTGATACATTATTATTATGTCATTAGAATTAAGCCTTATTTTGTATCAGCTTTTCTGGAGCCTCGATTAATTTTGTAGTTTACTGCCTTTTGTGTGAATTTTGTCTCATGATGTTGTCGTACCTTTAGCAGAAGAGTGTTTCTCTAACATGATTTTATTTGAGAAACTGAAAGGTCATTGTTGTTGAATGCTGTTACATCAAGTCATTGTGCCTAAAATGGGTCCATATTCTCGCCTGTTTGCCACACTGAGCCCCAAAGCCCCCCAAAGCTGGGGGGGCATGAAAATATATAATTTCATTTTTTAAAAAAAAGTAATTTCCTACAATAGCTGGACACTGTAGTTTTTAGCAAACAAATACTGCATGTCTCAGGGACTTTTTACAGCTGTGGATTACACATTCATACATTAGGATTTTTATGGCAGCAGGACAGTGTATGTGGCATTAAGACAAAATAAACTTAAGTGTCCTTTTTCATCATTATGAAGAAATCCCAGTCTAACAGTGTGGCTCATTGATGTGCTTTTAAATGTTCTTGAACAATAGATCCTTATGATGAAGAGGAAAGAACTGTTAAGGGAATATAGGCTATATAGGGCTAATTTTATGCACACAAACAACACTTGTCAGTAGGATCAGTTCAGTGTTTTTTGTTTTTTTTTAGTCTTCTCATTGGATTTGTTGACAGTTGAACAAATACATTTAATCACCAAACTAGAAATGTAGAAACACCACCAGACCCTGGATTTAAGTGTGTAGCAGATGAACAGACAGAATGTCCCATTATGTTCCCCTAATCCTTCAGATGGTATAAAGAAATGATAATACAGATGCTACCCAAAAAGCCGAAGGGTTGTTCATTTCACTAGACCAGTATTCTTAATGTGAAGAAACACATACTGAAGTAACCCTTTGGCCTTATTGAGCTCGCTCAGAAAACTGAAAAAAATTACTTAACAAGCCTACTATTCTTCAATATTTGCTCAGACCACAAGCAAGCATTATTATAACACCCACAATGTATATGTTGTGCTAACATGTGTTATCACTTTGTGTAACCAGAGATCAAACTGATACTAATACTATGTCTCTACATGAGAATTTAAACGACATGGACAAAAGTGAGGGCAGGAAAGTAAAAGCGGTGCCACAGGTGTTGTTAATTCCTTCCTAAGTTTTAGGTTGGGGGTTGAACACCACAAAGAGCTGCAGTGCTTTCAGATTTCCTTCCATCTATCTCCTCTTTAATGATGGGGAAACAACAGCTACATCCTGATTGATGTTGGTGAAGGCCAGCAGCACCAGGACTGATCCTCTCACCTCTCACAGGAGCGTGCCTCAGCCTGGCATCTGCTAAAGGGCACAGGTACACCGTCCTGTGCCCTTGTTCCGCCCCCTCCTATTTGATCAGGGGCCAAGAGTGACCCCGCTGAGCCTGCCAAGGACCCCTGTCTGCGGGCCCCGGGCATCAGACTCAGGGGGCCACACTGACTCCTCTGCTTTTTGAGGCTTTGGGAAGATTAATAGGCCTCCTCTGTAGAATGCCTTTGAGAGGCAGCACCCAGGCGTGTTCAAGCTGTTGGGTTTGCAGGAGACGAAAGGAGCAGCAGCTAATTCCTCTGCAGGTCAGTTGGTCTGTTGCTACTCTGCATTTTCAATGACTCGGAAAGGTCACATCCACACCGGATATGTCAGTGCAAGAGGCCGACAAACAGCCCAAACCTAAGAACACACATCCTGTTATCACAAAAGTTAACATATCTGCTTTCTCTGATAGAGCTAAGTAAAGCTAAGAATTCTCCACTGGGTAAAGGCATAAATTTTAAATTTCCTCTTTATTGATGCTGCAATCTTGACCCAATGCTCCTTTTTGCACATATTAACCCACAGTATGATCCTGCAACCACAGCTGAACAATCAAATACACATCCACACAATGCTGTTTACCACCAGTTTAGTTTGGATTATGGATTAATGGGCAAATGAATGACAACAAACATGCAAATGTACATATCATATTTGCACAGCTGTTTTCAGCAGGGGGTGCTAATCATACGCAAATACATGGGTCACCATGGCGAGTTTTGAGCATTGCTGCAGCTTTGTGTGTCTCACACGAACTCAAGTCCTACAGATTTCAGATGGTGAGGTTTTACTCCTCACATATTCCTTCACACACACCTGCTGCAAATAACAAAACCCAAGCCAAGAATTTTCTTTAAAGTACTTTGAACTTTGAATTTAACACAGAGAGAAAATGTTTTTTAAACTAAAAGTTTCTGGATTTTATGCAAAGGCTTTTGGCCTGAAACCATTTTAATGATTTTTCTTCTCACTCGGTTGCAGGTGAGGGCCTTTGATTCTCGTCATGTCACGCCTCCAATAGTGCAGCCACCAATAACATCCTCTCTCGCCCTCTCCCTCTCCCTCACCCACACACACACACACACACACACACACACACACACACACACACACACACACACACACACACACACACACACACACACACACACACACACACACACACACTTCTGGTTGCTCCAGGTGCCAGGGTGTGAAGGGATCAGCCAATCCCAGCACTCGTCTGAAGCTGGATGGAGGCCATCATGTTATTAAAAGCTACGGGTGAGCTTTGCTGCTCGCCTCTCCTCTGCACTCCAAACACTTTATGAAAAAATACCTTATGAAACAAAACAGCGTCGGGAAGTGGATAAGCTTCCCACTGGGAAAAAAAACAAATTTGAGGTTTCTGTTAGTTGTTTAATAGGCCAATGCACTGAATCATTCTTACCAACCATTTGAATAAGCTGATAAGGAATCAATTTATGGGTCATCGTTACATGATTGATGTCTCCATCTCGCTGCTCTCCGTATCCAATGATAACTTCAGTGATATTTCCATAAACATCATTATCAGATTGAGGCGTACTATCTCCTCACTCAGGACTACTGGGAGAGCTGAAGTGCCTTTGATGAGATGAGATCACATTTTAGAGGGAGCTGCCTGCTCTTTGCCTGTAGCCAAAAACAGCCTAATTGTGTTTTGTCCCATATGTGAATTATTATTAACAACGATTCATTTACTACACTTCCTTTGCCAATTTCCTAAATTAAAAAAATACCATGTTGAGATTTACAGCACACAACCCCCCCCTCCCCTTTCCCATTTTCAGCACTGGCTTCCAGCATCACCATAGCAACTTCCAATCAGCAAGGATGGTAGAGCCTGCCGGCCGTGTGTTTGGCGCGAGGCTCTGAGAGGCGCAGGTGGAGCACATATGGAACAATGGCCTAGTGATAAAAAAAAAAAGAAACACCCTGCCCGCCTGTATGTGCCAGCAGTGCCCATTTTAATCCCACCGTTACCTTCTAGTGCTCTCTGATGGAGACGTTCTGCTGCAATCACAGCCTCAGACTGCTGCTGGGCCCATGCCAGACTTCACTTGACAAAGCCAGACCCAGTGTGCTTTCCTAAAACAATGTCTCCAAGAGTCGTGGATCCACCAACTCTTGATCGTTTAGTGTAATTGTTCCTTGCTGTTCTTCACTGAAACATCGCTGACCTTGGCTGATCCTAATGGATAGAGATTTTTTTCCCGGACTCCCGTTTCACGAAACTTGGTTTTTGGAAGTGAATATGCACCATAATAGATGTTTTACCGCATGTTGGTACATTAATGGCCATACATACATTGAGGCTGTCTGTTAATGACTTTTGTGCCTCATATGGCTAGTAATTGGGGTAGTAATGTTATGGAAATCACTAGCATGTGCAGTAAATAAATCAATCATCCAAGGGGCCTTATCTATCACTGCACATTTAAGCAGTCAGCTCCTATGTAGGTTAATTAAAGCACAATGGCCGAGGAGAGGACCTGGCACCCGTCCTGCTTATGTTTAAGCCTTCTCTAGGCCCGCTGGGCTGGAGCTTTCTACAGCCAGATGAAATTTGCCCATTTTATCCACCCCCATCCCCAGCTGAATACATAAATCATCTGTAAGGGCCTCAGCTTCGACCCTAAATTCCATGAACAATGAAGTTTGTCCGCAAATACCACACATAATTGCTGGATACTCTTCAAAGCAGAAATCGTGTTTCTTTGCACTTATCTAGGGGCATATAGCGCAGATTTTTGTGAGTCACTTCATCTGGTTTTGGAACAAATCAATTAAGATGTTGTGCTACATCCAGCATGATTATTGGGTAAAGTGTGCCACCACTGATTTGCTTTTATGTTTGGTCTGAGCTGGTAGATAAGAATGAACGGCATATGTGTGTCGGGGGAGGTTGGTCGGGTAACGTAGACATGTCAAAGTTCAAACAAAAGGTATATTTCAGATCAAAACTTACCTTATTCCCAGTGCTGGGGAAGGGACACTTTTTCTCAGGGATGAGTAGTTACAGGGATTACAATCTGAGCTTCAGTTTACATTTGATTACCTCAGGTAATGCTTCGTTACATCAGCATCTTGGGAGTTTAATGGAGCACTGATATGAATTTCATCTCTGTGCTCTCAGATCACAGGCTGCTGCGAGATGCGGTGGTTTGGCACAGGAGCTAGAGGCCTAGAAGAGCCTGAAAGAAGGGGAAATACACCTCATAGTAGCTTAAGATGTTTCTCATTTCAGGGACAACTTTTGAGCTACCAACTAGCCACTATTAGCTATACCTGCAGGCAGTTGGTGAATCTTCAGTCAGGAATTACCTGGTTTTGTTCAGAGGTGAAAGGCCCCTCTGCAGTGCTGCCATCACCAGGGCTAAGCTAATGTTTGCTGGTGAGGGTGAGTGAGTACCTTTGAAATGTAGGCTGGATTTTTCTAAAACCACAGTCTTTGCTTTTTTTATTATTTCTTCACATGTTAAATAGAGGAGGAGTTATGTGTATGTGTGGAGACTTCTGGAGTAGTTTTAAGGCACCTTTGATGGAGCCGGACTGAGTAATGAACGTAATGTCACTAATGACTATTGCTGCTGAGTAATTGGTTAAAATGATGTAATAACTTCTTTTAATGGCATTTTGTTATTTTACTTTTTGTACACTGCTTATTCTCTAGATTTAACATTAAGCTGGTCCCGTGAGTGTTATTATGGGCCGTTTAATTACTTAACAAGTCAACAGCGAGATTTCCCGAGGGCTCCTCACCTCTTCCCTGACCAACCAGACCAGAAATCTGAACCTCGTGTCATTTCCCCCGCACACGTTTGTAAAGGAGACACTCAAGTCATAGTGAATGTTGCTTCCAGCAAGACGCAATTAGAAAAGGTTTCAAGTCAGCACTAGCATCATCCCAATCTCCTCGCTCACCCTGGGAGGATCAGAGCAGAGGCACCAAGCCGATACAACTCCTTGTGGCCCTCGGCTGTCACTGATAACAACTGTATCTCATTATCCTCCTTGTGGGGGCCACGGAGGTAGCGGCGGCCGTAAACACCATCCTCCTATCCTTCCACAATGGGCTGTTCGCTGACAAAGGCCCTCTCGAAAGCTTGAACCCAAGCCAACAGCTCTATGCATATTGCCATGAACGGCAGATGTCTCGGTGAGCCTATGGAAGGTTACAGATCTATGTCCCTCTACAGACAACTGCAACACAAGTAGGCATCTTGAGGCATTTGCAGTGTGAGGAGTGGAGGTATTCTATTTTTTGCTGTCGATATGGAAGATTTTCCATTTGTTTAATTAGAGATCTTTTCTGAGTAGGAGTTGGAAGGGGGAGCATAACACTAAAAAAGAAAGAAAAAAAGAAAAGCTATTTGCTTTTCAGTCTATAATATCTGTCTTTGGCTGACTTGCACACTTTTGTTAATTATCCTTTTTTGAAGCATTCCATTTATTCCCTTGGCATAATATTTGATGACTCTTTAGTCAAAGACAATTTAAGAAACCATTCATATTTGATCCTAGCTAAATACCTTGATGGAAACGCAAAATAAAGCTGGTGTGATTAGTTGAATAATCAGTCAGTTGATCGACAGAAAAACAATCAAGTTCGATAACTGACTCCTAATTCATGTCATTTATGAGGCAAATATGTCAAATATAAGCTTAATCCTGCCTCTCAATTGTGAAGATTTTGGGCTTCTAAAAGCTCTAGATTCTGAACTGCTGGTCAGACCAAACAAGCAATGTTAAAAGATGTCATCTTGGATTCTGTCAAATTGTGATAGGTATTTTTGGTTGGGTAGATAGCAGCTAGAGATGATGTTGTGTGGTGCCTGGAAGTGGCTCCAAGTCTTCCCTGGATCCATATTCTCCATAAACTTCACACTCCATTCACCTAATACTTCCATTCTTCTTCTCTTGAGTGTAATTTTATTGTTTTTATTTCTGTACATACAACATCCTCTGCTGCTTGTTGTAAAGTTTTCTTCCTTTTTTACCCCATTAAAGTTTTTGGGGAGCGTCAAATTAGAGGGTATTGTTTTTAAAGTACTCTGAGGAAAACTTGATTTTGAGCTATATTAAGAAAAATTACTCATTTTAACTTGACTATGTTTCAGTCTTATCTGATATATCACAGCCTATAAAGATAATTAAAAAATAATAAAATACTCAGGACACTAACTGATAATGAAAATAATCATAATTTGCAATACTTGTTTAAGATTTGAGAAGTGTTGAGAGGTGAAGATTTAAGAAGTGCCTGAATCTGTGATTCTGTATCTATTGATTGTCTTTATTGGTGTATTTCTGCTCCGCGTCACAGGTTGAAAGGATCCTGGCATGTACTGGTTGAGCAGTGGGGAAACGCAGTTTTGCCACTCTGTTGCAGTGCACATAGTATATATTCATCCAAACAAACAACATAGAGTTTCCAGCTCACATAACCTGAATGTCTTTTTCACTGTTCAAAGCAGCCGAAGAAATCTTAGAGAACCAGCAAACTACATGGTACAACAATTCTTGCCTTGACAATTGAGAAATGAACAAAGACCAGGTTTGTCTACTGGTGATATCAAAAGCTGAACTACAACTAACAGCTAAACAGTGG
Source organism: Istiophorus platypterus (assembly GCA_016859345.1). Lineage (NCBI taxonomy): Eukaryota > Metazoa > Chordata > Actinopteri > Istiophoriformes > Istiophoridae > Istiophorus > Istiophorus platypterus. The sequence continues at coordinate 11,230,512 of CM029132.1, read as the reverse complement.
CATCACTTATTCAAGTCAACACTAGCATCATCCCAATCTCCTCTCTCACCCTGTGAGGATCAGAGCGGAGTGACAGTGTTTTCATCCTCCAAACGGGGTGTATGACTACAGTCGAAAAACACTTTTGGGAAATTCATATTAAGAGGTAGCACTTTATGAAATTCAGAGAACAATAGCACCATGATCAGCACACATTTAAACATCCCCATCGACAACCCGAGCCGTTATCAAAAAGAGCGAAGAAATCAATAATTACAGAGAGTGGTACCCCTGCTTTCATTAGAAAATCATATAGATTAAATGTTAGGCATAGCTAGCTCTATACCAATGGGTCTCTGCCAAGATGACAGATGGACCATTAATGAGAATAATGAGGGGATCTTAGTCTATACACGGATATGGAGATGCAACAACAAGCATAACACCACACTTGGCTTCGAAAAAACTGTTATTTAGACAGAAATAGAGGAAGATAATCAGTATGCACAGAATTGCCTCTTTCCCAAAGTCAAAGAGTATGTTAAAAATGTTTGAGATCACTACGGTGAGGATGCACACATGTTTTAAGATGTTTTCATAGTGGGCGCTGCCACAGGAGACTGAGGGAAATTGGTGGTAACACCTGTCACACACATTCAGCATCAGATATTAGCATCCGTCTCTTTTACCGGTCTGTGAACGATGAATAATTACTCTTGTTTAAAAATCTGCCTATTAGCACTAACCAGGTTATATTGGACATCTGTCTCAGAAAGCTGACTGATATAATTGGCTGCCATCATATCATGCCTCACTATAGCAAAGCACACTGCTATGACAGGCAGCGAGAAAACGGTGCTGCTGTTCTCTCCGACTTCATGACGTAGCTTCCCACATGTCAGTTTCACTAGTGAGTCAAATTAAATCGTACGAGATGAAAGTTGCAGAAAAAAAAAACAGAACACATATGTCCATGCGTGGCGCTCAGTGGCATGTTATTGGCACTGTGTTTTCATCAGGTCTGATAACATATGTTTAGAACTCAGGAGGCTTTGGGCAGGAGGGAATTGCGTGGCGTTTGAAGTCAACTGGCGCATTAAGCAGAGAAGCAGCACAGTAGTGCGGAGATGCTCTCTTGTTCAAAGGGATGGAAGGAACCGCTCCGGGGAGCGTCCAACATCAAGAGCTGACCCCGGCACTGTTTCCCGCTACCTTCTGCCATGCGTCCCGCCACCGTATGCTGTGATTCCCAAAGACCGGCAGGCCTGTGCCATCTGGCCTCACTTCGGATTCCCCGGACACATATTGGGAATCCAAACTATGCCACCTCCCCGTCTCTCCCTTCCCTCTGCGCTCTCTCCCTCTGGGTCGTCTCTGCGCCTCCACTTCATCCCTGCTTGAGTGTTGGCTCAAGTGGAAGGGGTCTGCTCTCCAAGTGATCCCAGTTGCCATTTTCCTCTTTAATCCCCTTCTGATGGGATCCAGTAGGAGCCCTTTAAATTCAGAGGGAAACGGTCGATAGTTTTTAAGATGAAGGAAAATCCCCTGAGGGATATCCGCCTAGTTTAGTCTGTAGTAGGGTGTTTGGTTTATTACATGACCTTCAGACTGATTTTTCCTGAACTGTTGCGCTCAAAACAAGCCTAAAATTTCTCTCCGCCTTTATCCAAAAGCCAAGATTTCCTCCACTTTGACACCTCAGAGTAGGAATCTTATCCTGCGACAAATCTTTACCAACTTTTCCATCTCACAGCACTGATTTTAGTGTAAACGTGTTGATAGACACACACAATGAAAGGAGAGGCTCCAGGAAGAGAGCAGTGGTGGGCTGTACAGTATGTTCTGTAGCACTGCCACAGATTTCACACTCTTTTTGTTTGTCTCTTTCTCTTCCTCTTCTCTGGGCGTCACCTCAGTGGGGAACTCGATTCCCTAATAACTGGGGAATCAAAGTTGGACAGCACCACTGCTGAGAGTCATAAAGGAAGCAGTGGAGTGGCTGGCCATTCATTCATCCAAGCCCTTTACAACATATACCAGATGGACGCTGCACGTCACCGGGTGACATCTCAAGACAGCCGCGGCCGCCTGCCTGCCCAGCTTGGAAAAGATGAAAGTTATGAGGGAGACGGGAGACAGGTTGCGTCAAACAGAGACAGATCTGATCAACAACTGCACGGAGATGAAATCAAAGTGGTTGAAGCATGTGGCGTGAGGCATCTGGTATTCTAGCAAACAGAAGCTAGCATAGCTGCCAACGCTTTCGGGGGAGAGCTCCCTCCCCCGCTCGGCGGCCTCTAGCCAGTGGAAACGCTACCGGCTTGTGTTTTAAATCCACAAGAGGTGTATTGTTTGCCTGTGTTATCCTAAGGTTATGTTTTTCAAGGGGAAAGGAATTTTTTGCAGGTAGAGACACGAGACAGACATGTAACAAAGGTCCTGGGCTGAATTCAAACCAGGAAGTCCTGTTTATACGGTACACACAATTTAGACCACAGTGCTGCCAGGATGCCCCGTATGCTAAGCTACTAACACAGCAAGTCTAAACAGTAGCTTACAGAAGCAAAGGTGACAGTAGTAATCTGGGCCTGCCAGAAAGATGCCAGTACACCTGCTCAAATCCAGGTCCACTTCTCTCGTCTGCAGAAGGAGCAAAGGTCTGTTTACAGCTTTTTAATTGCTCTTTTGAATCGTTTTACATCAGCAAATATTACATTTGCATTCAAAATTCTGGATTCACACAAAAGGCAAAGTTTCCCCCACACAGAGTTAATGTAACGTGGGTCTATGTGCTGTGTTACAACATCATATATGGTGTATCTATGTACATCTGTGTAAAGAACATGTCAAGCCCTCCTGGCATTGATTTTACATTTCATACTACTTCCTGCAAAGAGCGCTGTGAGCATCTGATCCCCTAATCTCAGAATGCCAGCTTTCACTCAATGTCATCTGCCAATGAGCTGCAACCAGGCGCCCATCCTGCCTCTGGCACCAGAACTGCACCCATCCAGCTTGTGTGCGCTAATACCCACCGTTGCTAGGCTACAACGAGAGGAATCAAATTTAGGTGGCTTCCACAGCTGCGCTGTACTGTTGTGCACTGAGGGATATACATGGCAGCGTTCCCAGTATGCACCTGGATGGAATGAAACAGGAAGAAGCGGAGAAGTCTAATCTACTAGGCACAGTAGTGGCTGCCTGTCCTGCGTTTGTCCCAAAAGTATGTCTGGAAACATGAGGAAGTCACATTTCACATTATGGATTTTCAGATCTTTTTTTTAAGAGGCGCTGATGAATAGTTAAATGTGTGCCCTGAGTTTTACTGACAGCAGGAGGGTCAGCAGGGAGACTTAAAGTATTGCGAAAATTGGGATTTTGATCTGGAAACTGTTAGCTCCTGGTCTTATTGCAAGTACTCTCTAAAATGGTGCCACAAGGTGCTTAACTGAGCCATGTAATAAACAGACACATGTGTTTTCTGGACAAAGTTGGAGGAATCTTGTGATAACACACAAATCTAAAACAGTCAAGTTTCCTGTATTGAGTCATAACACTATTTTCAAGCTTTCACTTATTGTACTTTAGAATTGCGGTGACCTTGGCCTCCTTTAATCAATTCATTGCATCGCTGATCGCTCTTTGCTAAGATCTGTGAAACAACATAGTTTTGAACATTTGGCTGCAAACAGTCTCTCCAACATGCCAAACCCCATAAAGGACTTCTCCACAGCTGACTGCCTGCATCTTACTTACAATTAAATCAGCGAGCCACACTGCTCAGACATTGTTAATTTCACAGGGTTCACGCAACTATAACATCTCAACAATCATGTTTCGAAAGAGTTGTGTGCCAAACTCTGAATTGTTAGATCTTGGAAGACATGCCAAGCTGACATCAACAAGACATTTATGAAACAGCCATTTAAGAAGCAGGCCTTAGTTGCTCAGTAAGTATGGAGAAAGTATTAATATTCCATGGGCAATATTAGATCCATCCATTAGCTATGTGACTTGAAATTTCTTTACAGCTCAAAAGCTTGTAATTAAAAGAACACCTCTACATGGCAAATGGTTTTCTTGACAAAAGTGAGGTGAAGAAATTGTTACCACTTCCATGTCTATATGATAAATATGAAGCTACAGCCATCTCACTGCCTTGTGGCCAACAGGTACTTCCACACATAACCCCAAAAAACCACCACATGTTGTTTATGCACTTTGGTTTTTGGACAAATGAGTCAAAAAAACACAAAAACCATGTTACTTTATGACCTTAACAGGTGCTGGTTTGTGGATTTTGTTACCTTTGGACAGAGCCAGGCGAGCGGTTTCCCCCAGGCATCGAACCGACATGTGATGGCATCACATTGGAGTGATATCAATCCTCGAATATAACTGTACCTCTCAAAAAAAAAAGAGAAAAAGTGAATTTCTAAAAATGATGAAGGATTCTTTTAACAAAAAGGTACGTAAATGCAAAATTGTGTTTTACAGGATAACTCTGGACATGCATCTAAATTTAGGAAGGTTCAACATAATTTAATTGAAGGCTAATGCACCAACTCTGTTTACGTACCACAAACTAATTTCCATTGAATTCCATTGAAGCCAACATCACTCAAGTTGCTTGGTTTCTTAGAGAAAGAATGAAAGTGACTGCAATCAGCCAGAATGTATGTCTTGGCATATATGGACATGGTTGGTAATCCTTTCACGTGTGACTTCAAAGCTGGACTTAACCAGTGGGTGGAGAGCAGTCATTTAACACAGCCTATCAATGCACACTAATAAATGCACAAATATGCTTTCATTTGAAAAGGGGCCAAGTTTCTGGACTTTGGCATCCACCCACTCTTGGATAGATGTGCAACTCCTATGCCGCATTCTCAGCACCCACACACGAACCAAAGACCTTGTCTTGGAGCTGCACCGCGATACCAAACAAAGCACAATAATTATCTTCCCCATCTTCTCCAAAGTATATCAGGGTCCAGTAAAAGCACAATATCTGACCAATGTTTTGTCCCAAAAGTGCTAAGTACATCCTTTACCCTCTGTGCCACTGTGAGCCAGAAACAGATGCTGGTGCTACCACGTTGCCAACTCTCCCAATGGCAAAGAGGATGAAAGGGGCTGCCAAAAAATTCAGTCTTCTTCTTGAGAGGAGGCTTAAGTGATGTTCGAGTCCATCCTCTCAAGGAATTGCCTCATATGTTAAAGGGACTGGAATATAAAGGTGGATGTATATGAAATGATACTTCTACATTTTTTGTATCATCAAACAATTTGAACAGTTTTTCCTGAATTAGATTTGAGTCTCTTAGTTGTCATGTTCAAGGAAGAGATAGTAAGAAATTATTTCAGACGTGTGTGTGTGACCTTTTCTCTCATCTGTGCTCATAAGTAGGAGGCTGTTCTTTTGCAGCGTTTTTGAATGGCATAGGTGAAACGATCAGGCAAAGGGGAGCTGGCAGAGTGAGGCAGAGAGCTGATGTTTGCAACATTGAAATGTGGCAAATTTCTGTTTGGTGCTATGAAATCAGTTAATTGAAATTACTTGAAACTCAGTAATGTCCTTTTTTTCACATATATTGAGGCAAACATTGTGGGAACAGAAAAGATTGTATGTGTAATCAGACATAAATCACCTGAGAAGTGATGGCAAGTAACTAAGTACTTTTTGTCAAGCGCTACACTTTATTTGAGTACATGTATTTTAATTTTATGCTACTTCATATTCATATGACAGTTGCAGCTTCTAATCATGGCTGTCACATCAACATTTTACATAAAAGGCACATGATCAACTTATAAAATATTATGTATTATTACAGATTAAAATCTCCAACTATTTGTGAAAAGGTTATAATTAAAATGACTTCATTAAACTGAAGTATAAAAATATATCTGACAATCTGATGCATCAGCAGTAACAGTCTAATATTATAACATATGCCATCTAATGAATACTTTTACTTTGGATACAAACACATTTGCTGCTAACACTTTTTAACTTCTACCAAAGTATAATTATTACTGCAGAGTGTGTACTTTTAATTGAGTATCTCTGCATCGCGATATTGATGATTTCACTCAAGGAAAATATGTCTATATTTCCCAAAAGACTCAGATTGTCCCGGTAGGGGCCAGATACATCAGCTTTGTGCTCCGGCCAACAAGATGGGACGAGATGGCAGCTGAGTCATTCCTTCCAATTTTCTTCACTTTTTTTCTCTGCTTTAAGATAATGAGGTTTAAATTAAGAAATAAACTTAACATATTATAGTAAAAAAAAAACAAAAAACAAAAAACAAAGAAACAAAAAGTGAATGCATTTATTCAGCTTCCTGAGTGAAAATCCAGAGCCGGCCATAACAGTATGAAAGTTGCCTGTACCGTTTTGGAATAAGTAACAGGTTGGTTTCTGCTAGTCTTCAAATGAAACATTAGCATGTTTGTTTTAAACAAAAATTTAGGCATGAAAAGGTCAAGAAATCCTCTGTGGCATTAAATATGAATGCATTTTGGCCGATGCCATTACTTCCAGTAGCATCCTCATTGCCTGTTGTGTCTTATAAAAAACTGACACTGACTTTTTGACTTTTTTTGCAGACATTAGACTAAAACTTTGATGAAACTGGTATTCTAGGGATTAGTATCCTGATATAAATATATCAAAATTTATCTGAAGCAGACAAATGAGGCAAAGACATATGAAATTGATGTAAAGGCCTTAATAGAAGAAAATCAAACAGGACTGAACACTGTTTAAAGGGTGGAGGAATCTTTAATATACACCGACTGCTGTTGGAGGCTTATGAAATCAAATAGCTATATATTGCCTGTGGGAACTGGCAAATCTAAGGACCTACACCCTTTCTCCCACACACACACACACACACACACAACCACACTCTGTCTCACGCCCCATGTGAACACTCATCTTTAACGAGGGGAGAGCTGAAACCATGCGTGATTGTTTTAGAGAGGCTGCCCTAAAGGCACGTTATCACTCAATGTGGGACTGCTTCTCCCAGTCATACATCCTCTCTTGTTGATTGTGCAGTGCAGATCAGCAGCAACAAAGGCATCATTAGTGGGGCTTTGGTCCCCACCAGGCCTGGGCTAATTATGAATGGGGGGCCCGGTAATAATTCAAGGGCCCATCGGTGCAGCTTGAAACTGGAGAGAGAACTTCACAGATTCAGTGGTGGCGTATTTGGCCCATCTGCCTCCATTTCCCAGCCACCTGCTTGAAGATCTGACCCACGTCAGCCATGAAGATGGAGCACTATTCCACACAAGAGAGAGGCAGAGGAAACATATGGGATTTATACATCCCTTTAATGAATGATTTTCAGTGGTTATTAAAAGCTTTGGACAATTACCTGGTTAGAGAATGATAGCCTGCCTGGTAAAATGTCTGACAAATGTTAATTTTAGCCTTTATTCCAAGATATAGAGTGGAATTATCTCCCTCCTCTCATATGCTGGAGCTGGGAAAATGGTATTCACTCTTCATTTAGTAGCTTCTCCCATGCATACACAAACATTTACCAATATTTACAATTAAAATGATAAATTTGGGGAAAACAATATAGATAGAAGCAAAGGGGAAGTCATTTTTCCTGCATTAATCTGTACGACCTGTGAAAATCCTGGTAAAACAAGAAGACAGCTTTTGTTTTGCGTTGCTGCGATTACTGAGGTGACTGTTTAATTGTTATGGATTCATGGGGAATTGATCACTGTTTCTGCCAGAAGAGGGCAGTATCCATTTTCTTAATCACATCACAAGTGATTTTCCCCTTTGGCCAAATCAAGCACAAACATTGCCTCAACTCCAAACCCACAAAAGAGGGAATTTGAAAGTAAACAAATGAGCCCAATGGGATGATCAGCATTCTCAGATTTGCAGCATAAACTCTTTTCCCATGGAGCTGCCTCGTAATTTCAACACAGGCCCTGGATTTATCCCTCAGTGCATGATTCATTCAGTGATGAAGCTCTGATTTATAACAGCTCTCAAGCCTGACAACTTTCTTTGAAAAAAAAACATCTAAAAGAGGAGATGTGGTGAGATTAAAACGCAACTAATGAAGTGGCTGCAGGGCTGTGAGGAGCCACATTCGCTCGCATTATTTATAGATGCTGAAGTGTATATTGTATCATTTTACTGTCAGGTCAGATACTTAGTAAGTTAAACTACTTTGAAATGTGAGTCATTTGGACAAACTGAAGTCATAAAGTATTCATGAGAATCATGAGGTCTAGCATAAAGTGAGGTGGCTAGAATGCAAATCAAGGATATGGTTTTCCTTCCAGATGCTGATGAATAACATGGTCAAGCATACAGTATGTTCAGTGACTCTGTAGCATGCTGATATGAGACTTGGTTAAAAAAAAAACAAAAAAACGTAAATTTTTATGAAGTTATCATTCACTGAATCGACCAAATCTAACCAGAGTGCCATGGAGTTTGTTTATAAGCAATGACGGAAACGCATCCAGGTCAGTTTTAACAATATGCCCTGAATCAAATGTGAGTATTTTAAGTATCACCAGTCTGTCTAGGTCAGTCATTAACATGCAACCTGTAATTTGGGCCTCCATATGCAGAAGTCCTCTCTGAATGGAGCAGCTAATTTGAAAATAATCTAGAGTGGCACACAGCTTTCGACAGTGATGACATCACCCTGTGGACTATTCACACGGCTTGCAAAGAATGTTTCCCGATGACGGGTTCACTACCGGTTAGAAGGGCTGCCTTCGGGCAATGAGTCCTGTCTCTTATGTTTTGTTTTGTTTTGTTTTAATCAAAAATTCTTACACCAAAAAGCATGGTCTGTGACTTTCTGTAACTGCTCCTCCATATGTTGTACTAGAAAGACACCTAAATGTTATTATAAAAACTTAGGACACTCTGTTCAGATGTCAGGCTCTGTACAAGACTGGCCGCGGCTTAAAAAGAGCTGTTTGTATATGTGGTTTATAATGTGGAGTTGCGGTGAGGATTTGCCTCCCATCTCGGTTCCAGAAGCAGTAAGGGACTGATTGTGAGGAAATGGGGAACTGAACACTGAGTCACAGAAACACAAGGGTGGTTTTGATCTGGATTCAATGGCTTGGAATAACTGGCCCCTGAAGAGCTCTTGTGTCAAACGCTATCTGTGACAGGGAACAGAGAAGGGGGATAAATATGCTGCATTTAACATGTGGACATAACACCTCCCCCTCACACCATCTGGAGGAAAACAACCTCGTCTACAACTACTAAAGAAGATCTTGTTCTGGTTGCATTTCATAAACCTCAACTTGATTCTGATGCAACAACCGGTGCTCAAATGGCTTTTGAATAAAGCTGATTTTCTAGAAATGTTCCAAAAAGGCTGCAGATGCTACAATTGAGCATCAAAATCTTCCCTTTTAACAACAAACACGCTGTCATGCTAGCAGTAAAGATGCATCGACAAGTTGGCTGACTTCCCTCTCCCTTTGAATCGTCCTCTGCTTTGTAATGTGAGGGCGTTTGGAGGCAGGTCAAAAGGCCCTTTCAACCCAAGGCCTCACCTACTTCCTAATGAATTCCCAGGGTCCATCAACCTGCAGGCGCTCCCATACAAGCTAACCAATGATTACACCTTGAGGGGGAGAGGAGGGAGGGTGGAGGAGGAGGAGAGGCTGGTGAAATAGAGCATCCCCAGTACACAAACACACACACAGACACACACAACCAAACACACACACACACACACACACACACACACACAACCACACAGACAACCACCACCACCACCACCACCACTACCATCAACCCCCAGATTGGAGGCAGGTGCAGCAGCAAATCAAGCCTCATTAGCTGCACCTTCTGCTAGTGTATACCGTGGACAGATGGAAGCTCGCCCTCACATGTTACCTCACATCAGATGGCAGTTGGAAGAGGGTGGCTAGGGGGTAACAGGGAGGTACACTCGCCCCCTTCTGCCGGCACTACTTCCTCCGAGTTACAAGATGCCCCTAAGTGCAGACCTAGCACCAGGATGCTCCTTAACCTCGGTCCTGCAGGCAACTACTAGTTTCCAGAGAACAGCTGACATCGGATCAGTTGTAACGTATTCCCCGTCTTGCCCGGCCCTGGTTAGGTGCATTCCTAGCCCAAGAAGGAATCGAAGACCTACAGAGGCCCCTGTGGCTGCGTTTCTGCTGAATCCGTGTAAAAAGAGCTAGGAGCGTGTATGCATTAGCATGGTCAAACATATGATACGTTAAGACACACTATGGGGCCGTCAGGTAAGCGACAGCGCCTCACCTGCAGGGTATCACATCACCCCCGTGTCCTCAGGGCTCTGACATTAGATCCTGAGCAGCTAATTGAGGCAACGGTGCAATTCATTGGTACTGGGCCCAGTGTCAACACCTTCTTCAAGGTAACAGCAGATTTATCCCCATCCCACTAGGGACATGGGCAAAGAGTGCCAATGGGAGGCCATGTGTAAATTGATGCTATCTGTATGATAACAAATATTGCTTGTGTGCTTTTCAACACAGAGAAAGGCTGTCAGAACTGGATGGGTTCAGGATGCTGGAATTTCATCTTTGGCCCCTGGAGGTGTGGGTCTGTAGAGAAAGATGCCCACATGATAACAGACAGCAAACCAGTCTGACACTTGATTTCCTCAAATGTCAAATGAGAGGTGCTCTGTTCAAAAGAGTCTAAAAACGGCTGAACAGACAAAAAGAAGCATCACCTACAGAAACCTCATCAACTGAAAATTGAAGGAGAAAGAAGTCATGGGACTAGACTCATTGATTGGAAAGTGCAATGCATTAACACCACAGGTAACTTTTAAGTGCTTTATCCAGATAATGAGGTCAGGCACTATTTTATGACTCAGATAAGTGGTGTTTTGGCAGCTCATTAAATACAATTAATCTAAAATATATATTCTCACATTTAAGAGTAGGTCTATATGACTAAATTTAGGTTTAGGTTTGAAGAGGTGAGGATAGGAAAGTTTTTAAAAGAGTGTCGGTGGTGTTGCAAGGAGAATAAGGGCAGTGGTACAATGGGTACTTTGTCTAGACTTGGTAGCTAGTAGAGGGAGGGGTCACTGCGGTGGGAATAGCGCTACAGCATTAATGGATTGAATTTAAGCAGTTGGCTTGGAAGTAAATGTAATCCTCAAGTTTTGGGGATTCTAGCATGCAAACCACAGCAGGGTATTCATTACTTAAAATCCAGATAGTGTTGAGTGGCAGAATTACATTTTAGAATGCTACATGTCCTGCAAGGTAAGCTACCTTAAATCTGCCCTAATCAATATCTTACATATGTACATATACAATGGATCAAATGAATGTATGAGATGTGAAAGGGGTTATTCGTGATGACCCAGCAGATACCTGTCAACCAACGCTGCGGTTCCCCTCAGCTATACAGTGTTGTAGTGTCTTTCAGCCCAGTGTTTTGGTTTTATGTCCTGCAGCTTTAATGTTTGCATTCACTCTCCCCTCTCTGTTTGGTTTTCATTTTCAGACATTGAAGGTCGCTTTTTTTTTCTTTTTTTTAAATCAAGAAAGCCCTGAAATCCCCGCGGTACATGAGTTGGACAGAAATATGACTCTGAGTGAATGCCAATATCTTCACGTTTGCTATATCAACTTTATAGGTTAATAATATGTCAGTGTTGTTTTCACAGCTTATTGTGCTGCCTCCAAATGGCAAAAAAAGTCAATAAATACAGGTCTGAGTTTTCATAATTTAAAAAAAAAAAAAAAGAAATCTCAATGAATTCTGTTCGAAATTGATATAAATGCCAGGAATAAACTTTTCCAAGCTGTATTCTGCTGTAAAATTCTCAAGGTCAGACCAGGTTAGCTCTGAATAGTGCTGACTTCCAGTATGACTGGAGGCCATGGACTGGTCTTAACACGCCCTTCTTCATCATTTACCAACTACTATGTTGGATAGAAGCTATATCAAAGTGAATCTTTCAACTGCAACTTAAAAATCGAATATTTCATAAATTTATGCGTCTTCTCAAGACAATGTCAAAATCCCTGCAACGTTTAGGCTTGTGATTTCAAGTCCTCATTTAAATTAGTTGCGTTCGTCTTGACATTTTTAACAACATTAATTTCAATCAAGCCGCTGAGGAGGTACTTCTGTTTTGCTTGGAGCTAATGAAGAGAAACAGACACACATATGGGACTTTTTTTTTTTTTTTTGTCTTCGATCCACACCCAGATCCATATGCCATATGGGAAATGTGAATGATAAGATCCGAGAGCGCAGTGCATGTTCAGTCTCTCTCCAAATGCAGCTGAAAGAATCAAAAAGTCTCCCTCTCTTGTCTTGTTCGCTCCCCTGGGCACATGAAAGTGAAGGTTACACTTGCAGCCTTTTTAATGATGGTCCTTTTTTTAGGGGTTTTGTTTCATTTGGAGGAAACCTTCTTTGTTAATCCATTGCCTGTTGCCAGGTTTGAACACGCAATGCCATATGTTGTATGCTGTCTTGTTACCTTACTTCTAAACCAAGGATTTCACATTTGTCATCTTGATATTCACAACCAGATAGATCATTTTAGGTGGGCTGGCGGTCTTTGTTAATGTTAAGTCACTAACAGTTACAGCGCTAATACATTTCAGAACTTAAATGTAAACCTCAAACATACAAACATTTCTTAGTAGAAGTCAGACACAGTTTTGAGCTTCAGAGGAGACGATGTGCGTCAGCCAAGATGAAGTCTGGAAGCCATTAACAGAGAGTATAGCTGTGCTTCAGCAGAAAGTACAGTAAATGTTAAGCAGGTGAGGGATTTGAAAGCTATAATGATGTGAATTTTACTCATCAGTCGTCTGCAAAGATTCTGTAAAGTCTGCAACTTTACTTTCAAGCTGGGCACCATTTACATTTTTTTTTTTTTTCAAATCTCACACACTGGAAAATATCTGTTGACACTCTTTAAATGTTAACTCAAACATGCTGATGGAATGATACCTTTGCAGGATATATATATATATATATATATATACACATATACATATATATATGTACACAGCAGCAGTACCTTATGGCAGTATACGAGTATGTATAGGGGGGCTCACATGAGGCAGATGTTTATGGATACCTTGCTTAAGATACTAACACAGCACTGCCTGCATTATATAAATGAAGTAGCCTTTCCCCCAACATAAACAATTATTCCAGCTAGTATTTTCACAGGTGGGTGTGCAATATTACTGTGCCAGAGTCTATACATTGTGCCATTCATCACATAATTCGATTTTCATGAAGTAGATTGCCTCCTTATTGGCTGTCACTTCGACTCTATGCTGTCAATGGGAGAAGCCCCTCCTGTGGTCTGCTCCATCAGCCCATCTTTACTTTGCATACCTGCCAACACAGCTATAAAGAAATTACCCTAATCATCATGGTAATTAACATCAATAATTATTGACAGTGCCACAGATGGGAGGGAATGACGGACAAAAGAGTTGGTTTCCTTGTACAGCGATTCGATGCCAGTTTCCTGGAAGAAGGTTGTTTAAAAAATGTCCAGTGGAAATGCTGTATAGAGCAAGGTACAGGGGTGAGGTTGATATCATATACTTGCTAATGTAGGGTGCCAACCGGCAACACCAGGAAGACCCCCCCCAAAAAACAAACACACGCACACACACGCACACACACACACACACACACGCACACACACACACACAAACACTTCAGTACTGCCACCCTCCCTCCTCTCTGTTTGCCAGGAGTGCACCTGCAGCTTATTATCCGAGCCTTTAGGTTTATAATGTAGCACAGGTGCCAAAGAGCCAGTGCACTACTGTAACACACTCACCAGTCAACAAACATAACAGGCACCGAAATGGGCATACACACTTACAGATGTGCGATGATTAATTAATACTATGGTAGGTAAATCCTAAACATTGTTCCCTCCCAGTGCTGGGAAACACAGGGAGCAAATATGAGAAGAGTCTGATTAAAGTGGAGGACCCGAATTTAAGAATTTAGGAATCTATGTATAATATTCCAGTAGCTGCAACACAACCTACACTGTTGGAATAAAGTAATTAATAGATACAAAACAAACACATTAATTCTTAAAAAATCCCAGATGTATTTACTGCCAAAACCAGAAAACCTCTACAGTGCAATATGTTGATTCCTCCCGAATATGTACCATTTTTTCATTGACTGACATGATGGAAAAAATTCAAAATTCAAGAGGAAAATGTTGGAGAGGAATTTTTGTGTAGTGTATTATGACTTATATTTGTGATAATAATATACTTTTGTGAGTAGACTCACTCATACTAAGTCCAAAGCTGTGGCAACAATGAGAATATCATTTGATAGCAACTTCAATTCATCATGACACGAATTGATTTGATTTGATTTGATTTAATGTGATACAATCTGATTGGATGTGATGATATGTAATGTGATAATACACAGTGCAGTGATTTTCCATTTGTGGAAATGATACCAGCTCAACCAAAAACACATGACAGAAAACACATTGTACTGGGTTTATACTGCCTTTGCCCTTCGACCTCTTAGCACCATGTAGCAAATAGGCTCTGTCCCGGCCCTCTCTGTGACTCTGTTGACCAAGGAGATATCTCCTTTCAAATGTATGTGTGCACCCTTCTGAACACTGGTGAATTGAGGTAGTTTAATGTGATATAAGCTAAGAAAATATAGTGTGATGTGATGAAAAAAAATCAGGGAAAACACTTACATATTGTAGTTTGGTGCTGGCTGGCAAGCAGATTGCATACTCGTAACTCAGATGCATTTGTTTTAACTAAAGATCAAGTCTTCAGTAAACAGCTTCCTTCATGGATAAGAGCAAGTGTCACCTGACACCTGACCACCTGACCACACTAACTAGGACAGGTGTTACACAGCATGGCAATCAACTTGAGGCCAATCGAAGAACTTAGACATCAGCCCTAGAACTAGTGGGGATGCAGTGTGTCGCTCAAGGAAACTACAGCAGTGTGGATGCTTGTACCAACACATGGGTGTTAGATGTTACCCTTTATGACAATTAGCTTGAAATATATATATATATATATATATATATATATATATATATATATATATATAATGGCATATATTGGCATATATTGGCATACTGGCATATTGGCATAGAGTGCTAAACTAACAGAAGTAGCAAATACATTCCTTGTCCAGCAGATACACTCACTGCACTGCGAGATTTTCATGCCAGGCGACATTACTGTGCAGTGGAGAACATCTGTCTGTCTGTTTGAAGTCTTTTAATTTCTACCATACTGTTTATTGATATTGTATATTTCCAGGGAAATAGAAACATACAGTGATTCAAAAAAAAAAAAAACCACAGGGATCAGCAGGCGCGCTGAGACACTGACCACAAGCACCCTGATCCAGACTCAGTGACAGACCTTGTGGTGACATCTGCTTTTACTCAGGCAGAGCACTTCAGCACTTAATAAAGCATGTAATCACAGCGCTGTAACTTGGGAGCAGACAAAGCAATGCAGGTGCCTAGTGAGCGCTTCATATACCGACTTTCACTTTTTCTGAAATGTCTGTTTCTGTTTATCTGATTTTAGTTTATCACTGATTTTACATTAGGACCCAAATGAAGACAAACTGCTACTTAAATCCTTTTTGAATGAATACAAGTCTTTACTGCACAAGCAAGGGAGCCATTAAAAAAATTATAATACTATTGAAAAGGTGTCTTTTCCTACATACACCTGCTCGCAATTTTCTACATGTATGTGAACAGAAAGGAGGAAGGAGTTGTACTTTTAATCCCAGTGTAATTTAGGATGTTAAAAGCTGCATGTCACGACCAACAAAAGGGGGATTTGTCGGCTTTATGACAGGTGGGTTACAATTCTTTATTGTTATCACCCAACAGGATATGATGATGAGGCAGACAGAACATGCCACATTGTTGAAATATTTTACCATCTAAAGATTAAAAAAAAACAAAACAAAAAAAAAAAAACTCCCAGGTTGTCTCTCAGGTTTTCCACAGACCAAATTTTATGTCTGCTCCGGCTTTAGCACTGGAAAGGCAGGCTAAACTGAAACTCACTTTGAGTGTGTTCTCTGCATCTCTTCTCATATTTCAGCTAAACTGCCTCCTCGCCAGGGCCAAGGAATGCATCAAGAGCCATAAATCAGGAGTTTGATAGGATCTTGGCGGCTGGACAGCAGTGCAGAGAGCTGTGTTATGTAGCTACAGTACAGTAAAGATGTTTTAAGGTGAACATTACCATCTTGGAGGAAGAGAAAAACGAGGGGGAGGAAACTTTGATTCAGGGGAGTTTTGTCCAAATGACAGAGCAATGAAAGCCCTTCTCACCTCCTTCAGCCCTTTGCATTCCTTTACTTGTGAATCACTATGATCACCGGGAGGAATACAGGCCTCAAAACCCAGGTCTGGCACTGCCTTTAAATTTATTTATACAGTGCAGCTTGGACTCAGGAAACAGGTCATTTATGGTGAAAAGTGGTGCACAGGTGGGTTTGCTTGAGCTCTATGTCGTGTCTGTTTCTTGTCATGGCGAGAAAGAGGGAAAGAGTTCATGTAAAGGAGGCAGCCGGTGCTGTGTGTGCCAGGTTTGTTTGTCACATCTCCGCCTGTCTGCGCCATATGCAAATGGGCAGGGGGCTGGGAGGGACGGCTCCATGGGAAACTGCTGGTGCTAATCCAGCATGTTGAACAGGGGAGGAGAGGAGTACTTTTCAATAAAGCACCCCCACCCCTCTGTCAAGTCATACACACACAAACACACACACACACACACGCACACACATTAACGGCGTGTTTTCATCCCATGTGCGTGCATGCTTTCGAACAAACATCACAAGGAAAACACAAAGACAGACACATGAGTTCACTCTCTCTCTCTTTCTGTCTGTCTCTCTCTCACTCACTCACACACACACACACACACACACACACACACACACATTGAACACCTGTTTCTTTTCTGCGCATCCAAACAGACATGCTTTAATATGTGAACAAATCCCACGATCTTAAGACCCACTCTAAGTCCGTTGGGTGTAATACCACGGTTCTTTCAATGAGATAACAACGGGCCTCAGTGTGATCGACCCTGTTCGACCACCGAAAGATAGACTAATAACACGCTCAAGCCACAGTCCATGAGTTAGACTATGAAATTTATGCAAATTTGTGTGGGAATACACGGAGCTGAGAGTACTATTTAAGACTAGTGCATTTTCAGACAGCCCTCTTTTATTCCCCGAGCTCTCTTCAACAACATTTTTGCAAACAGACGCAGGCTGTTGTCCGAGATCTTCATGAAGGCTAAAGTTCTCCATCGAAAAACTCCTTGCCCATTAGAAATCTCCAGATACATTTTAATAAAGTACCCTACTATCATTACAGTAATCACCTCAGTTAAATAAATAGTTTGACCTCTGGGGAAACACACTTATTCATTTTCTTGCCAGGGCTTTAATGAGGAGATTGATGCTACTCTCATGTCTGTGCCCTAAATATGAAGCTACAGTCAACAGCTGGTTAGCCGAGCTGATCATAAAGACTAGAAACAGGGGGAAACGGCTAGATTCAGCCACCTTTTGAATTGATTAAACAAATGAGATATATTGTGTTTATCAATGACCTGCGAAGGAGCAGGTAAGATGTGTTTGCTGCCAATGGACGGAGCGTGGTCTTTATGCTGAGCTGAGGTCCTATATTTGACGGACAGGTATGAAAGTAACTTCTCATAAAACTCTCATCACTAAAAACAAATATGCGAATTACCTAAAATGCTGAACTATTCCTTTAAAGAAACTTCTCATTACCAGAAAGTCTTTTCTTTTGGATTTATTTTCAAAGAAACAAATACAATTGATTTTATCAATTTTAAAAGACGTTTATATTTTTGTTTCCTATTTGTATTGAAATAATGAGCTCTACATTGTCAGATATAAACACTAGCAATATAAACTGCATTCAGAAAGTATTCAGACCCCTTCAGTTTTTTCACATTATGTTGCAGCCTTATGCTGAAAAAAAAATCCCTCATCAGTGTACTCTTAGTACCCCATAATCACCTTTGGCAGCAATTACAGTCCCCAGTCTTCTTGGATATGATGCGACAAGCTTTGCACTAATGGATTTGGGAATTTCCTGCCATTCTTTTCTGCAGATCCTCTCAAGGGCTGTCAGGTTGGATGGAGACTGTCAGCCATTTTCAGGTCTCTCTGGAGATGTTCACTTGGATTCAAGTCAGGGCTCTGGCTGGGCCACTAAAGGACATTCACAAAATTGTCCCCAAGCCACTCCTGTGTATTCCGGGCTGTGTACTTAGGGTCATTGTCCTGTTGGAAGGTGAATCTTCATCGCAGTCTGAGGTCCCAAGCGCTCTAAACAAGGTTTCGCACAGTCTGAGAGTCCTTTTGTCCATTTAAGAAAGATGGCCACTCTTAGGAACTTTCAAAGTAACAGAATTTTTCTGGTAGCCTAACCCAGATCTATGCATCAACACAGTCCTGTCTCTAAGCTCTGTAGGCAGATCCCTCCACCTTGTGTCTCAGTTTATACTCTGATAAGCATTGTCAGCTGTGAGACCTGATATAGACAGGTGTGTGTCCTTCCAAATCATGTCCAATTCAATGAATTTACAACAGATGGACTCCAGTCAAGGGGGAGAGAAATGGGAGGAACCTGAACTAAATTTCAAGTGTCATAGCAAAAGGTTCAAGCACTTGTGTTACTGTGATATTTCAGTTTTTCATTCTGAATAAATTTTCAAAGATTTCTAAAATTCATTTTTTTCTTATTTTTATCTATTTTAGCATAAGGCTGCAACACAACATAATTTTTAAAAAAATTGAAGGGGTGTGAATACTTTTTGAATGTACTGTAAATCTTTCCCTTAGTCATAAACCAATAAAAATTCTGCACAAATTCTGCTTTAACAACTTCCTGCTAGATAAAATGCATTACGGTCATACTTTGATGTTGAAAGACCAAAGGATCAGATTAATTCATTACCTGATTCCAACAGCATACAAGATGAATATTATATCCCTCCCATAAAACTTGGGGATGTGACAGAGTTCTTTGTGCTGGCGTTGGCCTGAGTCCAGCAGCCCGGTCCAGCCTCTGCAGTCACAGGTTTGTGTGAGAGTACTCACTGTGCTTTCCCCCTCTCCATCCTCCGTGGTTTACAGTCAGACACACGTCAGAGAACCACAAGGCGCCGTTACCTCTCCTGGATTCATACGGGTAGAAAAGAGAAAAAAAAAATGGATAAACACAAAGGCAATCAACAAATCCCCTTTACTTGAGCCCTGCGAAACATAATAGGGCCAAATCATCATCTATTTAGCTTCGTCAAATCACTGACAGCAGGCCTTGATAAAAGAGAGTGGAAAATATGTAGGGTACAAGACGCTGCCAAGACCCTCACTGGCTAGAGCCCCCTATTGAAGCCAGATGTTGACTCAACTGGCCAATTTTGATAAATGGCATAATGATTACCATTATAGATCGGGTAATTTTATATCAGCGTGCCACATTGTTGGTCCTCTTTAATGATAGCCAAATGAACTCTGGTTTGTGCCTGAGGCCAGGTGGGCTTTTCTGTGTCCGTGTGCTGCATGCAGTGCCTCAACCAGCCATTAGGAGGGCACCCCTGCTGTAGACGGGGCACCTGGCCTTGCAGGCACCAATGATGGTGCCCGTTGTTGTCATCAAGTGTCCAGCTGAGGCCTGAGCCCATCACACAGGTCTATAATGAGACGTAATTGGTGCTTTGGCCTGACTTTTGCCTCTTTCAATGTCCTCAATCCCATTAGAAGGGCTTACTAGATCAGAGCTTCATGTACTTGACACAGTGACCCAGATGGATGTTACCTTGTATGACCCTCCGAGGTCCCGGCAGACTGATTCTGCTATGGTCCAAACACTGTAGTCTGTCTCCCATTCCTCAGGGATTGGGGTATTACAGTAGATTAGCTGGAGTAATACCACGATGGAGCACGGGTATGTGGGGTCATGGGATCGCTCCAGGACATGAAAATTAATGTTTGCTTTCAGGGAAAACTGTCACAGACACACTTCTGAGAATCAATGAAATCCAATTAGTTTAATACTTAAAGTCAAATAGTCGTCTTTCCTCTGATCTGACACTGTCCTTATTCCACCCCTGCAGCACTTTGTTTTGCTCTCTCAGCTTGGTTTCAGAGTCTCTTGAGTGAGCTGATCCTGAATGTTGCAACAGGAATTTTAGCACTGTAATACACAGGGCACAGTGTGGTAATTGCGTGGGAAGAAAAGTTCAATCTTACATATTATTTTGGGGGAAAAAAGAGAAAAACAACACCCCCTTTAGCATTTTTCATGTTTCCTGTGGACCCTACCCTTTACATAGAAAGAAAATGTGTCCAAATAATGCATTTATAGCAAACGTAACAAAATAGTGACAATTCATTTCCCTGCTCATGAATAAAGAGCTGCTCGGTAAACCTATTACAGCCACAGGATGAGTTACACAAGCACAGATGGAATTTCTGAGAGCCCTGAGCGCTGCAGTACCACTCCCCACCCCCCACCCTTGCGTTGTACTTACTAAAAATACGTAAGAATTATATCAGACAATGCTATAGCCTGATCAGATGTCATTAATTACTTGCTCAATTTGCATGGTTGGTCGTTCAAGATGTACTTTTCCGGTCAGCTCACGTAGAGAGCAACATTAAATATCAAATCGAAAGACATCTTTGTGATGTAACTATTTGATTTTTTTTTTTTCCCAACAATAAATCTCACAGGGGAAGAATCTGGGAGAAGTTGAAGGACCCTCTCCTCTGCTCCAAAAAGATTTCAAACACACAAAGGAAAATACACAACCCGTCCTCTATTATAAATTAGCCCCTACTAATCTTTTTTTCATAGTTCCTAAATGACAAAAGGACAATTTTTGTATTTCCCTGCAATTCCCAGTCAACTCATGTAAATACAGAAATCAGATTGGCAGATTACCTCTGCAGCAGTTACCAAACAGACTAAATCTCGTATGAGACCTCAAACAGGAACCAGGTCTCAAGTAGCAATTATTCAGAGTCAAATATTTAAAAAAATGAAGACAAGAAAGAGACATAACATAAAAGTTCTTTTTGTAGCATAGCTCATTTTATTGTTTAAACAGTTTTGCATAGGAAATATATCCACTTCCAGTAATTGACTGCAGTAAAAACAGCTGCTAGCAGTATAGGCTGGATATAACAGTAACAATCACAAAAAGTTGAGCCTTTATTTACACTGATTTTAATCTTGTGGCAATTTTAGCCCCTGCACCAAATGTAACCAGCTTGAAGGCATCGCCTAATGCTTGGCGTTTCTAAAATCAATAAAAGAAGGGATATCAAGGCCTTCGCTATACAGTTCACAATGGACACCTGTGACTCCTAAACTGTAAATGAAAAGATAAAAAACAAAAAACTTTTCCAAAAGTCCTCTAAAACGTACATTCAGATACATACATAGACCTTTGCACACACTTGCAGTGTAACTACGATCACTACTGGAGACTGTTTACATATTGTTTTGTTGTTGTTGTTGTTGTTGTTCGTAATATAGTAATTCCACCATGATTCATAAAGTAGAAATGTGTGCGCAGAGGGAAGTAAAAGTGCCACAAGACCCAAAAAAAAAAAAAAAATCAAAAGAAAAAAAAAAAAATCAGCCCTGCAGATAAAACTGGTGACTAATTTTAAGAAAAGACATTATTTCGTCCTTTCACTGCGTTTAATGTAGCACTGACCCTGCCCCCCACCCACCCCACTCCCCCTCCCAGGAAAAAATGAAAAGAAAAAGAAGAACGAACCTCAAACCTTTCCTCTCAAATTCTGAACAAGCTTCATGTGGGCATTGTGTGCTGACATGATTAGAAAATTAATAAATCACAAAAAAGCTCCAAAAACATCAAAGAAGTGATAAAGAGAATATTTCCAGATGACTCTTGCCACATTCTGTTTCTGTGTGATGCTGTTCTTTTTCTTGTCACATATGAAAGTAAGTCTATCACATTTTTACAACTATGTACAACAGACACTTGGACAGCTTGAACAGGCACTGCATTGCTATCTTTTTGTCTTCTTTTGGTGAATGTTACATCCTGTAAAAATGCTGGTTTTCATGTTTTATAACAACCTGATGCCAAGTGACTAGCAGCTAGCCAACGTATGGAAGGTGTGTATTGCTCATGAGGATGAAAATTAAGTTTCAATGTTTCCTTTAATGTTTCCTACTCGTGAACACCCTCTAAGTCCCTGCAGAATGTGTGACATTCAGTTACAGAGAATATCACACATATTGCATGAGTGTCACATGTCCTCCTTGCATAAAGTTGTCCTGTCTCTCAACGATCGTAGTAATCAATGACATAATACTTTCTAAAATAAGGTTGCTATGAGTGTCAAAATCTGCCTTTAAATGAGGCTCTTGAGCTGCTGATGGGTGGAATACTGATTCAAATTTTCAAAATGTTTCAAGAGCGTTTTGACAGGCTACATTCACACCCTGTGTAGCAATAGAAACACGTAACCGTGCCCAAATACACTAACTATAATCAGCTGGAAGGTACAGTACCCTATTCTGAAGCACCCACAAAATAATAGTGTGAATAGTGTGTAGTGTGAAATGAGGGTTTTCCTATATTACATCAGGCATAGACAGCATGTGGAAAGTGCAAATGAATGATGCCTTGATGCTTTGACTGATCTTTTAAGTGTTTTCAAGAAGGACAATGGAGACGGCTCAACATTGGCCAGTTGAATCAGAATTACAGCGAGCTGTAGCACCAATCGTCTTGCAAAGTTTCCTCTAAAGAAAAATAAGAAAGAAAAAAAAAAGAAATGATCTCATAGATCCATTGAGGACGTTTGTCACTGCAGATTTTACCCTGCTTCTCGTTTAAGGTCAGGTGCAATCTGGGGCCTTTTTCTACTGGTTAAGTGACGTCACCTCCCAGCTGCTACAAGAAACACACTCACACCACCATCTTGTTGGACAAGAATTCACAGCCATTTCCAAAAAAAAAAAAAAAAAAAAAAAAAAGGAGATAAATCACATCACACTCGCTATGGCCACACTAATGAAAGAACAATAATTCAAATAGTCATGAAGTGTTTCCCAAATGAAAATATCTAAGCACTAACCAAGTTCAGAAATAATAATATTAATAATAAAAAAAAGCCTTCATGGTTGTTGTTTTTATATTTATGGATCTGTATAGAACATTTCCCCCCATTTTTGACTTTACATACAAGAATACAACAACTGATAAAACACTTTAGATTCTACTAATCAGGGAAACCTGGAGAGTTCTAACTCAAATCCAGCTTCTGAAACAAATTAGAAAAAAAAACAAAAAAAACAAAAAACAACCCAAATTAATTTGTTTTTTCCTAAAATGGAATTGACTTATTTTCCCCAGAATTGAAGATTTACAAATAGGGGCTTCAGAGAAGAACTCCTCGACAAAGTTTACAGTGTACAAACTCCTGTCCTACGGCAGGCTTTTTTTTTTTTTTTCGATAGAAAGACCCTCATCTTCTCTCATTGTGTAGTGTCAGAGGCACTCGATCACAAAGTCACACACACGCGCGCCGTGCACACGAAAACTCAAGCTGCCAAAGCAGATATCAACCCCACAGACTACTGCTATCGACGCAATCAGGATATTTACCTTTATGTACAGTCTCCTATTCAAATAAAAACCAACAGCACAGTGACCCTGACACAATTTTTTTTTAAATCACACACACCCACACGCATACACACACATACACACACACACGCACACACACACACGCACACACACACACACACACACTTACACACACACACACACACACACACACACTTGGGGACAATGCACTTCAGTGGGGTTTCCAATGGCCAAAGGCTGCAAAGCACTTATAGTTTTTCTTTTAAAGAAAAAAAAAAAAGGAATAAAACAACAACAAAAAAGACAGAACAGTGCACATAGAACGGGGTGACTTTTTCATATTTTTGTTTTTTCCTGCATAAGAAATCTGGGTGAAGACGGAGAGATTGAGCTTGACTTGAGGATTATTTTTCAAAAAAAAAATGTTCTCTGCTTACTTAGCCCTCTGCTTGTGTCGGAGAGAGCTCTCGTCTGTACCATCTCTCCGAGGGGGGAACACTTCTTTCGCGATAGTGGGGAAAGAGTGCAAACGGGCGTCGCGGCAGCGTCTGAGCCGCTGCTCTCTCCGTGAGAAAAGTCTTTTTTTTTTTTCTTTTTTTTAAACATTAAAAATGATAAGATAATGATTGATACAAATAATGCCCTGTAATACGCCTGAGAGATTTTAGTTAGAGACTAGGGTCAAAACACTGTGTGGGGAAGAAGACGATTGCCTATGTGCTATTTAAGTGCTATATTTTTCTCCTAGTGGATTCTATTTAAGCCTCTACTGGACCACTGGACTTGAACTATGAAAACACCATGTGTCTGTGGTCTCATGTTTACTTCAGTATCCTCTATGGGGCTCTCTGCCGGGGAAGTTTCTCAGAAATCAACATATGTGCACATCATATATACATTTATACAAATCTACTACTTATAAAATATTTTCTAAAGGCTTGCTTGAGCCTGTCTAGAACTGATTTGGACAGGTCTCACGAGCATTAGTTGGTGTGTGATTGTTGCGCAGGTCACAGGCCACTTCACTGATGTGTTTAAGGCATCTACTTGGGAATTGCATTCGGTGACGTCTAGAATGGTACGGCATAGGTTTTGATAAAAGCAGGCGACGGTGTCCGTCCTCGGTTGCGGCTTTACGGGATCTACGACGGGGTCCGGATTCTACGGAATAAAACGATTTCTTAAAATGATTGTCATACTCAAGTCAAGCCGTCTCTCCTGTGAAAAATGAACTTTTCAAGGTCACATGCTAGCACCCCAAGTGGAAAGTTGAAAGTAAGAGTCACAGTAGACCAATCAGTGACTTTGCAGCCGTAGAAAGACCAAGGGTGCATTTTTTTTTTTATAAGTACTTCTAGAAAATACCGCCCCTCCCCCTAAAACTCCCAAATTCAAAATACACTGGAACATGTCTCACCGTCATTCGGCCTATACGCAAAAGAAAGAAAGAACGAAAAAAAAAAAAAGACCTTGTCATACACTGCATAGAAAGCAGTCCCCACTTTGGTCAATAAAAAAGGAAAACACCCACAACAACAACAACATCATCAACAACAACAACGACAAACAACGATATCAACAAAATAAATGCATTACAATATTGTCTATCTCCAAACTAGCCTCTAATAATTGACGCATCTATAAGCACTACCTACATAGGCAAAACTTGGTATTGCATAATTTTCATAATTCTGAATTCCACCCTCCACAATAGTAACTGGAAGATGAACAAAATGAGCATTGAAAAGTAAGGAAAACAAAAGATGACAGGTTATTTGAAAAACCACCAAAATACTGGAAAAAAAAAAAATGCTGGTTGATTACAAACTTTAAAACGGCAACTATACACAGCCTTGATATGCAATGTAACTGTGAGATAGAGTAGTACATGAAGTTAAAAATCAACAATTCCATTCAGAGTACAAAACAATTCTTATCATAAAAATGTTAATTTTTTTTCTATAATGATAAATGCAGCAAAAACAAGTGTAGTGATGTCTCTATATTCAAAGGCAAGGCACGTAATGTGGACTATATGTCATCGTGCAAATTAAGAGTATTGGAGAGATTTTCCTTGTATAAATATGTCTGGACTGGAGAGGCAATGGCTGTGAACATGCCATGAACAATTCTAGATTTCAGGGATCTGCCACCAGGATTCATAATTTCAGTTTTCAACCTCTTCCGCTGCAGAGTTAACCTTGCACAAACTGTAGCTTTTACACATAAGCCTACTGTACATTTCCATGAATTAACACTTTGCATTCCATATTTTTTTTTCTGTAAACATAAGCTTTATAAGCTGATGGCCAAATGCATATGCTCTTGATCTTATCGTGAATATCTTATAAAATGAAATGCCTTTTTTTATACACTATGTGTGTTTCATTTCTTTACTTATGTTCAGTTATTTTTTTTCCCCCAAAAAATAAATAAAAAAAAAAAAAAAGAAAAAAGAATAAAACTCCCCATAATGATGGGAAGGGCTCAAAAAGAAATGCTGGTTTTGCTCAGCGCTGCACAGGTAGCTTAGTGCTTGCCTTCAAATGCCTTTCACGCTCGATTTTTTTTTTTCTCATGTGAGGAGACGGATATATGACTGAAATCAAATTCAAATGTTTCCTTATACATTTTACCCATAAAACCATTTAATATTTATCCCCCTTCCTTTAGAGTCTTAGGGCTGACAGACTGATAGCTTCCCTTCAAAAATTCAATTGCACTTGCCTCTATCGAGATTTTTCTTATTCTCCGTCTTTTTTTAAATTCTTTTGTAAAGTAGTTGCAAATTCTTTAATGAGGGGTCCAATCTCAAGCCTAACATTTAGTGTTTTTTAAAAACCGCATTAAGAGTTCTCAACTCTTACTGTAAGTGTTTAGATTAATTCTTGATGTAAGTAGCAGTAAAAGAATAAACAAAGTCAACACATTTTCTGAACAAAGAATCATATCACAGTAAACTGAAATCAAACGGAAGAAGAAACACTCTGAATTCACAATTTTTTTTTTTGTTCCTATGGTGTACACAGTGAATCGTTTGACATGGGAGAGCCTCTTTTCAAGAGGTGTGAGTTGAAGAGCTTGGAGTCTCGGAGCCATCCACCAGGCAGAGGTTGTTGATGCGCAGACCTCTTCATTTTTGTGTGTGTGTGTGTGTGTGTGTGTGTGTGTTTGTACATATATGTGTGTACATACGTGCGTGTGTGTGTGTGTGTGTGTGTGTGTGTGTGTGTGCGTGCGCGTAAAACAAGATTTTACATCTTCCCCCAACATGGAACAATAGTAGGAATTGCCGCTAACAGACTAGAGTGTCATGCAATAACACATTAAGGCATCTATACATCACAGTATTTGAATGGATTGAACTGAAGTTCTGCAAACACAACAACTGACTGGTGGGTGGTGGATTTGTGGGCCGGGCTTTTTTCTTTTTTTCTTTCCTCTGAACCAACCCTTGTCTTCACTTCACGGCCAGGGTCCATCTCGGGGAGGGACGGGAAGCGGGGAAGAACATGGAAGGGGTGCGATTGGGATTCGGGGAGGAGGAGGAGGAGGAGGAGGAGGAGGAGGAGGAGGGGGCGATTATGCAGCTTGTGCTGCTTTGCTGGTGTCATCCATGGCTGCGGACACCTGTAGTGCTGGCTCTGCACCACCAACACCCCCACCCACCCATTCACCCTGGGGGTCATCCGGCCTCTGTGTGTTCAGTTCCCTGTCTCGGCGGGGACCAGGGGCTCACCAATGATGTTTATGCTGTAGTTCTGGTGGACATTTGTTGGCAGAATCGGAGTCCCGTTCGACACTTGGAATGGAACTAAGCTCGCCCAGGTACCAGGACTGTGGAGGATAAAAAAAAAAAAAGAAGACAGAGAGATGGAGAGATTAGTCACATGCCATTAACTTGTTTGTGCAGCATGAAGTCAAAATCAGATTCTTTCTTTCAATTATCCTGAACACTAATGACCAGCATCACTGCTCTGCTGACAGTCATCAAGGTTCAAGGTCTTATTTTTGATTAGTTCAGACAGAGAGAGGCAAACAAAAAGAAAAACAGCAGCACTAGGTTGTTAATCTAAGCTGAGGCGATTCCACTTGATTCCCAGTGAAGGACATCATGTGAGAGGGCCGTGACGCAGACCCTCTTCTCTGCATTGATGGCAGTATAGAAAAGCATTAGGGGGATTGGTGGTGGTGGTGGAAGAGGGTATGTTGTGGGTAAAAAGTGTGTGTGTGTGTGTTTGTGTGTGTGTGTGTGTGTGGGTGTGTGGGTGTATGAGTGTATGGGGGGGGGTGGTTGGGGTCCCTACACAAAGCTGTCCCATCCCTATTCATCTCACGCTAATGGCAAAACAACACAGTGATTGTTCCTGGGGAGCAATGGTGCTAACTGAAAACGCGAGCAGGAACAAACAGCATGTTGTTCCCGAGGGGTGCTGCGCTACGTAAATGTCAGATAATTAGCCCCCCCCCTCCCCTTCTCTCCCCCAAAGGCCCCCAGTGTGCACTCATCTAACACACTCCCACCTCTCACATCACCCCCGCTAAGTCTGAGAGTACCTGTGTCGCACATTTGCTACCCGATTCACCAATAACAAACTTTTACAACGCGCCCGTGTGTGGTGTTGCAGCGGCTAAAACCCTGGTCAGATGAAGAGCAGGAGAGAGGGATGACAAGGAAGAGAAGGACAACTGAAGAGAACAGTGGACAAGAAATTCTGAGGAAGAAGAGGAAAAGATAAGAAGAAGGGTTGGGGTTTTTTTTTTCGAGAAACAAAACACAAACAAGGCGAAAGTCTGGGGATAATGTTTGCGGAGGTGGAGCACAGACTTGATTCTTTGTGAAGCTTCAGAATTAGACAACAATGTCTGCGTTCATGAAAGCAACTCATCAACCAGTCTGAATATTATACAAATCGCTAGTCACTCCTCCTTTACTTAAAACAATGGAAGTGCAAATTCAATTCACCCCGTGGCGTAAAAGAGCCAGACTCCTTAAGAAAGAGTGAAAGAAAGAATGAAAGAAAGAAAGAAAGAAAGAAAGAAAGAAAGAAAGAAAGAGAAGATGTTTTCAAAATAAAAACAAACACCATTCAAGTCTTGGATTCCAGTGTGCAAAGAGTTAAAAAGGCTAAGCCTCTCTTGCAGTTTTTTTTCCCGTCCAATCTGTCCTCTCCTCCTCTCCTGCTCTCCTCCCTCCTCCCTTCCTCCTTCTTCTCTCTTTCAAAAAAAAAAAAATCAATCGGGGGGAAAATTTTTTTTTTTTTCCCCCCTTTGCTGAACAACAGAGCACGGCCAGGGGCCAGGGCTGCACTTTTTCTTTTTCTCTCTCTCTCTCTCTCTCTTCCACACCCTCTCCCTCCATTCCTTCGTTTTTGCCTTCCCTTCTCTCTCTCTCTCTAGTAGCATTTGGGGGGACCACCACACACAAAAAGCGGGGATCTTGGGCCTTTGTGTGCACTAAACCGGCAGATCGGTTTTAATCTTGTTATAATCGATGGCTGTCAGTCCGTATCTGCATCCCATAAACTAAAGCTGCGCTCGGCTGGGGTTTTATGTAAAGAATACTTCTCTGATAGGGCTAAATCACAAAGTGGGGAGACTGAAATCATCCAATCGCTGCTAATTTAGACTCGCAGATTACTATAACTGAACTTAAAATACAAACCTTATCTGAGTGAGGGCCCCATTCAAAGACAGTTAGTCCCACCAAAGATAAATATTTTGCACCTTGGACTTTTTAATTTAGTTTTTATTAGGCACCTACAGGCCCTGCTGGAAATGGCATATCAAAGGGATTCTGGGTACTGTTGTTTAAATTCTCTATATTTTCTCTCCATACAAGTTTTGGCTTTATATTTTTGCACTTAAAGCAGCTGTGGAAACGACTAAAAACCTGACCTCCATCAATCTATTTCCTTAGGTAACCTTCAAGATGGCCCCCTCTTACCCTGTCCAGCTCCCAAACCTCACTAATTCTACTCCCTGCAAGCACAGCCCGGGCATACAGCGTGCTTCGTTTAAGGATTAGCTCCCTAAATTAGATTATCTAATGGCATCTTAATGGATTGCTATACCCATTTCCTGCACAATGGCAACATGCGAGTCTGGCAGCGTTTTAATTTGGGGCTAGTACTGTAGGGGCATAGCGGTGCGCTCCGTTTAAAGGGCAAGCAAGATAAAAGAGAAATCCAACCGACTTCATCTATACGTTGAACGGTTTTGTGTGTTTAATCCATCAAAGAGGAAAAAATATAATGGAATTACCATCCTATCCTTGTAACAAAATTAAGTAAATTCAGTTGGGGTCAATTTTATCTGTGCTCATTACTGTACACTCACATGGAGAAAAGTGGAGGCGTTAGCTGCAGTGTGAGCTGCTGCAGGGGACATTTTTCTCCACTACCTCCACTGGCCTATTAGGAGGCCTGTTGAAGGAGGTTATGCTATGTGCTTGTTTGTTAAAAAAAAAAAAAAAAAAAAAAGTCTGTAACTTCAGCGGGCACAAAATGAGCTCGCACACACACACACACACACACACACACACACACACACACACACACACACACGTACACACATTCTCTACACTTCCAAGGAAAAAGGGAAAAGGGAGACGTAACAGGAAAAGGCACAGCTTAGCTTGCTCCATAGTGAAATGGTTCAAGTTTTTCCCCCAGAGAGGGGGAGATACAGTATAGAGGCAATGAAGGGGTCACTTTCTGTAACTCTATGTTAAAGAGAGCAAAGCATGACTTCAGCAGTAAATCAAACAAAGCCAAGCTTGTTCAATTTGCAAAGTAAAGCGCTAAATCTGGCCTGAAATGACTAATATTCTTCATGGTTTGACTTCATTTGTCCAAATTAGCTTCCCTGAACTTTGTATCGTCAAATATGAATAATGCGTTTTTGTTAGGTGTGAATCATTGAGGACAGCTATGATTCAAAGGCTGAATCCTTTTTGCAATATTTGTCATCTTGCGGTGAAGAATAACAGAGCAGTGAAATACGGTTTGACTGAAATTAAGTTGAAATATCTGCTTCTTTAACAAGATGTTACAAGAAATATAAAGTCTCTACTTTCCGAAAGCTATGATTCAGTTTATTTTATGGGGCATTTTTAAAAAAAAAAACAACCCTGCAATTTACACAAAAATCCTGTTCAGCTGAAAATTTCTATAACAGGATTGAGACACAACAATCCTGTATTAAGGTGGAGACGTTTTGTTATTTCTTTGAATTCCTGAGAACGAATTCACTAAATTACTGGGAGAGGTGGCAAACAATTATAGAGAGGAAAAAAGATAAGGGAACAAAAAGGAGGGAAGAAAAATACATCAGGGTGAAATAAGGAAATGTGTAACTTTTACCAAGGAAGTGCATGACCTCATCTCAAAAGTCCAAAATGTTACCATGTGTGACAGACTATCCCACTACAGTAATGACAGTCACAGCTACTGACCAGATAATCACATTTATATGTAATTTATATGTGAATTTCTGAAATGTAACAAGTAGACAATCAAGAAAAAGTATACATTATATGGCATTATGACGTGTACGTGTGTGCTTGTGTACATGTGGTGCAAGAGAGGCAGAGAGACGGCATGAAAGAATGAAAAGGTTACCTTTGCCAAGTAATCCCCAAAGTGTCGTCAGTGGCACTGGGGCCATAATGCCTGCCGTTTTGAGTCACGCTCCAGTCACACTTCCTCAGCTGTCAATTGAAACCTAGCAGTCAGATCACTGGGCCAAGACAACTTCCACTTCAGATTACACTACAACTCATCACTGTATACACAAATGCATGCAGAAGAGCCTAGAGCAAGAACAGCACAAATAAAAAAGACTCCAGAATGAGTCATAGCTGTTACTGAAAAAGTGAAAATATTGAATGGAATTAGTATATTCATTAATTGCTGGGTAAAATAACAGTTATATCAAAGCTATGGCTAAAACAGACATAAAGAAAAAGCATGCAATCACAGTTAGTGGTGACATCTAACCTGGAAGTAAAAAATAAAAAAAATAAATTAAAATAATCAAAAAATGGAGTTAGTTAGTTACAAAATGTGAGTGGCATCATATTGGTAGTTCATCTGTGAGTGGTTACTGCTTTTGTAGCTGGTTAGCCAATGAAGCCATGCAATCCACTGGATGCATGCACCCTGTCGATAATCATTGCTTCACTGTGAGTGCACTTTGAAATTCAGGATGGAGTACGCATGCCCTCAAGCATGCAGACTTTTTTTTTTCATTAGCTAACTGTTTTTATTGTTTAGGGGTCAAGATTACAATGAAGTTACACAGCACACATACACAGACACACGCACACACACACACACACTCACACACGCAAATCCATTTCCCCCCGTCTTAAGACATGCCAACCTTACATACAGATTACAAATTACTGCAACATAATAGCCACACACAAACGGTGTCTCCTTTGCATGCATTATGCGAGCGCACGTGTCGGCAATCCAGCTGAGAGCTATCTCTGCCAATACCAACCTAACCTTGCCCTGTGGTCAACACATTCATTTAGTAATGCATCAGGATAAAACTGCACTGTTAGCACTCTGCGTGCAGTGGCAGACGTTTTGCAGGCGCTCTTAAGAGGGATTTAATCAGATATACGCATATGCTGAATATTCAAAGCCATTTGCAGCAGTCAAGAAATGTGTTCTTTTTCCTCCGAGCACCTGGATGAACACATCAAGAGACGATGGCTTCCTGCTAAAGCCATATTTAAATTCAGTGATTTGTTTTTGATATATTCCTTAATTTTCTTCTGGAACAAATGTGAAGCTGTGGCAGGAAACGGAGAATTCTTAAGACCGACTATCGCCAAAAAATGAATCTCTAAAGATTTACAATGATGTAACAACTTTATATAATAATTTCATTTGATCAATTGCTTTGAATAGCTGCTAAGCACAACTGAAAAAGAAGCAATTCATCCAGTGCGTTTTCTCTGTATTAATCAAAGGTTGGGAGACTAAATCCCCCATGCCGCTCCTGCACTCTCCAGCCTGACAAAAGCTTGGAGAGAATGTGCGGGTTGGGCCAGACGCTCGGTGCCACTGCTCCTCGAGGGGCTCGCCATCTGTCCGCTGGCACCGGCACATCAGAGTGGCACAGGCAGCGGGGAAAGGGGGACGGAGCCGGGGAACGTTAGCAAACAGATGCGGGCAGATTGTGGATTAGGATCCTTCCTTAGATAATACCAAATGACATCTGATCATGGATCTTTCCCTGCGGAATGCTAGATGGTGGCATTCCCTCGAGGGGTTAACCAAGGCGAGAGATGAATGGAGGGTTTTCACACATTCGCTGCCTGGGAATCATAGAGCAGGTGTGGGAGCGTGTGGTGGTGTTGTTTTGTTTTGTTTTTCATTTCTGTAGCCTGTGTGTGTGTGTGTGTGTGTGTGTGTGTGTGTGTGTGTGTATGCTTGAACTTATATCTTTGTGAGGACCAGTTTGAGTTGTATTCATTTTGGGGGGGGTTTAAGGTTTAGATTAGAATTAGGGAAAGGGTTAGAGTAAGACATGTAGTGTTGATGGTTGAAGTTAGGGTAAGGGGCTAGGGAATGCATTATGTCAATGAGTGTCCTCACAAAAAGAGAAGTACAAATGTGTGTGTGTGTGTGTGTGTGTGTGTGTGTGTGTGTGTCCAGGGGCTTCTATTTTAGTGGCGGCATATCTTAAAATAGGCTCTGCTCTGTAAAGTAGGACCTTTTAAGCTTTACTATTAAGTTATCAGGTGACTATTAAGTCATTTATAGGAATGAACAATATAATTATCATTCATAGTTTGGAATTAACACTAGCAGAAAATTGAACAAAGATCCAGGGAATCCCATACTCATATGCTGTATTATTGAAACAATTATTCCAGTATTCAAGCTTTCCTCAAATGAAATAGCTTTCTGAATCTTCTGTCGTTCTTCTGTTTAAAAGGAAATCGAAGTAAGCTCTGACAGCAGCAGAGGCAGATGCAGAGCAAGTTGTGGCCTTTATCCATCACACAGACAGACAAAGAACAGCGCATGTCCATGGTCCAGCCCCAACGCTGACCACATTTGAAAAACCTCAGCATTAGAGAATCTCACACAACTCTCTAGGCATGTCTGCGTGATGTGTTTCCCTCTCCTACCCAGCCAGGCGACAAACAGCTGCAGCTAAACACAACTAAAAGTGTCAGCAAAGCCTCATGGATCCCACATAATAAACATCCCATCACCAGTTGAGGACAATGAAAGGGTATTCAGTGAAAGTGTTTAGTTCTGAGGGCCTTGGCTCAGCGTCAGTCCCGCTCCACAAGGCAAGATCCCAGGCCGCTAAATCATACCACAGAAAACAAAAACAACTGTGACAAGCACAAGTATGATGAATCAATGTGGAGAATGTTTAGAGTTTCTTAAGCCTGGAGGAACATTTGTTCATCTAGATATAGCATGTAATACCTTCCAGAAGGGTGTCACTGTTGTGCTCGCAAATCTTTCATTTTTAATTTCCACATTTAAATTTTACAGAGCTAGTCCAGAGATATATGATCTGTTTGCATTTGTCTTTGCTAGGTCTTAAATAATTTATGTTTTGTCATCCAAGAGGATCGCAAAAGTATACTTTTGATAATTCCATCTGTCATCTTTCACCAATCCATCTATCTATCTATATGTGTGTGCGTGCATATCTATGTGTGTGTATACTGGGATATAACTGTAACTGTGTTTCTTCGGAGGATATTTATATATCAGGCTGTAGACCCTTCAAATTCTGGAACAAAAAGTCCTTATAGCTTCTAGAGGCCGAGCTTTGGACACAATTCAGCAGGTCATGCAGATACGCTCAGACTGCTGCTGTCTTGTCTAGTCACTTTGTGCCCCACTGAAAGAAGTAGCAGGGCTACTAGAAAATGTGAAAGACAAACTGTGCGACATCAGCCAAGTGAATCCTCCCTCTCCTCCTCCTTCTCCCCTCGAGTGGCAAAAAAGCATCCCACCACTGCTGACAAACATTTCCTATTTTTTTTCCCTGTCTGGTCTGATTTTAAGAAAATGGGGATAATGAAAGGGAGGGAGAGAAAAAGAAAGACAGAAAGAGAAGAGAGGAAACAGAGGCCAGCTTTGTCATTTTTACAAAAAGTTAAAGCAAAAAAAAAAAGAAAAAAGAAAGCGAGCTGAGGAGAAACCCAGCGATCATTATGTAGCCGCGTGCAGATGCATTCAATTAGTTGTGGTTGGAAAAGCCTTGGCCTCAGACCAGCGCTTTCAATAAGATGGGGTGGGGGAGAGCACTCTCTCCCTTCCGACAACACCGCAACACTCCTAAACCTCGCAGACACACACACACAAACACACCCACGCGCACATACAGACACACACACACACACAGGGTCACCACATCTGTCCTAGGATTGCGGCCGGGGCAACCGCGTGACGCCAACGCTAAATATTCAGCTTGTGGTTCATATATGAACGGTGGTGTACTGATTGCATGTGGTATGTGTGTGTGCGTATGTGGGACCGTTACTAAAGTGATGTGCAAAGGAAATACAGTTAAGCAAATTACACTCTCAGAGACACCCACATGTCCCATCCATCTTCTGAGTAGTGGCCACACAGTGACAGTGAATTTCCTGACACCTTTATTTCTTTCTTTACAGTGACCTCAGGAACAGGTACACTCTCCTTCTCTAGACTGTGACATTTAAACTCAAACACACTCACTCAAAATGATATCTTACATTTTTATGACTAAAAATTCAAAAGAAAATAGTATAGTTGCACTCTTGTTTTGATATACATATTTTTTTTTTATCATAGTTTTATCTTTATATTATGCATGCATTAATTACTTGTGGCTTATTATTCTTACCAAATATTTTTTCCAGAACTTTTTGTTCTATATAAAATTGAAATAGCCTACTTAAATTCAGCTAATAGACAAACTAAAAATATTAAGTTTTAGATTGTTTAAGGACCTTTAAACATAAAGGCTTCTTTTAAGAACTGAATCAGAAGTGTTAGTAACACTAAAAGTTTTGCTAAAAATTAACAGCAGCAAAAAGAGAACAGCATGGTAGAACTTAAAGCAAGTACGATTTGATAATCAGTATGACTTCTATATTTAGCTGTGTTAAGCCTCAGTCCTTTTGAGGTCCGACAAGAAAAACTGGATATGTTGCTATTCATTTTATACCATCAGTGAGTTCTAAGCTTGACCTCAGCCTACTAGTACTCTAATCTGATCTAGAGGCTCTCAGATCTAATGAGACAGTTCAGATTCAGCCTGTGATTGGCTTCTGCAGAGAACAGTGACTTGAGATGGGTTGACAGAAAATGAAAGGATAAGAGGAGCAAGTGAGCTGAGTGCTGGAGGTGGGAGATCTCACCTGTTGCTGGTGGAGGAAGGTGGGATCTCTAGGGCTCAGGCCTACAAAACGATTAGCCGTCGGGGTGCCAGGGGCTGAGTAGCCTGGGTAACAAACCATCACAAAAACAGAAAGTCATGCTCGCATTACAATTAGCATTTCAGGAATTCACATGTAGCTATTTCTCTTATCCACAAGTGACCTACAGGGGATGGACTATAAATTTAAAGTCATTTATCAAGATCACAAACAAACTATAAAAAGTATTTGTGGAGTCCCACAAAGTTTTATTTTAAGCCCAATCCCATTCTTTTGTAATTTGGACATGTTTTTCAACAGGAGCGGTCAAATTTTCCACAAATACCATTTTGGCATACGTCATGTTTTTTTTAAGAACTTCCAGTCACCCTAAAGCATTGATGTACGTAGACGTGCACTCATAGTACTGATGACTCTGGTTAGAGAGTATATCTATGACCATTCAAGACACCGATCTCTCTCAAAAACATAAGTCAACAAATTTTAAACTTTTGACCACTGATGGCACTGGAACACTGAATTTTAGCTCTGTATTAAATTACTCTTTAAACATTACTCTCCTTTCCTATCATTGTAAGTTCAGAACCCTTGTGCACTTTCAATAAATTCTGCAAACACTCAGCTGTAATGTAAGAAAATAAGAAGTTGGACATACAAACAAATTCACAAAGCAGACAAATCATATAAAAGCCAAAATAACTGTTATAAGATGTAGAACTGCAAAGTGCTTGATGTTTTGCAGACTGCGAGTGGTGGACGATTAGTAATGGGTGTCAGTGGGCAATAAGTACTAAGACTCACCTTCTGTGGATGTGGTGATGGGCTTGGTGTCAGGCATGGAGAGCGAGACAGGTCTCACCGCACTGTGGTGTGGGGAGGGAGCCAGGACTGGGGTGAAGTGGCCTGGAACCTTTCCTACTACTTGACCACTGCTGTTAGGCTGCAGGTGGGGTACAGACAAGTAGAAAACACAAAGTATTTTATTTTACAGAATCATTTATTTTGTCTGGATTTAAGGGATGGCTGTGACAAATGTGGAATGGTTTACTCCATTTCTGGAGTTTATCAGCTTTTGTTTTGATTTGTTTGGTAAAATGAGAGCGATGTCTTGGATCTGTTTTAAATAAGCTGCAGTGTGCTGGAAATGAAAACAACATCCAAACTACGCAGGGGAGAGAGTGCAAATGTAATTTTTATTTCTAATTTCTAAAAACTAATTTCTTAATAATAATAGATAAATAACGTAACAACACAGGAATGATGAATCAGGGCAAAAGGCACAAATAATCATGCTCTCCTAAAAGTGCACATACAAGAGCTGCATTTGTTTAGGCTCCCATCGAACCTCTAACCTTACGAGAGGACAGGCAAACTGTGCCCAGTGACTTATGTTTATAAGCTCTTGCTTGCTTGTAAATGTGCAGTTGCCTAGATCTCAATAAACCAATACAAGCATGTAACAAACTAGGCTTTTCTAAAATGGTTAGCACTAAACAAACTGAATGTCCAATCACACCCTTACATCTTCCCCAACCCCCCCTGACCCCCCCACCTCCTTAACTGCCCTCAAAAGCCCACTCACTCTTACACTTAATGCCCTGCCTGAAGAAAAGATTTTAGTACTTGCAGTCGCTGTGTTGTCACAGTTATTACTAAAACTCTGGGGGGCACAAGCAACAATAGATCCTCAGTCGCTGACAATGGATTTCCTACATGATTTTAAACAATGATTTTAATGGCACTCATAAATGAAATTTAGAAGGACCTGGGTGTGAAAAGAGAGAGCTGCGGAGTGACCTCTTACAATGGTATGAATGTGCGAGTATAGAGAGCAAGGCAGAGAGACTATATATATATGGAGAAAGAAATAAAAGAAGCTAGTGGGAGCTACTCTTTCAGACGGCTGGAGACTGTCTGGGGCGTTCATTTCAGGGCCGCCCCAAGTTCAAAACTCAAACAGGCCTTTTTGGAAAAGAATTGTGTCCACAGGGTTCCCTCCGGTGTGAATAGAATGTTTAATTAGAGTGTAATATAATCTGCGTTAAAGCAAGCATAAAAACATTCTGGCACTCGTCCATGGGATTATAAGCGCTGTGTTATTTGCTGAGCCCCCCACCCCCCACCCCCCAGCTGGTCTTCTAGCGCTCTCTCTTCCCTACTGGACCCCACCTCACTAGCCCACTACCACCCCCCCCTCTCTCCTTTCTCCAGCACCCCAGCAGAGGGCCAGTTAATTCTGCACAAGAGCCGGGCCCCGGCAACGGCAAATATTTACAACCTTTATCATTCCCCGCGGTTTTTCTCTAGAGTAACAGTCTCTCCTCCCCCCCTCTAACCCGCTCCCTGCTCTGGAGATGGAGCCGTCTACGAGGCCTTTGTTTACAGTGAGAACAGCGGGGATATAAAACTCACATAAATATCACACGGCTCTCTCATCTATAGAGACGCCTGTTCTCTCTCTCCAACACACTGGCCGCAGTGTGTACCCAGAATGTATAAAAGCCCTGAGCTATTTGATTTACAACAATGTCTTGATACAGTTTTTGTATGTCACGTGTGACTGCAATTGCAGTAGTATGTCTGACTTTTTTATGGAGTCATCTAGTTGGTTTCTTTTTTTTAGCACGTCTGCAAATACAAGGCTGGGAATGCATTATAGCCTTTGTAACAAGCATTACATCAAACGGAAAATATATAGTTTTTTTTTGTCACATGAAGTGGCCTGAAAAGTTCTTTCTGGGGTTGCCTGCAAAATGGAAGGTGGTTTATTTTTACTGTGACTTAATTCATTGTGAATTATTCTAATTAATCAATTCCCTATGATGACTGTTGTATTTTACGTTTGTAAAGGACAAATATTATATCCCGGCATGATGGGGAGGGCAGCTCAGTGCTAGAATGAGGGTATGTGTCTGTTTAGGGGTTCAAAAAGTCTGGTCGACTTAAGTATCTCATTTGTGGTTTGATATCTTTTAGTGTGCTTGTGATTGGCAATGAGAAAATGCAGTTTCATAAAGATCGCTGAAAAATCAGATGTTACCTTAACCGCACTTACAAGAAATACTTGAGTGCATGAAAGTTGTGTCAAACCAGCCTCAGATTTTTAACCTACTAACTAGTTTCTTCAAAGACACGAAAAGGAAAAAAAAAACAAAAAAGAAGAAGACTGACCTGGCTGCTCTGTGGGCTGGACGGGTCGTATGACGGCACGTAGCTCTTGAGGGGATCAGCAGGGTTGAGGTGGGGTGGGTAGCGGATGGTGGTGTGCGAGAAGTAGGGCGTCGGCGCCGGGGGCAAGATAGCCGGGGCTGAGAACTGCAGGGGCGAGTGTGGAGGGGGGCTCCTCGTCGATATAACTGCAAGAGAGACAGACAAGGGAGTTGAGAGGAAGATAAAGATTGAGTGTGTGTGAGAAGGAGTTCAGATAAAGCGATCATCATCGATCTACGGGGCTAAATTAAGTATCGACATGGATTTTTCAACTGTGTTTCAGAGGAAAACGTCGATCGGAGCTTCAGCTCCAACAAAATGGTGGTTAAAGTCACCGGTAACTCACCACTGTGTCCTACACCTGTTAGGCCTGGGTGATGAGGCTGAGGGAAAGTGCTGAGTCGTGGTGAGGAGTCCTGTGGAGAGGTGGGGCTGAACAGCGGTTTCTCTGGCTTCTTCATGGTAGGAGAGGACATGTCTGCTAGTAGAAAAAGACGAAAATACATAGATGGAAACACACAGTCAGAAAATGTACATGCCTCATCAAATATTCAAAATTAATCATATGTAAGTGTTCGATTATTCTTTTGGGTTTATTTCCAAAGGACTAGGTGGGAGAAAACACCGAAGTGAGGAATATGTCCAAAGCTCTGTGTTGAATCAAACAGCTTCTTATGGGAAAGTGAAATCAAATGACTTCACTGATATACAAAAACAAACATTGCGACGGTGTCTTTTAATGGTTTGTTACGGAAAAAGAATCATAGCATTTCCCTGTAGCTTTTGCTAATGCTTCAATTTCTCATGAATGAAAGGAATTAAGTGCCAAAAGTGAATTATGCTTGAAATTAAGCAGAATTTGATCTGCATGGGATTCGTATTATCCAGAGACTATTTCTTCTACAAATGCAGTAGACAATGAAAAATGTACTCTGCAAATTACAGCAGTGCAAAGGTTCAACATCACATGTAATCTCTGGAATCATTTCAAGTCACTGGACATGCCCAAGAAATTAAAGTCCTGTGAAAATTTGTCCTGTGTCACATCCGAGCAGACAATTAAATCCCAGTAAACCGACACATAGTTGTAAAGGACTCGCCGTCATAGAGTTGGTCACTCAGAGAGGATTTAGGAATTTGAAGACCCTCACGTAATCTTAAGTAGAATATTACACTGCAACATCTGCTCACCTCAGCCTTCCAAGCTACTGTAATTCCCCATGAATAATCTTGAAGGCTCAGCAGAAGATGTGATTTTATTATCCTTTTTTTTTTAATTTTAGGAAATTTGTGCAAATCTATAAACTAAAAGTATGCGCACAAACTCTTACAAGTTGCTCATTATTGCTGCTCTACACTTTCATGAGCAATGTTCTGCTGTCATGGCTGTGCGGTTTTCAATTTTCCATGGTAAGACCCAGTGTCTGAAGGGAACGTGATAACAAATAGAAGCGAGAGGCAATGGCCTATGTCTGCTCCTGCCTCTTCTATGAACATTCATCAAGTGCTTTTCTGGTCTGTCAAAGATTCTTGGGGCTTATAAGTTTCAAATCATCCATCTCTTTCCCCCCCAAAATTACCTATATAAACCCTGTTGTTGAGGAATTTCTATAGTATAAACCTTCCGTCCCTGTGTTTTCCCACCACAGGGACGGATCCACCCGAGTGACGGGAAGAATCATTCATTTCCAGAAGCGAGAGTGACAAAGGTGGCTGGAATTCAGGGGGATTTCCCAGGCTGAGGTTGCAAGAGGATACAGGCTTAAGTGCTTTCATTTTTTTTGTCAGAGGGAGAAATACCTTTGAGAAGATTGATATCACTGCTTAATGTTTCCATGTAAAAATAGGAAATATTTTCTGCAGTGGAAAGGCTTTTCCTCTCTTCTGCTAATTAAATCCTTTGGAGAATCAACTGGAATGCCTCGGGAAATGAAACCGGACAATTAATTACCCAAAATTAAGCATTTTAAGCTTCAAGAAATGTCAAAAGTATTCTTGCAATGAAATCAGATTAATTGTCTCTCGGTATCTGATTTATTTTCTATTGAATGGGTGAATGATTAGCACAACATTACCCCCCCCCCCAGCCACCCAAAAAATTAACATAAGAAAAAAGCCCAGTTCTTAAAATCTAGATTACTTTCACATATGAGAGAGAAACTGTGTCCTCCGCTACATGGTGAGGTTTCTTCAAATGACAACCATGTGCAAGAAATGACTGCTTGGCACTTGGGAGGGCTCATATGGGTTTAATATCGCCCCACTTCTCATTTATTCTCTCCTGACAGAATAATGGCTGTCTTTGGAGAGTTTCCTACCCACTGCTTTCCCTTTCTCCTCACCCCAAGTACATAAGTTTACGCAGAGCAATGCCCAGACCTTGTGCAATGGGACAAACCGAAAATTCATGTACCCACATTGGGCTGTGGTTAAATCCCACTTGTGCTGTGTTCTCTTGTGTATTATCTGGTGTTTTCCTGCCTCGGCCATCCTAATCATTTTATCACAATAAAAAAAGAGGACTGGAGAGAAATACAAGAAAAGATGTGTGCAAAGATCAAGCTAAATGTAGAACCACATCATGCGCTGCTTTGGAAAAGTTGGGATCATTTCTGACTGCAACAGGCAGACAAAACATTTCCTATCAATTCTGCGGGTTAAATGCAGGGGCAGCATGGGTGGCAGAGTGCGGAAAGAAGTCAGCAGAGAGTGAGAATGATCCGGAAACACGGGACAGTGAGGCCTTAATTAAAAGGGCGATGGGCTCTGCTCTGCACCAGGAGACAATGTAATGAGACATGCAAGCTGTCCCATGAGGATCTCGCTTTCTCGCTTGTGCAGGAAGAAGCGCGCAAGACAGCGTTCTTGTTTCTCTGATACATGTATCTCTACCTTTTCTTTTTTCCATATTCAACAGGGCCTATGTATGAGCCTGCTAAGTGAACTTTATTTATTAAGGTCTTTCTAAATAGTACTGCGCAAGGCAATTGGCACATGATCGAAAATCTACAGGGGCGATATTTCTCTAAATCTCAGCCAAGATGTATAGCCCCATTTCCTGATAAGAGATCATCTGACACATTTGCCCTGCAGGTTTTATAGCTTGACAACTGGAATTTCTTTTTCCCCACAAAGTGTTTCAGGTGTCTTTGTATGAAAGAAAATACATACAGAGCTTGCGACTTGCACTTGCATGAAATTCAAACTAATATAATGAAGTTTATGAATAATGAAAATAACCATAATAATAATTCTTATTTTTGGGATACTAAGTTGAGAACCTGGAACAGTTTGTCCTAGTAACAGACACTCTGCATTGTGGAATCCAGTGTTTCCTTTGTGCAAGTGACAGGTGTGAGAGAATACAGATTTACATTCAGACAGCAGTTCAAATGGGTTTAAACATTTATATGACTGGTGATGCCTGGGGCTATCTCTGTCATGGTATGTATTTTAAGAGAGTTCAACAGGTTCATGCGCAGATAAAACCAGATGCAGTTCATCCGCCATGAAACGGGTAGTGGCATTGACCTACGGTAGCTTATGACTAGGCTGAGAGTCGAAGAGAGTGCAGTTGCTGGTAAAAAAAACCATACCAGGCGTTTGCCTTGATCAAATCTATTTGCATAACACGAGGATGGCAGATCTCCTATCCTTAACTACGCTCTGTCAACGAGCTCTCCAAGTTCCATGCTGGATGTTTGTATAGCCGTACGAATGCTATGTAAAGTGTTACTGACAAAGCACATCAATGCCTGACAAACGTCCCATAGGTAAATAAAGGTGGGGTAGTAAAAAACGGCTAATGACCTCCGTCTCTGTCGTGCCAGTTTGCCCGACTGCTGGCCGGTGAGCTGGGTGACGAGTAGAAGTCAGGTCCTGTAGGGCTGGTGTCCATGTTCTCCTCCATATTGACAGTTTTGGGCCTTTTGCTGCACACATGAAGAAGTTTACAGGTTAACACAGGCAGATTTTTTTTTTTTTTATACATCAGGATTTTTAATATCGCATGAGGGAGGGGATGTTTGTCACTGATTAACTCGAACTGTGTGAAGGTTTAGTCAAAGGAATAGTTTGACATTTTGGGAAATACAGTATTCGCTTATTCACTTTGTTGCCGAGAGAGAGATGAGAAGATTGATACTACTCTCATGTCTTTATGCTAAAATATGTGGCTAGACCCAGTAATTTCTAAGCTTAGCTTAGCATAGCAGGAGGAAACAGCATGATTTTGTTTATCCAACTGTGAAAAATTTCCATTTTTCCCCTTTGGTTTTTGTTTGGATGTTCAGCGTTAGTTGATGACCTTCCGAGGTGAAAGGGTATTTTTGTCTTTTGAAATGTCTTTTACCTTTGGACAGAGCCAGGCTAACTGGATCCCTCTGTTTCTAGCCTTTATGCTAAGCTAAGCTGGTACTACCTAGATGTTAAGGGACAGGCAATCAATCAATCTTCTCATCTCACTTGCTGAATTATATTAAATAAGTATATTATTCAAACTGTCAAACAATTTCTTTGAAAAACATAAAATAACAGCAAACGTGATGATTAATTTCAGCTCCATACACATATAAAATATATCATGGATATAACTGAACCTAAAAGAAAATACTGTCAGTGCTATGATGTTATAGTAGAGGAACCTTTTCCCCAAGCTCTGTCCAAAGAGCTTGTTTTGTTACTGTGACTTCCACTGACCTGCCGGGAGGGGAGGACAGGGAGCGATGCAGCCCCACGCTGGAGTTCAGGTCGTGGTAGTAGGGTTGGCTGGGCATGTCAGCCATGGAGAAG
Source organism: Istiophorus platypterus (assembly GCA_016859345.1). Lineage (NCBI taxonomy): Eukaryota > Metazoa > Chordata > Actinopteri > Istiophoriformes > Istiophoridae > Istiophorus > Istiophorus platypterus. The sequence goes on along the minus strand of CM029132.1, from coordinate 11,186,375 downwards.
TTTACTGCTGCACCGTGGGTAATGGGCACTGTAGAGGACACCGAGGAAACAAAGAGAGACGGTTATGCTGCGATCGCTGCGAAGGAGTTCACTGTCACCGGCGTTGTCAGATTCAGCCCCGCCTTCCCTTAACCTTGCATCTAGAGACGCACAATTAATTGCATAATAGCTTGACTGACTATTATTGATGCTTTACATTTACAGGCACTGTGTGTCAAATAAAGCGCTCCCTATTTGCAGGTTAACTGTCTGACGATCACAGGCATTTCTGCTGAGCTCTCTGATTAACAAGCCAATTCTTCTCAAATGGCCGAGACTGCAGGGAGGAACCTTTTGAATGAATTTATTTATTTTCTTTGTATATTACTATTATTACATAGCTCAGCATCTCAGAGAAATCTCAGTGAACTTTAAACTGAATTCACAATCATCAGCATTTTCGCCACTTCTCTATGCTCCAGTAATATTATTGGCAGTTTCCCCACACAGTGATTTACGGTGGAAAAGGTGTTGTTTTCCTCACTGCGGTCAAGGTGAGGGATATTGTTTCAAGGGAGGCCGGGCCAATGTTTACAGAACAAAAGGAGCTCACCGCCCATCCTCACTCTGTCCCTCTCTCTCTCTCTCTCTCTCCTCTTTCTCTCTAAGCCTCTCTCGCTCTTTTCAGTGTGTGGCCCACGAGGCAGCCTGCAGTTCGAGCGGTTGGTTGGTTTGGAGTCGATGAGAGGATGGAGTGTGTGGCGCCGTCTGTTGTGGTCTGAGGTTCACCACTGGCACGATCCCTCCGCCAGCCTCCACCCTGGCAGCCCACTGTAACCCTGGCAAAAGCCCCTACCCGCTGCTACCCATACCGAGCTGTCTGTGGAGGAATGCATCCGGCTCGAGGACGCTGAATACAAGACCATTGTTTTGCTTTTTCATTCATGGCTGAGGGTACCCCCAACCATCTCCCTCTCTGCTGGTTTCTCTCTGTCTCTCTTTCTCTCTTCTTGGCTCAGCACAATATTTGTGATGCCACTTGGCCGTCCTGCCAATCATCTAATATAATAATCTGGGCTTTGACCTTTAAGCTAAAAAATACAGCAAATTAGACAATGATGCTGCAAAAAACACAATCCGCACAGTCCCTCTTCCAGCGGATTACCTCATCTTAGCAGATAACAGAGAATGTAATCTACACAAATATAGATCAGCCGTTTCATTTGCCAACGCATGCCCACATTTTCTCTTGACAGAATATTTTTACATTTGCAGTGGAGGCTCCTGTTGCATTAATAGGCGTCCTCATCGAAACACTGCATTTCAAGTCAGCCTTGAACTCCGAAGCTCCCTTTGATGGACTTCAAAGAATGTCTCAAGAGCCCGAAGAGTTGGGAGAGGAGCGCGATGACGGATGAGCGGCTGCTTAGATATCTTCCCAGGGAGTGACCGGCTGAGTGAGTGACAATTCCTGTGCGTCCGTCGACCTTTTTAAAATTCCAGCTCGGCTTCAGTCGGCTTTAGTGAAACCGGGCTCGGTCACATGAGAGCAAACATGCCAGCACAGCGGCCATCTGGTCAGGGGGCAAATTAAACACTAAACAAAAACACAGCCTTTCAAAGGATATTCAGTCTCTGAGCAGCGAAACGAGAAGGTTCTGCCTTTCAGAGCACAATGTACAAGGCAGTTAAGACAACCTGGTCCATGCTTCTAAATTAGAAACATTCTAATACAGTCGGGAAACAGGAACCAAGGTCAGCATTAAATAGTGTTTGTAGTTCCCAATCCATTATGCATGTTAATGGGTGCTTATTAGGATCCTTGAAAGTCCAAAAAAAAGTTGAGATTTTTTTTTAGACAAGACAGAGGATTCAACTGTAAAAATATGTGTAGAAGCATCAAGTTTTTTAATTTTTAGTACTTATTTAAGGGTAATGTCAATTACTTATTCATATTATTTTTCGGCCCAAGGTGATGTCTTTAATTTGCTTGTTTTGGCCAACCCACACTTGAAAACTCAAAGGTCATATACCACGAAGAAGGCAGCAAATCCTGACATTTGAGAAGGTGAAAACAAACAATATTTTTGGCATTTTAGTGTGAAAAATGACTGATATGATGAATCGATTATCTGAATAGTTGCTGAATAATTTGTTAAACTGCATTAAAGTTTTGACTGTGAGTGAACAGGAATCAAAAGCCTGAATCCAACTAAAAGATCAGAACTGACACATACAATAACATACAGACAGCACGGGTATGTTTCTTTTAAACACGGGTTTCTGGGGGATGACTGGTGTTCTTGTGCACAGCAGACATGCTCCCGAGTTCTAACCTCTGCTAAGACACAGTGAAGATAAATGGTGCCTAGAGGTGCCCTCACTCATCGGAGGGAAGAGGACTCCTGCAAGAGCAACCGTCAAAGGCTTTGCAGAGATATATACGAGTTCATGCAGATGGCTGCACAGTCAAGTATTCTCTTGTTACAAAGCAGACTGGCCAAACCGGATTTACCACACTACAGGTGTAAGTTGGATGTCAGTAAATATACAGAGATTGGGCTTCGTAGAAAAGCAGCATGTTACAGAAATTTAGTGACACCTGAGGGGAAATCCACCTTTATTTCTATCCTATAAGTTGTTTCTGTTACAACACCTAATGATAAATGAACCATGACGACTGATTTAAGTTTTCTGCAAATTAGCACAGTAATATCTCATGATAAGCTGATTTCCCTTTCTCATAAGTTAACTTAGTTACACAAGAGATGTTATAAGGGAAGAGACAAACCGATCCTGAATAGAAAAGTCTGTAATGGCAAAGTTGTACTGCACATATCCCGCCCCCACCCCCCTCAGCTTTATAACACCCCACTTGGGGTTGAGGTTCAACACAGTATCAACTGATGTGGTGGCAGGAAGGAGCAGGTGCAGACGGACTTCGATGCATCAACTTTAGTTATTCGAGCATCTGACATAAACTTTCCCATTTGCTCAAGTACTCTGGATGGAGCTGCAAAAGCAGCTGGTTTCACGAAACCTTGCACATGCACATTAGAAGTATAACCTGTGGGGAAAAAATGTTTTGAACCTTATTTTCTCAAAGTAACAAAACTTTTCAAGTGGTTTTTATCGGATTTGACAGCTGATTCTACACATGCAGCTTTTCTGTCCTTGCGACCAATGAAAATGCAGTCACGGCTCTCTCTCCTTTCATTTAAATAGGGGCCTTGTCTTGTTAGCCTGAAATAACTGCCCCGGGGGTTTTGCTAAGATGGCTGCTGAGTGGCAAGACTTGCCTATAAGGACTTTGGTTGCACCTGTTAGATTAAGGAAACTTACACCTTCAACAGTCTTCCAGTTACATGGACTTTGGAGTCCTCATGTAATTGCCAGTATAGCCTCCGCCCATGTTCAACCAGAGCTCGGGTCTAATCAGTCATAACTGAAAGAATAACTGAGGACATCTGTGTGGGTGTGCAGGGTCTTTACAAGTGCAGATAAATGAGAATATGACAGCTATGTACTTACTTCTGGACACGCGCACCAGTTCTGCAACACTGAAGACTCCTGATTTGATGAAGCTGTCCTCCAAATAGACTGTAAACACAAGGAAATACAGAAAATTATTAACAGAAATGCATTACTCATGACTGTTGACTCATGACTAGCTCAATGAATGTGAAATTTTTCGTAATTTACTAGATGCACAATTAAATTGTGTAGAATAAAATTAGAGATGAGGATTTGCCTCTTTATTATGTATTTCTTTGGGTGTTAAATGAGCAATAACATTGGATTAATTGCCCACCAAATAATCACACAAAAAAACTGATTCAACATGGATGGATCTTTTTAGTTCATCTTCCATTTCTAAGTGTGTTTGTGCATGCTAAGAAAAAAGTCAACAAAGCATTAGTAAAAAGTTGAAGTTGACAGAGTACTCTTTCGGTCTGAAAACCCATAAACAAAATCCTAATGACTTTTTTTCAGCTGCTCCATCAAGCTGTCTTTCATTTTACCGTATTTCATTTTTATTTTTAACGTCCTTTTTTCAGGGGGCCGTTGACTTGTAAAGTAGTGCATTAGGGAAAACACTTCAGTTACTTTGTTTGTTTTACAGCGTTAGTGCTTAAGCTAATGCCACCAAACCATTCTGTGCAGTACAGTAGAAGACTGACATGCAGATTGTGAGTCAGACTCAAACCCCTGCAACTGTGTGTATAACAAATGAGCCTGTGTCGAACCGCAGGCACTTCCTACTTGATCAAATACATGATTTAAACTTAACAATTGTCAATATTGACACTGTTATGCTAAGATAGAGTATCACAGCAAAGAATATCCCCCTTAAAGAGACATTTACTGAGGTACTAATATTAAAGATTATTAGGAAATGTGAAATTGTTTCACTCTATCCAATCTAAATAAACTGTTTTAAGACTCACTTGAAATCATGTACTGCTTTGCAAGCAAGATGAGATTGTTTAAGCAAAGTCAGATTTTTTTTCTCCTTTTTTCAGAAAGCTATTTATAGACTGAACAAATTATAGCTATAATGTATATTTCTGGCGGTGTTCAAGCATTTGTTGCATCCTGTGTGACCTGCCCAGGCCTCAGAAAACACTAATCAGAGGCTGTCAGACAACTAAAGCAGCCAGACAAGTTATTGACACCCAAATGACTCTGGCTTGGCTTTGATGGAGTGCCAAGGGCAATCGGGCCATGCCAGAAAGATAGGCGGCTTGACTGGCACCTACGAAGCCTGATGCCTCCAGTGAGCCAACGGCTTTTGCAGGGGGAACTGTGCCACTGCTGAAGGCCTCCCAGGCCTGAGTCATTGGCTCGCTAGCATGTTTTCCTTGGCAATCGTATCAGTAGAACCTGCTCTTGAGGTAGAAACTAATTATACTCCTCAAACTATTTTCATACCAACATTGTGACGACACAGCGCAGGTCAGTCCAGGGGAATAACAGTGCTGTCAGAGAATATTCTCTAAAGCTCGGCTTTGCTGGCTCACCTTGATGTACTCCACTACTAGCCAAAGATGCAATCTGCTGAAACATTTTATGCTGTGTTTGATGTTGCCACTGGGATTATGACAATTCAAATTTAATGCTGCTATCAAATTTTATGCCTCCTCAGCCCTTGCAAAGTTAAAAAGTATGGCCTGTCATAGAAAAGTATAAAATAACTTTATTTCTATTTTGCATATTTTGTATGCAGTTTAGTAACTGGAGTAATCACATAAGCTGGACAGCCCATGTTTTTGTTGTTTCCAAATAACTGTTTTTACATACTTTACAGTAAAGCACAAATTTTGCGGCTAAGCTGTAGCTTGTTTTCATTTTTCGTTTTTTTTGGGGGGGCAGGGGGGGGGTTACAGTAAAGGCTTTGCTTCTTTGCAAGTCATTGAGTTCACAGCAGATCAAAACTATTTAAGCTAGGTAAGTTATGCTGTACATAGGCTGCTGTACAGTGGGCAAGCTGCAGAAGAACAATAGAGCGATGACAGGAGGGAAAGGGGAGGATGGCTGGTACTGTACATACCTGGAAGAGGGTTCTTGCCTGGCTCATTGTTACTGGGACTTCCTGACTGCTGTGAGTCTGCAAACACACAGAAAGAGAGGAGGGGGGAGGTTAGTATAGCATGAGGACAACATAGCCTCTTACTGAAACATGTTTTTTTTGTCAGCATTGATTCTTTCCAGCGAAGATAACCTCACGGCTGAGTGAAAACACTGTATCCTGTAACCTATAATAAAAATACTTTATCTATTAGCATTTATTTACTCTAATTTATCGTTGGCCTTCCGCAAAAATCCAACCGTTATCTTAAAATAAAGAAAAAAAACTGCTGTCAACACAGACAAGAAGACAAAGCACAATGCCGGACTCAAGACATTTCCTTCCTGGGTGCCTAAAGGATTTTCTTTATCTACCAGTTGAGGAGAGCATATCTACTGTGATTAAAAAAAAAAGCAGTGTTTGAACAGCATTATCATTAATGGCAAGCTGAAGAAAAGGCACCGGGTCCGACACAGGATAGCCTAAAATCTTTACCGGCAGACCTACGGGTAATTTTTCAAAGGGGCTGAGGGAGTGTTGGGGGGGTAACAGAATGTGTTCAGTCCTGCTGTGCAAGGTACGAGCACACATCAAAATGTGAAGAGAGGACAGGAGGGGCGGGAAAATACAAGGAAACATGAGTGGAATTCTTTCCACTGGCTACAGCGCACAGGCTTTGGTATGAGATGGCCCGGACTGACGTCTTTACCTCAAAGTCTTGCTGGGAGGGAAATCTATCATTCCTCAGCAGCTCCTGCTCTGATTGATCACTGACATGCACAGGGCCCTCCCTTCTTTCTACATAATGCGGCGCAAAAGTTGTGAAAGATCAAAATTATATCGTCAGATATCAATCCGTGCATAGAGTAGCGGCGTTTTTGAAGGCATGTCAAAAAAATAAAAACAACTGGCTCGACCTACTTGCACCCAGACGTGGAGCGGCACCGAACTGCTGCCATGACTACCAGTGAATGGCAGCATCTGAGTGGACCCCCATAATGATCCCGGGCCTACACATGCCCTGAGCATGTGTAGATTATCATCTATGCCTTTGACACGAGAGAGCTGAGACAAGAGGCTAAAAACAGTGAACTCAGATACCCTCGCCTTGCAACAACACCCCTTTTCCTGCCACGGCTCTCATGAGCTATGTTACAGAGGCAACGGAGAGAGGGAAAGAGAGGGGGGTGGGAGAGAAAGAAGAAAAAAAGTTGAAAGATTTATCCCTTTCTTGTTCTCTCTCTATGTCTCCCTCCCTCTCACTCTTGTTCCCCCTCTCCTAAATTTGACTATTAAACAGCACTGCAAAAACAGAATGTTCTTGGCTGAAGCTCAACAATGACAAAGTAGGGAGGGAACAGGACCATACGTTGAGGAGAAAAAAAAAATCCCCTCTTTTCAGATCGCTTGGCCCTAAAAATGTATGAGCAATGTACAAGTTGTGGTCTTACAATATATCTCAGCTCTGCTTCCTAAAAAAGCAAAACATAAGCTTGGCTTGTGCTTTGTCATCAGGTAGCGCTACAGGTTTTAGGGGATCTCTGTTGAATCTCTTATGTATACACCAAACAGTTTGAAGGTGTTTATTTCTGTCTGTTTCTTAGTCAACAAATTGGCCATCTCAGCTTTCCAGATCCCATAATGATGTCTTAAAATTGCTTGTTTTGACTGATCAGCAGTCCAAAACCCAAAACATGCTCGATTTACAATGATGTGAAACAGAGAAAAGCAGTGATTCTTCAAATTTGAGAAAGACGATCAAGAAAATTGTCCTTTGCAAAATCCCTGAGAAAGCGAATTAAATATTAAAACCGAAGATTAGGTGTCTGTTAATCATTTCAACACTAACATCTGTATTATATTGCAAGTCATACAGTCTTGAACATGTCCACGTCATTGTCTGGCCTCAGCAAAATAGAAGTTTCCTTTGCCTTGCATCAATAAGCAGCAAATCACAAACACACAAACACACACACACACACATACACAGACGCAAGCACATGCACGCCTGTACGTATGCATGCTTGCACACACACATACACTCATAAACAACACATACTCACACACACATACACACACACACACGCACGCACAGCCACACATGCAGTAACACACACACACACATAATTACATGTGCATACAGTCTGTAAAGCTGCTTTTGTGGGTGAGCAGAGGTTTGTGTGGATTTGGCACAGCACATGTCCATAAAGTGATTGCAGGGAGCTCAGTGGCCTTGTCTCACTCCCCCCCCCCCCCAATACCACTTTCAGAGTCATCCATCAGTCTAGTTATGACTGCCAACTCCACACTTGCTCCCCAAGAACTGCTGAGAGGGAAAGAAATGGGCAGGGGGAGAGAGAAAAGAGCACAGTAGAGCGGAGAGGAGGCAGACGCTGAAAAGGTGGTGACGGGAGAAAAAGAGTGAGGAGGTGGAGGTGGGAGAGGTGCACTGGTTTGTTTAGATCAGACCGGAGGGGTTTTTCTTTTTTCCCCTTCTTCTTCAGCGAGGGCTGAACAGGCAACCATGACAAAAAGAGCAGATGGTCGTGGCAATTAGAGATCCCAGGAAGCATCTTCCAGCATGAGGCCCCAATGTAGCACCAGGAGAGACCACCTGGTTGACTCAAGGTGGGATGCAAGCATATGGCGCATCTGCCAGGTCTGCAACAGACATGGAAACACCTCCCCTATTGCATTACATTTTACCTTTGACCCAAGAAGGGCTGCTTCATGATTCTTCTTCCTCTTCCAGTGTGATTTTATCATTTAGTACGGTGCTTGCACAATTGCCAGGCTGTGAGTCTGCTCTTTTCACCTGTTAAGGACTTTGTTTCAAGTCAGTTTCGTATATCAACAGGTATTCAAATGAAACCTCCCTTTAAATCTTGCACCATTGAAAAAAGAAAATAGTTGCATTTAAGTGTAGATAAATGGACAAAAATTTAATTTTTTTCAAAAAAGCAATTCAGAAAGTGGCTGAAATAAAGTAAAGAAGTGAGTCCTGGTATCTGTATCTAGAAGGTGTCCTGTGCAGAAGCCTGGCCGATCTGATAGTCTTCAAATAAACAGTAGTGTAACCTGTAAATAAACAGCTGCGGTCAAGGAGGCTGAGCTTTGCCCTGGAAGCTTGGCAGGGCTCGATCACAGAGCCAGACACCACAGACTTGTTCAATAGAGCAGGAGGGAGACACACACACACACACTGAGACGAAAAAGAGGGAAGAAAGGGAGAAAGTGAGAGGGGCAAAGTTGAAACGTCTGTGAGAACAATGACATTTTGCTTCTTTTCTCCAAGACAGACACCACAGACTTGTTCAATAGAGCAGGAGGGGAGACACACACACACACTGAGACGAAAAAGAGGGAAGAAAGGGAGAAAGTGAGAGGGGCAAAGTTGAAACGTCTGTGAGAACAATGACATTTTGCTTCTTTTCTCCAAGACAGACACCACAGACTTGTTCAATAGAGCAGGAGGGGAGACACACACACACACTGAGACGAAAAAGAGGGAAGAAAGGGAGAAAGTGAGAGGGGCAAAGTTGAAACGTCTGTGAGAACAATGACATTTTGCTTCTTTTCTCCAAGACAGACACCACAGACTTGTTCAATAGAGCAGGAGGGGAGACACACACACACACACACTGAGACGAAAAAGAGGGAAGAAAGGGAGAAAGTGAGAGGGGCAAAGTTGAAACGTCTGTGAGAACAATGACATTTTGCTTCTTTTCTCCAAGACAGACACCACAGACTTGTTCAATAGAGCAGGAGGGGAGACACACACACACACACACACACACTCATACACACACACACACTCACACACACAAACACACACACACACTGAGACGAAAAAGAGGGAAGAAAGGGAGAAAGTGAGAGGGGCAAAGTTGAAACGTCTGTGAGAACAATGACATTTTGCTTCTTTTCTCCAAGACAGACACCACAGACTTGTTCAATAGAGCAGGAGGGGAGACACACACACACACACACACACACGCAAATGCATGCACACACATACACACACACACACATACACACACACACATACACACACTCATACACACACACACACACACACACCAAATGCTGGCATCTCAGCCCCCAACACCACCACCACCCCTCACGCAGACTCATGCATGGCGTTCTGAGAAAGGGCTGGCACCTGACCTGGCCGAAAGGAGAGTGATACCGATGCTGAGGATTAAGAGAAGACGAACGCTATGGCCAGATGGGAAGCCATCTTGGGCTGGCATCGTCTCACAGGGAAGATAAGCTTTACCTAAGTAGTAAAACAAAAAACAAAATGCAGAGTAACTTCTTGGTTTAACTATTTTATCTGTATCAGGGTTGGCTGGGTGTTGAACTTCACTTCGGGAGTACCATGTATTGAAAACTGCTCTCTTACCTAACCCTAACCGCTTCAATGCATTATTGTTGGATTTATTATGAGTGATACCTCTATACAGGCAGAAACAGATAGTACTGTGCTCCCGCCTTGACAAACTATGACTAAATTTGCCCAGTGGTGCCCATACACTGCGTGACACAGTAATTATTATCTCATAATTGGAACAAGGCAAGTATCTCTTATTGACTAAAGGAGCACCTGGTAATCCAGATAGCGACGCTATCGGATGACTGTCTCTGACGGGGAATTCAGGTACAGTAGGGTGAGTTACACAAACTCAGACAAAATACACACACACATACACACACTCATACACACACACACACTCACACACACAAACACACACACACACTGAGACGAAAAAGAGGGAAGAAAGGGAGAAAGTGAGAGGGGCAAAGTTGAAACGTCTGTGAGAACAATGACATTTTGCTTCTTTTCTCCAAGACGAACTTCCTGAACTTGTTCAATAGAGCAGGAGGGGAGACACACACACACACACACACACACGCAAATGCACGCACACACATACACACACACACACATACACACACTGACACAGTGGGACTGTCAGGGTTTTGAGACTTATGGAATCAAGTGGGATCTAAGCCCAGACAAGAACAATGACAAGCCATACAGTGTGTGTATGTTTGTGTGCGCTGTTGACTGTGTGTGACCAAGCCCACTTGTATCTGTCTGCGTGCATGTGCATCGGGACGCGCACATGACCACTGCCGCCGCGACGTGTATGGCTGCGCGTGCACGGATCATCAGTGTGTGTTTGTTTCTAATCAGTGCATACTAATGCCAGTAAAGAGCGGGCCCTCTTTCTCTCCGCCGAGCCTCTGTGCCTTCTCCTCCGTAAACTCTCACGGCAGTGAAAAGAGGAGAGCATTTTAACCGAGCCGGGAGGACAACAGGCTCCTCATTGAGGTCACCAAACAGTGTGGATGGGGAGGGAGAGCATTCAGTGGCGAGTGGGCCTCGAACAACGGACTGAATGGCCTGACGGATCATTAGCCACACCGGCCCGGGAGAGGAGAAGGAAGAACCTGGCAAGCACAAAGGGATACACAGCCACAAAACCAAAGATGCAGATGAGGGTTAAGCCATCTAAATTCAACTTCCCCACCTTTTAATTTGTGAAATAAAGTTTACCCACCTCCACACAGACATACACATCACGTGCATATACTGTGCATACAAACAAAAAAACAAAATGCAGAGTAACTTCTTGGTTTAACTATTTTATCTGTATCAGGGTTGGCTGGGTGTTGAACTTCACTTCGGGAGTACCATGTATTGAAAACTGCTCTCTTACCTAACCCTAACCGCTTCAATGCATTATTGTTGGATTTATTATGAGTGATACCTCTATACAGGCAGAAAACAAGATAGTATCAAAGTTCCCGCCTGACAAACTATGACTAATTCTGCTCCAGTGGTGCCTATACACTGGCGCGGGTCACAGTACTATTATCTCATAATTGGAACAAGGCAAGTATCTCTTATTGACTAAAGGAGCACCTGGTAATCCAGATAGCGACGCTATCGGATGACTGTCTCTGACGGGGAATTCAGGTACAGTAGGGTGAGTTACACAAACTCAGACAAAATACACACACACATACACACACTCATACACACACACACACTCACACACACAAACACACACACACACTGAGACGAAAAAGAGGGAAGAAAGGGAGAAAGTGAGAGGGGCAAAGTTGAAACGTCTGTGAGAACAATGACATTTTGCTTCTTTTCTCCAAGACAGACACCACAGACTTGTTCAATAGAGCAGGAGGGGAGACACACACACACACACACACACACACACGCAAATGCACACACACACACATACACACACACACACACATACACACACTGACACAGTGGGACTGTCAGGGTTTTGAGACTTATGGAATCAAGTGGGATCTAAGCCCAGACAAGAACAATGACAAGCCATACAGTGTGTGTATGTTTGTGTGCGCTGTTGACTGTGTGTGACCAAGCCCACTTGTATCTGTCTGGCGCGCAGGTGCATCGGGATCGCCAGTACATGACCACTGCCGTCATGGACGTGCTATTGCGCGTGCACGATCATCAGTGTGTTTGTTTCTAATCAGTGCATACTACAAAGAGCGGGCCCTTTTCTCCAAGCCGAGCCTCTGTGCCTTCCTCCGTGATCTCAATGCAGTGAAAAGGAGACATTTTAACCGAGCCGGAGGACAACAGGCTCTCATTGAGGTCACCAAACAGGTGGATGGGAGGAGAGCATTCAGTGGCTAGTGGGCTCGAATGGACTGAATGGCCTGACGGATCATTAGCCACACCGCCCGGGAGAGGAGGAAGGAAGAACCTGGCAAGCACAAAGGATATACAGCCACAAAACCAAGATGGTGATGAGGGTTAAGCCATCTAAATTCAACTTCCCCACCTTTTTAATTTGTAAAATAAAGTTTACTCACCTCCACACAGACATAGGCTAACATCAATGCAGTATATACTGTGCATACAAACATGAAAGCTAAAAACACTCAACGTCATTTTCAGGCTAAAACATAAAGTAACCCCCCCCCCACCCAACACACACACACAGACACATACACAACCACATTGAATTTATATATATTGAAGAATCCATCTCTGAAATGATCAGGCAGCACTTCCATTTTATATCCATAATCATTAAGATATGATATCCAAAGAATAGGACCAACTTAATTATTCTATTAATCAATAGATCATAATTTTTCGGACTCTACGCACACACTCGCACCCACACACACACACACAAACATACACACAAGAAGCAGTCTGGGAGAGAGCCGCTATAGGCTAATGAGGTGACACTCACCGTCTGGAGACTAGCCAAAACAGTCCATTAACTCCTAGCCAGTAGTTAAGAGGAGAAGAAGGAGAAAGGTGGTGGTGGGGAGGCTGGCGAGGAGAAAAGAGGAGGCGAGTGGGGGGGGGGGGGGCAAGCGGGTGAGGTGGGCGGCTAGCCGATGGGTCGGTGGGCGGAGCATGTGAGGGAGAGAAAAAAAAGAAGAGTCTGAAGTCTTTCAGGATATGAGGGTGGGGGGTATTTCTGCAATTTTGTAGTTGTGAATGAATCAGCGGGGTGGCTAGTGGGGGTGGGGGGCTGTGCACGAGCGTTCACTGTCGGCGATTATGCTCTGTGGAGGCAGCTCTTGAGGAAAAGTAAGACTGCGTGTGTGTGTGTGTGTGATGGAGTAGAGGTGGTGGGGTGGGCGGTAGATGCCGCGAAAGAGAGAGAAAGGGAGATAGATCCAAAACCCCCCAGTCAGGCAGACAGACCTTTGACAGAGGAGCTCTGTGATTCGCCTCTTTCATCTTCAGAACCCCCCTATCCAGTCGGATAATTATGAGACAAATGCACCGGACCCCTGCTGCTTGAGTGGCAATGGGCATGGGAGGCCAGAAACACAGAGAGAGGGTTCAAACCTGCACGTCTCGACTGGTCCAGAGGGAGGGGGGACAGTGGGAATGAGAGATGGTGGGGGTGTTTAGGGGTCTGGGAAATTCCCCACACTCCCAAGAGAGACAAGTTGGCCCACAGATCATAGTTCAGGGACAGCTTGGTTGTGATACTGGCAAGGCTTAACTGCTTTTAGCCACCAATTTCCTTTCAACTTCCACACACACACACACACACACACACACACACACACACACACACACACACACATATCCAGTTAAGAAACAGCGGAATTAGTTTTCAAACGTACGTTTCTGAAAATCATCTGAAATAAGCTCCCAGATTTCTGACTCGCAGCTGGCAGAGTGCGCGTCTGAAGCAGTTCGAAACATGTTGTTTTATTAACGTATTTGATGGTGCTCTGGTCTACACTGATAAGGGAGCACGGTTTACAACTGCAATGGTACCTACATCTTTATCTAATACCAACCACGCTTTTACCCTGACAGCCAAAAGCAAACAGGCATGGAAAATGCAGTTATATTTAACTACAAAATCAATTTTAAATCAATTTGTAAATCTGTAAAACTTCTTTTAATTTAAAAGTGAGTCATGTGAAAACAATATAAATTTTGCAGAACTATGAAAAGAAGAAAGCAATGGGCAAAAAAAAATATCTATCACTTATTTAATGACATCAATAGTTTTCAGGTTTAATATTGGCAGATGAGTATAAGTTTTTTCCTTTTTCTTACCTTATTAAAGTTTCAGAGGCAAAAGCCACTTAATCTTTTTACTCAGCCCTGTGCAATGTTGTGTCTGTGAGTTCTCTGCCAGTGATGTGTTAGTGATTGTCGGTGCTTACGACGGCGTCAGGCCTCAGCCAAGAGGAGTTCCCACTGGCTGACAGCAGCAGGCCAAGCCAGGGCGACTGGGTGCTCCCTCACAGGGCAAAATGGCTCTCCTCCAGCTGGGCGAGAGGCCACCGAGGATCCCTGCCACCCATTGCCACTGTTTGCACTCCCTGAGCTCTGCCAAGCGAGCAGTGGTAAAACGCACACAAACACACGCGCACGCACACACCTTAAACTGGGGACGTGGAAGGAATTATCCGATCATAGAATGCCACCACATCTAAGACCAGATCTTGGCCCAAAACAGACAAAGAAAACAAAGCGTGCACTCATTCAGACGATTTTGCTGGCACTGCTCCCCTGGAACAGGACATAGGGTGGAGAAGGGGGGAGAATCAACCACAGAGTTTAATGTGTCATTACAAGCATAAAAACAGACTACTGACATTGCCAACAGATGTCGAGCCAGTTTATTTTTGCCATTACAACTCCAGTTGGGAATGAAGCAGCAGGTGTAAGAGAACACAGTCTTATCGCTTTCTTCTTTACTACCCAGGCTACTGTGCTGCTGCATCATCATTTCTCCTGATCTGCAATTCAGACATTCATCACGGTAAAAGGGCTGAGTATCAAACCTAACTCTTTCTGTTGCACTGACCGAAGCCTGCACGTAGCAAAATGCTGAACCCTGTCAAGTACCGAAAGCTGGAATCGAGTGTCTGGTTAGATCTGTAATCTTAACTTCTAACTATAGCCAATGAAACTCAGGAAGTGTATCAGGCCTGATTTGTACCGAGTCCCACATGTGGATTAGATATAACTTGTTTACCACGTGGGTGAGAACGGTACCTTCTGGCAGAGCCTTAGTTCGAATAATGGTGACACTTTCTGGATTCCCTACTCCCAATAGTGCAGTAATGACAGAAAGATGTTTTTAACTCTTTAGGGTGTAAGTTGCTCAGATGTAGAAGAGGAGCTTGATGGTGGTTTAAAAGCTGGCTGCCTGCTGCTTGGCCAGTAAAACCCCTCCTTTCCTGTTAATGAGCCTGGAGACGGGGCCCCTAGTCAGAGCTGGCCCGAATCAAAGCATCAGTGGGGACTGAGGCTTGGGGCCAAGAGGGTTTTTTTTTTTTTTTTTTTGAGGTAGTGGGATTCGGGTGTCTCCACTGGCACAAGACCAGGGAGAGAAGCTTATAGGGCAACAAGGGAAATTAAAGGAGTAATTTCACTAAAACCACGGCCCCACGTGTTGGTGGTTCTCGTGGAATCACTGTGCCAGGTAAGTGCTCATCTAGTGAGACATCGTCAGATGCATAGCAGTGGTCTAAAAAAAAAGAAAAAGAAGAAGAAGCATCATAAAACAGGTTCTCACATAAGTCAAGAGGAAGTGACAGCGGCTGTGCCCGCCACAAGGTCAGAGCGTTGGCAGTCATCCAGAGACAGTAGAGCTCCTCCACTCCTCATGGACCCTCCAACTGTCTGGAGATATCCTGCTAACAGCAGTGAAGGTGCAAACCATCTTTGCTATTTGTGGTTGTAGGTCCCAGATGCACAATTTAAACACAAACATCCAGAGACTCAGCACAGTCAACAGCCTGTCACTTACCACAATAACGCACCATATAATCATGACAAAACATCTTGGTTTTACAAGAGATCAAAATGCAAATCTAATCTCTCCGGGTTAACAGAGTATTCCCTCTGCCACACCACAAGCGTATGATTTATAAATCATACTTAAGTGAATGCTAAGCGAGATATTCACAGCCAAAGAGAGAGAGAGGGAGAGAACTCTATTCCACATTCCTGACAAAAAAACAGAGAGCAAATCCTTTCTGTGCTACTAAGGCCTGCTGGGGCAGCCCCCTCTGCCACTGCAGCAATAACAACATGTGGTTTGGCTGCACAGCGCCAGTTTAAAGTGGGAAGAGGAGAGGTAAATTATTATCAGATTTTGTTGTTTGAGAGTCATAAACAATGTTATGGCAAAGTGTGGCATCGAGAGGCAGCCAGAGTGTTTGGCCACATGTTTAGAGGACATTTTATCAGTAGCTTCTCAGGATTTTGGGTATGTATCATTCAAGGTTTTGCAAATTCAATTTACGATGCAAACTGTGGTCACACTGCAGGCACTGTACATGTAGTAGACATGTGCGCATGCTGTCCCCTCAGGCACGGCAAGCCCGATCCTCCTTTGAGATTTGGGATGAGAATGAAAAGGGCCTTTTATTCAAAATTATTTCTGGTTTGTTGGCAAAATGCTCGAATGATACGCAGGACAGAGACATGTCATCACGCCTTACCTGGCAGGTTTCTGTTTGTTTGTCGGCACACTGAGCACTGTGGTTTTGTGATTACATTCTTGCTCTGATAAAGCTAAGAAGGGAAGGCTTTTTGTTTAAGCAAGTATAAGTCGGGCTGTCCTCGGAGCTCGGCTCCAGCCTTTCCCACGAGGCTCCCAAACCATAATCTCTTGAAATATTTGCACAGATGACGGCAGCACTCGGCTGTTTTGACATGGAGCGGCATGAGCAAGATCTAGCAGTCACTTTTTCCATCACTTTTCAGTTCAGGAACAGGAATTCCCCTTTTCCCGCTTTTCCCTGTAACCCGCTCGCACGCCTCCCGTATACCCCTCCCAGCACTCCTTCCTCCACTTCCTCAGTCTGCTAGGATTTGTCCACTCAGGGCCACGCCACAGGGGCCTTTACACCCGCCTCACAGCCAGCTCTCTCAGCCCTTGCTTTCCACTCGTTCAAGCATGTTGTTTTCACTCTATCTGAGATGCCAAAAGTTCGTTCGCCGAGATCAGGAGCGGGTGGGAGGGCAAATAGGGTTAGAGTAAAACGCTGCAGAGGGATCAGGAGAGAAATGGCTCCTGGTCTGCCTGGTTCAGCTCAGGAAAGCAAGCATGGCAATCAGGGCTGTAGTGTTTATATTTTTGTATATCTGGCAGGATCGTCTCTTCCTACAAGCAACAAACTATGTCTGCGTTCGACTTGGGCTTTATTCTCTCATTCATCACAACTGCTCACCCACACACCCACCAATGCTGGTTCAAACAGCACAAAAATATACAGTACATAAGCCATACACAGTCACACAGATTTTCCATTTTCCTCTAATAAACTCTTAGTGTTGCCTCCCAGGCAGTCGAACGATACAGAAACGTTATGCTGTCGTTTTATGCATTGATGATGTTTGCTTCCAAGTGTTTTTCCATCGTGTGAAAGTCCCCCAAGTTCCTCCAATATCCAGTCCTTTAAAAGGATATTTCTCTGTTCTCACTTACCTCACTTGTTTCACATTACTTTAGTTGCCCAGTATTTGGTGTGGAATCTGCTCAAATGCCATAAAACCATAATCACCTGATGCTAGCCACAGTGTTGTATCGTGGGTACTATAAAGAATATCGAAGGGCCACCACTGGAAGAGACTGTATAACCCGCCTCCTGGCAGACATCTACAAATATACGTCTCCCCTTACCTAAGTTTTTTTCCTCCTGAGGGGCTGCTTGAATGTGCATGTGCATGTAGACAACCATATCTCTTTGCTGACACTGACAGCACAACAGGCTTGTTGCAGTCACAGCCCTCAGAAGGTTGGCAGCCCTGCAGAAACACTTCCCATTTGCGGTGCGGGGGCTTGGTCCAAGCCACTTGAACTTGGCAGGGCTTACCTGGAACAGCCTACCCGTAGGACTGCCACAGACTCTCCCCCCTCAGCCAAGGCAGGAGGCCTCACTGTAAACTGCAACAGCTGAAGTCAGCCACACCTCCAGAAAACTGGTTACAACTGAAATCAAGGTATTTATCCAGGAAGAAGGTGGTGATAAGTGTTTATCAAGCTTTCCCTGTCGAGCTGGTTGAACTGCTTCTTATGAGCAAGTATTTTTTAATTAAACGACATATCAGTGTCACGTGTAAGCCATTAGGCAAGAGATTTTTTTGCGGTATAATATATCATAATTCTAGAGAAACTTGTTTGTGACTAGAAGAAAGTTGATAAAATGTTACTGGTTAGTTTTTTTTTTGTTGTTGCTGTTTAATATCTTTCTAAAAGGACAGAATTATTCATATATGGTGACTTTTTTAATAAATTGAGAGAGAATTACACAGATCATATGACACCATATGGAATTCTTTTTACACATAATGTATTTCCTTTGCAGGCGCTGTGAAAGGCGAGGCCTACAGGGAGTCCTCTTTAGGAGGAGGGGAGAAAAAAAAAAAAGCTGTATGTATGGTGAGGAGGGAGGGGGGTGGGGGGGTCGAGGGGTTTAGTGGGGCGGTCCAAGCACGCTCAGCGAAAATATGCCTCATGCACTCGTTGAACTTGGGGCCTGCGCGGGCTTCTCTCAAGGTTACAGGAGAGGCCTGTGCAGAGAGGAGCAGGAGAAAGAAACCATGCAGCAGCAGTCCACACGCAAAAAAAGGTTTCCACTGGACTCTGTTTTTTTTTTTTTTTTTTGCTGCTTTCGCTTTGAGAAATACTTCATTTTCGGTTTCTCGTGAACGCCAAAGCATGTAGTAATCCAAAAAATTGTGACATGACATTTTATACATCTAGTTATTAGTATCTCATCCACATATTTGGTCGCTGAGTGTCACCGAGTCTTACTGCGAGTGCCTGTTGCTCAGAT
This sequence comes from Istiophorus platypterus, assembly GCA_016859345.1. Classification (NCBI taxonomy): domain Eukaryota; kingdom Metazoa; phylum Chordata; class Actinopteri; order Istiophoriformes; family Istiophoridae; genus Istiophorus; species Istiophorus platypterus. The sequence continues at coordinate 11,167,480 of CM029132.1, read as the reverse complement.
AACAGAAGCAGCAGGCGATCCCCTTTGACACCAGGTTTCCTTCCCTCCTCGGAGCCTGCCGGGACTTGGGCCATGTATCCGTTGCCGCACCCCTGAGCCCTCGACCACACAAAGGTAGGAAGCGGCCGCCAGAGCTGGGTGCATTGTGACGGGGCCACTAAATCACCTCTCGTTTTATCCACCGCTATTTACGCACGTTTTGCCAGAGGAAACCATAAAGACAACACAGCCTAGTAAAGAGACACGCTGCAAAGAAGGGAGCACTGGCTATTGGATAACTGAATGATATGGATAGTTGAGCTATGCAGGCTTTTGGTGCAATACATGTAATGCAAAGAATGTTACACATTGACGACACCTGCACAATGAAATCTAATGTAATCTAGTACAACACTGGAATGAATACAAGTAACTCAGTAAACAGTAACTTTTTTGTGCGGAAACTGTGCCAGAGCGGCGCTGATTCATCCATGTAAGTTTTAAGTTGATAATTTTCACTGATGCATAACATCAAATTATGCGGAAAAATGTAAAAGGAAACATTAAGTACATCTAATTCTCATTTTCTCCATGATACAGCTGAAACAACCTCAAAACATCTAACCCGGTCCCACAAAACAGTAATTCATGGCTGAATTGTAGAAGATTATAAAGTTGTTATTGTAATGTGTCCACCCTCTTTATGATATGATGATTTCATGACCTCAAGTCACTGCAACACACAGCAATTGCATATTTGATGGTACACAGTATACAGCATTTAGGACTGTAAAATCAACATGTCAGAAAAGAGGTCAAAGGGCAATAGGTAGTAAACGCTCGGCTGAATGAATTGGTCACTTTTCCTTTCCCCAAGAATTAGCAGGCCATTAGCACCTCGTAAAAGGGCCACTTCTCTGTTTTACAACAGATTAGCTCGGCTTTCATACAAACAGCCAAGCAAAGTGATTCAATGCTATCACACAGAGTATGGAAAACAGGGTTCTTGCGTACGTAGAAGCAAAAAGCCACAGTGGAATTATGCCCACATAGCCTACTTCAATACACATTTACTACTTTGATATAAGCTTATTTTAAGAGCCAAAAACGTTTCTTCACAGTAAATCCTAATTTTCAAAAAAAAACAACAAAAAAAACAAATTAGCATAAGATGAAATGGGTCATTCTCATGTCCTGATTAAAGTAGGCCTTAGCTTTGCCCAAGTGGCCGAGCAGCAGTCTGCAAGTTCAGCTCTGTGCACTGAAGGCCTTATCGAGATACTTTCGTAAACAAGAGGAGGAGGAGAAAAAATAGCCCCGTCGAACATAATAAAGGGAGCTTCAAAGCATCTATAGAAGAGAATCAGTCGGAGTATTAGAAGCCACTAGGGGTTGTCAACGTGATGGCTTAGATGTCACTGGAGAACATCTTCACGGACGTAAAGCGGGCAAACAAATTAAGAGGGATGAGCTCGCACTTGGTGGATTAGTTTTAGATTTATGGAGGCAACTTGGTACCAGTGCAGAGCAGAGAGAAAACAAGTCTGTCAAAGTTGACAAGACATTCGCATAGTTACAGTGACTAAAGCACCTTCGCATTTCTGTATTATTGACATGTAAGCATGTAGAACTCTGTAAGAGTTATAACAGAGTTATTAGTCAGTGGATCTGAGGCACATTACAAACTGGTTCAACTTGACAGAGAACCTCTCTTTGCTTAAGATTGCAAACTCATTTCCCTCGGTCAACTGTGGTTAGCGTATTACAGTCTGTTGAGTAAAGACAACTGTAAGAGTATGACAGTATGTGTGTGTTTGTGTGCGATCTGTGTCCTGACAGCAGTTAATGTATGTTGAGCAGTAGCCCCACCGATAGCACTCCCTCTCATCAGCACTTCATTAAACAAGGGTGTGGTGCAGGTGCTATGCAAGGAGTGTGGAGGAACCTATAGACCTGACTCAAAATGTTAAGGCTACCGAGTGCATTCATGTCAATGAGGACCATTCATCTTCTCTGGGAAAAGATGGGAACAACCCTCAAACCATTCGAGTGCCTTGATGATTTCCGCAGTTTGATTTCATTCTTGGCTGGAGGGACTAATACAGTGCAGCACCAGGTCCCGGGCAGCCCAAGACACCCAGCGACCCAAATGGGAGACGATGGGAAATACACACGCAGGAGTATTTTTAGGCTGGTGTAATTTCCCTACAACACATTTACTGCAAAGGACCTCAAGGGTGATAACATGCACAAGCCGCTGTGTGCTGAACGGAGTGAAGGCAATACTTGGAGCCACGGGAGAGACAGGCCAATTAATGCCAAGAAGTCCTCCGGGTACAGCCGTCGGTATAATCCCACAACCTACTTTATGGGGAACGCTCCCCTCTTTAGTGTAGTGTGGATCATTAATCACATTTCATATCAAATGCCTATCCCTTGCCACAAATATTCATTCCCAAAACTCAGAGCTATGTATGTCAAATGCCCCTCTTAACCAGGGCATGCTATTCAAACTTTCCATGACCAAATATCAAGAGAGAGGTTAAGAGAGCCGGTTAAAGTGTATAAAATGTTTATTTTTGAAAAAACACCCATTTCTGTGTTTTTTTTTGCTGAAGTACATCAATACTAGTATTTCAGTGCTACCATGTGAAAAGACTAAAAATACACTTATGAAAAGAGCTTGCCAACATGATTAAAAGTGGAAAAAAAGTATGATGGTATAAACTTCAATTTAACCAATTCCACTTAGAGTCCAGCTCTCAAAAGTCTCGCTTAGCACGCAGAACTGGCACTTGAGACATGAAAGGGCAGCTGCGACGTTTGGTTTACATTATATCTTAGTGGTTTCTACATTGTGGCCAGGGGATAACCATCAGGAGAGGTTTATCTCTGTCACAGTGCTCTATGGAATATGTAAACACCATGTGTAATCAGTGGTGCAGCGAAATGGAGTGCAGGGGGGTTGTGTGGGAAAGTGAAGTGCTTTAGGACCAAGCCGCCATCTTACTCTTGAGCCCAAGGAAAGATAAGACATTGGAAGCAAAGCTGCAGAGCCGTTTACACTGTATGTTACACTGTATGTTTTTTCAGTAAGAGGTATGAAAAAGTGCATGTATGATCCCATAAATTAATTTCTTAAATAATCAAAATTTTATGCAAGTGTTATTGTTGGTAACTCGGGCGTTAACATTCACTCTGCTGAAGACCTTCAATATAATCTGTCTCCATCTCCTCTGTCTTTTGGCTTAACTGTCAGCATGCCTTTGTCCCCATCACCCACCCCGCGAGGCTGTGCCACTCCTTTCTGTAGAAGACTCGGGTACTCGTTTTAGACGAAGAGCCTCTCTCTCGTCTAGAGCCCAAGTTTTAATATGGTGTCCAATCAAAAGTGATTAAGCATCGCAGAGCACAAACAATGCTGGCCCTTAAATCTCTGTGAACCCTCTTTCACTGGAGCGAATGAAAGAGCACTCTGTCTGCAGCAGCAGATGACAGACGCACGCTTGAAGATAAGTCTTCTCCATGGGCCCTTATCCTACGAACACCCGCCGTCCGGCCAAATAAGGAAAATAAAAAGATTACAAAACGCCAAATACAACAGAACCGGATCCCACCTTAAAGGCATCAATGGGGAAGTGAAAGGTGTATTTTGCATGTAAATGTTCCCTTTTTTTACAGCAAAGTGCCTTGAGATGATACCTAAACCCAGTGGCCCTAAACAGGCCTCACTGAGTGAGTGAGCCTCCATGGATAACTCAGCTAAAAGGAATTCAGTTGAGAATGGGAGAGAGTTTAACATATATGCACATATAGTGGCAGTGCTTTCAGAAAAGGCCTGTCAACATAAAAGCATGAGCACAACCTCCAACATTAAATCACACATTAAATTCAACCTACTGCCTGAAGTAAGGAACATTGCACAGGAAAAAATTTACTCCAAAAGAGAAAACCTAGTGAAATCTCCCAAAAATCATTGCATCTCGCATATAAATTACCAACAATCACAATGCATGATGTATGCTGCGTGTAACACAATACCCTGAACTAATGCATTAGATGCATGTGGCTCCCTCAAGACAAGCGGCAGCATGAAGATTTAGGAAAACCTGCATTTTGGGGGCCGCTAAGTAATGCAAAGAGGACACTGTTCATACTGGGCCTTTTCAAAACGCCAGAAGCAAGAGAAGTGTTGCAGCTTACAAAGATATGGCTGCACAAATGATTTAATATTAATATAATATGAACGTGAGACAGTGTTGCCTAAACACACGTTTTCCACTCATGTAACGCAATCTCACATCTGGTAAGCTTCTATTTGTAGTTGGGCTGACTCAGGAAAAATATTGGCACAATCAGGCCTAGGTTTAGCCAAAAACCCACCAATTTAAGAAATCATTCAAAATAGAATTTTGTTCTTTATAAAATATTACATATAATTCTAAGAATTTTCCTCCCCATTTATTACAACATTGCAGGACCCAAATGGCAGTATTAGCGGAGATCTATTAGCCCATGTGAGGCATTCAATAACCACATACACATGCAGACAAATTTACAAACTTGAAACAGAGAGAGGCAGACAAGCGTCATCACTCAGAGGTCATGAGAGGGAGGAGCTGGCGCTATGACAACAAGACATCAGCCGTCTGCAGCCTGCTGCCGTCAACAAGTCAGCATGAGCACTACCATCTGACTGGGCTTTCCTAACACTGCCCCCATGCACTCAGCCAAAACTAGCTATTGCTGCTGCTGTTACTGGCTCCTGCTTTCAATTTCACTAGAATGGGCCAAGTAATGGCTTCAGCATTTTGTTGCCGACACATATGGTCCATGTAGCGATCTGGTCCTGCCCCCCCCCCCCCGCCGACACACACACACACACACACACACACACACACACACACCCTCTCCACTGATGGTTTTGGGACGTGCAGGGAGATGTGGGCAGAGGGAGACAGACACACAGCCCCAGGGGCTGGCCACAGTTATGGGGAGGCATGTACGGGCCTTGTTATGACTGCCATGAGAATTGGGCTCTACTGCAATCAGTGTTTTGCAACAGAGTGTGGAATCAACCAAATAGTACTCGCTCATTTGTACCGGCAAGGTCTTTTGGAAATAAAATGTGTAGGAGGTCCTGTACTAAAAATGCTGTTATCTACAAAAAGGCCACTGGTTACACAAGTTTTACACTTGGATTTAATCTGATATGTACGTAATACACTTTCCTCAAAGTGTTTTTTTTTCCATCCACTGTTTGGTTGCTTGGTGAAAAGGCTGAAGCATCTTTCCCATGGATACTTTAGGAGGCACGACCATTGGAGGAATAAAACCGAGAACTTCAACAAAACTCGGGAGAAGCTTAACAACAATCTGACTAGCTCTCCATTAACCCTAACTGCCCTCAAGAAATACATTTTAGAGTAAAAAAAAAAACAAAACACCACAGGAAAATAAACTTTTTCAACCACTCATGGAAAAGACCACATTAACCTTCCCTTTATCACTTGCGTCACCACTAATGCCATTGCTGGTAGTTAGGCTACCGCTGCTAGTTTCCCTATCTGGCTGCATGACCTAGATTAAAGGTTATTTGCTCAAGTCACAAAGGCAGCTCCTTCGACTCGCCCTTGTTGGGTTTCCTTATCTGGTTTTGTCTGGACAAATCTCGGACACAAAGCGCCCATTTTGTGCTCCTCTCTGGAGATCCTGTTACAGTTTTCCAGACACGACGCAGTCCACCAGCCGTGCCTCTGGGGGCACAGCGTTTGGCGGGGTGGCCCGATAAGCTGCTCCCTCAGCTTCAAGTATATGATACCTTCGCACTCCCCTTACATCTCCCGAGCATGCTTTTGTGCCGTTATGGGCTAAAATTATCGGCAGCAGGGTCGAATGATGTCATACTGTGAGAATTCAGATATAGAAACCTCCCATCCCTGTTAACACACTAAGAAAATACACAAGTGGATCCAACAGTGCTTGAGGATTCCCCGGGGTCCATGTTCTGATTGCTATAATAATTGCAATATTGCTCAAGCACCTTCAGCCTGTTACTACTTGAGCTATACCAGGTAATTTTCATGTCAATCTTCTGGACAGTTCAAAATGGGACTCAAAATATGTCAGAAAAATAATCTTGAATCAAAACATGACCTAAATGACTGCTAGATATAACAGCAAAATAACTCCCTTGTGGATACTTAGAAAACTATATTCAAGTTTCTTTTTGTAAGTGGTACTGACGGAAATAACAAAGCCTCTCCGCCCAGCAACACACACGTACAGCTAGATGCCTCAAGGAATATCCAGCAGCCTTACACATCCTGTGCAATATAAGGACAAAGTACAACTGAGAAAGTGAGCAAGGGAGAAAATGAGAGAGAAAAGAGTAGTGTTCGCTGACCTCATTCTGACAACAAGCCCGGGAAGAGCCTTTCCCTGGAACCGTTTCGCAATACCGTCGCTGTTTATACAGGTGGTGGGTGAATCGAGCAAGATATGCAGATAGCATACATTTTGCAACACCTCATTATGAATGCTAAACACATTCAGCATGTCAAATGACACAGGCACACATACACAAGCACTCTATCCCCGGTCCAAAGAGTGGCTCAAGTTTCATATTAGTTGTCACATTTGCAGGGAATGCGTCATTTTGTAGGCCGCGGCCAATTCATCGCTTTCTGTTTGAATTTCAAAGTCAAGTTCCTTCACGCGATCCAAGAGCTGTCAAACACTACTATCCTCGGGTATCGTCCAGTGAGTGCTCGCCTCTTGGAACGGAGGCCTCTGGTTGGCTCGTATGTTTGGCTGTGAGGCCGTCTCCTGCAACAACATCCACTTGGCCAGAGTTCAAGCCCGTGGAAGGCTACAATAGCCCAAAGGTGGCTGCCCAGACCATTGTTTATGCAACAGCACACTACTGCCAGGTTAAAGGGAAAAGAGCAAGACAACGGATAAATATGCAGGGCCCCTGCCTGAAACTGTTACGTTTCTGTTAATCTTTCCTGCACAAATACAATACACTGTATTTTTTTCTTGCATAAGAGATTTTTAAAAGATTGTTTTTATCATCATATTGCAACGTCCAGTGTCCAGTTAAGCTGTAAATGCTGATTACAGCTTAATTGGACATGTTGCTATGTAAAAATTATGCTATTTCTAAATATCATATTACAGGTAATGACCTACGATTTAGATTGTGTTTGTCTTGTAAAAAAAAGTGGCACAGATTTGCAGTTAGAAAAAAATGTAAATCTGGCACCTTATCCAAAGCCATTTAACATTAATGAAATCTTACCCAAATGAAATAGATTTTACGCTGTTATTTTTGGAACGGTTGAATCCTGAATACAAATCCATGCATAAGTTAATGTAGCGCCTATCTAATTTTCTCACTAACCAGCGAGCTGAACCAAATCCATTATAACTAAGAGAAAGACGTGAAAAAAAAAGGATCCACACAACAGCTGTTTGGTAAACATACCAAAGTAATTGTTCCAAATGCCTTACTTTAACAGAGATTAAATGCAATTAGAGACTGTTTTCTAACCACAACAAGTCTCTCTGCCAAAAGAAAAACCTCTGTCATTGTTTCTAGCAGTTCTGCTCAGGGGGATTACAGCTGGGAATAGGATGACTTTTTTTTTTCAAAGGTAGCTTCCTTATATACAGGAAGGAACTTTCCTACACAAACACAAAAAAGTGTATGCTTTTTTGTATAGGAAGACTATAGGTGTGGAAAAAAACGGCCTGTTGGCTACAGCAAGGGTCTTCTGAGGTGAATATGAGGAATTTAGGTCAGTGCAGCCGAGACATTTAACCAGCTCAAGCCGCTGCAGCCTGGGTGGAAATAGCATGGGAGGCCAGGGAGAGGGAAACCAGTGCGTCACAGCTCCCGGCCCGATTCCAGGCTCCCCCTGACGCAAACAAGAGCCATAACTTCCCTAATGATCCCAGATCATGTACGCCTCGCACATGTTCCACCAATAGGGAGCGCTTCCTCCTCACCTTTGACCTCAAAGTGGGTGTGCCCACCTTTCACTGTGTTGTGAGTTCAGACTATGTAGGCATGGTGCTGGTGTGGTGGAATGAAAAGCTGGCAAAAAAAAAATGAATCTACGAGGTTTAAAATCTTTAATCCAAGTACATACAAATTCTTACTGCAACACTCTGGAAAACCAAAATCTCGAAAAATCCTTTTTAAGACCTAACAAATCTCTTAATATGTTTAATATTTACCAAATCTTGGTAATCTGACACACGCTTTCAATTTCAGTTGCCCTGTCAAGCACAATAGTGCTGAGATTCAGAAGTCCAACATCACACACTCACACGCACACACACACACTCATTGTAAACAGTCTTTATTGAGACGTGAGTGCTTGTATAAACATAGACAAGCCCTATTGAGGGTCCAGGGCTGGGTCGAACAATAAGAGGGGGAAAGTTGCTGGACGTTCCTCACAGACGGTGTGTACAAAATCCAATTATCAGAGCCATGGCATTAACATTCCAGCAGTCTGGCAGGTGACGGCTCCGTCTTTTCACCCCCCCACCCCACCCCCACCCCCCACCCCTACACCGCCAGCATGGGATAGAGTCCCCCAGCAGCACCTCGACAATACACACACACATGCAGCCCTCTCCAGTCTGTCCGTCCCCCCGCCCCCCAAGATCCCCCCAGTATTGAGACATACATAGAGGGAAGAAGGCAAAGAGTGGGGAGGCAGTTGGGGGAGCGGGGGTCCACCAGCGACACTGGTCTTTTCTTCAGGAGATCAGCACGACCGGCCTAGCAGGCAGTATCAGTCAATGGGGCATTCTTCTCCTCTCTGTCTCTGGGTGAGAACATGTTGATCGCCGATAACATTGCTTTGATTGCCATAATGGGGAAACCACTTTTTGTTTTGAGCATTTGCCTCTAAACAGTGTGTGCTTTGTCAGCCCTGGGTGATGTTCATGGCATACAAGATGCTGATTAAAAAAAGGTTCAACGGTAAAACAAAAACAATGTTGTTGTTCTTGGCTACAGGGCGAGTTGATAAAGGATTAAAATAAATTCTGCGCCTATGGGCCCCTCAGTGACAAAAAGCGATTGAACTAACCCAGAAACCAAAACTTTGCACACTCCAAGTTTAATCCTGTCTCCACTTAAAAACTTACAATGCTAGAAATACGTTTAAAATCTAGACTTCATAGTCCGGGTTGTTTAATTGTACCCTCTAACCTCTGTAATTAGCCTATGTACATTCTTCTAGTATTAAACCCTCTGGTATCATGAATCATCATTTACACTCGTTCTTTTGTTTGCTTTACATACAGCAGACATAATCCTTATCAGGTCTTATCTGGCTCCCATTTTACACTTTCCATCATGTCATTCAGCCTACATGCTGTTAAGAGGAGGCTTTATAGGATAAACAGAGTACAGTACTTTACAATATAGTAGGGCTGGAACATTAAAATTTTTCCATTAATTTGTGACTTATTTTTTCTTAGACATTAAAATATCAAATATCGTGAAAAATGCCCATCAAAACATCCCAGAGCCTAAGGAGACTTTCCAAATTAGTTGTGTTGCCTGACTAACAGGCTTAAACCTAAACCTATCACATTTGTGAAGATATAAAAAGAAAGAGGAAGCAAATACTATATATATAAATATATATATAAATATATATATAAATATAAATATATGAAAGCTGAAAATGCCAAATTTTTGACATTTTTAAATTTCTAATTTTTTACTTACATTTACAGGATATTACATTTACTCATTATGCAGACATATTTATCCAGAGCACCTTACAAATGAGGGCTAACACTCAAGTGTGAGTACATTACGAAACACGGAAGTAACCACTAAGTACTACATCTGTTTACTAAGACAAAGTGCAAAGAGATCAAGTAAAAAGGTACACAGAAAGTGCAAATTAGGCATGTAGGGATGTTAGAGGTGTTATGACAGGAGCTGATCTCTGAAGAGATGAGTCCTCAAGATATTCTTAAAGATAGAGAGGGCTGCCCCTGCTCTGATAGCTTTTAGCTTGTTCCACCATCAGGGAACCACAAACGAGAACAGTCTGAAGTACGATTGCCTTGTGTGCAGGGATGGCAATGCCAGATGACATTCCTTGGAGGAATGCAGTGGCTGAGAGCATAAGCCGGTATGATTGAGTTAAAGTAGATGGGTGCAGACCCAGAGATCACTTTGTAGGCAAGCATTAGTGACTTGAATTCGATTCAGATTGCCATGGGTGGAGGAGTGACATTTGCCCTTTTAGACTGATGGAAAACCAGAAGCCCCACCACATCCTGGACCATCTGTATGGGTTTCACTGTGCGTGAAGGGAGGCCCGCTAGAAGGGCATCGCAGTAGTCAACACTAGAGACGACTATGGCCTGTGCCAAGGGTTAGGTGGCGCACTGGGTCAAATAAGGCCTTTATAAATTGCTTTAACGATTAATTGATTATCGAAACTGATATAGCTATCTCTCGACTGACTGATTCATCAACTAATCGTATCAGCCCTACAATATAATGCATGTTCCCTGAAGCCCGTCACCAAACACCTCCAGAAAGGGATTAAGTTAAAAGCAGAGACGATGTTCAGTCCCAGTTGCAATTTGAGTGTGTCTATGTGTAGAAGTGTGCATATGAGTTAAAGAGAGCAATCGTTATGCGCATTGTTGTGTAATGGAGTGATAAAATGGCTCTGTTATTTATGAGCTGTACACAATGACTATTTAACAACCTTTTATGAAATTTGACTTTAGATGTTATTACCTTTCTTAAATCTTTTTTCAGTTTTTACCCCACTTTTGGTTTCACCTGCCCTCTTTTCATAGCTAGCAGTAATTAAAAACTCTACTTGGTCCCCAAACAAAACAACTTTTTTGCTTCTATTTCTCCCCCTCTTTCTGTTTTACTGTCCTCCTCTGCGGTGAGATGTGAGTCAAGTGTCTTGTGGCTTTCTTCACCCGCACCAGAAGGCCTGCGTGCAGTTAATTATTCTTGGATGGCGGATGAAAAAACTGAGTTCTTTCTTTTCTTTTTTTTTTTTTTCATTAGCTCAGCAGCAGTTTCCCATTCATAATAGTTGGCACTGGTTTCACACTGCCTGCCAGAGATCACACCCCAACCATTTTCATTTTCCTTCATCCATTTGTTTCATTCATGTCATACATTTGGCAGAGGCCTGCACCGTTTTCCTGATGGCCATCGACCCTTCAACACCCTTCTTTTGAGTTTCAGACTCCTGTTTGTGGCTTTGTTTAGCATCACAGTGAAGAATATGTGGAAACAACAATTCACACTGGTCTGTTTTCAAGTGACATCTTGAGAAATTACAGTATTCCAGCTTTGGATATATCAACTGTAATCTAAAACTCAATTTAAGGCATAAAGCACTGCTGACACACTCCTGGACAGAGAGAGGGACTTCACACATTGAAATCTTTCCTGGGGAAAGTGGATGGATATTGTTTGCGTATTTGAGTAGCTGTGTTGGGGTAAATCCAAAGAACCATTAAGTAAAGAGTGTGGGTTAACAGTCCCCTGCCTTCCTATAGTATATTATCCTATAACATTGCGGGGGAAGTGAATGCACTGTGTAAAGCACTCTCTCCCACACTTTAAGTGCATTACACAGTGCATTCAGCTATCTGAGGCCCCAAGAAGCAGCAGTTTATCATCATACAACTACTGGAAATATGCACACTGACAGGAAAGCTAGATCTTACATACACATATACATTCAAACACACTGCTCCCTCCCACCCGTTCAGCAACCACTTTGCTAAATCTACCAGCTGCAGCTGTGTGCATGTGTTTTAATGCATTCACACAAGAAGAATACACGTGAGGCTATAAGTACATGTGATCATCTGAGTCCAAACGCTCAAATGTACTGTACACACTGTCAGGCCTGCGACCTAATCTCAGAGAGCTCAAAAGTGACAAATGAAACCGAGGATTCCCAAAATGGAAACAAACAACGTGGCTACTGTGTCTCCAGGGCCAAGGAGGCCTAGTGGTGTCCACCAGTTCCCATCTGAATGGAGTTAGAGATTGGCCAGCAGAGTGCAGAGGAGTAGGGTCTCCTGGGGCAGTTGGCTCGGCAAGCGGGACCAGAAGATGGCTGCACCATGGATTAGGGCCCCACAGTGGTCCATTGTTAATTGGGCGCCATGTGTGAAAGCTACAGAGAGATTAGTTTGTACAGCTGCTGCCATTTGTCATAACTGCCCTTAACAAGACACACATGGCAACCCAAGTTACAGCCAGAGGTTTTACAGAAAAAAGGGAGAAAAATGTCTTGTGAGCTTCTAAGAGTTTGTGAAACAGACCTGCATAAGCAAATAAAGATGTTCCTGGGAAACACCAAGCAGGCTCAGCTGGGATTCCATAAGATAGGATGAGTTTGAGCATCACTCATTTGGCCATCTGTAGGTCACCTGGGGTCATTATCATAACTGCTTAAAAGGCTGTGTTAAGCCAGTAGAAATCCCAGACCGCAGGTTGCAAAAAACTCAGTGAAAACAATGAGGCAAAATCAGCTATTACATCATAGCCCTATTGGACAAAGTTCAAATCAGACAGGGCCTGTGTTTTATTTGACAGGCAACAGTGGGACACTACAGAGCCAACAACAGGGATAATGACTGTTATAGCCTGATGACCTTTTGTTGCTCAGATTTCCTTGGTAATGTAGGCTACACCAGGAGGTTTAAGAGAAGGATGGCGGAGTAGAGTTATTTTTTGGTAAGAATCCGCAGTGTAATTGTGGGTTGTAGGTCTGCGCACATGTCGGAGGCCTAATTACAATCTTGACTTGGTAAATCTGGAACAAGCTTTTAAAGTGCTCTCACTTTCGGTTTTTGTCCAACAAAAGTCGTAGAATCTAAATGTAGTCTACTGAGCTGGCATGCAGGTGAGCAATAATCTGATGTGTGTGTGTGTGTGCGCATGTGCGCACGCAGTAAATGAGTTCATGGTTTTCTGCATGCACGTGCATATGGGCGTGTGAGTGTAAACATGTGCCCACATGTATGCATTTTTGTGTGTGCATATAAAATTTTGGAAGGGCTTTCTGAAAGTCACTGTAGCTAAACTACCAGCTGCAGCCTTTCCCCTGCAGAGAGAGTGTGCCAGTTTGAGAAGAATTCAAGCTACCTGGTGCCAGATCATATAGGCTTTCAGAAGACACCATGGTAACAAGCCCTGTTCTTTCCCGGTAAAAATTACGGCCTTCATTAACCATCCTGTTAGTGCTGCAGTGGGATTTAATCACAGTGTCCGGACAGCACTGGTCTAGCTTGCTCCAAACACAAGTAGTTGTACGTTGGTCAAACAATTTTAGTCATTACTAAACCTATAGACTCCAGTGTTTCCAACTAGTTAAAAAAAAATTATTAAAATATCTAAATTCACATCTAATGAAATTTTGCAATATTATTGACAATGGAAATGGAAATCTCTGCGGGACAAGCTTTGGGAAGGTGCGTTTCTCATTTTTTTTCCCCTTTTATTCACTGCGTCACTTTGCTTTTTCAATGCCATTATATAAAGAGATAGCATGAAAACAAGATCAATCTGTCACAATGGACTAAGAACTTCTGTTGAAAATCTGTAACATCTGCTGGTTTGGTGGTGATACGAGATTTTCATGTTGTTCCAATCAGCAAGGTGTCCATATATCCTCTCCTACTGCCACTCCTGCTTCGTGCCTCACTTTAATCACATACAGCCCTACTGATGCTGCATTTCATAAAAGACAGCATGTATATGTAAGTGCTAGAAGTGTTAATGGCTTATTTTCTTACTCTACTTGAATTTCTGTGGTTCTTTAAATTTTCTCACTGTCAATAAAAACAAACAACCTTGTTGGAGGTTGTATTGTTTATTACACTGAATATATGGCGTCTTCTGCTGATGGAGAGCCGGTTTCTAAATTTGGGAGCTTTTTTGAGACGTGAACCTGACATATGTGAGGGAGGAGTGGAAGTTCTTTGGCTAGCTTTGACAACTCAATGGGGCGCTGATGAATCCGTCCCAAGCAGGCCATTCCCAAGCCCCAGACACCATATCCCCACTTTGACCCGCTGCACTGACATTAGAAAGAAATCCTCTGGGGATTCAGCAACCCACCCCCACCCCAAACAGCAACGTGCCCACCCAAAAGTACATTTTGCACAGCGCTGCGATGGCAGGCCTTTCTTTTTCTGTCCCACTCAGGTCTTGTCGAGCCGTCACAGTGATGGGACGTACTGTACCACCAGACAAAAGAAGAGACAACCATCACTCTGGGCCACTGATCGGCCCTGTCTGGACTGAAAAGACTTTGATGGGGCAAGGCGGGGTGGGGGGTGCTGCACAGCAAAGTCAGTGTCTCCTGGGCAACCACTCTGATTGTCTGTCCCTGCCCAAAGTTCCCCATCACACCCCACCTACTACCCCTTCTCATTTTTTTCTCCCCTTCATTGGTTCTTAACAAGCCTCCTTCCTGGGTAAAGGGGACTGGCTTTTAAATGAAAGTCTCAGTCTGGTACTTGAGGGTGCTTTTCTCCTGGCGGACTTGAAAAAATGCAAAGTCAAAGAAGATCTTCACATGAATTCTCTATCTAAGACCTCGGTTTCTACTGTCGGCACCTTCTTATCCCTCTATCCACTACTGTCCAGCATGACCAATCCTGCAGGCAGATGAGGCAACTGCAAATTTTTCTAGCAGTATACTAGTATGATGGCAAAAAAGAGTTGGCAGTCATTGGATGGAGAAACTCAGGCAGCAGGGAGAGCCTGCTTTGTAAGGCAGGACAGTGAGGTACAGTGTAGTGCCTGGGATAGGGGGTGAATGTACCCATTTGTCTTCATTTGGGAGGACCAGCAGACATGGTGGGGGTGGGGAATCTGTCGGAGAGGAGTGGGAGGTGCTGGTCCTCCAGTCAAGTGGCCTCGGGGGGATTTGAAATGCATTTGGGGTCCTCCCCAAAAGCCTGGGAAAGTGTGTTGAAGCTGAGATCTTAACCATAGACTAATGACACAAACTGCAGTCCTTAACCAAGTGTTTCGTCAAACGCAAAACTGAGTCTCCCGCTGAAATACACAAAAAAAGCCCTTTCAACACAATGTCTGCGCCTCAGAATGCCAGCGAAAGGCTGTGTCTCATTTTTTTGACGGATGCAATGGTGCAAACTGTGACACGAGCAAATTAAACACTCTGTAGCAGAGCAAAAGAGAGTTGTAAATTTTGTCGAGAGAGAAGGCATCCACATTTCTCAGTGGCCTCTGCTCCAAGTTGCCTTGTTTCCATGGAGATTTATGTACACATGGCACACAAAAGAGGGCTAAGGAGGTAACACGGCCTGTTTAAGCCTTGAGGTATTTGCTTGAGCAAAACCCCGCTGCTAATAACACAAGCTTCATACTGAGCCAGGCAACCTGGCTGCACTGCACCCAGGTTAGTGTTTGAGAAAGAGCAGGGGGGGAAAGGAAGGCAGAGGAAAGTCAGATGGAGATCACAAACAACCAAAGATCCTGGAGAGGGAGGGAAGACATTAAACCAGGAAGAAAGTAATAATGAAGGAAAGCAAGAAAGAAAGAAAGAGAGAAAGGAGTAAAGCAAGAAGCAAGAAGAAATCAAAGAAAGAAAGAAGTAAGCAAGAAAGAAAAAACACTGCAAAACATAAATAGCTCAAGGGTTAAGAGAAAAAGGATCGGGAAGACATTTAGTGGGAAGCGGAAATCAATAAGGCAAGCGGTGAAGCTGGGAGGGAGTTCTAAGTGGATTAGATTGAGAGAATGTGTTCGATAGGTTATGGCTCTTAGAGAGAGGTAGCCAGACACCGCAGGCTCTATTGCATACTAATAAGGGAGCTAGAATGGAAGCTAAGCACAGGGTTGTGAAGTTCACTCTGAAGAGTTCTTCTATATGGCTCTGGAGTCATTGGTTAAGGATTTTCCCAGGATTTGTGTTTTACAGCCTTGTTGAATTTATTCTGAATGTACATGTTAAAATTCATGTCCATAAATACGATTCCACACAACTTACAAAAGAACCATTTCTGAGATTTTCTCCAATATCATCTCACTACACAAACTTAAAATTAAAGGGAGCTGGATCACTTGACTTAATACAAAAAGCAGACAAACAGAAGTGTCCTTATTGCTTACGACAAGTTTTTGTTTCACACTTCTGGCAGAAACCCAGCCACCCTTTCTCTGGCCGAGCGCCTGGGCCTGGGACAGCTGTCATGGTCGGAGTCTCGAGTTTGAGCCACCCCCACACACACACACACACACACACACACACACACACACACACACACACACACACACACACACACACACACACACACACACACACACACACACACACACACACACACACACACACACACACACACACACACACACACACACACACACACACACACACACACACACACACACACACACACACACACACACACACACACACACACACACACACACACACACACACACACACACACACACACACACACACACACACACACACACACACACACACACACACACACACACACACACACACACACACACACACACACACACACACACACACACACACACACACACACACACACACACACACACACACACACACACACACACACACACACACACACACACACACACACACACACACACACACACACACACACACACACACACACACACACACACACACACACACACACACACACACACACACACACACACACACACACACACACACACACACACACACACACACACACACACACACACACACACACACACACACACACACACACACACACACACACACACACACACACACACACACACACACACACACACACACACACACACACACACACACACACACACACACACACACACACACACACACACACACACACACACACACACACACACACACACACACACACACACACACACACACACACACACACACACACACACACACACACACACACACACACACACACACACACACACACACACACACACACACACACACACACACACACACACACACACACACACACACACACACACACACACACACACACACACACACACACACACACACACACACACACACACACACACACACACACACACACACACACACACACACACACACACACACACACACACACACACACACACACACACACACACACACACACACACACACACACACACACACACACACACACACACACACACACACACACACACACACACACACACACACACACACACACACACACACACACACACACACACACACACACACACACACACACACACACACACACACACACACACACACACACACACACACACACACACACACACACACACACACACACACACACACACACACACACACACACACACACACACACACACACACACACACACACACACACACACACACACACACACACACACACACACACACACACACACACACACACACACACACACACACACACACACACACACACACACACACACACACACACACACACACACACACACACACACACACACACACACACACACACACACACACACACACACACACACACACACACACACACACACACACACACACACACACACACACACACACACCCCCCCAGGCAAAAAGTCTTTCTCTTCCACGTGCCCTGAGCCTGCGACGGCACATTTTCACTGATCTGATTTGCTCAATTAAACTTCAGAGGACACGCTGCCACATCTCTTTGCAGAGGTCATGACCCCAGGGGCAGAGGTTAAGTCTAACGCTCGTAAAACAAGGTCTCCATTAACATGGCAGCATGTATACAGAGGTAATCCATCCATTTCCAAAAACTCTCATGACGGTGTGAAAAAAAAAAAACTTACGTTACTGGCAGGGGGTTGGGAGTCAAGGTAATGATGTTTTATGGCCGTGTTAACTTTCAGCACCAGAGTAATGGGAAAGCTGCTTGACCCTGACTTCTTTAGTCTCCCATTGGACTACCTCTGCAAACCCTTTCTCTCTCTGGTTATGAGGTAATCCACTTTCCTTTCAAAATTCAAGGAATTCTTTGTAGAAATTCCTATTTTCTACACCCATTCCCACTTCATTCCACCTGACGTATCTCCTGACGTATTCATTTATAATGGAGGTTGTTAAGGAAAATGTACAGCAGATATTTACATAACATTTATCAAAGATTCTTCCAAATTTGTTGGCTTGATCGCTTATATATCACATATCTTTTTAAATTCTTTTATTTTCATATTTTATATATTACATGTGTGTGTAACGAGACCAAGACATTTAAATGCACAGAGCCAAGAGCTTTCAGTGGAAACAATAACTAGATACCTACATTTGTTGAGAAAATAGTGATGTGCAGCTTAAACCAAATACAAACGAGAACTTGAGTCTTCTAACATGTCCTCACATGTCGATTATCTACATGCCTTGTTACAACTATTCCATCAATCTGTCAAACTGGATATGCAAAATACGCATCCAGGTGGGGAGAGGCAACGATTTAAAGAAAAATAAATTGTATTTCTTATTTTATCAGATAAAGATAAAACAGTGTGTTGGAGTATAACAGCAGTGTGTGTGTGTGTGTGTGTGTGTGTGTGTGTGTGTGTGTGTGTGTGTGTGTGTGTGTGTGAGAAGCCATGGCCCTGTATTGAACACAGCCTGCCAGTTGGCACAATGGATGCCACAACCCCCCACTCCCAGCCCCCAGCCTACTTCCCAGCGGGCATTCATCTGGGCATGCACATGGGTGCTACAGTCCTGCCTGGCTAAATGCGTCTGTGCCCCAGAACAAGGGGGCTGAGTGCCCTCTCTAAATTCACCCAGCACACTCGCTGCCAACCCCGCCGACCTTTCTCAGGCAGCAACCCATCGGAATCAAAAACAAATACGATCTGAACTTTTTTGATTTTTCTGCCACGAAAAATAACTAGGGAAAAATTGTGTTGAGTAAATAACGGCAGAAGCATATTTTATGTTATCCAATTACACGCCACGGCAGAAGTGAGCCACTGCCAGATCGCAGGGAGAACAATATTAAAAGCACAGTCCGGACCAATTTTTTTTCTAGCAGTTCGCACAAATACCAGATTCTGTTTCAGACAGAGCTGTTTGCTAGTTTCTTTGTGTTTGATTGTATGTTTGTATGTTTCGTGCAGTTGCAGCAGAACAAAGGCAGCGGCTTCCATTCTGCCACTGTCAAAAAACTTTCCAATGTGCCCACTGCATTGCGGATGCCAACCAACGAATCAAAGGCATGCTGCAAGCAGACAAAGAGGGTTTGATGCCAACCTCCAAACCTCCAACAACCATTACTGGTGAGTTGCCTGCCTCCCTGGCACAGTGCAAAACAAAATGGCGCCGTGCCGCACGCTACCACAATATGGCTGCATTGTCTAGAGACGGGCACTGCTTGGTAACTTGAAGAAAAGAAAAAGATGCTGTAGCTTGCAAAAACGTAAAAGGGGGAAAAAAGCTTTGCCGTCTCTGTGATTCCGGAGAAAGAATGCTATTTTGTTTTTGCCAAAGTTTCAACAACAAAAATTTTGAGAACAGCGGTAAATAACTGCTCTGATCTGCAATGCGAAGTTGAATCAGACAGACTGACTTTATTTGCTGGCGATAGAGAAAACTATGTTCACTTTCCATTTCAAACGCTAATATTAATAATCCTAACAAATAATTTGATATCCCTCCATAGCGGAAACATTTTTTCCTAAAATAATTGCTGATGCGATACCGTCCATAACAATTCAAGTGCTAACTTACCATTTAAATGGTGTATATATTGTGAATAAAACGGCACTAAAGAACCATTCTCGAGTTGGTACTGAACAGTTAAAAATGCAGCAGATGCAAACTAGAGAAGCGGTGGCATCCTACAAAAGACACAAAAGAGGGTCTGATGCCAACCCCGGTGCCAGTGGCAACCATTATTGTCTCTGTGCTGTGCCTTCTGCTTTCCCTGGCACTTATCAAACACAAAATGGCGCTCAAGGTTTAATGATAATGAGCTAGCTATACCACCATTTCTCCCTCAATAGCAAAGTATGGGAGGTTATTCAGTGTCGCTGCAATAGATTTAATAGAGGGGAATCTCAACAGGGAATACTATAGGGGGATTCCTGTGGTGAGAACAGATAAAGGGAGGAAGTTCAAAACTGTGAGAGACATGTATGACTGAAATTTAATTATGTAGTGAAACAGTCCTGTTCTGCAGGAGACACAAAATGCCATTTTTAAAGAGCTGTTAAATGTGTTTAATGTGACTTAAATTCTGAAAAAAATAAATAAATCAATAGATCTGATGCTTAAATAAGAATCAAAGAGTAGCACTGGAGATCTACACCATCTAAACAATATATTCTGCAAAACTTGCGTAACGTTCCCCTTCTCTTTAAACCACAAGTGATGTTTCTGTCTTTAAATAGTGGGAGAAAATTCACAATTTCTTTCTTCTAGTTTACAGTTTGGAGGACAAAAAGAATTTCCAGTGATACATTTTGGCTTAAATTATCATTGTTGGACATCATTTCAAATGCTTCAGCAAAGGTCGTTATTTTATGAGTGTGCAGCATTCTTTTGGTCGTATGTCAATGCAAAACAATCATTATAATAATTAAATCCTGGCAAAATAAAATTGTGCTAAAAAAAATTCCAGTTTTAACCTCTTATTTCACACGGTGCTGGAAAAAAAGCATGATTCAGTTTTCACAGTCTTTCATCTAAAAGAAACCAGAACTATCCTATGTAAACTGAAAAACGAAAACCTGAACATGGCCCAAAAGTTTATTCACACTCTCAGTGCTGGGCTGTAATGTTACTTTCTGTCAGCATATGTTGACTGTATGTTGAGCAGGTATTACCTAATTTAATAAGGAAAATCTCATTTTAAAACAAATTAGTTTTGATGTGATTTTTGATTGACAATAGAGGAGTTTTAAAAACACAAAATATGACATTATATAATATCGACTATGGGGGTGAGGGTGGTAATTTTTTTTTAACAAAGTAAGGACGACCTCATTTTTTTAAAAATATGCTATTATTATACTACAAAACTGAAATAACAACAGAGCTTTTTAATAATCCCGCATTACTGGCAAATAGACTAAGTATCATAAAAATAAAATAAAATAATTTTTGGTTCATTTCAATTTAACCAGTCTAAACTGCAACTTTGAACAAAGTCAGCTCTTAATATCCAGGTTTACAGTGTGTGTGCAGTTGTACAATCCTCTGTGACTGTGTGTGTGTGTGTGTACAAGATAATACACACCAGGTCCACACTGAGGTGTAGGATCTGCTACTGGGGTACAGCAGAGCAGAGACTCATTTAAAACATTTTCTATATTTAGTATTGATTAGTATTGATAGTATTGATTATTGAGTCTTTTTTTTTTTTTTTTTTAGTAATGAGCCATATAAAACCATATAAAAAACTATACTGTGTACACACATATATATATAAAATAGGTTTTCATAGTTCCTTACGTTTATTTGTCTTGCTAATGTAGTGGTGATTTCAGGCGGTCTCCGCAAGGCTGCCAAGAAGTAACACATGTGACCCTTGACCTTGCCAAGCCATCATTCACACATGCACGTTAGCTAACACACAAAGTGAAACAAACACACACAGTATGAGCTCGAACCTACCTTGGTCCTGGACATAGTATGCTAGAAACAAGTCCAGCTCCTTGACCGATACTGTTATGTGGTGTGGCTGGACACAAAGTGCTGGGTTGGTGCAATGTGGAGACTTGACGAGGCGCTCGCCATCTGTACTTTCCAGAGGGATGCCTTTGAAGAGGATGACCATCACCAGGTCCAGACGCCAAACTTTGTCGGCCTGCCGCAAACAGTCAATCCGGCGGATCTTGCCCTTCTGGTCCGGGTTGGATAGCACGCAGCACGGGTGCTTCTTGCCCGTCACACTGAGGACAAAGTCCTCCCGGTACTCCTGCCGAATGTCCTTACGCAGCTTGGCCAGCAGCCTGGATGCCCATTTCTGCTTAACTTCGGGTTTCTCGCTCAGAAGCTCGTCCTTCACCGCACGTTCCTCGTCCTTGGACATTCGCTTCTCGTGCTTCTTGAAGTACTTGCGTTTTCTGGCCTGGAGGTTGAACCACGTGTAGGCGATGGCACGGACGTGGGGAAGAAGTGCCTCGATGAAGGGATGAAATTCATCCTGGAGCATCCAAGGGACACAGCGAGGAGAAGGAAAAGAGAAGGAGAGAAATGTAATCAGAAACTCATGTCATCAAACATGAAGAAGAAATATGGGTTTAGTCAGCTGCTAATCTGAGGCAGAAGGGAGGTCAGACCAAAAATAAACAATCCCTCATAATCAGTCGCATAATATCTTTTTGGCAGTTTCAAGAGCTTTAGCTCAAGAAGTTTCTCTTTGCTCAGAAACAGCAGTTTTACCATTCTAGATGTATCTGGATGTACTGCAGGTATCACAAGGAAATTCCACTGTTTATATCCACTGCCCACACTACAATAGCAGCAAGCCCGGTGACTGAATGCACTCTTGTCTCCGCTCTCATATCCTGAGCATGCTCTGAGCGGGACTCCTGTGCTGCTGCTGCTGTTGCTGCTGCTGCTGCTGCTGCTGCTGCTGCTGCTACAGAGAGCATGCGCCCCTTGCAGCTGCATTTCTCTTATCAATCTATTCGCATTCCAACGTGAACTTATCCCATGTTCACTAAGGGTGGAGGATACGGTGTAGGGTCGAGCGGGGAGCAGGCAGCATATGGGAAGTTAAGGAGATTCTCATTCTCCAGGAACATACAAAGAGCATCATACAGAGCCTTAACGTACAAAAAGCATTAAAAAAAAAAAAAAAACAGCAGCAGATAAAGGCAGCATATCAAACAAAGAAGCTGCGTGAAAGGTATTTGCAAAGGTTAAAGGAGTACATTTAGATGTTCCTGCCAAATTGTTTCAAGTGTTGAGGTTAACACACGGAATGACACTTGCCAAGCCTCATTCCAAAACCCCGAGATCAGTCAGCAATATTAAAATCCCGGCCTACTTTTAAAATGTTTCACCCCGCTTTCATTTTTTAAAAAATGTCTTCTTTAAACTGATTTTTCTAAATAATTATCAAATATCCAAATCAATATTAGTGGAAATATTTTTTAATACTTTTTATATGGTTTATCTTTTGTATTAAATCTATGTTTTCTGTGTATTCTGCGTTAAACCGCAGTACACATTATAACACGTTGTTAATCCCAAATGGAAAATAATTGCAAATGTGAGTCAAAAGAGAAAATGTTTGCAATCCACATTTGACATAATTTGTAAAAAACAAAAAGCAAAATATGAACATTTCTACAGCAACCCAGCAGTTCACTAGCCTACAGATTTTACATTAATTAAACTTCAGTAATTCTAGAACAAAATTATAAAAACCTCTTAATGCTTGTTCTCTATAGGTGTAGGAACGTACAGGACGGTGTGAATGATTTAGGAGTTGTCAAAAATTACAGCAGCTGTGAGCCAGAAGTGGAAACATTAACTTATCTTTGTTTTAGGGTCATTAAAGTGTCAAATTTAATAAGTTTAAGCGGCCTGTTTCGCGCATGCTTTTGAAGAGGTAAACCACATATTGTTCTTTTTGGAAGCAGCCAGAAAGGGTATAGGAAACCACAGAAAATCCACTCCCTATCTATGACGGCCGCTGGTGCTCCTCTGAGAAGCCACGTTTCTGGTCTGCACTTCGGGTCACCAAAATTCCGCTCCGGTATAAAAAAAATGCATAAAATTACAACTTAAAGCATGAATAAACACTTTATTGCCTACAGAATTTAGTTTTGAAAAGGTATAATATTTACTATGGATACTGCTGATGTTACTCCTACCCAAACTAATTTAAGCAGGTTAAAAAAAATAATTCTTGACTCCTTTTTAATGTCTTTCCTCACTATAAAGTTTCCAATTAAACTGACAGAAGTAAGCAGTAAATTCCTGTAAATGTGATCTGCAACAACTGTTTCTGAAATCCTTCTCACCTCTGGTTTCATGTTCAAAAACACTTTAAATGTTCCGTTAATTTTTTTTTTTCTTCCTCAACCAGTCTAAAGCTAAATGCTGTAAAGATAAATGACTTGGCCAGGGCCTGTGCAGTGCACTTCAGCTGGGGCCATAAAAGCACAATCCTCTTAAGTACAAACTAAACCACATCTCAGTCAATCACTTACTTATGCCAAGTAAAATATAAACAGTAAAACTGAGTCAGCCAAAACAGTCAGCTACTCTGTCCAAGGCTGAATCAACCTTATCATGCGTTTGATCTTCCTACAGTGAAAGTGGCTTTATCTTCTTCCAACTTGACTTCCCTAAAATATAGGGGTTTTTACTCTAAATAAAAAATATACACGTGGAAAAAAAACCCCACAAGCAAAGCTCAAGCAAGGCCGGGAGGTGTTTGTTAGGTTATTAGAGGATGCAAATAACCTAATTAAACCTGAGAGATACCTTTACTAATTATACAGGATTATCAAGATCACCGAGTCCTTGTTTGCTGTTTTAAAAATCATCTTTACGCACACAAAGAAAGCATAAAGAATCCGACTTCACTGACTTTTTAAGTAACTATAGGACTATTAAATTAATCATTTTTCGTTTGGACTTTCGCTGGAATCTAAGATCTCGACAGTAAAAATCTCCACAATCATGGCAAAAACCTGCGCACCGCGGAATTAGTGACATAAATTTTGGTCACTTTTAACGCTATAATTTTTACTTACGGGGCAAAACTGCATTATTGGTGCGAGTTCTGAAAGTATTTCCCACGTTGAGCCGAAACCCTGCGATCCTGGCGCACACACAGAACTTTTCTATTCGCTGGCTACAATTTTTAGCCCAAATACGCGAACGGCAGCGATCAAACGGAGAAACGCGTGAGCGTAAATATATATATTTTTTAAAAAAGACACAAATACCTGAGTAAGACAAATCGGAGAGTACATGACGAGACGGCTACACGGAGAGCGAGTGCACTTGGACCGATTCCTCTGATCACTTTTATCGCGCCATTCCTGGACCGATGTGCACCATGCAAGACTGTGGAGCAGCTATCCGCGTGAAACCAAACAAAAAAAAAAAAGGAGATTATCCGAGAACATCCATGGATTTTTAATTTTCTTTTTTTTTTTTTTTTTCCAAAGATTGTCGTCTCCGCGGAGAAAATGAGATTTTTTTTTTTTTTTTTTTTTAATGCAGGAGATGGTTCTCTCTTTCTTTTTTTTTTTTTTTTTTTTTGTTTTTGTTCTTTCTAAGTTGACATGCACAGGAAGCTCTGGCAGATTCTGCGGCGCAGACGGGTCTCGCTGCGTCCTCGTCCACCACACGGGCTCTTTTGCGCGTCTCGCTGCGGCGGTATCTCGTTCATAAAAGCGTCGCGGGGAGGCTCCTGGGGGGGGGGAGGCTGCCGAGTGTGTGTGATGTTCACCCCTGCTTTAACCAAACTTGATATGAAATCGACCGGCGTGCACCTTCGGTCCTGCGCGATTCCAGCAAATCAGACCCAACTTTTTTTCCTTTTTTTTTTTTTTTCACTCACGTAATTACACAGTCACACTCCTCCTCCTCCTCCTCCTCCTCCTCCTCCTCAAACACACACACACACACAACCCCTATCTGCCCATCCAGCACCTTCTTCTCCTCCTCGGCTATCTCTTAAAACACAGCGTTACAATTCATTTACCCCCCCACCCCCCTCCAATCCACTCCACTCCGGCGGAATTATAGCGGGAGCCCCGGGGGGACTTCGGTGCCACAGCCACGGAAAAAGGGGGAAATTTTCCCACCGCGGATCTGGCACCCTTCGCCCCCCGAGCTCCCTGTCAACAACGTGCGCTGACTCCTTTTTCCAGTTTAGATCATTCAACGGCGCGTCTGCGGTTTTACAGTAAAAACAAACATTCAGTCCTCTTAGTTTGTCTGCCACATAACGACAAAGGAAATATACGATGACCTCTGTTTATTTTTTTATTTTTTTTTCTCTTTTCTGCTTTGAGATTTTTTTTCGGGAAAAGTTCCTGAAATTAATTCTAATCGGGTAAATTGTTTCAAGGATGGAAGATGAGGCACATTTTATGAAAATATCATTCCTTTTAATTAAAAAGCTATTGAGTGAAGGTATTACTTAATTAACTATATTGTTTAGTGCTGCTATAAACGGCAGGTAAAAACGATACATAGCTCGAAACCTTTGCACGTTGAGGACTGTCAGTGGGTTTTAAATTTATTTTTTTTTTAAATGCCGTTTTATATCAGTGGACCTTGGTTCACCTGAGTAACTTTTTTCTTAGTAAGCTGCAAAACCCTCATGACTGAACTAGGTGTGTGATTTAAGACTGATGCCTTAATGTTGAAAAGACTGGAAGTTAAACATTGTTACTCTGTGGCTGCTTTGCGTGCGTGTGTGCAAGTGTGTGTGCGCATGTGTGCGTGCGTGTGCAAGTGTGCAAGTGTGCGTGCATGTGTGTGTGTGTGTGTGTCTGTGTGTTTCCTACAGAGCTGTCAACAGTCCACATAGAGTTCATTTGCCAAATTAAGGGGAATGGGATGTTAACATAGGCTGCCGGAGGAATCTGTGCCAAGTTTAGTACAATTTTTTGGCCTGGCCGTGCCAGTGTTGTGGTCGGTGTGTTAAAGTTAACCCCACTTCTCCACATTTTTTTTTTTTCAATCGTCGGACAGGACAGGACAGTATTAACCCCCCCCCCCCCCCAAAAAAAAAAAATAAATAAATAAAAATGGTATCACAAAAGACCGACCGACCATCACAACATCTGAAAGCAATAATAATCCACGTTCACGTACCATTGCACTGTACTGCATGGATTAATAGGGAATCCTGGAGCCTGGTTGAAACACACAAGCCGGTAGCTTCACATTTCTCACGTTCAACTTTGTGCTTTGGAGGGTTTTTCTCTTGCAGTGGTGCTCGCAAAAAAAAAAAAGAAAAAGTCAACACCGGAAGACAATTCTTGGCAGATAGCGGTGAAAAAGAAGTTAGGAGCACCTCTCGTTTTTTCTCCCTCTCTCTCTTTTTTCTCGCCTTCCTTCCTCTCCGAGCCTTACTTTTTTGGATCGGTTTTTTCGGGGTTGTTCAGCGGAGTTGAACGCGATCCAGAAGAGGCTGAGTTTTTCGGCGCTGGGGCTTGGTCTCCGCCTTCACTTTCACTGTCTGACTGACTGCCGCCCTCCGGGCTCTCCGCGGCGGGCGTCGAGCGGCGGGGGCCGCTCGGCGGACGCCGCGTCCGGCCGCGCTTTTCTCAATAAGAGCACCGCCGACGGGAAAAACCCGTGCGTAAAGTTTACGCGCAAAGTAGCAGGGAAGGTTATTCATACTAACTGGGATATTGAATAGAATAGTTGGTGGAGCGGTAGCCTAAAATATGCCACCGTCCAAAGAAAAGAGTGCACCTTTAAAAAAATGTCAGCATTTCAGGTTGGAGGGGAAAAAGCCAAACTGGAACCTCTTATTTTTAAAATCCCCACACGTTTTTTCCGGGCGTCACCGAGCTGTTTTTCCGCAGCTTGACGCAGCTGAGTTTTGTAATGGTGTTTGCATTCTTGTCTCTCATTGGCCAGCAGCAGTGGCCCCGGGACTCTTCACCCTGGGCCCCTCATTTCCGCTCCTCTGACGCGCTGGTCGGGGCTTGACAGAGCCGGACAGTCAAAGCTGAATAGCGATGCAGTCTCTGACTGATGGTGGAAATCAATACACTGCAGTAAATACTTCTCTGTAACATACAGTAAGGGAAATTTTACTATTATCATTATTATTTTCATTATTGTTATTATTATTATTATTATTATTATTATTATTATCTGTAACACATGTTCATTTCAACATGTGCCCTATAATATTAGGTGTTAAAGTAATTATTGTAATTTTTAAAGACCTGATTATCCCAATATTATGCCACTAATTTTACACTCTTTCTTGCGTCAACTCTTTCTAGATTCTTAAAATATCATAAAATCAGTTTACTCAATCAGTCAGTTATTAGCAAAAAAAATCCACCGAAAGCACTGGTACAGCTGCTACTTTAATAGTTTCATATATATAAAAGTGCTTCTGACGTGCACATTAAGTCAGTAGAGTAACAGTGGTGCGATAGCAATACCAATACTAGAAGCAATGGTGAGCAGAGTTGTAATAGTAACAGTGATAGCGGTTGTATTGTAGTATAGTAGTAATCGTGAGATATTGCCAGAGCAGTTGCCTGGTATAATATTTAAAAAGGGTAACCTTTCACTGAATAATCATTCACTGGATGACCCTTGGTGTTTGCCCACTATAGCGACAATAGAACAGTGAGTGTATGACTCGAATGGGGAGTCTGAAAACAGATTTTGCTGCTCTTTTGTCACTGCAATCATGACATTAACACCCTACTCCCAATATCTAAACATGTCACTGCTGTTATGAGGGTTCAGTAGCTGGATCAAATGCACCCAGTCATTGCTTGTGATTCAGTACTCAAAATAATCAAACTAAGAGCATTCAGTTTTAGTCCAACATGATTATAAAATCATTATAAAATGCGAATCAATGATCATTCCAAGGATAAGCTCACACTGATGCTGTTTGTGTGTCAATTATTTGCATGGCGGCCTTGAAACTAACCAATTTGCTGGTTGAGGCTGAACAGATCTTGTCCTTCTGAGTGTCAAGCCTTTAAAAACATTCCTTCAGACACCTTATAAATGGAAATTTTACACACACTTGATAAATATTCTAATATTTTATTCCACACTCAGTTCACATTATCCAGCATTTTTCCCCAAAGAATGTTTCACTTTTAGATTTAGTTCACTGTACTTCTTAATGGTTGTTAATGGGTAAAATAAAATGAAAGACTAGATCATTATCATATACACTGAACCCATAGTATTTCTGTGTCCTTTTAT
The DNA here is from genome assembly GCA_016859345.1 of Istiophorus platypterus. NCBI lineage: Eukaryota > Metazoa > Chordata > Actinopteri > Istiophoriformes > Istiophoridae > Istiophorus > Istiophorus platypterus. Next base: position 11,138,474 of record CM029132.1, on the reverse strand, counting down.
CCAATATTATATCATACCAGTCTACAGATGCTCATGGCAGGATTTGCAGATTAATCCCACTGAATGTGGATCTACCGCCTCCATGTGGCCACAAACACAACTGCTAGGTTCCTGATCTGGGCCCACTGGAGACTTAAAAGTGAGGCCCCGTAAATGTTGTAGTTCTAATTTTACAAGGGAGTTTGGGTGTTTTGGTAGCATTTAGGCAAATGGCAACACAAGCTGTACACAAGTCTGCAGGAGAGCCTCAAATTTTACATTCTCTTTTTCTCTACCTATGGTAACACTATGGCAATTATCATTACAATTAATGGAAAGAAAGGTTAATCCGAAGGAGGTCCAAACTCTCAACATGATAATGACTGGCAGAATAATGGAAAATCATTCCTTATGATAAAAGGTGCTATCTCTTTGCATATTAGAAATTTCCCGGCGAAACCTGAAAATATTAAAACCTCCAGATCAAACAAAATACTAATATCATGTTGAGAACAAACATTCAAAGTTGGAAACACACAGGTGTTATAATTTCAATAAAAATAACCTTGTTCTATTCAACTATCTCAGTAAGACATGATAGTAAACTAGTATGTACAATACCAGTCTATGTGTGATACCATTAGGTGGTAATATACCAGTGTTGCTACTGTAGTCACCACCTGTATAACTTAGTCATAATCTAGTATCATTTATTATATTAGTATGTTTGAAATTTGATTTAAATGAACCAAAATAAAGAATGGACAGAGAATGAATGTTAAGATTTTAATTCTGTTCATAGAATTCATGAATTAACATATTTTGATGACAGTGCAACTACAAGGCTGCTTGTACTGGAATTAGTTGATTTTTTTTTAGAGTGAATGTCATGTGAGTTAAATGCATTTTTCTTTTAAGGTTATATTGATAATTCAAGAGCAATATACTGTAGGTGCTTCGGTGTGTTTGAATCCACTTCCTACCATTGTACCATTTCCTGCAGGCTTTTCATAATGGCTGTAAGGAACATTTCACAGCAAGACAGCAGCTCAGCTAGTCTCTGCTAAAGCCCTCAGTATTCTAACCCTTAATATGAACTTTTAATTAACTGCTATTTCTGACCACAGTGTACTTCACATCATGTCCTGGACCCCACTTTCTGAAATTGCTCCTAAAATCCCTCCTGAATTCTTAAAAGCACCGATGATCTGTCTTTATATGACCTTGCAGATATAAGAGTTGAAGTGGATCCTTTTTTATTCAATGTCTTTCTTTGAACAGTTAAATGCATAAACTATAAACACAAGCAAGTGCAAAAAAATTTCATTTGAGGGTGTAAATTTATTCATATCACTAGGAAACACTGCCAAGAAAACACTGGCATAAAACATGAATGAAAACAGGACAAGATAGAGTAGCAGGTAAGAGCAGTGGCATGACCGGAAGAGACAGGGTCATTTCTTTCAGCTCATATGCATTGAGACAGACAAACAAACCTCAACTCACTCCCTGGCGATGGAGCACAATAAAAGCGCGCCTGTAGTCCGACAAGTAAATAAATATTCAGAAAGAAATGTCAGCCTGTGTTGCCTCTTCAGCATGGGAAAGGCGCGGGCTGGACAAGGGCTCTTTGTTCGACACTATCAAATTAACACTGCAGAGGGTGCACAGAGAGGTGCACTTGAGGAATGCTCTTATACTGTAGGCATACTGAATCTTCATTTAGTTATTTATCTTGATAAAAAAAAAAAGAAAATTGAATCCCATTTTCGATTACGCCTCACCTTCAAAATTCTCACTTTTTTGCAGTCAAATTGAAGTGCAACTGCTAGCCTTAAGAATCACATTAATTTAGAAATGAATAAGCCAAGGATCCTTTTTCAAATACTTCAAAAAATAAAAAGCAAATAAAAAACAAAAACACTCGGCAAATGGCAAGCTAATTAGTGATGTGGTCATAATCTTTAATTATGAAACCTTTTCCTCAATATCCCTCACTAAAGCAAATGTGGTCAGTCTTAACCTGGGCACAGACAGATAAAGACACGAAACAAAGTCCCAAAAGCAATAAAAACTGACGATACCTCTGGTAGATTTAATTTTTAGAGCCAGAAGAATATGATATTGAAGTGAATCAGACAGGGCTGCAGTTGCAGACTGGCTATGGATTCTTCAGACTTAATTTCCCAAATAATGTCATAAGTCTACAAATGTGGCACCACAAAATTTGATGATGTTCACAGCAAATTAAGAAGATGGAGACTCCGCTTACCATCCACCACGTCCTGGCTGACATGTCATAACAAAGCTGCCACTTAATGGACCTCTCTGTCAGTTTCCCAGCCATCCCCGTGCTCCTGGCTCTCATCGGATGCAGCCCAGTGGAAGATAAGACACCTAATCAAAGGGGCATCAGTGGAGGCATGCTGTGCCGCGTGAAGGCCAGTCCTTGACAATGCTGCATTATGGGAAAAAAAAAAAATCAGCAACAGCTTGACCAGTGACTTGAACCTGACTGTGGTAATTACAAAAGCCATGACCCTGAAACCCTCACCATCCCCCTCCTACACTAACCTCCTCCCCCCTGCTCTCTCCACCCTCCCCTCTCCCTCTCTTACACTTGTTTTACAAAGTGCTGGAAGTTACAGATGACTTTGAGATTAATTACAACAGCATGGGAATAAATTTGGTGAATGCAGTAATGCAGTAATTAGGGTAACTTGGATGCTTTCGTTCATTAAAAAGATTTGATGGAAAAAAATCAGGTTTTCTGTTGAGATATGTAATGTGATTATATGCATAAAAACATTCCTCCTCCCTGAACATAAATACCTTTACACCTCTTTCAATTTTGATGTGGCTGAGAGCAGGGGCATCATTCTTGTGTGATGTCGCTTTAAGTCAGGAACGAGCGAATTGTGGGTCAGTGCTGACATTTTGCCAGTACCCATCTCTCTGTTTTAACCTCGTTGACCCTGTTTTTGCACGAGTAAAGACCTAGCACTGCTGGGAATCACCCACTGAAGAGCCACTGAACTAAAGGTCATTTAAAACATTAGGATCCTCTTCACATCTGCATATAAAAATGCAGAGTGGTGAGGCTTTTGTTAAAGGATCATTTAATGTCACTGAAAATGATTTATTACTACTCATCTATTACCATTAAACTAGTCATGAAGTCATCAAGAGAACTGCTGCATTAAATTCCCCCTCAGAGTCAGGGGCTTTTCTGGAACCAACTGTATTTTGACCCATGAATTAAGACGTTTGGCGTGTCCATGTAAATGTTATCTGAATACCAGTTGAAAAGACCTTTTCACTCCTGCCACATTCCAATCCTCCTCACTGAGGCCGCTCGGTGGCAGCTGGATTTCCCCACAGGGATGGTGGGTGGACTTAGCAACAGTTACTTAGCATTAGTTACAACAAATAGATGAGGAGGGGAAAAAAACATTGAATTGTACACTTCAGTCGATTATATTGTAGTTTTTGGCACATATATGCTCAAGTCAGAAGTCAGTCAACACAATATTTTGGTACTTAGGGATAAATCCCACGCAATACAAATGGAAATTCATTTCAAATAAAGTTAGAAATATGATGGAAATAAAGCAGGACTTAATAATTGGGCACCTGTAGTGTAAACAACATGCTGCATGCTTGTCTTTTTAGCTGACTGCATTGTTTAGCTGCTTTTATTAAGTACCTGTCCAGGCCTGACCTTTTCAGTGCACCTGACTCTAATAAAGCACTAATCAGGAGCCCAGTTAGGACCTGGGTTATGTAATCGGTTCTACAACGTAGAGAAGAATAAGACCCTCCACATTCATCATGGAAGGCAAATGTCAGCTGATCATGACAGAGAACTGGCAAATGAATCTGACTCTGGGGGATTGAAGGAGGAGAAATGTAAGGTCTCACTGAGCACTGTGGCTTATGTTAACGGAAGGAATCTATAAACTGGCAAGAAAGCTGATGGACAAAGCAAAGATACTGAAGGAATTGTGTACTTGGAGGAAGTCTATGTATTATTTTAGCATTTTGTGAGATTTTGAAACAGTTAATCCTGTAATGGTTATGTGTTTTCACGTTAATCTATTGCCAATACATTATTCAACATTAAAAAAAAAAAATAATTTGCACAACTGGTGTCTTTTATATGTTCTGTTTTCCAGTGTTCTGTTTTGGGTCACGATTACCCTGGGCCCACTTTAAAAGCTCTAGAAGAATATTTAAGATCGATTTATACAATTTCTACTATTCATAATTATTCTTTTGTCTACCATTATGACAATAGAAACTAATGTATTACTTGAGGTGTCTGAGGCACCAGCTGTAAAACATGGTTACATACAAAGGATTGAAATTAGGCTATTATTAATTTTAGACGTACAGCAGTGGGGTATGTGAGAACCCAGACAATTAGAATTTAAAGCCAATCCCAACGAAACAATAGGGTCAACATGGTTTGAAGAATCTGATCACTTCAATGAAAAAAAATAGCTTAACTATTAAAAAAAAAACATTTCTGACTGGTGCCAGCTGAGTAATGTGCGCTTCATCATTTTGGAGAAAGGAAAATGTCCCGGGCCGAGCTCACACAAGAGCGCCGCATGCACCTTATTGATTTTGAGGGGAAAATCGATACATTTCATCGTCTTGATTGGATTAACTGTTTCAAGTTCAACTTTTAATTGGATTTCTACTTTCTACAATGAGAGCTTATTTGAAAATCAATAGGCCAATCAATACCTCCATGTTAAGAAAGTTTAGCTGTAGAGCTGAAAATGGAGGAACCTAGTAGACACCTGCCACTGCCCTCATGCCCACATGACTTGCTGAGGTCTGACCAATCTAATCATGCTTTTATTAATATGAAAAAATATATATTAATAATTTCTACTGAGATGCCAATTGGAGTCAGAGGTTTGTAAAAATTCAGATTTTAAAGATTTGAAAAGAAGTTTAAATTATGTTGTTCTCCTTTTTACAGGAAATTGAAAATTCCCAAATGAAAAGAAGCACCGACTGCACAAACTTCACCAATTACAAGTTGTTACCATTCAAATATTTAGATTTTTACTGGAGCAATACCTCAGAAAAAAAGGCATCAAAGCAAAGTATAGCTGATGCTGGGGATGATCCTTATCATCATAGGAAATATGGCCCATATGGATCGAAATCTTAAAATGATCATGCTACCCATATTAATTAATGATCCGATAATAAATTTTATGTTCCATTGCGTGGACTTAATCCTTGTCTAATCTTGGCAAAATGGCAGTGGAACACGCCAAGCCACTAACTCCAATCCTAGACAGGTAAATAGCCTTGTATTGGAGAGATAACTGTTCTAAGCATAGTTTATGTTTATCAAGCATTTCTTTTGTTCAGCCAGATGTCATAGACTATAAAACTAGCGGGTGGTCACTTATTTAATTAATTCAGTTGACCAACCAATTGCCAGAGATTAAGAGCACATTTGACCCAGGCTGCCGCAGACTGCTATTATCTACTCTGGACCTTTTTTTTTTATCATCCCAATGCTAAAAATGACAAATTAAATTTCACCCGAGGGATATTAAAACCCTCTGGGGTATTTTTTGTCATATATTTTATTATGAACACTATGTAGATATCAAATATGTGTATGTTAAATGAGGAATGTTTTCTCTTCTTTGGAGTATTGGAGGCCCTGGCTGAGACTTTTAGAGTCAGCAGAGACAAGATAAAACTGGTTAATTTAAAGACACAATCTTTAGTCCATGTGTCAAAAAAGCACAATGGACCCTTGTTAATTTAAGGAGCAGGTTCATCTTTGTTTGCTAAAACTGTCTGTACTCCTTTAAATGAACTATCTACAGAAGTACTATAAAGCAGCTACAGCAGGACCAAGTATAATTATAAGGATGGTATAAAACACTGGCAGAAGCTATGTAATTTGTGACTATTTGACTGCTATGTTTAGTGATATTTAAGAGATTGTGTATATCTTGGATGGTCCAAGATCCACAGGAGTCCTGGAGGGAATTCACATGATCCTTGAAAAAAAAGATGAGTCAATTTTATAATTGGCATGGTTAAATTTTTAATTTCCAATTTTAAAAAGTTATTATCTTTGACAGGAAAACGATTAAAAAGCCCTGATGGTGGTAATGTAAAATGTAAGTGTTTGTATTATTAATGTATTAGCCCTTAACCAGTAATGTTTCATCAATATGCCTTAAAATTCCATTCCAGCTATTAGCAATGTTTCAGTTTGTCAGTATACTACTGTAATAAAGTTGTGATATAACAAAAAAACAACCTTGATCTCATCTTGTAAATTACACTGGTTTAACCCTGTTTGGAACTGTAGACACTTCAAGATTGTGGTTGTTGAAGCCCAAGTCGGTTGGGGTTGCTGAAGGGGCATTACAGCGGCATTGTGCAAATTTGTTTGCTCAAAGTATGTTGAAATCATGTAACCACTTTTGACAACACACATAGATTATGTTCACGGATCATGCACACATTACATACGCCTCACTGAGACTCGGGGACATTTGAGGACAATGGCAGTTTGGTATGAGACAGCTGAACTGCTGCTTGGGCTCTTATTGTGACACATAGTATCAGACAGCAAGTGAAGCATTCATGCAATCTGACTTGGATTCAGATTCAGATTCAGATTAAGAAAACTTTATTTATCCCAGAGGGGCTATTCAGTTTTTCCAATATACCCAGATCACATACAAACTCACAGACAACAGCAATCAACTGTATGTCAGAAAAAGTAAGATAAATGAATATGAATAATAAATCGATAAATTGATCGATCAATCAATCAATTAATCAACCAGTGCATGAGGAAGATATGCACACTGACACTATCATGGGGCTGAAAGGAGAATTAAATTTTTGTCTTTTTGTATATAGCTAATAGACCTTTTTCAAACCAGATTATTCTGGTTTGTCGTAGGCAGGAAAAGCAGGAAATGTGATCTCAGGTACATTTTCCTGCAATAACAACTATTGAGTGTGTCAAAATGAGTCACAATGATCAATCATTTCATGTTTGACCCTGAGTCTCTGTGTCATCACATTACACAAATTTTAAGTTGATTATATCCCTTAATAAACAAAGGAAGCAATTTGTCTAAACCTAATGATGTCATATATAATAATAATAAGTCAGGAGACATATTGCAGGACCAGTACTTGTGCATTTGATAGTTTAAATCAATTTTTCTTGTAATAATGTTGTACTTAAATTCCACTGTTTATATATTTCCAGCTTCAAGGACTACAAGAAACACATACATGCGTCTCTAAGCTAGCCAGCCTGAGGCTGGTGCGCTAGCTAGCCACAGAGTCCTCCCAACTCCTGAATTTTTATTATGAACTGACGGGGGGGAAGATACAAATCTAAAAATATAAAGTTTTTTTTTTTTTTATGCTGTTTTAATTATTCAACCTTTCTGATAACCTTTTCCTACAGGGTTGCTTGTCGGTACCATTGCTAAACAGAATAAAGGTTGGTAGACCTACTGACATCACCTGCCATGCTAATTCCCTAAGGGAAATAAAAACTTCAGATGCAGTCAAAATCTAAGTTTCCAAAGAGCAAGGTGAAAAAGGAGAAAGGAGTCACCTCAGACGTATTTAGAATCTAATTTATTATAATACAAGTACCTATATGATATTTATATAAGCACACTTAATACACTTTTCTAAGATTATAACTGAAAAACTTTTTACAGGTTTTCAAGACATAAAGAAATGGGTAATATATTAAGGGTGTAATAGTTTAATTCACACAACTTAAGTTTTCTTAAGGTCTGAATGCAACAAAATAAAGCTTGTAAACACATTAAAAAAACAGCAAATGAACAATGTGAAAAAAAGGGCACAGACCCAAACAGAGAGCCCTGGGGGACACCAGGTTACGGCTGTGGAGGGAAATGAGTGAACACAGCCTCTCTGTAATGTTCACACCTCAAGTATCTGGCAGCTCTTGATTCAAAAAATTGAATTTGAGCCTGTTACTAAGAGCATGAGGTCTTACGGCTGACATTTTTGTTAATCGGAGATATGCTTTACAACTACATACAGCAGCTATAGTAGTGTTAATCTTGGCTGAGGTTACTGAAGTACTGACAAACAATCAAGTCTAGTTATCACTGGTTAGTGAGTCAAGAGTGAAACCCATCCACCCAGTTTATATACTTCACGAAACATTTGCAGATTTTCACCACTGTTATGACAATAAAGACAGCTTTACTGACACACAATGCTTATTGCTTTCAACAATTATATGAAAGAAATTGTGAATGTGATTCATCGGTACCCCCCTCTGTTCCTGCCAGTCACACATGTTTACCCACCCATTATCCCACCGCCAAGAAAAAAAAAAAAAACAACAAGCATTCAACCTGAATCAACCAGTTATAAAAACCACTGAGCAAAGTTATCAACACACACTCGTGCAAATGCAAACAATTAATTTAAAGGTATGAATAAAACAAAGGATACACGTAAAAAAATTTCCTCAAGTGAAGACTAATCTGAAAATCAGTGCATAATATTGAACCGCTACCTTCAGAAATTTGGTGAAACGTGCATTTACTGAATGCTTGCTGACTATTGCAACATTTTCCCAGATCTTTGGCTTGTATGGAGATCAACAGGATGATGATGATGTGAAGTGAGAGCAAAAAGAAGACCCAGACAGGCACTTAAAACAACTTGGGTATTGTAATGTTTCCAACACATGGTAAGCTATGTTTACATATAGATTGAACTAAGGGATTGCCAAGTATTATAGGTGATGGCAACCATGCTATGCTACTATTATTATCCACTGAATAATCATCTCCTTCTAAATTCAATGAAATCTCAAATCAGTTCCATAGAGTTACAGCAAAATCACCATAAAGAAATTCTCATTGTGCTGTGTCACGTGTTAACTAGTTTTATGTCACAGGTACATTGATTTGCTAGTGTTCAGGTTACTTGTTCAGATACATTTAAAACCTAAATATGACAGCTGCAGATTTAACATGATACGTTCAAATGATTTCGTCTATAGTATAAAATGAAAGATGTGTTCAAAAGTCATTTGTTTCAATGTTTTGTAAGTGCTATGGCTGATACAGCAGATTTAAGAAAAACAGGCGGCGTTAAAGGAATAGGTCGACATTCGAGGATTTACATAGATTTGCTGTCTTATGTCAAGTTAGATGAGATGGTCGATATCATGTGTAGTAGGTATAGGCGAAGCTACAACCAGCAGGTAATTAGCTTAGCTTAACATCAAGCCTGGAAATAAGGGGAAACAGCAAGCCCTTCTCCATACAAAGGAACCAAAGTCTGCTTACCGACAGCTCTAAAGTTCACTAAAGAACATGGTACATCTGGTTTATTTAATCAGTAGAAAAAATAAAATTTGAAAAAAGCTAGATGAGGCATGGCAAGGAGTAAAAGTATGATAGTGGTATCAATCTTCTTGTCTCTCAGGGAGAAAGAGTGTTCCTCCCAAAATGTCAAACTACTCCTTTAACATATACAGTGAGATTAAGGTGAGGAATACATGTGATAGACAACCTCTTCAATAAGGATTTCAAAACAGTTCATGATGCTAACGGGCTGTGGAATTTTTGTTTGAATGAATTTTGATTATACAACGGGTTTGACTACAACATATACAATCATATATTAATCATATAAACCTATTTCTAAATTGGATTATTTTGTCATGGCACGATGAATGCTTTTCAGTCTGTTTGTCATTACACATCCTAATACCTCGCAGACCATGTGCCTTCAGTATTCAAGTTATCAACGTTGTTTGGTGTCCGTGCTTTGTAAAACATCACTTTCACTGATAAAATGTTCATAGAACAATAAAAGGAAACATTCATGTATCATCAAATGTTCACCAACCAAGGGAATGCAGCTGATGCCAGATCCCTTCACTATTCACAAGAAATGTCCAAACTGGAAGAACACCAACCAGAAAATGTAAAGCAAAAACACTGCTCATGCGTGACAAATCAAAAGGACATAGGTAAAAGAAACAAGGCACAAACTTTATACAAAAAATTGCCTTTCTAACAGACACACTGGAGTTACCCTGGTTTCTGTCTGTAGTTGATTAAAGGTCAGTATTAAAGGCTCTTTTTGTTCAAGTAACCTGAGAGGGGTCCCTTTTGCCAGCTGCTTTCAGGTGAAGACTTCCATCCCTCTGATGCAATTGCCATTAAAAGTGGTTTCCAAATGCTGAAAGTAGCAGTCACAGTGAGTAAAAAAAGCAACATTAGCCCGTCACTCCCAAAGGTGTTTCTTGACCCTGTTTACTGCCAGTCTGGGTCTTTTCAAGAAAGACAAAAAATCCCAGCAAACAAAAAAAAAAACAAAACAAAACAAAACAAAAAAAAAGAAAATCCCATAAAACAAAAGGCTTCCAGTATCCACTGACAAACCAAGACTGCTGCCCAGCTCCCATAGCACAAAAGTGGACGGTGAAGGCGAGCAGATGGATTCTTTAAGTGTATATACAGTGTTTCTTCATGGCAGCCTGTATCATCTGTGCAGGCGAGAGGTAGGGTGGCGCTACCAACCTACACGTGGGAGCGGAAGTGGTGGCTAGCTTGGAGTGGCTGCCTACTTCGAAGTGGGATGAGCCACAGGAGTTTCCAGCGAGTGCCACAAACTTCAGCTAGTGCCCACTGCAAGGATCTCTTTGAACTATATCTGAAAAGAAGAAAAAAAGGGAATTATTTATGTTAAAATGCAAATGTATTATGAGATTATTTTAAATGAACAGTTCAGAATTTTCGAAAAATATGCTTTCTTGCCACACTGAAAACACTCATACCACCTTCATATCTCTGTTCAACATAAAGCTTGCACCAGCAGCTGGTTATCTTATCTTATCTTAGCTTAGCTTAGCTTAGTGTTAAGACTAGAAACAGACTGAGTTAAGCGGACTTACATTTCATTGGAAAACTGAGCCATTTTCTCAATGGTAGTAGTATCCTGTAAAGGGGGAAAAGGCAAAGGGTAATGCAAAATGAGTGGATCATTTAACACGAAAAGCTCCAACATTACAATTTAGGGTCTTGATTAAAGTTTCCTGTGATCAGACAAAACGATGAGCATGATAACAATGTGTTTCTCTGTTTTGTAAGTTATCTCGTGCCCCAGTTGACAGCTCCATCAATTGATAACTTTTATCTAGATAATTGCTTGCTGTTTCCCTTCTGATAATGGAGGCTAAGTTTAGAATAGAGCTTTGCCAGAATTCTGGATGAAAGCCTGTGAATTTCTTTAGCTTAGAATAAAACGATTTTGTGATGTCACTAAAGATATTTTGTCAGCTGCTTCGTTTGCTAGACACTTTTTGTAAAAACAGAACTCGCTTTCAAAAGCACAAACGTACTAATTGTTAGTGTAAGTAATTACCATCATGCTTATGTTTCATATCCTACAAAATTACACCAAACTGTCCTCAAGAGAGGATATAAGTAAATTAATATAATTACAGCAGAAAATTACATTTGAAACAATACAATAAGTCCTCTGGTCATTGTTCAGTACTCACAGACAGGATGCCCGTCATCTGGGTGTAAAACAAGCTAGTCATGCCACCAAACATGACCACGCCCATGAGTGCTGAGACTCGCAGCAGAGCCAGTTCATGACGTGTTGTAAACTTCTCCTAGCAGAGGAAAACAGAACACTGATTTATTGTCGAGCGCTCTTATCTGATGGATTTATCATAGTCAAATAGTAACTTTTATACATTGTCAGGGCTGTAGCTGACTCTTATGGAACAAAACAAAGCATTTAGCGCAGATGTTGTGGCAAAGTTGTCATGTGAGCTTTAAGATAACTACATAAAAGCATTGATTACTGCTGTACACACATATCTGAAATGTAGTCTGTAAGTGCTAAAAATATTGTTCTCTCAACTGAGGATATCATTTACTTATAGTTCAGTAGAATATACCTGGTCTAGCCCTGTCAGTGGCTGGAAGTAATAGTATTGGCAGAAGTCCAACACCAGAGTGAACAAACTTAGGACCTGAGCGTAGAAACAGAGCTGCAGGAAGAGCCAGTGGTTGTCTTCTCCCACACAGTTATTGATCCTGGAAATAAATGGGATTTGGCCAATGATCCTGTGACATTTTTGTTTATATCGGTACATGATATTATCTGGCCTGAAGTTGAGGAAAGACAATGTTTTGTGCAAATGTTTAGCATCTTTCATTTTGTAAATTTTCATGACACGCTAATGAGTGTTTCCCCACCATTATTGCAAAAACAAAATGAACAGGATCATCATTTCAGTGCACAAATAAGAATACTGGTCAACACCTGCATAAACTAGAAAAACTGTGTGCAGCTCTGGAAAATGTCTCTTGACCTCGTACTAATATTACATTAAGCTAAATGACAGTAGCACTGACACTGAATATAAGCATGCTATCTGCTGTGTAAACTCACATGTTGGGTAGAATAATTTTCAAATCTAAATTTTGGAATTCCTCTCATTATTTTTTAAATTCTCAACACCGTTTTCAATAGGTTTGCTGTAATACATACAGTTAAAATCTTCACCAGTGGGGTGCATCCTTACCAGGGACAGTGGTGGTCCATCCTGCGTACACAGTGGCCACAGCGACTGCAGTGGTGGGACCTTTTAGGTCTCATTAAGTTGCACTTATTACACAGTTCCCAGTGCTCTCGCTCTGTTACATAAAGACAACAATTGGTACCTTATAACTGGTAGAACTGGTAACAGATGACAAAGTGACACAACAATGGTAACCTTTAAACCTATCTATTTTGTCTAAGGGCAGTTTTTGCTATTTTGACCATGTTCACTTATATACATGTGTTAAGATTAATGGATAAACAGTAGAAACATGAACCAATGACACACTGAAACAATAACGGATGGCAAGTTTTTGCTCATAAGAAAGGGTAAAGTGGTAAGAAAGTAATGTAGGCTTTTCTGTTTCCGCACCAGAGTGAGGTATGTGGGGGTCCACAGGAAGACGACCGGGGTCTGCTGTGGAAGCTCTGAAGAGGGCCGCTATGCAGAGGGCTGATGCGATGTAATAACCTGCAGAAATACACAACATTTAGTTGACTTAAAGTGTTTGATCCACATGCTTTAAATGCAAAGTAATTATACAGCATCTTTTAAGTGAGTATTCCAATTCTCATGACTTTCGGCAGCCCCTAGGCTATAGGTTAGACACCTCCTTTTTTATTCTCTCGTGTGTCAACCAGGAATTAATCCAGTGGAAACAAAGATACACACAAACAACTATGGCCCATGGGATGTGTCCCTCATTGTAGTGTGGAAGCAAAACCAGCTTAGGAATGAAGAAAGTGTTGTAGAGCCAGATCCCAAATACCACGCTGATGCACAGCCAACCCATCGGATCCACCACAAAGTGCAGTCGAAGCTTCATGGCTGCTGGGACTCTGGAGGAAACCTGCAGTTTCCCAGGCGCGCGAGCACACACACAGACACACACACACACAAGCAAATCTTCATTTGAGGTCAGTCAAAATTGGTATTCCCCTGCTCTCTCACACAAGCTTAATAAACCTGACATAGATGTCATATAGTGACTGTTATCACACCCGAGTGTGACTCTACGCCAGCATCATCATCTGTCGCCATTAGTTTGCAGTTATTTTATTTTCCAAATGAATTTTCTATCACATTAAACCGCTGACATTTTGCCTTCAGCGGGTGTTGGTGGTGGTCACAAGGGGAAACCTTAACACGGGCCTAACTACTGTGTTATACAGCAGGTGCATGTGATCAAACCAAACCTTAATCACCTCACAACACCACGGATTTTAACACCTGCGCTATCTGCTGGTCTAACCCAGTTCAAAATCGGCAGGAACCTCCTTCGCGTCCCCGCCGGTGTTAAAACACACAGTTTTTCCGCACAGCCTCACCTGCTACATCATTCATACGGCTGATAACACCGACAGCCGCGATGGGCTCGGCTCCACAAGCCCCGCCGCGCCGCTAGCTAGCTTCTCAGCGAGCTAACCCCGATTTAACCCACTCGCTCTCACACGCTAATCAAACAACACGACGTGTCCATCGTCCCCGATGAGTTTTAACCCGGAATGGGGAATGTACCTACTTTTTGGAGGCGTCCTATTCAGGGCACGTACCGGCGGAGACGCTTCCTCACCCGAGCCTCCGTAGCCCGGACGGGACCAGTGTTTTGCTACCTGCGATAGAAAAGTACATATTTCCGGTTGGTTCATCGTTACAAATAAAACGCTTTTTCGACGGGGACTGTGGTAATGAAAACAACAACAACAACAACAACAACAACAACAACAACACGTGGTTTGTCATAATAAGAAGCCCTTTAAAAGGGGTGTATAAACACGTGTTATTAAGCAATCTTATTTTTTTGGATATGAAAAATGTAGAAAAAGTAAAAAAAAAAAACTATGAAGTATATGCTACTTTTAGGTATTACATAAATGTACATAAACACCATCTACTTTAGCATTTCTTTTTACTTTTTTGCTTGTTTTATATGTTTTTTTTTCTGTTTTTTTTAACTCCATCTCCTCGTTTACAATCCTACTGAAATCTTAAGCACCCCACCCTAAAACAGACCACCAGATTGAGACCCAGCATTTGTCTGCCTATATCTTTATTTATCTATCTGTTCGTTGAAGTTCATGTAACAGTTTGCTGCAGAAGGTCTTGTGAATATTATTTTTTCTTTGTTAAGGTCTACAGAAGAACACAAACACAATGCTTTTCTATCCATAACTCCCCCGGATATTCTCCAGTTCCTTCTGGTGGGACATAATGGATGCCACGATTCCGATTTGATATCGCCGTGCTCGTCCTTTCGACGACGACGGGACACGAGGCTTTTATTTCTACGCCGGCGCCCCCGGGCTTCCTGTCTCCGCCTGGTGAATTGCGCCAGCTTGACGCGGAGGCCGTGGACAGGTGGGCGATGGACTCGCTCCCGGCGCAGCGGCTCGACGTCTGCTGCCACCCCGCGGCCAAACGCGGTAATTACACCTGGCGCCGGTCTGTTCCGTTTCCCCTCTTTGATCTTAAAAAAATATATTCGCGAAAACACTTTCTCTATTAAATCATCCGACCTCGCCGCCCGTGCTCGGTTTTTTTTTGTTTAATAACGTTACGCAAATCGAATTAAACGCTGTTATTTTAATGGCATAATTAGGCGAATGACGTAATTCAACTTCCGCTAGCATTAGCGGCTGGTGTTTGTTGACAGCAACGCCGCTTAGCATAGCCTCGCTGCGATAGTTACGTTGTGTCGTCGGGGAAAATGGCATCGTCTAACTCGTACAAGCTCAGGTGCTCCATCCCGGGCCACGAACTGGACGTCAGAGGACTCGCCGCTGCCGTTTTCCCGGAGGGAGCTTTCGTTTCTGTGTCCAGAGACCGAACCGGAAGGGTCTGGGTACCAAACTCAAGGTGGCTAGCGTTAGCCTGCCATTGACTAAAGCGATGTGGTGGTTTTGGGTACGATTTGAGTGGGTTTTGCACGTAACCCCGAAGGTGTCCCGATCAGGAAAAGCATGGAGCCAAAAAAGATCCCTCACTGAAGTTGTCCGCTGCTTATAAATTCGTGTTGGCGTTGGTAGCTAGGTTAGCTAGTAAGCGCTTTGCTAACGTGTACCCAAATTAGCTTTGTCATTCATTTAGCTATAACTAAGTCCGTACAGTGCCGATGTTCGAGCAGTTGCTAACCAGCGCCAGCACCAGATCTAGAGCGGGTTATTTGCTTTGTCTGTAATTTAGTTTACAGAGCCTTCTCAATTACCAGCCAGACAACTGTCCATTACTTGTTCCGACACAAGTAACTATGTTAACTCATGATCTCTCTCCGCTCTGTCCCCTCCTCTCCACAGCCCAGACAAAGGCTTCACAGAGATGCATTGTATGTCTGGCCACTCGAATTTTGTATCCTGCGTATGCATCATTGCACCAAGCGAAACATATCCCCGGGGGCTGATTGCCACGGGTGGGAATGATAGTAATATTTGTGTTTTCACACTGGACCAACCACAGCCCCTATTCACTCTCAAGGGTCACAAAAATACAGGTGAGTCGTACTCTACTGTACACTCTTGAGTTTGTAGTCTGATGTTGTGTAAAATCACATCAAGCCTGTCGAAGGTGTGTCTGTTTTGAGTTTTAATACTGTTGCTCTCCTCAGTCTGCACACTGTCATCTGGGAAGTTTGGGACCCTTTTGAGCGGCTCCTGGGACACCACAGCCAAAGTATGGCTCAATGAGAAGTGCATGATGACTTTGCAGGTACATTGATGCGTCTGTTATGTTACATCTTACTCTGATCTTTCCTTAGTAAAGGTTGTCCATTAGAGGCAGTTGGTAAGAATTGTCCCTCCTTGACATTGACTGTTGTTTACATTTCCACTTTTACAATATACTTTGACGTTAATCTAATCGATATAATTGTAACAAACAAATATATGATTAGGGACTGTGACAGAGCATGTTGTCTGCTTGTTAATTTTTGCCACAGGGCCACTCTGCGGCAGTGTGGGCAGTGATCATATTACCCGAACAGGGCCTCATGCTGTCTGGATCAGCAGATAAGACCATAAAACTTTGGAAAGCTGGCCGATGTGAGAAAACATTTACAGGTGAGTGTTTGCAAGTCTTTGTCTTTAGTTTTTAATTACATCGGTGTGAATTGATCTCAGGTAAACTTTTTAAATGAGTAACTGTTTAAACTCTTGCTGTTTAAATTGCTTGTTTGCATAAGTAGTGCCATCTCAAACATTTTCGCCAGTTTTAGCCAAAAAGTCCTGTGAAATTGGATGTGCAAACTACTTTGTTTGTTAGAGCAAAAAATTAAAAATGGTAAAGGATATCATTCCTTGGTAATAAGTGGACATTATGTGGGATAATCGGTTTATGTTTATAAGATAATACAAGTCTTTTTTTTTTTCTCCTATTTAGGTCATGAGGATTGTGTAAGGGGACTAGCAGTGATCAGCAGTACTGAGTTCTTCTCTTGCAGCAATGACACCAGTATCAGAAGGTGGCTGGTGACAGGCGAATGTATACAGGTCTATTACAGCCACACCAACTACATCTACAGCTTAGCTGTCTTCCCCAATTGCCAAGGTGTGTTCATCTATATTAATTCGTTAAAGACCTATGAAATGTCCGAATGAGAGACTCTGTGTAACCAACCAGTAATGCTTAGTTATTTATTGAACCAGATCAGTCTCTCCTCCAGCTGTTCCTAGCTCACGCTGACCAAAGACCGATGCTTTCTCCCCATCAGATTTTGTAAGCACAGGAGAGGACAGGACTTTGAGGATATGGAGGAAGGGAGAGTGCACTCAGACCATCCGCCTTCCTGCCCAGTCTGTCTGGTCCTGCTGTATTCTACCTAATGGAGATATAGCTGTGGGAGCCAGGTAATAAAAAAGAAAAAAAAAAAACAAATGCATTTGCAATGCTTAGACCATAATCATTTCCCTGATCACATTCATTGTTCATTTTTCACAGCATAAATATTTAAACTCCTTTTTCTACTACTTTTCACTGCTTGAATTTCTTATATCCCATTTTTCTAATATCGCATACACACAACATGATTTACTATAGAATCTAAATTTAATGTAGAATAGCATGCAGCTTTGTGGCTAACCTAGATGCTGCCCCTCTGCCTACAGTGATGGCATTATCCGTGTTTTCACGGAAGCTGAGGACCGCATGGCTAGTGCAGAGGACCTACAGGCCTTTGAGGATGAGCTCTCCAAAGCCACTATCGACCCCAAGACGGGCGATCTTGGAGACATCAAAGTGGAGGATCTTCCTGGAAGGGAACATCTTAATGAGCCTGGTAAGAACATAGACATTTATAGATACAGATATGTATTTTATTATTTATAATATCACTCCATCTAGTGTAACTGGATCACATCTCTTTCTGTATTCTGATAAAGAGAAATAACCATTTCTGCATCAGTATGGTTTTGTTTGGTTAATTCCTCCAGGAAATCGTGACGGACAGACACGGCTGATTAAAGATGGAGAGAAGGTGGAGGCATATCAGTGGAGTGTCAGTGATAGCCGCTGGGTAAAAATTGGAGATGTGGTCGGAGGCTCAAACCAACAGACTTCCAAGAGTGTTATGTACGAAGGAAAGGTAAGGGCATAGGCTTGATGACGATGAAAGGATCTCGGCATGAAAGCGGTCATTAATGGTTCCTGATCCCCCCCTAGGAATATGACTATGTCTTTACCATTGACGTGAATGAGGGAGGACCGTCCATGAAGCTACCTTACAATGTGTCAGAGGACCCCTGGCTGACAGCGCACAACTTCCTGCAGAAGAATGACCTCAGCCCCATGTTCCTTGACCAGGTTGCCAATTTTATCATAGAGAACACCAAAGGTCATGTGGTGGGACCAGCCCAGCCTGCTGGTGGTGATCCATTCACTGGTGAGGCCAAAAGATTGTCTTCCTACTTTTGTCTTGTGCTTTACATATTCTACATATTTTTTCATTATATTATTTAATAATTACATTATTAAAATGTATATTATTTTATATTTTCATTGTCATTTAATTTTTATTAGACAAAATTATCCTAAAGATGTTTTGTCTCTTCATCCTACAGGAGCAGCTCGATATATCCCCGGGGCTTCTGATGACAGGTCAGGCTTTGGAGCTGATCCCTTCACAGGTGCAGTATGTTTACTGGAAGGTTTTCTATGATCCAATCATCACCAGAGATGTTATTTTCACAGCTTTGTTTTTTCTCCAAAGGCTCTGGTCGCTACATCCCAGGGTCGGGTCCAAGCCCAAGTGCTCCTGTGGGTGTCGCAGATCCCCTCACAGGTGAATTAAGTTACTGAAGGAACCAATGGATTTTGTCTCATCTGAACTGATCCAACAAGGCATGAATAGTCAATCCAGTAAAAAATCAGACCCACGCCAGTTGCAAGTTTCATATATGAAAAAGGCACAACGCAGTTCTGATCTGTTTTCAATCCTTTATTGTTAAATGTTAGACTCATTGGATCTTAATGCTCTCTACCTGGCAGGTGGAGGTGCCTACTCCTCAGCAGCCCTCAGACAGACGGCAACCAACGTCTACTTCCCCAAGACTGATGGTGTGACATTTGAGCAAGCAAACACTACACAGATCATTGGTAAGCATTTTTTGGGCCTGATGATGTGCATCTACAGTCTACATAAAGCCATGCTGATTGAGTTGTAATGTAAAGTGCACCAAGATCCATATGTTGACCAATGTATGTATTCTTTGTGTGTATTCTCTTATCAGTGGTTCAAAATGAGCAGTTCTTAGTTGGGGAACAGTGATCCTCCATATCTCTGTACACCAATCAGGATTCAGGACTTAATATCTGA
This sequence comes from Istiophorus platypterus, assembly GCA_016859345.1. Classification (NCBI taxonomy): domain Eukaryota; kingdom Metazoa; phylum Chordata; class Actinopteri; order Istiophoriformes; family Istiophoridae; genus Istiophorus; species Istiophorus platypterus. The sequence goes on along the minus strand of CM029132.1, from coordinate 11,119,053 downwards.
TGATAGTTGGTAGATAGTCCGGGCATCATCTCCTATCAGAGCCCACAACACCACAATCCTGATGAAGCAGATCTCTTTTTATTAAACTCTTAATATATTATATCTAAGGACACTTTTGAACTCTGATATTTTTTTCAAATGGTATGAAAAGTAAAATTATATGTACACTTGTTGTTATTAGGATATGGTACCAAAAACTTTTTACCTGGTTAATCAAAGGTTTCGAGCTGCGTAAGGGTCAGTGATTTGTTCCTTTCTCACCAGCCAAACTGAGGGAGCTTAATACAGGTGCCCCTCAGGAGCACAAGCTTTCTGAGGAAATTCTGGAAAGCCTTGAAAGGCTGCTGGTATCTGTCTGTGGACCTAACTCCTCCGAACCTCCTCCAAACATCCAACAGGTCAACCTACTGTGGAAGGCTTCCCACTGGCCTGAAGGTACAGCAATAGATTTCTAACCCAATTTATGAGTCTTTTTCTTTTATTTCCTTTCTTTTCATTGTTCATTGATTAATGTTATCTACAAAGATATTCCAAAAAAACTTAGTATGAACAGGGTTCTTCAGTACATTACTGTTTACTAACCAAACTACCCTTTCTGTACCCCTGGACTCTAGACATAGTGTTTCCTGTCCTGGACATCATGAGGTTGGCAGTGCGCCACCCACAGGTTAACGAGAGCCTTTGCGGAGAGGCAGAGGGAGTCCAGCTGTGCAACCACCTGCTGAACGTGATGAGGCCCGAGGGGCGTCCTGCCAACCAGATGTTAGCACTGCGGACTCTGTGTAACTGCTTTAGTGGCAGGCACGGTCGCTCCCTCCTCATGGCCCAGCGTGAAACGGTGCTATCACGCGCTGCTGACCTGGCCACTGTCAGCAATAAGAACATCCACATTGCCCTGGCCACTCTGGTGCTCAACTATGCTGGATGCCTGCACAGCCAACCCGATCTTGAGGCCAAGGCCCAGTGCCTCTCTGTGGCCAGTAGGGCTCTAGAGACGGTACAAGACAAGGAGGCTGTGTTTAGGCTGCTAGTGGCCTTGGGAACAACTGTGGCCTCAGACCAGACAGCCCGGGACCTGGCTCGCTCTTTGGGGGTCAACTCTCAGATTTCCAAGTACTCATCGGTGTCTGATCCATGTAAGGTGGGCGAGTGTTGCCAGCTGGTTTTAAAAGAACTACAATGATAATGTATGTGAATAATTAGAAAAAAGAGCACTTCTTTCTTACTATTACTCTGTTCCGCTTAATAAGTTGTGGAGAGTTAAATAATGGTATGTTCTGCAATAAAAAAGGACAATGAAATCTATGCATATGCTTAGTCTTTGTTTTTATTATTTCCACTCGTTTCCAAAGCCCCTGGACTAGTTTGTTTTGTATGTGTAAAATTAACACTTCAGTAAAGTTTATATTACAAGTGAAATACAATATCTAACTTGGAAAGAACAACTCTAGCGAGGGACTCAGATTAGTGAACTAAGTGACTTTGAATGTGTGTAACCTGTATACTACTCATTCAAGAGAATATCTCCATTAAATAATACAGTATTTTTCTGTGCTTGGCTACAAGCTGAATGTAAGTCTGTAATAGAGCCAGGTCGCCTTGTCCAACATTAACCGCCTCACCTTTGCACACAAACGCTGGGTTGGCTGTCACGATGTCCTTTTTATATAAAAGCACACCGACTAGTTATATCAAGCATATTCTGCAAATCAGATACAAAACTCACCACAAAATTTACCAGTTGCAGGAAAATACAGTTTGCAAAAAAGGAACCTGTTGTCCAGAGGTCATCCGCTGAGCGGAAGTACTCTGTTAACAACATCCGGGTCAATTTCGGAAACTAAAATTGGCGGTTCGCGTCCGAGCCGCTGTATCTTCCTGTCGCCGACGGTAAAATTAATGAAGATCGTTTTAGCGAATGCGTCCAAAAACCGAACCGCAGCGGGTCAGGATCTTACAAGACTCACACCAGCTCCGTGTCGGCGCCTGTTAATATTGATGACGGCTCGTTAAATGTGCGCTGACAAACTCCCTAACAAGTTCGAAAGCTAAGCGGGCTAACGCTGCTAGTAAACTTTGCGGCTAGCAGCGGGGCTAACATTAGCCGGGCTGGCTCTTTTCGACCGGTCGCCGGCCGAAACTCGCACCGACCGTTCCCGTCCGGCATCATGGCGAACCCGGTGTTGCCTCAGAAGAAGAACGGCAGATATCTGTGGTTTGCTCTCCTCGGACTTGGGTTTCGACCAGATGCTGTTACGTCGTACATCGCCGGCAAAACCAACATTTCCGTTAAGCACATCAACCTGGGGCCGTGAGTCTGCTCTCGTTTTTGATAACGTTCACAGATGAAGCCACCGAGAGAAGCTAACTCATCGGGGCTTGTGCTGTCTCCTGTTTCACGGCCTCTCATCGTTACCTACGTTACTTTGACTTAGTTGTTTTTGTGGTTGCCATTCTCAATACTTTCGACGTTAATCTTTATTCTAACTTATGGTATTGCCCATAGGAACATGTTTGACAAACCGAACAAGGATGCTTTCTACATAATTACCAATTTTCTGTTGGAGAGACTCAACCCGACACGATTTCATGAAGCGTACAGGTAAATTTAGACATGACCATCCATTGCCATTCCCATAGAAATGTGTGAACCATTCACTGCCATGAGAAACCAAGTGTTTGTTTTGGATTAGGCATTGCTGGCCTGTTTTGAACCACAAATCAGATGCCGAGTTCCGCAAAGTCACCTGCGCGTGGCTGAAAGAAATAATGGTAAGAATTTGTGAGGGTTTCACGAATGTTTTCGTCCTCTTCATCTGTTCGGATAGCTCATTTTGCAGATTGTGTACTCCAGTTATGTCCTCACGACTGGGAAATGGTGTCCAACTTTTCTTCCTTTGTTGGTTCAGTCCCTTTGGCTTCTCTCTCATCCTTGTCAGCTACACACTCTTTTATTCTCCTCAAATACTTACTGTTAAGATTTGGGTCTGTTCAACACAAAACTGACATAAATCCACTTATAAAGAAAGTATTGGGGTGTAATGATGTCACTGAACTGAGAAGCTTAGCACATAAATGGTAGTTTGAATCAGGTGGGTAGGGCCCTTTGGATGCACGCCATCCCTTTCTCTCCACATATTTCCTACCTGCCTCCAAACTGTTTACCAATAATTAAAGGCTAAAATGTCTAAAATTATTAAGAAAAGATCTTTGAATTTTAAAGTATACTATATAATTTATCTACACTCATCTGTGTGTAGGATGAAACTGCAAATGCAGGATCCAAAGTGGTTGCATCCTTGTTCCTCTCCCCTGGAGGACCCAAGTTTATAAGCTTGATGCTTCATTTGGCAAACCACGTCTCACTGCAGGAAATGAAGACATTCACCACAGGTAGGTCTAGATAAGAAATCCTTTCTACCACTAGCAAGAATTCATGATCTGAATACAACCCAAAAGTGAAAAAGACTAGCAATGATTCTTAAATATTGTCATTGCCAGATGACAGCTGGGTTCCTGAGGCTGCAGCAATACCCACTTCCTCCCTGGACATGGCGGTGAAGAGATACAGCCTGATCAAAAATAGGTTTTTGAAAACTGCAGTGGATCAAGATCATTTTCTTCAGGAGTACCACAGGCGAGCCCAGTAAGTCCTTGGCAGTCGTCCCCGACAGAGCTAGTTGGGTTTTTTATTAACATCAGTAGAAGCAAGTAATAGATAGAAGCTTCACTATCACAGTTCACCTTATATTAATGAATTCTAGCTTTTCTGACTGAAGTAAAATGTGTTATAACATTTGGCGATTTTCTATTATATCTATTGCGCTGTCTTTACCTTGGTAAAAACTTATTTTCTACGACTGCAATTAATTTTTTTTTTTTTTGCTTTAATATTATGTCATATCACACTGCTCTTGATGTTGCACGTTTTTGGCTGTTTGTTTCAGGCCCACACCTGTTTGTGCACAGGTGTGCACTGATTGCAAAACCCATGGGTAACAGGGCCAGTTGGTGGTTGCTGGAAGGTGTTTGCAATCAGTGTAATTAAAACTATGGGGGCAAACATCTATATTATGTTGTTGATCATGGAAGTTCTCATTTTAAGTAGGTATTTACTGTAGAGATGGTTGTTTTATGGTATTCTCTTTTGCATGTGGAAGTCTGATTCTCACCATTTTTTTCATTATTTATGGTTTAAGACGTAGCCTTTTGTTTTTGCTCTCTTGAAGGCTTCTGGTGAAATCTATTAGGGATATCAGAGGAGAGGATGCCAAATATGATGAGCTACTTAAGTATGTATGACATTTTGTGTTTCTCCATACTTGTGACTTCTGTTGTTAGTCCAATTTGTATAACTTGTGTATCTAATTTCAGGCGTCATAGTAGTGATTCTGCACAGGAAGGAGTTTCTCCAGCAGAGAAGATCAAAAAGGTAGCTAAGTCTATTTGCAAAAACCTAGCTACTATGAAACATAAAATATAATCTGTACTCCCATGTCTAGATCATCCATTAGGTGATAAGATTTATCTTGGACTTAAATGATAAAATCAAAATGAGTTTTAGAAAGATGTGTTCTGTGCTGAGACCTTTTATTTGTTATAAGAACTCACAAAAGTACTTTGTTCTCTGAAGGTGCGCTCCCTGTGGTCAGCCATTGATGAAATGCTGTCGACTACCAGAGAGGAGCAGGATGCAGTGGAAAGTGTTTTGAAAGGGGATGTAGACCAATACATCCTGGATGGGACAGATCGCACCCTAAAAATTCCCCGGAGTCTGCTGGAGAGAATTGAAAATCTCCCACATCAGGTGAGAGGGCAGATAATGGGTCAGTTCATTCTGTTAACTGGGGCCTGGTAATTCCTTAGACATACCTGTGTCTAACTTTGTCACTCTTTTTTTTTTTTTGTGTGTGTGTGTGTGTATGATGTGCAATGGCACTAATTGAGGAAAAGGGGGGGGGTGCCAGCCAATCTTGAAGTAAATCTTGTTTTTCCATAAATTGTGATGGAAATTCTATGAATGCTTGTTATAATTTGGTGTGTGAGTATAAGAGAAATTAAGAGTTGGAAGTAGGTGAAAATTTCAGCATGGGAACAGGGGATGCACAACTGCTATTTTCAGGCCAAACATTAATGAACTGCAATGTGAATTCATAAATAGCACTGAGTCTCACAGTAGCCTGTCTTTTTGCATGCATTCTTTCCAGTTGAGTTCAGGGAATGTGTATGAGGCCGGCCAGCTAAATCTCCCCTGTGTGTTGGAGCTGATGAATCATGCGCTGCACATCCTCAGGGAGGCGCGACATCGGGTCTCTCATGCCCCCAAGCCCCAGCTTAGTCCTCAACACCTGCAGGAGAAATGTCAGCAGATGGCCCGTGTGCTGCAGGACCTCCACCTCATCAGGTAAAAACTAACCACAATACTTGATGTATATTATTCAGTCTTTATTTAGGATTTTCTCAAATGTGCAGCTTAATTCTCAGGTTACTATTTATGGTTTGGAAACTGTGATGGTAAATGGAACATTGGCAGTCATTGGGAAAACTACTTCAATAGTATTTGCCAACTGAGGGTTGCACAATTACCAATGTATTAACCCCTTTTCTACACCAAAGACAGAAGATTTCAAAAGAAGAAATTCCAGAGGTCAGAAGTACAATTAGAAAGTTGGAGGCTGAGTGGGACAAGAAGTGGATGGATACCCTCAAAGACACACCTTTAGTCTCTTTTCTGAATGAAGATCCTGTGAGTGGTCCTTGGAACTAGTTCAATCATAGTTTAGACCAATTCACATATCAAAACGGCCAAATTGAATCTTTTTTTTTCAACACAACCTCCATTCTGTCTTCAGGCTCTTGGCTTCCTCTCACCAATGGCTCCACTGTCGTTTAAGCCAGCAACTGAAGCTAGTTACAGAAGTAGTGTCTTCTCCCAGTACCCTGCTAAATTTATTGGTAGGCCAAATCAGATTATATTGCAGTCAGTATATTAAGATGGGTAGTAACTTATTTTTTGTTGGTAAATATACTCTATGCAACTTTTCAGAGGAGAAGCCAGCAGAGACTAAAACTCACGAAGGCCTCAACTCATGTTCCTCTAACCTGAAAAGGTAACATTATCTGTCTTTGGATAGTTAGTAAGGGAAAAGTAAGCCTAATGATATTTTTATAATGTAGTGTTTAAACTGTGGCATTATGGTGTAATGCTTTGTGTTGGGGGGCAGATACCTGGGCAATCCTGAGCAGTGATCTGTCCGTCACTAGACCTCCCTATAGCATCCATGCTCTCTGATGACCGTGGCGAATTGAGGGAAATCGCCACGGACAGATACGGAGCAGATACTTCTTTATGTGTGACTTTAATGATACAAAAGTTATATGGAAACATACTATAAATGAGCTTATATAGAAATTTTATAGCAGAGGGGAAAGCTGTATACCTACCTCACTGACTGATTATGAAATTTTAAGAATTGGATGTCATTTGATAAACCTGCAAAAGGAATTAAGGTAAAGTACAAAATATCTAGATGTACCATAAAGTCTTTGTTTACATATCACAAGAAATAATGAACTTCTTTTATCAATCCTCAGGTTAACTACTGGTTTATTTGTATAAATGGTGAGCCACAAAGTTGGCTTTATAATTACACACCCTGCACAAAACGGTGCAGGGCAACATGCTGGGGTTAGCACTGAGACAAAGCCAAATAGCAGGCTGTTAGCTACATTATTGTAGTCTGTGTTGCAATTACCTGAGCCTTGCTGAGCCATGATTGAAGGGAGAAAGTGCTTTACTGTTAAGTGTTTAACAGGTTCTGTTTCTCAAACAGCTCTTGCCACGCAACAGCTGAAAGGATGGAAAGTCCTGTTGTCACCACAGAAGCATCATCAAGAGCGAATACCTCACTCGACTGGCTTTTCGACACACCTCCATCCCCTCCTCTAAGGGCTCCAGCTGTGCCACCACCTCAGGCGAGTGTTGTATTTCAGCTAACCTCTGTTTTGACTTAAACTCCTGCTTATTGGAATCACTCTGCCCTTGAATTTTTTGTGCACCTGTTCTGATTAAACCATATTTAACAAATCTGTCTTGGTTTTTGTTTTTAGGCCAGTGTGAGGAAGACGACCCATGTTCATGCGAAGGTGGCTCCCATGAGGACAAAGACTCAGATATTAGACATGGAGTGTGATAACCTCGCTGATCAGGTATAGATATGACCCTCAAATTAATGGAAATGTCACAGGCTGTGATACAGGAGATCAGGAATCATAAATACTTTTTCTAGTTAGGGAACTGAGTAAGTTTAACAATCCTTCCTGCAGTTTTTAAGGTGGTACTTGTGTTTCTAAGTCAGCAGTGAGGGTTGGGAATGACACTCAGTCCTGACTAAATTGTGTATGTGTTAGTTTGCAGATGCTATAACAAGTCCCACAGAAGGCAGGGTCAAAGGTCTGAGCTTGGAGGGCCTTCTCAGCACTCTTCATGGAGATCCCTTCTCTACTAGAAAGCAACTGCCACGTACACCTGAGAGCTTGAGTAAGCTGTTAAATTTACATTTCTCTTCATGTCTAGACATTTGTTAAATTGTATGCAAACACCTCGGGGGGGGGGGCACGAAGGCTAAAGTTATCGAGAATAATATGTGCATTAAAATGCTTGCAAGGTGGGTTCTTCTAAAACTGACATGACTTCTTCTCAGTGAATAAAATGACTTGCTCTTCTGTTTCCTTATGTTAGTTATGGACGTGAAAAGCTCTTGGCGGAAGGCAGTTGAGGAAGATGAAGCAGAGAGAAGCCGACGGTCGGCCAAGTTTGACGACAGCATAACAGGGCGGCTCCCTGCCCTAGAGGACTCTCACCATCAGAGCTCTGATGCTCTGGCCCCAAGTGTCTCCTGCAGTATCACACCTGCTGTCACGAGCCACAACAGCCTCCCAGTCTGCCAGCAGGGGGTCTTACTCAAGTCCACTCTGTTGTGGGACACCTTCAACACTGAGGCCTTTGACAGCCCGAGTGGCACAGGCAGCAGTGCAGTTCAGTTCAGTCTTGACCATGAAACTCTCCCTGAGATGCCAAGCTGTGACAGTCTCCTGAGCTTGGACGATGAAGCGTTGGATATGAAAGGTGAGGAGGACGACGATGAGCTCCTCATCCCCTCCCGGAAGACTGATACAAAGCAGTCGCCACTAACTTTGGCTCATCATTGGGGTCAGACCCAGCAGGCATGTGATGGTGGTTCCTTCATGGAAAGCAGGAAGAGGACACCAGAGTGCCTTCTGTCAGGTCACATGGACTCTGGTTTAGACAGAGACTGGCTAATGGAGCCAGTAAAGCCAGTGGAAGCCTCAGACAAGGTTTTCTCGCTGGACCTTGATACATTAGAGCCATCCTCACCCCCGAAGAAACAAGAGTATAGCCTCCCAAAACTGATCACGTTCTCTCCAATAGATGACATGAAGTGTTAACTATTCATTCTAAACCGCTTTTCAGCCTTTGTCTCAGACTGTCTGCCCTAGTTTTAATGTTGTTTAAATATCTGTACATAGCTGTGAAATAACCTACCTTTTGTCACACACTAAAATTATTTTCTGTGCTTGAGTTTATTGTTTTTTAATTTAAAATGGTGACATTTAACTACTTGAATAAAATTGTAAAAAAAAAAAAAAAATTCCTACTTCAATGTGGGGCAGTAACATAGCCGTAGCATGTTGAGTAATGGTGTTTCTGAGTGAAATGAAAATTCTAGTCTCCTTTCCCTTAACTTTGCACTACTGGCATGTTTTTTTTTTTTTTTTTTTTGTTTTTTGTTTTTTTGTTTTTTTGGGGGGTTTTTTTAATACCATGCTATGTCTTAACAGGATGTTAAAGTATTTTTCAAAGTACCTGACCACAAGAGGAATCCCAGTCAGTCAGGTTGATGAAAGAAGTGGAATTTAGTTTCAGTTCGTCTGTTGTGTCAAGGTGATAATAAAAAGGTTGGCTACAAGAAGTTTGCAGTTTAACCAAAAATTTTTTTTTTTTTTTTTTTTTCTCCATTTCTTTTCCACCAATTTCTACATTTTAATTTGAGACTGCTTTGTGGTTATTGTTGTGCAATCCATAAACTGACATGCATTTGAATTAGCTGAAGCCAGGTCCAGAGTCTTAATTGATATTGATAAGGGCTGTGATAGCACAGATTTCAGTTTAAGTGCCTCAGGATGGCTATACCTGCAGGGCAAATAGGTCACAGCAAATGTATTACTCAGCAGTGCCAATTTTTAGAAACCTTGATCTCCACTGTTAGTCCACCATATTCAAACATACGTATGCTTCAGTTATCATGGTCATTTTTTTCCCATTATACATCTGTTCTTAAGGGTTTTCTGCTACATTTTACTGTCCAAGTTGACTAATTGGATAATATCTTTCCTCTTAACCAACCATAACCGCTTATATTTTATCCAGATTACCAATTTTCTGAAACAGGCTTTTGGTGATTATGTGGTTGGAGAAGCATTTTACCGTTTTAATTGAATTTAACATTAAAAGTGAAACTGAGGCTATGTGTGTATACTGTATGTATCTAAGTAGAAAGCATGTACTATTGGCCTAACAATGATTTTGACATGAGTTTGACGGATTCATGTAATGTCTAGTTGTCCAGGTGCTGAATGCCCAGTAACATGAATCATCTAAACTGAAGCTTGTATGACTTAGCTGATTTGATCTAATGCCTATTGACAAAGCTGATTGATTCAGATTTGTAAATCATTCGGTTGATCAGCCAGTTGGTTGGTCTGTCGATCTGTCTGTCCATCCGTCTGTACTGGCTAAGTCACTCCGTCTGGCCACTGGTTTGTGTTGGTCAGTCAGATCGGTCTGTCAGTCGATCTCTCTTGGTCGGTTGGTCTGTTGGTCTGTGAGAAGGTAGTTCAGTCTGTCAGTCAGCCGTCTGTCAGTTGGTTTGTCAGTCGGTCTGTCAATCAGCCAGTCGGTCGGCCTGTCGGTCAGTCACAGTTGATCAGTAAGCTGTCAGTTGGTTTGTCAGTCAATCAGTGAGTTGGTCAGTCTGTCAGTTGGTCTGTGAGAAGGTCGTTCAGTCTGTCAATCAGTAAGCTGTCAGTAGGACGGTCAGTGAGTCATTCAGACTGACTGTCAGACATCTGTCAGTTGGTTTTTCAGTTGGTCTGTCAGTCAGTTGGTTTGTCTGTCAGTCAATCAGTAAGCTGTAAGTCAGTCTGTCAGTAAGATGTCAGTTTGTCAGTCGATCGGTCTCTGTCTGTCGGTTGGTCTTTCAGTCGGTCGGTCTGTCAGTTTGTCAGCCTGTCAGTCGATCGGTCGGTCAGTCAGTCAGTCAGTCGATCAGTCAGCCGTCTGTCATTCGGTTGGTTAGTGAGTGAGTCGTTCTGTCAGTCAGTCACTCGATTGTTTTTTCTGTCAGCCAGTTGGTCTTTCAGTTGGTCTGTCAGTAGGTCAGTCTCTGTTGGTCGGAATGTCGGTCGGTCAGTTTGTCTGTCATTCAGTCGCTTAGTCAGTCAGTCAGTCAGTCATTCTGTCAGTTAGTCAGTCACTCGTTCGTTTTTTCGGTCAGGCGGTCGGTCAGTCAGTATGTCAGTCAGTTGGTCAGTTGGTCTGTCAGTCAGCTGTCTGTCAGTCGGTTGGTTGGTCTTGCCCTTGGCATCGGTCAACTGGCTCCCACAGAGGAGACTGGAGAACTCCGGATCGAGCCAAGAACATGAAGCTCAGCAACGTCTCTGGTGCTGCCTTTACTGACAGGCACCTATAAGAAGGCTGGGTTTAGGCCTCCCACCTGAAGGTAAACAATCTTACAGATTACCATTCAATTTAATTGTCATGATTTTTAACAGTTTAACATGAATTTCCACTGTGTGTTTACTACAGATTCATGTAGAGTCTAGTTGCCCTGGTACTGAATGCTCAGTATCATGAATCAGCAGAACTAATATGTGGATGCGCTTCATCTGAATATTTCATTGCTGATTTGATCTGATATGTAAGTCACTTGGTTTATCAGTTGGTTGGTCAGTCCAGGTCGAAGAGTATGAGTTACAGATGAAAAATTCCAACATTTTGTATTTTAAAACTAAACATGACTGAATTCTAGATAGAAAAAGTTTGCAAAGTTTTAAAAGAATGCTCGTTATTTTGAAGAGTTACTAATGAGCAAATTGTTGTAACATTTAACGGCAAGGTTTTGCATTTCTACAATAATAATAATTATATATTTTTTTAAATTACAAGATGCACATAAACAACGTTTTACAGATCCAACCCCAAGAGTCATGTCCCATTTTTTTCTGGACGAAAATGCAAGTAAGGAAGTGCAAGTACAAGACACAGCTTCCAAAACAAGGTGATGAGTATTAATAAGGTCCCACAACCGTTGTCCTGCGCACATGCACGGGACAACGGTTTTCTTTTGCGCCAGCAGAGTAGCCCAGGAAAAGTCGGTGATCATATAAAACAAAATAATGACCACGGAAACAAACGACCAAATGAAGGAGTGAAGTAACGGGTGAGAAATACCGACACGTCAAGCACAAGCCCGAAGAGAGATGATCGGACTCAACAGCTCTGTTCAAGGTCCAATAACATTCAGACACTTTTTTCTCCTTCACTCAGATATTGAACCCTGGTGTGTTGGTGCGTTTGCAGCAACATCTGAAGATTAATTTCAAAAAAATGCGAGACACTTTAAACTGTAAATGAAAAATGCACTCGATTCAAGCTTTAACCATTAAAACCAATGAACCGAGGCTTATTGATAGAAGGACCGGCCCTGGTGCGCACGCACCTGTGCGCCCTGACGCTCACCCCTCGGTTTCCATCATCTCCCGGGTGAGAGATTTAACAAAGGTATGGCATTTTATGAATTTCGGCCCAGTCACCATTTTGATTCCAATAACTTCGATGCAAAGTTTTGATAAATTGATGTCTTTAAACCAAAAATAACACGATTTTCAGCGACTCCAGTTAGCCGGCGTCCCTCATGGAGCAGTGGTCCACCGAAGGCCTTCCTCTCTTTGATGAGTTTTTCGATCCAGGGGATTTATTTGGCAAGAAGATCCAGTGTCCGAGAAGTTATTATCCAGCAGCTTCAATTCTCCGAGAGTTGGATTACACGTGTGTTTGCAGCAAAAGAGTCCAAAAGCAAAAAAAAATGAATAATTAGAATTGTCCGCAGAATTTATATAGTCTTCACTATACTAGTCATCACTCCATGACATTGTGATCGAGAGAGAGAGAGCACAGTATCTGAACATGGGTCCAGGAGAGAAGACAAGATGTTTGCATGGCTGTTGAGTTGAAAGTCCTGCTGTGCCTTCAGACCACCGTCGGTCCCTCTCCCGTCTGCAGCAATCAATTTGGATTTTTTTCTTCAAGTGCTCCACGGAATAATGTGCGTAAAAGTTTCAGCCGGTGGGTTGTGGGTTAGATGTTGTTTTTTCCCAGAGGGAGCAGCCAAAAAAAGAAAGAAAAAAAGGTTTTCTCATTCACCTGTTGCTTTCGTGTCGATGTAATTTCTACCACCTTGAGGTGGGGGGCGTCAGAAACTCAGCAAAACCATGAAGCAAAGGAAAAACGAGTGAGTCAAGGCGACAGTGAGAACTCAGAGAAGGCAGGAAGTCTGGCCATTCCTCCTTCACAAAAAAGGCAAACGTTGCCCTTTGGGATCGAAAGGAGATTTTAGAGGCCCTGGATAAAATTATTTTGCACCCAAAAGAAAAGGCATTTATGAAAAACAACTGAAGTTTCTTCAATAAATGCACCACCACTCGTACTTCTACTATATACCAATAAACAAATAACATCAATTATAATAATAATAACAACAACAATGATAAACGTAGTACCAACAGTAAAAAGTAGAGTAATATATTCATATATTAACTCTTGAAAGGTTAATAAATATACGAACGAAAACCTTTACTCTGAAAACGGCCTCACCTTTTTGTCCCCTTCACTTTACTTTGATAAGGCTCGCCGGAAGCAGGCGGCTATACTTGCGCCATCTTGCCGGCGCTGCCCGAGGCCAGGCCGTGTCAGTTACAGGGTCTGTAGCCTCTCCTCCTCCTCCTCCTCCTCCTCCTTCCTCCTCCTTCCTCCTTCTCCAGCTCCTCCTTCCTCCTCCTCCAGCTCCTCCTCCTCCCCTCTGGGCGGTTCCAGGCTGAGAGAGACGTTTTTGCGAGAGAAAGCTCCACCAACAAAACTATCAGCCCCGACACAAACATGGCGCCCGCCTCCGCCGACAACTTCAGATGAAAGTGTGGCGAAGAAGTGGCCGCCAAAGTTTCACGGGAGTATTTCGGAGTTTGTTTGTTTGTTTCGTTTTTAATTCGTTCCGCGCCGTCCCGGTTTAACCTCTTTCGGTTTTGCACGGATTAAAAACACGGAATATATCAGGCGGGTGAAAACAGCAAGTTGCCTACATGTCAACATTGTCCCTCGCTGCAGTGTAAACAGCTGGTGAGTACTAATGTTTTCGGGTGTGGAAATGAACCGGGCCGAGCCGAGTTTGCGGGAGGGTTTGGTGATTGTGGTTTTGTGTGTTTGAATGTGACTTTAGCTGTGCGTGAGTGAGGTCAGGCGCCGAAAAACGCCTTTTCCTGGTGTTTGCGCTGCTTGTGCGCTTTTCGTCGTGTGTTATCCGACCGCGGAAAGACAGAGAGAGAGAGAGACATAGAGACATAGAGAGAGAGAGAGCCACGTATCACTGCGCAGGCTGAACACAGGAGGACCTTTCTTTTGTTATACCCGTGGTGATGGTGTGTTTCCCTCGTCGGAGTTGACCGAGTTACGGGTGCAACAGTTGGGAACAGTACACCCCCTTCCTCCTCTTCCTCCTCCTCCTCCTCCTCAGGCCCCTCCGTGACGCCAGATAACCAGACCCTGCTCCCCGGGAGCCCGTCTAACCTTGCAGGTGTTCGCTCTCGGCCAAGCTCACAAACTGAATTTCCTGTTAGAGATAACTTGGATAACACCCGACTTCAGCAAAGGGGGATTTCTGCAGTTGAATAGGCTCATGATAAGGAAGTGTTGACCTGACTTCCTTTTGGTGCGTTTGGCTTGTACTTGTCGAACATGCCTATGCCCGGCGTTTTCTGTGAACCTAGACCTAGGACACAGTGTTGTGTAAGATGCTTCTGTTTGCATTGTGTGTGTGTGTGTGTGTGTGTGTGTGCGTGTGCGTGCACAACACAATGCCAAGGTGCTCACATATCTGGGCCTCAGCACTTGACTGTTTGCCAGCAGACAAGAGTCTACAGCCCCTAAAGGCAGCAGAATACTCCCTGCTTCAGCGTCCCATCATCGTTTCGGGTGATTCACGGCAAAACATGTGATGTTCCTGTTATGACAGCCATGGCACAAGTACCAGCAGAGCCAGGAGGGCACTTCCTCTTGCAGTGTACTGATTTCATTCATAATTTCGTTTAGGTTATTTCACCACCTGAGATGGCAGCTGCAGTAAAATGATAAACTGAGGCTTGCGCAAGGTGAAAAATTGTGGGAAATTAGCTTTGGGCAGAATTGCATCAGCACTGAGCTGCTGACACGTGGAAACATAGCAGAAAAATCTCTTCCTTGACCTTGGCTCAGCCTGACTGCCACTGGAAAAGGGGGAGTGGAGGGAACATTGCTGCCTAACTGCTGCGGGCAGGAGGTATAAAGTGGGTCATGGTGGCGGTGCTGTGGCTTTGTGTACATTGAACTTGCACTTTGTCACCAATGCTGTTCATCCAAAGGCTCGGTCAGGTGACTAAGCAAAAGCAAGCAGCTTTGTCAAGGTAGCGGCAACATGGCTGTCGAAGGACTCTGTGGCTGCCAAAGGTAAAAGTCAGGACGGATTTTGACGACTGTGAGAAGAGTGCACGGCCTTTCTAGGAAAGTCAGCCAACTGAGGTTTCACCTGCTTTTATCACAAACGCTTAGGCTGACATGGCCTTTTGCTCTCTACACTCAATCTGTCACTGATTTCTTTCAGGACTTCGGCTGTGACTGACATTTCCAGGTCAACACTTAGCCTGACAATTCAACTCCTTCCAAGTCCCACTGAATCTTCATCTCTCCTTAGCACATTCACTTCAACTGATACCACTCAGTGCCTGCACTTAAATTTTTTGTTAGTGCTGTGAGGGAAGTCTTCCTCCTTGAAGAGGTCTGAGGTCATTATCAGCAACACAATAGCGTCCCCAGAACTAGTTGGGAGTTATTTTCTGGCTCAAGGGCACTGAGCTAGCAACGCTGAGATCTTCGTTCTCAGCGTTGCCATCACTGCTGTGTAATGTTTTACATGTTGTTTCTAATTAATTAGCCAGAGATAACTGTAGATTTGATGCAGAGACTAGTGACAATGCAAGTTCTTGGGCTTACAGAGACAGTACTTGCCTGAAACATTTCCATGTATTTTGATTAACTGCCTGGTTTCATGTATTAACATACATTAACTCTAGATAGTTGTCTAGCCAAAGGGCAACAATAATGATCTTGTAATGTGGCCAAAAACCCTCTCAGGTTACCTATTTCCTTCTTCTGTCTCTCGCACATTGGCGTGATGTGCCAGCGATGTTGTAGCTGTATTCTTTCAGTAGGCCTGGGTCTTAGCTGGTATAAACCCAGCTTGTTAGTAAGGGCAATGAGTTTGCCCTCTCTCCCTTCTCCTCAGAGTGGAAAGAATGCTCTCTGTCTGCCGAGCTGTCACGCTCCAGGAGGGAGGCAGTCTTGTGACGTTTCTGCTGAGCCTTGCCTCGCTGCTCTGAGCTGCCTCTCATCGTCCATCTCAGCAGGTGGTTTTTAATTGAAGAAAGTCATATTTTACAGCAGTCCACTGTCCTTGTCTAACCTCCTTGTCATGTTGTGGGAAACAGGGCGTACCTGCTGCTGTTGGCTGCGCAGGCAACAGTTTGGGTTTTTTTTTAACACAGTTCAGCAAACACTTAAAGTGTGTCACTTTCTCTTTAAACACACCTGCCTCTTAAATTCCATGCTCGGGTCTTTGTAGAGCACAACAGACCCAAAAAATTCATCCAGGAGGAAATTTCAAGCTTCAGTTATTTGGATTTTTTCCACCTCTCCCCTGATTGCTTGTCACTTGTTGTTGCTGGCATTCGCTTTTGATGCTGTCTTGACAAAACGTTAAACAAGGATCCAGTGCTACATTGCCTTCAGACTGACAAAGATTTACAGAAGTAAAATACTAGAGGGGAGGAGACAGTTAGTTTGAGCCTGTAATGGATGTCTGTTAAAGGGCTGAATTTGTTTGTCAGTTAGCTGATCAAAGACAGTTTTGATACTTATTTATCGAGTCAAAATATAAAACATTTGCAGTTTACAGATTATAAAATATGAAAACATAACTTGTTTTTATGTTTCAGTTGCCGAAAATTGAATACTCGCTGTTCTTTTTTGACTGGCTTATTTTCTAAGCAATTTAAGTCTTTTTTCCCCCTAAGTGAATTAATACTTGTCAGTATTTTAAATGTCATTATAGACTTGCCAATCCGAATTTAATTATTTCCATTGAATCTCGATGATTAAAAATAATTTGCTGTAGCTGTATGATTCCTTGGATTATTGCTCTGTTCATGAACATGTTTTGTCTTACCTCTTGCACATATTAGCACAGCATTTCAGTAAGATGACTGCAATATTATGCTCATTTAGAGCTTACAAAATTCCAGCAGAACAGCCTTTGCCCATAGGAACAAATTAAAGTAACCAATGGAGAAACATCTATCTCTTGATTATCTGTTCTCTCTGTTATCAGTGGGATTTGGCAGTCAGATACCTATTCTGAGAAGTATGTTGACAGCCTTTAAATGAAAGTGGATTTTATGTATTGTGTCTGTGTAAAAAAAACATAAAAAAACACAGCTGCCAGGGTTAAACAAATATGACTGAGGAACAGAGTTCAGAGTCGGTCTTTTGCTTTTGTTGAGGCCATGCAGAGAGAGGGAGGGAGAGAGAGATGTTGTTAGCATATGGATGTGATAATGCCAGGCTATCACACAGGCTTATCTGGAGCCAAAAGGCAGATAGACTGTGACTGCTACACCTCTCTCTCCAACAGCAAATATTGAACAGTTAAATATAATGTATTTTATACCTTTTATCAGGTGCAGTTGAGGATGTTTTGTTCAGAAAAACTGGCAAAGTCAGTTTTTCTTACTCTCTAGAACATTAACTCAAGGCTGATGTGGCTCACTCGGCCAAATAAGGCTGATAGTTTCATTACAACATGCTGTTAAGAGGAATTAGCAGGGTGACATATTTGCATACCACAATTTAACAGCCAACTACGCTAATATATACTCTAGCCTGAATTTGATCAAACAGCAACTCAACTGGCTGTCATTGGAGTGCACCTCTCCTCAAAATCCTCGCTCCACCTCAGAGAGAATGCAGAGCGCTCATTTTTTTATGCTTGTCGCCTTGTAAAATGGAGGTTTCGTCACTTCAGTTGCACCTTGTGCTCAGTCTGGCCTCCACCGCTGACAGCAAACTGTGATGACAGGTAGCGAGTAGGGCCACTTTGCTATTCAGATCCTTCAAAGCCCAGAAGTACAGAGTGGCACTTGAGGCATATGCTGGCGCTGCAGAAGCTGATACCCAGCATGGATCATCAGTGGCTACTGGAGCCAAAAGGGTAATCTGTCTGAGGCTATTACAGCCAAAATGTAATGACCTTTTCCTTTAATATTTTTTGCTGTTTCTATTGTTTTGTCTGTAGGCATCGCTGAACTTTCATATGTGAACTTTGGCGGGCCTGTTGCATAAAGACGATAGCAATGGCACAGAAGCTCACATACATGTATGCTTGTCACAGTAATGGAGTCGTGAGGAGAATCAGCCTGCCCTACTTTGTGTAGTCAAAGGTTGGGCTTCTCATTAGTATATTTACAGCATCTGTACACACTTACAACATCGCTTTTTATTGTCATTTGCTGTGTGCAAGGTACAGTACATGACAGATGTGTGCATCATGCTCAACTGCTGTTTCGGGCTAGCTGCGAGTGGTGCTGCAGGGCTCCCGCTGAAATAACCAAGACAGACACTGCACTATCTGTTGTCCAGACAAACACACACATGCAAACACACTTGTGCATGTGAACACACGCAGGCGGGCTCTTTCACCCCTGGGGAACGAGCCTCCAGGCGCTTTTGTGTGTAAGGGATGAGATCATTGCAGGGCCGACCATGAAGGGATGGAGTAAGGAGTTTACACCCGATATACTTAAATAGAGAAATCTCTGTTTCTATTTCTGTCTCTTTCTCTCCAGCTCTCTTATCATTGCTTAAACTGAATTTGGCACCATGTTTATTAACAAGGTTGCCCCATAAATACCTTAAACACCAGACAAGTGCTGAAAATGAGCAAGCATTAGGTTTTGTGCCCAGAAATGTGAGGAGTAGGACCTAGTTCTATTTATGGCAGCTGAAGAGTTTTCCTCTGCCCTCAGGGGTTGTTGGGCTGCATAAGCCAACCTTTGGTACGTTTGCAAGCAAATTTAGACCAGTGGCACCACTAAGGAATAAGACTTTCCAGCACAGGAAAACCAGAGACCTTGCCGAATGGCCCAGTCTGCATTTTAAAAGTAAAAACGATCACATATTTAATTTTGATTGCCATGCGTCACCTGTGGTTTTACAAACATCTTTCGTTTCTCACACACAAGATACATTCAGTGGCACAGAATTTCTTGTGATAAATGTTAATCATGTTTCTGTCTGAGCTGAACGTGCTACTTTGAAACATTAATATTTTCCTCAGTAGTACAAGTTACTGATTTAAAAAAAAAAATAGACTATCGTACTGGAGGCAGTGACTCATTACATCTTGTCATATTGCATTACAATTTCCAAAACAGTTTTCATTCTGAATGTTAACAGAGCAGCTTGAAAGATTATATCACAATTACTGTGTACTACTTTTATTGCAGCTGCAGTTGTGTCTTTTGATCTATCTGGCCTCCAAAAGTCAGTTTCAGTTTAGAAAAATGTGTTAACTACATTTGTAGGTATGTTTATATGTGTGTGTGTGTGTGTGTGTGTGTGTGTGTACATATATATATATATATATATATATATATATATATATATATATATATATATATATATATATATATATATATACATGTATGTATGTACTCAAAACACAAACAGGAAATTTAAAGGAAAACATCAGGGCTGCAGCTACTGATTAACCTCTTAATTTGTTGATTAAAACAGAGGACCGTGTCCTTTATAGTATCCAAGGACACAAGGTGACCTCATTTTGTCCAACCAACAGTCCAACCCCAAAAATATTCAATCAGCTACAATGTAAGAGCAACAAAGGCAGCAAATCCTCACAACTCAAAATCTGGGACTGTCAAATGATTGGTGGAATTACTTTTTTGACTAATTTTTGTAGCACTAGAGTAAATAATGATGTATAAGTAGCATGTCAATATTGGTTGATACTGTACACATTATATCGTCATTCTGGCCAAACCTAATTTGCACCATTTTTAGTGATGATAAACACTTGATACAGTATCTGTTGTGTGCTAAATACATTAAAACTGAATGTGTTCTGAAGAATCACTTCACATGAAGACCTAAGCTTTCAAAATTCATAGCAACCAGGAAGTCACAAACCAGTTTCAGAGTAAACAGAATATGTGTCCACTACGGCTTCTTTGTATTTTTCTGTCATGGTTCACAGTGACAATAATCCCTGAGTGCAGCCCAGGGTGCATGACATCCGATCACCTGGGCTCAGGAGCAACAGAAGAACAGGTTTTCACAGGGGAATGAAGGGCCAGAGCACAACCTTTAGTGGGAGGGGCTCAAATTACAACACAGGACTACATACAGTGGAAACTGAATGGACTAGTTTGTCTGCAAGTTTGACTCAGCCACTTTACCGTTTGGCATAAGAAGCTTCACCCTTTTTGCCTCTAGTTTTAAAAGCTCTCCTGGATGCGCCCTTCATGCTGTTACATGAGCAGAAGAAGAAAGGCAGAAAAGCTTTGATATTATGTTAGCTTCTGTTTACAATAGTTTTAAGGCTTTTAGTCTAATACCCCTGTCAACACTCTCAATGTTTATGGCTGCTACCATGTTTTATTTCCTCGCCAGACATAAAAGTGGACAATACAACAATCCTTTTTCTGTCATTTATTTATTGTACCTTTAAAAAAGGAGACGGTGGACTTTATTTTGATATCCTTTGAGTCTGACAGCAGACTACAGAGAACATGTGAGCTATACTAAATGTAACCTTGAAAGACTTGGAGATCAGTTTCCTCAGAATAACACCGGTTGCAGCTCAGGGTTGCGCAGCCTGGTATTGTTTGGGCTCGGCTGCCATGGTAGCATCCGTGTTTGTCTATCATGGGCTGTCACAAAGAGATATTTGTATGGCTGTGGGGTGTGTGGTGGAGGTTGAGGTGGGCTGCCAGACATGGTTACAGCCTTAAGATTGGGTCTGCAATTGTGTTCACACTTAACAGCACCAGCTGCAATTATTTATTTTAGTATAAGTAATGGTGACATGACGGTAGTCTAGAATATGAGAGATATCAGTGGTAATATATCAATTGGCAACTATTTTTGTGTATCATATTGTTCAGTGACAATTTCATTGGCTGCTTTTGTTACAATACCCTCTCTGTTGTGCAGAAGTTATACAGCATGACATATCATTGACTAATCCTACTTCAAAAAATGAATGCTGTGTTGTGTTGCTACTGCAACCCCCCCCCCCCCCCCCCCCACTGAGAAAAGGAACTGATACGACAAACTTAAATAACTTTCTTGGTGTTCATTGAAAAGATCCTGAAATACCAATCCATAGTCTTAGGTATTTAAAAACTTCCTGCCACCGGAATTATCATTACCTAGTTATAAGGTTCAGTTCAGAATTTAATAATTGACGTGTTTTTGGCATAATTACCTTAAGTTGAAGAGAGTTGCCAGTATTACCCCGGGAGCGCAAGTTCAGGCTTTCCCTCCACCCACTCACCTTTCTATGCCTCATCAATTTGACCACGCAGAAGCAGACAAAATCATGATTGAGCTTCTAACTTTTTCTCTGAATGATAATTTTTGCAAGTAAATATAGACAAAATCACAGCACATCTGTTGTTTTTAATTTATGTGTGTGGTGATTTTGTCAGAGGACTTTGTGGTTATGGAAAATCAGTATTTTAACACAGCAGAAGCTTGAAAATGGCTTGGAAGTGACTGCTGGTTAGCATGGTATCTTAATGGGCTACTTTTGAGTCACCATTTCATACATCGTTCCATTTTCTGACAACAGAAACAGCAAAACATGTAAATTGAATACAGCTTTATTCCGAATTCATCTGTATTAAATTACTGTATATGTGAGCACAGACAGTAGGAGAGAAGCAAACAAATCAAGGGCCGTCCAGCCGTACAATAGGACTTGAACTAATCTTGTTGGGGTGCTGAATCATCTGATCTCATGAAAACAAGTCTAATTCCAGTTGATATAAAGGGGCAATTCTGAGTCTCAGGTTTGGGCAATTGACAGTGTGTTTAATGTTCTCTATAAAGTACACGTTGACTCATAGGTGGTGAACATTCATAGGGAAGCATGCAAAGCACAATCAGCACCAAAGAGGTCTGCTGCCTACCCAGTATAGTGTTGCTTTTCTTTTTTTCTGTTAAAACTGCTTTGTTCAGTGCTGTGACACTCTGTGGTCATCTGGGTCCATGCAGTCAGGAAGCTGTATGACTCACAGACTAAATGTTTTGTTTAATACCAACATTAACATCTCAGAGCAGATGAAATGTAGAGGCCAGTGTTTATGGCTAAGATATGCATGTTATGCAGCAGAAAAAACTGTTGCAAAATAAAGTTATTAAACTGAGTAAATATCAAAAATTGCAAAGACTGAAGAAGAGGTCTAGTGCACACTATGTTGCACTGGATACAGGAAGCCCTTAGATGCTTTTGAGGATGGTAAACTGATCTCAGAGAAAAAGAAAATGTTCTTATGCAGAGTGAGAGTAGATGTATTAAAAGTCAGGTCTTTGTCAGCCCAGAACAGTAATGCCCTGACTAAGGCTGACATGTTGAGGTCAAAACTGGACGGCATTTTAACCAACATGCCTGACTGAAAGGGTTTAACAGTTCCTCTCCTTGTCCTGCCTAATAGTACCTGAAGAATGTTTTCTTTTGTTCTGCAAAGACATTGTATAAAGTTACACTGATGATATAAAAACATGCTTCAGTTTAGGTACAACAGTTCAAGAACAATTTAAAAATCGCTTATTTTCAAGTTCTCTTTTAGCAAGATAATTACTTAAAGCTATGGGAATAAGGAGCCTTAACAATTGTCCCATCCAAAGCAATAAATTCCAACGACTTCACGAGTAACCTGGCCTGATTTCCTCCGGTCTTTTAAAGCTGCTATAATCAATATTTTTATGTTATTAATGGATCAAAAGACTGTAATGTGAAAGGTGGTTACTCATAGTGTTAGACTAAGCTATATAGAGCTTTATATCATCTTTCAGCTCTTTGTTTTGGTTTTCCAGTTTGAAACTAAACTGTTTTGGTTCAGCCTCAGTGTTTTCATACTGTTGTTTATGGCAACAGCAGGCAGCTAAAAAGCTTGGAAAACCTACTATACGTGACGTGCCAAGCATCAAACAGCACAGAGAGAAAGTTAGACTAGGTGGAGACCAAAAAAAAAAATCTATAGAGTGAATAAGGGACTAAATCATCAAGTAGCTAGAAACCTGGCTCCAAATTAATGCTGTATCATTTTTTTATCAACTTAAAAGGTGAAAATCTGTAATTGTAGTGTTAATGTTAAGAAAACACAGTGAAATGCAGTTGTTAGCTAATATACCACTGGCTCAGCTCATGTGTTTGACTTTAACATTTGAATCAGATTAATAGTTCACGTATGAGAAATGGGTGCACTGGAAAGCAACTACCCAATTGTACTACACTGTCTGACCCCTATCTATGTTAAGTGTACAAACTGGGACAATACAGGTCAGCAGTAATTGTAAAAATGCAAAAGAGAGAGACTGAATGTAGATCCTTAGTGGAACAGGTATATTATACACTGGCACCACATTTCAGATAAATATCATACCTACACAGAGACGGGAGCACTTGATGTGGTTTGTGGGTTCTCTATTAATGGTAAATACAAAGTGTTGGACAGTATTACATAGATATACAGCTGCACTTAACAATTACCTTTAAAATCTCATGAAGACCCAGGTAACTGCAATGAATAATTTATTATTTTGTGGTCTAGCTCATTCATACTCTAGTGAAATTGTATAATAAAACTGGTTTGTTCAGTTTTGTGAGTTTTGTTTCAGGTATAGACAGACATTAATTGATCCACACACACAGGAATATGCTCCAGTCACTGGTTAAATCAGTACATTTACTGGCCAGCCTTTGGTGAGAACACATTTAACAGTTTGTTATAAAGCAAATATAGTTTGAAACCAACATTTCACTTTTGAATAGGGTTTGGGGCAGAGATGTGTAACCATGGATACAGTCCAGAAAATGTCTTCAGAGAAACAGGCCTTAACATTGCTTTTGTGCGTCATAATAAAATAAGAGCTGGATCTAGTCAAAAGTTGCACATGTTTTTTATTTGAGTAGGACAGACACCATTATTAATTGTGTTGTTAAAAACCACATTTGGAATGATTGTACAGATTTTTATTAATAAGCACAAATAAAAACTTAAATTTCAGGGACATCTCTCAGATGGAGTGAATATCCTACATTGCAAATAATTAATGAAATAAAGCAAATTCATAGTAGTGGTCTCCATTTAAATGTAATGTAAAGTATGTGTACTCACTGCACCCGCTACGCAGCAAAATTCAATGCGGATCCTGTTTAATTTTTCTCTTTCTTGCCTTTGAGATCACATTTACCCAACTTGAGCTTTTCTGTCCTACATTACTTCAAAAAGAGTGATCTAGTATCTCCAGTGATGCTTCATTTGACACTTTAATTGCTGTTTTTTATGGAAAGTTGGGGTCATCAAGCCTCTGACTTGATATCTCATAAAACGGTATTGTTTTTGCTGCTTGCAGCCTCTGCTGATAGTTACATTCTTTGCTCTTTTGATTTGAGTGTTTTCCCAACATTGTTTTAAAGTGTAATGAAAAATGGGCCACATTCTGGGCAGATATCCAGCTACAGTTCTTCAGAGCTACTTGGACTATAAGCCTGGCAGTATACTTGAAACAAATCAATTTTGGCATGTTCACATAGGCATAATGCCAAGTTTAGGACTACAAAAAGAGTGCTGAATGTATCGGTCAATCAGATAAGGTGTGATATCCTGGTCAAAAATAATGAAACATTAATTTGATGATTTTTCAAACACAGCACGCCATTGTTGTCCCAGAATGCAAGCTGTATGGTTGATAAAAATCAGCGACTCAGAGTCTAGAAAAGGTTGTTTTTTAGTGTGTATCTGTGTGTCTGGAAAATGTGTGTAAAGTGTGTCAGTTGTTTGCTGTGGCTGAATTTTCCTCCCAGGCAGGTCGGTCTGCCTCCCGCCACTTCTTCCACAGAACAAGCCAACGAATCTCCTGCACTGTACTTCAGCTTGTAGACACCGCCATACCCTGCCGTCCCCTGCACACAGATATACTATGCTGCTAAATACCGCTTCACATATATTCTTTTAGATTTTCTCCACCTTCTTGTCAAGAATAGCTTTGGATACCTTTCAAGATGCCTGCACTGTGGCGTCACAATGAAGTGATATTATTTTTGCAACATGTGGTTGCATGGTTGAAATGAAAGGTCAAAATAGGATTGAAAGGACTACAATGGCTGGTCTGCATCTGCATCATGGAGTCCAGGGCTGTCTGTTCTTGCTGTGGCCTTAGAAAAAAAGAAACCTTTTTCTTTCTCTTTTTTCCTCCCACCACAGCTGACTCACAGCTGGAAAAACTCAACTTCCTGTGTAGGTCCTAACAGATCTGTAATGTGGACGTATTTGCTTTACATTTTTTCTTTCTTCTTTTACAACAGTGCACTCTGTGTCATATTTTGCCAGGCTTGAGAAAACAAGTGTTTTCTGTTGGCACAGGAGCGCTGTTTTCCTTGCACCATAATGTATAGAGTATAAACGATGAGCATCTGTTTTCAAATCTACTGTATCTCCCTTATTAAATACTAAAAAGTTAAGGGAATTTCAAATTTTAGTCACAGTGCATTCTTTGTTACTTTGTGGTGAAGAGATGTCGTTGCATCTTTCATTGTAACCGATTACTGTGTCAACGACTGGTAGAAAACTCTAAATTTGGTATTATGACTCGAACCTTATCAACAGAACATGATTATATGGCCCATTTAAGCAGCTCAAACTATGAAGATGAATGTAATTTTTTTTCCATTGCTCAGGCCAAATTTTGCGACCATATTTCAAGTGTTTTACAGACTTTGGTTTCGGCTTGATTTATGTTTTCTGTGACATTTCTGAGCATTCCTCTGGGCTCAGCGGCTCTCCCTTGGCTCTCTTTAGCCCCCAGAGCTTTAACTCTCTCAACATGTCTGGAGCAGTGCGGTGATATACAATGACAAGAGTGTTTGTGAATGTCAACAGATACAGTCCCTTCATTTCCTTGTGTTTCCCTAGTTTGTTTGCTTCATTGTGGTGCAGCAGTCTTAGAGGATCCTTTTATTGCCTTGGCCACAGTATTATTTGGCATTCTGTGTAAGTTTGCATGTGTAGTCCATCCCACTCTCCCGAAGTGAGATGTAAGAGTAGTGCTTTAACTAACTTTTGAAGCAAGGCAGCGTGCTTGTTGGCTAAGAACTAAAAACAGTATCTATGGTGAGTGTTAAGTAATACACTGTGTTTTGCAAGATGTTTTAACTACAGCAGAGAATCCTTTAATGTGGTCTACTGGAGGGTTTATTGTGTAACTGAACAAATTTACTCTAGGCTATATAAATATCATTCCAAATGAATCTCATATCGCTACTTTCTGACTTCCAGGTACACCCAGCCATGATCGAGGACAAGGGTCACCGTGTGACTGACTACTTTGTGGTGGCCGGCCTGACAGACAAGTCTACGCCCTTGGAGCAGGATCTGTCAGAGACCAAGTCCAGTGGACCCAAGGCACCCATCACAGACCTGGCTGTCATTAACAGGTCGGCGGGAGAGGCGGTGCCCGAAGGCTACACTTGTATCGACAGCACCTACAGCGGCCAGCCGGCCAACCTTAATCATGGCAGTCTCAAGAGCCCTGAGCTATTCCTGTGCTACAGGAGGGGTCGAGGGAAGCCTCCTCTCATTGACATTGGGTGAGTCAGCAGTTTGTTATAGTCAGTGTTGGTAATCTGAAATGTGTATATGCCTGCAGCAGCTGCTGACTCATTATAAGTGGCTTCAATTATCTGATGCTGAAAATGTGTTCCACTGTTTGGCATCACATGAGAGCACACTCTTCGCAAAGTGTAGAACAAAAACTTGGATGTGGATTAATCTTATCTTACAAAAACTTACAAGAACTTGGACGTGGATTAATCTTAGCTCCAGTTCAAGCACATAACTCCCAAATCTCATCTTCTGCTGTTCTCTCTGAGTTACAGTGGATTGAGAAGTTCAGTGTGTGACTGTGATGGAAATATGGTGGAAGAAGGAAAAAGCTTTGAGGGGAATGAAAAATAATCAACCTGAGAAAAGCAATTACACATACAGAGTATGACTAAAGATCCCCAAAGTGTCCTGCCTTAGAACTAACCGCTAGCATTTAACATGCAGCAAATCGACCGGATGAAGGCCCTTATTGTTAGCTTTGTTCGCATTTCTTAGGTTACTTTGAAGTAACTTTCAGTTTGTCACATTGAAGTTCAGCTTTGATGGCACGACAAAACATATTTCAGAGGTGGAAGGAAGTAGGCGTGTTGACTACTTGATTCCCTCACCCTATTTCGTCATGGAGTTCTATTCAGCCAAACCTCTTGGCGTCTATCCATCGATAGGAATTTTCCTGCTTCCTTCTATTATCGTATGAAAAGGGAACTCCATTTTGATTTATTTCATCTAGTCAACTAAGCCTAAAGGTACAGGAGCTCCTAGTTACCCACAGCGGAGAAAAAATGTCGTTTCATCATCAGTTTTTTTTTTTAATACCTGTTAACTTGTCGGTAGTAAATGAACAGGCAGTATCGCATGTGGTAATGCTTCATTGAGAACAATGACAGAACTGCCGGTGGCTTTTTAGTCCCCACACCTTGGTCTTTTTCTAAAGCCCTTTTTTTGTCTCCTGTATTCTACTTTGTTCTGTGATGGATTTGTTCCATTTCATGTTCTATTAATGTGATTCCCCCTCTGCTAACTGTAGCTTTAAACTGCAGAACTACATAAAACCCTCATGAAACACTGCAGCCGTTGGTGCTCCTGAGTATAAACAGAAGATCGTATGTCAAGTCATGTTTCCTTTAAGAGATTGCGCAACCCGGACATATGGGGTGGAGAAAATAGAAGTAAACTCACATTCAAGGGATTCACAGTCATTGTTGAGCCGACTGTGTACTTTGTTTTCATTCGCTGAAGCAACAAATCGGTCCTGCAGTTTAATGAGGCTAAATAACGGATTTCACTCGCCTGTCTTCCCTTCTATGTTGCTGCAAACATAGGCAATATAAGAGACTCCTAATAAAAATTTATGACTGGGCTCTATTATCAATAAGAGATGATTGTTTGTTTAAAGATGCCATACATGGATGCTTGATAGCATTTGTTTCCCCCATTTTGCCATGTTGTGGTTGCACGATGAGAGAGAAGGTCAGTAAATATTTTGGGCCATGTTGCAACACTGGTGTCTTTTACCATCAGCTGACAGCTCTCAAACCCGCTAGTTGTCTTATACCACTGAAAGCATAAATGAAAAACAAGCAACCTGTAAATCATTCATTCTTCCTTCTGCTGTCAGTGAAGCCCACATTCCCAGCCCGGGGCTGCACAGCGTCACGACTCACTGTGCCCATTAGGGCTCTGTTTTTGTCGCCTAAATGAGAATTTGCTGGCAACTTTCCTCCTGGCCTCTTTAGGTTTGTCCTGCGCTCTTTTCAGAATAAATGGAGTGTTTCAGGACTATTATAGCTGCAGTGGCTGCCCTGTAGCCCACAAAAGATTAAAAAATGTGTTTCGGCATCCATTTTAGATTAAAGAGTGCAGCAATCAAAAACTTTGGCCTCCCACATGGCATTGTCCAGATGGAAAGGGAGGACATGGGGCATTCTGATATAGAAGCCCTGCAGTCACGCAAGGTTCAAGACAGTGGGGCACTGATTGCTTTCCTGATTTCAACTTTTTGTCGTGTGATATTTCACACCAGGAGTGATGAGCAAGCAGAGACTGAATAAAATTTGGCAGACAACCATATTATTACATGCAAGTGTTCATTTTGTACTAAGCTGGATACTGAATTCTTGATATGTTGACAATTTTCCCTTCTCTGGAATTTGAATGAGTCAGCTTGTAAATATGTCTGATTCACATCGTCCATTGAAGACCGGCGTCTCACAGAGGCCTCAAAGGGAAACCAGAGCTTTAAGAAGAAAGTCAGTTGTGCCGACCACACACTGATCCTCCCTGTAAAACAGGAGAGCTAGAGATTATCCTCACCATGGAGCCATGAAATCCCCTGAACCACCCCACCCTGACCCCACCCCATCCCCCCTGAAAGAAAAGAAAAAGAAAAATCAGGCTGAGTATGGAATTATATAGTCATAAGGCAGTATTGTAATGCACACTTTCTTGCTTGCTGACTTTTTCAAACTGAGGGTTAATTGTTAGCATTCAAACCTGAATATCCTCGTATTTGCATCATTTCAATGCCAGTCGTTTATCCTCTGATGACAAACTTTGTTTAAGAAATAAAAACCTTTCTTACAGCAAAACTGCTTCCAGCACAGCTCTTTATCTGAGCCACTTAAGTGTCTATGAGAGCTTTGTAATGTGTGTGGGCATGATGTCAGCTCTTTGTACTGCTCTGCTATCTGCCATCTTAATTTCCTCACCATTTTAAACACTTTGGTACTCAAGACAGCTGTATAGACTTACTCTAGTAGCACATCTTTAACGCTCTTCTCTGTCCTTTTGTACACAATCACATCTACATTTTCGAAGGAGGTACAGAAATGTGTTGTGTTTGTCAGGGTTCTGTATGAGGGCAAGGAGCGTCTCATTCAGGGCTGCGAGGTCATCCAGGCCACACCGTACGGACGCTGCGCCAACGTCAACAACAGCTCGGCTACCTCGCAGCGTATCTTCATCACCTTCCGCCGAGCGCCACCCGTCCAGCCTCAGAATTCCCTGGCAGTGACAGACATCTGCGTCATTGTCACCAGCAAGGGTGAGACGCCACCGCATACCTTTTGCAAAGTGGACAAGAACCTCAACTGTGGCATGGCAAGTCTAAATTTTTCTTCCTTAACCTCCTTAGCTGCATCATTCCTCCTAAGAGAAAAAATATGATATCTATACCACCTTGTTTTAACCTTTCAGTGGGGCTCCAGTGTGTTCCTGTGTTACAAGAAATCCGTATCTGCATCCAATTCCATCAGTTACAAAGCTGGTGAGTAAGAGTTACATACTCCGGATGGCCTACCATGTAAATTTTATATATTTTCTAAAATATCATCATCTCTTCAGCTGTCATTTATCATCCGTGCCCTGAGAAGTGTTTGCCCTTTCGTTCTTTGTCTCCCTTGTATCATTTTCAGTTTTGTGGCTTAGTTTACTTCATGTCATAATTAGTGCTTTATTCCTCAGTTTCTGTGTTTTCTGGCTTTCACATGAACCATATTTGATGAGTCTCCTCTTATGATTAGCTTTTCTGGTTCCAGAATCACAAATAAAAGCGATTACTATCTTTCAAACTACTTGCTAGCCCTTTCTTTAAAACAGACTATTTTTTAAAGTTTTTAAAGATCTGGCTTCGTTCTTTTGCAATTTTCATTCTAAACTTAATTTTTAGTAAAAATTAAATCAATTAGAAATTAAGTGAAATCTGAGATCTGCAGTTACCCTCATTTAAATATTGCACATTAGATAGTGTTGGAAGTCAGAAATGTCACAAATGACAGTTTTGAATTAGTAGGTCATAATAGTGAAGTAGTGAGCCTGTTGACTGACTATTTACTGACTATTCCATTTTTATCATTCTAACATTCTTTTCTTTTTTTTTTTGGAAATTGGTCTTCATACACTATAATAATTGTTAAAATGTTTCACGATAATAATAGTGGTAATTATTATTATTTATTTTATAATAATAGTAGTAATTATTATTATTTACACAATTTTGCAGCCTTGTTAAAAGATGCATAATCTTGAATTAAAAAATATTTTATAAATAGAAATTATGCATTGTGTGCTTTTGCAGTCAGCCTTACTTATGTTTTTGCTTCCAAGCACAAGCAAATGACACCTTCAGTGTGTATCTTAGATAATGCATCAAATTGTGATAATTCAATGCAGCTTAACCTTTCTTTGCAATTTGCAATTTTCATTCTAAACTTAATTTTTAGTAAAAATTAAATCAATTAGAAATTAAGTGAAATCTGAGATCTGCAGTTACCCTCATTTAAATATTGCACATTAGATAGTGTTGGAAGTCAGAAATGTCACAAATGACAGTTTTGAATTAGTAGGTCATAATAGTGAAGTAGTGAGCCTGTTGACTGACTATTTACTGACTATTCCATTTTATCATTCTAACATTCTTTTTTTTTTTTTTGGAAATTGGTCTTCATACACTATAATAATTGTTAAAATGTTTCACGATAATAATAGTGGTAATTATTATTATTTATTTTATAATAATAGTAGTAATACACAATTTTGCAGCCTTGTTAAAAGATGCATAATCTTGAATTAAAAAATATTTTATAAATAGAAATTATGCATTGTGTGCTTTTGCAGTCAGCCTTACTTATGTTTTTGCTTCCAAGCACAAGCAAATGACACCTTCAGTGTGTATCTTAGATAATGCATCAAATTGTGATAATTCAATGCAGCTTAACCTTTCTTTGCAATTTTCAATGACTTGATGCTTCATAAACAACTTGGCCTTTCACACAATTTATTGTATAACACATGTATAATCAGTGGTCATATGAATGTGTCTGCACACACACACCCATGCAGACACACATGCTAGCTTTATCTTTTTCGTCAGTCTTTTTCCTGTGAGGGTATTGTTTATTCATCTCAGACAACGGCATATCCTGCCACGCCCATTATTTGTGTCTGTAGGCTTGTTTGGGTGTGCGCATGTTCACATAAGAATGTTGGTGCCCTGTCAGAATGGCATCTAACCAAACACCAAGTCACACTGAGAGACAGATCAGTTATTTCCTGAAAATGAAACCAGAGTTTACTGATTGATGACTATGTTTTTCATCTGAACTGGAAAATACTGATCTCTCTTTTCAAACTTCGGGATTTTTTTTTCACACTACATCACTATAATCCTTGAGTTCATATTCCTTTTTTTCTCTCTCTCCAGGTCTTATCTTTCGTTATCCAGAAGAAGATTATGAGTCTTTTCCTCTGTCCGAATCTGTCCCTCTGTTTTGTTTGCCTATGGGTGCCAAGATTGAGTGCTGGGCACCAAATACACGCGATCCTCTGCCCGTCTTCTCCACATTCGTCTTAACCATCTCATCTGGTGAAAAGGTGAGACACAGCTCCAAAGAGAAAGCTGTCATGGAAGAAAAATGAATAAAGGCTACAGCCGAAAAGCTGCATTTATTAAAAGAACACTGCTACTCAAAAAGTTCATGCACTCATTAGATTTCTGTCAAGGCTAAACTGACTAGGAAACCAAAAAATGGTAAAGGAATCTGTCCGTCTCTGGTTGCAGGTGTATGGATCAGCCATCCAGTTCTATGAGCCATATTCAGTGGATAATTTGAGCGAGAAGCAGAAGATCCAGCTCGGCCTGCTCACCACAGTGGAGAAGAAGATGATCCCCAATCGGCCTGTAAACACCAATAAATGCATCTGTTTGCTTTCCCACTGGCCTTTCTTTGAGTCCTTCCGCAAGTTCCTGATGTTCCTCTACAAACTCTCTGTCTCAGGCCCACATCCTCTGCCTATTGAAAAGTAAGAACCTCCTCGCAGCTAGAGACATTTTTATATAATATGTTGGAGAAGTTAATTCTAGACACCACAGATCTCAACGCACACATTGTAATAGGTTGGATGTGGTTGCTGTATACAGTGTATTAGAAAACAATTTAAAAACAACTGTCAACATTTTGTGTCCTAGTTTTATTAAGTCGTGTTTGTATATTGCTCTCAACAGGCACATCTCACACTTCATGCACAATGTGTCATTTCCATCCCCTCAAAGGCCTAGAATCTTGGTCCAGGTGATTTTTTTTTTTCCCTTTTTACATTGTTTAGAATTGCCAAATCAAAAAATATACTTGTGTTTTTATTTTCTTTTATAATTGAAATTACTGAATTTCTCCTTCAGCTCTCAGCACATGACACCTTGATCCTCTCCCAGCCTGTGTGTACACCTTTACCCCTCAGGTACAATGAGTGATGCAGTGCTAAACATTTCTTAACAAATAATGTTCCTTTGTTACAAACATGGATGTTTTAAACATAGACTGTTTTGTTTTTAGCTCTTGTCCTTTAGTGCATATTCTGTACATGTCAGGAGATTTGGAGAAAAGTGTAAGTGAAAAGCAAAACCAATTAATTCATGTAAAAATTTTTCCAGGTCAAATCCTCACACAAAACCACCTTGGCCAATCTTAATTTTTTAGAATTTTTACACTGCCACATTACATTTTTTGGCACATTTGCAAATGATATAAGCAGTTGGAGCAATGACTCTTTCTGACTCACCTGTCTGTATCTGTGAAGGCTGCCTTAAGTTATCTGGAAAAGTTACAGAAATGGTGACTGCCAGGTCTTTGTTAAAACTGCTGCTAATGGATATTTACTTTAATGCGACCTGCCACTGTTGCTGCCTTTTATGATTGTGATAGAAAGAAATATCAAGCTAAAAAGGAAATTAAAGGGATAAAAGGAAAATCTAAAAAAGGAAAAGTCACGAACAATGTGACAGCATATGCTAACACAAGTAAACTGCATTAGCAAATAGAAACAGTGGATCAAGTAGAGTCTTAGCAACACTGACCAAATGACAGTAAATGGGATATTGTCTTAACATTGCAAAGTCCATCCTCAGAAATGACTGTCAAATTGGATCAATGCCACACAGACTCAAAAGACATTTTCCATTGTAAGCTTTTGTAGTCAACTTTTACTTGTCAGGTTATTGGAAAGCACTATACTGTAAGATGATACTGTTATTTTTACCACCACCACACTGTTATTTTTCACATTTAAGCGAGGTCCAGATGTTGATATATTAAAATTCCTAACAAGTAAAATGTTTGTTAAACGTTTGAAATGGCATGCAAGCTAAATTTCATCTCACTTTGGATTATTTATTATTTACCATTGTTAACTTTAAAATTACATGTGCCTGCGTTTCTGCCTTGTTCACTTGTTTTACTCTTACATAACTCATGTCTCACTCTAGTTACAAGCCCTAGGTTCAGAACGTTTACTCCTTCCGTTCAAACAACTCCTTTCTCCCATTTTTCTCCCATCCCTTTATTTCGTGTTGTTTTCCATTCCCTCCCTGTCAGCGGGGCAGACTACGGCACTCTGCTATTGAACCTCGGCTCAGAGAACTGCGCCACACTGCTGCACTTTGTCCTTCTGGAGAGCAAGATCCTGCTGCACTCTCTCCGGCCCGCTGTGCTCACTGGAGTGGCTGAGGCTGTGGTGGCTGTGAGTAGGCTCCACCATATGAGTTTCATGCAATCATACTTGAACATGTGCAGCAGAATTACCAGCAAGATTGGATTTTAGGAATGT
Organism: Istiophorus platypterus; assembly: GCA_016859345.1. Lineage (NCBI taxonomy): Eukaryota > Metazoa > Chordata > Actinopteri > Istiophoriformes > Istiophoridae > Istiophorus > Istiophorus platypterus. The sequence continues at coordinate 11,085,105 of CM029132.1, read as the reverse complement.
GTGCTGCTCTCTCATCCGCTTAAAATATCAGTTCAGTTCAATTTCCTTAAAATCTGTGGCTGCAATAGAAGATAAAGCTACTCCAAACTTTAAATACATGTCACTTAAAACACAAATGACAAAAAACTCATTATTATCACCTATTTTCAAACTGATAAATTGACTCCCGCATAACAATAAGTGTGTCTAAAGCTTATTGTGCAGTAGTTATAAAGTTCTTTATCTTATCTCTCCATTCTGCCCCTACATCACATTTCTATAATTCCCGACATATGAGCATATTTAAGATGAGAAACATATAGTGAGCATGTTAAAATCTCAGCACATCTTTATCTTTATTTTTTATTTTATATATATATATATATATATATATATATATATATATATATATATATAATTGCCTCATAGATGAGAAGTGCTTTATGTAATTTCTTAAACACTTCAATCATTAATTTGATCCGATGGCTGATGACAGTAACAGCACTAAGATCAAACAGCCTGTTTTACGTGTTCAGCAGTATTGTGATCAGTTCCACATGTATCGTGTCATTTCTTACATTTCTTCAGGCATTTCATCAAAATCACTATCATGCCTTCATTGAATTCTACAGCTAATCTTTTTCTTCACACAGAAACATGTGATAGTGATGCTTCTGGCAGGGGTTTAACATGAGACACTTCTTTTAATAGATTTATATAAGACTCTAGTTGCCACCACAACTAAAAAGAGTCTTATTCACAGCAGAGTTGTCTGAGTTGTCTGTAATATCTGGGTTGAAATCCTCAGAACATAAACACAAGTTGAGTAATTATCCTGAATGAACGGGTTATAAAGTCTAGTCTGTTAAGTTAGCCATTTTCATTCTCATAAAATTCAAATGGGATGAGGATATTAGTAATCATATCATTATAGCTATATAATAATATATATCACCCTGCAGTTCTAACTGTTCCAACTACATGTTACTGTTTCTACCTCCAGCGGCTGTAATGTAAACCCCCTACCACTGTCTGCCTAATTGGAGTAATCCTGCTTCTCCCTCTTGTCTCTCTTCAGTTGATCTTCCCCTTCCAGTGGCAGTGTCCCTATATCCCCCTGTGCCCACTCTCTCTGGCAGGCGTCCTCAATGCTCCTTGTCCATTCATAGTGGGCGTGGACTCCCGCTACTTTGACCTTTATGACCCACCACCAGATGTTGTCTGTGTGGACCTGGATACCAACACTATCTACCTGTACGCTGTGTTTTGATACTAAAACCCATGTTACTGCCCTGCCTTGTACTGTATATTTACAGCTCAATTTGGTGTTGAATAGCTGTCTCAAGTACTACTGCAACAGATTTGCTACACTAAAGGCACGTGGCATTTTTATGTGCAGCTCTCCGGTTACTCGCAGCTAAATAAGTCAGTTGTATTGTGTGTTACAGGTCTGACGAGAAGAGACACAGCAACTGGAAGAACCTCCCGAAAAAGCCCTGCAAGAGCCTCATTAACTCCCTGAGCAACTTGCACCACCAGCTGGGCAGTGGTACAAACAACATCTTATGTCTGCATACAGGATTAAACAGAATGTGCCGGGACAGGAGAACCTTACAATAATATCCAGCTAAATACAACATTACCACAAATATGATACTAAAAAAATGACCCATGGATTTGAATCATTATCACAGTCAAAAAAAAAACAAAAGAAACTTAAACATTATTGGCTTCAAAAGGTAGTATGAATAGCAGGGCTATTGTATTGGTTTACATTATACTCCAATGTGCACATGATATTTTGTTTATCCCCTGTAGTCTTATGTGGAGCCCTGAAACTGACACATTGAAAGGTTATTAGACAAGTAAAATAATACGACTGAAGAAATCAATGAACAATATTGGTGGTTTAATGATGATGATGATAATAACAGTAATTAATAATAATCTTTATATATTTGGCATTTTCAAAATAAAAAAATTGCAATTAGGTCAAGTAAATAAGATGATTGCAGTATAAAAGCATATATCTCGGCTTAAGTTGTTGTTTTTTTCTGTTTTTAAAGAGTGTATACAGCTATAACAGCACTGTATAAACTATTGTAAAAGTAGCATTTTAGCCAGAAAGCTTACACCTGCAAATTTAGTTAACTGAAGATACCTACTTGATCTTGCAACAATCCTTTTAAAAACAGTATCTTCACCAAGGACCATAATGCTGAGGAAATTTAATGATGCAGGGAAAATAAATTTGTACCAAAAAACCCCAAATATTAAAAAAATGCAGTTGAACAATAAAAAGACCTAATAAAGGATAGATTTTGATTTTAATTTTTTTTTCCACACAAATTTAAGGTTTTAGGAAAAGTAGAAAGTTTATATTTCTTCTTACACACATTTGAATTATTTAAACAACAACTGATTTATTGATGTAATCAATTCTTTTTTTTTACTCATCTCATAACCTTTTAAAACATTTTGTCAGTTTTAGACTACAGTTGATGAGCAAATTGGTTGTAAAAACACCTTTGAAATCTACCTTGGTTTATGTTTTGGTTTCAGTACGTCAAACAGCACAGGAAGGCTCCGCGGTGGACATGACCCCCATCGAGGCGGACTTCACCTGGCATAAGAAGAAGACGGCCCTAGAGATGGAAATCCAGGAGGCCTTTCTGCGCTTCATGGCCTCCATCCTGAAGGGCTACCGCTCCTACCTCAAACCCATCACCCAGGCACCTTCCGAAAAGACCACAGCTGCAGACTCTCTCTATGACCTACAAGGTAAACACAAGTGATTGACCGCTTACAGCTGACATAAGTTATATGGATAAAGTTTAAGAACCTCCAGATGTAGGTAATGATTCTGTTTATGGAGCAGACTGATATTTTAAAATCTGGATTTGTTGATAGATTCCTGGCTGTGTAATCTATGCATAATTTACAGCCTAAATTCAGATAGCCCTGAATAATGCTTAGTTTTATTGGCATCTCTATTTCAAGGAGCATCTCAACTATTACTCGGCCTCAAGTATTCTTAGAGATCAATAACTTTCATCTATAAAAAGAGATTACTAATGTTGTTGCTGGGAAATTGGTCCTCCCTTCCTTTTAGCTTCACTTTTCTTTTTTAAGACTTTTTCAAATAGCTGCACATGGATTGATGGATGAATGTCAGACAGGGATAATAAATATACACACATTTTTAAAATTTTTCTTTCCACTTTGTGAAGACAAACGATCAAATCCTTCAGAATCTATTTATACCAGAATCAAGAACGATGCTGCCTTTCAGTTAAACCTGAGAAACGATGCCATAAATTTTCCTTGCCGTCCTGCAGGGTTTCTGAAAAGCAGAGACCGTGCCCACCAGAAGTTCTACTCCCAGCTCACCAAGACCCAGATATTCATCCGCTTCATTGAGGAGTGCACCTTCGTCAGTGACAAGGACACCGGTTTGGCCTTTTTTGACGATTGCGTCGAAAAGGTGATTACAAGCCCAGCATCAGTCCAGTCTCATACTCTATGTAAACGTTGCCCTTTGGTTTTATGTTGTTTTGGTTTTTTCTTCCCCTGGATGTTTCTTTCCATGAACAAGTCTTTGTTTTATGTTATTTTATTGCTGGAATAACATTTGTCTGCTGGGTGACTAAGGGAGCCAAAATTTCCTCTGAGTCAATCTTTTCCCATTGCTCTATATCCTCTTTTTGCAGCTTTTTCCCTCTGATAAAATCACCGACAAGGGCACCAAGGTAATCGCTTATAAAGTAATCAGATTTGCTTGCTTGCACCTTGCCTTTTGTGTTTGTGACTAACATTAAAAGGTAATTAAATTAACCATTTTCTTCCATTGATAAATGTTTTGACCAAGGGTCATGAACATTTCTTTTCCTCCATCCTTGAATCCTAACCAAATTCAAGTATGTTTTACTTCTTTATTAGAAAAGTATAAAAGATTGTAATATCTGTAGTTGTTTACTTTCTCTCATCAGAGAGGAAATGAGTAGTGTGTGATATTAGTAAAACTGAAAACATAGTTTTCAGTATCACTAATGCTCTTAATGTGATCCTCACTGCAGGTTGAAGGAGAGTCACTGGAGGACACAAGACTTCTGGAGCTGGACGAGTCTCAAAAGAGTGAGCACACGGTGTTTGTTATGCCTCCTGAACCTCCAGCTGACACTGGACCTGACCCTGCTGCTCCATACACGTGAGTCATTTTAAACTGCAGGTGATTAAATCTTGAGCAAATAAAACTACACAAAGAAGAGCATGTGACCATCCTGATAACTGTCCCCTGTGAATTTATTTTAAAATGTAACAACCCTACTTCTTGTCTTCCAGTTATAAAAGTTTCCCCAGATTGCAGATGGATCTATTTGACCGTCCAAGAGTGTTGAGACCAGCACTCAGCAGCAGAGCAGCGGGGGCCAGTTTGTCCAGCAGCCCTGCACTACTGGCAAAGAGGACGAAACAGGTGTGTACATACTCACACGGTCCCACTCAGAGGTAGCAACAATAACCTGTTTCTAGCACACATCTGCGTATAAGGGCTGGGTTTTAGTAGTAACCCTAACCTGTGTCAAATTGAACGTATCGTACTTCTCATCTGCTGCTATTCTAAATATCACCTCCATCCAACAGGAGATCAAGCTAGCCTACAAGATGGCAAAGCGGTTCTACTCCAACCCTCCGCTGTGGGCCCGCTGTCTCTTCAGTCACTGCTACAGCCTGTGGTTTATCTGCCTGCCAGGAGCTGTGCGTCTGGCCAAGTCTAAAAGCCGAGCCATGCAGCAGGCGTACAACGTCCTTCTGAAGATGAGGACCAATGAGGTGGAGGTGCTGGATGAGGTACGGTCAAATTAGGTGCAATTTAGACTATCCCTAATTGAATCAAATGTTCTTCATAGTTTGCATGTACAGACCTCCTTGTGTATTGCTGGAATGATACTATGGTGAATTATGCCTTTTCAAGTCCATGTCAAATTAATGTTAATATTTCCAATCCTCTGGCTTTAGGTGTGTTACAGAGTGGTTATGCAGCTCTGTGGTGTGTGGGGTCTTCCTGTTATGGCTGTGCGAGTCCTGGTTGAGATGAAGAAAGCTGGAGTACAGCCCAATGCCATCACATATGGATATTACAACAAGGTTATATATGGCAAAACACTTCCCTACGATGTTAAAACAAATCTCCAGTTTGCAGAAAAGTACCAGTAGATAAATACAAAGAGGAAAAACTTCTACGACTTGCACTAGCATTCTCTTGAATATTTCACCTAAGACTTAAGCCAAAACCCCAATTTAAAAGCCGACTTCCTGTGTCCTGATCCTTGAATCCGTTCCCTCTGCAGGCTGTCTTAGAGAGCCCATGGCCCAGTCGAAACCGCAGCGGCCTCTTTATGTGGACCAAGCTTCGTAATGTGCTTCGAGGAGTAGCGCAGTTCAAGAATGCTCTAGACCGACTTCCAACTTCCACAAAGGAACCCACACTTAGTACCACAGGTGGGAAAGGAACATGCAGTATGATAGCGCTGGATAATGGGAGAGACTTAGAGATGTCTCAGCATAATTGTCAGTATAAGATCTATCACACCGTCTGGTTTTCACTCATTCTGTTTCCTTTTTTTTCTCCCACACACTTTTTTCTCTCTGTGTCCTTCTCTAGTCGTATCCATAGGAGGAGCAGCTGTCACTGACGCTGACCGTTTGAGTCATGGAAGCGCTGACAGCTCGAATGAGGTCAATGGTGAAGAACATAACCTATTCGCCCACAGCCATGCCATGGAAGATACAGCAGACAACCGCTGTAGTGCAGGTAACGTCTCCCCAGAGCTCTAAAGTTTTAAAGCTCTAATGGTCAGAAACAGGGCTGGATTGTTTTGAAAACGCTGTGACCATTGCTGAGATCTGGAGATGCAGTCCAGCTAGAACGCACAGCCACGTCCTGTAGGTTGTAAATAAATACTCAGTTAACCTAGTTATCTAAACCCTTCTATATCGGTCTACTGAAGTACTGCATTCCCATATCTTAGCAATTGAGTCGATGGGTAAAATGTTAACCAATTCAAAAAGAAAAAAAGACAAAAAATATTGAAGTAAGACCAGGATTGTTAAAAAAAAAAAAAAGGAAAAGCACATCTCCTCTAATTATATCTACTCCAAAAATATTAAATTTAAATATAATATATATTAGTATGGAATGGTTTGTGTGATTTTGTGATCCACAGGAAGACAATCCGATCAGGGCTACGGCTCCAAAGATGAGTTACACCAGGAGCTGGTAGAGCCTTCACATGCAGCTGCCCTTTCAGTGGAAGAGAGAAACAGTGCCAAAGCACAGCATAATGGTAAGAGAAGCTACCTCCATTACCATGTGCTGTATGTGTATTAATACCCCATTTCCTTCCTCCACATTGATGTTGATGTGTTGACTATGTATTACCAGGAAGTGACGTTGTGGGCTCGGTTGACAGTGCAGTAGCAGTAGCAGAACCCCCCAGTCCTGTTGATGTGCTTTCACCTGTCCCTAGTATTGTGAAGTTGTCCACAGGAAGCTTTGATGGAGAAACAGGTGAGGAAGAAGATGAGGCCTTTAATTTGAACTAAAATGTGGCTTTGAATAGTTTTAGAGTGCTATTGTCACTTCTCTGATCTTTTTTATGATAAGTAGATTCTCTTGATTTTCACTGGAAGTTTTAACTGTTTCAACCCAAATTAAGTAGGACATTCTCACACCTGTATTTACCTTATAGGTGCAGGAAAGCTGTTCAGGAGACACAGCAAGAACGATAATGTGTCCCTCCCTGATCATGATGCCCCACTGGCATCAGGGGATGTAGCCAACCAGCCTCAACAGCAACGACAGAAATCCTTTGCTGAGCGTAGCTGTAGCTTCAGTGCTGAAACCCGTGCTGGAATGCTCCTGGAGAAAGGGGTGGACCACAGCAGGATGGGCGCCGATGCACGTATCCTGACTGCTGTGCTCTCTGCTGGCCAAAGTCCACCCCCCAGCAGTGTGTCCAAAGCACTCTTTAAAGATCTGGAGGAGGAGCCCGAAGATGATCGGGGCTTGATACTTGCGAAGCTACCAGCAGAAGAGGGGCTCAGTGCGCCAGAAAAAGGGACAGAAGATGATAAAGATGTGGAGGGGACTGAGGTAAAAACGGAAAAAGAAGAGAGGAAACAAACTGAAGCACAGGAGGATGAGTCTGGGGCGCGAGGAGCAACCCTTGAGAGGGCGGATGTGGAGGCGGGTGCTGATCCACTTTCCCTCCTGGTGTCAGAGAACGAGGAGTCTGCCTCCGTTACCAGCCAGGAGCCACCGCGCTCCATGCCTGCCGTCGTGTCTCGCAATCTGGCCGAGGAGATCGAAATGTACATGAGCCTGCAAACCCCTCTGGGTGTCAAGTCCTCCAGCATGGAGCTCCAGCAGCCCCAGGGAGACTCCACCGACTGCACTGACGCCCCACAGCCCAAACAGCCTGTTGAGCGCAGGGCCAGCCTTCCCGTGCCTCCTGTCAAAACTCCAATTGGCTCTCCAGGTGACACACCAAAGCGTAGCCCCAAAACCGTTACTCGCTCCAAGACATTTGCCGCAAAAACGAAGACCCCCGCCAGCACTACTGCTAGCCCAGGTGTTAGATCGTCCTCACTAACGGCCCTGGTCAAGTCCTCACAGGGAGGCTCTCTGGGCTCAGTCATAAACTCCATCTCAGGCATCAAGATGGACACTCTACTGTCAGGACCTAAAATTGATGTGCTAAAGTCTGGCATGAAGCAGGCAGCAAATGTAGCCAGCAAAGTGTGGGGGGCAGTGGCATCAGCTTACTCCTACTCAGATGATGAGGTGAGTGTCCTTTAAAGGATAATTCCAGATATATAAAATTATTCTTTGACTTAAAAAAATATGGGGCTTTTTCCCCATGCAAACGAAAAACAAGCACCAAATCTAACTTTATTCTGCAGGATGAACAAGCTCAGGGTGGTGGTGGCTTCCCAGTACATCTGGATGAACACATGTTGGCTGCACATGATGTAGATGAGAGTCCTGAAAGAGGGGCCATCCCAGGCTTGGTGGCCAACGGTTTGAACCAGAGCTGCACCAGCCTGGGCAGCAGCAGTGGCAGCAGTGACACAGGCCGAGGGACCCACCAGACACGTAAGGACACACACGATCTCTGGTGTAAATATATAGGCGAGTTGGAAGAGATGAGCTAACTAGGTGCTTTGTTAGGTCATGAGACCTGTGGTATCAGCTGTCAAAGTCAGATTTGTATCCATCTCTAGATCCAACTCCAGGACGAGCAGGCAGGGGTCCTGACTCTGAGCAGGGATCCTCACATCACGCCTCCTCCTCGAGCATTTACCAAAACTGTGCATTAGAGGTAAGACATAATATAATACAACCAACCACTGTGATAAGCTTAGCTTGTGCTGCTTGTATGAGTATCTGGGAGTTTAAATTTCTCTGCTGACAGGTGCTGATGTCAAGTTGCTCCCAGTGCCGCTCCTGTGAAGCTCTGGTGTATGATGAGGAGATCATGGCGGGCTGGACGGCGGACGACTCCAACCTAAACACCAACTGTCCTTTCTGTCGCACAGCCTTTCTCCCCTTATTGCATGTCGAGTTTCATGACTTGCGCACAATCAGCGGGTAGGAATATGTTGTCTTAGTATTTCTCCCCTGGCCCTATTTTAAAATGATGTGAAGATGATTTCTAAAGCAGAATAATATAAAAACGTCCCCTGACTGGAAACAAAGGTCCTAACAGATACAGATTAACTATATTCTGTGGTTTTCCCTTTCAGGTTCTATATGAATCCCAGTGCCTCAGGAGACAGTATCCACAGCACCAGTACCCATCCCACAGTGAGCAGTTCAGCTGATATTAAGGCACCGGACCTTATCTCTTTCCCTGAAGAGGAGCCTAGGGAGACTCCTGATAATCATCCAGGAACACATAAGAGGTACAACTTGAACCAACCCTGCAGGGATCTATTCACAAAGTATTCAAAAAGTTTAATATCTGCCCAGTTGCTTTCCTGACTCCACTTTGCCTGGTGTGTTTCTAGTCTGATTCCAGAGCCAGTGCAGTCAGACCCCCTGGGTCTGTTGGAGCACCACGCGGCAGGGAAGCAGCAGAGCTGCACTGGGACGTCACTGACACGCAGCAACAGCGTTGGAGGTCCGCTGCAGAACCTGGACTACTCCCAGAGACCTGGGCACGGTGTTTCCACAACCAGCCTGCCCTCTAGCCTGCAAGAGGTGTCGGTCAGTGTCGCATACTATCACAATCTAACCCTGTTGCTCTTAAATTTTGAAGGTAATGATAATAATGGAATGCAATGTGTGTGTGATTGTCAGGATGGCATGGGGACCAAACGGCCAAACCCCAGGCCTGTGTCTGTACCGTACCTCAGCCCTTTGGTGCTACGCAAGGAACTGGAGACCCTGTTGGAGAATGAGGGGGATCAGGTAAAGTACCAACTCGCTTTATAGTTTTGACTCAAGGCCCTGAAAAATGTATTCCCCTATAAATCCAGCTTCTCTTTGCCCGTCCAGGTGATCTACACTCACAAGTTCCTTAGCCAACACCCCATCATCTTCTGGAACCTGGTGTGGTATTTCCGTCGCCTGGACCTGCCCACTCACTTACCTGGTCTCATTCTCACCTCTGAACACTGCAACAATGGAGTACAGGTTGGAGACTTCAAATTTCACCTATTAGTAGTTTTTCTTTCTCTTTCATTATTACTTTCCTTTCACTAACGCATTTCTATTTGCACTTAGTCAAATAGGCCTGATGGAGCCAGCTCATACTTTCTCACACAATGTCCAGGTTTAGTTTTTTGTATTTTGTTTTATTCTTGATCTTTTTTTATTTCATTTTTCTTTTCTTTTTTTTCTTACCTAAATGGTATCGTTCTGACAGTAATACAACCAAAACGTTTATCTTTGCAGCTGCCTCTGACATCACTGTCCCAGGACAGTAAGCAGGTTTACGTCCAGCTCCTTTGGGACAACATCAACCTACACCAGGAACCGGAAGACCCCCTCTACCTACTGTGGAGGACCTTGTGTGAGTATGCACACAAAGAAACAATGAAGCCGTCACGTCCACCCCCATATGTTAGATGTGGTGTTTGACCCCTCTACATCCTGTGAAATAACACACAATCAAAGCCACTGTGTGTGGACTTTAAGTCTTAAGTTACTCTATTAAGGTTTTTGGTTTTTTTTATACTAAAACTAACTTTAACACAGGAGGGCACCAACATCAGCAATCTAAAATCCTGAACACCATGGCTTTAGTATGAATTGTCCAAGGAAAACCAAACTTTAGTAACTTGGTATGCATTTCTTAATAATACAAAATTGATATTATGCCCATGTTTATGCATATTTGCAATCATGCTAGACATGAATGTTTTACTCAGGTTACCCAGGCTCCAAGAAACTATTTTTTAGTTTATTTGACACAGTGACAGAGTGCACCCCATGTCCCTCACCTGTGCAGAATATCAAGGATAACGCACCAAAGTCCCTGACCTTTTCCAATGTGGTCCTGGATTTAAAAAAATCAAAAAACCCAAAACAAAACAGCATTGATGCAAGGGTACAGTGGCTTCTGCAATATCAAACTAACATCAGATCCTTACTATATATGACATGCAATGTATATCATCAATAAAATGGACAATAGAAACACAACATAAGCACATGTATATTTATTGCACCACATAAGCTAAAGGAACAACTGCCTAAACTCAACCAGGAAAAAAGAACGCTATTCAGATGAGCAAACATTCTTACATTCTTTGAACTCTATGAAAGCTGGATATTATGAACCATACTGAGTTGTAGTTGTATGCCTCTATCCTTCAAAGGTAACCACTAAAGGTTTTTATTCATTTAAATAGAGGTGAAGTTGCTCATGAAGCCGTTTTTCCAGCAATTTAGAGGTAACACTTAAGATAGAATTATGGGTGTGATTACCAGGATCTGTCCTATTGCCCTTTTCAAGTAGGAATAACTCTAGACCCACCATCCTGTTCCAGAGACACATTAACAATATGGGTTCTACAGGGTGTGTAGAAAAAATCTGACAGGTACATCATCAAGAACTGTGGCTTTACTACGAATGAGTCGACAAACTTTAAATTTTACTTAAAAGGTTTATTTGTCATGGTACAACTGTGGTTTTCCTTTGTTGCAATAACATTTTTGGCCAAAAGAGGTCAGAACTGAGGAAATTACTTAATGTGTGTGTGTGTTTCTGTTGTTTTCCTAGTGGAGAAGAAGGGGACGCTGGCTCCAACAGACCACCAGGAGATCCGTACCCTTCTCAACGCAATTGTTCGCAACATCCAGACCAACGATGTCTACGGACCAATCAACCTGTTGATCCGAGAGATCAAACGGCGCCCAGAAGGGGTCAAACGACACAGGTTTGCCCTGTTCTTCCTTTTTACTTTACCCTTTACCCCTCTTTATTGCTACAAGAAATTCCTGCAATGTTATTGCACATTTATATTCACATAATTCCACTGAAAACTAGTCTTATGTGTAATTTATGTGTTTCTTCCTCTCAGGAGTATCTATAGAGAAATAATGTTTCTGTCGCTAGTGGCCTTGGGACGGGAGAACATCGATGTGGGTGAGTGAATGTGTGAAAGGCCATCAGGCCAAATACAGTCATTTTAGAGTCTTAAGGTTGTGAAAAAGACTGAAATGAGTATATCACTGTCATTGTGATGACATTGTGAAACTGGTTCAATACCTGCAGAGGCCTTCGACAGGGAGTACCGCCTGGCTTACGACGCACTGAGCGCCGAGCAGCTCAAGTCTCTGCACCGCATCGATCGACCGCCCACCTCCAGCGTCCAGTGGTGCCTTAAATGCTTTGGAACCCCTTTCATCTGACCAACAGCAACAGTAGCAAAGATGGTCCTGCGTAACAGGAGTAGGGGAAGAATTGGTCGGTGGCCTGGGGGGTGTGTGGAAATTTTTTGTAATAAACACCTCCAAATGTCCAAACAAGGTACTACTTCTTCCCCCATCTTGGAAGATGCCCGATGTCTGCTCTTTTTTTTTTTTTTTTTTTTTTTACTACCTTATTAAGCTTTTCATAGGTTTTCCAAGCAGCTACCTACACGTGGGGCTGTTTCTGTTATCTGCTTGGACAGCAGCAGAGAATCTTTTGGACTGTCTGAGGTGTGTTCTTTTACAGATGGTGTATAGAATGATTAATCACTGTACAGAATCTATTGACTGCCCTTATGGTGTAGACATATCTGCTGTGTGTGTGTGTGTGTGTGTGCGTGTGTGTGTGCGAGAGACTCTGTCCGTGTGAGATCATGGGGTCAGTGCCCTGTCTCCCTGTCTCGTAGGCTTTTCCCCACTTATCTTAAATCTGTCCTGACTATCCCCAGATGAGATCAGTGTGAATTGTTTGAGACTATGTACAGAACCCGACTGTTCCTTTCTGCACTTTCTGAAAAACAAACAAAAGAAGACAGTAACTCAAGTCCACCTCTCTTTTTTTGTAAATATTTTTTACTTGAGGGAAATCTGAAACCAGGGTTGCCTTTTTTGGAGGCAAGAAGTTGTGATGCCTTGACTGTTTGTGTGATCTAAGTCTTATTGAATGTTTCATTGTACATGTATAGGTTCAGAGTGAGGCTCTCTGACTGTGTAAATACACGTTAGTAGCAAAAATGGGAGAAGACTGTCAATGACAATCACTAATTGTAATCACTAAATGAATTCACAACATTCCACGTTCCCTGTAATCAAAACAGGTCTTAAAGAACTATTGTTCTCTAGCGCAGTGCTCAACTGCATGTGATTAAAACCTATTTGGAGAGCAATGATTAAAATAAATCCATCAATTGTAAGTCAAAAGGCGTGCCACACTACTGATTCCCACACAGTGAAATAAGACACATGTTCTCTTGCGGGGAAAGACTAACAGCAGTTTAGTGCAGTGCCTCTGAGTCACAGTAATCAGTCCAGCTTGTGTTTTTAATATCTGCATTTTTTAACAGTAACTCACTGTACTTGTTCAGCTAATATAACTGATGTGTTATAAATTAGAACTGTTACTTGCATGTACTTGGGCTATAGCATAGAGTGAACCAGAAATATGTTTTAATTTGGAAATATTATTTGCTGACGGGAAGGGCCTTTATGGTTTACACACAGAGTAGCTTTGAATAACAGCGGTAGCATTTTTGGACTTTATACTGCAAAGGGCTTTGTGTACAGCTGATACTGCATTAAGAAAGGAAAAGCCTTGACATGACATTCCACTAAATGCTGAAACAGACAGGAAAAAAAAAAAATAAAGTGCTGTGATGAACTGTTTTGGAAATGCGTACAGATGGTCGCATTGTAGACCCTGAAAGAGGGACGCCGACTTGTATAGATGTTGTAAGATATTCAATTTGCACTGCATAGATATAAAGCCTAACCTTAACCCGAGGTGAGGACGAGAAGAGACCGCCTCAGAATATTAACAACATACCATAGTCTTTCCTCCAAAACAAAAAAGAAATTCTCAATTATTTATTTTTGTATTATTGACATTGGGAATGCAGTGTAGTAACTTAGCATTTTTATGACTAACAAACCCATCTTTCCCTTTGAGTCTGTCTTCAGGGTTTCAACCCTGTACCGACGTTGTAAATTTGATCTCCTTACGGCAGAGGATGTACAGAAGAGACTGTTCTTTAACAATAGATTAAGTGATCTCTTACCGTCCTGTGGAAAGGAATTGAATGTCTACACTTAAGTGCGCTGCAATAAATGAATTTGTGAACTGATTGAAGATGAAATGCGTCCATTTTGTTATTTGGTGTCAGATCTGAGAATCACCTTGCTCCCTCCGCCTGTCTCTCCTTTTTTCTTTGCCGCCGAACCTGAGTTGACCACCGTTTGAAAGCCTCACACCTGCTCTTCATGTTTTCTGAAGTCTCTGCGGGTCTGACCGACTCAGTCAATCAACCCGGGCTTAGACTCTGATGTTGTGAAGAATATCCCAGCACATTTTGAGGGTCTCAGAAAAGCAGGGCTCCTTTCACCTCATATATTCCACTTCCATTTTGTGACTAAAATGGTGGATATCACAAAAACACAGCAGGGTCCTCTGTCACTTTCTATATGATTGGATGCAGGAACTTGCATGTGCATATTTTAACTATAGACTTTATTGTGAAGCTCTGGGGGGGAAACAGTCCTATCTGTGTTACACAGAGAGGAGTCAACTTGTTCAACTTAAATAATAGAACAATATTTCAGAGCGTTTATTTAAACCAGGAATGGGATCATTCTCCTAATATGATGATTCTGAAGGATTTTCAGAGACAGCTCAAAGGCTAAAGTGTCCAATATGAGCTAGATTTGACTGAGGCTTGATGTCAAACTATTAAAAACAACCGTATCCTTCCGCCGATCGTTATATCCACCGGGGAGCCTCTTCACTGGGTCTCCACCGGGCGCACGGATCCCTCAATTAAACGCGCAATCTCAGGTGCGCGTCGCTGGAGACGCCGGAGCGAGGCTGAGCCCGGGGCCCGCAGGACACGGACAAGATGCCGCAGAGACGGACGAGGAACGCGGGGACGGGCCAGAGCAAAGAGCAGCTGAGCCGGGAGATGCGCGTCAGCAGACTGACCCTGTTCATTCAGCAGTTCGAGAAAGAAGGTTTGGCGGTTTGTCGGGTTTTTACGCCCCAATGCGGCCCCGAGGCTGATGCTTAAAAAACGGGTCGGGTGTCGTTTCTTTCAGCGCAAGAGCGCATGAACGAGCTGGAGGCCAAGATGGAGAACATGCTGGCCACGGTCGACAAGGTCTTCAAAGTGGAGATGATGAAGATGCCACCTTCTCTCCAGAACGCGCGCATAGAAGATCTGATAAGTGGTGAGTCCTTTGTTTTGTTCATTTAATGAAGAGAATTTCCTCGTCCAAAGATGTCAGCCCAGATTCTTAACTCCCTCCCCGCGGACCTATCCGACCACCCGCCGTGGTAGAGGAGGAAATCTCAGCAAGTGAGGTGTCAATCGCCATGAAGGTGAGCCGATATCTCCCCCCTTGCTGCTAAAGAGTTGTTTACAACACGAATAATTATGACAGGCACGATTGTCCCCTTTTGCAGAATGAGTCCCTCGAGATGCACCAGCCCCTAAAGAGGGTTCTCGGTAAAAGAGGTGAATTACTCTTATTTTTTTTTAAGCAGAAAAAGGTTGAAAAGCACAATTCCACAAAATGCCATGGCTTGACATGTCTCCTTTTAAGTAGTCACAGTCCGTGCTTTTCGTTCTTATAGTGAAATCCACTGATTCTACGCCGGTTCAGTCCACCCCGGTCCAGAGGTCCTCATCCAAGACCTCTAAGGTGGGTGCTCTGGGGGGGGGGGACAAGGTGAGACCGATCCCATGCGTTAACATGCACAGGGGTCTCAAGGGGCAGGACAGACGCTCAATGTTTGTATCTTATTGAGTTTGGTTTCTATAAAAGATTCTTCTGAATATTAAACCAGAGGATGTTAATTCTCTGTCGGATTGGGGTAACTTTGGCTGGAAAATTTGGGGAACTTTGGGACAAAACAAAGGCGACGATGCCCCTAGTATCATAACCAGTCCTGGTTCTCTCAGTGTAGTATGGCTACCTGCTGGACTGTAACAATTCATGCATCATCACCACCAGCGTCTTTCATTTTAGGGAGGAAACCTGACAAAAAGGACCAGAACGTTAGCTGGTAGTAACAGCACTGGAAACCTCAGGTAAGATTGGGGTAGAGAGGGAAGCAGTGTGTAGTGTGTGTGTATATAGTCCGCTGAGCCTCTTGCAGACCTTGTCACCGCTGGTGATATTCTACAGGGGCTCCACAGTCGCCACAGTCCCCACCAAAAGAACTCAAAGCCGTGTGACCAAGACCAGTGACCAGACCATACCCACCAAACCTAAACTCAGGTTTAAGTCTTTGTGCAACTTAACCTCTGCTAATATTTGTACATTTCACTACTAAGAACAGTTTTTTTGGGACCTTAATGTGTGGTATTGACCTGCGACTCTGTCTCAGGTCTGTCGTCTCTGCTGGTGATCTACACTGTGCGATGGCAGGCTCTTCTGCACACATCACTGTCACCACAGCGCGGGGGCAGGTACAGTACTCAGCCCTTTTTTATCCGTGGTACCACCTCATGATGATGAAATGCCGTTCATTCTTTAACTTGATGCAAGAGGATTTGACCAAGCTGTGTAAGACTATGCCCTTGAAATATTTACTCTCACATCTGATCCCCATTAAAAGTTTTGTAGACCAGACATCTCTTGCTTTACTACTAATATTTAGTTTTAATGTTAAATGCTCGGCTGAATTTTTATTAGATTCAAGACTTGTGCTCTCGTCCTTTTTAGAGTGTCAGCTTCTCTGAAGAGACCAAGGATGAAATTAACCTGGACCTGCTGGATGACGTGGCATGGTGCCAGATTCAGAGGCTGACGGTAATCAGCGCTCATTACCTTCACACGGGAGGCTATGTGATCACCCGCATCGGTTTGTTGTTTTGTCAGCAGGATTTAGCAAAGTGCTGAACGAATTTTAGGTTGAGGGATGGGGCATGGGCCAGGGAAGAAACCATTCAATTTTGGTTCATTTACTAAGAATTTGACATTTTTCCCCTGAAGTCTGGTGTTATGTGTTTTAACACTGGCAGAGGTCTGTACTCTACCGAGCACATTTTATTGCTTATTTTTAAATGGGAACTTTGGTGTCAGTCAGTCCGTGTCATTATTAATAAAAACAGGGGACTTGACAAAAACCTTCTGAAATATATTTCCAGACAATTGAAACGTACCATTGTTCCAACTGGTTCTTAAGTAAATTGGATTTTTGACTTTCAGAGTCTGATGGAGTATCTGTCCAGGCGAAGTCGCTGCCAGCGATGAGTAAAGATACCTGAACATCCATTGACGGGGATTCGTCTCATTTGGATTTTGTTACATTAAAGCTTTTTTAATTTTAAAGAATTAATATATAGGTCGGTGTTATAATCATCAGATACACCAATAAGTAACAGTTACACTTTGGTTATAATATAATAAAGCTTATTCGTGTTACCCTACATGACTGTACAAAATCTTTGTAAGATATAATGTAGTCTGTAAAATGTCTAATCACAAAGGCCTATGATTAAATTGGTTAATGGTTATAACTCGAACCTTGTCAATATTAACCTTGAATTTAGACAAGTACTCTGTAAGAAAATTCTGATTTTCATGTAAATAAAAAAAGACCCATTAAGTACAAATAACTTTTGATTCTAGCAAAGTTTATGTAGAATTAAGCACAGGAAAAAGTTTTGACAGATTGGAAGTTTTAAAATTATCAATTTTAAAACTTTGCACAGAATTGACTCCTGAGAGACAAGATGATTAAGAAAAATAATTTTTAAAAAAAAAGTATAAAATGACTGTTGGAAATAGAAATACATCAGGGCGTTACATCCTGATGTGTTGAGTATATTTGCGTATGCAGCAGTTGCCAGTATTGGCACAGATATTACTTAAAGCTGAGAACACAGAGCTGTGATGGGTCACTGTTCCTGTTAGGAGTGTAGTGACTCCATCTCCACCTCCATGGGCTGCTGCATTAACAGCTGGTCGGAGGGAGAGCTGGAGGACGTAGCTGGTGTTCTGCTGGCAGTGGACGACGGCACGCAAGTCGGCTCAGGAGCCATCCGGGGGTAGAAGGGCCCGACCAGCCAGTTGAGCGGCGTGTTGTTGACGAGATAATCCATGACGTTGTCGAGGGAATTTTTCATTTTACCCAGCTGTGTTTTGCTGTTGGTCAACATGCTGTCTGGCAGGTCTCCCAGCACCTTGGCCTTGCTGAAGTTGCTGTAGACCTGCGTTGCAGAGCGGCCGATGGAGAGCGCCTCCTGCTGGATGTGGCTGGGGAGGCCCTGCAGGCTGGAGACGAGGACCAGACAGGTGGTCTGGAGCTGCTGGGTGAGGGACCGTGCCAGGGCCAGGGTGCGGGACTCAATTGCCTGTTTTGAGGGGATGGACAGACTTAAGTAACCTGTGACATATTTTCAGTCCGAAAACTTTGTATTTACGCCACATGTCCAGATGAAACAGACTAGAATAATCAGTTTCTGCTGTGCTTAACACATTCAGTTTGTTATCTGTCAGCACATTTGCGCTTTCCACCTCCTTACCTCTGCCTCGTGACCGTTCTCCTGGTGTGGATCATTGGACCTCCACGCCAGCAGAGAGTTCATCTTGTCATTGACCATCTGGTTAGCCTCGCCAATATTCTTCCTGCCATATTCAATCTAGACAAACATTTCAAATGTGAGTAAAAAATTTTCATCCTTTTTAAAATAAACAAAAAACACTTTGAGGTGGAAGTCTAATGAATCTTAAGGAATGGGTAAGCAATTTAACAGAAAATGTCTAAAGATTTTCCCTGCCACTGACATTATTAATAAAAAAACAAGACCCACCACATCAACAGTGGCATTGAGCTCGGAAATGAATTCCATGCTGCGTTGCTTGCCATCCTGGATTCGGGCCACAGCCTTGGCGTAGGCCCGCTTTCTCAGCTTCGTGGAGAGGGAACCCAGTCGGACATAGTAGCTCGGCTCCTTCTCATCAAAGCCTTTCACAGTTTTTACCTCCAGCTCTGTCAAAAGGAAGAAAGCATGAAATGTGCCATTTAAATAAGTAATTAAAACTGATTTCTACAAGTTCGATTACAATTTTGTCAGTGATCCTTTCAACCATGAAAATCCATCTGCTTTAAGGTTTGAGGAGTAAAGGCAAAGATAAAAATGCCTGTGTTTTTTTTACTGGTAGAGTGAAGAAGCTTGTTGCATTTTAAAGTAGCTAGAGGCTTTAAAGCCAAGAAGAATGCAGTTATTAATTGGATCCTGTGAAGAGATCCATTAAAACTAACAGTGTACGTGATTGTTGTAAGCTTCTGCACCACATAGTTAACTCAAAACAAAACCTCCTTTAATGATGGAGGAAAAACAGGCCACTAATACAAATTAAGATTCCTAGTAGAATTCTTAAAGCCCTTTTTTTCCCTGAAACTGGAAAAAATCCAATGTTAACATACTCCAGCTGCCTCTTAAAATAAGTGACCCTTGTTACAGCTTGTTACAGATAAACAAGCTTAATCTCCTTAGTCTCATATTTTGTATTTTTATTTAAACAAATCATTAAAGCCAAAACAGTAGGAAAAGCAAAAACAGCAGGAAGGAAAAACCTTATTTTTATCTTTTATTTTCTTAATCTCAGCATCATTAGTACTTTTTGGTTACAAGCTTTTTTATGGGATTGGAAAGAAACTAAATGTTTCTGTTGTGCAAATTTTCAAATTCATTTCAGATTTTTTTTTCCCCCTCTGATATCTAGGGATGAAACAACCTATGGGTAGAGTTGTTGGTTGAGTTTTACCCACACCTATGAAATGGAGTTGAGTAGATTTTCGTGTTTTAACGGGTTGCGCAAGCTGAGTAGGTTGAGATCCATTGCTTTTAAGCAGTGTCGACGTGGTTCGTTTTTAATTTCTGGCCACACTCACCCAGCTCGTCCTCCGTCAGTGGCAGGAACTGCTCCACCAGGCTCTCAGATGTACTGAGGGCCGTGTCCACTCCACTGCTGACCAGCTGGGCCACTCTGCTCTCAAGCACTGTGCTGACACTCCCACTGACAACAGCCCTGGTCTTCTCCACCCCACCCTGCACCGCGCCCCGGGTCTTTTCCACCACACTGGTCAAAGTGTCTGAGACGGTGTCCTTGGCACTGGACACTGTGCCTGTCACAACATCTTTGGCTGTGTTTACCACATCCTTGGCACTGGAAACGATCTGGGCCAGGAGAGAAACATGCACAAGTAAATATTTTATGTCCTAAAAATGATTGCGTGAGGAGACGGCACTTGAGAAAGACGGGACAAAGGCCACGATTGAGCACTCGGGGGATTAGCCAACATCGACTGTGAAATAGGACATTGTGCAATTTGGTTTGGTTATTATACCAGTAAATACCTGCTCAGAGGGCTGCTGAAGAATGGGCAAGGTTTTCTCAATCTTGTCCAAACCTTTACAGGCCAGGTCATTGGCAATGGCAACTGTCGACATCAGAAGAATGAAGCAAATAATGAAGTTAATGAATTCATTTGGAAAATAATATGAGAAAATAAGTGAATAAATGCTCCTTTTGATTATACTGTACACCTAGATCATGTTACAAGTTTCTCTGGCTCATTTTATTGCGATTATGAGTAAACAGAAAAACTGGGTGAAAGATCAAGATGAGTAAGAGTCAGCAGCCTGACCTGCACTTCCCGTTTCAAGCCTTGCCTGAGTGACTCAGATGGTCATCACATAGCTACAAGTCTCACTTGGTTTCATTTTGACATTCCACACTAAAGGGTCTCTTACTCTGAGGTTCCAGCTTGTTCATGATGGGCGAAGCGGTGGTGAGGGCCACGGTGGTGATGGTGCGGACTCCCTGCTCCGCGGCCTCGCACACGGTCCTGATGTAAGGGTGGGTGTCCTTGGTGTTGGTGTACACGCTGGACACCAAGCCATAGGTGGAGCTCACCAGGGGGAGGCTGGTCACCCTCTCCACCACATTCTGTGAGGGAAATACAAAGAAAACAGTCAGTAATCACACTCATAATTCAACGGGGCTGCTCTGTTATTTGGCTACTACCTTTTAAACCCATTTGTTTTTCTATTACAAAAAAGGAATCCCGCAGAAAGTTGACTACTTCTCCCGTGTTCCCCACTTTAACTGTTTTCCTTTAGTATTTTGGACAGGTCAGCTTTGTAGTCAACTCGAAATCTGCTCTATAAAAAGTATAACTCGCCTTAAGCATGACTGCAAATTCTTTCTAGCAGACTCACCTGATTGGAGATAACTTCAGCTGCTGCCATGTCTGCTGTAACACACCTAGAGAGAGAGAAGACGCAACTTTTAACGTTTTCTGTTCTAGTAGGCTGAGCTAATAGTGAAATAATAATAAAACTCGAATGAAATAATAGAGAATAAAATGTAGAGACGACTGAACCAAAGCTGCTTGGGAAGCGACGTTAGATCGCGGGGGGAGCGACTTACTCGGCGGAGAGTCTGCGTCCCGATCCTCAGCGAGCTGACAGATGTGCCCTGCGCGTCACCAGCAGCTGGATTTATACTCTAAAAGTATCGCGAGATGTGGAAAAGACATCGACGTGGGCGATAATGGCGCATCTGGGGCAAAGGTGAAGGGAGAAATAGTTTAGTTGGGGAATTCCTCTTAAATCGTGGTCGAGCTGTTACATAACACATCGGTACGATTTCTAAAAGTTTCACAAGCCGGTGACGTTTCCCCTTTTTTTAAACCACAGGAAGAGGATTATTTTTCACTTGCTTATGAAAAACACAAGTCTAATGTCAACTATAGCTCTAGGAATTTCAGGGGAAGTAAACACAGATGTTTGACCCACTTCATAGGCTTCTCTCTGAGCATAAGCACATACATGTATAATGTCCTAAGGATACACACTGTATTTTAATTACATTTTAATATTTGTGTATATGTATACGTAACCAATTGCTGCTCCTCCTGTCCTGGATTATTACCTGGCCCCAGATTTGTTGTTTGTAGATAGCTGGGATCTTAAATCCATTTTAATGGACACATAGTGAATCAGAGGATTTTGGGCGCAGTTTCTGGCTTTGCTGGGTTGGCAGTCCCACTTTAACTAGACAGGCTCTGACAGGGCTAATCATTTGGGTCTATTTGGGCCAAGTATCAAACCCACATGATTCACGTGGTTCCTTCGGGGATTGTAATGATCAGTGGATGAGACGATGGATGACGATGGACTCCCCAGGACCAGGTCCCACCTGGGTTGTTTATTTTTGTCACAGATAATTCAATGTGGCCCACTTTTAAGTGTCTTATCCGTGTGATGAGTTCAGGTCAAGATGGGCTATGAAAGTACTTTTGCACTTTCCACCCAGATCTCACATAAGATATATAATAAATAATTTTACAAGAACTGAATAATCTATTTTTAAAGTGAAAAGAAGGACTAAAATAGACTTGTATCATCAACTTTCTCCAGGATGCTAATGAAGGAAATACTAACACAACATCCATGAATTAAGCAGCAGGTGTTTTGGCTCAAACAGTAATGTTGGACACTAAGTGTGGTATTTTGTGGTAAAGAGCAAAATACCGGTCCATGGATATTAATCTTTTGGGCTTTCAATGGCAAAAGTGAGATATGGTAGTGGTCTGAATCCACATGTAACTCTATGAAGAAAGTGTACCTGCAGTATAGTTGCATGTATTTAGAGCCTCCCAGCAGATAATTCCAGGCCTTTTTTCACACAAGATATTTTGCCTTTTCACAGTAGGAAAAGCATAGGTGTAACTAATAACATCATCGATGGATCCATTTTATTTCATTTTTGAATATTTAATTTAATGGCCTGCATAGTACCTTACGTCAGTGGTTTACCCACAAACCCAAGGTTCTGTGGTTGCCAGCAGCTTGTCAGAGCCAGATGTGTTGCCCTGTTTCTAATTTGTGAGCCCTTGTACCAGCAATGTATCAGTGCGTTCATTTCTATG
Source organism: Istiophorus platypterus (assembly GCA_016859345.1). Lineage (NCBI taxonomy): Eukaryota > Metazoa > Chordata > Actinopteri > Istiophoriformes > Istiophoridae > Istiophorus > Istiophorus platypterus. Next base: position 11,062,486 of record CM029132.1, on the reverse strand, counting down.
AAGGATTTTGGTTGGATTTATTCAAAATTTAAATTGGGCATTAATTCAGTTTCTTTTGCCCAAAGGTTCCTTTAAAGGGAAAATGAAATCCTGTACAGAATTATAGTAGAAATATTGTTATATTGTTGGTTTTATAATGTCATACTGATGAGTCACAAGTCTTGAACAATTTGTTGTACTTTGATTGCTATGAAGTCACATAAAGGCTGATGAAAGAGATTATGATGTGGACAATAAAATATGATCAGTGCAATGTGCAGTGCAATGTGCAGTACAACGTGGTGTGTGTGTGTGTGTATGTGTGTATGTGTGTGGGTGTGTGGGTGTGGAGGTGCTTACAAACTGTATGGTTTTAGTGGATTATTGGTAACATTCAGTCTCTGATGTAGCCCAGAGTACATTTATATTATGTTAGGGAAACTTTTGTAGAAAGTTTTCAGAAAGAATAAAAAACGAGGCATAAATTGGATTGTGTGAATCTTATTTCTGAAAATTTGTGTAAGAACTCAGCCCAATAGTGGGGCAGGTTGTAATAGGGGAAATCTTTGTATTAGACATCAACTCAGATAGTCAATGATTGTGTAGATTAGATTAGATTAAATTAGAGCAGAATAGATCAGAAGAGAAGAACAAAACTAAATTAAATTGAATAAAATAAAATGAAACAAAAAACATTATTAAAACAAAACTAAATAAGATCAAAAAATGGTAAAATCAAATAAAATCAAACAGCTATGAAATATTCAGATGAAGCCGTTTGATTGAAAATGCATCCAAACACGAGTTCAGTTGATTCATGATACTGAACATTCAGTACCAAGACAACTAGACATTACATGAATCCATAGTAAACACAACTAGTCGAAATTCATGTTAAAATGTAGAAAGTCTTGAATATTTAATATTACCTCCATTTTTAGACATACTACCTCATTGGACAAACCAACATAAATATAAACATGAGGATTATTTTTAATACTTGGATGAAAACCCTTTGCAGTCAATGAATGTGTGAAGTCCTGAAATCATTGATATCACCAATGGGTATCCCTCATTTTCAGAGGCTAACATATTTATAAATATAAGGATTATTTTAATACTCCATTACTAACTTTAGAGTACATGGAGGATTTATCATTAACGCGCACAAAATGAAATCAGTGTGATAAACAGGACTTAAATCAACTTAGAACGATTCCTTTAATGCCAATTAAATCATTATATTTAATAAAGAGGTGCTAACTAAGGGCAAAACATCCTCAAGCAGCGTAGTTAGGATAGTTGTCCAAGAGACAGGTTATTGGTTTAGATGAAGAAATTGTTGATGTTAGTTGAGGAATGTTGATGGGAGAACAGAGCTGGAAGGAAACCTGGGGTTGTTTTCATTTTCCTCTCCTAAAGATGGGTAATAGGCTGCTCTGGCATTACGGAGGACCTTCCTGTAGGTTTTAAGTCTGTCATGCCAGGCCGAGCGGGACTCTTACATTTGGTGGAACGCCATCACCGTTTAGGTTTTCATGTAGTTTGCTTTAATATGCGGGTTTAGGAATTAAACCATGGAGCTAACCTCCTTTGTTTGATTATCCTCTTGGAGGCAACTGCTTTGAAGAAACCTATTAACTATCTAGGAAATTGAATACAGTGCTTGAGTAGATCTATTTTATTTATAGAAGTGGGGGAATCAAGTCACATGACTTGAGTGAACGACAAGGCATGGTCCACTTGCAGTAGCAGAGGTAAACCCTTCTGCTTTAATTTAAAGTTGGTCCACTCATGACTGTGTCGCAGGTATTAGTGGCAGGTCCCTGCTGATTCTTCACGCTGCCTCCTGTAATGCTGCTCTGACTCCCAGTCATGACTATGGCGTAGACTCAGGGGTTTGGTTAGGGGTTTGTGGAGGGGATTAGATGTTAGAAGTTACTGAAAATACAAGTAAACACATGTTAGCACAGTATTAGTCTTTAAATAGTTTTATATTGTTTATTTGCTTATGTCTTGCTTTAGGGGAACTTGCCAAAAGCATTAGAGTGTGTGTGATGTATCCGTCTGTGTCTTGTATAAGAAATTAACACATGACAGAAACGGTTGGTCATGTACGGAGCTGTTCACTTACCTGCTTCTCATAGAAGAGCAGGTACGCTGTTCTCTGCCGCTGCTGACAGACCGAGGTGCCCGTTGTCTCGCTCACGTGATTGTCGTTGTACGCCAGCCATCGGTCTGTCGCTTCACCACCTCCCGGTAGGCACCGTCACAGATGTAATGCCTGCGAGGAGAGGACACACTTGTTAATAGTACAACCTGAAGAGGCAGTGGATCCTTAAACCCTGAGAACTTGACTCATTTTCAACATGTGTGGCTGCCAAACACAACCGATCACTCACCAGATTGAGCCGAGGCCCAAATGGCTGACGATGCTCACCAGAGAGTAATGAATCTAGAAAAGAGCACAGTTACCGACAGTCAGCAACACGCACAGATGAATTAAATTTGACTGCAGCCTCTGTACATTTGACAGGCTGCTTTTTGTGTCAAAATAACACAAAGGTATATGTATAACAACAAAGGTGTGCCATTCCTTTGCTGAACATCATTTTCACCTGTTTGGTGCAGCTGGACTCAGGATCCACTCCCAGCTCCCTTGTCAGAGCCACGGGGCTGTCCACTTTCTCCTGGTCGAAGGACGTGGTGAATCTGAATCTTTTAAGCTGGAGGATCAGCACACTGTTGACAGAAGAAGGAGGAAGGAGAGACAGAGAGAAGAGGGTTCGATCACAAACTGACAGAGGAAGACATCGGGCTCCAGTGTGGTCAGGTTTGTGATGGATATGGTTTTACTCACTTGGGCAAGGTCAAGAAAGAACACTGCTGTGTTGACTCCTCGGCCCCACACTGGTACCGATACTCCAACTGGTCCTCCTGCAGCAGGGAAGAGGAGGAAGGAGCAGGTCTTAGTTTAAATCTTGTCATAGATGACACAACCATTATTTTACCTGAGTCTGTAATTGGTGGAGTGTGCTGTGGCTGAAATCACAGTTAACTCAGAGTAAATATTTGACACTTACTTTCAGGTATTCTTGAAGAGAGTGGATCACTGAGCCTCCAGGCACCAGATCCAGGGACAGGTTGATGTAGTCCTCCTCCCTGTTGGAATGGATGCCAGAATAAAGGGACATCTGCAGAATAAAGGAACAGTTCACATTAAAACAGAATCCATGACAACACATCCTGAATGACAGGTTTTATGCCTCAAGTGGATACAGATATGTTTCATATCCATGGTCATCATGAAGATTCCCTAAAGCCTGAGAATAAAAATGTCTCTGACTGTGTGTTCATACCCTTTGCAGGTCCTTATGCTCAACATCTGGAAGCCGATGTGAGCGTTTACAGGGCAGGTGTAGCCGATGCCCATGTCAACTGCTGCCGTCGGCAGATCCATGGTCAGAGACCTCAGCATGTCCAGCACACAGCTGAAGAACTCATGGGCATCCTGTGCAGGAACATACAAAAAGAAAGTGGTGGAGGTGGAAATTTAAAAAATGAGTTAAACTAGCTGAATAAAGATCAGTGTTGGTTTGTGCTGTGTGGTTTAACTAAGCAGTGTACTAACTTTCTGTCTATCATCCTCAAACTCTGAGTTGAACTCAGAGACAGACCTTTTGAAAGCAGCCAGGACATGTTTTTTCTCTGCCTTCTTGTTGGAGAAGCGGCAGACTCCGACCTCCACAAACCCTCTGGAAAAAGCAAAAGCGAGCAGAAAAGTTTTTAGTTTTCGTTAATGTTGAACTGTATAATTAGTTCACAAAACCAAAGAGCGTCTGTGTCAGTGCGAGTGTGAGATACTGTACAAATGAGACGTCCAAACCTTCTCCTGGTTGTGGACCTCCTGAACAAAAGGAGTCAGCGTCAGGAGGCCTTGAAGTGTGGAGTTCATGTAGCAAGTCTGCGCCAGGTTGGGAAATCTTAAACACAACAAGATAGAAGTTGAAAGTCAGGCTGGAGCTTGTCTTCTTCACCATATGCATAAATTCAGCTGTGTGTCAGATAAAGATTAACTGCAAACCAAACCTGAATATAGAAATGACATCTAAACATTCGTTGTGTGTTTGACTTTCTTTGCTGGTGCTTACCCGAGGCAGAACAGCTCCCCTCTTGAGAGGGCTTTGGTGCGTGTTGGGCTCTCCAGATATTTGTGTCCACTGGCTGATGCTGGATTTTGCCCGACTCCACATGTTACTGTAACAGCTTGGTCGTCTGGTAATACTAGCAACACTCAGTTCTGTGGGTCGTACCTTATGGTGAAAGAAAAGCAAACGACGCCACCAAGGTGTCTTTTTCTCCTTTTTCCCCAGGAAAAATAAAATGTT